>JAKUDP010000001.1:0-1388531 GCA_022570795.1 Sphaerulina vaccinii
AAAATATTTTAAAATAAGTATTTTTAGTAGAAATACTATCTAAAGGTATAAAGTCTTTAAATTCTTTAGTAGTAGAGCTATAAGTACTACTTCTAATTCTTTATCTAATAGTAAAAGGTATACTATTTATTTTAGTACTAATTTCTATTAAATATTCTATTACTAGATTTTCTAAATTAGAAAGATCTAAACTATTAATATTAGATTCTATTATATTAGTACTAGGTTCTATATACTATAGCCTATTTCTATTAAATATTTTCTATTTTTATTTTTTAAATAAGTTAATATATTAGATTTTTTAATAAAGTTATTAAGTAGTTTAGTATTACTATTTATATTAATAGTATTATCTTCTATTCTAGTAACTTCTAGTTTATAAATTTTCTAGAATTTTCTTTTTTAATAAAAAGTAATATCTTCTAGTTTTCTATACTATTACTAGAATTACTATTAGATTCTATACTACTATTACTAGTATTAGAAAAGCTATTACTTCTATTTCTATAAGTTAAACTTCTAGATAAACTAGTACTAGACTCTTCTAATTCTAAATTAGGTAGTTTAGATATAAAAATTAATTTAGAATTTTTATTAAATTCTACTAAAACTTATATAGGTATATTTTCTAAAATATAACTAGCTTTTTTATTAGTAGCTAGAATAGAAAAGTTATATTTTTTAATATAGTATTTTCTAATTTCTTTTCTATTAATATTAATATAGTTATAGCTAAGGTACTTAAAACTATTAAAAGATATATCTAACTCTTTAAATAAATAAGTATTATTAAACTACTTTAGTAGTAAGCTCTTCTAAAGTAGATATATTTAAGATTCTATTTTCTCTTTTAGATTTTCTAGAATACTATTATTTTATATAATTTTAAATAAACTATTATACTTTAAATAAAGATATTTTATATAGTTAGAATTAGTTAGATTAGTAGAATAACTAGAGTAAAAAAAATAATACCTAAGTCTAGATTATAAACTAATATAGTATCTTCTAATTTAGTAGTTTTACTAGAAGTAATAAGTTTAGAATTTTCTAAAGTCTATTATAGTAAAGCTTTATTATTTTTAAAGTAACTATTAATATAGTTAGTAGTAGTACTAGTAGTAGATATTTTAATTTAGAATAGTAGTTAGTTTTTAAAATAGTAAAAGTTATTATAATTAGATTTTTTAAAATAGCTTAAAAGTTTTAAATTAAAAAAAAAAAAAATAGAGAATATATTTTCTACTCTTACTTACTAAGTTATTTCTATATTTTACTATATCTCTTTAATAATATATAGTTTAAATAATTATTTTAAAACTAGACTTATTATATTTATAGAATAGTAGACTATAGATATATATATAGACTTAATCTTCTTCTAGAGTTCTTACTTCCTATAGTAATTTTTAATTTCTAATTTATAATATAATTCTAAAGTAGTACTATTCTACTTTCTATTCTACTAGTTTTTAATTAAAGTAAATAATACTAGAACTACTTTTAGTATAGTAAGCTAACTAATACTTTAGTTAGTAATAGAGTATCTTTATTTTATTATATTATAAAGTAATAATACTCTACTTTCTAGTTTACTAAGTCTAAATAATAGTAAATAATTTTATAATTTATTTCTAAAATAAAACTAACTAGTATTCTAGTTTAATTTAGTTTAGTATTATTCTATTCTACTCTAGAATAATACTACTCTAATCTAGCTTATTAAGTCTAAATTAAAGTAAGAATATAACCTACTACTTTAACTAAACTAAGTAATATTTATTTTAGTTTAAAATTAGTTAAAATATTTAAAAAAAAAAATAAAAGAATTATTTATAAAGAAGTAAGTAGTTATTTACTACTTATATACTAGTATCTTAGCTAACTATAATAGCTATATCTAGCTATACTACTATTAGTATTAAAACTAATAAAAATTTAATTAAAATTCTAAAAAAAAAAAAAAAAAAAATATAAAAAAAAAATAAAAAAGTTTATATTTTTCTAGTAAGACTTAAAGAGTCTATACTTAACTATTATATTAAAAAATACTATCTAAATAAGTATAAAGAATTTATTAACTAGTATATTTACTAACTATAATAAATTAGTAAATTAATTTAGAAAATTCTAAATATTATTTAGAAAAAATAGAAAATAAAATACTTAAAAAGAAGAAGTATTAAAAATAGCTTCTCTAAAGTAATCTAATAAAAGATACTCTAGATTCCTAGATATCGGAAGTAGTAGGTAGATATATATATAAAGTTAAACTTGGGATTAATCTTTTACTAGCTAATACTTAGGGAGATATAGTATTATATTAGGAACTAAAGAACTATTTAGAGAAAATAAGTTAATTAAGTTAGTTAAGTTAGAGAAAAGAAAGAAACCTCTACCTATATAGAAAGCTATATTCCTCCCCTAAGTTACCTAATCTATTCTAATTAGAATAGACTCTACTAAGCGCTAAGAATACTATTTACTAACTCCTAAAATATTACTCTATCTTGTCTACTAATCTTTAATACTTCTACTTAGCCAAATAGGGTAATCTTAACTAAATAGTTATATTAGTTTAAGATTCCTACTTAGTTATTAATAGGAATACTACTAACTAATTATTTCTATAAATAGAAATTATTTAAATTCTTCTATTTTAAAATCTAAAATATCTAAAATACTACCTACTATAAGATTTTCTAAGCTAAGCTCTATTCTACTAAAGTATATTAGAATATTCTGGCCTAAGAAAAGTAATAATTACTATAACCAAATTATAAGTTCTAGAGTTATTATAATATAATTCTTTCTAACTTATAATAGAAACTCTATAAAAAAGCTCTTTTTAACTTTTTTAAAAAATACTACTAATTCTAGAATATAGTTAAATCTCTAGTTAGAAAAGTATATACTATAGTTAGTATTCTTAGAGATATTTAGAATTAGAAGAAGTATAAGCTTTTTCTAGAATAGACTTAGGTAGTTAAAAAAGTTTAGAATATAACTATATTTTTTAAAAATATTTTGACTAAAGCTTTAGTAGTATAGAAAGAATATAAAAATATTTTTCTAGATAATAGAAAGAAAGTAAAAGAAGCAATTAAGAAGTTTGTTAAAAAGGCTCTAAAACTAGAGTTAGAATAGTATTTCTAGTTAATAAATAAATAAAAGTTTCTATTTCTTTTATCTTTCTTTATTTCTTTTTTTATTTTTAACTTAGGGAAAAGATCCTACTTAAGATAGAGTTAGGTAAGAAATTCTTTAAACTTAAACTAGTCTTTAGCTTAGTAAGTCTATCTATAGCTATCTCTTTAGTATTATAATATTCTATAGAGATAAGCCTATTCTACTAGAGTCTCCTAACTATATTATACTATATATTAATATATTTTGACTTATTATATATATAAGTATTTTTTATAAAAGTTAGGTATATCTAGTTATTTCCTCTAATTAGAATAGGCCTAATTAATACTACTATATCTTAGTTTCTAAAAATCTTTAGTTAGTAGAAGTATTCTCCTACTAACTTAGGGTATCCAAGCTCTCTTAGAAGGGATCTAAGGAACTAGGACTACTTAGTATAGGCTCCTATAGCTATATACTTAGCTTCTATTATAGATATAGTAATAGACTTCTATTTCTTACTTATCTAGAATACTAGGGCTCTATAGAGAAAGAATATATATTTTAAAATAGATACTCTATTAGACTTGTCTATAATATAGTTAGAGTCTATATATCTAATTAGACTTCTACTAGCTCTTCTAAAAACTAGTTTAAGTAATAGATTTAATTTTAGATACCTAGTAAGTTTTTTAAAAGCTTTCTTATAGCTAACTATTAGGTCTTCTATATAGAAGCTTAGTTTTCTAAAAGTAAAAGAAATATCTAGCCTACTAATTATAGCTAGCTATATCTATATTCTAATAAGTAATTAGTATTTCTATTTATTATATTTTTTATTTTTATATCTAGCTAGCTTTAAGCTCTTATAGCTATTTATAGATAAGTAGGTTAGACTTGATATATTCTAACTTATTTCTAGCTTAGCTAGATTCTCTAAGATATAGTATTTTTAGTCTAGCTTTAGCTATCTAGCTTTTCTATCTTTTCTAATTTTTATTTCTAGAAGCTTATTAGATTCTTTTAGATTTTTAATTTTAAAGAATCTAGCTAGCTATACTTTAAACTACTTTATATTTTTAATTCTCTTATTTATAATTAGTATATTATTAATATAGATAATAAGTATTAAACTCTTTCTTTCTTTATAAACTAGAAGATAGGGATCTATCTCTAATTATCTAAATCTAATCTCTTTTATTTTTAAAATATAGAGCTAATTCTAGTTCTTACTATCTACTTTAGGCTATAGAGACTTTTTAGTATTTTTAGTACTATTCTAATTAGTAACTTAACTTCTAGAAGTAGAATTATATAAATATTTTTATAAAAAGTATTCTCTATAAATATATTTAATATATCTACTTAGTAGAGCTCTAGATCTCTTTTATATATAATAGCTATAAATACTCTAAAAGTATTCTATCTAACTATTAGAGTAAAAGTATCTATAAAGTCTACTTTAAACTTCTAAAAAAATCTTTTTATAACTAGTTTTACTTTAAACTTATTAATAGCTCTACTAATTCTTTTTTTAATATTAAAGACCTATTTTAATATAATTAGGTTAGCTCCTTTTAGAGGAACTTCCTAAGTCTAGGTATTATTTACTACTAGTATATTAAGTTTATTTTAAATAGCTTCCCTCTATAGGTATCTCTACTTTAAGTTATTAATAGCCTTCTTATATAACTTAGGAATTAGTACTTTCTATCTATATTTAGCTTTAGTAATAATAGCTAATAGGGCTTTCTCTATATTCTTTAGGGTAATAAAGAATATAATCTTTTTAATCTTTTCTAGAAATTTAGAATTTTAAAGTTAACTTAGGTTAAATAATATTAATAAGAAGAAGGCTTTCTTATAGGAGTCCTTACTTCTCTTCTTAGAGTTCTTATCTTCTAAGCCTATTTTAATAGATATTAGTATATCTATCCCTTCTAATCTAATAGGTTTTAGTTTTCTATTAAACCTATTAGGTTCCCTAGATACTTTTCTCTTTCTAGAGATAGGCTAATTAGACTACTTCTAGGAACTTGTCTTTTCTAGTCTAATAGGCTTTAGCTTTCTTACAAATCTATCTAGTTCTATAAAGGCCTTTCTTTTCTTAGAATAGGTAGTAGAGCTCCTAGGAGCCTAACTATAGGACTACTTAGTAGAATTCTTAGTTAGGCTTCTAGGGGCTTTACTAAACTTTCTCTAAGTTTAACTTCTTATTATTCTTAGTTAATTTATTCTTTCTAGCTCCGAATCTTTAGTTTCCTTCTTAGAAAACTATTTATATTCTCCTATATCTTTTAGAGGAAAAGGGAGTTATATAAAAAGCTTTTTTAGCTCCTTTAGACTTTCTTTTTTAGGCTTATTATCCTAATTACTAGCTTCCCTACTTACTTAGGGAGTAGTTAACTTAGTAACTTGTAATACTAGCTCTAGGCTAGAAGAGGGTATAGAGTAATTAGCTTTAGGTAGTCTCCTAACTAGTCTTTTTATAAGAGCTATATTTAGAAGATTCTTAATTATAATTCTAAGATCTAATTTACTATCTAGCTTATTTTTAAAGAAGTCTATATTTAAGTACTATTTAATAGCTCTTATATCTAGTTCCTAGAATATCTAGGCTTTAGCTATTTTATTAATATATCTAATAAAGATAGTATCTTTTCCTCTATTTATTAACTTATTACTTCTTATCTATTAAAGCTAGGCTTTTATATCTATATAGACTATTACCTAATAGCTCTATACCCTTAGGTAAGAAATTATAAGCCTAATCCTATTAAAGGCTTTATTAGGTAAAAGCTTCTATCCTTTAGTTTCTAGTCTATTTAGTAGCTTGTTCCTTATATAGGTCTAAGTATTAAGTACCTCTAGCTAGAACTTAATTAGTATCTTACTCTCTTCTAGTATTACTCTAATAGAGTTCTCTAATATCTAGATAGATCTCTCTACTACTCTATTCTATAGGGAGTTATAGGCCTTAGTAGTTTCTAGATTAATTCTAAAATTCTTCTTCTACTATTTAACTAAAGTAATAAGCTCTCTAGTATTATTAATTCTAATAGCTTTTAACTTAGTACTAGATTGTCTCTTAGCTTTGAGTCTCTAGTTCTAAAGAGCCTATATAGTATCTATTCTTCTTTTAAAAGAGAAGGCCTATTTCTTCTTTAAGAAGTTATTAATAATCTTAAGCTAGTACTTAAAACTAAGTCTTAATTCTAGGAGTAGACTATAGATATCTATAGAGACTAGAGATAGTCTCTTAGGTCTTCTTTTTATTACTTTGCTAAGGTACTTCTTTATATTAGTAATAGAATAGACTCTATAGGTATACTTATCTTTTTCTTTTAGAGTTAGAATCTCCTAATTAAAGTTAGTAACCTTATAGAGGTTTTTTAGTAGACCTTTGCTAAAGTATATAAATCTCCTATACTATAGCTTCTACTATTTTAGATTCTTTTCTAATAGTATAGCTATAGCTATATTCTCTTCTACTTTATTAGTATATAATAAATAATATATTTTTTTTTATAGAAGTAGTAAAATCTTATTAATAAATAGAATATCTTTTTAAATTCTAGTCTTAACTACTATCTAACCTTTAGAAAAAATAAAAGAAAAAGAAAGTTTCTAAACTCCAAACTATTTACTAAATTAGTTCTAAGAAATAAAGCTAACTCTAAAATTAGATATAAAAAATACTTTTACTAGAAGAACTTTTTTTTCTATTTTTCCTTTTATCTATACTAATTCTCTATATATTATATAGAGATATCTATCTTCTACTTTTACCTAGACCTTTTTAATAAGTAGTTCTAGGCTTCTAAAAAAGTAAACTTAGTTAGTTATATATAATAAAATATAAAAGTCTAAAAGCTATTACTAGAATAATAACTTACTTTTAGCTTCTACTATAGAGTAGGCTACTTTATTAACTTTATTATTATTAGATAGTAAATTATTCCTAGATCTAGAGCCTAATAGGCTAGACTTAGATTAACTTTCCTTTTAGGCTAAAAATTCCTTCTTAGACTTAGAAGATACCTTCTTAAGTCTAAGTAGCTAATAGCTTATCTTCTTTACAAGCTTCTTAAAGTCTTTATATAAAGATAATCTCTAAGAACCTTTTTTTAAAAGTCTCTTATTCTTGGGAGAAAGACTCCTCTTCTTTATAGAGAGTTTCCTATCCTTCCTATTAGAGCTTAGTTTAAAAGATAAAGGTACTCTACTTCTTAGAGCTATAGTCTACTACTTAATAGCTTTTTTAGCTTTTAATAACTCGGGATAGTTTTTAAACTAGTACTTTCTATTCTTATAGAGTAAGTACTAAAGCGGGCTTCTCCCTATAATAGAGAAATAGCTATATTTAAAGTCTAAGTTATCTCTTACCTCTTAGGATTTAAATATAAGGAGTATAGTATCTATATCTAGGCTAGGTTAGGTTATTAGAGCGTTTTTAGTTAATTTATATAAAAGAGGGAAAGATTAGAGGAGATATTTTATCCTCTTACTAGGTATCTAATAATAACTCTCCTAGGAATTAATCTCTATAATCCTCTTACCTAGTTTAGTAAGGTATAACTAAGCTACTCTTATTATATCTTCTAGACCTATTCTAAAAGTTATAAATTACTTAACTAGTCTAATTGCTTAGGCTATTAATACTCTACTATACTTGTTCTAGAGTATAACTTATATCTCTATAGTATAATCTATTTAATACTAGATATTAAGTTCTAGTTTATTATTATTAGAAATATAGCTTCTAATACTATATCTATATATAGTATTATCTTTAGTATATATAGATAGGTTAAATATTATAATTCTTATATCTAGATTAGAAATTATCTCTACTCTATTCTATTCTAGATAGTACTCTAGAAATAGAAGTTCTAAAATAACTTTCTACTATCCTTTCCCTTTAAGCTTATTTTATTATAGTTTAAACTATCTTCTCTAGTTAGATCTTTCAAGTATAGGAATCTTATCCCTTCTACTTTCTCTTTCTATATCTATAGTTATTAAAATAAAGTAGGAAATAAAGTATATTTATAATAGAGTTACTTAGGCCAGCTAAGGTTCTAGAAGTTAGACTAGAAGTATAGGTTAGTATAAAGAAGACTAGCTTCTTATATTAGTCTAGAGAAGAGGGAAAAAGGTAGTATAGTAAGTATATACTAGGACTTAGATCTATTTCTTCTAGTAGAGTTTCGGTAGTCTACTCTTAGGTAAGACTCTTCTAGTATACTTTACTATTTATAGTAGTAGGGAGTTATAAAAGGTATTAACTAAGAGTAAAGATATTCTACTTAGTCTTATAGGGCCTTTAGTATCTTATTTATAACTTAGGTATAAACTAAGCTCCTTTATAGTATAGTAGGAAATACTTCTAACTTCTAGATATTTTTAGCTATAAGCTAGGGATATAAATAACTTATACTAATATAAGTTACTTAAGTTTAGTTACTAACCCGGGCTTATAACCTATCGAAAATAGCTCCTCTAAAGTAATCTAATAAAGGATACTCTAGATTCCTAAATATTAGAGGTAGTAGGTAGATATATATATAGAGTTGAACTTAGAATTAATCTTTTACTAGCTAATACTTAGGGAGATATAGTACTATATTAGGAACTAAAGAACTATTTAGAGAAAATAAGTTAATTAAGTTAGTTAAGAAAGAGAAAAGAGAGAAACCTCTACCTATATAGAAAGCTATATTCCTCCCCTAAGTTACCTAATCTATCCTAATTAGAATAGACTCTACTAAGCGCTAAGAATACTATTTACTAACTCCTAAGATATTACTCTATCTTATCTACTAATCTTTAATAAGAAGAATAGTATAGAGAATTATCTTATTAAGCTAGTATAGATATATTTATTTATATAAGTATTATATAGATAGTTACTTATATAAATATATTTTTAATAATAGATTCTATTAATATTTTAGTTTATTACTATTTATTCTATTTTGAAATAGTATACTAGAGTTACTCTAGTTATTATAGTATAAGTAAGAAATAGTCCTATTCTAAGTCTACTAACTCTAAGATTTAGTTTATTTAACTATAGAAATTAGATTAAGTTTTTAATTTTAAATAGATACTTTTATTATTTAGCTAAGCTTTATTTCTAATAAGCTAAGATCTAGCTCTATTCTAATTCTAATTTCTAGTATACTTAATTATATATAGATAGTAATAGATAAAATAAAGTATTATAAATATATATAGATTTAGTTAGTCTCTATATAGCTTTTAGTAAAAGCTCTAACTTAATAAACTAACTAGATTTCTATACTAATAGAGCTTTCAAGCTACTTTTAGTAACTCTAGATATATTATCTTAATATATAAATATTATATTCTTATACTCTAATTCTAGAAAGAACTCTAATTCTAAATTATAGAAGTTCTAATATTCTTTAAACTATACTTTAAGTAAATAAATATATAACCCTACTCTAATAATAGATTAGCTATAGAAGTATACCTTTTTAATTCTAAAGAACCTAGATTTTATATAATATTTCTAAAAAGTCTAATATTTATAAAGTTATTTATTTTTAAAGTTAAGATTTTCTAATAATCTAAAGCTACTCTAAGACTCTATATAATAGAGCTTTAAAAATAGGTTAGCTATAAAAGTATACTATTTCGCCTCTAAGGAACCCGAATATTAAATAAAATTTCTAAAAAGTCTAAGACTTAAAAAGTTAACTCTTTTTAAAACTAGAATTTCTTAATAATCTAAAGCTACTCTAAATAAATATATAATAGAGCCTTAAAAATAGGTTAGTAATAGAAGTATACTATTTCGACTCTAAAGAACCTAAATATTAAATAAAATATTTAAAAAGTCTAATATTTAGAAAGTTACTAATTTTTAAAGCTAAAATTTCTTTATAATCTAAAGTAGCTCTAAATAAATATATAATAGACTTTTAAAAATACCTAAGCTATTAAAGTATACTATTTTAACTATAAAGAACCCGAATTTGCTCTAAAATTTCTAAGACTCTAAGTATCTAGCCTAGTATAGATTTTAGATATATTACTTTCTCTATAACTTCTAGGTCTAGTAAATAAATATATAATAGAGCTTTAAAAATATATAAGCTATAGAATTATACTATTTTAGCTATAAGGAATCTGAATCTTAAATAAAAACTATAAAAAGTCTAATATTTAGAAAGTTACTAATTTTAAAAGTTAGACTTCTAGATATTTTCGATCCTATATAGATCTAGCTAGAGAAGTATACTAAAAATAATTCTAAAACCCTATTATACTAACTTAGCCCTATAGAATCCGAATCTAAAGTAATAATTTCAAAAAGTTATATATCTAGCTTAATATTAATTTTCGAAGTCTCGACTTTTCTAGAATCTTTAGCTATAGTAAAAGTTTAGTAGATAGTAGTATATATATACTTCTTATAAAGAACTATACTATTTCGACCCTAAGGATTCCAAATCTGAAATAATAATTTAATAAAGTCTAGTTTCTCTAGCAAATATTAGTAGATTACTATCTACTAGAGAAACTATCTTTTTTTTACTAGAAGAACTTAGTTTCTCTAGTATAGATATAGGTAGGTTATAGGCTTTTATATAAGTTACTAGACTAACTTTTTTTATACTTAAATTATAGATTCTCTACTTTTTTATACTAGCTAGTACTTAGGCTCTAGACTTTTAAATCTACTAGTAATTAGGTTACCTATACTTTCTTATTTATATACTTAGATAATACTTTTAAATAGATAGCTTATATTTTAAACTATATATATAAATAATACTTTTAAATAGATAATAATACTTTTTTAACTTATAGATACTTAGGTTTTAGGCTTTTATATAGGTTATTTATATTTTAATCTATAGATACTTAGGTTATAGGCTTCTAAATAGGTTACTTATATTTTAGTCTATAAATACTAATATTATATTTTTATATAGATTACTATTATTTTTTTACTAACTTAGATTACTAGCTCTATTATAGGCTATAGACTTTTTTTTTATCTACTAGTAATTAGGTTATTTATACTCTCCTCTATAGATACTTAGATAATAGGCTTTTATATAATTTACTAACTTTTTTTTATCTACTAGTTTTAGGTAATAGGCCTTTTTTTTATCTACTTATAATTAAGTTACTTATATTTTTTTATCTATAGGTTTTTAGGCTCTAGAATAGGTTACTAATATTTTAATTTATAAGTACTAGATATAGCTTTTATATAGTTTACTAGACTAACTTTCTTTATATTTATACTTTTTTATATTAGCTAGTACTTAGGCTCTAGACTTTTAAATCTACTAGTAATTAGATTACCTATACTTTTTTACTTATATACTTAGATAATACTTTTAAATAGATTACTTATATTTTAGTTTATAAGCTATAGAATAGGCCTTTTTTTTATTTACTAGTAATTAGGTTATTTATATTTTCTTATTAATAGGTCTTTAGATTATAGGCTCTAGAATAGATTATTAATACTTTATTTATCTACTAGTACTAGAATACTAGATCTATAGTAGGTTATAAGCCTTTTTTTATTTTTAGATAATAGGTTCTATAATAGGTTATATATAATAGTATCTTTTAATAGCTATTATAACTTCGAATATATATACTAATATTTATATATTTATTATTTATTATTTTAACTTTAATATACTTTTTATAATATCTCTCTATATAGGCTTTAGTTATACTAGGCTCTTCTATATCTATATTCTAACTCTAATTAATATATAAACTTTAAAACTATCTAACTATTTATATAAAATATATTTATATAATCTAGCTCTATTATATATTTTAGTTTAGTATAGTTTAGATAACTTTTTACTAAATAGAAGTAGGTTAATAGAGGTAGACCTAACTCTATTAGTATAGAAAAGAAAGTTCTAGTATATTCTAAATATAGTTATTAAACTCTAAATAGATATTTCTTTTTTCTATTATATACTCTAATTCTATAATAATTTAATATATATAATACTTATATATATATATTAGAAAATAATACTATTAAGTTCTACTAATAGTACTATAAATAATAAAAATATTAAACTATATAAAGTATAATCTAATAAAGCTTTTATATAAATTAAGTATATTACTAAAGCTATAAATAGTAATTTTAATATATAACTAGATCTAATCTCTATATATAAAGTAGAGGTAGTACTAGTAAGAATACTCTAGCCTAACTAACTAGATAAGAATATTCTAGCCTACTTTAGAAATCTAGAGCTAGATAAAATATAAATAGATACTCTAAAAAATATTCTCGACTTTTTTATAAATAAAACTAAAAATATTATAATACTATTAATATTTATATAGTACTATATATATACCTACTAACTCTAGGTAACTTACTCAAACCTAGATATATATATAGTAAAAAAGCTTTTCTAAATAATTTAGAGTAGTATACTTTTATATAAATTAATATTATAATAGGTATTTTAGCTTTAGCTATCTAAAATAGCTATCTATATATTATCTAATAGAACTAGAGTACTAACTAGTTTAAAAAGATTCTAGAAGCTATCTATTCTCTATTTAAGAATCTATTCTAATTATTCTAGTAGCTACTTATTTTAATAATAGTAAACTTTAAAATAAAAGTTAGTTTTAAAAATACTATTACTATATAGTAGAAGTTAGTAGCTATATATACTAATATAGGTCTCTACTATAAAAGTATAAAGTATAAGTAGCTCTTTATAGTAATATATATTATCTCTAGTAATATCTAATTACTTATTATAAGTAAAAAGTTAGAAAAATATAGTAGAAAAGTTACTAAAGTATATTTTTTAAGTTTTAAAGAAAACTAGCTTAGACTCTAGCTATTATAGCCTATCGTACTAGTATCTATTACTTTATATACTAAAAGAAAGAAGTAATAGTAAAATAGTATAACTTTTTTTTATAAAAAATAGATAAAAGTAATAGAGTAGATAGCCTAAAAAAGTAATAAAAATAACTAGATAGAATTATAAATATAAAATAAAAATAGTAAAAATCTATTTATATTATAGAAAGAGCTTCTATATAGATATAATAGTTCTACTCTATAACTTATTATAGTAAAACTAGTAGCTAATCTATACTAGTTTAATATTAATAAATAGTATTATAATATCTATTACTTTTCTATAGTAGAAATCTAGATATAGATTTATAGCCTATAGTATATAGTAGATAAGCTTAATACTATTAATAAATATACTTTTAATAGCTAACTAACCTTTTTACTACTAATTGAATTTATTTTACTAGTAGAAGAACTAGAATCTATATATAGATAGACTATAACTATAAATAAACTAGATAGCCTAGATTAAATATATACCTATACTACTCTAGTTAAAAAAAAAAAAAAAATACTAGGCTACTATAAGTATATTAGAAGAACTAACCTAATATCTATAGTATAGGCCTAATAGATCTACTTCTCTATTTAGACTATACTTTTATTTTAAGTAGATTTTATATAATACTAGATTTTAGTCTAAACTTAGAATCTAGAAGTAGATATAGTTTCTCTAAGCTTCTATTTTAGGCTACTAGTCTAGATAGCTTAGTTTCTTATAAAATTAAAAAAACTTATAGTAGCTTAGTTAGGTAAGTTAGAAGGCTATTACCTTTTTTAAGTACTAGTATAAGTAAAATTTAAAATTAGTTATTAACTTCGAAATAGATAACTTATCTAAGTAACTTTTTCTATTTTATAAATATATCTAGTTATTTATAAATATATTTTACTATCTCTATAACTAAAGTAAGTTTTTAGAGTCGAGGTCTTTAATAGCTCTCTAACTAACTTCTAGATAGCTCTAACTCTACTCTACTAAACTCTATATCTATTAACCCTATATTATAATATAAATAGGTCTACTATATATAATTCTATATATATACTTTTTATAATATTTTTATATATAGATTTATATTCTTATACTTCTATACTACTAGTTATATATATAAACTCTAAACTAATTTAATAATTTTTAGTAATATTTAATATATAACTATAATATTTTTTATAAATATAATATATATAAAATATATTTATATTTTTTAAAACTTTTATTTATCTAAGTTTAAAATAGTTTAGAATACTTTTATTCTATTATAACTCTACTAATATAACTATACTTTCTAGAACTAGATATATATAGTTATAATATATTCTATATAGATACTCTATTATAACTATAGGTTAGGTTATAAAATATATTTTAAATAGAAATATAAAATAGCTAGAGCTTTATAGTAATACTATTTATAATTTTTAAATTTCTAAAAGTAAATAGTAAACTTAAAGTAGTTATAGCTAGGTAGTAGGCTATATATAAGTATAATATAGAGTTCCTAGTTTTTCTCTTAGTATAGGTTAAAGTTTACTTATTATTCTATTATATTAAAAAATTAGACTTTTTTATAAAAAATTATAGATTTATTATAACTTTTTTATCTATTTTTTTTCTATTATATTATATAAAAGAGCTATTACTATACTATATTCTTCGAATAGTAGTTTTTTTTTATATAGCTTTTTTTACTATATTTATAATAGATTAGTTTTTTTTACTTTTTATAAAGCTTTTTTTTACTTTTTTTTTATTTCTACTTTTTTTAATATTATCGAGCTCTATTAGTTATAGACTATAGTATAGCTACGACCTTAGTTACTATTATTCTTAGTACTTATTTCTAGCTAAAAAGTAGCTAGTTCTTCTTTATTATTTAGTAGTATATCTAGCTACTCTAGCTACTTTAGAGTTATACTATTTTTTAAAAGCTTATTTATAGAAGCTATTATTAATTTTAATAGTTTCTTTAATTAACTAGGTAAAGTTTTTAATAATAACTACTTATTTAGTATAGGCTAGTTTATTTTTAACTTAATTTTTAAAACTTTTATAATATATTATTTAGAAAGCTTTATTATTCTAACTAATAATATATATATATTTCTAGAACTTAGCTATATACTCGGATATAGAAGTAGTCTATTTAAAATACTATATAATATAAATAGTAGTACTAACTTTATTAGAGATTCTAAATAGAATAGTTATCTAGCTTCTAAACTAATTATACTTAGTAAAGATTCTATTTTTATTTTTATTATTATAGAAGTAGAATTCTAGATATAGCTTAAGCTAGTATTTAGTATATTTATAAAAGAAGATAGAAGTAAATAGTATTTTATTTTTATTTTTAATTTTATTAAATCTAAAGTATAAAGCTAGTTAATTAAACTAGGTAGATAGTTTATTATAGTCTCTATAATAGAAGTCTAGCTTAGTAACTTTAAATTTTTTAAAATTAAGTTATCTAGTATTTGCCTAGGTTTATAAAAATTAAATAGTTTCTACTTTACTAGAAGTAGAAGTTCTTCTAGAGCTTTCTATAATAGATATATTATAAAAGTATATAAAGCTATTAGGTTATAGAGGATCTAATAATCTTACTAAATAGAGGCTAGGCTTAATCTAGTTAAAGCTTATTAATATATTTATAAAAAAGTAAATAAAAAAAGTTTTTATATTCTAATTAGTAAAATAGAATAGTAAGTTATATATAATAACTATTTATAACTATAATATTTATTATCTATATATATAAAGAAGATTCTCTTTTTAATCTTAGTACTTTTTTTAATCTTTTTTTAAAAGTAGAGAAATTAGAGAGATCTAGGCTACTTTTCTTAATTTTTTAAAAAATAAAAGATTAGAAAAATTAGTTTTTCTACTTTAGGTATCTTAGTCCTAGTAGACCTACCTATTAGTAGGAACTATAATATACTAGAACTAGAAAAAGAGGTACTATTTAATATAAATATAAAACTAATTTTTATTATTTAGAAAAAATAGTAGAATAGAAATAGTAGATATAGTAAATAGAACCTAAAAGTAGAAGCTATATAGTATTATAAATAGAAAATAGTAGAAAGATAAGTATACTTATATTTAAGTATAGGTACTATAGATAGGCTATATAGACTCTACTCTATACTACTATATAAGTAGTTTTTATTAATAGAATATAGCTTAAAAAAAATTTTTTTTTTTTAAATATTAGAATTTTTTTTTTTTATAAAATAGTATATATAATTTATTTATATATTTTTATAGTCTAGGTAGACTCTTAGCCTCCTATATCTACTTTAGATATATTATAAG
Organism: Sphaerulina vaccinii; assembly: GCA_022570795.1. Classification (NCBI taxonomy): domain Eukaryota; kingdom Fungi; phylum Ascomycota; class Dothideomycetes; order Mycosphaerellales; family Mycosphaerellaceae; genus Sphaerulina; species Sphaerulina vaccinii. The sequence continues at coordinate 16,356 of JAKUDP010000001.1, forward strand.
TAATATTTATATTATTATTCTTTTATATAAAATATAGTATTAAAAATAATAGCTTCTAATTACTTATACTAAGTACTTTTTAAATAAACTATATCTACTATTTAACTATAAATATATAGTATATTATTTTATTTCTAGTATAGAAAGTAGTCTAGTAAAACTATTAGAAACTTATTAAAAGTATTATAAAACTATAGTATTAATAGTACTAGTACTAGAAAGAGAAAAAGTATATTAGTACTAGTAAAAACTCTAATAGCTTCCTACTATAATTAGTTACTTCTATCTATTTCTAATTAATTATATATACTTTATTATTTATACTAGATTATAAAAATAAGCTAAATTATAATAAAAAAAAATAATTATTAGTAGGTTAAAAAAAAAATACTTAGAAAGCTAAAATATAACTATATATAGTAGTAGTATACCTAGATAGATAAATAGATAGATAGTAATATTATATTTAATTATACTAGCTTTATAGAAGCCTCTACTTAATTATACTATACTAATTAGTTAGTATAGTATATACTAGTATATACTAATTATCGACTACTCTAGATATAGTTGTTCTATTTGTTATTAAATACTCGCTCTATAGTAGGGGCTCGAAGACAGATCCGATCCTCGCTATAGTATATAATGTCGTCGCGCCGCTCACGCTGTTGCTGAATCTTCCGAGAGGTTGTGTCTTCTGAAGCAACAATGCGTCTTTTACTAGAAAGGTCAACTTTGCCGTTCATGAAAGACCAACGTCCTTGCACACCATCGAGAGTGAAGCCAACCCGAGACTTTATTTTGCCCGACTCCCACCCCCGCCTCTGCTACCGCAGCTCTACCCTCGGCTTTGCCATTGCATCCACGATGATACTCAGAAGCTTCGCCACATGCGCCTGGTCGATGTCCTTCCCGTCTTTGCGCGCGATGAGCACGCATCCGACATTATCGGACCACTGCGCTGGTGTAGCGCCGGTCTTGACATCCATCATCAGAGTGGCCGCGGTGTCGTTGTCGTAGTACTGTGGACCGACTAGTGGGTTCTTTCAAATAGCCTTCTAGTTCCACGACGTCGGCCGCGGCTCATCTCCTCGCTTGAGTGATAGTCGGAGCATAAGCACGTTGAGAGGCACGCCAAGCAGCTCAGACACTATTCTCACCTCGCCATCGGTGAATACGGCGTGGTCGGCCTTGACGTTGTAGTGTTCGTACCGCTTCGTCTTGTGGTCTGCGTTTGTCGTCTCCTCGTCGCAGGCGGCGCGAACGACCTGGACTGTGGGTTGTGGGACCATTGTGACGGCCTGACCGAAGGTTGACGATGTTGATGGTGGAATAGAGTTGAGGAAGTTCTGGTCTACCTCCTTCTCAGGCGTCGGTGATGTAGCGGCCGGCTGTTTCTTGGCGTGCGTGTGGTGAGGAGAGGGACATGATGTAGTCGAGAACGATGATGGAGATGGAAGTGTTGTGTATAGAGGGAGGCTGATAACAAGACAAAGGCGTGAGGGAGTATTGAAATGGTGGTGTTGTTGAGTATACGTTCTTGTGGTCTTCGTATGACGTGAAAGTCGCTGCGATAGACTAAGTACATCTCCTGCTTACCTGCGCGCTTTTTGGGTTGTCATGGTTCAGTTTGCCAGCTTCATTATTGCGTCTTAGCTCGAACCAACCATTGCCAGTTTGTCTCCTTTCACTTATTGTCCCAGCTCTATGTTTGTCAAATCGCATTGCCCTCCTTATATCTAAGAATCGTCTGCGACTGCGTTGCCTGGCTGTGGAATGTGGTAGAAGCTCCGAGAAGCAGTTGGGCTGGTAGCATCAGATGGACTCCAAGAAGGCATGCTCGTCGCGTGTTCGTTGCGCGTCTCGTTAAGACTCGTCAGATGCGGATATCGCGACATCGTGTGAATGTTGAGGTTATTGTACTCGAGTGATAAGGGCAAGAAGGTAAAAGAATGGCATGTCCTTGGTATGGGAGAATCCCGGTTGGCGGACCCACTTCCGGTGATCCCTGCCATAGGGTAGCTGAACCGTCGAATCCTCCTTCCATTTCGTATTGCAGATATCATATTCCTATTGATCGCCGAAAGACATGGTCGAATCGCTAACGATATGTATATGTAGACGAGATTGTGCTTGGTTGTTGAATGTAACACTGCATGAACATCCTGATCAGCTGCGCCTGTCTATCCTCGTTCAGGACCTACCTGCAGCTGTCTCTCACAATGCATCATGAACGCGTACAATAACAATACCAACAACAAGTCTCGCAAACCTCAAGCACTTGCACATCTCCAACCCATCATGGCTACCCTCCACCTCGACATCGATCCTACATATCCCGATTTAGATCGTACAGCGCATATCGTAATCTACGTACGCGATCGCGACTTGAAATTCCTACAAAACTACTGGAGTCAGAAGACGAACAGTATACGAGATCGAGCTCCGAAGGCGCGTGTTCATGACTTGCTCGAGGAATTGGATGGGCAGAAAGATGATGTGCATGATATGTTGGTGTCCGATGCCAAATGGGCAGACTACAAGGATTAAGATGCACGAGTTGACAGAAGATGTGAGAGCGCGGTACGTTGTAAGCGCTATAAAGTTATGAAAATTAGTCTAACACTTCATTTAGTCTCAACTGATGCAATCATTCTCAATGGCTTGTTCTACCTCTGTGGGTGCATGTATGATGAGTTCGTCGAGAGTGGTATTGGAATCTCTAAAGAGCGGGACTGTTGTGTCAAAGACTGTTGTGGTGGATGCTGGAGTCGACAGCTGAGGTGGTGGGCTATGATTTTCTATTCTTGAACGCGTATGTAATGTGATTACTTCGACAAACGCATCATGTATCTTACCCGCAAGCTCTGTCGCCTTCTGGAAGTGAGCTATTCCCTTCGCCAGGCTCCTGCACATCTGATATTGTCAGCATAACTTCCCTCGATTGCTGCCAGTCTGCTCTACGCAGGAGTGAAACGAGCTTCTGTCGCGCGCCGAGATCCATGATCTTCAGAATTCCAAAGAAGGTACAGACTCTCGTTGTGAGGGTCAAGTCCTGGCCATATTTCTTTGTAGCTGCTGACTGCGTTGTCACCCGAATGGCCACCAGATGGCGCGTGAAGAGGTCCTCGACAGTCTTCTCCGGTACATCCAACCTCGCAAGATCAAGCTCGGTAGAGCTCTTGATGTTGAATGGCTTGAAGAGATTGCACTTTCACGAGCTGATGAAACTCGGGAAGCGGTCTCTGATGGCTTCGACGTCCTCCGCCTCTCTTCTGCTTCTCGACGTGGACCGCTGCGACGACGTCTTTCCTGCCGATGCCCGAAGTCGACGATGTTGTCGGATGTCGACAGCTTCTGGTATTCTCGCGGTGTTTTATGTCTCGAGCTCTGTGACGGGGAAGCACGAAGTAGATGATGATTCTGAGCATGATGAAGATCACAATAGAGAACATCAAATCGACGAGAACTTTGTACTTCTTCTCTGGCTCGTATGCCAGGCATTTTGGTAGAGAGGGCTGTACTGTTCTGAAGCGCAAAGCTACCATCAAGCCAGCGGGCCGGTCGGAGCAGAAGCTCGAGTGCTTGAGTGTGTTGATCACCTCTCACAATATGGCCAGGTAGAAAAAGCGTTTCCAGAGAAGTCCGACCAGCATGCATAATCCGAGCCAAAGTATGCAAATCGCAGCAGCTGCACCGCGTATTAGAGCGCGAACCACTCGTGAGAGTGCTGCAATGAGATAGTCGAGACCGCGACGTAACTGTGAGGTGATGAAGTTGACGATGGCGTCGAATGGTGTGGGCTGCGGTATGTTGAAATGCTGTTCCAGAATGCCGATGAGCTCCTCTCTCCGATCTCCAGCTGGGCGCTGCAAGTTGTGGTGGTCTGCGAAGTGCCCCAGTCCTGTGTTTCAGAGGTTTCCTCTCTGGCTCTCTTCGTATTGTCGGCGACAACAGCAATCTCGGCGTCGACGTGCTCAGCATCGCGTTGAACGAGGCTCTGAATGCTGTTCGAGGCTGGGCGCTCAGGTTGTAGTCTTCAGTCGAGTACAACTCGAATCGCTCATGCTGCACTAGGGCCTTGCTCTTGCCGTCATACTCGATAACCTGATTGGCCAGGTACATAGGAGATCGCCAGAGGAGCACGATCAGCCTGCGGACGCAGTACTTGACACACCGCCAGAGAGTGTGAGGTGTAGCAGATACCGATGCACTAAGGATAGCGCCTGCGCGACGTGCTTCTATGCCCAAGAAGTGGACAAACACGGCAGTCTTTGACACAGTTCGGTATCAAAGTATTTTCCGGGCAAAGGTGATGAGCTCCTCTCGTCTGGCTCCAGTCGGCCGCGGTATGTTGTGGTGACTGGCGAAATGCCGTAGCCCCGATACAGTGAAATATATGTAGTCGGGCTTTTCGTTGCAAGCTGATAGCAGAGTTGTCGTAGTGGAGAACTAAGGCACACACCACCAGAGAGTATGAAGGTGTCTGGAAGTAGAGGATGTCGTGTTGAAGTGTTGCTCGAGTTCGGCGATGAGATCTTCGCATCTGTTGCCGGCTGGACGTTGTAACTCGAGATAGTCGGCGAAGCACCTCAGTCATGCGACTGTGAAGTTGGCATAGTCATGTCTCTTGCCATATTTGACGGCCGACTTGGGGAAGATGCGACGTGGCAGCTCCTGAAGCCATGCCGACATCCTGCAATCCTTGTCGTGGGTATGCAGTTGATTGAGGTGCCATCAAGGCGTGATGGTAGGCCAGCTGTCGAAGGCCTTTTGTGAGTAATTCTTGGCCAACTCCCGACACCCCCTCGGCTGCTTCAACTTCTGTCCCCCAAAACTGACCGCCAGTCCAGCCGTGCTCGGTCCTGATGCTGTTTCTGAAAGTCCGTCTTGGAACGCGTCAAGATCCGCGACAAGGTCTCGACCATAGCTCCCATCCGCTAACTACATGAACGAGGCATATCGCGGTCGCACTGCCGCACTGCTACAAGACATTGTCTCCAATATTCTCGGCATACCGGACTGCGTATACGCTCTGCTTCTGTCGCCGACCACCTCACTTACATGCTTCACCGGTCTGCACACCGTTCCCCACCACGTCTCTCGCTATGTTGAGGTAGTTCGTCATAGTTGCTCTCTTCTCGTCCTGATATCTCACTCGTACTCCTGGCGAACCACTGAAAGCTCAGTATCTCGTTGAATCAGACTTTGAATGCTGCATTGAGAGCGCGGTGGATGCGGCTGCTCTCTCCCGAATACTCCTGTTCACTGGAACGTCTTACGAAGCTCGTTGAGCTCAGCATCGCGCTGGACGAGGCCCTGAATGCTGCATTGAGATCGCGGTGGATCCGGCTGGGCTCTGCTCGGTCAGGACTGCGCTAACATGTTGAAGGGCTACCGGAATTGTATCTCGCTGTATCTGCTTTGCTGATCCTGTGGCCTTGGCCTATCTTGTAACACAGAGAAGGTAACGTCTGCACCTCGCGACCTTCTTTTCTCCTGCCTCTCGTGTTCATATGTCCCTCTCTTCGTGTATGACCTTGCACGCCTCTTCTTCTTCTTCTTCTTCTTCTCCGATTGTCTCCGCGGCGTTGGGTGGATGTCGTAGTGTTGATGATTTATGATGCAAAAGTGCAGCGGGACGGGAATACGTACGCGAGGTTGGGTCTGTCCGTTCAAGTTGTTGTTGATGCTGTTTCCGCTGTAAAAAGTCGTTCTCGCTCTCGTCTACTTCTCCCTCTTCCTCTTTGCCGCCATTGTTCATCTGCTGCTGCTGCTGGTTGTAGAACATCGCCATTGAATTGCTCCAGTCTATACTGAAGTCTGCCATGATGGCCGTGGTCTGATGCCCGTTGATGCAGTCAGTGTTGATTAGGAAGTGGAACAGAAAGTCGAGAGACACCGATTGAAGAAGATCACCTCCAGGCGCCACGAAACTCAAAAATCTAGACAAGTGCTGGTTGGCAACTGCGACTTGGCGATGGACATGCTGCCATGGCCGGTACTGGACACAATGACGGGAGCAGCGTCATCTGGCTCGCTGTACTGCAGGAGCCGGTTGTAGTATTGGTCGCAGACGACACACTTTAGCACAGAGCCAGCAGCTGCCTCCGTACGTAGATTGGCCTTCGTCTTCTCTTTTCGAGTAGATTTCTACTTTACTATAGTTATACTTGCTATCTTCGACTTCTTGTGCCGAGGTTACCTATACTTAGCGTCCTCTTTATCGTTCTCTATTTCGTTGCTCGGGAATCTTAGCTTAGACTCTAACATATCTAGAAAACACATTACCAAAGGTGGACCCAACTGCTTCAAGTCGTGCGTCAATTCGGTATAGGAAATGTCCGTAAACATGATCGTTCCGTCGTCCTTTTCGCCTTTAGTCCAATACAATTGGAGCTCAAAATCTTCCTGGTTGGGCTTCACAATATGCAGTTGCCGTGGGGCCTTCCGGTAATCTTTCAACAATCGCCATGAGCTTCGCCTTCTCTTCCTCAATGTAACATGCGATCTCGAACGCATCAACAGCGAAGTCCCGTGCATCTTCTTCGTCGATGGGGTCGATCGTTCTCCATCTCGTCGCTCGACAATGCCATTCCGAGCCGCTTGAACGAGGGACGAAATGATGTGACTGCCGGCGCGACCTCCTTGTAAGGTGATGAGGCGACCAGCTAACTCGATCCTGGTCGGCTGTCGTACGCTAAAATGGACTGGCAGTAGTTCGACAAGTTCGTCTCGCCGCCTGGCCGAGGAGGTGCGAGATGATGGTGGTCGGCAATGAACTTGAGGCCTTTCTTCGTGAAGTTGGCAGGATCAGGTTCCGACTTGCAGTTGATAGCGGACTTGTTGGCATTGCTGTTTCGGCTATGGAGGTTGGTGCTGGTGTGGTGGGAGCTGAATCTCCATAGCGTGGGACAGAACGTCGTCGAAAGTGCTACGCAAGTCGCAGTAGTCGAGGGAGGGGGAAAGGCGGTAGCTGTCGCCTCCTTAGATCTTGCGTGGCAGATTGAGCGCTGTATACGCCGCTAGATGCGGTCCGTATGCGCTTTGCGCTTTCTGTGTCGCAGTCAGTATCGCACATAGTGGCAGAGAGCTGGCGAGCAGGTTCCATACCTCCTCGAGTCGTCGGGGATGCATCCGGCGCGTCTATACTGTGGTGCGAGCGTTTGCTAGGCGTGATGCGCGGTGGCACATCAGTTCTGTCGGCTTCTTCATCGGCCATAATAACCTCGACGACTTGATGATGGAGCTGTGGAAGCAGGCGGAAGTGATGAGGAAATGTCCGATGTGGTGGCTCTTGTGGTGATGTAGCTGGTGTGGAAAAGTTGCGTGTTGTTCGGAGAAGAACTGCGATGACGAAGGGCCAGGAACCTGAGGGCGCGTCGCGCTTCACTAATTGAACCTCAGCCGCATACGTCTTCTGTTGATCTGGCAAGGCTGACCTAAGTTCCTCAGCAACACAAGTCAATGCCTTGCCACTCGATCCCGAGAGACCAACTCCACTTCCGCCGGTCGCTGTGAGGACTTTGCACCGCGTCTTTGCAGTGCTTCTTTTCGTTCTGGCTACATGAATGAAGCATAGCGCGACTGGACCATCTTGTTGGCCTGCTCCTCCTCGATGTCCTTCTCGGAGTCGTCGTCAGATAGTTCGGCATGGTCTTGGGTAACAACAATCTCATCTCCAACCGGCGAGTCGGTGCCAGTAGCCTCGTTATCAGTTTTGCGAGGCCAACAGTCATGAGTTCGTCGAGAGTGGCGTCTTCGCTGAGTATAGTTGACATTGCGGTTTGGGTATACTTGGCGTGAAGTGTGAAGTATATGTGGATGTTTCCGGCGATCGGCGTACACCGCTGCTACCAGACAGGTGGGCGAGTCGAGCTAACCCACAGATTGAGACATGGCTGGCTTGACACCGCTGGCCGATGGAATTGGTAGTCCGAGTTGGCTATACAGGCGACGCAGCATCTCATGGTCGTTCACTTCTCGATAGTCGACATTGTGGTTTGGGTATACTTGGCGTGGTGTGAAAAGTATATGGATATGCTCATCGTGGGTAGAGTACATCATGAAGTGAGGCACGTAGAGGCTCTTGTAGGTCGATGGCCAGCAGAATGTTTGACTTTGTTCCTTTGTTCTCGCCAGCCAGGCATTCTCGAAGAAGCCAGATGATGTCCAGTTCCAAAACAGTAGTGTGAGGTCGCATTATGTCTCTCACAATGCGCGTCCATCCATACCTAGACCCCCAGCGTCAAGCGGCATGACAATCGGAAAGGACACTCGGATATCTCTCTTCTCCGCTTGGAAGTTCGAACGACAACTAACGCCTCTCTCGCCTTCGGCTTGTTTGTTGTCGAAAATATCTATACTAAACACTTTGAACGATGTGCTTGCCTCGCGCCTGATTAGCTGCTCGTGTACTGAAGCGCTTCAGATTCGTAGAAGAGCCCGTCTTGAACCAGGATGCAGAGTTGTGTAGGAAAGTTGATGTCGATGGGTGATGGAGTTTGGAGAAAGAGCGCCTCGGAGAAGAGTCGGAGAGACGGAAGGTTAGCCGAGATGGCACGTGCTCAAGCCAGCATCTTCAACTTCTGAACTTCGAAGTGCTGGAATATACATCCATCTATCTATCTCTACGTACAAATCATGAGCAAATCACTGTCGCTCCCGCGGCAGGCATCGAGAATTGCAAAGACTGCATCATCACGAAATCCTGCGCGACTACAGAAATATGCGACAGCATCACGAACTCCTCCTTCGCCCGCAGAACCGACCGACCTCGACCAGATAACGACTCTTCCAAATGGCATCAAAGTCGCCTCCGAATCGCTGCCGGGCCACTTCTCCGGAATTGGCGTTTATGTTGATGCTGGATCCCGATATGAGACCGATGCGCTGCGAGGATGTTCACATATCATCGATCGACTGGCCTTTAAAAGTACGACTAAGCGCACATCAGATCAGATGACAGAAGCGATGGAAGGATTGGGAGGGAATATCCAATGCGCGTCGTCGAGGGAGAGTTTGATGTATCAGTCCGCGACATTCAACTCTGCTGTGCCTGAGACGGTAGAACTGCTTGCCGAGACGATACGTGAACCCAATATCACTGAGGAAGAGGTGCAGAGGCAGCTGGAGACGGCAGATTATGAGATAGGAGAAATCTGGGGCAAGCCGGAGCTGATATTGCCGGAATTGGCGCATATGGCTGCTTACAAGGACAACACATTGGGCAATCCTCTGCTCTGTCCGAAAGAGAGGCTGGATCAGATCGATGCGAGGACGATACAGGCATACCGCAAGGCATTCTTCCGACCGGATCGAATGGTTGTCGCATTTGCCGGTGTGCCGCATGAGGAAGCTGTCAGGCTTGCGACACAGCACTTTGGAGATATGTCACAACCAACAACCATGAAGGTACAGCCGCCTTACCCGACATCAACAATACCCCCACAAAAGGACTCCCGCCTCGCGTCCAAGATTCCCTTCTTCAAGAATCTCTCGACTTCCGCCACCCAACAAGCTACGGTCTCACCGCTCGACCCTTCGCAGATCATCCCACATCCACTGGACGCACCCATTGACTTCAGCCTACCATCGCACTATACCGGTGGCTTCTTGACACTACCTCCACTTCCTATCCCACCGAACCCATCACTTCCGAGGGTCTCGCACATCCACCTTGCATTCGAATCGCTTCCAATCTCAAGTCCTGACATCTACGCTTTGGCCACATTACAAACACTGCTCGGAGGCGGTGGCTCTTTCTCAGCAGGCGGTCCAGGGAAAGGCATGTACAGCCGTCTATACACCAACGTTTTGAACCAATACGGCTGGGTCGAGAACTGCATCGCTTTCAACCACGCCTACACGGATTCTGGTCTCTTCGGTATATCAGCAAGTTGCGCAACGCAGTTTGTCCCCAGGATGCTAGACACAATGGCCCGCGAACTCAGCCTGCTCTCCGCAGAGACCGGACTTGGACGACTGAGTGAAGTGGAAGTCAAACGCGCCAAGAACCAGCTTCGATCGTCCCTGCTCATGAACCTGGAATCAAGAATGGTAGAGCTGGAAGATCTTGGCAGACAAGTGCAAGTCCACGGCCGCCGCATCCCAGTCAAAGAAATGGTGCAGAAGATCGAAAGTGTCACGATCGCAGACTTACGTCGTGTGGCGAAGCAAGTCTTCTCAGGCGGAGTCGTGAATGTTGGTCAAGGATCTGGTGCACCGACCGTTGTGCTGCAGCAAGGTGAGGAGGAAGGAGTGCAGCTCAAGGAACTACCGTGGAATGATATCCAGGAAAGAATTGCAAGATGGGGATTGGGTAGACGGTAGGTTCGTTTGAAAGACTGGTGATCAGAAGTGGTGAACAGTATGTATGATATTGTACAGATGACATTGATCTTTACTCATGCATAGCGATGGCTTAGCTTAACACTGTAGAATAGAGTCGCACAGGTATGCACACTGTGCCCTTACCAAAACACTTTTCGACATCCATAACATTCAAGGCGACGATGCACACGCAATACTCTGTTCTGCTTCTGCATTCAAGCCTACAAGACAGTATTCCGCACCGGCGACATGCCTCCGATGATCAAATGCCGACATCCTTGCAGGTTCGGAGAGCTCTGCCGAAGTCGGCTGATGCAACAACGGCACATTGAGCACCGAGAGACGAGGTCAATCACGAATACCATCACTGTACACAATGCGGAGACATGAGAAATCAGGGTGTATGTGACAGGTAGGCAGAGGTTGAACTTACAGAATCTCGGCATCATCCTGGAAGTATTACTTCTTACATTATTGCAAACTGCTGACCACTCACCATCATGTCCAGATTCCCAACAACAACGTCGACAAGTGCTATACCACCTGGAGTCTGGTGTCCAGTCGTGTCACTCTACAAAGACACACCTCGCCAAGAGCTCGACCTCGAAGCTTCATATACCTACTTCCAGCATCTGATCCGAGGTGGCGTGAACGGTCTGGTCTTGCAGGGCTCAACGGCAGAGGCTGTTCTTCTTTCGTCAGAAGAGCGCACTGAGCTCACTCGCACAGCAAGACGTGCTGCCACAGATCTTGGTGTACCAGACTTTCCCATTGCAGCTGGTATCAGTGGCCAGAGCACGAATGAAACACTGAGACTGGTCGATGATGCTGCTACTGCTGGAGCGGACTTTGGTCTCTTGCTGGCTCCTAGCTACTGGCCGAAGGCGATCACGAATGATGCTCTCGTTGACTTCTATCGAGAGGTCGCAGACCACTCTAGGATCCCGATCATTGTGTACAATGTATGTACTTCCTGATCAGATATGTTATTAGCACTAACCTCGACCTCAGTTCCCAGGTGTGACCTCTGGCGTGGATCTTGGAGTCGACGTATTGTCTCAGCTAGCTCCCCATCCAAACATCGTCGGTGTGAAGCTCACCTGTGCCAATGCTGGTAAAGTCACTAGCTTGACAGCCAAGTTCTCACCTTCAGAGTTTGCAGTCTTCGCCGGACAGTCAGACTGGCTTCTCCCATGCCTTATCGGAGGTGGTGTTGGCTGCGTTACAGGCATCGGCAATGTCTTTCCAAAGTCAGTCTCGAAGCTTCATACTCTTTGGCAAGAAGGCAAGATTGAAGAAGCGCGGAAACTGCAAGGTCAAGTCGCATTAGCTGAACAAGCATGCAAGAAAGGTCTTGCAGCCACGAAGTTCGGTACAGCATACTTCGCCGGACCTATTGCTGGACTGTGGAATCATGCTAGCTTTCATCCAAGAAAACCGTATAAGCCTGCTTCCCAAGTACTGCAAGATTCTACTATTGAGACAATGAGACATCTGGATGAGTTGGAGAAGAGTCTACCAGATGTGATCGCCCATGAGCCGACTAGTCATGCCAATGGCCACACTGATGAACTTCGACAGCACTTCACGCTATCACCTGGCACGAAGCGAGAGGCTTCAATCCCGGCCATCGGCTTCGGAACATGGAAAGCAGAGCCAGGCTCAACAGCCAAAGCAATCCAAGCAGCCTTTGAGGCCGGGTATCGCCACTTCGATTGTGCACCGCTATACGGTAACGAAATCGAGATCGGCAGAGTCTTTGCTAGAACCTCGATTCCCCGAGGTGAGTACTTCGTCACAACCAAACTGTGGTCTTCAGATCATCAGCGTGTAGAAGCTGCTCTGGACAAGTCTCTTCAGGATCTCCAACTTTCGTACATCGATCTCTTCCTAATGCAATGGCCTGTCACGCTTTCGCCAGATACAGGAGCTGAGTATGGAAAGGAAGATCGCAAGGTCCATGTTCAAGGTTGGGACTTTCGTGATACGTGGAAGGGGATGGAGAAATTGCTTGACACGGGCAAAGTGAAGAATATCGGTGTTGCCAATTTCTCCACTGTGAATCTTAAGAAACTATTAGAGACTGCTAAGGTTCTTCCTGCTGTCAATCAAGTTGAGCTACAGCCTTTGCTACCACAGAAAGCACTATTTGAGCTTTGTCAGGAGCACGGGATACATCAGACTGCATTTGGGCCTCTTGGCGGTTCTGGTAGTGGTAGTACATTGCATGAATTCTGTGATCTTGGAAATTGCGAAGGAGAGAGGTGTCTCTAGTGGCAATGTGCTGTTGAGTTGGGGTGTGGCGAAAGGCTGGTCTGTCATTCCGAAGAGCACGAATCCTAAACGTATCACGTCGAACCTGAAAGACAATTTTGTCTTGACTAAGGAAGAGATCAGGCAGATTGATGAATTAGTGGAGAAGCATGGCGCGAAGAGATTCAATAGACCTGATTGGGGTGTTGAAGTCTTTCATGATGACGGGTAAAGACGGGAGCGCAAATGATAGGCATGGAATGAGAATGCATCTCGTTCATAGTCTATGATGCGAATCCAAACTGCGAATCTTGAAAGTCAAACGCTGGAAAGTCCGCGAACATGAAGTCGTTCGGAAGACCATGCAACATATCCATGTCCATCGTTGAGCCGCTGTTGAGAAACACATTCGTGGCAGCTCCAGTGGCAGTATCTCTTGTATGCGCGTACTCTGCGTTGTCGAATGGGCTTGCCATGAGCATCGACGGGATACCGATGTTCTCGGTGCACTCGTTGAGCTTGCGCATCAATCCAGTTGTGACGCGAGCGATAGGGTGATGTGTCATAGTCTTGGTGCGAGCGAATAGTGCCAAGGCAGCGCTGACGTTGTTGAGATCCTCATGCACATCGATTCCAAGTTGTTCGCGGTACTTAGTACACAGTTCCAAAACGAATTGAGCGGCGAATGAGATCATGATATGGAAGTAGTGAGGCATGCCGACGATGTGCTCGCGGAAGTCCTGGGTGTCCACAAGCATGGAGAAGATAGTGATCGCAGCTTCTCTTGCTGTAGCCGCAGCGGCAAGAAAGTGTTGCGGGATTGGCTCGTCTTTGAGACCACGAAATACATGATGTGCCAGATATAGACGTGCAAATTGATAGTGCATAGTCAGGCCTGCGAGAGGGAAGCCGGAGATGTGCTGATCTGGTTCGAATCGTGGTGACCATATGGCGAACCATTGATCGATTTCTCGTGCAAAGTGCATCAATTGTACCGAAGAAGACTTCATCAGTGGTTTGCTCTGCTCGCTGCCAAAAGCGTCTTTGATTTGGCTCATGATGACCAAAAGCGAGACTTGAGACATGAGACGAACATCATCATTCAGTGCTGATGTTTCGCCAGAGACGAAACGCTCTCGCTGCTCGATAGCGTCTTTCTCAGGTCGGAGAATGCTATCGCGGTTGTGTAGTATCGAGAGATGTTGATCGACGATGTAGAGCATATACCACAGTCGGATCTTGTCCCTCGCATCAGCCTGCTGCGCTGCTGGCAATCCGGGCCCAGCCAGTCTATGGAAGTGCCGATGCAGACGACAGTCCGCGGCTCTTCGAATCGCGTCACTGACTAGGATCCTCGAAGCATCTGGCAGCCAGAAGGACGCAATACATAGTGCTCGAATGTGTTCCGTGCCTCGCTTTTCGAAGAGTGAGGCGGAGACCAGCGATCGGAATTCTTTGTTGCAAGCTTCGAAGATATCGTTGTGTTCAACCTGGTGAAGAGCCGAGACAGCACACATAGCACTGAGAAGAGTAGGCGAGGCCTGTCTGACTTCACCAAAGGTCCGATAGTGGCTGGCCAAGCCATACAGGAAGCGGTCAAGGCGCTGGAGATAGCTCTCTACCAAGTTGCCAGCGACTTCTCGTGATATCAAGCCTTTGCTGATCAGGTCAGCCCTCTCACTGCCTCGCCGACGAAGACGAGCAGGACTATCACCATTTGGCGAAGGTCCATGCTGAGCACTGCTGAGATAAGTATCGATTGGAGCCTGGGCCGCTGATGGAGATACAGGTGGTGACAGCTCGCAGGTATCGTCAGCTCCAGACTCGCCATTCTCTAGGGATGTGCTATTGTCTCCAGTATTCGTGCTTGATAATAACGCTCGCGGTGGCTGAAACTGTAGCTGTTGGCAAATCTGCTGTAATGAACTGTGTATGTTGGCCAAGTCCTCACTCAGCAAGCGCATTTGTCTAGACTGGAATCAATACACTTCGTCAATGATAGCCGAGAGCTGTGTTGCTGACTTTTGATCTGCCATAGGCTGCCTTTGTGCAGTATGTAGAACGCAAGGAAGACCACGTTTTCGACAGCGGCTGCATGGAGGTTCGTCGTTCAGGATCTCGCACTTGATCTTAACATGCTTAGCCTAGGTTCCTGAGCTCGTGACCTGCCAAGTACTCACTTTCTGCCTGCGACAGGCTGTGCATGCTGCATTGAGCCTCTTGTTGTCTGTCCGGTGTTCATTGCCATCTTGTACTTCGCTTCGTTTCCGCTTCTGCGAAGAAGACATCCTGGTTCGCTCGAGCAAGTCAAACAGCAAGAGATTGACTCCTCGTCAGGCGTATTGTAGAACGTGAGGTGGACAAGGAAAGTGGAGCAAAGGCCGTTGCTTGCCCGAGCGCCAAGATATGCGGCGGCTGAAGCCCCCTGTCCCCTGTCGGCTTCTGCATGGGGATTGCATTGCAGACGCAGTATACCATCATAGAAAGTCTCTCACAGACGCGATTTAGGCTGCCACTGGATCCATGGATGCGTCTCGGAGGTCCTGATCAACGGCTCTAGCAGAGCAGTGTTCACCATGCCAGGATGTGCATCGTCGATGTCCGTGATGCCGCTCAGCTTCATTGACGTTTCCAGCTCGTCCTTCAGAATGTCGCACAAGTGCTCAACTCCTTCTTGGCCATAGCCCAAAGCATACAGCCAAGGTCTGCCAATGCCTACAGCAGTGGCTCCCAGCGCGATGGCTTTGAGAATGTCCGTGCCTCTTGTAAAGCCGCCATCGACATAGATCTCGAGCTTGTGGAACACCTCCGGACACGTCTTGTGCATTTCCAGTAGTGTGAGCATCGTAGGCTGCGTCGTATCCAGGGAGCGCCCGCCGTGGTTGCTCAGTAAGATGCCGTCCACTCCATACTGAGCAGCCTTGCGGGCGTCTGCGGCTGTCTGTATGCCCTTGAGCACCAATGGCAGACCAGATACTTTCCTGATCCAAGCGAGATCATCCCAGCTGAGAGCTGGGTCAATGTACTTGCCCATTACTCTTCCAAGACCACCGCCTTTCTTGTCATTATGAGCAACTGCGCCACTAATCGCAGCAGCGACATTCTCGGCTGCGATACGTTCGTCCGCCTCGCGCTTGCCCGGTACAGGAGCATCGACGGTGACAAAGACAGCCTTGACACCAACGGCGCGAGCATGCTTGAGCAGCTTTTCTGTCTGAGAGCGATCGGAGTTGACATATAGCTGCATGAAGATAGGTTGATCGGGCACGCCAGAAGCAATAATGTCGGCCAAAGGATACGAAGCATTGCTCGATATCTGTACTCATCAGCTCATATATGCATAGGAGATCAAACGTACTCACGATCGGGATCACTTTCTCATTGCCGCAAGCTCTTGCGAATGCAAGCTCGCCTTCGGGATGTGCCAGCTTCGCCATGGCTGCTGGGCTGAGAAAGAAGGGAGCACTAGACTCATGGTCCAGGATACGTCGCTTGATGTTGACTTTGCTGACGTCTCGTAGCACTCGCGGTCGTAGAAGCAGACTTCGGTTGACTCGCAAATTCGCTTGATGCGTGACCAGATCTGTTGCAGCTGAGGAGTAGAACGCGAAAGTCTTGGCCGAAAATGTCTTCTTTGCTACGTCCTCGAAGTCGTGCACTGAAATGAGCTTGTATAGGTCGGGCTTCTTGGTCTTGGGCACGTCGATATGGTCCTGTTCAATGGCTCTTGTAGCTTGGAGAGCCAGTGAATCATGATTTACTGTCGCCATGGCTTATTGGCTGTCTTCTGTGAGTACTTTGAGTGGTAGTGATGCTGTCAGTACGAGCGCATATTCGCCAATGATACTTATACTCTGCTCCCTATGTCCTGCATCGAAAGATATGCTCTTGGCTTATGGGTCGATTACACCTTCGCCGCGACCTCCGGCCTCGATCATGATTGTCAGAAGCCGACAAGGTATCTCATCGCCAACACCAAGACCTGTGCACAGACCTCGCAGTTTGCACCACGACAATTGCTTGAACATGCGCTGCGAGCTCTCGCCTTGTCATCGAGCCAGAGAACAAGTGCATCCGGCCATCTGCATCTTGACGCGATTACGAATCCACTGCGGCACCAGGTAGACTTGTGATCATGCTTCATCTCACAGACATGCTCTCGGCGTGTGCTGAACCGCGAGCTGGTATCGGAGGCGCGTCTCCGATGCGTTCGGAGGCAGACCGATGAGCATCACAGCGATGGAATCACAAGCTCGCCCTTCCGGAATGCCTGCTCCCATCCAATCCAAGCAATGGAATAGGGACAAAGTAGCCACCGTGAAGTTCAATGATGCCGGTGAGAGGTGTGTTAAGGGAGAGTCCCGCCAAGAAAGTCTCTTCGTCATGGCCAAAGCTTTACGCGTTGTTCTTCGGGACACGCCTGCTCCTGACGCTGATGACATCGACATCGTGTATGCTGTCGATGCCCTAGCAATTGACGAAAAGGTGCGGAGCTGTCTATGCAGCTTCACCATCATCACAGGAGTGAACGAATTGCCACCAAGCGAAGGACGCCAACGAATCGAGTCGATATGTCGTTCCGTCGAGCAGGCTGCTGTACGAGCCGGAAGGGAGGTTGACATCGTGCTCAAAGGATGTGCTAAGCTTAGCGATCTGCTCAAAGATGAGGGCGACTTGAGCGAGCCTGCTTCACTCTTCAGAGAACATGGCAAAGATGGAGCTCCACTGATGCAGTATTGGAGACTAGGTAACAGCGGATTGAAGGTTTCCAAGCTCATACTGGGCTGCATGACCTTCGGGAATCCGGCCTGGGAGGGAAGCCCTTGGGTCATGTCTGAGCGAGAAGCGCTGCCATTGTTGAAGAAGACATATGATGTGGGCATCAATACATGGGAGACAGCAGACAAAGCACATATTTGAGGCTGTGGAAGGCTCGCTGCGTCGCCTTGGTACAGACTATATTGATGTTCTGCAGCTGCATCGGCTGGACCAAGACACGCCTCCAGCAGAGATCATGCGAGCCTTACACGACCTGGTGACGATGGGAAAGGTACACTATCTGGGTGCTTCGAGCATGTACTGCTGGCAATTCGCGCGTTTGCAGTACACAGCCAAGATGAACAGGTGGACGGAGTTCACCTGTATGAGTGGTCTGTACAATCTCCTGTACCGAGAAGAAGAGCGAGAAATGATACCGTTCTGCAAAGCTGAAGAGATTGGCCTTATTCCGTGGAGCCCCATTGCTCGAGGACTGCTCACACGGCCTTGGTCAGAGGAGACAGATCGGAGTAAGCAAGATGTCAAGACCAAGAAGTGGTTTCAAGGAAGTCAGAACGAAGGCATAGTGACCAGATCGGAGCGGTTGGCGGAAGCCAAGGGCTGCACAATGTCCGCTTTGGCCTTGGCCTGGCTGCTGCACAAAGGTGCATGTCCCGTCGTGGGCCTGAACAGCATTGATAGGATCGAGGCGGCATCTGAGGCACTGGGCATTGCCTCGTCTGCAGATGAGATGAATTACCTTGAGGAGCTGTATGAGCCACTGCAGACTCAAGCGATGTAGACACTCCAGCGGGCAAACCATGTATTTACCGAGTTTCGTCACGACGCTATACGAGCTTTGGAGTGTGGAGTGTATAGCCTATCTACAGGTTATCTAACACGGACGCATCCAGCTGGACATACTTGATCGCTTGTCGCCAAAACGTGAAGGCAATATGCACGATACCATTTCTCCCAAGCGCAATGCTCGGATAGGACAACTCGCGATTGAGCTTCTGCTCACTGTTGTTCGTCATGCAGAACCCATCGCCACCCTCCAGCACAGTGTTCTTCCAAGTGGCGGCATTGTCGTCACTCTAGGCAAGACAGAGAGGCGCCCTCGGCGCACCCCAAAAAGCCTCATTCCTAGCGTGCTTGCTGTTCTGGTTCTTTCGGACATCATCTGCAGCTGCTATATCGTCATAGAGGCCTTCGCGCCGGCCTTGCGCATCTGCATTAGAGGAGTGGTTGTACACGACCAAGAGCCGGCCTATTGGAAGCACTTCAAAGCATATGCCAGCATTAGGATCCGGCAGTGTGGTGGGCGATGGCTCAGTCCAGTCGATATCATCTCGTGATCTCGAGCAATAAACGTTATCTGCCCAGCGACTACGGTAGAGAGCAAGATAACTTCCATCCTTGAGGCGACGGATGGCCATATGGACAGCACCAAAGCTGTTCGGGACCTCCTTCTCTGTCTACGTTCTGCCTTGGTCTTGTGAAACTTGCACAGCAGAGATGCCGTCGTTGCCAACCCATCTCGTACCTGGCTCTGAACGACCTTTAAAAGTGGGCACTATCCAAGCTCCGCTGTCTAACACAATCACTGGCTGTCGAATGAACGTTCCTGGATCGGAGAACAGAACTGATGGCATGAACCAGGAATGTCCATCATCAGTGGACACTCGACGTTTGACGACAGCTGAGTCCTGATCACCCAGATTCTGTGACGTGTAGAGAAGCCACAGCTCTCCAGATGGCGTCTGAAACAAAACTGGATTCTGTTCGCTGCGAGTGGTATCGAAGGTCACTCGTTTGGCTTCTGCCCAAGATGACGATCCTGCTGATTTCCGCGAGAGGTATATGCTGGTGTCAGGTTTGCCTTCCTGGGAACCGCCAAACCAGGCACAAAGCAAATCGCCACTTTCCAGCAATAGCAGGTTGGAAGCGTGACATTGTAGTGTTGCCGCTGGTACGAAGCATGAACGATGTTCAAACGGCTTGCTTGAGGAAGTCAAGCTATGGCATGCAAAGTCAGGCTGTGCTTCTGCGTAGCTACCCATATTGTTTCAGGTATGTCGACAAGTCGCTGGAAGTCTTGCACAGACCTCGATGTGCTTGGTCTGATTAGGTACCACATCGGTAGACAAGGTAGCTTGCTCGCGGATGCTTATCCGTCATGGAGCTGCACGCCGGTCGTACTCGGAATGGACTCCACCGATACAACTACTAGATCAGACCACATCGCCTACAAGTTTGTGATTTACCGGCCTATGGAGACCCCAGATTCGCGGGGTAGTGAACCATTCCACCTATACTTAAGCGTCTTGAAGGCGTCCTAGGCTTTGACGAAGGACTGCTGATCTCTCGAGCAGTATTATCAGTATAGCAGGCGGCACCAGCATCTGGGCAAGCAAAGATGCGAAGACCGACCCGAAGCAGATCTTCAATAGGCGACTGCTATACCTTCTCATTATAGTAGCATGGGCCGGCTGCTTTTATGGCTTCGACTCTGGCAACATCGGCGGCATACTCACACTCCCGTCTTTCGAGAATGCGTTTGGTCTGAGTAGGCTCACTCAAGAAGAGCTAGATAGACGCAGTGTAGGACGCTCAGTCAATCATTGTAAAGACTCGCTCAATACTAATGTAATTACAGGGCACAATCGCTGCTATGCTAGCTGCTGGCGGCTCAGCTAGAGCCCTCTGTGCCTGGCTAACATCAGATTACCTCGGCCGCAAGTGGTTAGTCTTCGTATGGGGCATCGTCTTCCTCATCGGTGCCGTGATGTAAATGGTCGCCGACTACGACGTCCTCCTCGCTAGACGCTTCATCGGAGGCATAGGCGTCGGAGCCAGCAGCATGCTCAGCCCACAGTTCTTAGCAGAGAACAGTCCCCAGTTAGTCCGAGGCTCTATGACAGCGACCTACAATCTTATGATTATTATATTACTCATGCTAGCCTTCTAGGTGAATTATAGTATAAGCCTCTGGGATGGCTCCGAGCACAACGATAGACAATGGAGAATTGCCATGGGCATACAGATTATTCCAGGAGCCATAATGTGCAGTGAAGGCATATCAACCAACCGGTTGGAGTAGTTGAATTGAATTGAGGTTCAATCGCAAGCCAAACCTTAGCTATGATTGGTTGCAACTCCTTTAATCTATACGAGGATTGATCAATAATAGCACCGGTTGACAATAGACCTGTCTTAGCACCTCCGAAGACAGTTCCGGAGTGAAGAACGCGTCGCGATATCCTCTCAAACGGCCGCTATCGTTTCGAAAACCGAGATTAGGCAATACTCTGTCGTCCTAGAGGCCTCGACTACGTAGATCAAGTCGGATATCGCCTGTCCGGAGTGGTGTGAGGATCGGCCTACGTCAACCAATTCAATTAATAAGTTGAAGAAAACCGTCCTAGGTTGCAACTATAACTTTCCAATCAACCAATAACTATGCCGTGGAGGTTGGATTGAATTGATTGCCTTCACTGATAATGTGTCTGATAATACCTTTCGTGCCGGAGACGCTACGCTACCTTATCAACTATAGCAAGTCTGAACAAGGCCTCAAGAATCTGACGAAACTGAGGAAGCTTCCTGCCGATTATCCATATGTGCAGACTGAATACCAAGAGACTGAAGCCCAAGTCCGTTTCGAGCAAGAAGCACACCAAGGTCATAGCTATTGGGTCATACTCCAAGATGTCTTCACGAACCGATCAAACTTCCAGCGATTCTTCTTGGCAGTCATGCTCTTCCTCTTCCACAAGTTCACTAGGACGGACTCGCTGAACTACTACGCGCCGGCAATCTTCGAGCTTATTGGAGTGCGAGGCAACAGCAATACTCTTCTCACAACAGGAGTCTATAGTATCGTGAAGTTTATTACAACGATCTTCTACGTTGCATATCTGGTTGATCGAATCGGTCGTCGCGTTCCACTTCTCATCGGCGCCACGATCCAAGCAACAGCAATGCTATATCTCGCACTCTACATTCGCTTCTTAGGCGGGAGTACAGCAAACGATACTGCGAGCGGCACACCAGCAGGAGGAATCGTCGGGATCGTCATGATCTATCTCTACGCATTCGGCTGGTCATTTGGCCACTCAGTCGCATGCTACGTCGTTGCGGCTGAAATATTCCCGACTCGTATAAGATCTTTCTGCATGTCCTTCTGCTTCTTTATCAATTGGATCGTCGACTATGGTATCACGAAAGCTACACCGATCATGTTGACTGAGCTAGGATATGGGACGTTCTTGCTCTACGTGATGTTGACTTACTCTGGCGTGGTGTTCATCTTCTTCTGCCTACCGAAGATGAAGGGTAGGAGTATCGAGAGTATGGATGATCTGTTCTAGAGACCTTTGTGGTTGATGTGGAAACATGCTTATCCTACTGAGGAAGAAAAAGTTAGGCATGATGTGCAGGATACGATGAATCTGGCAAAGCTTGAGAGTGTGGAAGGTGATGTACATAAGAAAGATAGGACAGCAGTGTATGTTGAAAGGATGCAGGATTGACTGTCTTTGCTCGTCGTAGAAGCTGGTGATCTTCTCATGATAATCGAAGAACACAACTATCACTGTCCTTCTCTTCTCCTCTAAGTCTTGTCGCATTCTTCATCCTTGGACGGCCTCGGCCACAAGAGCTTTGCTGCGTAAGACTGAGACTACAAATAGGCAGATCTCACCAGATCTGGTACACAGCTCCTTCGACAAAGCGGCCACGTGCTCGCCAACTTAGACCATCGCAATAAGTCTGCGGAGTGTTGAGAACTGAATCCCTCTACTCATCGCAAGGAATATCCGTCGGACTCGTCAAAGGCTGAATGACAAAGTCATCATAACCCGCCAAGTTCTTCACGCGAGGAGTAAGGTCCAGCACACCACCAGCTCCTTTAACAACAGTGAATCGGCTCGAATAGCTACAACAAATGTACAGCATATCTCTCAGTTCCATACGAAGGACACATACTAAGCCTTCGAGCAGTTCCCTCCATCATAAGTAGTCTGAATAACACCAAGCACTTGATAGACCTTCTGTGCATCGGTATCCGAATCCACTGTCGTGACATTCTGAATATGGTTCCAGTGCTTATTGCCAGCTGTAGGAAGTAACTTCTATTTGAGAGCTAGGATCTCTGTTGCTCCGGTTGCAGTCGTGCCTCGCACGATGAGCTTGCGATCGGCAGTGAAGAAGTCTGTGAACGAGGTCGTTGCAGCTGAGTCTTCGACTTGGGCGTACAGTCTGGAGTGGAGCAGTTAGTCAGTCTTGTTTGTATGAGCTGGGGAAACGTGTTGGAATGTACTGGCTCAACACCAGGTCCCGGAGCGTATCTGGAGTCGTCGACTGCTTGTGTGAGGCCGAGGAGACACACACTCATGAGGATCGAGACGGGTTTCATGCTTGCGAATGGTGACTTGGTGTCGTGTTTGATGGGAGTCAGCAACGTGAAGTCGTGGAGTTGGTTCACGAGGAAATCTTGCAATTAGCTGGACATGAGCAAGGGTATACGACTGCTCGTGTTTCCCAGGCGATCTAGTTCAACAGCTCGCTATGAATCGCCTTCGGGTGAGACCTTCTAGCCAGGTTAGTAGGTGGCCGATCGAGAATCTCACATCTTAGTGGCTTGGAGTTCCGAGACCCAGGCCGCCTCACGCAACAACTTTGGTGGCACTGCCTCGTCAATGGTATGCGTGGGGGCATGGAGTTGGTAGTGGCCGGTGTTCTCTTGCTGTATAGCGTACTTTGCTCTCGTCAGTACCCTCTCTTACCGTGAACAACGGCCTCACAAGCTCCTCCTTTTCCAAACAGCTTCCTCAAATCGCCCGCCATCAGCTCGGGAACTTCGAAAGCCGCAAAGTGGCCGCCCACATCAAACGTGGTCTGCTGCACAACAGGTGCATTACTCCAAGCCCAACACTTGGGCAGTCTTGCAATCTCTTGCGGGAAATACGCGAGAGCAAGCGGCACATCGGGAATATACATATTGATGACATCCATTCTGCTGACAGCGCCTTCATCTACTGGATGTGCGGACTCGTAGTAGATGCGCGTGCTTGCTGATGGTCCCTCGCGAGAGAAGGCGTATATGGAGATCCAAGTGCATACTTCATCGTCAGTCCAAGGATAGGAGTCGGACCAGTCTAAGGCAGTGAGTACTGATGTTGATCGAGCTGGAGTGCTTGCAAGACTTACCATGTAACTTCTCGTATATCCATGCCAGTAGGGCGACAGGAGAGTCAGTCAAGCCATAGCCCAGAGTTTGGGGCTTCGTGTCCTGTTCTTTCAGGTAGCCGTCGCCCTCAGCAAAGTACTGTTACAGATATCAGCACCGATCGCCACATCTCAGCTTGAGATCTGCCTACCTTCTGCGTATGAGCAAGATCGGTCCTCGTCTGGCTCGACAATGCAATCCCAGCGATCGCCTGCACAAAGCTCACAGGATTCTTCCACGGCTTCGGAAAGGTATGAACAGGAAAGTTGGTATGCACAGCTTTCACACTCTCCGGATACAGCTTCGCCACCAACCTGCACAAGAACCCGCCCCAGTCGCCACCTTGAGAGACATATCCAGACTCGTACCCACAAGCTTTCATGACGCCATGAAGAGTCTCTGCGTGCTGCTTCAATCCGAAGCCTTTCTTCGAAGGATACTGGGACCAGGCATATCCGGCGAGAGATGGAGCTACGACGTGAAAAGCTGGGACGTTCGGATCCTTAGGGTCGCTTAATAGTGGTAGGAGTTTCAGGACTTCGTAGAAGCTGCCAGGCCAGCCGTGGATGAAGAGAAGGGGTATGGCGTTCTCGCGTTTTGATCTTTGATGGATGAAATGGATCTCGAGTTCTTCGAAATGTGGAACTTGGACGGGCACTGTGAAGTGTGGATAGCTGTTCAAGTGATCCTCTGCGCGACGCCAGGAGAAGTTCTTGTGCCAGTGGTTTGCTATTCGGCTCACGTCTGATAATGGAGAGCCCATCGACCATCCTGCATCTTGAAGCTCGGTGGGAAATGTTGTGGCGGCAAGTTTGGAGTTGAGGGTGTCGATCTGAGACTCTGGAACCGAAATCTTGAAGGCTTTGGGGGTGCCTACGGTGGTCATCTTGAGCTCCTTCGGGTATGTATGTGATTTGTCCTAGTCACTACATGTAGCATTGAGGTATGAGTTGGTTGCCGTCATCTGCCAAGAAGAGTGGGGCTCATGCAGGTCCGAGGCTTCACGAAAAGCCTCGCGATCTAACGCGTATTGACGCGATCCAACAGCGTAAATCACTCGTCCACAAGCCTGCTATCACTACGATACCAAGGAGCAAGCGAAGGACCTTGTGTATGCATCGAAAACAGATTCACAAAATCGTCGTTCTTGCCAGGATCCAGCCGCCGAGTCTCCGCGTCAAGTTCAGCACCAGCCCCAAGTAACCAGCTTGCATTTTCAAGACGGCCTGCGGACACTGCAGCCTGCAGGGCAGTCTTGATAGTGACATGTTGGCTCATGAGGTTGATGCTTGCGCCACGGCCGATCAGAGCCCTCATAGTGGCCACAGAGTCCTTGCGTGTGGACTGTGCCGCGAGCTGCAGCATGGATTTTCCCATATCGTCCTTTGATTCCCAGTCTCGCACCGGAAATTTCCGCCTCCGCCGTGGGCGTATCGTTCTTAGAACAGTATAGGTCTTGAATATGGTTCCATCTAGACTTCTTGCGAGAGTGTTCGCGTCTGCACCATGTTCTAGAGCTATATGTATTGCCGGAACATACTGATCGGTGCGCATATTGAGCTCCAGTGCAAGACTAGGATCAGCACCAGACTTTAGCAGCTTCGGAAGCGCCCATTCGTTGTCCTTCTGGCACGCTGTCAATAGTGCATGCGAGTTTGCACTTACGTTGACACCCTTGTCTATCAGCAGGTCCAGTGCGGCAGGACAATTCCAATAGACCGCGGTGGAAAGGGCATTGGAGTAAAGGTCCTCTTCAGGTTCGCACGTTACTCCATGCGCAATCAGAGTCTCCATAATGCTTATGGACCCTCGCTTAATTGCACGAATCAATGGTTCGTTGCTATAACCAGCTGGATCGAAGCCAATGCCAAGTAGCAACTCTATCGTTGCTTCATCTCCACTGGCTGCTGCTTCGACCATGGCCCTGCAGCTGAGTAAAGCTTGACGATCGACAAGTTCAAGATCCAGTATCAACTGCAGTAGACTGAATAGACCTCTTCCAGCAGCCATTTCGAAGACGCGAGGCGCGAGGGCCTTCTCGACAACCATCAACTTCACATGTGCTCCTTGATCGCCCCAGTGGCCAATATCAGGCACACCTGTCAGGATTTCCTTTCCAGTGTCGCGTTTCTCTGGCTGGAAATGGAAGGTATGCTCGCCAACCTCGAGCAACTTCAGAACGTCCCCGTGCAGAGAAGCCCCCGAAGAGATACTCTCCAGCTGTTGAACGAAAATGTAGCAGCTGTGCTTGGATATGGCTACTGCAGGCACGTCTCTACGATCCGTATGGAACTCTGACCGTTCATATTTCGTACGCTCTAATTCTGGAACAGTCTTGGATCGTAGCCACCGCCATGCCAGGTTTGGGTCTGTAACCAAGGTTTTGCGCCGGCAGTCAAGAGTCTGAATCTCTGACTGGGAGTCATCTTGCACGATGATTAAGACTGTAGCAAGTCCAGGGCTCGCTGCTGCGATGTTGAGCACGTCATCCATTCTCGACTTGTCCTTGTTTATGAATTACTGCAGGGCATCTTGATAGACGGCATGCACGGGCTTTTCGTAATCAATAACAATTGCATCTCCATCGCGCTTGTCACCGGATAGACCTAGTAGAGCATAGATCATGTCTCTGCCATCAGTCGCGCTACTGTCTTGAAACTTGAGCGCAAGAGTATAGAGGTCGGGTGATGATGCCCACCATGAATGCTCGCGTAAGTAGCCAGGCATGGTATCAAGCACGGGCTGCCAATAGATTGCTGCACCGGACTCTTCGTGCGGTAGAAGATGAGTGGCGAGCGCGAAGATAGCTGCAGAAATGCACACCGGGCCAGCATGCAGTATTCCGCTGCGCGCATTCGCCACTTCTTGAAGAATCCAGATTATTCGGAACCACGGTCTTCGTAAAAGAGTCTGCAGCCCAAGTGTGGCCTGTCTCGCAAGATCTTCCGGGATGCAGAGGGAATGCCATACAGCTTGTGCGTGTCCTATGGTGTACTGCTCGCCGAGCTGCTCCTGGAGGCGATGAAGACATCCCATGAGGACCCGCACTTCCAGAGTTGCCTTTCCCAGCCAGAATATAACACTCATGGCATGTGCATAGATGTTCCCCATGCGTTGCACTTGCTGTGACTTTTCGGCACTGTTATCCTGATTGATGCAGATCCCGTCAATCCAGACCAGGCGATCTTGCTCTGGAAGCGCCAGATGTTGTAGAGCTGTGTAGAGGTTATCCGTAACCCAGAATGTCTTGCCATCAACTGTAATCGGCTCGACCTTCTCATCGATGCCCCATGTGTAGGACAATGCTTCGTAAGGCGCACAGTCTGATATGTCGTCATGTTGCAGCTTACACTCTATAGAAGAGGTTTGCTTTGGCAGAATTCGTAGTAGTCTGAAACTTGTCGAGCTCTCGTTCAGAGGAGAGTACTGAAACTTGTCTGCAGTTGCCATCGTGAATCAGGTTGCAGTATACGTGTTCAAGGCTCTGTTGACTGCAGTTCGCATCCAAGATGAGTTCTGCACGTGAATGCCTCGTTGTGGGCCGAGTGACCTTGGGCTGAGCTGAACTGGCGGCTTGCACAGCCACGCCGTCCATGCAAGCCAATGCAGGCTTCGGTATTTGAGCTCGATGCAGTCGCAAGATCTGGATAGAATGTAGACGACAGTCTGCTTGTGCGTAAAACGTAGTTGGACACCGCGCAGTGTAGATGCCATGAGGAAGAGTCAAGTCTCAGCTGAGGTGTGCCACTTGCTGACTAAACATTAGTTCTACGCCCAAAGATCCTCCACATCGGTGGCCGCACGCAAATCAGTCGAAAAGAGTACACGCGTATCACTCTCTTCGTCAAAACCATCGATCTCGGTAACATAAGCCTCTTCTTTTTTATGATCTCGAAGTCGTACAAGTGCCGCAGAAATTTGAAACTCATGCACCGACTCAGCATAGCTTCCAGCAGTAGAGTCAACGAGAGTGATCGCGTCACTGGTGGTATCGAAGTAGGACACCTCGCTATCGTGCACTTGAAAGACAGCTTCTCCATTGGTATCGAGATCGTCCACAAGCTTGCAGAAGTCTTCCAAGCTCGTCGTGGGCATAGCAGATTCATAGTCGAGTAGCTCGTGGATGAGGACACCCAGCCTTTCACCGTCATCGGCAGATTGCTTGATCTGCGCGAGGGTCACCCGTGCCAGAGACAAAGTCGAGTCATAGTCTTTACCAGCTTGCTCGGCTAGGATCTCCATCATGCCAGGACGAGCAAGGAAGTCTCGAGCGGTCCTGTGAAGGAAAGAGATTGTGTCTCCCGTGCGTTCGAGAAGATCTGCGCATCGTGCATCGATATACCGGTGGGACGCATCGACTATGCCTTCGATCATACCCTCTGTTGCTCCTGAATCTGAGCGTGCTAACGTGAGCCGCGGACGCATTGCTGGCTGTCTTCGGACTGGGAGACACAGAGAGTAATCCGGTTTCACAATCTCCATCTCCATCTCAAGGCAACCGGGAACACACAGTGGCAATGGTTTTCCGGCCTTGAGTGCAGCGAGCATGATGCTTGATGAGTGCTTATGGTAGATCTTTTCGATTCTGCTGAACATGCGCCTGAAGTAGCCGTCTAGCGTACGTGGGTACTCGTCCAGGCGGGTCTCAAGGATCTCCAGGCTGTCATCATTGCTTAGACCGCGCAACAATGACCGGACGACCAATCTTACCCATAGGAACACGCCTTGTGCTTTGTCGCAGACACTCCGTATGAGCTGATCACATCGTTTTTCATTGTTGTTTCGTAAGACTCGAAAGAAGTGATTGTCGTTCATGTGATCAGCCACGAAATTGCAGATATCTTCTTGGATGAGGTCTTGCATGACCAATTGGCCATCAGACCGCTGGTCGTATGCACAAGTGAAGACGTTCCAGGGTCTGCTGGAAACACATATCTTGATGCCAGGACATTTGCCGAGACTTCCGATCAACTCGATGAGGTCAAGATGTTCGTTCTGATACTCATCAAGCCCGTCAATGAACAGACACAGCCTGGCCTTGAGATCGGTCCGTCTGCCGCAAGCCTCGAGGGTCTTGGAAAGCTCGGGAATGGTCCAAGGATGTGTGCTATTGCCACGGGCTTCGTGAAAGCGACGTGGAATGTGTTCCAGAGCAAAGTCTGGGGAATGTTGCACGATGTGATATAGGATCGTTCGAAGGAGTCCGAGCCTAGACTGTTGCATGGCCGCCTCAGCGTTCCAGAAGAAGTGATGCGATACTATGACTTCACCATCGCCTGCCCATGTGTATAGATGTTGAAGAGTTCGTGGGTTTTGCACAATGTACTTCATTAACGTCGACTTTCCAGAACCAGGCTTTCCAGTGATCCAGAACATTCCTTTTGCCATCTTCAGCTTTCGTTACCACTACAGAACCACTGAACTTACCATTCTTGGACGTTAGCCATTCCACGAATCCCAGGTCAGGTTTGGTGAAGAGCCACTCAAAGGTACTGGTGTAGGCCTTGGCAATGCCTTCCTCACGCATGCGCATTTCATCAAATCGGAGAGTGTCCAGAATGTGGATATAATCGTTGATCTTGTGAGCTTGTTCGGCCATACTGCGCAAGCTGCGACTCAGTGTCGCAACCGCGCTAGTGTGGTCCATAGATCCGACAAGCTCTTGTGCCTTCTTGAGAATATCGGACTGCTGAGATTCTAGGCGGGAGAGTATCTCCGCTCTTTCCACCTCCATCTTCTTGGATAGGCTGCCCAAAGCTTGAAGAACCTCTCCAGATGCTTGACTGGCAATTCGTTAGCGAACCGTTGGGCGTCCTTCGGCTTCGGGCAATCTTACTTCTGCATTACAGAGAGATGCAGGATCATCTGCTGTTGCAACTCCACCAGTTTCTTTCTCAGTTCCTGTAGATCGCTATCCTGCCACATGGCCTTGATAAGTCCTCTGCCGACGTCGCGTTTCCGCTTACGGGATGGGTCCGTGCCTGGTGTGGCATAGCTCGATATCTTCAGTCCTCGAAGCATCAGACTGAGTTCTGCTGCCACATCTGCGGTCTGGCCAGCAAGCTTCCTAACACCCAGTTCTGTCGATCCCGATTCATACCCAGAGTCGATGGACGACCCCTCCGTGCTCTCATCGTCATCCGTGGATTGTTGGCGAACGAGATCTTCGAATTTGACAGATTTGCCTTTGTCGAGCACAGCACAGATAGAATTTATCTCTGCACCAGGGGCAGCAAGGTGTTCTTGCTCTACAGTCTGTCCTTTTGCTGCAAGCTCCCGTCCCTTGGCTGTGGCTCTCACACCAAAGTCGACCAATTGTACAATGTTAGCAACCAGGCCGAGAGACGTCAAAGGGTCAATCATAGTTGTAATTAGTGCGAGGCAGATGCGGAAAAGGGATGAATCAGGCAGGAATCAGGGAGATACTAATAGGCCCATTGGCAGACTCGCGTCGGTGGCGAACCCAACATGTAACGCGTTATGGTGTTTGGCGACATAGCTTGGTTGGAAGATGGCGTTCTTGTGGAGGCTGAGCACATGTCGCGAAGCAGAACAGCATCCTGAACACAGCCCATGGCTGGCGGCCCAGATGTACATACTTGTTGATCTATTGACGTTGATAGAGCTCAGAAGTGCTTGATGATATGAGGTGTCCCTGCTGGTGGTGGTTGAGTGAAGAAGGAGAGAAGAGCGAGAGTGGGAGATGTTGTTGACATGAAGAAAGCGGAAAACTTCCGCACTTTTTTGACCACTGCAACATTTTGAACCCACTCTCTGGAACACATCATCATACCAATTCTTGCATGTCGACAGCGGTGATTCCTCACATCCTACGACGAGCTGGCTCCCGTCTTGACATCTCCTCTCCTTTCAGCGCCAGTCGCTTGTACGCCACGATGTCTTCCGCAAAACTCCACGGACGAGCATTCTACGAGTCGATCGGCTCTCCGAAATATGTGCTTGCGCCGATGGTTGACCAGTCCGAGTTCGCCTGGCGACTACTCACACGATCATTCCTGCCAGCAGAGTTACGATCCAGCATCCTCGCCTATACGCCCATGTTCCACGCGAAACTCTTCTCCGACAATCCCAAGTACCGAGCAAATCACTTCGAACCTCTGAAGCCTCCGATCACTATGGCAGATCCTCCAGATGCTGAGCACATGAAGACGATGGGCGAGGGAGACAAGTACTTAGATGGCAATCCAAAGATGGACAGACCACTCTTCGTCCAGTTCTGTGCCAATGATCCCGATGTGTTCTTGAAGAGTGCTCAAATGGTCGCGCCATTCTGTGATGCCGTAGACTTGAATCTAGGCTGTCCGCAAGGTATAGCGAAAAGAGGCAACTATGGCGCTTTCTTGCAAGAAGACTGGGACACAATTTACAAGCTGATCAATAAGCTTCATAAGGACTTGGATGTGCCAGTGACAGCTAAGTTCAGAATACAAGAGACGAGAGAAAAGACGTTGGAATATGCGAAGATGATTCTGTCTGCTGGTGCGAGTATCATTACTGTTCATGGGAGGCAAAGACATCAGAAAGGTCATGAGACTGGGCTCGCGGATTGGGCTGTGCTGAGATACCTGCGAGAACAGCTACCCAAAGATACTGTCATGTTTGCAAATGGCAACATTTTGCAGTATGGAGATATCGACAAGTGCCTGGAGGCGACCGGAGCAGATGGTGTTATGAGTGCTGAGGGAAATTTGTATGACCCCAGCATCTTCGCACAAGGACCACCGGCTGGCGAAGAAGGCAAAGAGTACTGGAGAGGGCGAGATGGTAAGGGAGGTTACAGAGCTGATGCAGTACTGAGGAGATACCTCGACATAATTCACAAGCACGTCCTCAACCAGGAACCACCACAACGAGAAGAGCTCTTTCTGCCCACAGACCCCAGGCCAGAGACAATTGAAACGACAACGACAAGTCTGAAGCGAAATGCTGAGGACACCGCCCCAGGCCAGGCACCAACCAAGAAGCAGAAGCGCGAAGCCGCGAAGGAGAAGAAGAAGAACGGCACCAAGCCAGAAAAGTGCACAAACGCGAACCTCACAGCAATGCAACCCCACTGCTTCCACATCCTCCGCTCCCTCGTCAGCACCCACCACGAAGTCCGCGACGCCCTAGCGCGCTGCCGAGCAGGCGACATAGAAGCCTACGAAAACGTCCTCAAGCTCGTCCAAGAAGCAGTCAAAGTTGGTCTCTTAGCATACGAAAAGGATCCAGCGCAATTCGAAACACCCCACGTCCCAGATGAGGAAGATGCGGATCCTGAACTGTCTAGTACTGCAGCGGTGCGTCGATGTAAGAGGCCGTTCTGGGTATGTCAACCTTATGTGCGACCATTGCCGAAAGAAGCGTTCGAGAAGGGCAGTCTGCAGATGAGTAAAAAGGAGAAGGCGAGGCTTGCGGCTGAGCAGGCTGAGAAGGAGAAGGCAAATCCCATCGAGACTGGTCATGTCGAGGTAGTGAAGACTGCGACCACGAACGGCACAATAGACACAAGTCCATCCGAGAACGGACTTGTCGATGGCCAGAAGCTCGATACCGGCAATTCAACAGAAGATGCAAACGGTACTGGCGAGCTCACCGAGATACCCAAAGAAGGCATGGTGATGGGATAGATGAATGCCACGAGATAAGTCCCATCCATTATACCTCTCCACTTCGTCCTCATAAAGCACGCCTTCACCCACCACTATTCTAACGCCGAAATCACTGCACAGTCACGAGTCTAGCCCAACTCGCTTTCTACACTACGATGCTTTTCAGCACATTAACAACCTTCTTGGTGTATGCCATCTGCATCAGAGTACCAGCAAATGGATCAGCCTCGCCTTCAGCAGACTCCGTGGCATCTAGTGCCTCGCCACCACGGATACATGCTTCCACAGCCTGACGGTACCGCTCGCCCATCTGCTTCCTAACACCAGCCAGTATCGCAGGCTCTTCCAGGATGCGACTCCGGATCTGCCGTATGTTCTCTGGACTTTCTGCCAATTTCTGAGGTTCAAAGCCCATTATGCTCTTAACAGGCTTCCAATATGCAACCTCCAACAACACAATACCAAGGCTATACACGTCGAACGTCTTTCGATAAGGTCCCTGGTAGTCTGGATGTCTATACATTTCGCCATATGGATCTGTAATGGGGTAGGTATAACCTGCCTCGTCACCAGGAGAATACTCGAAACCAGACAGGCGCATGTTGTGATCCGGAGAAGATGCCACAAGCACATTAGCACTGCTGATGTCCTTGTGTAACCATCCTACTGCATGGAGATGCAAGAGAGATCTGGTCAGACTTCGAGCTGCCTCGATCTTCGTGTTAAGCTCAGGCTCGTCTTGCTCGAGCGCACGCTCTAGTGCGATCTCTTCTGCGCCATGCTCGAACACGAATCCATATCTCGTGCTCGATAAGTCATGAACCACCCCCAAACATCTAGCCGGCAAACCAAACTCTCCTGGCAGTTCCGGATGCTCCAACATCGCACACAGTCTGTGGACATCACGTACCACTTTGTCGGCAATTCTGGGCGGAAAGAACGGGTCATCATACTCTGGATCATATGGAATCGCTGTGTATTTCTTCCACTCGATCATCACCTTGCCTTCGTTCGACTTTAAGGTTTAAGGTGGCAATTGAGCGACGCTCTCGCTCATAGCCAGGAGGTAATTTGAGGTCTTTGATGAGAAGCTTGGTTGTCTCGGGAGCATCGAGAGTCGGATCATCTAGCTTTTGGCGAAAGAGACTGAACTTGAGCAGCTTTTCGAAATCAGGCATTGGATCTAATGACTTGACATCACTGGCTCTCCTCACATGAGCTTCTAGATCGTTCAACTGGTGCTGCATGGCATGTAACGCTGCCTTCTCTCCACAATCATCCTGGACGTGCGACACACTAACGAGGCTCAAGCATGCCTCATGACCAAGTTCGAGAAGTTCCTTCTGGATAGCTACATCACTGGTATGCTGCAGGTCGACCACAAGTTCCTGGACGCGGTGAAGATGCGTCTTCAAAGATTGTTTGTCCTGGTCAGCCCAGATTATGCGTTGCTGGCCATGTCCTTTGCGAGCGGTCATTGTCAAGATTTTCAAGAAGATGTTATTCTTCTTCTCGCCCGCGAACTCGAATCGAAGGATGTCTACTGCAGCAGCAACATCATCGAGTCCAGCACGAGATACATCCTCTTCGTTCGAGTTAGAGGAGGTGTGTTGGTCGCCATCGGTAGTGGCAGCAGGGGACAACTCAGTACCCGCGTCGTTCGCCAATGGCACCGGCCGTGAATGCGCAGACTCGTCAGCGTCGCGCTTTCTCTTCCGAGATCGCGGAGTTGCTTCTTCGTCGACATACTTCCTCGCAATATCAGCAAGACTTTGAACTTTGGTCCTTATCTCGCACAACGTCGCTCGATGCGCTTCGTACAGATGATGATCGTCTTTTTCCTGCACCAAGCCCATAAGATCTGCCCAATCTATGAGAGTCGAATACTGGAACAGCAATCTGAGTCGCAACGATCCCAGATCTTCTGGTAAATTCGTTCGATCTACAAAGATCTCGCAGGCTGTATATGTCCACGTCAGTCAGTCGATACATCAGCAGTATCGAGCTTTACTGGGGATAGAGGTGTCTCAATTACCACTTTTGATGCCATGCAAAGCATCGACAGCCGCTCCAAGATCTGCCTCATTCGCCATATCATAAAGCCCGCAACGTCCACGATAAGGCAGTCAGCTAGCACAGTACATACATGTATGTATGGACGTGAGCACTGGGGACGTCATCACCGAAGCACAGTGGCTTGCGATGTGGAAGGACTGAGCATGTCGTGTAGCGACATGCAACATCGCGTAGCTGAGCAAGGCACACCAATCACCACACACATTCCATGCTGCTGACGGTAATGCGACAGCTACCAAGATACTGAAGGAAAGTACGACGATAGGCTGTGTTATTCAAAAGGCCACTCGACAGAGACTACGAATGATGCTGACAAGATCACCGCAATGCTTCAATGCGTAAAGTGGAACATGATATCCCTTCTCAATGGGACTATCGAACAACAATACAGACAACTTCGAGTGCTCGACTTCCAACAGCGCGTACGCGACGCGCAACTTCCAATGACCTGCTGTCGCACTGCGAACTCACGTCTGGATTCCATCAGCTGATGTTGCTGACAACGAAGGCGTTTCAGCAGACCCTTTCTGGACCCAAGTCAGTGGTCTGGGACCGAGTACTGGCTGCCGAGCGATAGTGTACCAGATCTTTCTATAAATTGAGACAAGCGCCTCTGCCGCACCAAGTGCCGCTTGTGATATATGAAGCTTCTTGGTAGCGAGGAAAGTCTAACTTGAGGCTTCAGTATTTGTCTCGGAAATCGGGATTTGATGGGCAGGAGTTTTGCAAGAGTCGAGCGACGAGACATGCAGTGTTGATCTTGGCGCTGTACGAGATGCAAGACATGCGCTGTTGATCTTGGAGGCGGTGCTTATTGCAACATATGCGAGGGCTTCGACGTGACCTGACACTGCCTGTAGCATACGATTTGAAAATTCAACACAATCGAACTCGCTGGGATGACCAGGCCATAGACCATCGGTGGGACGACAGGAAAGAAGCGAGCCTGGACTTTCGCAGAGCATTACCATGATCTTGACTGCGCACGGCGTTGCACACTAACTCACTACCAAGACGTCTGGAGTCAGCTACCAAGAGCGAGCCATCCGGCATCTTGAATCACTATCATGAAGATCGTCTATCGCCACATGACAGTAACTATCAAATCTTGCACCTGTTCTAGGAGGTCGCTTGTCAACGAGTGAGACAAGTCCAACTCAATCTCTTCATGACAGCCGAGCACCTCTTCTCGGCGGTCTCACTTGTACCAAGTCGCAGCAGCGAGCGGCATCTGTCACCGGTAACACCACTGGGTCGGGTTCTTCTGCTCACTCCCTGTACGCAGCATCAGACTGAAATTGAGTGTTGGAGTGTCCAACCCAGTATGCTCGGACAGATCGATGTATCTCATCAAGATAGCAAGTGAAGTCGATGAAATCCAGGTACGAGATTGCAGATAGATCTACCTTAATACGAGTTCCAAGAATGCTTGACCTGACCACAGACTTATATGCAGCAGTAGTAGCTCTTACATTATGTATTCAACTATTTCATACACCATATGCTACAGATTCGAGGAATTTCAGGAGAACGCTCGAACGCTCAAATAACATATAGTACACGCAAAATTGTGCAGAAGTCAAAGATCGGTTTTTACTTTCCGGAATAACAACAATAGGGACCGAATGAATGAAGGAGATTGTAAGCTTCCAGCAGCTTAGTTGCCATAGCCGGAAGGTTTCTTGGGCTTCTTGTGGTGAGATGGCTTGTACGACTGCAAGAAAGAGAAAGCAAATCAGCGAAAATTCGATCTTAAGAAATCACTAGATACCATTCTGTCGAAGGACCGTCCATACACCCGCGCTCTCTATAACTGATGCCCACCAAACAAACAACGCCAAAGACACACATAGTCCCCGCTTCCTGTCGTAATGATTGTTGTTCTCTTTTTCCTTTTCTTTTCAAATGAATGACATGCACCTATCATGTGCCTATCTCTCTACCACCATCCAAAGTTGAACCAGTTGGAGACATTCCACCAGTTACCACTAGAGCTAGAGCTACCACTCACATTCAAAGTGTAGGTCCAAGATTGCTTGCACTCGTACTTGTGGCCGCCGCTGTTAGTGATACCGATGGAAGCGTATCCGCTAGCGCTGAGGTAGGTGGTGTAGAGCGAGCAATAGGTACCGAAGGAGATGCCGTCCTTGTGGAGGTATTGTCTGTTGATGCAGAAGTTAGTCACTGTCGTGAGCTTAGGTGATGTGGAAGGTCTTACGCGTTAAACATGTTGCACTGAGTCTTGCTACCCTTAGCAGCGTTGGCCTCGTTCTGGAGAAGAGCATAGTTGCTGCAAACTTGTGGGTTGAATGGACCTGGGAAGAACTTGCCACCCATCTGGTACTTTGGTGCGTAGATGCCCTTGCCGCCGCAGTTCTCGGGCTGCTTCCATGGGTAAGTTGGTGGGGTGGTAGTAGAGGTTGGCTTTCCAGTCTTTGTTGGTGTTGATGGAGGAGTCGAGCATCGTGGTGGAGTGACCTTGTTGGTCTTGTCGTAACCGTTGCTGGCGGTGATGACAATTTGGAACTGCTCGTCCGTCTGGCCAGTGTTTGTTGCCATGGAGGCGTCGATGTTGGAGCCCCAGAGTGTGCACTTGAAGGAGGTCATTGATGGTGGGTTAGGGCAGTTCTGTCCCCAGACGGTTGGGTAGCCTGGGTCGTAGGTAGAGTCGTTGTTGGTTGGGTTGAGGGATGGGTCACGCTCGGCGAAGATGTCCTAGAGCAAATGTTAGTGAATATGTATAAAACGTGACGCGAAGGCAGCGAGAACTTACGAAAGCAGTGCAGAGGTCAGTGGCATCGCAGCGAGCAGCACAGTCGGAGACACTGTAGGTCTTGAGGGTGAAGAGACCGAGGTAAGAGCTTCCTTGAACAGCACCGTTCAAGTCCTTGAAGACCTGAGAGTACTGGTTGCCGTCCTTAGATGGGACAGAAGTAGGAGCACTCTTGGCGGACTGGTGCAGCTTTGGGTAGGCAAGGAATGCACTGGCAGTGTCTGGAGATGGCACTGGTCCGTATCCATCTGGCTGAGGTGCGCAAGGATCGAGAGGGTTGATGAAACCACAGTATGTGCCAGCCTCTGGTTGAGTCACGCAAGCCTGACCGGCAGTGGTGGTCTTCGATGCAGCGAGAGCTGGATCAGTTGTGTAAGAAGTGGCCAAAGCTGGGTAGTATGGCGTGTAAGAGGTATCCTGCCAAGCACGCTTCTTGTTGGCATTGCCAGTAGCTTGAGCAGTTGCAACACCGGTGATGGTGACGCTGGTGTAGATGGTGGCAGTCTCGCTGTTGTCGACAGCCGATGGTCCTTGTGGGACTGGTGTAGCAGCAGCGAGCTGGTTCACGTCGAGTTGTGGTGCCGGCGCCGGGCTGGCAGATACCACAGCGGCGAGGGCCGCACAGGCAATGGCGATGCGCTGCATCTTGAAGCTGTATCAATGGATCCTTGGAAGAATGATAGTACCTGGCGAAGGTGGAAGCTGGTGAATGAAGATGGTCCTTGCTCAGGTAATGGTATGAGTGAGTGTGGTCAAGGAAGCTTGATGGATGAAGATCTCTTGCTTCGTGGGATCTTCTTGGACTCTTATACTGCGTGAGGGCCTCGTGGCTCAATGGCCTCGAACACTCGAACGCAGTCTGTGTCCTGCATGGTCTGAGCGTTCTTCAGCTGTCCTTGACCAAATTCTTCGCCCGATATGGCCGACGTGGCCGGCGCACGGGACAGCATAGGACTCTTCCTGGTGGTGGAGCGAAGGAGTTGGAAGCTGTGGCCAAGTCCGTAGCCTGAATCGCCCGCGCCTATGGTCGTGCTAGTTCATACTCTATGCAAGAGGGTCTTCCTAATGTGGCAATCATGTGGATGACTACGGTAGAAGAAGTCAGGCGCCATCTTCGGATGATATCCGTGATTAATGGCCTCCACGATCTGGCGTACGGCCACTGGCTGGTGCATTCTTTGTCCGCATGCCTCTTGCAGAATACGCCGTCCCTTGTCTCGAAGCTATTAATGATTGACAGTCAAGATATCTGGGAAACGTGAGACACGGAGAAGCTGATTCAGACTGGTGTACCATTCTTCGATGCTCATCCTTCTTTCAACGACGGTCATGCGATGTCGAAGTGCCGGATGCCGTGCATGAAAAGGAGCTCTTCGGCAGAACTTACCGATGGCCTCGCCCCCGAAAAGAGAAAATGATCATCAGGTACAGAGTTTAAAGTTCACGTGGCTCTGCACTATCAACGGGAGCGTTGACGTTATTTGGTTGTCCGCGTGCCCGCCCGCACCTGTGCTTATCAGCAACAAGACCGTCATATGATGCAACGGTCTTGTTGATATTGTCGCATGGTCGTACTAATGCTGGGTTTGTTGTGATGGAAATCGACTTGCTTGAGTAGAATAATGTTGTGATCGAGCTCACCCGTTTCGATCGCTAGCGGCCTCAAATTGCTGGAAAGCGCCGAATGCGAGTCGCGTTATGGATCGGGCTTGGAGTTAGAAGTTTAGAAAGCAGCCGGACTGCAACTTTCGAAGCATGAGCTAAATCAATCTCTCACAAACGTGGAAATGCTGCTACAAACCTTCGTGACACGACTTCGACTGTTCTGGCTGTATAGCTTGCCACATCTGCTATACGAAGCTCCTGTCTCAGACCTTCTTTGCGAGTCACAGGAGTATCATGTGCTGCAGCTCGTATTCCAAAGCTTCGAGATATTTCGGAATAGCTTGTGCGCCTTCGATGCAGCGAATATCATATCGCAATCGGAAGTCGGCAGAAGGCCTCGTCTCGGTGCAGGTACGGCGTGGTTGCTGGCGTTGCTATGTGCGCCCTTTCATGGCTGTGCTGCCGTCTAGACCTCTTTCTGCACACAATGGTATGGATGCATATCGAGATGCCAATACCAGACTACTGCATCGTATACCTCAATCGATGGGCTTCAGCGAATGTACCAGTAGTCTGGCCAAGAAGCGATGACTGTACAGTCTGCTCTCAGCTGAGGTGGCACTTCTGGACGCGGCTTGAGTGCACGAAGGCGTCGGTCTGGTATAGCAGTGGAGTGCCAGCGTTCGCACGTAAGGTTGATGATGGATATGCTTGCAGCCTCAGGATGGTTTCGACTACTGCAAGAGGCAAGATCGTAGTTGGCAGAGGTGTTTGCAAAGCTTGAGAAGCTGAAAACCCCCACCGAGTAAAACTGCACCACGTGAGCGGCTTTTGACAATTCAGTTCGGCGGCAACTCACGGAAAAATCAATCTCGTGCCAATGCCATGTCCTGCCACCTCACTTCCAGGTTTTCTACTGTATGCACATGCAGCTTGAACTTCAGCAGTAGCCAAGTCGAAATGCATCACGCCAGCTATAGTCATAGGCTTTCTCTTCGCTGTCGGCAGGTGTCCAGATCACAATTGCGTGCCACGATTCGATCTTGATTGCCAATGTGCCATGCGAGTGCCGCAGCCACGAGCTCACACGTGCAGTAGGGACTCCACTTGCGTACAGCATTTCAAGCTTCTTCCTTCCTAATTCGCCGAACGCGGGCTGAGAACAGTTAGCTATAGGCCAAATCCGGCCATGCATCAGAAGTCATCTTGAGATAACGGGCACATCGTCAGTGTCGCCTCAACGACATGTTGGTGAGCCACGTATGAAGCCTGCCTTCACGCAGTGACGGCTGGCCGGCAGACTTGCCAAGATGCGTGATTCCTGGCAGTCGGCCATACTCGAACTCTCATCATCTGGACCCGCAGTGGGTAAATGTTTACTGATCTTTTGACAAAGTTGAAGGAGTTAAGCATTGCAGACTTTTTAGTGTGCTAAGAATCTCTTGATGTTCGACAACCCAGCTTGCTCGCAGGGTACAAGCGTCGGATCTGCCGGTCTGCAAGATACTTCGTGGCTGATGAGCCAGATGCTCGGAACCCGGACCATCCGCCGATGCAAATCTGGCTTACAGCCTCAATGCTTGTCTGGAGGCGTTAGTCTAGATGTGAACAGAATTCGACTTTTCGAGCTGGCCAGGCCATGCTTGAGATATCATCCGCACGCTTCGAGTGGGCTTCTCCTGTACCAAGGCCAAAAAGCAAAGGATGCCAGCGAGCGGAAGTCGCGATCATCGGAAAAGAATGCCACGCAAGTCCAACATTGCTGGAGCATGCCACGTTGTTCCTCACTGACTCACCTTGTAGCACAGCCTTTGCTGGCGGAGGTCGCGAGAGAGCGCCAAAGCTGGGCACAGAGTGACCATATCAAGAGCACAAAGTTTGTTGGCATATCGCACTATGCTGCGTCCCGCCAAATGCTCCTAGCTGTGTCTCTGACGAGTATGAGCTTCTCCCACATCCTCTCGACATTCATGTCTTTGCCACCAGCGAGTGACGAGCTCGAGAAGCCGCATTGCGGACTGAGCGATAAGGAATCCAAAGCTTGCTCCTTCGTGATGCCTTGACCTTTTGACACCCATTCGGCAGCCTCTGCGATGCCTCGCCTTAAGTCATCCGTAGTCTCCAGATCTGCCTTCTTGGTCGAGACCAAGCCCAGGACTACATTCTTTCCCGGGGGCAGATTCTGTAGACACTCGAAGCCTCCTGTACGCTCACCATCGTCGAATTCGAGGTAGTAAGAGTTGTAGTCTGTCTTGGTGAACAGCTTCTGGGCGATCTTGTCATAGCTTCCAGATACCCAGTGCGTTGATCCTGACATGTTTCCACGACACAGATGCGTGCCCATATGGAGGTCATCGCCTGGCTTGACCCGCAGGAAGTAGTTGTGAGCTTCCAGATACAAGTCAAGTAGAGCATCCGTGTCAATCCCATCCTTCTTGCAACCATCGATGAACTGCGAGGAGCAGAAATAGGTGAGATGTGGGTCGTCAATCTGTATGTTGCGACAGCCGGCTGAGTACAGTGCTTCGATCTCTAAAGCGTACGCCTTGCCGAGAGCTTTGAAGTATTCCTCGTCAGTCTTGTAGCCAGATGTCGAAGTGAATGCTGTCCCCGGCTTCAGCTGGATATGTTGGTAGTTCGGCGCTGGCATAGTGATCTTTGCTTCTTTCCACACCTCTGGCTCCAAGGCAGACTTGACGATTTCCCACTCTTCCAGGTAAGCACTCTGGCGCCACTCTATTGGCCCAGTACATACAACGGCAGCACGAGTCTTGGCTCCCATCTTTGCTAGGCCGGTGGTTGTTGGGAAGTCGGTGCGAAAGGCATCCGGAATTGGTAGCTCAGGATTGGGTGTCATACCATCTAGTGTTTCGAAGAAGCCACCATAGAAGATGTGCCGACAATATTCACCAGAACAGATCGGTCTGATCTCAAGCTCCAGTTGCCTTTGGACTACTTCTCTGATCGCTCTGCTTTCTGCCTCCTTGATCTTGTCGTCATTGACGACCTCGTACATCTGAGAGGGAGAAGACAGAGTTGATCGGGCTTCGAGCAGCCATTTCGGCCGCAAGAGCGAGCCAATCTGGTCCATTCGGTGAGGCGGAGCCATGGCAGTCAGTCCTTGTATGTTGGTGATGAAGACCGCTATATCAATATGTAGTTGTAACCTGCTTACCACCAGGTTGATATATGGTGAGCTGTCGTCGTCGCGGCCTCGGCCTTCGCTGTTCCGAGTTCCCCGCATCAGCTGCGATGTGCAGGCCTATAATGCGGACGAAATTGATGTGGCATGCACAACTTAGTCTTTCCTGCTGTCGGCCATGAGTTTGAGAACATCATATTTGTGCTTGTTGCTTTCAGGGGACAGCCATGATGAGGTCGACGACATGCGTTGATGTCGATATATCGTCTGTCGTGGCGTTTATGCCTGACGCCATAGATCGCAACTCGAAGCCTCTTCGCCCACGAGCGCATTCTTGCAGCTCGTGCAAGTTTTCACAGCGCGTAAGATGGCATACTGATGACTGGTGAGGTGGTTGTTGAGGAAGGGAGAACAACGTGGTGCAAAGGAAAATGGACCAACATGGTTGCCACGCTAAGGATCTTGGCACCGACGTTTCAACGTTCGCGGACGCGCCGACTTCACTTCATCAACAACAACAACAATAATCAATAACATGCTCAACCATCTGGTTCATCGCTAGACTACTATGTAAAGGGCCAGTCTACTCGGAACTACTGTGTGGCGTGCCATTGGTATTTGCAACGATGCAGAGGCTAGGCAGTGCAGTCTCCCGGTGTCCTCGCATTGCCATGGGCGACCCAGGTGGTATGGCATATTTCATGGTGTACACATTGACATGCTGTTTGCAGAACACCTTGATGTTCACTAGGTGGCTACCCGGTGCCTGTACAACTCAAGCCTTTATGCCTCGACCACTACATCCTGGAGGAGATTCGCAACCCCACGAGCGTGCTGAAAAGATGGTAAAGCTATGCTCACTGCATATTTCACTCAGTGTCCGCACGAGGCGCCATATTTGATAGGCAACACTCGCGAAGTGCATGGTCAAGAACGCGTCCAGAAAGAAATCTCACACGCAGAACTTCCGTCACCATCGTTACAGCCCCACTTCTTCCCACATGCACCAAGCAGCTCACTAGCTCACTAGTCACTCGTGTCTCACCCATCGACAACATGGCCATTTGACCACACAGCTCCAGTCGACATGGCAACATCGAATACCGAAGCAAGTCTTGAGGAGACGGAACCAGCGCAAGTCACCACACAGAGGCTTCAAATCGCTCGCCTTCAGGATCTTCTGCACCAGCTATCACAACGGCTTGGGACTTCAGATCTTTCACATCTCAACAGTGAACTCGGCTCCACACAGCTCGAGAAGGACCGCAGCACTCAAGGCACATTCGAAAGCTTCAACTGGTCACTCGACACTGTGATTCACGGCATGCCGTCACTCGAGAGTGCCGCACTGGTCTCACTTCTTGACAGCGCACTGGACAAGACCTCCAATCTCTTCACCATCGAGCCACCACGGAGTCCCGGAGCCGAGAAACAAATGAGCTACAGCCTAAACGTGAACGCCAAATACCACACACACATGGACGATGCCCCGGCGCGAGCGGCGGAACTCGAGAAGGACCTGAAGGCCGCGAAGCTCAGCACAGAAGGCATGAGGGAGCTCGTGGAAGAGTGCAAGACGATCGCGGGTGATCTGGCGAAGGTGCAAAGTGGAAAGCAGACGAAGTACCAGCCGGCTGCAGTTAGCGAAGACGTCGACGGAATGCTTCACGGCGTCAAGGAGCGAGATGCAAGTGAGACGAGAGGTCGAAGTGAGGTGAGAGGCGAAAGTAGGACGCCTGATGGGCTGACGTTGGAGGAGAGGATGAAGAGGGCCGAGATTAGGTCTGAGCACTTTCTCTAAGTCAAACTTGAGACACTCGCCAAATCCGCAATGTCCAGGCCACCATGGGTGGAAGCAGGGGGCGGAGGTTCTGTCGTATGGCAAACGGAGACATGCTGGACGCCCACGTTGAAGAGCGCCAGGTGAGCGATGAGCACTGGTAGAGTTCACTGAAACACCCTCACCTGCTGAACACCGTCTCAGTATACTGTCCCACTTCTGACAACCTTGCTCTGCAGCCAGCAAATATAAGAGACTTCTCTGTCCGCTCCTCATTACATACTACCAACCTCCACCAACCAATAGCCACGCTCAACAATCAACATTGGCGAAAGACAATCCCGAACACAACATCCTAACCGTTCAACAATGGCGCCTAATAAGCAGCATCAACACAGCACACGCTCGGCCCGAAACCCCACAGCAGACGGCACGCTCTCCACAGCCACCCCATCAAACAAACTTCCACGACCCTTCTAC
This sequence comes from Sphaerulina vaccinii, assembly GCA_022570795.1. NCBI lineage: Eukaryota > Fungi > Ascomycota > Dothideomycetes > Mycosphaerellales > Mycosphaerellaceae > Sphaerulina > Sphaerulina vaccinii. Next base: position 60,399 of record JAKUDP010000001.1, read on the forward strand.
AACAACGCAGAAGCCCCCAAAAAGGGAATCAACGACTGGTACGCCGACGGCATGCCATGGTCTGCCATCGACTGGGACATAGCGCAATAGGAGCATTACTTCAGCAACGCACATGGTTACGGCCTGAACAGCATCGCAATTGCCCTCCAGTGGGCCAGATACTGCGAGAAACTGTATCCGCGCCAGAGCAATCACGCACAGATGGTGCGACGCCTGGACATAGCCTATGCAGCAATGAGAGCCCAGAGGGAACAATGCGAGGAGATGGCACGTCCGAACCAAGAGCTCCTGCGAAAATACAAGTATCCAGCCTCGTTTCGCGAAAAGATCCTTTGTGCAGATGAGGAGGATCTCGACTACAGTGGATGCTACTTTCCGAGAAAAGACTACGAGGAGCTGGTAATGGATCGATATGGCACGCTGGAGAAGTACGAGCAGCGTCATGACAAGTGTTCGGATCAAGTCTGTAAGATGAATGAGCGTCGCGATGTCTGTAGCCGGGTGAGAGCCAGAGCCATGCCGGAGAAGTGACATCGGTGTATTGAGGAGACCAATCTCTTTTGATCTATGCGAAATTGCATTCTGCTTCATGTATCTGAAGCTCATTACTGTAGTGCTGGGGTATCTTATAAGCCTCCATGGCTAACGCATACCCTCGCTATGTCCATAGCAACGCCAATCGCTAAACGCTTCATGCCCGTATCGCTTTCATAACACTAGCTCCCTCAGTATGCACATGCTCAAACCATCTGATGACCTGCGACGGGGCTGTTGCCAACAGGCTTGCGTCCCAATGATGAGATGACAGCGTCTTGTCCTCCGATGCCATTGCTAATGTTAGGTCCATCTGGCAGACCACCTTGAGTGGCGACGTCGAATGGTGCTCCACCCATGACTGGCGAACCTTGACCCCAGCCGCCTTGTCTGGTCCACATGGCGTCGTGAAAGCGGGCGAAAGGACCAAGCTGAGTGGTGTAGGTGAATGGAGCATGTCTCATAAGAGGAATGTGGTTGAAGCGGAAGTCCCAGACACTGGCATAGACCATGCGGTATGCGGAGAAAGCAAAGACTGTTCCGATGATGGCACCAGCGAGGATATCATACCAGTTGTGATACTCGTCAATCGATAGAGAGCCACCAATCAGGCAAGCGCCGAGGATTGGCATGTAAGTGACAATCAGCTTCCACATGGCAGGGTGATAGTTGCTCCAGACCTTCAGCTTGGCGTTGAGGTAGAGGTACAGGAAGACGAATCCAGCAAAAGCGGCAGTCGTGTGTCCACTTGGCATCGACTCAAGGGCGTCGTTGATCTCGTTGTCGTCTCCAGTGCAGATCTTGCGGTCGTACATGATGTTGCGGAAGCCGTTACCAGTCTGAGTGCCAGTGAGGGGAGTGGCGGGGTTGCAGATTGCGAGAAAGTGTGGACGAAGACCGCCAATGAGCCTGAAGCAAGAAGTCAGTAAATGTCAACAAGAATGCTGTATGTCTGACTTACCACTTGATGAAGACCTGGAAGACCGCGGCGCAGATCAGACTGTAGAGAAGACCGATTGTTGCACTGTTGACATCCCAGAATGAGCGGATGCGGATCTGCATGACCAAGAAGATGAAGATTGGAACTAGTGCGGCGAGCAGAGCAGCAGCCCAGATCGGTACGATCTCGTGGCGGGAGGGGTAGGCGAACTGTGGGTAGACCTGTTGACATTGTCGTCAGCTGTGTTCTGGCCTTGTCTGTTTGTGCTTCTGCTGCTTACCACATTGCCGTTTGGAAAGTCCCTAAAAGTAATAGGTAGAAGGCTTAGCAAAGATCTCTGAAAACGCAGGCTGTCTCAGTTATTGTCTGTCATCAAGCTCAGCACCTAAGTAAGCGAGAGCTTGGTGAGACACTGAAGCAAGCGCATGCCTTCTATCTACTGCTTTGCTTACACTGGGAAGCTGCGCGAAGGAGCTGGAGGAGCTTCGTACACGCCGAGGCCAATGGCGCCCATCACGATCATGGTGAGGATGTCCGGCCAGGTGAGCTTGATCCATTGGCCGAATGTTGGTCGACTGCTGAGAGTGCCTTCGCCATAGTCGTCATTGCGCTTAGCATGCTTCTCGTGCTCGCGAGTGTCACCGACAGCGGCGGCGGTGTTGGCATCAGCCGGTTGGTTGCGACGACTGAAGAGCGGCATCTTGGTGATGTGGTATGTCTGTCGCTTTTAGTACTGTTGTCCTTGATGTCGCGTGTGAAAGAAGTGCAAGTGAGATTGAGAAGATTGCAAAGAACTTAGGTAACCGCGGTGATCACGCAACAGGTCATGGTTAGCTGGTGCTTCGTTCTTGCTGTTTGGGAAACAGGAAAATACAGCGTCTTTGCGCATCGGAGTTGGATGCTAGTTTCCAGCGGGTACTACAAACCATGCCAACCTGTTCGTCTTGCAATCGTTATTAGCCGCAAACCCTGATTCAGAGAGACACCAGCTAGTGCATCCAACTCCGATGCGCGAAGACGCTGTAAAGTCTCTGGTTGATTGAACAGAAATTGACAGCAGCAAACGCGGTGCCATCGCGTGAAAACAAGGTCGACGCGAGAACGTGACGTAGCCGCCTTTCACTTTCTGGTACTAGCGACCACATTGCCGACGAGCTGCATCGACATCAGACGACAGTAGACGAAGCAGAGAGTTCTCGAGGGGCAGGAAGAGAGGATAGTAAGTGCAGATGGTATGGTATACCAATTGGCAGGTGGAGTCTGATGCCCAGAGATATTGGTCTTGGTATGCTTGTCGAGCTTGGCGGGGGGTTTGCAAGGCTGATCGCCAACGCGTTTGTCAAGGAAGCGAACACTAGGGCTCGTGACACGAGGTTATGCCCTGCATCTCTATGACTTCTCGTCCTCTTACGCCAATCCCGTGTGTTATAAAGAGTCTCCAATCATTACACACTTCGGCGAGGCAAGTTGCCCACATTGATGTTTCGATCTTGCCTCTCTTTGCCTGTCTCTCTTCCTGTCCAACGCTCGTCTCCCTCTTCTTCGTTTCAATCCCCTCCTGTTCCCCCATTCTCCCTTCTCCTCCAACCCTGTCTCCTCTCCCTCTTCAGAAGCATTTACACTGATCAGTCGGCACAGGCGTGCTACAAATTCACAATCAGCAGGTGATCCAAAGAAGTCGGTCCTCTGGGTCTTTGCCAGCCATTCGACGACACAAATCAATGTTGTCCCATCCCCATCCGTCATCTCCATACCCTTCCATGATGGTAATTTACCATCTCACACTCGGATCAGCTATACCACGATTCATGCAGTCCGACCAGGCATTACACCGATTGACACAATCGAATCCGCGATTGGTTTGCGGAGCTGCTGCTGCGAAGCCAAGGATGGCCAGGAGGATGGGTAGGATTGAGAGTTGCATCTTGAGTGTATGTGATAGCGAGGTATATTTGCGTGGAGGTTTCGATGCAAGTCTGTCTCTCCGAGGAGTATTTGTTTTATGTCTGCTTGCATGTGGCAGTGTGAGACTAGGTCGAGGCTAGTGTCACGATGTCGCTGAGAGATGCCTTCACCGGTTCATTGTTGTGCTCTGGATGCACACAGTCGTCTACCAAAATGGCCCTCGTCCCTTGCTGTATTCGAGGAGCCTTGGAGGTTCTCTTCTCTGTAAGCGTTGCAGCTAAATAACATAGTTATTAGCCTATATCCAGGGAAGAGGGCCAAGTTTGAAGCTCGTCTCATTCGAAGTACAAGTATATACACATCCAAATATCTATCTCATCATCAATAGATGAGTGTGGCCCACAAAGGGAGCGCTGTCTGTCATATGGAGCCTAAAAGCTCTTCTCGTCATAAAATGTCGTCCATCAAGACCCAAGCATCGGGTATACCGCCAGCGCCGCGCTAAACCAACAAAGAACACAGATCGTCCACCATCCTTCCATAGGCGATCCTACCCATTGGGTGGTGTAGGCCGGCTATCATTCGCTGGTGTTTGTCTACTCGAGCCAGTGGTGTTGCCAGTCCTGAGAGGTGGTGTGGGTTGTGTAGGCGTTCGTCTCGGAGGAGCTGGAACCACAATCGTGCCAGCCTTTCGCCCATTCACTGGAGAAATGTCGTCCGCTCTGGGCGGTCCATTTCTGCTGACAGGAGTGGGCTCAGCTGATGGCTGTGGAGCGACCGCAAAGTCGATGTTTTGGGTGACTCGTCCTGACGAATCGCCTGGCTGGACCACATTCTCAGCCCACCTCAGTGCCTGGCTATTCGCAGTCAGAGTCGTTGAGCCAGTCCCCTTGGAGCCAGGCGGATCGCGCTCGTATATCACGTTCGAAGGCGTTGTCGCATTCGTGTGTTCCGCAGGGCTCCACGTCCGATGGCTGCCTCGAGGCTGTGCAGGAATGACAGTGACTGGTAGGTCTGCTTGTTGGCTTGCGACCGCATTCCTGCCACTCTCTGGTGCCACTGCGCCAATGCGGTTTCGGACGTCCCATCGGGAGGCTTCCTTGCCAGGTGTGGGCACTCTTTGTGCAGCTGCTTGTCGTGCCTTCTGCACTTCTGTTGGTGGCGAAGTACGCTTGCGCTTAAATGGATTCGACACGGCATTCCACAGCCTATTGTTGCTGCCATGAACATTGGGCCGCACGTCGTCGTCGTCCTCCACTACATCCTTCTCAGATAGCTCCCGGTTCTGCGTTCTTCTCTGTCTCGCTGTGGCACTGCGATTTGTATTTGCTCTCCTCCGTATGGGCTGCGGTACATCTGCCATGGGCTCATAGCGCACCACATATACTGTACTTGCTGCGCTCGTCGTATCTGATCTGTTCACGGGACTAGCAACCTGTGGCGGTGGCGTTGGGCCTCCAAGAATCGCTGGCTCGTACGGCCTATGCTGTCCGGTGGCGTCTCCAGGCATGAGCTTGTCGTTGCTGTTCGGCAATGAACCAGAGTGTGCGCGGCCAAGTGGAAAGTGGGAAGGTGATTGCTGGTGTCGTGATCGGAATCGCTGAGTGACACCATTGATGCCATGCCCGCGCTCGATCGTGGTGGACGTGTTGCCACCGCCATTCGGATCATCGTCGCGTCTCCTTCGGAAGTTGCGCCTCAGATTTCGAGATTCGGTCCATGCTGCGTCGTCCTCTGGCATCACATCCAGCATCTCATCTCCGTCAAATATCTCTCTTCCTAGAATTCCGTCCTTCTTATCATCCCGCTCCAGTGCTTCTATTCTTTCCACCCACTCCCAGACTATCACACTCGCCGCCGCTGCTCCCACCCATCGAAAGTAGTCTCCCCATCCTGCGACGTCTTGATTCGCAACATCCGTGATGAAGAAGACGACCGGTGTAAGAATGGACACAATCGAGAGGATGGCGATAAGCAGTATGTTTCGCATCTTCGGGTGGTAGTATGCATATCGCCTCTTCGTCAGTGAGTAGTATAGGACCCAGGCGGCGTATAACAGTCCAAGTGCCAACTCAAACAAGTATGATAGCGCAGGAATCGCGTCCACGATGTTCCGGCCTCCAAGGACATTGTACGAGTAGAACGAATTCAGGCACGAGAAGATGGTGTCCAGGAGAATCAAGACGAATCCTATCCACTTGATGAGCACTTTTTCGCGATGTCGTGGAAAGAGCCGGATCAAGGTTTGAACCTGCGCAAGCCAGAGGAAGATATCAGATATCACACGCGTAATTCGTATTTCCAGCGAGCCCAGGACTGCCTTTCGCAGCAAGTTCGCGTCCGAGAACCCCATGGTATATTGCTCTTCTGCCACTTCCAGTGTGTCCGCCGTGGCTATGGTAAGCGATATTGCGACAGCCAGTGCAGCAATCTTTTGTAACCACGGTCTCGACCCAGTCCCTGTCACTCCCAGAACTCCTCCATTCGCGCCTCCTATTATGCCATGCCCATTGCTGAACGCAGCCGGGCCTTGAGCGCCGAAGAAGCCAGTCCTCGGCGTGATTGTAAGCATGACCACCAGGACCCATGCTATCACAGTCGCCGCACTCACGACGTACACCATGGGTATCGTGGACGCATAGAACGGCTCTCGGAGGTGGTCGACAGTAAACACATCGCCTGCTGCTGCGCCAGTGCACTCGGGCTGGAAGATGACATCGGTGGTCAGGGTGATGACCGTGTCGTCGGCCAGCGACAGCACGCCGTTCGAGGGGAGAGTGAACGGCGTGCAATGCGCGCCGTCATTGCTGGTGGTCATGGTGGGTAGATTCCATAGCTGGCGCGGTTCGAGATGTGCGCCGCCTTGGAACATTGCTCGAGTCGTGTCGCTGTCGTGATGATGTTGAGGCCGGGCTTGGCGCCCTTGCGTTTCCTCTTAGGGCGGCCACATTGGGCGCGCCGCCGCTTCGTATGTACAGGTGTAGTCGGTGGTATATGCGGATACCGTGTATTGCGCGGCGTGGGTCGATATGTGAGCGCGTGGGGGTATGATTGGTGAGGTGAGGTGTCGAGAGGTGTGAGATCTGGCAGCGTTGTGGACTCGGCGAAGCGTGGAACCGAGTTCGTATGAGGCAGCAAATAAGCTTCCACTCTCAAATCTTGATGCACCTGTCTTCCTCCTGCACAAACACATCAACTTGGGACGAAGCACAACTGGACAGCACAGAAAAACAAGCAGCCAAGCAGCTTGGTACGGAGTCGGCTTCATTTTCTATTCCCAAGCAGCAGGAGCCCGGTCACATTATGGCCAGGCAGTCCCAGCAGGCGCGATGTTGGTCTCCAGCTGTTTAAATCTAGCCCAACAAGAACCCTTGAACATTGCTTGCACTTGGCTGTATTTAAACAAGCCCCGCAGAAGTGGAGGCTAGTGTTGATGCAGGGTCCGCTCCTACAGAGGTGGCACTACTTCGTCCAAAACATCCGGAGCAAAGTGATCAATCGGGATGAATCACAGGCCCGAGATGCCCTGCTAGAGTATTGCGCGTTCATCTCGCATCTACAAGCATAAAGACGGCAGTGAAGCACATCTTCAACACTTCAGCTGTTGCGAGTCTGGACTCACAGACACAAGTAGACTTTCGTTACTCGTATCTTGCAAGCGCGCCAGTACATTTCAGTATGCGAGAAGTTGCTATACCGCTAAGAACAGCCTCTCCACAGATCCCCGCCATGTGCTCAACTAACCACCCGACATGAGCTGTCGTCACCTATAAGCTACACATAAGAAAGCCACGACCGCGGAACAAGACATTGAACGAGCTTCATCACGATTCATGTTCGCGATCCACCACAGATACCAAGACAACAAGCAAAGAACTTGCTCACAGTAATTGAGCTTACGATAGTCCTCACACGATGGCAGACCAGACAATCAAGACCCTCCATCCATTCCTTCGAGAGAACACCACAAAAGTATCATCAGGTGGCACACTCAAAAGCTATTCTCATGACCAGGGAGGTTCAGGTCCAATGTTCTGTATGGTCCATGGCTGGCCTCAAAGCTCCTACATGTGGCGACATGTCGTCGCAGATCTCAAAGACAAGATATCACTCTTCATCCCCGAACTCCCAGGCTATGGCTTCTCCTCCCTGCCCCCCAAACACGACAAACGCACAGTCGGCAACCTAATCATCGAAGCCCTTCAACAAGTCTTCAGCCCAGCCCGTCCAATAATCTGGTGCGGCCACGACCGAGGCGGCAGAATCGGCCACCGCCTAATAGTAGACAACAACCCCTCCCACAAAATCCTCTCAGCAATAATAATCGACATCGTACCCACGCAAGAACAATGGAAAGCTTTCGCGAACCCAGCAGCGAGCGCGGCATACTATCATTGGCCCTTTTTGGCTATGCCCACCGCACCACAAATGATCGAAGCCATGGGAGCGGGAACTTGGACGAAATTGAACCTCGAGCGCTCCAAAGGAGCAAATACCGCTGGAACTGCCAAGTTTCGCGAAAATGACGCTATAGGACATTATTGTCATCAATTCAGCTCGAATCCTGAGAGTACAGCTGGAGCATGTGGAGATTATTCTGCTGGTGCATTCGAAGATGTCCAGGAGCAGAAGAAGGATCAGGAAGCAGGGAAGAAGGTTCCTGCGACCATGCCGCTGATGGTGATTTGGTCTGCGAGTAATCTTGGAAGAATGCATGATGTGCCCATGGTCTGGTCGAGCTGGGTCGAGGACCCGGAGAGTATCATCTATGCGCCGATCACAGATGGTTTTGGACATTATCTTCCTGAGGAGTGTCCTGAGAGGATTTTGCCGTTGCTGCACAGGTTCATTGAGACGTACGGGAAGAAGTAAGCTGCCTGCGGGATTGCAGCTTTCGAACGTCTAATCCTCATCCTCTCTGGAACCCATCTCAAAACCTTCCACTCGCATGTCTGGACACGCAACACTATAGCGTCCAGCTCGTACACGGAGATGGCCATCAAGCACGATCTTTGGAAGGTTGATTACTTACCATGAGACTGCTCAGTGGCCAGAATGCGCCAAGAGCTACGGCACATACGATACAAGATATCGATCAGGTACACAAAACATCGAAGCGACGAACTATTCCTTCATTTCTCTCAGCATACACGGACATCTCCGATCTGTCTCACAGATCAACCACTTGACGAGCGAAAGCGAAAGCATGAAAAAAAAAACCGCTCCTTCCTAGCAGAGTGCTAGCGAAAATGAAAACCAGCAGAATGCATGATATGATAGCATATCGCCTTTTCTCAATGCAAGTATCGTTCAAGCATTAGCTACGCTAACGACTTACTGTGCGTTCCACTAGACCATCACGATTGTTGAGTAAGCAGGTTTGGAAAAAGGTATATAGCTAAACGCTATCTGTCCTTCACTTTTTCGAAGACTTCGAAGTCACTTTCCGTCACTCCTAGAGACTGATCGTTTTATGCGGACTCCGGAACACAAATGTTCATGCTTCCATCCGAACAAGGTACACATACAAGGCAGAACTGTCTCTTTGCAACAGTCGTCTGTAGTCTAGCGGTCTGACTTGTAAGTCACAGTCGACATGCTGTGCTGTCACTAATCAGTTTGGAGTGATGAAGTTGAGACACCAGGTCGTCTCGCGCATATCTGTGTCCTTCTGAAAGGGGCGATTGTTTTGCAACCTCTTTTGCTTCCTCGTTCCATAGCTCTTTAGCAAGGGGAGTAAGTATGAGGAACATATACGAATTGGAACTGTCTTTCTGCAATAGTCGTCCATGGTCTAGCGGTAATGCTGTAAGTCACAGTTACCGTACTGTGCCGTTGACAGATACTCCGAAGACATCTGACGAAGACTGCGTCTTCACCCAGCCGTCAGGCATATCTCCGCCTAGACGAGGCGATTGTTTTGCCTCCCTTTTTGATCTTGATCCTACAGCTTTGTGTTGGCTACATCAATAGGTTCGTTGGGAGTCTCTCCAACAGTCGTCATTGGTCTAGTGGTATGGCTTGTAAGTCGCAGTCACCACGCTGTGCTAACAACGAAGGTCTCCATGTACGTATGTCCAAGATACTTGTATTGACCAGCCCTTCAGGGAAGATCTGAGCTGCGGCCATGAGGCGATTGTTTTGCCCATCCTTTTCGCCTTTTATCTTGTCCTCACAGCCTCGTTTTGACTACATCGATAGGTCAATCAGGACTCCTTCCATCAGTCGTCCTTAATCTAGCGGTCTAGTCTGTAAGTCGCAGTCGCCATGCTGTGCTGATCACGAAAGAGAGTTGACTCTCAGCAGAGGTCGATATCTGCTATGAAAGCTGTGGCATCCATTGATGCCTGAGAAGGGCGATAATTTTGCTTTGGCTCTTGCTCCAGCTTTTTGGTCGTCGAGTATCGTTGGAAGTATGTATTCAACTAGATACTTGGCGCTTCTATTAGTCGTTCTTGGTCTAGTGCTCGGTGGTAAGTCGCCTGAATTAGTCGGTGCTGATGATACGCATTGTGAACAAAAGACCACTCCAGTCTCCACGGCGCTATGCCGTCAGATGTGAGTGGCGTGGTGTGTTCATCGCACAAGGCGATTGTTTTGCCTCCTTGTCACTTCTTTGTTGCTCATCAGAAGACATCGTGTTGCTTCTAATTGAGTTCATGTTGTGAGTGATGATATACGAGCCCAGAGCGTACTTCCACAATGATCGTCGATGGTCTAGTGGGAAGATCAGTAAGTCGTCGGTGTAGCTGATGCTTGGTAAAGTGAAGATCATGTACCTCCCAAGCTGAATGACTTAGGCTGTGTGCAGCCAATTATCCTCATGTGACGGGCGTTCGTTTTGCTCTCTCGCAATGTCTTTTTGCATACTTGTACTGTATCCAGGAGTATTTGGACGTCCATATACTCGCACTGATCATGCATACTCAATAGTCGTCCATAGTCCAGCGGCATACCAGTAAGTCATCGGTATAGCTGATGCGTGACATAGCAGATTCTCGACTTCCTTTCGAAGTCAAAGACTTCATCGGGTAGACGGACATGTCTGAGCGCCTTACGAGGGCGACCGTTTTGCTGCCTTAGTCGAGAGATCGTAGTATGTCTCCATCTCCTTTTGCCCTGAGCGGGTCTTGAAAATGTAAGGTATATGTATGATCTTTGATTGTCCATCCTCATCAGTCGTCACTAGTCTAGTGGCAAGACGAGTAAGTCGTTGGCATAGCTAATGCTCAATCCGATTCACGAAGATCAAAGCATCCAAGCCTGTAGATGTGATGCTTTTGTCATGGTATGCCGATTAGAGAGCCGGGCGATTTTTTTGCCCCTTTCACGCTCCCTTCTCCAGTAAGTCATCAGCACAGCTGATGCTTGATCGTGTGTACAAACAGGAACTTGTAACGAGGTCACGGCATACATAGCCTCTTCGCTCTCGTCATTGGTCATCTACCTTGATACGGGGCGGTTGTTTTGCTTTTTGCTTCATACTCTTGCATCTTTTGCTCCTCATCAGCTCCGCGTTGGTGGAAGGTCATATTCGTGACTCAATCTGCTCTTCTCAATAGTCGTCCATGGTCTACCGGCAAGAACAGTAAGTCGTCAGTGAATACTGATGCCTGGTGATCGTCACACAAGCAATATCTACCTTTCAGGCCTTTCGGATCCGAGGAAGATTGTAATCTCGACGTGGCTGATGCAAGCGGGCCATTGTTTTGCCTCTTTCGTTTCTTCTTCTTTCATGTTCAGAAGTATGATGAGGTCCACATACGATTCTCAATCTACTTTCCACAACAGTCGTCCGTGGTCTAGTGGCAAGACACGTAACTCGTCAGTAAATGCTGATGCTTGATAATCGACCCACGAACGAAATGCTTCCTAGGCCTTCCAGACCTGGAGCGCCTGGCCTCGTTAGGTAATGGCTAATGCCAAAGGGCGATTGTTTTGCCATTTCGAGCCTCTCTCCTCTTCCATGCCAGAGATGTGATGAGGTCCATATACTATCAGAAATGCCGTACCTTCAATAGCCGTCCATGGTCTAGCGGTATGATCAGTAAGCCATCGGCATAGCTGATGCTTGGTCGTTGTGCAATGGAAAAGACTCGAATTCAGGTTCTCTGTTCTTGTGGTATTCGTGCGATCCCAATTGAAGTCAGTGGGCGATTCTTTTGCCTTCTTGTTGCTCTTTTGCGTCATAACTTGAATGAGGGAGAGGGCTTCTAGTCAATGCGTATTCAATTCATGTCGTGTGATACTTAGATTCGTCTATCATACAGACATGTCTGTGTCGTCCGTAAGCCAATCTAAGCTATACTTTTAGGTTATTGGTCGTATCATCCTTCATCCAAGTCATCTAGCGCTTAGAGCTCAGCCTTAACGCTCTCAGCAGCCTCCTTGACACTCTCAGCAGCGCCAGCAGTCTTGCCCAAGAAGACGGTCAGGATGTTCTTCCTGCTGATCAAATCGTCCAACTTCTCTGGTGCGAGACCACCCTTGGTGATCAAGCTTGTAAGTCTAGCGACCTCCTTCTCAGCGTATCCCTTGTTCTCCTGCAGCTTCTTCGCAGCTTTGACGTAGTACTCGGCGTACTTGCCCTGCAGCTTGCCAGCCTGCTTCACGAGCTCTTGGTATGCCTTGTCGCCACCGGTGGAGAGGCTGGCGACTGTGGAGTCGAGGGATGGGATGATACCAGCGAGAGCATTGAGAGTGCCGCCTGGGGAGCGATAAGTGCCTGCCTTCTCGTTGACGAACTTGACAAGGTCCTCCTCGCTGCGGCCGCTCTCGTATGGCTGGGACTCGGTCGATCCGGCTGGGAAGTAGAGGATGGTAGGGTAGGACTTGACGCCAAACTTCTCGGCGGTGGCCTTTGCGTTTGGTGCTTCGGCGTCGACTTTGGCGATGAGGACATTGTCGTCGTGAACGAAGTCGGCGGCGAGCTTTTCCCAGGTTGGTGCAAGAGTCTTGCAGTCTACCATCACACATTAGTACTATTATAGCAAGTCTTCTGGTCATGGAGTACTCACGTCCACACCATGGCGCAGTGAATGCAACAAGAGCCTCCTGGTCCTTGCCAATCTTCTCCGCGAAAGAGGAGTCCGTCAACATCTCAACCTGGCTGGCAGCAGTCTTTGCCTTCTTCGGCTTGGCGCCAGTCTTCTCGGTGATGAATGCAGTCAAGCTCTCCAAATCACGGCCGCTCTTGTAGTCTTCAGGCTCCGACTTGCCAGTGCCATCGAACCATTTCAGCGTAGGGAAGCCTGAGATGCCATACTTCTTGCCCAGCTCCTTATGCTCGTCGGCGTCGACTTTGGCGATGGTGACCTTGTCCTTGACGCTCTCGAAAGAACCCGCCACTTCCTCGTAGATGGGCGCAAGAGTCTTGCAGTGGCCACACCATGGCGCGAAGAACTCGACCAGAGCTGGCTTGCCAGACTTGAGAATCTCCTTGTCGAAGTTCTTTGGCGTAAGATCCAGGACTGAGCCTGCAGAGACGGTGCTCACAGCAGCCAGCGCCGCTGTGAAGATCTGTGTGAATCGAGGCATGTTGATTTATGTTGTACAAGAAGAGATGTACTGTAGAAGTTCGAGTAACGTCAGTGTCGATATTACCAATGCTTCCTGCAGGGGTCCAAGCTGCCACCTTGCAAAAGAGTTCGCCACCAGAGACACCTCACGTGCTATCACGACCTCACGGATTACTAATACTACAAGCACTATGCGAACACGCAGTCTGGGGACATCGATAGCCGAAGAAGTTCTGAACACAGTCAAGATGGATGAGCCACCTTGAAGCTCACCTGTCGGGCCCAGGCTACAGCAGCTATGAACGATGTTTTTCGGTATGTTCACCGTGGCGGACATGGTGAGCAAGACTCTAGCCAAGGTGGAGGGAAGACTTGTGAGCATTGCCAGCAGACGAAGCGTGCATGAGAGCCCGCAGCTGGTTGTGGTGCAGAGCAGGATTTCCTGATGTTGGTTATCTGATCCTTCCTCAGACAGTGCTGAAGAAGTCTGAGGTAGACAGCACGACTCGAACTCGAGACCACGCACTCAGGATCACCTAAAAATCTCTACTCAAGTCCTGATCAACTCCACCATATCGCCAGCCAGATCCCGCTCTGTAACCTTCCCGTCGCATAAGCCAAAATCCACAAGTCCAGATTCATTCTTGGCAAAGCTCGACCACAATCCATCTATGTCGCATCCAATCGCAGGCCCAGAAGCCCTTTAAGGGTTATATTGGATAGAAGATCGTGCTTAGACATCAACACCGGCACCCACCAAGTCTCCAGGACTGGCCCCACTGGATCCCGATACCACTCCCTCAACTTGGACCTTCTGGCGCCGGACACCTCAGGATACACTTCTCCCGGACATGACTCCCGGACATCAGCTTGGTGGGTGACGATGTTGTGTCTCGAAAAGAATGAAGAGAAAAAAAATTGTCGGAAAGAATATCAGAAAGAACACACTGAAAAGATCAACAGAAAGAACATCAGAAAGAACATCAGAAAGAACATCAAAAAAAACACAAAAAACGTTATAAACACAAAAATAACACAATAAGGCCGAAAAGCGCAAAGGCCACAAGCGCCCTTCTTTTTTGTCTTTTTTCTGGCTGAGGAATCATATATGCCAGACTTCCTGTCTGCTTTTGCTGTCGCTTGAAGCAGGCTCCGTATGTCAACGACATGGCAGCAAGATACCGAGACACTCCACCTCCAGATGGTGTCGTTCGTCACAATCGACGCCAATCAGGGCGGTCCCAGCATGCAGCAACCACGGTCTCTTCTTTTGGGCCTCGCAATGAGACAAACGACATCGAGAAGACTGCTCTCCAAGACGAGGTAGAAACATATCTTGGGTTGCCAAACGATTATACAACTATCAAGCGTGTTGACAGCACCTGCGATCGAGGGGCTTTGATGAGTGCTGGCCGGCACACGCATCTCGGTGAAGCATTCTAAACTCACAGCAGTGCCAGCATCTGCGTCTGCAGCTCGAACTCTGTGAGAGCCTCTCGCACAGCCTGACATCTCTCTGCGAACGGCCGACTGCCTCAATCGCGACTATTCTGGTACCTCACCAGCGTGGTCGACATGTCATCTCTGAGAAGACCAGGTCAAGTTCAGATACAGACCAACGTCGTACACCGAACTGGCCATACTCCCATCCCGATTACTTCCCATTGTCCGTATCCTGTGAATTCGGCCAAACCTGATAGCGTCGCCACGCCTTGATATACTCCTCCTCGTCGAAGCCACTCTTGCGCAGAGGCGCGAGCAAGACAAAGATCAAGCTCTGACAAATGAATACACATCGACGGTGAGATCTTCGCCAGATACAGCAAAGCATATCTTTCATGGCTCGAGTTCCACTATCTCGGTCAGCACTTCGCAGCCCGACGCGCCTGAAGAAGACGTCCGACTAGGCTTCACATCGTGACCGGCCAGTACGTACGATGATGTGGACAGTGGCTATCAGGAGGGAGCACAATACATTCGATGTGACGGTTTTACGGGACGACTGAGGAGAGAAGCAATGAACTTGGTCAACGCTAAGCTAGCTAGTGGAGTACGCTAATGCTCTACCTCGGTGGAGGACTGGACGCCAGGCTGCTGGCGCCTGTGTAACTCCCATCTCGAAGTTTCACCAGTATCCGTACTATTCCCAAACCCCGTCCAACGCGCCCACCCGTAACCCCACAAAGTCGTATCGAAACCACGCTCACGCGCCACTAAAATCGGATCATCTGCCTTAAGAGGCACCTCAGCCACGAATTCGACTCTACACTCTGCCTTCTTGTACTGGTCCGTCGAAAACACACGGTGGCCATTTTCATGCATCCTATGCTCGTTCAAGCACTTCGCACGATGCTCGACACGAGCTCTGATAGTCGCTCGCTGCATATCATCCATGGTGACGAAGTTACCGTTCTGCTCAGGAGTGCACCTGAATGATGCCGGCCAAGCAAAGACCCTCGAATCGGAGTTGAGTCTACAGTTGTCGCAATGTAGGTTGACATCCATCGACTGGATTGGTACACTAGTCGGCGACAGGGAAGCGACGCGGGATCCCATCTTCTGCAGAGCGAAGTTGCCGTGTCCGGTAACAGAGAAATATGCACAACGGCTAGCATCAGCTGTACTTGGACGCGTGTCATCGCTGTAGCGATAGTCGAAACCCTTGCTATAAGTCGAAAGATATGAATCAAAGACGAAGCCGCAAAACGATACATCTGGAGTTGGCCGCTCAAGAAGGAGTACGCGGCTAACTTCGTACTCTGGCTCAGCGTCGTATATCCAAAGGTTTGGCCTGAAATCTGCTGTTGGGTCTGTGCGGAGACCGATATGTTGCTGAATGGCCTTAGAACCGATTACCGTGTCGCGCATGATTTTGGTGGCTTTCATCGCGCGAAGAGTGTCGGATGGACAGAGGTTGAGCAAGATATTCTCCATGAGTTCGACAACGTGGAAGACTTGAAATGCGACATCACCACAAGTCTGCTGAGCGGTCGCTGCAGACTCTGCGTCTTGCACAGTCTTGGTGCGCATGACTTGGCAATCGAGCTTGAATGGGAAAGAGATGGATGACAGCTGATTGTAGTCTTTGCGGAATGCCATGATTCCACAGATCAACGAATATGGGAGGTATCGAGGTGAGGATGTGCAGAAAAGTATGCAAAGCTTGGGTCCCACCAAGTACCGACCATTACACCAACTCGAAGATTGTCATTGGCCTGAAAGACACTACGACTGAGGCAGCCATCATGAGTCAGCTATGGTAAGAGGACACACTTTCGAGGAACATCGTGATAAAAGCCATTTGATCATTATGGTTGAGCAAAACAGACGACACAGGCTATTCTGTAATTCGAGGAGCGGTCGACGATCCGAACAACCTTCTTCTCCGACTACCGTTCCATGTCTGTCCATCGCCATGTCTTCGACTGCAGTGGCGCGCTATCTGACCCATACACGGAGATCATCAGATAGACTATCGTTATCCTCGAAATTGGTCATCACTCCTCATCTGACTCCTCCTCATCTGACTCCTCCTCATCTGACTCCTCCTCATATTCCTCGTCTGACTCGTCCGAAGCTTCTGGCCAGTCCTGGTACCGGCGCCACGCTTTAGTGTACTCCTCCTCATCGAAACCATCCTTGCGCGACACCATAATTGGGTCGTCCGCCTTGAGCGGGACATCCGCCACAAATTCGACTCTGCACTTCTTCGTATAGTCTCGGTACTCGTTCTTACACTTGGAGTAATGCTCAGCGCGGGCGTCAATCGTAGCCTGCTGGATATCACCCATGGTGATGAACCTGCCATTGCTCTTTGCGGTGCATATGACTGAGACGGGCCAGGTGTACGTCGGGTCGTTTTCCATATTGGGTATACAATTGTTGCAGTGGACGATGACTGACATGCTATCGATCGGAATGGTTGTTGGGGAGAGAGCTGCGATGCGAGGACCCATCTTCTGAAGTGCGAAGTCACCGTGGGCTGTGATAGTGAAGTGGGCGGTTGAGCGCGAGCGAGGATCGTCAGAGTCGCTGAGCTGAGCGCCACGACCGTAGCGGAAGTCGAACCTTTGGTCATACATGCCGTCAAAGGAGTTGGAGACGAAGCCGCAGAACGAAAGGTCTTGTATTGGTTGCTTGACGCGACCGTCATCGGAGTCGAAAGTGGCGCCAAAAAATGAAAGATTCTGAGTTGGCTCCTTGAGTACGAAGACGCCAGGTCCATAGTCCTTGTGTGTGTCTGGCTCGAAGCTTGACAAGGCATCCTCAGCCCAGAAAAGGCGCTCGAAGTCGGCTGATGAGTGTGGGCGGAGGCCGATGCGCTGCTGAAGGACCTTCGAGCCAAGTACTGTATCGCGCATCGCCGTAGAGGCTTGCATAGCTCGGAGGATGTCGCGTGGTGAAAGGTTGAGCAGGACTTTCTGGACAATCGGTCAGTACGAGGTCGGCAGGGTTGCGCGAAAGGAATCACGTACTTCAAGTAGTTCGGCGACTTGAAAGACTCGAGTCGCTATCTCGGCGGCGGCGGTATCACCCCGAATCATGCTATTGTCATCCTCCAGAACACCGCCGAGGTGGCAATCCTGGTGATGCTGCATCGTGGTGCTTTGGTAGAGTCGAGTCGCGATGAGGGATGTTGGCTGAGCGGCAGGTGACTGACAAGAGTTAGCTGTGAACAGTAGTGGAGGTGTACTATTGCCATCGACGCGGTATTGTGATGTTGGTGATGATGTTGTGGAAGAGGAGATGGTTGAGCAGTGAGTGCGAAGAAACACTGTTCGCAACGCCACGCTCGGGCTTCTCCATGTTCACCAGCCGACTTTCAAGCGACCGTCACCGGCTAGGCAATGATCTGGCTCTCACGCGTCAAGTTGCTGCTATGAAACGAGAGGAGAGAGAGGAGAAGCGCTCGCGCTGTCGTATATGGCTGCTGAAAGCCTCATTTTCAGTGGAATATACATCGAGCTGGCTTCTGATTGACGCGAAGCTGTATTGTTGTCAGGCGGTATATGGGACCATAAGAAAGAGATGGCGATTTGTGTGGTGGAGAGGAGGTGGAGGAAGACAGAGCAGTTCCTAACGGAGTGTGAACATTCAGGCTGGATCAAAGACAAAGAGCAAGCGCTAACAAAGGCAGACATGGAGACTGTGAGGCTGTCGCGAAAGGCAGCAA
Organism: Sphaerulina vaccinii; assembly: GCA_022570795.1. Lineage (NCBI taxonomy): Eukaryota > Fungi > Ascomycota > Dothideomycetes > Mycosphaerellales > Mycosphaerellaceae > Sphaerulina > Sphaerulina vaccinii. Next base: position 78,469 of record JAKUDP010000001.1, read on the forward strand.
AGCACAGATCTGAGACATGAGTACTTCAGCACGCCACCCGAATACTACTGCGATTCGACAGTCATCGATGCACGAAGTCCCTCGCACACGGCCTGCCACTCCGAGACTTTCAGGCGTCTTTCTTCTGCATAACCGCTGGCCTGACTTACACTCTCCCAGAGACCATCCTCGTCGCATTCGAGATCTGGAGGGCTGTCATCTTGAACATCTCCCGGTTGTGCCGAGCTCAGAGACGTGGGAATTGCCTTTCTCCAATCGTCAATCTTGCTCCAGTCGGGAACTTCGGCCACACTATCAGGGCGCTCACCGACAGACACGGACTCATCTGATTCTTCGTCTAGCTTACTGTCATCTTCATTGTCCAGCTCAGCGACTCTGAGCTTCGCAGCTTTCAATGCCTTCTCCGCGCGAACCAGGCTCTGTGTCAGTGCGATCTGTGCTTTCAGCTGGCGACGATCCATCTCAGATCTGGTTTCGAGTTTCTCAGTTCCAGCATGTGTATTGAGCTCTTCTTGCTCAGACAATGCTTGTCTCCGATCAAATGCTGCCTGTGCCGATTCGAGGTTCCGTTTCGCAGCTTTCAGCTCCCTCCTGGCGTTTACTCTAGCGACAATGCCCGCATTAACGACATCCGCCACACCTCTGCCGCCTATGGAGGGCTCACGTTCTGACACGGCGTATCTTGCGTCGAAGCCGAGGTCCCATGGAGTCTTTGGAAAACCGGTATCTGCTGGGGCCATGAGCCTCGACTTGACAAAGATGGGTTCCAGTGCTCTCGTTGCGGCTGTTTGTGCAGCTCTGACTTCTGCTTCCACGATAGCGAGACGGCTCTTTATGGTCTTCTGGTCCTTGCGAGCTTCTGAGTCGCGGCCTTGTAAAGCTATTAGCTTTGATTGAGTCTCAGACACTAAAGCAATATCGCCATCACTTTGCTCTCGTCTGACTTCCTGGTTGAGAAGCTCAGAACGCAGCTCGAATGACCAGTCCTGGAACTCTTTCAAGGCATTAAGCTGAGAGGAATACCTGCGACGTTCCTCTCGAGCGCTTCGTTCAGCTCTGACTGCCGCTTGGAGTTGCTGCGACAATTGCCAATCTGGTAGAAGTGCTACAACAGGTTTCTGCCCGACTTCAACCAGGATCATACTCGGTGCCTTCGATGCGTAGTCAGATCTCTCCTCGACATCGAATACCCACGGCCTTGGGCCCGAATTCGTGTGCAACACTGGGTTCCGATCTTGCAAGACCTGATCATCTTGCACACCTTCACTACTTCTTCCAGGCCCTGCTGGAGCCGAAGGGACTAGTCTATGATCTGATACCGGACCACTCCTTGGGGGTCCCGATGGCGCTCTTGCCACTTCTTTATCGGCATTGCTTTGTGGCAATATAGACTTGGGGTTCCGTCGGCGTCTCTTCCTGGGCGCGTCAATGTCGATGGCGCCAGGAATGACCTCAGGTTCCTCGCCCTTGAGTCGCCGTGCTCGTCGAACACCTTGTGGCTGACTCGAGCGTAGACCACTCTTCATGCTTGTTCACTGCTGTATCGACTTCGCGAGGGTGGGCCAACGTACTTGTCATGGACGCATCTGTTCTGGCAAGCTCCAGCATTGCCCTTTGTGGTCCGCAGCCATTGATCTCGACAAACAGCAAACATCCATGTCAGCCAGGACCTATGTGTCTGCAGTTGGTCGATCTCGCCTCATAGCGCACAAAGTCATCACGTCAAGCACAACATGGGCCACATCCCTCAAGAGACATTGGTTCGTACTAGTTACACACCGCTGACACGTCTTCAGACTCCCGCGTCTGACAGCCCACGCAAACGTAAACGTGGGAACAGAAGAAGCACTTCGGTCGATGGCGCAGAGCAAGACTTGAACTCCCACCAGACGTCGACACCGAGGCGTTACTCGTCATCAGAGTTTCGGAACGAACGAGCATCTCGCAGCGACTATTACGAGACGTCCGGATATGGTGCACACTCCCGCGCCAATGTCTCGACAACCAGGAGCCGTTCCACAGTCAGATCCAGGAGCCGTAGGAGTCGTTCCACAGTCAGGTCCAAGAGCCGTAGGCAGACGACCAAGACCGAGGTGAGTGTTCGAGATACATTGGTCATCGCCGCACCCAACTTCAGAAGTGGCGTGTAGAGCTCGTGAGCTTACACTGCCAAATGCTGACATGATCACCCAGGCCAAAGCTGGCGACATCATTTTTGCAACTCATCACATTCATGCCGCGGGCGACGTTGATGATCGAGAGCCATTCTTCTATCCCTGCCCCATAGAACCATCCATCATGATGCTCTCCAAGGCGCGCCCATTCGTGATAGTAGCTGTTACTTCGCGCAGCCTTTTTGCTCTTCCGATCGGCAGCAAAGGTAAGAGAGGCCTCCTCGACGTTCGTAAGTATCGTCAAGATGAACTGCCTCAATATGTCAGCTTCCAGAACGATAGCTCGGGCGAGCCATTCTACTGCGAAGCTCCGACTTTTGTCAGAGGAAGATGTCCAGGAGTTTCAGGAGTTTCAGGAGAGGCCAACAAGTCCTTCATCGATCTGACAAGGGGCACGTGGTTCGATCGCGATCATGATCACGATATCATTGGCTGGCTCTACGATGGTCAGCTGGACATACTCAAAGAACAGTGGAAAGCTGTCAATGACATGCCAGATACCCCTTCAACATCGCCCACGTCGTTGAGCCCTTCTTCCTTGACGACAGGGCGTGGAGACGAGATCGAGCAACTCATCAAAGCTCAGATCAGTGTTGCTCAACGCACAGCAGAGCTGTTTGGTCTTGACGTGAACAGATTCCTCCACGATGCGATCGGTGACTATCGCATTCGTGGTCGATCGACTATGAGAAGTTCGAAAGAGACCACACCAGAGACTTTGAGACATACAGAGTCGCAATTGGACGAGACTACGATGGAGGGCAATGTGGCAGACTACAGCGAAGGAGTTTCGGACGATGGCGAAGAAGTTGAGTGATAGCAGCGGATGGGAGTTGTTGCGGATTAAAATCGAAGGCGGATGGGAGTTGTTGCGGATTAAAATCGAAGGCGGATGGGAGATTTTGGTGGCCGATGTTCAAGGAGCTGGCATCTTCTGGAGTAATTTGTGCGCACGCATGTAAGTGAAGGTCTGCTCCAGACACCAGTGGAGCCTTCCGCTACACCATAGATGACTGTTCGATTGACTATGATGTCTCGTGTCTGTCTATCATCTCAATGCTGAGACGTGATTAGTAGTACCAAAAGAATGTAGCCGCAGCTTGTACGAGTACGAAGCGATCGCTGTAGCGGACATACCTCAACCCTGGTATCAACGTGGGGGCTGTTTCGTCCGAGCTGACTTGCCACTTACAGCGTGCCTGATGCTATCATTGAATCTTTTCTTTGCACTCTGCTCGAAGCTGGATTTAAGGTCACATATATCAGACTACACCTGCTATCTTCGTCAATCGCCCATGGTCTAGCAGCCACATCAGCAGCTTTATGCTCTGTAAGCATGATATCTCTGCCCACTGTCCAGCTCTTGACCACCTGGTGATCCTGGAAGCTCATGTGAGAAATGCCTTCCATCACGCTCATCGACATAGCTAGGCGGTCCAGGAGAGTATGGTGGCTGCGGAGAGCCCGGGTACGAAGGCACAATCGGCGACTGCGGTGGATATGCTTCTGTAGCATCATTAGCACATCTTATCACGAACGTCACGAGAACACTCACTTGACGAGTCTTTGGCTGCCACGACCTGTGTGGTCCCTAGACCATGATCTAGCTGTTGGACTTCCGCGTCGTGATGCTCCTCGGTCTTGCTGTTTCGGCGTCGGCGTAGAAGCCATACGAGGCCGAATATTAGAGCAGCAAGTACAGCGAAACCTCCGACGGCACCGCCAGCAATGGCACCTGTGTTGCTAGTTCCTGACGACCCATTTGGACTTGGTGATGCCGAGGAAGTACAAGCTGAGGATGAAGCTGTCGCGGCAGTTGTGCTTGAACTAGGTGCGCTCGTGCTCTGAGTCGCTGAGTTGGTCGTTGATGAAGGTGAGACGCTCGAGGAGCTGACACTGACTGTGTCATTGAGGAGCAGGTATGGTGCGGCAGTATTTGCATTGTTGCTCAGAAACGCTCCAGCCAGGTCGCTAGCCGGGCATCCAGAAGCACAAGGATTGCTTTTACAGCATCCCCAGAATGGTGGAGTAACTCCAGTACATGTGAAGAACTGTCCAGCACTACATTCTTCATCAGGTATCAGTCCGTACTGCGTGGCATCAAATGAGGTTGAAGCAAGATTCCCTGCCAGATGTTAGTGCTGCGAAGTGATCACCTGAGAAGTTTGCCTTACCTGCTGCGCAACCATTGCTGCCGCACGGATTCGTGCCACAGCAGCCGACGAACTTGCTGCCACCAGCGCAAGCATAGAATTGGCCGCCCGACGGGCAGGACATACTGGGTGTGATAGACATTATGATTATAGCACTGTTAGGAAGTGCAGTGGAGCAGAACAGAATCCAGCTGCAGGCAGGACAATACTTGTACCTGTTGATAGCTCGGTCGCACTTGCACGACCTAGTGCTGCGGGCAGGCCAGCCAGAACAGCGGCCTCCGAGCCTGTGTCTCGATCGTGCTCGACTGCAAGCCAAGGCCAAGCTGTAACTGTAATGCAGTACTCAAGGATCACTGCCCTGGGCAATGGTGGACATTGACCATATCGGGTCCGATACTTAAGCGAGAAGTGGTTAATTTGAGCAACGGCTTGCATTGTGCAGTAAGGCTGGAGTATCGGCCACAGCTGCGTTCCCGTGTTCCTGCTGCGATGTAAGTACGACTGGCACTACAATACTTCTCACAGAGGAGCCTCTAGTCTCCGCAGCTCGAATAATCCAATTCCTGTCATCTTTCCGCGACAACATCGCAGCGTTTCTCTTGAGTGACTTGCGTCCTCATGGCCAGAGTAGAGTAAGGCTGAGGTCTGTGTTGTCCATGCATGGCGTTGACAGCTCCGAGGCGGAGCACGCACGTACGAAGCTTATTCCAAGATAAGACCGCGAGATTGCACAAGGCTGTGACTGTTCTCGAGCTCTGATGCTCTTATATGCTGCCTTCTAGTGGCTCCCGTGCCGTATAGAAACGATTAATGGCTCTAAGTTTCAATGTGAGATGGGGACTTCCACCGTTCCAGATCAGATTTTGATCACGCAGAACAAGCCTCTATCCTGGTCAGTCTTCAAGGCTAGAGATGGCGAGGCTGAGGAGCAAGATCGTACGCCACCAAGGACGCCATTGCGAAGGATCAGTCGGCCGCATGGTCAAGTACATCGGAAATTTCGCCGCAGAATTGTGCTGGACGGACGATGCTTGCTGGCGACGTCGTACTCTGTACCTGCAATGGTGCGCGGTCTTGACGGCAGACGTTTGGAAAAGGTGGGAGTTCTTCGTTGATGTGAGAAAGTAGAAGTCAACAATGGAAATGGAGCGGAGAAGAGATGGGCACAGACCATGTGATTCTTGGCACTGTTCTCAGCCTCACCTCTTGACCTTCTGGCCAACTCGCACCTTCTAGACGACCATATACGCAGATTCTGTCCGCCTCTTTGGCTACATGGTACTGAAGTGATCATTGCAATATATCTGTTCATCGCTCTGCCTCTACCACCAATCGAGCAGATCACCCACGAGCCACCTACGCGACCACTATAATTGAGAGTGAGAAAGAGATGACAAGGTCTGTCGAGAATCGACAGCATTGAAGATAAGATGAGCAACAAGAAGATCTTGAAGATGGAACGAGCGTGATTGAGTCAAAATGGAACTCCCAAGATACGCTACACATGCATCGCTTCCCAGAACTCCATGCAAATGCAACACCACAACACCAAGCCAAAGACTCTACAACCTCCTCGATGAGCAGTCCAGCTTCTAATCGCAGATTCCAAAGAAGTCTTTAATACCACTGCAGTTGTCATAATCATCATCAGCATCAGGATCAACCGCGACAGCTCCTCCTCCCGCAGCTACCAAAATTTTAGACTTTCGCAGTGCATATCCAGAATCTATTCGCACTTTGGGAATTACGGTCATGTGGAAAGGAAGACAGCAAGGACATGAAGAGGACAAGTCGCTGACACGCGTAGCTTCTCGTAATACAGCAGCGCATACCGGTAGCTATTCGCGCTTCGATCGCAGCTTTCACAGCTCGACACAACGCGACCAGCTCCACAACGACAAGTTGTCCGAGTCACAAAGCTGGACAGAAGACAGTCAGACACAAGATTTGAAGCCACGTTAGGAGCGTGCATGCTGTGAGGGGAATAGCTCCTATTATCGCAATTGCTTCAGCATGTACTCGACAGCTGATCAATATACACATAAGTATCCCGCGCCAGCATATACCACATATGGAGAGCTGCTTCTTGGCATGCTGACATCCTGACATCCTTCCAAACTCAAATGAGGCTCGAGCATCCAAGCTGACACAGAGCACTACCACTGCATCTCTTCTTCCTTTCCACCAGCTTACAGTCACCACGAGTCCACAACAACGCCACCTCAAGACCATTGCATCCGCTCTCCTCAACTCCAATTCCCCTCACCTACTCAACATAGCAGGCCTAGGCTCCCTCTTCCCCTTCACTCTCGGCCTAATCGGAGCCATAAACCCCATAAGCGGTTTCAAGATCTTTGGCTTCCAAGAACCCACAACTTCCGAAGGTCGCAAAACAAGAGCCAACCTCTTACTCTTCTGGGCCTCAAGGGATCTATACATGGGTCTCGCAGCTGCTGTGGCTTGGTATGAAGGCGATAAGCGAACTTTGGGCTGGATATATTCACTCGGAGCTGGAGTTGCGATCAGTGATGGGATTATGAGTCAGAGAGAAGTTGGGAGTGGAGCGTGGAAACATGTTATGTGGGTACCTGTTGTGATTGGGATTGGAGGGGGGTTGTTGGGGTGGTTTGATTGATCTTATGTTGAAGTGGCGGGTGGGTGCAAAAGAAGTGTGATGAGAGAAGGTGCAAGGGAACGGCAAAAGAGAAAACAATCGCCCAATCTTGGCGATCATCACAACTGTCGCTGAGTAAGCCTCGATGCAGCGGTTATAGGCCTGTTGTGTTAAGCATCAGCGAATGCTGACGACTTACTATCTCAGCCACGAAGGCTAGGGGCGACTGTCGAAAGGTAGGGCTTGTAGGGCGGACATCTATGCTAACTCGCGACTGCTCATTCAAGCAAAAGTGTGTTAGCTCGAACCAGGAGAAGTCGCAAAGAAATGGCAAAAGCAATCGCGGAGCTCTCGGCTAGCACCATGTACGACTATTTCTTGAGTGATCTCAAGCGAGGGCTCTCTCACGACAATGTCAAGCATCAGTATACACCAACGACTTACTGATTGAGCCAAGGAGGCTGGGACGACTGTTGAACAGCATCGATTTCGAAACGTACTTCAATGTCCAATCACGAGCACTTGTAAATGGCAAAAGGATGTCGACGAGAACGGAAACGTTGCGAGCAAAAGACAAAACAATCGTTTCTTCGGTCCTAGTGCACCCGTCCTTCCCAGTAGATACAGGTCTACCACTCTGAACCTCTCGAGCTGATCAGGGCTTATTCAGCATAAGCACAGTTGACGACTTACCAGTATACCGCTAGGCCAAGCACGATTGATGAAGAGCCACGATTGCAAGACCTAGATATATGCTAACCTAGAAGTACTTCTGGACGACAAAAGAACGCCAACGAAGACGGAGAGGTTGCAAGCAAAAGACAAAAGAATCGTATCTCTGATCTCTAGGGGTCAACACCAATGTCAGAAATGACAGCCAGTACTGTTAACAACTTCTCGTAACGCGTTGTGTTGTATCAGCATCAGCACAGCTGACGACTTGCAGGTTTGCCACTAGACCAAGGACGACTATTGATAAGTGCCGGTGTTTGCAAGTATGTAAAGACTGCTCTCCAAGGCCAGACTAGAAAGACAAAAGTAAGTGAGGAGGCATTGGAAGCAAAAGAGCAAATGATCGCGTCTTCGATCGTTCACGGGGGACAATGCTATTGGACCGTAGACCTGTTGATCTGCGATCTCGTCAGACTGTCTCCTATAACCAAGCACAAACAATGTCGGTAACTTCCTGGCATTCCATTAGACCAAGGACGATCATTGAGAAGTGTAGACCATTGAGGCAAAAGGAGACTTTCAAGCAACAAAACAATCGCGCCTTCAATGCATGATGTGAGACTAGATTGGCTGTCCCCAGATCTATCGATCCGGAGGTTCCTGCAAAGAGGTTCTCGTTACCAAGCATCAGCACAGCCGACGACTTACGGTCATACCACTAGACCAAGGCCGATTATTAAGAACGATGATCTCAAACAAAATATAGCAGTCTGACCTCAGCTATAGAGAGATAAGCAAAAGATGCAAGTAGAATGCAAAACAATCGCGCTTTCAATCTTAAGCACTTAGATGAGCTACTAGAGACCATTTGATCTCGCCGCTCTACGTACACCGATTTTCCCGAGCATCAACATCGTTGACGACTTATCGGTATACCACTAAACCAAGGACGATCATTGCTTTCCTCCAACCCGGAACACAATATCTAGCTTGACCTCAGCCTTATGCGGATAAGCAAAAGGGATATGTATGAACGGCAAAAAGGAACGTACCTTTTGGTTTCCAATGCGAAGCCATAAATCAAAACAATGCTCAGAACTTATAATCTTGAGCTTTCTGTAACTATCTTGTGTTACTGAGCATCAACATCGTTGACGACTTACGAGTATTCCACTAGACCAAGGACGATCGTTGGAGAGCATCAATTTCAGGAGCTATATGATAGTTTGACCTCAGCTTCGTGGAGATGAGCAAAAATGAATATATGAATGGCAAAAAGATCGTACTTTTGCGCTCCATCTCAATCGAAATGGCTCGATAGACCTGTTGATATTAACCTTTCCTTGATACTTTGGGTTTACTGAGCACTAACGACGTCAGCGACTTATTAGTCTGCCACTAGACTATGGACGATCGATGAAGAGGGACAAAAGGGAGCTGAATATGATGGCTCATGCTGAACATCTGACTGGTCAACTGAGGCATAGACAGCATTGTGGAAAGGTAAGGTACCGCTCGTGGATGTCAGACTGCCATCTACTGAAAGCTTTCAATTGATTAGAGCGTGAACATAAGTCTTTCCACTGACATCTCGAGCAAGACGGCTAGTCTAGTCAGTCTAATTCAAATTCCGATTACCACGTCTTCCACCCTTCGCCTTCCTACTCGTATGCGCCTTGAGAATCGCCCTCTCCTCCACAAGAGACCTCTTCCCCTTCCTCTTAGCCTTACCCAGCGTCATCAAGAAATTCTTCTTCCTAGCCTTTTCCTTATTCGTCGTACTCTTCCCCTCACTCTCCTTCTTCTCCTTCCTCCTAGCCGTAGTAGAGCGATGATCATTCTCATGATCGCGTACGAACTTCCCAGTCTTAGGATCGATAGTCCCACCTTTAGCCTTCGCGATCTTCTCCGCTCGAGTGTCTTTATGTCCGAGTTTCGCGAGACCTTCGATGTTGGCTTCTGTGATTGCGTCGTCAATGTGGCGGGAGGCACCGGCTGTGGGTTCGTTGGTGATTCTGCGGCGTTTGTTGGCTGGAAGCGCGTCTTGGACTGCTTTGCTATTGCGGAGTTCGTGGAGTTTGAGGAGATCGGCGGGGGTGAGGATGTGGGTTGTTGCAAGTTTTGAGAGGCGGGCTTCTTCTTTTATGGCGGCGCCGTCTGGTCCTAGGGAGGCAGTTCGTCGGTCTTCGGTCTCCTTGGAGGAATCTTTGGGCTTCTTCTTGTTCTCCTTCTCGTCTTCGGAGTCTGAGATGTCGATGTCTTCGCCGTCACTCTCGACATTGATCCAGCCACCACTGCTTTCGCTGTCGGCTTGCTCGGCTTCCCAGTTCTTCCAGTTCTCGGCATCTTCTTCTTCACCGATACCCTGTTCTTCTCTCCACTTTTCGAGCAGTTCTATTCCCTCGATACCGCCAGCTGCTTCTTCTTCACCAAATCTCGCACTAGCATGAGTCCCTACGCGCAAGCCTAGCGCAGCATCTCGCCCACGATCTCGCTTCTTCAACATTTCAGCTCCGACTTCACGATACAGTGATAGCAAGCCTCTCGCGGCCATCTGCACACCCTTGTCTTTGCTCTTTCGGTACTGCACCAGATCTTGCAGAAGTGTCTCCGTCATCGCAAGGGGTTGTCTCACACAAACTTCTCTTATACCATTCAATCCTGCTGAACATACTTCAGCTGCGGATCCTTCTGATACGAACTCGTTGGCAATCTTCACAACCAAGGGCTCGAGCACATCCGGAGGTACCAGGCTGTGCGTCGCTTGTGCTAGCGATGCCAGAAATGATGTGACAGAGGGCTGCTTGTGTGATAGAAACTTGATGAACCAGGAGTATAGTGGAATGAGGGACAGCTTGTGCAGGCCGACCAGTCGCGAGACCAGCTGCAGCACGAACAACTTCTGTTCGAGGTTAAGCTTGACTTTGGGTGCAGTGGGCTGCAAGTGCTGTGAGAATAGCTTCTCAGCGAATCCTTGTGGGTCGTGTAGTAGATGTAGGGCTGAGAAGTTCAGCACTTGATGTGCATTCTTTCTCTTCTCCTTCCGCTTGACTTTTGCCTGTGCAGCGGAAATATCCTTTTCTCTCTTCTTCGACTTCTTGTTGATGCCAGCCTGGTGCTTGATCTTGCCCACGTCGATATCACTCTCGTCGTCGCTCTCTTCCTGCTCAGCAGCCTCTCTTTCTTGATCTGATCCTAAGAAGAAACGCACTCCGGACGTCACCACTTTCGCGTCTTGTGCCAGCGCTGCAACTTCCATAATGCTGACTGCCTTTGCATCTGTCCACACGGATCTCTTCCACAGCTCTCTCGTGAGCTTGACAGCCCACAGTCCCTTTGGCGAATTCGGTTCGTTTGCGATCAGGTTGTAGCATATCGTCTGAATGTTGCGATTCAGTTTGTGGTTCTTCGACTTGTTGTTCGACGTGCGCAGGTCGGATACAATCTTTTGGAAGAGGAGCGCTCGCAGGGCTTTCGAAGGGGTCGAGATCAGTAGTGGCCATAGCGTGTTGAGGAGCGTATTCGAGTCAATCACATCCTTCTTCCTCAGCAGCACCAGACTGCCCACAATCTTGTCTCTCAGCTCCGAATCCAACGAAGCATGATGCCGTTCGATCAACGTGATGAGGTCCTTGTGGAAGTCGGCAGTCAGGTCCGGATAGCAGTCGGAGACGTGAGACACAAAGTCAATCAGGTCGCGCAGCTTGACAACTCCCGTATCGTCGGTGGTAGTCGGTGCGGCGAGGAAGAGTTCGAGGAGGGAATTGTATTGGCCATATTGCGCCACAAAGTCTTCGCAGTAGGATGAAGGATCGACCTTGATCTTGTGCTGTAAATTAGGCAGATCGGCGTCCACCTTCTCGAGCGCTCCCACTTTGCGCTTCATCTTGCTGAGAATGTCGTGAGTTGATGTTGTTCCTTGGTCTGTTTTGCAAAAGTTCCAAACTTTCTCCATAATCTGAGCGGAGCTGTGGCCGTCGGATCTAACCTTGATCTACTCAAGCGAGATCTCTCCCGAAGCCGAGGATACACCACAGTTCGACTTTTGGTTCCACAACAACCACAAACAATGGACTTCTAGGCAAGTGTAAGTAGCTGACGAGCCTCTCTTCTCTCTTTCCTATCATTACTACTTGGACTGGCATTGCTACTCTCCTCCCAGTGTCCCACTCGGCCCCGAGACAGCAGACCTCACATGATCAAGAGGCGCCTCGTTATCGTTACCACTGGAGCCTGAACGACATTCATTCACTTCTCCCATTACAAGACTCCACTTGTACATCTACTTGATGCACACTTCCCAACACATTCATTCAGTGACTCTCACAACACCATGACTCTCTCCACTCGACCAGTACCAGACGGCTTTGAAGCCCTCACAGAAACAATCTCCATCTACCAACCAGATATGAGCGACGATGGAACCTCGCCTTCTCTACTAGTCCTTTGCACTTGGATGGCCGCACTACCAAAGCACATCACGAAGTACACCGACCAGTACAAGAAGCTGTTTCCTTCCTCGACAATCCTCGTCATCCAGTCCTACTGGCAAGACGTCGCGGCAAGCGACGAGACGATGGTCAAGCGCCTATCCCTCGCCACAGAAACAATCAGATCACACGCTCCCGGCAAAATCATTCTCCACCTCTTCTCAAACGGCGGAGCAACAACAGCCAACCACCTCTCAATTCAACTCAGACCTCATCGTCTTGCCCTCCAAGAAGACGGACAAAAGCTCTTCTCCCGCGTAATTCTCGAATGCACGCCCTCCAAACCAGACGTCTCTATGGCAGTCAAAGCTATCAGCTATGCTCTACCCAAGAACTTCATTCTCTTCGCCATTGGATCTATTCTGCTGAGATGTTGGGTAGCTTTCGGATTGTGGCAGTGTCGTGTCCGCGGGATTGAGAATATGGTTGATCGTATCCGGAGGAGATTGGATGCTTGCTCTGCTGAGGCTGGAAAGGAAGATGGTCAACTCTGGGATCCCAGCGTTCCGAGATTGTATCTTTATTCGAAAGGTGATGAGGTAGTCCAATGGGAAGCCGTTCGCGATCACGCCGCCAATGCACGCAAATCCGGCTTCAAAGACGTCGTAGAAGAAGTCTTCCAAACCGCATCGCACGTCAGTTTGCCCAGAGAGGACTTTGGAAGATATTGGGGAATAGTGGAGGCTTGGATGACCATCAACGACGACCCGATCTAGGAACTCGGACGTATTCGACGGGCCATCCAAAAGCGGGATGAGTTGGCGAAAGAGAACTCAGAACTCAAACAAATGTTCGAAGCAAGACATGCTGTGCTGCTAAGCAAGGGCTTTTCGGAGGAGGACTTGCAGGCTTTCTATGATGGGAAGATTGATATGGATGCGACGAAAGCAGTGATCACAGCAGAAGGCGTGGAGAGCAGGAGACTTGTTAGGTTTGTAACCGAGTGAGTGATTATCGGTTCTTGTTGCTCCGAGATGATGCCGGACGGGAAGATTGGAGAACTAGGAGTTGGCTCTTGAGCGTTCGAGCGTTCAAGCGAGCATAGAAGGACAGCACCTTCCACTGTACAGTACAGGTGGTTGGAAGATCACTGAGAGCGACGACAGAACTTAAAATTACCAGTAATGTCATAAGTTTTTCGATAATGTCTACCATCTCTTCAACTCACTTCATGCTCTGTGCTCTGAACGCATGAAGTCCATCTCTCCTCGTCTCCAAGTCCTCCTTGACACTTCACAGTCCATCTCTAGACTTCCGAGAGCGGCTGCTCTCCTACCTGCGAAAGCTTCGTACGTCAATCTCTGTACTCCCACAGTGCGCCATCAAACGAGCTGCATTCAGGTCTCTGCAAGTCCTCTTCCCCGACGTGCATCATGCAGCAGAGACGCCTCTGGGAGATCTGGAAGCTTCTCTACCTGTGAGATGGCTGCAAGCCTCCTCCGCTTGCATCCCGTCGCTCACAATTCGCTGCCGTAGTTGTATATGATAATGTTCTTCGGATCAATTTCAGTACTTCTCAAGTCGTAACCGCAGCTCCCGTAGCAGCTCCCGCGGCTGAAACACTGTCCTTTACACTCTTGCTCGACACCTTCTCGATGTTGGCCATCATATCACCCATGAACCCCCCAAAGATATCTTCCATGATGTTCGCAGGCTCTCCAGAGTACTCCATATCGCCCATAATCTCATCTCCCCTTAGCGGCTTTCCCAGAAACGCGCCGACAACCATTTCCACCACTTTCCAAGGCGTAACGACAAAAGCCCCAACAGCGTTCGCAGTCAATATGAAAACCAGAGTATGCAAAGCCTGCAAAGCATCTTCGATACCCAGCGGTGTTGTGACGTGGTCTTGCATCCAACCGTCTACCTCGTTGACGTAGTAGAAGAGATGGTGCTTATTATCCCAGTACTCTTTATCCATGTGCTCTGAGAAACGCAACATCATCTGTTCCATTGGATGATATGGGTCGAATTGCTCGTATAACTTGTCTCCAGTCATTATAGCGAGCATTTGATTCTGATTACTCGGAAAAGTATTGTTCCAGGGTAAACCAGTATAAGCTTCTTTGAGAGGGAATTCGATGATGCGAACTGTTACTGGACGGAGATTCTCAACTTTGCCGGAGTATGATAGTCCAGTTTCCTCGAGCTCTCCTGGGTCCAGAGGTTCGTCTTCGACGAGAAAGTGCACAAGGGCCGGTGTTCGTGTATTCCAGACACCGCAGAGAAAACTTGCTGTACCAGTGCACTGAGCGAAGTAGAGTCCAGTCTGGTTCAGCTTGCGATCTCCTTGAGCATAATTGATTGCATAAATGAAGTCCTCGTCCCAAGGAAAGAATCGAAAGCCATGGTAAGTCAGATAAACCCATTGTTCTCGTGGCTTCTCCATCTTCCCACATCTCGATTCCGGCGAAACATCCCTCACCAAATTCTCGATATCAGCATACTTGTCAATAGGCAAATCTTCAGTCGGCACTCCTTCATCATCGGTATACTGCTCCGGCAGCATGAAGTCCAATTTCTGTAGCATATCATTGCTGTTGATCCGCATCGTATGGAAGTCGTTGTGCGTATCTTGGAATTGTCGAAAGCTGGGAACACCGCCGCCAACGCCCCAGTCACCCATAGCATCTTTGATCTCGTAGAGCCATTTATCGGTGTTGGCGTCAACTAAGGCATCGTTCCAGAATGAGAAGATGATTCCTCCGGCTATGGATGTTACAAGCGGAAGCAATGTTACTGGGAGAGTGAGGAGGAAAGGCCATTTGATGATTTTCCAGATGAGGCGAAAGAAGGTTTTGATCATGGCTGCTATTTCTGCTGCTGGTGATGGAATGTCTCTGCAGGCTGTGAGCTTTGGTGAGATATGTGTATTCTTAGAGTCTCTGCAAAGTCAGCATGTCTAGCGTCAGCAAACGACAGTATGTGTTCCAAGAAAATCCTGCTACCACCGCTACTACTGCAGCCTGCCATGGTCAGCGGCGTGAAAGGAGGTGGCGGAAGGATGCAGATGGATCAGCTAGTGTTTCGGAACCGAGCAAGATTTTCTCTTCCATCGTCCATCATCCATCTCCACGCGCATCTCACGCGAAATTCATCATCCTGTGAGCTGTGAAATGCAGAGATTGTCTGTAATCGCGAGAGAAGCAAGAAGCAAGAGATGCGCGGAGTGAACGAGTGCTGGACAGAGCGATGTCGGTGCGTTGGTGTGTGCTCTTGTGTGCTCTTGCCAAGTGGCAAATGAACAACTTTAGACTTGTTATTACTACTTCGACGTCCTCCACCACCACCACCACCACCACCACCATTTATTTTGAGGAGGTAGATGCAATCGTCAGCGAGAGCGCCATCTCTCAAAAAGAAACAACCCAGTCTATCACGCACTCCTCTTGTCTGCTGATGGGTTCCCCTAGCAAGTCGACCGCAGAGGAGCGGAGTCTCCAGAGGACATGCTTCATACCACCCACTGGCCGGACAGGAAGGTGATGCAGAGTCACTCTCAATTGCATCAAGACATCCATAGCAGACAAGCATTGTCAAGCACTCCTCACAAGCACTGCGACTCGTACAGCTTACCAACCACTCTACGTAAGCATAAATAGAGGCTTGAGTTGAGTGCGTGTTGGTGGAGTTGATGGAGCTCCAACTTCAACTGGACTGGGTTTATGATCGCTCTGCATGGTCGACATCTGGTCTTCGTGGAGATCTATGGTAGCCTGGTACTCGGGTCTCGTCGTCGCTATACTCAGCCTATGCATACACTGCTTAGGACTAATCCCTCGTCAAGCCTTCTGGACTTGAGTGGAGTACTAAACGCTCATAAGCAGGCAGTACCAGCCTCCAGTTCCCCACATACATACGGCAAAACACCAAAAAGGCATGCCAACAGATGTGGGTTACCCAAAGGGGCATGTCAACAGACTCTGGCCAATGGTTGCAGGTGTCCATACGAGCCTCTGTAGCTGACTAAGTCTACATTGGATACTGCGAGGCTGTGAACAGGAATAGGCGTGGTCTTCGACGGAAGGGGAAGGTTCAACGCAAGCCAAGGCATGTCTATCGCATTTCACTCTGCCTCGCTCATCGCCCCTCGCTCCCCGTTCCCGGCTTGCGTTCACTGCAAAAGTCCACTACCATTCAACCACTATACGAAAGGGGTTCGATGAATGGAAAGGACATCGCTGGAGGCGGGAGTGCTTCAGCCCAGGTACACCCACGAATGGGAAATTCGATGCCCATTCTCGAAAAAGACACTGCGAAGGTTTGAGGTTGGAGATCTACAACATCTCAGATCTAGGTATCTGACAGCGAACCATGATGTAACAATGATGCCCTATACAGGTACAGGTGCTGTTGTTCTCGAGATCCCTACAGAGGTTCGATACTATTTCAGAGCGCGTCAATGCTCGATGTGGCCAATGAAGTCTGTACTCGGGCAGACGAAAAAGGAGCGCAACGATCTGTTCTTGCACCCTCCACATACAGCTCGAATAGGTGATGTTCACGGATCACAACACCAACTACGTTTCAGCCAAACGAGTGCCTTATTTTACACCAGCAGGGCACTGCGGTTGCCATCCCTGAAGTCGCGGACGGCATATCGATGAGCAGCATAATATATAAAGGCCTCATCAATACTCTGCGATTCTGGCTCATCATCAACAAACACATCACAACCAAATCAACAAGACACTCCATCAGATCTTCTTACCAATAGAACAATGCAGCTTCTAAAAGTCTTCCTCTTCAGCAGGTAAGCAATACAGTCTACACCTATCTCAGAAAGCCTCCCCAACGACGAGTGACTAACGAATGATGGTATAGTCTCGCCGCCGCTGCTGCCTTCCCAGCCCCCGAGCCAGAAGCTGATGCATTCGCTCTCCTCGATGCGATGATCTCCCTCGAGGAAGCTTACAATCTCCACAAGCTCGAGCGTCGTGACCAGAAGCCATGCACTGGAGGCGAGATCAAATGCCGTAAGTCTCTTCTGGCGATGATGGTGATAGATAGAGTTGAGCTAATATGATACTTCTTGTCCAGACAAGGAAAATTGTGCGAAAAACCCCGGCCTTTCTCAATGCAGTAAGGGGGCCAACGTTGCTATCATTTCGGACTATTGCAAGAAGCACCCGCAGATCAAGCCTTGCCTACCAAAGTTGTAAAGTGGCGGAGTCGTTGACAAGACAATGGAGATTGGTGGCGGGCTATGTGGGCGACGCCGGAGAGAGAAGAAGGCGCGCGAAGTCAGGCAGGATTGGAGTGATAGTAGATGCGGCGAGGGCTTTGCAGTGATGATGTTGAGATGAGTTGACCAAGTACATAGCATCAACAAGTGAGTCCTGGCAGGCCAAGGCTCCAACACGGTCTTTACAGTACAGGCTCGAACACGGTCTTCACAATACTTTTGTATGCAGCATGCTACGCGCTTCATAACAGCAACCCCTTTCCTACGAGGATAAGTTCGGACATAAGCTGCTTGCGCCCTGATTCTCGATATTGGTCGACGAAAGGTTGAGTTTGCATTAATCATGGCTATACGATGCATGCAATCAACAATTTTGACTCGACTAAGCGAATGCGTCGATACTAAGAGCTTCCATCTGACTTTTGTTTCCTGGACGCTTGTTCGCGTTTGCATGATCCGCGTTCTAAAACGAGATTGTGTATAAGTCGGTAGAGCAAAAAAGACGAGGCGTTTGAGACGCGTGAAGTACGCGAAATGGACAAGAGCGATATCGGCGCTTATCTGCCAAGGATCAATACTCTTTCCACTCGCGTCGTGTTCATCATCCTTATTATCATGTAGTTACCATCAGGTTTCGGATTGTGAGAGACCTTACAGACATGCATGGACCTGGTGCGTAGACCGGCGCGCTCGAATCATAACGCATTGTGTAGGGAAAGACTTTCCAACCAAGGCAACCAATCATGGAAGACGCTTTACTCTGGACACTCCTAAGCATAGTGGTGGCTTAAAAGGTAGGTCGAAAGACACGTGAAAAGAGATCTAACCTCTGGACCAAGACGGACGGCGTCCTGTCTCCAAAGCGCAAAGATATGAGCCTTTTGGACGTTCTTTCGATCTTGGCCGAAGGGTCGCCTATCTGGCCGCGATCCTACATACAATTCCACCCTAGTCTGGTGGTCTGCATGCAGACTCATCTACTAGACTTCACATGTCACAGCCAATATGAGTTCGCACGAGGTTCCAAACACACTCTCAAGCGACGAGCAGATCACTGAGCTCAAGAGCGTGCCACACGACAATCTCGCGGTAATCGAAATTGATTCAGAAACCGGCGAAGTCAGCAAGCCACGATACAGCAAGCTTTCAGTATGGCTTATGGTCCTATACTCTGGCCTTGCCATTGGTAGCGATGGCTAGTAAGTCAGCCACGCTATATTCCATGCCTGCGTACTGACGTTCTCCTAGCAATGCCGCCGTAATCGGCAACGTCGAGCTTCTGCTGGCTGTACTCTACCCAGAAACCCTTACCACATCAATGTATAGCCGCCTGAGCAACGCGTTCCTAATCGGAATGATTGTTGGCATGCTGCTCTTTGGCACAATCGTGGACCAGCTTGGCCGAAAGACTGGCGCTGTTGCTACGACAGTGCTGCTCGTTCTCGGGATAATCTTGTCTGCTGCAGCTCATGGCACTTCACCCACTGGAATGTTCTGGATGCTGGTAGTTGCTCGAGGAATTGCTGGAGTGGGAGCTGGCGGAGAGTACCCAGTATCAGGAGCAGGAGCCATCGAGAGCTCGGATGAAGATCAGAGCTATCGCAAACATCGAGGCTTCATGTTCGCTATGCTGGCAGATCTGTCGTCCTCCCTGGGCTATGTCTGGGGCGGCCTAGTTCCACTGCTACTCCTACTCTGCACACATCAGAAAGTGGAGCATTATGACATTGTATGGCGAACGAGCTTTGCGCTGGGTATGATCCCACCACTCTCGATCTTCTGGTTTCGCATGCGGATGGCGGTCTCGACTGCTTATCGCAAGAGTGCTATGCGCAAGCAGAAGACACCATACTTGCTTGCTTTCAAGCGTTATTGGCGGTCTTTGCTAGGCTGCTCAGCTACATGGTTCCTGTACAACTACATCTCGATTCCATTCGGCATCTTCGCCAGCACAATCACCACTCGGGTGAATGCTTCGGAGTCGCTGGTCAAGAACTTGGGTTGGGGTGTAGTGATTAACTGCTTCTACATCCCTGGCCCATTCTTGGGTGGCTATCTCAGTGACAAGATTGGCAGGAGACAGACAATGTGTCTAGGCTTCACTCTCCAGGCTATCCTTGGCTTCATACTCGGAGGTGCGAATCAGTCGATACAGTCGGTGTTTCCACTGTTCGTGGTCATGTATGGGCTATTCTTGACGCTTGGCGAGGTTGGCCCTGGGTCAACAGTTGTGCTTACAGCCTCAGAGTGCTTTCCGACCTCAATTCGTGGACAAATGATGGGTTTGGTGTCTGCGTTCTCAAAGGCTGGAGCTGCGATCGGGACTCAAGTCTTCAGTGCGATCTTAGCTTCTTGGTCGGACGAGCAGAAAGCGAATCAAGCCACCTTCCTGATCGGATCCTCGTTCGCGGTCCTTGGAGCTTTGATTGCCTGGTTCGTGATACCTGACGTTAGCGCACAGTTGGAACACGAGGATGCTGCATGGCGGCAGTACCTAGTAGACAACGGGTGGGAGGCGGAATGGGGCGACAAGACTTCTAAGGATCCCGAAGCTGTGAAGATGGATACTGTCGTTTCTTAGGAGCCTAGTGGCGGGCTTGCACCTTGTACAATCTGAGCACTATCACTGTAGCTCTACGTACCGTTCAACAAGCAGCCAAGAATACCAGCCTAGGTCGCGAACATGCCGATGCTGATAGCCATTACGAAGCCTGGTATCATGCGAGCCATTGGATACAGGACTTTCAACCACTTCTCCTGCAGCCAATACCCTTGGTGAAAACAGAGCAGCAGGTGAAGTGCGTGCCAAGCACACTTGTGCCAGTTACTGGTAGCGGTAGAGCACAACGGAAGATGTTCGCGTGTCTGTATGTCGATCAATCTGAGGTTCCACGAGTCGCAGCTAGACACTTGGTAGTGGCGACAGAGGATCTCGCGTGATGTCTGGTATGCCCATGTGCCAAGCAGCGGGCAAAGATGCTTGGACACCATCTAGCGCTGGCCAATACGAGCCTATGGTAGCAATGCCCAGGTTCGACTCTTCATACCTTCTAGATCAGGAAGGAAGTAAGAGGGAAGAGTGCTATCTGTATGTCGATCACATGGGATAGCTGCTTCGTGAAGTGCAGATTCACTGGCATGTATGGCGAAGATGCAGATCATTGTCCGCTCCCAATGAGGTTGCCATATAAATGTAACATCTACGCTGTCACCCACAACGCACACTGCTCTCGGATCAATAGCTCCTGATCCTCACCATGAACCGCCTTCTCAACGTACTGGCAGTTCTGCCAGCCGTGTTCGCAGCTCCAACAACGAACAATGGACTCCCACGCCGACAAGCGCCAGAAGTTATCCCAGACCAATTCTTGATCCAAGCCGCTCCAGGACAATCATTCGAGGCTCTGGTTGCTGATGTGGCTACTGTCCTCAACGTCACCGACTTCACACCCGAGCAAGAGTTCCACATCGGAGACTTCGAAGGACTGAGAATCAATGCCCCACAGGAGGTCGCCGACCAGATCAACGCCCTCTATTCTGTCCAGACCGTGCAGCAGGATGTCATGGTTGAGATTCAAGCCATCGTCTCGCAGCCAAACCCACCATATGGTCTTGCTAGAATCTCGAGCCGAACTCGTGGAACCACGAATTATCGATATGATGATTCCGCTGGTGCAGGTACCTTCGTCTATATCGTTGACACTGTAAGCAATGCATGCCCATACATCAGAGCTGGTGTGCTAACGACATCTTCAGGGCATCAACTTAGGCCATCAAGACTTCGGCGGCCGTGCTAGCTTCGGATTCTCTGCTGTCACCAACGAGGCCAATGGTGACTTTCATGGACATGGTGACTGACATCAGGAGATGACAGACTCCTTTTCGAGAGACTAACGTTTATTCAGGCACTCACTGCGCTGGGACTGCTGCTGGTACTCGTTTCGGTGTCGCAAAGCGAGCTTCGATCATCGACGTCAAGGTTATTGATCGCACTGGTCGTTCACCACTTTCCAACCTTGTGGCTGGTATGGACTGGGCTTCGAACGACATTAGGTCGAAAGGCCGACTTGGTATGTTCTCATGACAGAGTTCACTGCTTTGTTCCACCGCTGACAGTACTCTGATAGGTCGATCTGTAGTCAGCATGTCTCTTGGAGCTGATAACAGAGAGGGCGATGCCAGCTTCCTCGATCGTGCTGCCCAAGGCCTCGTGGACCAAGGCATTTTCGTCGCAGTTGCGTCAGGAAATGCCAATGTCAACACCAATATCTTCTCGCCAGCTCGCGCGCCTGGTGTCTGCACTGTTGGAGCAACAGATAGCTCGGACAGACGCGCGACGTTCTCCAACTTCGGCTCCATCGTCTATGTCCTTGCTCCTGGAGTGCAAGTCACCTCTGCCTGGATCGGCTCAAACACAGCAACGAACACGATCTCCGGCACATCTATGGCTTGTCCTCACGTCGCTGGTGTCGGTGCGTACCTGCTTGGCCTCGAGGGACCACGCAACGGTATTCAGTTGTGCGACCGCATTGTTGCGTTGTCAGCGAAGAATGCTATCTCTGGTCTAAACGGCGAGCCGAACAGACTGCTCTACAACGGCGTTGCATAAGCTGAGAGCTGTGCCGTTGAGCTCGAAAGCCCCACATCTCACGCAGGACGTGCATTATATAGATGTTGACACAGCTTAGAGATACCCCAGAAATATGAGTTTAGTCACACGTCTACCTCTCGGCGGCCTTTGTAAGCATCTAGCTGACATCCCACAACACTAGACATAGTGCTTGACAGGATATGTCGTTCTTCTGCATGGTCCGGGGTACAACATCGGCTTCTCTTGGTACATGCGTGGTTGTACCTTGCTCGTCCTCATGTCGATGGGCTCTGATGACACTTGCTTCTTCGCTGCAGGTCTAGAGAACCATGTGCTGGCGTGATCGAGCGCTCCTGCAAACCATAGACTAACACCAACGACAACTACTGTAAGCGGTATAGCGGCTGCCCAGTATGCCCATTGGCCTTGTGTCATGTTTCGTACATCATTGGTATTCATGCCGAAGACTCCAGATACGAACGATAGTGGGAGGAAGATAATGGTAACGATCGTGAAGACCATGATCGCCGCTTCTTGTCGATCTTTGTTGGTCTCGATTTCGCTGGCAAGCCATTCGCCCAGCTCGATAGCGCGGCCTTGTAAGGCTTCGAAGAGGTCGATTCTGCTGTTGATGTTGGCTTTGCATTGCCGTAACACGATGTCCTGTCTCGAGGTCCTTAGGAACGGCAGATCGGGCAATTGCAGCCCGCTGTCGAGATCTCTGATGCTAGACTCAAAGTAGGTGACCACATCCAGCTGCTGCCTAAGCACTGAAGTGATAGCTTCGACTTCCTGTTCGAGGTCGCGCAGAGTCTGTTGGTGTGCGCGTGACAATGGGTCCGCAACGATCTTCGCTTCCTAAACTAATGTCAGTTGCCTGTAATCTCCATTCCCGCGTGAGGAACTCTGAATTCGACTGTGCCCTCCTCGCTAGAGCTGTTGATTACAAGCAGAGATGCGATGCTCCAGCACGTCAGCACGTAAGGCCTACTTACCAACTGTTTGCAGTAGTCATCATATGACTGCGGCACGTCTGGCCTTCCATTCATGATGTCGCGAGTCACGCAATCGAGCATCAATGCAACAATGCCCCTTGAAGAGCATACCTCAAAATCCTCAACATCGTCTTTTCGTAGTCGTGCTGTCAATATACGCTCTCCCTCTTGTAGCAATTGACCGGCTTGCTGAAGCTGATAGTCGGGATTCTCGCGATATTGATATGTGGTCTTATGGCTCTTCGCACTTGCGGCAAGCGTGAATGCACTAACGAGGTGCAGCCAGGCGACATAGAACTGCTCTGGAAGACCGACCAGAGTGCCTTCGTAACCCGAGAACGTAGCTGTAAATGTGAACACGAACTCGTAGATCTGCTCGCACAGGGAGCTAAGAAACTCCTGCGCCTCGTCTGCATCAGTAGTTCGTCTACGCCGCGCATCATGATCCTGCGCGAAGAAATTCTCGCCTTGAACTAGTGTTAGCAAAGCTCCCCAGAACTTCCGTGTGGTGACATGGTCAAAGTCATCTGGCCAGAAGAACCCAGCAATGTGCTGCGAGGCTCGTGCGATGAGAAGCTTCTTCCGAAGCAGTGCTTTCTGTTCTCCAGAACGTGCATTCACATCCTTGATCCAAAGTTCCACATCTTGCCTGCTGGCCTCAGTGCAACGAAGGTATGAGTCTCGAACAGACTTTTGGCTGACGCCGCTCAGAGACTGGTGCATTCCGGCGGCCAATGTCGAAAGCTCGTTTGCGGAGCTCCGGAGGCTGCATGAGTAGATTGCCATATGGTGATCTAGCTCAGCAGGTTCTGCTTGTGCTTGGGCTACCGGATTCATGGAAGGCAACTTTACCGATGGCATCGCCTCTGAGTTGCTTACATTGATGTTGCCTGGTGTCGCGTGGGGCTGGGTACTCAGTGTAGCTTTCAGAGATTCGAGGCATCGGAGCTTTCTGGATCGTCGAATAATGCCTACTGCTAGAGCCTTGGAGTACTAATTCAAGATCACCTTTCGATGAGCTCATCATCAAGTCCTTCCAGCTGGCAAACCTGATTGGTTGACTTCGGTACTTGAGCACAGCTTCTTGGCCGCTGCCAACGAGGTCAGAAATACTGTCGGCGAGCATTGATAGTAGTGAGGGCAGTGAGGTACTGATGCGCATAGGCAAGCGCCATGACCGGGTGCGCCCAGCCCGAAGGTTGATAGAGTGCTCGGATAGCTGGTCGATGCTGTCATTCGCGAAGCTGATCTCTTTGCTGAGCTGTGTCATTGGCAGCTTACTGCAAGTGACGAGAATATTGTCGTTCACGATGACGCACCATAGACCTGCGACGTGCAAGTAGTGACTTTGCGGAGCCGACTGTGTAATCGCTTGTCCAAGCTCGCGTTTCTCGTTAACGATACGAGTGTGCATCTGCAAGAGCGGCCTCGAAGGGTGCTCTCTTGAGCCAGCAGATATGGATCTGATCTGATTTGCAGATGTCCTCTCCAGGGAGAAGAAAGGAATGCTTAAGGCGCAGATTGAGCCCGTAAGCTTCTCGTCTTCGCCAAGTGCCTCTATATCAAGGTCTGCTTCACAAAAAGCCTTCATTTCTCGACCGTGTTGTCGCTGCTGCTCATTGTCCTTCTGTAGCTTACGAAGCATGTCTCTTACATGACGCTTTTCCTTAGATGAGAAATCTACAACAGTTTCTACAGCAGAAACGAATTCCTCAAAGGATGGCATCGGTCTTTCAAGGTGAGTCCAACGAAGCATCGGCTTCTTTGCCTTCGAAGGAGGCGAAGACGACACGAAGACCTTCGCACCATAACCAGATTCATCGAATGTGCTTCCAGACCACCTCGTAGACATAATGTACTTGTCTTCAAGTGGCCCGCCGTTGTTCCCAGGAGGATGTCTTGAGAGAAAGAAAGTGTCAGAGTCCATCGAGGCTCCGTCCATATCAGTTGACCTTTTCGAGCTACCTGAAATGACAGGAAGAAAGCTCACATCGAAGTCGACTTCGACGTCGTCCCCCAGTCCGTCAGATAGAGCTTCCTCGCCCTCGTCTTCATTCTCAGCATCAGGAACTCCACCTTCATAGCCATCTCCCATCCTTTCGGGAGGGAAGACTTCAATAACCTCTGCTTCATCGTCTAGCTCCGCTGCCGGAGATGGCCTGCGCCTGCGATAACGCTGTTCAGAGGGAGTACGCGACCGAGCTCTCCTTGGGGAAGGACTCGCTCGAGGCAAACGCGGAGACGGAGGACGTGGCACTATGACCACTTGAGGCTCTGATAGCTTTCCTTGTAGTCGCCGACTGTGCTCAAAGAGAATGTCCAGCTCGCGAGAATCGACTTCGCGAAGAATAATGAGATAGTCAGGATCATCATCCGCGACTTTCCAGGGTAGTGAATAGTACTCTAGAGTCTGCTCGCTGATGTACTTGCGGAGAACTTTTGGGTATGTCGGTAGTCGTCGTGGTCGGGAACCGTAGTCGCGACTTCTGTACAAGCCATGGCGTGGCTCTATGGCTGGTCCCTCGACATACTCCTTGCCGTATGGTACTATCGCAGGGCGACGTGCTCGGCTGTCTTGATAAGACGCGTCTGGCGCGTCTGCGCTTGAGGTGATGATGCGTTTCTTGTTGCCAGAGATCTTCACGCGTTTTTCCACTCGCGGGTTGAAGGCATCGTCTCTGCTTGCAAATGAATGCCCACGTTGGTCGCGATAATGGCCATAGTCTTCGCGTGCAGGACTTCGCATGGCGGTAGAGCCAGATAAGCTCAAGACGCGTCTATGGCTTCGCGAGACTGGAGATCAGCAGGTACAGGTTCTTGATTCCCGGTACTCATATCGGATCGCAGACGTGTAAATAGAAAGAAAGATGGTTTTGAAATAATATTCAGCTATTCAGCTGATCCTTCGCGTTTTACGGCTGATCTGCATCTGTAGGCAGGTGGGGGTCGAAAGGCGCCACGTCTGTGCGGCTGAAGAGACTCTCCATATCCTGCGCTTGGCCTTTCGACACACATGTCAAGGTTGCCTTGCTGGCGATGATGGCGGTGAAATCTGGTCGTTTGGTTGCGGAAGAACAAGAATGGTCCAGAGTTCCTTGAGCATGATGTTCTGATGTTGTCTCAAGCCAAGAGGCCGTTGTCGGCATGTTTTGACGGGGCGAGGACAGCAAGACGATCGACTCAGTACACCAGTATATAGATCATGCAGAACAGTACAGTCCAGAGCAGACTCAATGGTGCTATGGTGCTCGGGCCAATTCCCGAAGACCATGAAGCATAAGAAGCATATGACGCCAAGCCTGTGGTCGACGCTTCGCTGCACAATGACATCGGTAGACCAACCTGCAAGATTATTGTTCTTCCCTGCGCTCCACTCCTTCACCTTTTCACGAGAACGACGAGCTTCTGCCTGATGATATAGCAGTGTGCCCATCATCACTGGAGGACCACGAAGCCACCATCGCGCCGTTTTGTTCTACGCGCGCATCGTGCACCCACGACCACGACCGCGTCAAACACGTGCTATCCGCTAGCTGAGATCAGCTCCTCCGCGCACGTCCGAAGGCAGCACACGAGGACGAACGACTTTGAAACATCAGGAGGTCATACAGCGGTGCCACGCGACAATAACCTGCCGGCGCTCGGCAGTTCCAAGGCAGCGATGACAAAGTCCAAGAAGGACGTAAAGTTCAACCATCGCGAAAGGAGGATGAGCAAAGGCAGCATGTCGGAGTCCAACTACGATTCACCGAACGAGTCGAGAAGTCCTGTGCGAAGAGTGAACGGTAGTAGCAAGAATGGCGAGCTCAGCAGATCGAGAGAAGATATTAGGCCTGGGGTTGGGCGGACAGATACAACAGCCAGTGGATGGCAGACGGAGAACGAGGATGATAAGGTACGAGATATCTGGAACGAGCATGGAGAGTGATGCTAATAACAGTACAGGCGGAAGTGAAGCCTCAATCCGAGTATGAAAAGAAGAAGCAAACATTCATCACGAGAGCCATCTGGACATTCGTGATGATCGCGATCTTCTTCGGTGGAATGTTCGCTGGTCACATCTACATGATAATAATCGTGACGGCTTGTCAGATCATCTCGTTTAAGGAGGTCATCAATATCTCGAATGTCCCTAGCAGAGCCCGGAGCTTACGATTCACGAAAACGCTCAATTGGTATTTCCTGGGCACGACGATGTACTTTCTCTATGGAGAGAGCGTGATCTACTATTTCAAGCATATTGTCTTGATTGATCGCGTTCTTTTGCCGTTTGCTACGCATCATAGGTTTATCAGCTTTATGCTGTACATCTTGGGTATGTTATCTCAGACAGCATTTGTTGAACTGCGCTGACTTTGGCTAGGCTTCGTCTTCTTTGTTGGCTCGCTCCAGAAGGGGCACTACAAGTTCCAATTCACTCAATACGCCTGGACACATATGGCACTCTACTTGATTGTCGTGCAAGCGCATTTCATCATGAACAATATCTTCGAGGGCATGATCTGGTTCTTCCTTCCCGTCAGCTTGGTTATCATCAACGACATCTTTGCGTATATCTGTGGAATTACCTTTGGAAAGACGCAATTGATCAAGCTCAGTCCAAAGAAGACTGTTGAAGGTGAGTTCGGACTTCGATCCCTTCAAATGTTACGTGCTAATATTTCTCCCAGGCTTCGTGGGAGCATGGGTCTGCACAATCCTCCTAGGCTTCTTCTTCACCAACATCCTGATGCGATCGAAATACTTCATCTGTCCAGTCAACGACCTCGGCGCCAACATCTTCACTGGACTGCAATGCGACCCGAACCCAGTCTTCATCCCGCACACCTATACCCTACCTTTCATCCCACATGGCTGGGACTTCGTGCCACGAACAGTGACAATCTCACCAATGCAATTCCACATCATCATCCTAGCCTCTTTCGCATCCCTGATCGCTCCATTCGGTGGATTCTTCGCATCTGGCCTCAAGCGTACATTCAACATCAAGGACTTCGGAGACTCCATCCCGGGACACGGAGGCATGACAGATCGCATGGACTGTCAATTCATAATGGGCTTTTTCAGTTTCATGTACTATCAGAGCTTCATTGCCCAGTACAAAGCCAGTGTTGGCGGTGTTTTGGAGACAGCGATCACTGGTCTCTCGCCCGAGGAGCAGATTGCTTTGGTGAAGGGTTTGACGCAGCATCTCTACAATCAGGGTAAAGTTGGTCATCAGGTGATAGACTATCTCGGCGAAAACCTTGTGGTTGCGTTGAAGAGGAGATGATATGATCATGTTTGATGAGCGATTGAATTGCATACATGTAGTGCTAGATGATGTGAGGGTTATGGGCGATTTTGGAGTTGCGTACGCGTCCGTAGCGAACGCTTCACTGTCCTCGACAATACAGTCTGTAACTTTACAGAAGTAATCTTTGCATTCACGCATGAGCTAACGAAGTGCTTAGGACTTTCACTGTATACATGTGCTCCACGAAGCAGGATTGACTAGCTTCTGTGTTCTCGTGCATATGCACTCCACAACAACGGAGGATCTGATACGATCTGCAGCCGTTGCACATGAGACTCTCTTACCAGGAGTGCATGAAGAAGTGGATCAGTTCCATATCGTGAGCCCAGATCTCACGCCACAAGTCTCGAATCTGGTCGATTTTGAAGAAGCGCCGAACAGACCGGACGTTCTTCACTGCAATATTCGCCAACAAAGGAAGAAATGAAGCCTGGAAGCAGCTCCAATGGCTTGAAGAACACGTTGAGAGCACAGCCAGCCCGATATAGCACGTTCATGCAGTCCATCTTGTCGATCTGACAGACCGCCTCGAAGTGAGCGACTACCCCGCGTCTTTCACAAGCTTGAAGCTTGGACATTGTGGGGCAAGCGAAATGGGCAACGACGACGCGTTGAGCTGCTCTTACTTCCTTGAGCTCTTCGTAAACATCCTCTTTGTTTCTCACTCACTTCACGACTTTCTTCAGCAATTGCAACGAAATCGATAACTGGAGAACCTCACGATTGCAAGACCTTGAAGACAGCAACAGTTGAATGCCAATCAATATGGCAACCACGAGCGAGATTAATGCTCCAGCTCCTCGCGAGAGGAGGCCAAGTTCTTCTGCACCCATTACTGATTTCCAAGGTCCAGTGGGACCCTCTGGCATCTCGAGGCCAAAGCACAAGCGTACTGTGACTGGATTTGGACCTCAAGAGATCAAGAGCGTGGAGGCGAGCATTCCTGAGCCACAGAGAGAGGCATGGCGGAAATACGTGAGTTAAATCCTTCTATTAACCTGCTGCGACACTTACAGCTTAGCTGCACTGAAAGGGGACTGGTTTGGTGACTGAGAAACTACTAACATCCTATGCAGTCAGCATCGGAGTTCAAATCCAAGGACGAGTTCGACCGAGACGTTGTACGACACATTGAGACCACCCTCGCACGATCGCTGTTCAACTGCGATGAAGCCGCAGCATACTCAGGAACGGCTTTGGCCTTCCGCGATCGTCTGATCATTGAATGGAACAGAACGCAGCAGAATCAGACTTATGCTGATCCAAAGCGTGTCTACTACCTTTCGCTTGAGTTCTTGATGGGAAGAGCATTGGACAATGCCATGCTGAACACGGGGATGAAGGGCATCGCGAAGGGTATGTACTGTGCAAAGAGCGGATGTTGTGCAAGCTGACGATCGCTGTAGAGGGTCTCCATGACTTGGGCTTCCGCATGGAAGACATTATCTCTCAGGAACGCGATGCAGCCCTCGGAAACGGCGGTCTCGGACGTCTCGCAGCCTGCTTCCTCGACTCCCTCGCTACCCTCAACTACCCAGCCTGGGGCTATGCCCTCCGCTACAGATACGGTATCTTCAAGCAAGAGATCATCGATGGCTACCAGGTCGAGATTCCAGATTACTGGCTCGACCTGAACCCATGGGAGTTCCCAAGACACGATGTAACAGTCGATGTGCAGTTCTACGGCAACGTGAGGAAGTACACAGATGACAACGGAAAGCAAGTCAGCGTATGGGAGAATGGCGAGCTCGTCACTGCTGTTGCATACGATGCTCCAATTCCAGGATACGGTACATCCACAACCAACAACCTTCGTCTGTGGTCGAGCAAAGCTTCTGGAGGCGAGTTTGACTTCACGAAGTTCAACAGTGGTGAATACGAGGCATCAGTCGCGGATCAGCAGCGAGCCGAGACCATCTCCGCTGTGCTGTATCCTAACGACAGCCTGGACCGCGGCAAGGAGCTACGTCTGAAGCAACAGTACTTCTGGTGTGCCGCTTCGCTCTTCGATATTGTTCGTCGCTTCAAGAAATCGAAGAAGGCATGGAAGGAGTTTCCCAACCAGGTCGCTATTCAGCTGAACGACACTCACCCGACGCTTGCCATTCCGGAGCTTCAGCGCATTCTTATTGACCAGGAAGGTCTTGACTGGGATGAGGCTTGGAGCATTGTTCAGAAGACATTCGGATACACGAACCACACTGTGCTTCCAGAGGCACTCGAGAAGTGGTCAGTGCCTCTTGTTCAGCACTTGCTGCCACGCCATCTCCAGATTATCTACGACATCAACTTGAACTTCCTCCAATACGTTGAGAGGAACTTCCCCAAGGATCGCGACATGCTCGGACGCGTCTCGATCATCGAGGAGTCGCAACCTAAGACAGTCCGTATGGCCTACCTTGCAGTTATTGGCTCGCACAAGGTCAATGGTGTTGCGGAACTGCACTCGGATTTGATCAAGACAACGATCTTCAAGGACTTCGTGAAGATCTATGGCCCGGACAAGTTCACGAACGTCACAAACGGAATCACACCACGCAGATGGCTCCACCAGGCTAACCCTCGCCTGTCTGAGCTGATTGCCAGCAAACTTGGCGGCCACGAATTCCTTCGCGATCTCACCTTGCTCAACAAGATCGAGTCGTACGTTGACGACAAGGACTTCCGCAAGGAGTTCCAAGAGATCAAGTACGCCAACAAGGTCCGCCTCGCCAAGTACATCAAGGAGGCAAACGGCATTACTGTCAACCCAGCCAGCTTGTTCGACATTCAAGTGAAGCGTATGCACGAGTACAAGAGACAGCAGCTCAACATCTTCGGTGTCATCAACCGATACCTTGAGCTCAAGGACATGTCGCCCGAGGAGCGTAAGAAGGTGCAACCCCGTGTCAGCATCTTCGGCGGCAAAGCTGCGCCTGGTTACTGGATGGCCAAGACGATCATCCACTTGATCAACCAAGTCAGCAAGGTTGTGAACAACGACAAGGACATTGGCGATCTTCTCAAGGTTGTATTCCTGGAAGACTACAATGTTTCCAAGGCGGAGATTATCTGCCCAGCCAGTGATATTTCGGAGCACATCTCCACTGCTGGCACAGAAGCTTCCGGGTAAGTTGTTCCATATCCGACGCATACTCTGTGTGGCTGAACTATACTAACAATATCGCAGTACCTCAAACATGAAGTTCGTCCTCAACGGAGGTCTCATCATTGGAACCTGCGATGGTGCCAACATCGAGATCACTCGCGAGATTGGTGAGGACAACATCTTCCTGTTCGGCAACCTTGCCGAAGACGTCGAAGATCTCCGCCACGCCCACTTCTACTCTGAATTCCACCTCGACCCTATGCTCGAGCGTGTCTTCAAGACGATCAAGGAAGGCGTGTTTGGCGACGCTGGACAGTTCTCGGCTCTGGTCAACTCGATCGTCGAGCACGGAGATTACTACCTTGTTTCCGACGACTTCAAGAGCTATGTCGACACTCAGAAGCTTATCGATGAGGCATACAAGAATCAAGAGGAGTGGCTGACGAAGACCATCACTTCTGTTGCTCGTATGGGCTTCTTCTCCAGTGACAGATGTATTGATGAGTACGCTGAGATGATCTGGAACGTGGAGCCTTTGTCGCCTAAGTCGAATGGTGCTTAGAAACCCACCTGGAATCTACGGACGAGGCGCCGCAGGCGCGCGAAGAATGCTGTGGACTGTATCTGCAAGGCCTATGAAAAGGATCCCGTGTTGGGAAAGCTCTTCGCACAGTGGGCCCTCGCACTAGGTGTGATTGAGAAAAGGCCTATGAAAAGGAGCCCGTGGATCTCGCTGCGCAGTGGGCCCTCGCGCTAGGTGCGATTGAGAAATGATTTACACCATGCAGCTAAGTAGAACAGAATGTATATCGTCGAATGAGTTAGCGAGCTTCACAATAGCTACATCACAGTTTCCTGTCCCATTCCATAACATCTCTCGCGCTGAGCATTCGCAAGTTCAGATCTCTCAGTCAGCCTAAGATTAACTCGGCTCCAGGCAAGCACCAGGCTCCTCTAGGTCTGGACATATCGAGGAGCAATCGATACCAATGTTGTATGAGAGGACTCGTCCGACACTGATGAAGCAATCTCTCTCTGCAGAGTCATAGAGCGGAAGAAACCAGTTTTGTACGCGGTGTTATACGCCCAATGATCCGCCGCTAATGACCCGTCTTGCCGTTACGTTCCTGCTGCAGTCCACATTCGCTCTCCATAAGACGAATTTAGCTCTGGAGATCCAGCATGCTAGCAGACAGCGATGTTCGAAGCTTTGCGTGTGGAAGATATTGTATCGGAAAATGCTCCGGTGGGAAGTCCCGAACGCCTGCTGCGTGTGCGGCGTTGGATCCCGATAGCTGCGGCCATGGCGAGCGATAGGACGGGAGCGTGCATGCAGATGAGGTGGTCCTCTTCTATAGTCGATGGCCATATCCGCTGAGACTGCTTCCGCTAGCAGAATTGCTTGGGATTATTATTCCAGAGTGCCACAGTGCATAACCCAATGTAAGCGAGAGGAGTCGGGTCGAGAGGTCAACACTTGAGGCATGCGGTGAAGTGTCCGTGTACTTCATCGGTGCTCTGTCATCTCATTTTCCCTCATGGATGGGTTTCTTCGAGCCGCCGTTGTTCTTCTCTTCTGCCTCCTTTCTCCGCAAGGAGTCGCTGAGTTCGTCCAGGTGATTGAGCCAGTTGTCGACTATCTTTTTGTTTGGATCTGAGGTTTCGCTCTTGTTGTCCTTCGAGAAGATCAGCTACTGACGATGGTCGATGACCTGGTTGGACTGACTTGCCTTACCGCTGCCAGGCTGTTTGGAACTGTTGTTCTTGGAGGAGCTCATTTGCGATCGATAGCACCGACGGTCTTCAGCGTGCTTCGAGGTTCTTGGTTGTTCGTTCACAGAATGATGGTACTTTTGCATCAATGAGGTCTGTGTACTAAACGTCAAGTTCGTCAATGTGATTGAACTGCAAAAGCTACGGACTTGCGAGATGCAGTGGCTGCTAAGCTTTAATAGTGTGCAGTCTTGTGATACCTGCAACGGGATGCATCGAGGCTCATCATATATCCGGTTTTCCGTTGTATCACACCATGCAGTCGTGCAGACAGGTTGACAGGGTCCAGGCATGGGTGTCTCCATGTAGCGCCGCAAATTGACACAAATTGGTCGGATATGCTATTACGTAGTTGCTCTCTTAGACGACTGCTCTCAGCATAGACTTATGTAGTATACCTCCAGTTGGACTACTGGTGGCCAATGTCATTGTTTTCTGGAGACACAGGTGCATCACATCGTCGACCTTGAATTGGACAGCTCGTGTCCGTGGTAGAGATCGTGTCAACGGGTCACATTCTCCGTTTGGTAAACACTGCCCAGGCTATTGCCGCAAAGTTGAGTCAGGGCTGACTTAGTAGATGCGAGACCGACGAGCTATCCTCGACGATGATACGAATACGCGTGTTAGGCAAGATCGTGCTCGTGTGTGGGGCGTGTGCGTTCGTTCAGCGGATTCTTGCATGAAGAGCCTCATCGAGGATCACCGCAAAGGCAGGTGTCTGCGAGGTGCGAGCAGGACTTGCTACTAGTTGACTAGTTGTTCGGATTACCCCACTACTGGCTGATTGGCTTGTGTACGAATGCTATTGCCAGAAGCAGTGACTAGGTTACAACTTTAGTGGCCGTGATTATCGAGGCGGTACCTAATGGACAGTCAGTAGACTGGAATGCACGTTAGTTGATTCACGGTAAGGAACGATGTATGCGGCCAATGCTTCTCAGCTGCTGGTCCTTGCTGTTTGCCGCTAGCACTCATGGCAGACCGCCCGTAGTCCCGCGCTCAAGGATCGCGGCAGGCTCATCGTTACGATGGGGCTTTCCAGAGATGTATGGTGTATACCAAGGATTGCAGAAGCGCGTAAGAGTTATGGCCCGTTTCTAGCTCTCGGCACAGCTTGGGATTGCTCGTCGAACGATACTGATGTTTCTAAGGCCCGGAATCTTATGGCGTCCTCACGCCCATACAGCTACATATGTGCTCATGCTTGCCATCCACTTCGCACACATGTGATGGTTCTCATGTTGTGTGAGATGTTTCAGCTTGGATCCACTGCCTTCATCGGTCCAGCATGCTCGACTTATAGATGGTGTATGTCGCTCGTACCAGCAGATCGTTGAAGAGGACTCAGTGCCATGATCCTCAATTGAGGCCTTCCACTGAGCAAAGAGGCGGGCAATTCCCTGTCATGCAGTCTGCTGATAGGCCTGTATTTCCGCGTGACTTTCCTGAATATCTGACTCGTTTGGAAACCCCCCATTCCATCTCATTGGGTCGTTCAGTCATCATGTTTCGGCCAGTGGCGCGGCGATGGAAGTTCAACCGGATCGCGGAGGTGGCGCAATCCGTAGAGCTAGAGCTAGAAGCTGTGTTGTACCTGTTACAGAGCAGGACAAACGACTCAGACTTCACCTCATATGCTGGGCAGACCGCGCAGCAAATCCAACTTCAGCGCGAGAATTCTTGTGGTTCCAGACTTCAGGAAGCCTGTGTGCCAGACACGCTCCTTGAGTCGCTACTCAGGCTTCTGTTGGTGCTCTTCGTTCGATCTGCTCGTTTAGTTTGCTGGTGTTCCTTTAGCATGATACCTCTACCGAAAATCCGAATGCCCGAACAGATCGTGAGAAGTCTCGACTAGAGAGGCAATGACGCCCGCGCTGTGAGGTGCCTCTCTCGGTTCGCAGCTCAGTGTCCGGGACAGCCAGTTGCTTGCTTGTTGCAGCTTGGCGGTTTCTGGAGACGTGGTTCCATTCACCGGGCGTCGCGGTATGAAAGAAAACACGAAAGTCCATTCAAGGGCATTGGCGATCCTTGCGATGGCTCAGCTTGCCATCTGTGATGATATCGCTTGGTCTCCTGGTTGTGGAGAGCGCTTGACGTCTATCGACGCGGCTTCTTGACAGCAGCGAAGATGGTACTGTATCGCATGTGCTCTGAGGCTCAGCAGCTCGCCTCGCATCACTCGCATTGCCCTTGAAGTCTTGCCCGGCCGCCTAGCGAGAAGCACCTCCTCACGCGCATTAGTGTAGTTGTGGTGATTATTTTGTCGTTGATGTCGTCTTCAGCAATTGAGAAAGCGCGTCTTGAGGAGCTGCTCCAGCATACCATAACGCGTGCGGAGACGAAAATGTCGAAATGTGACCAATGCGTTCCCTTTCAATGACGAAATTGCTTACCTACTCAAGCTGCAAGCATCCGCTTTCACATGCATTTCTCCGGTCTTATCGCAGAACAAATCGAGGGCATTACATCTTCATTGCTCGTCCATCGCACTCTCCCTCTCCAAAGCAGGACATCATGGCAGGAGAGCAATTTCCAGCAGTCGAGGGCGGCGGCTCTTTGATTCTTGCGTGGCAAGTGCGCAACAAGAAAGTCCTAGTCGTGGGCGGCGGCGAGGTATGTGGCATGCGCGAACACACATGCACTTCCCTTGACGCATACATTCTGATGTTAACAATCTAGGTAGCAGCTGGTCGCATCCTGAACCTCCTCAATGCCGACGCGAAAGTCATACTAGTAGCACCTCGCGATGGTCTCAACCCAGAAGTCGCATATCGTGTAGCGCAGAAGCAAGTCGAATATATTCCTCGAGTGTTCCAACCATGGGACTTGGACGATCCCGAAATCACAATGGTTCTTACTGCGATCGATGATCCAGAGGCCAGTAGTCGATTATGGAAATTGTGCAAGAAGAAGGGAATACCTGCAAACATCGCAGACGTACCACCAGAGTGCGATTTCTACTTTGGATCTGTACATCGAGATGGGCCACTGCAAATTATGGTGAGCACGAATGGCAACGGACCCAAGATGGCGAACATTGTGAGGAGACGGATAGCAGGTAATCTGCCGCCGAACATGGGTGATGCGATCAAGAAGGTTGGGAAACTACGGAGAAAGCTGAGGGCGATGGTGCCCGAGACCGAAGCTGGCCCAAAGAGAATGGGCTGGATGTCCAAGGTCTGCGTGCAGTGGAGTCTGGAAGACTTATGCGAGATGACTGAGGAGGACATGGAGAAGCTGCTGCAATCGTATGCGCCTGATCAAGTTCCCAGCTTCACAGACGTACGAGGGCCGCCGTGGGAGTTCGATGGTAGTTTTGGCTGGGCGTGCGTGGTGTGAGCGTGGGATCTGTTTTGGCATGTACGATGAGGTAGGCATCGAAGTTTCAGTTCAAATGTACGTTGTTCGAGCGTAGCTTAGGGTTGCCCGAAACTACTGGGACGACGACAACATGTTCATAGTTGTATCGACTATGACCATACTCTCCGCAGCCTGTTCAGACTACACTTTGATAATGTTCGAGAAGTTACACGATGATCCGTTGGATTCTACGTCTTGTAGCTCGAACATCGAATTAACGACATTTCGAAAATGGGCCATATTTGCAAAAGTGACCACTCACCTGAATTCACTTGTACCCATCTTTTGGAACATAATTGTGCTAGTCCTAGTGCCTATCGCGGAAGCGAGTACTACGCAGTCTAGCCGTACGTGGTATATCATATGCTCGTGCTACACATTCTGACTATGTTATACTCGCATGTTCGTTCACTTCACTAATCACTTATCGGCCCCACATTAGATGGTATCCACGTGGCACGGACGCGGCTTGTGACAGCCACCCACAACCACCTCTTTGACCTCTCTCTTCCTGATTTGTACCCAGCACCGTAACAACCAACTTCTGCGCTGGCGCAGCATGGATGGCATTTCTGAAGAACAGGAAGCCGCCATATAAGAATTCAGCATGGCCTCGCGCAGAAGTCTAGGCGGTGGTCGAGTCCTAGGCAGCGGCAAGAACCTCGCACCACCGACGCCATCAGCATCGCCTGCGCCCAAACCAGTCCCAGCAGTCCAGAGACCGCCTCTGCTCTCGCCCTCCGACAGTTCTGTTTCGTTGAGCTCTCACGCCTCGAGTACGCCGATTACGACCGACACGGAGGATCTCACCTCGCGCATAGCTCTTGATAGCGATGGAGTCGCTCATGCGGCAGCGGCGGCCACAAACCGCATGGTCTGCCCGATCTGCAATGAAGAGATGGTATGATCTGCGAGCGTGCTAGAGATATACGGACAACAAGGCACTGACCGCACTAGGTCACTCTTCTACAGCTGAACAGGTAGGTACGCACAGTCTTGATGTCTGCCTACTCGTGGACAGGACGCACCTGACAGTGGTACAGGCATATCGACGACAATCACGCCAATCTCGAACGAATCGAACAGCAGGAAGCTCAGGACTGGTTCAAGCAGCAGATGACAAAGGCAAAGAAGTTCCAGCCCCTTGCCTTGATCAACCAGAAGTTGCGAGGTCTCGAGGTGTTCGAGTCCAACAATGAGATCGCCGCGCCCTCCATCGCCCCACGAATCGTATCTGAAGGCCGCGAAGCATCGCCAGCTCCGGTGGCAAAGGTAGCAGAGGCTCCTGATCCAGACGAGGTTGTAACCCGAACGCACTGGCAACGTCCGCGAGGCAACGATGCCTGCTCAGACCCCATGTGCGGGAAGCGACTTGGACCTGCAAACGGCCAGATCAACTGTAGACATTGTGGTAAGCTCTTCTGCGATGAGCATACTATGTACCAGATGAAACTGTCGCGATCGGCACAACATGAGCCAGTGCGTGGTCTGTGGTGTCGAGTCTGTGAGACCTGCTACAAGAGTCGACCGGGGTACAACGACCACCATGGATTAGAACGAAATCACATCGACTTCTTCAACAAAGCTCGCCGGAAAAACGTAGACAAACAGTACCTGGAGACGAGCCGACTGGAGACCAGGCTTACAAGACTAACCCAGCTACTTGCTGATCCGCCTCCAGTGGAGCAGCCGAGCGCAGGCACTTACCTGTGGTCATCTCTTGCTGGCAGCAAGCCCCAAATACGTGCGCTTGAGCAATCTGTTGTGCCGTGGGAAGATGATACCACGGTTTCGGAATGTCCCTTCTGTCACCAGCCATTTACACAATACAGCTTTCGAAGACATCACTGCCGCATCTGTGGGCGTGTTGTTTGCGGTGATCCCACGACCGCTTGTTCATCTGAGGTTGGTCTTGAAGTGGCCACAAGTGAGTTCTTCCTTTCCATTCCAGTACTGTGCTGATGTCAGACAGCCGCTAATGCCGTATCAGAGAAGCCTGGCGCTGAAAAGGTGCCGGTCGATGTGCGCATGTGCAGAGACTGTCAGCGAACCATATTCAGCAAGGCAGACTTTGCGCGAGAGCTGCATGCGCCGACTCCAGATCAGCGAGCCTACAACAATCTCATCCAATTCGAGCAGGGCATACGTCTGCTGCTGCCGAAGTTCCAGCGACTGTTAGGACCACTACAGGATCCCGAGCACCCACCGTCTCCCGCGCAGCTTGCAGAAGCATCGAAAGTACGGAAGAGACTCACCGAAGCATTCACGCAGTACGATGTCGCTGCTCGACGCATCCGAGACATGCCCACCGAGAGTCCCACCCAGGAGAGACTACAGAAGGCCATATACATGCAAGCATCGACGTTCTTGCATATTCACATGCTTCCACTCAAGTCACTGCCTAAGATCATGAAACATGCTACACCAAACGGACTGCGACAGCCACCTTCAGGCTCTAGCAGTCGACCACAGTCCGCTTTAGCGGCCATCAAATACGACTCGATCGCCAATGGCAACGGACATCGACCTGGAAGTAGTCGCACAAGCAGTATGAGCTCTATTGCCGTCACAGCTCTGGAGGCAGAGGAGAAAGAATTGAAGGAAC
Organism: Sphaerulina vaccinii; assembly: GCA_022570795.1. Lineage (NCBI taxonomy): Eukaryota > Fungi > Ascomycota > Dothideomycetes > Mycosphaerellales > Mycosphaerellaceae > Sphaerulina > Sphaerulina vaccinii. The sequence continues at coordinate 117,471 of JAKUDP010000001.1, forward strand.
GCCTCATCATATTGGAAGAACAGAAGTTCATGGTGTCCGAGATGATCGCGGATGCCAACAAGCGGAGGAAGTTCGATGAAGTGTCCGCGCTGTCCTCGAATGTCGAAGAGATCTCCAAAGAGATCGATCAATTGCAAACACAGATCCAGGGCATGGATTTTGCTGGTGCATATGCTGCGGATCAAGCTATCAAGTGAAGCGCGGACAAGTTCAGCAACACAACACAAACACAAGTTGGAGTTCAAGCGACGAGCGTCATTGGATTCGAGCAGGTTCGAGCGGAGACCACTGACTGAACGGCACAAGGGAGCCTATAGCCTATAGCCAGGAGCATCAGCCTGATACTGCTACCCAATCGTTGCGATGGCGCAGATCCTCACACGGTTGTTGGCTGGCCGAGGCAAATGGATGGCTGGCCGTACTCGTTCGAGATGCGGCAAGCATCACTATGTGCCATATAGCGGAGGAGCAGGGACAAGTTGGCCGCTCAAGAGAGTGCGAGTGTGTCAGAGCTTTGTTCAGATCAGTAGCTCGAGGCACGAGCCCAGGAGTGACCAAGGACAGCAGCACGAGTCGGGACAGATAAACAGAGTACGAGACTGATGGAAGTAAGGATACATATATCAATCTCAGCTCTGGGCAGACTGCCAAGCTGAAGAACAGTTGCACTGGATACCGAGGGAGCATAGAAGAAGAGAAACTCTACAAAAAGCTGTCCGAAGCATGGGCGTATAATACAAGCCTACCTATTTATCTCTTCCTTTCCTGTTACAGCCATTACTGAGGCTCGGGTATCATGCAATGCAGAAAGACGAACTCCTCCCCAAAGCGCCGCACACTATAGTTACAAAGCCTCTCCAAAAGCACATCCCTATCCCACCTCAACAAACCCACCCATAAGCGGCGGCTCCCACCTAATCATCTCAGGCAAAAAAGCACAAAACCACCACTCACTAGCATTCCAACCACCATTCCACCTCCCATCGATCTCACCACCCTCACCACATCTCACAGCAAGTCCGACTTTCTCCATCCAATCCAGAATCATCTCAATCTCCCACTGCCACAACTTATGGTTATGAGCAAGTTGCATCGTCAAGGATCGAATACCTGTTCGGAAGACGAGGAGGTGTAAAATAGATCTCAAAGACATGTCCCAGATATCATCGATGAGGTTGCCGTGGATGTCGACCCAGAAGGGAATGCGAGGTCCGGGTTCACCTTCGATTGTGGCTGGGACTGTTGGGATTGGTACTGAGGTGTTGAGTTCGTGATCAGCCTTGTAGTTTTCAGTCTTGATATAGACGAGATCGTACTTCAGCTGGCTGGGATCGGCTTTCTTGGTCTGGTAGCTGTTACCAGAGTAGCCCCATGGCGATAGTCTGGGCAGAGGAGCATCGAACTCCCACTTGGTTTCAGGAAATACTGGCTTTATCTTCAACATGCCATTTGCAACCAGATTCGTCAGGACCGTGTAGTCTTGGTCGGAAGTAACTGGAGTAAGCAGTAACTCATCGGCCTGCTTGAAATACTCGTTGATGTTGGTCCATGATTGAGCGAGTGCACATAAGTAACGGTGTTCGTCAATCTCCCTTGTAGCTGGCCATCTCCGGAACTGGACTAGGACCTCGTGGTGGATCTGGAAGTTACGCCCTGGCAATTGCCGACCTCTCTTATCTTGTATGAACATCTTGGCCTCGACCATGTCTGTCGCGACTTTCTTGAGTACTTTGTTGCCAAGAACACTGATCTTCTTAGCTGCGAGCTCGGGAATATACTTGTTCTGCTTGGTCATGGCGACTGCGCGGACCCATGATTTGGCAAGTAGTAGCTCGTTGTTCATGAGCTCAGAGGGCTTTGTTTCGTCTGGAAAGACATCTCCGAGTGTCACACGCTGTGCTATAGTCCTCCGGCTCTGATCGGTGATTGTCGTGAAGAAGTCGTCCTTGTTCAGCTCCCAGACTGGTTCTCGCGTGTGGACATTGAACTTTGTGTGAAGCAACTCCTTAGAGGCAGGGAGGTCTGGGATATCCGGCTGCTCGTCAACTGTCTCAGACATCTTCTTCGTCTCTGGGATATTTGCCTGCACCCAGTCATACAGTGCCGGCCAGTCTGTCTTGTGCGATTCCTGCAAGTTGACGACCGGCAACTCGTCCTTCTCGTATGCTTCCAGAAAGGGTTGCCGTATAGCATCTCGAATACGGTCCACATCACCTCGCCGGCTGCGCTTGAAGTGTTCCCAGCGGCGGCGTAAGAAGTCGCCTTCGTATAGGTAGCTCAAAGCATGCGCAATCAAGCTCCAGTTCATCTTGTCCTGGCTGAGTCCACCGGCAATGGCACTGATTAAGGCGATGGCGACGACAAGACGATCAGCATCCTTGAAGCCCGAAAGAGCATTTCGATTTCTGGTCGTGAAAGCTTTCTTGATTCCCCGAGGCCCAGGTCCCTTCAACTTGGGCAATCTACCACTGGCACGATCGTCCACAAATTCCTGGGCTGCCGCAGGTACAAAGTCATCGTCCGACTCGTCTATGGCTTCATCGTCGACTGCTTGATTTGTCTTCCGCGATGTGTACTTTCGTCTCTTCGGAGGTGGAATGTCAAAGTCACTTATGGCGTCGGAATCTGGTGTATCTGCTGCTTCCACGACGAGAGCCTTGAGAGTCGCGGCCTCCTTTGCTTTCTTTGCAGAAGCCGGGTTGGGTGGGACTGATACGATCGCTTTCAACTTCTCCTTCGGAATATTGAACTTGAGAATCTTCCGTGGGTGGCGCCGTGTAACCACGATTCTTGACCATAGCAGAGTACCGGAATCTGCAAGAGTTCTCCGTACGTCCCGGGAGTTGAGCTACGATCTCCTTCCAGCTGAGCCCATCGATCTCTTTGAGTCTGATCATCGTCACGTCCTCTTCGATCGCCCAGCTAGAGCCTTTCTGCACACCAGCAGCTTCTTCGTCGTCCTCCCTCGCTTCCTCGGCAGCTGCCGATTTTCCATATCGCTTGATTCGAGCAGCGTCCCGAGCAGCTTTCCGCGCATCAGCTGCCTGGTATTCCTCTACTGACATGGGCCCAATGTCACCTCGCATATACATCACTTGCTGTGTAACGCCATTTCCACTTGTACCGAATGTACCATTGGTGGGCAGGAAAGTCTGCGCGGGGGAAAAGAGATGGGCCAAAGTCGCCGCGTGGAGGCGCTTCTCGTGATCATACCACCTCTTTGTTACGACGTTTTTTGGATCATGTGTCCGCCGATGCTGATTGAGATTATCACTGCGAGAGAACCACCTGTCGCAGTCGGGGCACTTGAAGGGCTTTTCGCGGACAATGGCAGGGCCACGAGTAGACCCAAGAGGCTTACGCGCAGGTCTTACAGGCTGAGCTGGAGGCACATAATGTTCAAAGTGCGTCCCGTTCATGACAGGTGTTGCTGATTCTGGTTCGCGCGGTGCAATAGCAATACCGTCATGGTCGTTGGGCGTCGGAAGTTGTGTGCCACCCAATAGCGGTACCAGTGGAAGAAGCTCTCCCGTTTCTGGGTCACGCTTTCGTCGCCTGGGCTTCCCATTTTCGTTTAGAATCACTCCTTCACGCACAACTCCACTGGCCATCTCGACATCCACGGAAGCTGGACCAGCACTCTGGCGAGCCTGCGATTCCTGTTTCTTCTGTGGCTGGTAGTTTGCCAGCGGTGCCAGTGGAAGAAGCTCTCCCGTTTCTGGATCACGCTGTCGTCGCCTGGGCTTCCCATATGCATTTAGATATTCCACTCCTTCCGGCACGACTTCACTAGCCTTATGGCTCCGATCTCTCAGAGGGCCGGCCCCGGGAAGCTCGCCAGTCTCTCGGTCGCGTGTTCGACGCCTACGCTTCTGCGGCTGCGGCTGCTCGTCGAATTCAGAATCCGCGTCGTCCATCTGCAGCTGCGGCTGCACGTCGAATTCAGAATCCGCGTCGTCCAATATCTCTGCTTCCTCGACTTCAAGATCAGCAGCGATGAGTTCTTCTTCTCTTGCAATAGCCATTCGCTCTTTGCGTTGCATTTCTGTCCGCTTTTGCCATGATCTCTCTTTCATTTCTTTGTTCATCTCCTGCATGTGTTCACGTAGTGCTTGGGCATTCGCGAAACCCTTCTTCTGGGCATCTTCGTCAGCCCTCGCCGCAGCCATGGCAGTTTGCTTGACAATCAAGGCTGGATCTTCAGGGTAGTCCTCAGGACGTGGCTCTGAGACGTCGCCATTCTTGGTCTTTCTGCGCCTCTTATTGGAAGCTGACTCTCGATACTCTTCATCGATGTCGACTCCAGGAGGAAGATAGGACGCTGGATAGGTCTTCATCATGTGCTTTTTGAGCTTAGTGACAGCTTCGTCATCGGGGCTGATCGAGGGGTCCGCCAGTATGTTCTTCGTGATGATGTTGCTGCGTTTCGACTTGAACTTGAACTGGAATCGCCTCAACTTCTTCTCTACCATGAGCTGCTCGACAGTACGCTCGACGGTATGCCTATCAGGCAGGGTGCCATACAACTTCTTCCACGTTGTCGAGAGGACATACCACATCTCCTGGTTGCCGGGAAACACACCGCCGCACTGTTGTAGAGCAGACAGGATGACATCGCGGCGCTTGCTTTCAGTGCTAGCTCCACGCTTCACTCCACCTGTCTTCTTCTGCGTTGACTTTGGCTTGAGAGCTCCAGAGACTGTAAGTTCGGTCATGGGAGTGGCAGTTTGTTCCGTAGTGTCGATATCCATCTCGTCTTCGCCGCCATATGTGCCGTCTTGCAGATCATCATGCTCCTGGAGGAGGTCGAGGGCAATATCCTGGTCCATCAGTGTCTCGTCCACGTCCTCATCATCGTCGATCTCAGGCACTGCAGTCGACTCGACCTGCTTTTGCGATCTCTCCTGACTATGCGCGTTCGGCGTCTCATAAGGCCTAACTATCATCAGAGGAGTCGCTTTGGGTGCAGCAGTTACTTTCGGTGCAGGAGTAGATGCTTTTGGGGCAGGCGTACTCATATATGGTCGTGCAATGTTGAGCGCCGAAGGCTGTGATCGTGAAGATGAGCCGAACAGCATCTGTGCTGCTTGAGTGCGAGGGACGACCCGCGAAGACGTCTGACCTGGAGTCGTTGGCTGACTACTACCAATGGACGTGTGTTGTGACAAAGGCGCCAATCGGCCTGGCGCACCAGGGCCACGCCAGGCTTGGGTAGAGTGTCCTTCAGGCGGCTTGCCTCGTCTCCAGCGGCCCCCTCCGGCGTGGTAGAAGATCTCATCTGGGTGTGAATCAACATATGCAGTCGAGAAGTATTCGTTGCTGGTCGCAGACTTGTTGATCACTCGAGGTGTAGCTTGCGGTGGTTGCGCTGTCACTGCCTGATCCATGGCTTGCTGTAGGCTGAGTGATTGCGAAGCACTAGCAGTGTTCGCACTTGCAGTACGACCAGCAGCAGCGGCAACAAGTTGGGGTGTTGCCCAATCCTCGTTATCAGTTCCACTGTCACCGGAAGACTCCTGTGCCACGGCTGGTTCAGACTTTCTCGTGTTCGAAGGCGTGGAATCACCAACGGCTGGTGCAGACTGTGTCCCGCTGACAGGCGTGAAACCACTGGTCGTCATCGGCGTTCTTGTTACACTGCCCAAATTCCGTCCCTGCTCAAAAGAACGTCGAAGTTGTCGCTTGGCCTCAGCGATGGAATTCTCATCTGGAATCTCAGTAGGCTTGAGTTTGTGCTCATTCACCGGAGCGCGTGGTTGAGGCCCATACAATCGTTCAAGCTCGGCGAGAAGCTCCAAATCCCTCTTCGACTTGCGTCCGGGTTTGGCAAACAGTCGTTGGTACTGCTGCTGGGGAGTGTCTCTGTCTTCGGTCTTGTACCTGGCAAGATAGTGATAGACGAAGTTATCTGCAGCCATGTTCTTCGCCGATGAATCAAGAGTGCTGAACTGAGTACTTGGAACTGCTCGGAAGGACTGTGGATCTGGCGGAGCACTAGGTGCAGATGCGGGAGCGGGTGACTGAACACTAGTCATTTGTCCAGGAAGTGCTGTGTTCGACAGGAGCCCGTTGGGTTCATCGTGGGAAACTGCAGTACTCACAGTTCCGTTATTCTCTTGCGCAGAAGTCTGGACCGTGCGCTGCCTCTTACGAACGGGACGTTCACTCTCGGAATCAGAACCCACGATTATAGTAGCAGAGAGCTTGCGGGCAGGACCTGCAGCCTCGCGATCAGAGCCAGAGTCCTCAATCACCGCGGCGGATATATTCTGTCGCTTGCTGGCATGTCGCGCTTCCTCGAAGTCAGAGCCAGAGTAATCGACTCGTTCATCAGAGATCTGCATGGATCGTCCAGTCATTGAGAAACTCTTCCTACCGAGGGGCTTTGGATGAGCAAAACGTGGACCACTCTCATCTTTATACCACTCGACTTCGTGCAGTCGGGGTAGCTTGAACACAGCGATCTTTGCTTTGCGAGGTCTGCCACGTGCGGGAAAGCTCTTAGCCTTCATTTCCTTGGCTCCGGGAGGGTTGATGTAGAGACCAGGCTTCTGGCGTCCCACTATCTCCTTCTTCAAAACTTCGATCCGAGCTGAGGACAATTGATCGACTGGCACATGATGTGCGGCGTTCGAGATGTTGACTGCCGGACTCGTCGCACTTACTGCCTCGCCTGCTTCGGTGCGCAGCTTCTTTGCATTGGTATTGTTGTCACTCAGACCAGCTTGATCTGCGCTCCTCTTCCGAGTTGCCGTAAGCTCGAGTTTCACGCGGTTTTCCGCAGTCTTCGTAGCAAACTTCTCGAATTCAATGACTTCTTCTTCCGTAATGTCTCTCGGTTTGGCTAACGAGTATCGACCTCCACCAAGATGAACCCACTCGAGTTCAGGATGCTTCTGAATGAACTCGAGCGTGTGGGTATATTTGCGCTTGTTTCCTTCCGTACTTTCAGACATCGCTCGTTCCGCGGAAACGCTTGCATCTTGAATTGGACGTCCTCGAGCAGCAGAAGAACGCCGCGGTCGAGCTCGCAGACTTTCTTGGCCTTCCGTGGGCGCCGTAATAGCTGGCATAGCAGAAACAGATAGTCGTGCCTGTTCCGGTTCTTGTTCCGTGGCTTCGCTGCGCTGTCTTCGCGGTCTCCCCATCTTTTTGCCATTGACAGTGAAGCCATTGACATTGGTAACGACGGGTGCTCTGATTTGTTGTGGTACGGCAGCAGTCGACTCGTACTGCGCTGAGCTCTTTCTCTTCCGTTGCGCTGCCTTCTTTGACTTCGGCGCAGGGACAACAGCAGGGCTCTCATCGCCATCATCTGCAACAATTGCGTCCTGCCCTAGATCCAGATCATTCATAGGCTCGACCTGACAGCCCTTGCGACCATCGGCCAACGTGGCACGACCATCACGCCCAGCAAGGAGCTTTGGCGGAATCTTCGGGAAGCCCCAGCTGTCGAGATCTGGCTGCACCTGTAGGGGTTCCCTCTTCGCTTTCGAGCTCGTGTTGTCGAGAACAGCACCCCAGTCGGCCATGCCAGCAGCCACCGCCTTCTCGAAGTTTGGAAGTGTGCGATATTTGAACTGTGCTGATCGACCAAAGACTGCTGTATCTCGAACCACGGTCAAGTGTCGCAGATGAGGTGGCTGTGAGTGCTGCCAGATATCAGTCAAGTGAGAAAGAAGCTCGTCCATGGGTCTCTTCCACAGAGGACCAACTATGGCGGCTTGTAGTTGATTCGAACTAATGCCGGCCTCTCCAGCTTCATCGATCTTGTTGAACAGAAGATTGACAAGAGGGCTGTGGGGCGTCCACTGCGGTGGTACGCGGTCCATCAGTCGATCAAGGTCGTCGAGCTCGTCGTCATCCTCCTCACCAGCATCGGCTTTTGTAGTCTTCTGCCCGAGTGCTTTGAGCTGTTCTACAGCAGGTGCCACTTCTTCGACAGCCCCGAGCTCCACCAGATCATCATTGTCATCGCCATCAGAACCCATGCCTGCAGCCGCGTCTTCCTGTTCTTCTTCATCATCACTTGCCGTATGCTTGATCTGCGGGTCAGACTGCTCCCATAGCAGGCGATCGTATTGGGTTGGTGGACGCATAAGCTGTACAGCTTTGGCCCGACGCCAATTCTGATGACCAATGGTGTCCATCACGTTGCCTTCATTATCAACCATCTTGGCAGTGACTCTGCGAATGCAACCGCCTTCTTCTAGACGTCGGACGCATCGAGCCAAGATCCTAGCCTCCCAAGTGCCAGCTGGATATGGAGCAATACCTAAACCGATACGGAGATCGGCAGTCGTGACTGTGCCATCATTTTCCTGGAGCATGCGCATCATCGTATTGTACATTCGATCGTAGTGTATGATTGGCTTCGAGTTGTTGATTTCAGTTTCCTCTGGTGGCTTCTCGAGACTCTGTGTCTTGAAGAACCGCTTCAGCTTGAGGAGACTCGTCTTGCCAGTGCCACCAATTACAGTCTCCTTCGTGATGTAGCCTTTCTCCTGAAGTTTGTCTGTTCGCTTGGGCACTGAACGCTTGTCTTGACCAGTCATCCGCACAACAAATGGCTGTAGGACTCCCGTTGAGCCGTAGGCAGCTACGAGTGAAAGGATATCGTATTCCAGCTGGGGGATCCGCCTGAGATCGGGTCCATGACCAGCGATAGCATGCCATATCCTGTCCTCGGTTGTGAAGATGCGCTTGCCTTGGAGCTTGAGCGCGACTGAAGAAGCGGCCGTATCATTTTCGGTGGTCTTGCTAAGGTCTTCGTCTGGCTGAACACGTCGAAGCTCTACCTCAGGATGTCGACAGAGCCAGGCGAGGACCGAAACAAGAAGAGTCTCATCTACCGCTGTCTGCTGAATTGGAGGCGCATTTGCGAATAATGGGTTTTGCTGTGATTCGACATCTCTACCTTCGGTGTTCTCGTTCTTTTCGTCGTAGTAAGCTCGTACAGCACTTTCCAATCGTTTTGCGTCGAACCCTGGAATGTTGTTAGAACATCCCTAATGGCATGATCTTCTTTTTCACGATTTCGCATCGACATGTGCCAGTTTCGAACCCGGCACCTTTGCAGTATTCTCGGCTCTGCGTGGTGGGGTGGAAATAAAGATTTTGCGGACTCACCTTGTGAGCCAGACAGCGCGACATCATAAAGCAGTCGCTCTATGAGCTCGTCGAATCCCGCCATCGTTGGCACTCATGTCGTCTGTGCGAGGCTTGAAGTAGTATGCAAGATGCGAGAGTGGTCAATTAATGGCAAAATTTGCGGATGTGAAAGTTTGTGAGGTTGGTGGTGGAAGAATCGAACTCAAGTGGGGCAAGTTTGACACCTGAGGCAGGAACGCTGGAAGCTTATTGGCTGAAAGGGTGTGAGTCGGCGATATGGTCGAGGTGAAGGAGGTCAATGAAACGTAATTTGTGTTAGGTAGACTGGAGTCCATTATCGTGGACTAGTCCTGTCAACTTTGCTAGACTGTAGCCCTTTTCTGAGCCAGCATAGACACTTCTTGCAATGAGGCATGAAACGCCATGCAAACTAAGCTAGTATCTCCGTATGCGTCAAGGTCAGCCATTCTTGGCTGGCTCTCGCGCAGCGTCCATGGCTGATCGATTCCCAGCGGACGCAGTGAAGCTCCATCCTTCCTTCACCAAGTTTGTCTCCACTTCTGTGAAGCCAGCTAGCAGTGAGCAGCTCCGAGCGCTCTATGCCTCAGCTGTCCGACTCCCTGTGGAAGCAGTCGAGCATCACTCTTCCTCGAACTTCCGCTTCTTGCCTTGCTCACCCATATCCTTCTCTGCTGCTTTCTTCTCTGCAGCTGATCTGCACATTCGTTCGTGAAGGACGTCGATATCCGTATCGTTGGTGAAGACTAAGGTGTGAGAGCAGTCTGATTCAGGTACCGTGAACAAGATCTCCAGATAGCTGTCCCTCTGTAGTTCCCACTCGAAGTAATCATCACAGTAGTATTCCCTGAAGTCCTCACTCCCGAGAAAGTCGCTGACCAGGACGCCGCCTTCCTTTTCCGTAATGAGATCACTCAGATCTGGCTCTGGCATCCCATGGAGGTGGGTATCCCATGATGCCTTGGCGATAGGTGGCTGAGCAATATGCATATTCCAACGAGGGTCCCTCTCCTCCATTTGCAGCAGGTGGTCAATTGTGCGGAATGGCAAGCGGACTATGACATATGAGTTGCCGTTGACTTTCCAATCAATTCCTTTGTCATTATTTGCTCCTGGTGTGCATTCGAAGATCATGTCTTTGATGCGAGCCTCGATGCAATACGAGTGACCTTCTGGCACTTGCGGGCGAGGCATGCGGGCGACAGCTTGTCCATCGTCATTCGTACCGCTAAGTGGGTCACGCCGTTCGCGCCATGCAGTGGTGATCGCCATCTGGTGCTCCTCCGGCTCGTAGAACATCGCCTGTCGATATTCTCTGGTCTTCTTGATGATCTTGATAGTATCACGCCAGCACTTGTCGACACGCTCATACGCGAGCATTCTCTTCGGCGGGACCTTGCTGAGAATCTTCTCCAGCAGCTCGTTTGTGCGCAAAGTTCGAGTTCTAGCGCTCAGCACAGGAGGCTGTGATGTATATTAGTCGAGTTCAAACGATGGCGACATCTCTGATGAACTTACCTGCGGCGGCATGGCGCTTGTCTGCGACGCGAGCGGCGTGGTGAGCGCCATGTCGTGGGGAGATGGTGGGATGGGTGTCGATAGTCGGGAAGACATCGCGAAAGAACGTTCAGGTTGTTTTTTTTGAAGCCGAGTGTGCGCTGGTAAAGTTGCTTGAGCTTCAAGTGAAATTTGAGCTTGGACCGCCACCGTTGCGAGCAAGACGCAGTAAAGTGGGCCCCTGCGAACATACGCGGTCTCCATGGGCAGACAGCACAGAATGCAGAGACGAACCGGATCTGCTACGTCGCTGTGAGAGCGACTCTCGAGGAGACAGTGCCGTTGCGCGTACACAGATCTCAGATTTAGACCGGAGAGCTTGTGGACAGACGGACCGGATGTTTCAAATCTCCATCGTAGCCGCAGATGTCCATATGGGAGCTAATCGACTGGGCGATCTCTTTGTTGACACAATGCAGCAAGACTGAAGCAAGTCCTGCCTTCACTGAGTCCTTGGGCATGCCACAGCATGTTCACAGTCCACCCTTCCCCTTCATCATCGCCCTATACCTCTCAATAACCTCACTCCTCGCCTGTCCCAACTCCTCCCTCCTCGCCAAACTCCCACTCTTCCCCGGAACATTCATAACCTCGGCCCCCGCACCCCCAGTTCCCTTGACCTTAAACTTAGCCTTCACAGCCTTCAGCTCCGGCGGAGCCTGCACAACATCATGTAAACCCTTAGGTTTCTCCCTCTTATCCTTGAGTATAGCCCAAGGATCCTCGTCATCTTTATCTTTAGACTCTGTAAGCATTCGTTGTCTCTTCGCTTTACGTCCTTCGGATGATAGATGGATCGATTGTCCTCCTAATTCAGTTTGTAGTTCTTCGTCTTTCTCTTCTTGTCGTTCGAGGAATTCTTCTTCGGCTTCTTTACGCTTTTTATCAACATCTCTCCATTCCGCGTACATTTTATGTAGACGCTTTTCAGTCTTGGTTTGACGTTCTTTCGCGCCTTCGACTTTCTTCCTATTCTGCGATATGCCCGAGAGAGGAAGAGCGGCGTTGACTCGTGCTGCGAAGTCTGAGAGCTTTTCTCCGGGTAGGATTTTGAGAGTTGAGGCTGTGTCTTCTACTTCTTTCTGTTCTGCTGCTTCTGCATCCTTTTCTGATGCAGTGGTCCTCGCGGGCTTCTTCATCTTCTTGACTACTCCATCGTCCAGGCCATCTCGTTGTCGCTTCCCGGCCTGTTGGAGGTGCATCATTCGGGCAAAGGCGCGTGGCGTATCATCGTTCTTATAGGTAGAAGTGGCATCGCTCTTTCGTTTCGGCTTCGCTTCGGTCTGACCACGCTTGAGTTGGACCTTTTCCGTCTTTTCGTAGGCGAGAAGTGATTTGGCGATTTTGGTGGGCGGGAGATCATAACTATATCTCTGTCAGTGGTATACACGTGATGGTGTAGTAGTAACGTACAGCTCCTTGCCATTGTCTTCGTGCTTTCTCTTGTGCTTGTGAGGCATTTTGGTGTGGTGATGTGGTTTGCGACAGAGATGGTCTGATTGAAGTCTTTTGGTGAACTTTCTCCCCCACATTTGGATCTTCTTTCACATGCAACGACACTTCATCCTTGACATAACAACAACATATCCTCGCCACGATGCCGCCTCCTTCGAGTCGCATGACCAAGCAGCCGATCCGGCCAGCGCGATACTTCTCAGGCAAAGCAGTCGCCGAAGATCCCGAATCAGAGGAAGAATCAGAGGGAGAGGAGGACGAGCAGCCTAAGAAAGCAGCACCACCGAAAGCGACATCGTTCCCGAAGAAACTCGCTGTAGGCGAAGTACGATATGCGCCAAAAGTAGAGGAGAAGAAGCCCGAACAGGATCTCGAAGGCTTCGAGACGGCGTCAGAGTCGGACGGGGAGGAAGGCGGAAGTGGCAGCGACGATGAGGATGAGGACGACAGCTCAGAAGAAGATGAGGACAGCAGTTCAGACGATGAGCCCAAAAAGCCCATGCTAGCGCCCAAATTCATCTCCAAAGCAAAACGAGCGCAACAGGGAACTTCTGCCATATCAGAAGAACAGAAAGCTGCCGAAGATGAACGACTACGAAAAGAGAAAGCCGATGCCCTCCTACAAGCTCAAATCGAGCGCGAAATCGCGCTCAAGAAAGCCGGCAAGAAGAACTGGGACGACGAAGATATACCCGAAGACGAAGTCGACGACACAGATGGCCTAGATCCCGAAGCAGAAAAAGCCGCCTGGAAACTCCGAGAACTCAAACGCGTACAACGAGACCGCAACGCCCTGATCGAAAAAGAAAAGATCCCCTAGAAGAAATCGAACGAAGACGAAACATGACCGAAGAAGAAAAAGCCGCTGAAGATGCCGAAAAGATCGCTCAACAAGAAGAAGAACGTGAGGGTAGAGGTAAAATGCAACATATGCAAAAATACTTCCACAAAGGAGCTTTCTTCAATGCAGAAGCTGAGCAGGATGAGGAAATCAAAGCCGCTCTTACACGTTCTATGGCTGGACGAAGAATACAGGATGAAGCGAGTGATAAGAGTGTGCTACCAGAGTATATGCAAATTCGAGATGCGACGAAATTGGGTAAGAAGGGGAGGACGAAGTATAAGGACTTGAGGAATGAGGATACGGGGAGGTGGGGGAACGATATTGGGAGGAAGAAGAGGGAGTTTGATCGGTTGAATGAGAGGTTTAGACCTGATGATAATCGGGGGAGTGTGCAGGACAGTACGGGGGCAAATACTGCGCCGTTGGGGGAGAGGAAGAGGAGGGAGGATGGTGAAGCTAGGCGGGAAGAGAAGAGACCACGATATGATTGAGCACTTTGAGGCTGCATTGATATTTGCAATTAGCGAGGCGTTTGGTGTACTGGTGAGGCTGAATTGGACAAGCTCCTTCCTAATAAGAGCCACAGCCTCGATTTGCTCCAAGCAACTACCTACCCTTTCACGAACAAAGAGCTCTCGTGTTATAAGACATAGCAGGCACAAAACTGTTTCTGGAGTTAATCGCCGGACTCTTGGCGTAATGGTGCGCCTGAATGAAACGGGCGAGGCTGCGGGATAGATTGATGATGTAGGAGGTAGGTGTACATATACAGCCTTGCGCCTGGTATGCTCAGCCACCCCATGTCTTGGCAAAACAACCTCGAGACCTTCATTCAGCCCCAATCCTCTTCTCTTTCATCGACCTCATCGACAACATCAGAGCAAGAACCGACGACATTGCTTCTGCATGCAAACAGTCTGAGGATTATGACTACAAGAAAACTCCTAAATCTCGATCATGGCACTGGACTTGGTCGCGACGTCTGCTGAGCAGTATTATCACGAACCTCTACCAGCTTCAGACTGGATCCGTGTACTGAAACTCGCACCTGCAAGGAACCTTAAGGACCCTCTGAAATGCTCTATGATACCGACATCACTCTCTGAACCATGTCAATACACGGCACTCTCATACTCCTGGGCCATGGAAGATGGAGACGCCTCACTGTGCCGAAGCCTGTGGATTAATGGCAAGCATATGCACATCACGCGCAACCTCTGCGAAGATATTCCAAGGCTTAGGCATAACAAACGTTCTTTGACTCTCTGGATCGATGCTGTGTGTATCAACCAGGATGATCAGCTGGAGCGGAATAGTCAGGTTGCACAGATGGCCAAGGTTAATCGTCATGCAAAGAAGGTCATTTGTTGGCTGGGCGAAGGGGATGATCCTGCTGCCGATCAGCACGCCGCAGCAATACTACGTCGTTTGGCACAATGTCCTGACGAGTATCATCCCGCGCCTCCTAATGCCAATGATTTCGTCCGAGCGTTCATACATGGCCCGATAGAAGGCTGGTGCGAAGGTGAAACAGTTGAAAATCACAGCAGATGCCAAGAGCTCTCACACTCGATTCCACCTGGTGAAGGTCTGTGGGATCTTGGGGATTTGTATGCAAAGGATGCTTACATCAGATCGCGTGCCTTGGACGCCCATCGGGCTATGTGCAAATTCTTCGATCGCAGATACTGGCGACGCAGGTGGATCGTGCAGGAGCTTGTCAACTCCGTTGACTTGACCTGGGCTTGGGGATCACAGCTCTTCGAAGATGTCCACCTCACGGCGAGTCATCTGTCCAGGTTAAAGCAGATGACGCGGGGCCTGCGTGAGCCCAACGACTACATATCAAACGAGATTGTCCCCATCGTCACGAGCATGCTCGATATGATAGACCGAAAAACCCGAAAACAACTGTACAGTCCGAAGTCTCTGTTACTGCGGGCGCTCTACGACTTCTCCGGAATGGGCTGCGCAACTCCGCATGATAGACTGTATTCGCTCATAGGGCTTGTCCCTGAGCAGCGCCTCGTTGTCCCTGATTATGCCAAATCCATGCATCAAGTATGTCACGACTTTGCCAGCGCGCTGATTAGACTTGATTTGGGTCACTTGATACTTGAACACTTCGAAATATGTCCCCCGCTTCCGCTGCTACAGACATCGCCATCGTGGGTACCTGATCTGCGAGGCAAGTTCGGGGCAAACTATGGCTCTGATCCTCCGAGATTTCAAGCTAGCTTAAGCTCAGACGGACAAAGTTAGATAGCCACTGTCTATCGTCTTGGCATCTATGGAAAGGATTTCATGTTCCACGATAGAAGGAATTTCTGCTTTACTCAGCACGATAGTACAGTTGTGCAGATTTTTAGAGCGTCCTATATCGTGAAACTTACACGCGGGGACATAGCCTGCGTATCGGCAGCCCGTGTTTTTGATAGCTGGATCCTAGCTCTTCGGCCATCTGGTACAGGCAGAGAATATCGCCTGCTGTTCACTCAACGCGCTGTTATGTTCTACGATGATCATGACCGTCAATTTGAAGATGAAGAGGCAGGAAAGATCATATTACCTGAAAGTTGGAAAGAGACATTCAGCTTCCTCCCTGCTCCTGATTCGCCTACTCCAAACTCAAGCATACCCATATCAAGCGCCAAGGAGTTGTCGACAACTACACAAGCCACAGCACTCCCTCTTCTCCCGTCTTCCGCCCCAGAGCCAAACACCAGCACCGATCTGATCAAACCCCCATCTCCATCCCGACAAGACCTAGTCGCCAAACTCTCCCCCGACCCCATCCTCCCAGGCCCACGAAACCCTGGCGAAAGGTACTGTTGCGAACCGGCCTACAGAGCTAACTTGCCCTGGACTGATTGCTCTGGCTGCGCTGTGTCTCACCACCATGGCTGCCCATACTGTGGTCAGTGCAAGTGCGAGGGTTGTCAGGTGGGTGAGTACAAGTTGGTGCCGATGCCGGATCAGGGAGGGATTAGGATGAGTATGTGGTTTATTTGAGGAGATGATCGGGGCGGGGGTGCGAACGTGAAGGTGAAGGTGAAGACTGGTAGGATGAAGGCTTTTGGGCGTGTGACTGGTCAATGGCGCATTGAGCTGAGTTGAGCTGGACTACGTCGAAGTAGGATCTTGGCTTTGCCGTGGCAAATTTGTACATACGATAGCGAAGCTGTACATACTGTATTGTATTGAAACATTAGCCGAATACAGCATCATGCTCGTAGTACTTATTTTCAACACAATCTCCGCTCGCCTCGCATTAGAAGAGTATCTGTAAGTATTTCTCACCCTCTGCTGCTTGGAACTGATGCACTGATACACACCATCGATGCGCTCTGGTAATGGCTGATCTTGTGCAACGCAACTACCAGGAACCGGAGGATATATTATCAAGTTGTCTCCATAAAAGTATACCCTCTCCTCTGATGAGTGCTAAGCCCATAGTCGCCCAGACCAATCCCAAAGTCCTCATATATATCCCTGCTCACTTTGTGGAAAGCGTCATAGAGCGGTACAATTTTGCTCACGACTTTGCGATCGATCGGTATGGCAAATACCTGGTCGCCGCCGAAAAGATCTCGTCTTATGCCGGGAATGTAGCACATGCATTTCAGATCTGGGAAAGGTCCCTGAAGTGTCTCATCCTGTGCCAGAGAGTCGCCGATGATGAGCAGTTTGAACTTCGAGGTGTGTGCGCTTAGGCGTTGCATGATGGTCGTAGCGAAGGAGTCAACAGTCCTCACGTAAGCAGCAATAGCTTCACTTCTGGATCGCTGTGGTATGTGTCCCGGCCAGGTCAGAAGGCGCAAGATCTCCAGCTCCGTACACTTAGCGAGGACGTCCTGTGTCCACAATGATTAGCAAGGAATGCGGACGTGCCTTACGCTCGACTTACCAGCCGAATTGTATGGGAGTCAAATCCTGGTGAGAAAGCCGGCAGGGCTAAGGCTACCTGGCGAAGATGCTGTATATCATACAATCGGCCAAAGGAATCAATGTTCATAAACCACTGCCAAGGCTGCTCATGTTCGTCGTGGTTTTCTGAGACACCAATACCAATGTACAGGTCCTTCAACGTGTTTTTGTGACCGAATAAAGTCCCTGCGTTGTAGTCATTTACCGAGTTGGCACACCTTATCTGCAGGTACTCTAAGCCCTGGAAGCTGCCCAAGAATCTCTCTACAGATTCAATGTGATTTTCATCAATCCAGCTCTGTTCGTAGATGAAGCCACGCAGATTCAGCGACGAGCGACCATCAGCATTCTGTGCTGCGAGCTGATTGAGGAGCTGATCGCTTTCGTCACATAAGTAGAGATGCAAGAATTGGAGTACCTCAACATTGATAGCCCGAGTCAATTGCGTTGATAAGAACTCCAGGTCTTGCTCTTGGAAGCACAGTTCCTGGAGTGATAAAGGCTTCGTTCGGTCGAATAGAGAGTGGAACAGCACGCCATATGTGGTAGAACTGTTGTGAAAGCTATCTTCTTCATGCCCACGGTCCGGATCGAGAACGCGCTGGGTGCGCACTGCCAGTCGACTAATTTGTGGGCAATCTGTGAGGATACACTCATTGAAGTCCACGTCTTCAAGACTCCCAATGGACTCTGGAAGCTCTAGGCTCTTGAGACTCCCAAAGTACTTCGTGGGATACCCGGATTCCAGAAGGGAGACCGTATCTTGTTCGAATGATAGGTTCGCGAGGCGATCGAGCTTGTGCTGGCTTTTGAACAAGATCATCAAAGTACCTAGATCCCAAGGGACATTCATTGGTGCTTCTAGACTTCGGAGTCCATCGTATGGCAGTCGTGGTAGGATACGACGTAGTACAGACATAACGCCCTGCCATCCGAGTCGCTGCTCCAGTGTGCGAGTTACTCCGTTGGTGAATGTTATCTTCAGGTGGCGAGTGTATCGTAGACCAGCAGGAAGCGCATCACAGATTCGTAAGCGCCTACGAACTGAGCTTGGATCTCCCAGATCTAGATGAACTCTGTGATAGAGAAGAGGTATCGCAGCGTGGCTCAAAGCCTTACAGGCCAGACTAACATTCCGCAGATCGCTTGGGCGAGGCACATATCTGAGTACGACCTCATGAAGCTCTGGTGGTAGGGTAAGAAGAGGCGTTACTTCGTTCTGCTGTTGTTTCGCGATCATAATGGTCTCATTCAGATGCTTTTCATATATCCTGAGCTGATCCTGAGTGGCAGTGTCATCAGCTACCATTAGCATGAGCGATTTGAGCTCCGGATCAGTCGATCCTCTGGTTGCTAAGATCTTGATGGCTGCAGAATTTGCGTGGAAGGCTTTCCGAGGACCAAATGCTGTCGTTGGCGTATTGCCAGGAGTGTGCGGTGAAGACATTAGACGCGTGACACCTGCCCGACTGTCTGCCCCACTCCCGTTGCTATCCTGAGGGCGCTGTTGTCCGAAGCAAAGTGGACAAGGCGGTGAATGTACGAAGAAGTGAAGATGGGTTGCACGAATCTGAGAAGATGGAGAAGAGAAGCATGCCAAGACGACAGGGGTAGGGCACACTCTATATCGACACGAAACGAACGCGAAAATGAACAGCAGGAAAGGTCGCCATATACGGTCTATATGTACATCGACACTCGTGTGGGAGAGCTACATAGTCTTCTCGGGGTCATATCTAATCCTCAACCCCCTTTCCACAATCACCTCATACCACTGTCGTAATTCCTGCTGACTGACAACCATATCCGCTTCTCCTCCCATAAAACACTTCAGCCCTCTGAGAATAAACCCTTTGTGCCAAGGTATATATCTCATACCATCAAGTACAATTTGCTTGATCCTCCTCAGCGCGTCCGACTTGGAATGCTTGACACGACTATACTCCCACTCCAACCACGCCATCCACAAAGCCGGAGAATGCTTTATCGTGCTATCTGGAGACTGCACTGCATTAGAAAATGTAGCTCGGATGTTGTTTTCTGTAACACCGGAAGCTACGGAGCGGCGGAGATCTTGCTTGAGATGAGAGAACCATTGTACGATGTCTGGCTGTTTTGATGTGGGTGCAAGCGCTGCTGGGCTTTTCACTAATAATGCTCGGAGACGGTCTTGATCGGCGAGACGGGAGCACAGGGCGAGGAGGATGCTGTTGCTGGGGAACTTCCCGAGATCTTTGTCGAGCTCTTCTCGGAGCATTGCAGGCTTGTATGCTTGTTTTCGTGCGATGTGATGGCTTATGAGGTTGAACTTGTACTGTGCCAGCAGTTCTGATGCCACCTTTTCATTCATCAGGAGAGATGCGTATTTCTGATAGACTGCCAGAGCTGCATCGATTGGGCTGCCTGCAGTAAGATACGCGAGCCGAGCGAGCATATCAGCATACAGACTGGCGTGGCCGTACTTTCCAGCTAGTTGCATGCGGTCAAAACCACTCTCCAGTTCGCGTCTTACTTTCAGCTGTTTCATCGTAGTATCGCCGGTCGACTCGCATATCATCATCAAGCTGGACAAAGGAGCACGACTGTCGGCAGTATATTTGACGAGGCAAAGCAGTCGACTGTGCCAAAGTGCAACAACGTCTTCTTGCTTTGCCTCTGGCAGACCTGTTCGCATATTGATAGCAGTAGACCAAACTTGAAGCGGCTTCTGCATGTCTTTGCCTTCGCCGATAGCTACCAGCATGAGAGCGTATGCGTTATAGAGCCGAAGACTGGTTGGATGTGTTCTGAGGAGTGCCTTTGCAGTCTTTGTTCCCGCCGATGCACCAAAGGCTCGCCATTTGAATGCAAGGTAGTACTCTGCCAGATCTTCCTCGAAGTTCTTGGCCAGCAGTTGCTCGAGTAAGCGATCGACAAAGCTGACAGTCTCGCTGTCACTAAGATGGGCAGCACGAAAGGCATCGTCGTACAGACTTTCTGCTGTTTCGTGTCTACTCTCCGCCAAAGCCAACCCGAAACCTGTCTCAGCCGGAAGTGGGCTGCGATTGACATGCGCCAAGTGAGCATCCCGATACCAGGAGTTTAGGTTTGTTGCAGAGGGTGCAGCAACCAGTCCTGATGGAATGGCAGGCAGCCCAAGAAAACAAAGCGCTGCGGGCACCAGTGTCCTACCCAAACTTGGTGAATGGCAGGAGTCAATGACCTCGGCAAAATCAGAGAACATCACGTATCGAAAAAGATCCTCGACCGCAGCATCATCTTCGGCAGTGGTCGACAGATGCAGGATATCATTCCATTCCGCCTCTGCTGCTACTAGCTTGTGGAATGACGTGGCTCCGGTAACCACAGTCTCAGGCTGTTGCGGCTTTCGAAACTCGGTGTTGAGACTAGAGTGGTATGCTTCCCAGCCTTGAGCATGCTGCTCGCCCATCCGAGGACACTCGCTATCCCAGAAGTCCTCGAAGGCAGTCAAGCGATCTTTCAACAACTTCTCACGTAGCACAGGCGGCATATGATGGTGCCATTCCAGTAGTGCTTGCCATATGGAAATAGATAGTTCCTGGTAGCCAGCTTCGCGGAGGAACGTTGTATATCGAAGTAGGACGTACTTCTGAAGCTGAGCGACCGAGGCGGCTTGATCTGCTTGATCTGGCTTCGCTTGAGAGATCGCGTTACTCAGAAGATTGAGGCACTTCACGTAGGCTTCTTTGCATGCATCGAAACGGAAGCCAGTGGAGTTGTCCTGTATGTAGTCCAGGTACTTGGTCCATAACAACGTGCTAGCTGGACACCCTTGAAGAGCTTCTTGCCATTTCGTTGCACGCTTACTGCTTTCCCACATGAATCTACCTTCTTCAATCATGGTCAGCAGAAGCTGTTCGTGACCTGGCTCCCCCTTCTTGATTGCAGCCAGGGCTTCACGCACTACCGACATGCGCAGATCGGCTAGTGTACGTCTTTCCGAGGAAGTGAAACTGGACACTTCTTCGCCAGGCTTTACGAGCTTTCCTTGATGTTCGATCAATCGTAGCCATAAGTCCAGGCTCTTTGGCTTGGCTTTGATTTGCTTCGACAGAATTGCACCTTGCTGTCGTGCAACTAGGTCCAAATCGTGATCGATATCACCATCATTGGAGTCTGTGGCGAAACCGGCGTCCTCATCATCTGGTCGCGTCTGTGCTTTTCCCTCGATTGAACGATAGTCCATGGTGGGCTCTGGTGACAGCGATCCTCTCTTTCGCTTGCTAGATGATCTGAGATCGATGTAGTCGGCATCCTTGTCGTCCAGAGAATCTTTCCCACTTGGCAAGATGAATCGGTAGCGAGTGCCAGAGCTGCGACCATATTTCGAGGCGAGTAGTCTCGGCGTCTTTGCAGCTCCTTTACGTGCCCGGACGTTCATCAGACACACCTCCTTGTCAGTGCTAGTCTCGCGATCTATCTTGACATCTGTAGAGATACCAAGGACTTTACCATAGCCAGTCCGATGATAGGCTGCAACACTGTAGCGATGGAGGCTACCGTACTCCACGTTCTTTGAATCGCCTCTCCTGTCGATGAAGAAAAGGTCCGTATCATATCGATCTACATCGGGGAGTTGCCTGGCTGACTTCCGGCCTGATTCTCGATCTCGATTTCGATCTCGATCTGCTTCGCGGCGTTTCCTGGCTACTTCTCGAGACTCATTGTCTTCGTCTCTCTCGCGAGGCTGAAGACTATGTTCGCGGGGACTCCTGTGGCGACCACTCTCACGTGGGTTCACGCGACTACCATCGTGTGGATCGTGGTGCCAAGTAGGGGTAGGTCGACGTTCATGGAGAAGATTCTCATACCCGGGTACGCGGTCTCGATGCTTGCGCGCATTCTCCTCTAGTACCTGTCTTGTCGCATATCGATCGTATGGTATCTCGCGCTCGCCACGACGCGTGCCACTGTCACTGCGAGTAGCAGCTTCGGCCTTGGGCTCTGCTGGCTTTGCTTTCGGTTTGAAGCTGCCAAACTTGGGCACACTGGCCTTCTCCATCTATTTTCGGTCAGTGACGGACTTTCGGGAGATGAAAAGGTACTTGCCTGATGGAAAAAAATGAGAGAGTGTGATGTGAAGTCTAGGAGCTTGGCCAGGATGTCCCACCACATCTGCCAGCCACTGTCAGATAAGATCGATCTTACCTAGATTTTGACTTCTCAAAAAAGTTGGGTTGTGAGCTCGATTGCCATCTGCGCTACATGAACCTGCACTGTTTGGAGGACGAGCAGGAGATATGGCGACGGCACTTCAGCAGCAGTTGGCTGTGATTGCGGCCAATAGCACACACCAGCTCGACCTCAAAGCGCAAAAGGCGCGCCACAGTAAATCGCTGCTGTTTGAACCTCGAGATGCGGCGACACAAAAGTTCGATACGATATTCCAGCTATGCCTCGAAGGCTTCGAAGAGCTGTGCGAACTGGACAAGCGCTTCCGGCCATTTTCGCGGAGTCTGTTCAGCCCACAGAGCAAAACCGAGGATCGGACGAATATGACGAGCGCAGAGAATGCAGAGCTGGATGCGGTGGTGATACGCTTCTTGGGACTGTTGGGAGGCCGACTATTGCTCAAGCCGGCTATGAAGGCTATGGAGTGGCTGGTGCGCCGGTTTCGTGTTCAGGAATACAACACAGAGGCAGTGCTGTTCACGTTTCTGCCATACCACGCATCGCATATCTTCCCGACCTTACTCTCAATCCTACCCGAACAACTGCCACCGAACTTCCGATTCCTACATCCTTATGTCAAATCGCTGCAGAGTCCGCCACGGCATGCGATTGTGGCGACTGCGAGCAACCAGTCCGCATTCTTCGCAGCATTCAGCCAGTACGTACTGGGTGTCGCGAAGCTCAAGTACCAGCAACCGCTGTTGCTGGGCTTCTGGGCGAGTGTCACTGCTCAGGCCGTCAACAACATGATAGACACCACCCGATCTGGACGCAAGGAAGTGCGCAAGCAGAAAGAGGAGGACATGCTTACCAAGGTGCTTCCAGTGTTGCGAGGTGCGCTCGGCATACAAGGAGTTCCAGAGCTCTATTTGGGATCATGCATGATCATGACCATCATGGCCACCAAAGCAGATCTCAGCGAGACTGCGCTGAATGCTCTCATGGAGGCTGTGGCTAGTGGTTGGACCGAGCAGACTGTCGAGGACGGCATGATCTGTCTGTCTGTGCTTGCAGAAGAGAAGGAAAGTCTCAGCATATCGAGAGGCACAACTCGCGCGCTGTTGAAGCAGGAAGCTTATTTGGCCATCATCGAGCAGATTGGCGCCAGATGCAGGGTGGACAAGCTTATTACAGGCTTCGCACTGGGTGCTATTGACCTGATCAAGGCTAAGCAAGACCCTCAGGCTGTTCAGGTATTGGGAGATGTGCTTGCGTCAGAAGTCCTTCCAGATTCACACGCTGTTCACGTTCTGGAGAATGCGATCAAAAGCATCTTAGAGCTGCCTGCCGCAGAGTCCGAGACTAACGGCAGACAGCAGCTTCTGGCCGCTGTAACCAGCCAAGCCGCTGAAGAGGAACGTGGTTCGAAACTGTTGCAGCTTGCTCTCCAGAAGACCAACGTGAATGTGGCCGATCTGGATGCGACCCTAGTGCTACAGCTGACCGATGCTGCTCAGGACGAAGAGGATGCCGATCAAATGCTATTGGACGACGAACCCGCCGACGATGTCGCAGAGGCCCAGTCATTCGATAACCTGCCGAAACTCAAGAAGGATTTCTCATTTCTCGATTGGAACGAAGGAGTGACGTTCGATACCTATCTCTCCGCATTCCAAAAAGCCATGCCATCGAAGCGTGACTTGGCTGCGTATCTCAAGCTGCCGGCGCTTTCGAAGAGTGCAGCCACAAAACATCCAACGATGCTCACTTTCTTTGCACGTGCTTGGACAAGCGACACCCCTGCTTCGATCCGAGTTAAGGCTTTGCGGGTCACTCGAGAGCTGCTTGATCACACCAAGGCGAGTAAGCAGTCACTCGACCTTCAGGCATTGATCCCATATCTCATTGCTGCTCTTGGCGATCCTGTCAAGGCTGTACGCAGCGCTGCTGCCTCTACTTGTATCGCATTGCACGGCCTTTACGATACTACGAAGCTCAAGGAAGCCACACTCTGGGGCAAGGCGAACTTTTATGCAAATCATGGTGACAACGTGCAGTGGCTGTCGTCGGCTGATGCATACAAGTTCGTCTCGGAGACGCTACTCCCAACTGTGGAGGATTGTGTCGTCGACCAGAACTACATCATTCAGCATCTTGCAGATTCTATCAACGCCACTGCCGTGCCTGCTAAGACTGATCGCAAAGAGCTGAAGCAAGCACTGCGCGCCAGCATCTGCGCGAACCTCGCGTCTCATGTTCCCGTAGCACCAGTCTTGAGCGTCAAGCTGCGCTTACTGGGCGTCCTGAGTAAGATCGGCAAGATTGCTGGTTCGGCGACACGCATACAGATCTTGCTGCCGTACGTCAAAGACGTGCTTGACGAAATGGAGTCCCCAGCTCATTTTGGAGATAATGAGCAATTTTGCACCGCCTTGGTCAGCAACGTGACGCATCGCAGCGGCGAAGAATTGCAATTCTTGAAAAAGCTGGCGAGCGGCATGATGGGCGATAACCAGGTTCATTATGGCTTTGCCCGCCTTCGTCAGGTCTGGCGGAACATGAAGCTGAATTCGCAGACCGACCTTGCAACTTGGCTGTTGACTGTCGCTCTGGGTGACGAGGAAGTGCCAGCAGCTGAAGAAACGCAAGCCCAAGCACTGGAAACGCTTCGCGATCTCTCATTGCCTACCGACATCCTCGTGCACATGGTTGAAAGCCTTCCGGCCGTTGCACAGCTACAAGGACAAACGACACCAGCCAAGAAGCAACGCACTAGCCGAGCTTCGGATGCCTTCAAGCTCGCTAGTGTCGACAAGGCTAAGCTTAGCGCTGCAATCAGCCGGATCACTCTGGTACTGGAGATCGTGGAAGGGTCAAAGGCCGAGCAGCATCCACAGCTCCTGAAGGGACTGTTCCATCTTCTCAGCGAGCTTCAACATTACAAGACACTTCTCGACTCTGAGCTAGTCTATCTCCAAGGCCTATTGATCAACAATCTCCTGTCCGTGGTCAACGGACTGAAGGCTTCGTCGAACAAGGAAGTCGACCGCTCTGTCGTTCGTGCAGATCTCATTGTTGATTGTGTCAGGACCACGTCAAGCACCCAGGTGCATCAATCTGGGTTGTTGTTGATGTCCGCTCTGGCTTCCTGGGCTCCGGATCTTGTTCTGCACAGCGTCATGCCATTGTTCACGTTCATGGGTTCCACAATCTTGAAGCAGGGAGACGACTATAGCGCACACGTCACCGATCAGACCGTAGCACGGATCATACCACCACTTGCAGCCTCGTTGAAGAAGAGAGGTAAGGACTTGATCACTGGTGCAGCTGATCTACTTTCGAGTTTCACTGCTGCATTCGAACACATCCCATTGCACCGACGTTCTGGCCTCTTCCACAACTTGGTTCGAACCCTAGGAGCAGAGGAATCACTGTTTGCAATTATGGCCATGCTCGTTGAGCGGTATCCTGAAGACACTAGCGTGTTGCCATTCATCTCTGAACTGATGGGCCACTTTTCATCAACCACAGAGCTTCAGGCCATCAAGCAATATCTGGACCTTGTGTTCGACACCCTCAAGACGAAACGAACACTGTCCGATGTTATCCTTGATTATGGCGCGAAAAGCGCTGCAGAAGCCAGCACATCCACGATGGTTCTTCTGGAAGGCCTGGCCAGCATCTTATCTCGAGACGAGCTGCGAAGTAAGCTTGCAAAACAGCTCAAGAAGGGCGACGAGACTGCTACCACTCTGCAGAATACATATTCCACGATACTGGAAAAGACCATGCAACTTGGACTGCAGCTCAAAAAAAATTCGGATCTATCAGACAGCGCCACGAATGTGCTCACAGCCCTGCTTGGCCTGATGCCAACAAGTGACTTCATCGAGTCTAGCGCTATGCTCATGCAGACGGGATCTGATGAGATCAGACAGCAAGTCTTCTGGTCGCTTGAACAGCGCGTGGAGACTGCACGACGTGGCGATGCAACACTGCAGAAAGTCTTCATCGAAGTGTTGCCAAATTGCGCATACTTCGTGTCTAAGGATCAGCCAATCGCTACCAGAATCGCTGCCATCACATGCATGGATCGCATCGCAGACAAGTTTGGCAAGACTGATCGTTCATCGGTCATGTCAGCTGCACAAGAGATCGCAGGTACGTCTGCCCTGGGCGAGGAGGATGACGATCTTCGTCGTATCTCCATCTTGTGCTTGGCCAGCATGGTCGAAGTGCTCGGCGACGATATCATACCGATCCTGCCAAAGACCTTTGACACGATCATTGGATACATGCAGGAGACTGTCCGAGACGACGAGGAGCCGAAGATGGAATTGCTCGTCGCTGGGTTCAGCTTCAGCATGGCTGTGCTTGACCACGTTCCATGGATGCTATCTGGAAAGTACCTGGATCGTCTTCTTGTACTTGCCGCCGAGACAGATGCAGACACTGTCAAGCAATTCACTCAGCTCGCGGCCAGGAAAGTTTCAGCCAACGACTTCCTTGGCGCCATCGAGCGAACCTGGTCAGAGGTGGTCAAGATTGCAACCGAAGACAGTGTTCAGGCCGCACGCATCCACGTCTCAGCGCTCCACATTGCCGTCCAACATCATACCAAAGCAACGATTTCGCAGAACGCGCAATTGTTGTTCACAATCTTGTTGCACGGCTTCGACCTGCGACGCCAGCTCGCCGATGCCGAAGACGAAGACATGTCGTCGTTGTTCGACCTGGTCAACGAGACGACAATGCAAACTGTGCTGAAGCTCAATGATGCCACCTTCCGACCATTCTTCATCCGCTTCGGCGAATGGGCAATCAGCACTCTACCCTCCACAGACAAAACCGGCATCGTCCTCCGCTGCACAAGCCTCTACAGCTTTTCCCTCGCACTCTTCGAGCAGCTCAAGAGTCTAGTCACAAGCTACGCCAGCTTCCTACTCGAGAACGCCGCAGCTCTACTCACCACTCTATCACCGACCAACGAGTCTGCTGAACTAGAGCTATTCAACCTCGTCATCGACACCCTAGCCTCCAACTTCTCAAACGACCAAGACGGCTTCTGGCAATCTCCCGCACACTTCGATGCGATTCTCCAACCGCTCGTCTCTCGCCTAAGCATCGCATCAAATTACGACGTCAACGCCCACGTCATCCCCGCAATAACAGAACTCGCCGCTTGTGTTGGCACTAGTCAAGAACATCACAAAGCGCTTAATACTCTCATCATGACATACATGCGTCACGAGTCGAGTGCGGTTCGATTAGCTGCTATTAAGACTGAGCGCTCACTGACGGAGAGATTACATATCGATTGGCTGAATTCTTTGCCGGAGATGTTACCTTTCATTAGTGAGCTGCAGGAGGATGAGGAGGGGGTTGTGGAGAGGGAATGTTTGAGATGGATTGGACAGATTGAGGAGGTTACGGGGGGAGAGTTTGGAGGGGATGTTACAATAGTTGATAGTTCTAGTTCTGGATGTGGATGGAGAGGTATGATGGTGCCTACTATGGCAGAATTCAAGAACGGATCTTGTCGACACAATCATGCTGTTTCAGAGACACTTGCTCGCCAGTTCTGATACTTCATCAGATTTCCCGGCAAGGTCTTGCGTATCTGGCAAAAGCTGCCCCATAAGGGTAGGCATACTCACCTCTCAAGCTGGCTCCGAGTAGTACATAGACGGACGCTAGTGGATATACTCAAAGCATACTGGGTAGGGGTGGTACATACATACGCTAATGGGTGTACTCAAACTAAGCTGGGTAGGAGTGGTACATAGGAAAAGCAAGCTGGGTAGGGGTGGTACATACACACGCTAGTGGGTGTAATCAACTCTCATAAGCTGGCTCTATGCTACGTGGTGCGGCTCAAGAATGATCGAGGCCATGCACTTCTCGATGAACACTCCACACGCAAGGTCGGGTGAAATATTTCCGATTCTCAGCGATAGTCGCTGCGATAGTCGCTACTCCTCTGCCTTGCGATACATTCTGTATACGCACTCGACGACGTTTCTCTCGCTGGCAGCCTGCACTGTACTACTTTAACCAGTACATCCGCCGCTCGTACGCCTCCTCATCTTTGGGCTATTGCAGCCTCTTCGGCCTCTGGGTGTTGTTCTAAACCGAGTCGACGCCTGCTGGACTCCTACACGTCCATGGCCCCCTGTAATCCGATGCGAGCCGTGTATTCATCGCACCTGGCTCCAATGCTCGGAGAAGGGATCTCTGGGCGCAGGTGTTGTTTCAAGCAGATATTTGAACGCAGCAAATTTCACGGCCTCATGACCGAAGCTGATTGCCTGTACGCGCAATTCCATCGGTAGCAGTAGCTCTTTTGAGCAGTAGAAGAGCCTTTGCGCCAGTAGGCGTGTGCAGTGATCGCGATCAACTCAATCCAACCTCCAGAGGATATTGTTAATTGAGTTGGTGTAACAATTGCAACAAAATAGCAGTTTATTCAATTTGTTGATTAGATTAGTTGAAGTACTGCCTTATAACACCTTACTGTCGCTATTAAAATGTCTCCAAAACTGTGTATACTATAAAAATAACTACTTAATTGCACTTACAACACTTCTTTACTATAGCCTAGCAGATTATCGAATGGATTGCCTTCTAGCTTACTAATATTCCGCGGCCGCTAAGACGCGAATTATTTACTTACAATTCACTAGTTTGGCATATAAAACGATAGAGGCTGTTCTTAGGCTCTTAGAGTAACTATTAGGAGCGAATTTTATAGATTTTTAGCTATATTGCTTATTTCCTTACTTACACAAGCCTGCCAAGACCTCAATTACACCAATCGCAAGGCTATATTAACGACTCAGAGCTCAGATTAAAGGGGTTGTAAGCTATAACGGCCGGCAATTGATTGCAGATTAATGGCCAATTCAATTCAACTACTCCAATCGATTGATTGATCGCAGATCACTGGGCGTGTGACTTTGGCTTGAAAAGTTCCACTGTCAGAAATGCAATTGTCGAGTGCTGTGGGACCACTCCACTTGTAATCGTGGTCATGATAATAGCAATGGGCAGTTCGGTGTCTCCATGGAGCGAAGTGCACTATATCCACAATGTTTCTCGCGCCCAAGCAATCTCGATCTCTGGCTTTCAGGTGTTTGAGTCTCCTTAGAAGAGGAAATAAGTCCTTAGCCGTCCGTTCCGGCTCGACGAGTATATGTGGGCAGCACCCATGCTGCGGCTCGACTAGACTATAGTTATGCTCTGAAGCCCTTTGAGATCTCTCAAACGGCACAGACGATCCAAAGTTGTTCGAAATCTTTGTCGATGATTAGCAGGGTGGTCGACACCAAGCGGGGGTAGTGCTTGATTGATTGGCCGGGACGGCTCGTCTGATCGTATCGTCTACAATCGAACTAATTACTGCTTGTCTGTACTGTCCACAGGTCCGTACTGGCGGCTAGGTTCTTGGCGGCGGTGCGGCTCGAAAAGTGGGTCTATACAATCTCCGAGGGCTCTCCGCTACTACCCTCGTAGCAGGCTAGTACACGCAGACAGACAGACAGACAGACAGCGAGCTTCCGCTTGTTTGTACTGCCGTTTTCGAGGTCTCCGCTTAATTTTACTACGCTGATCAAACAGTACAGTACGTACTGAGGTGTACTGACCATCGACCACATCAGCCTGGAGATGCCTAATCATGCATCTCCAGGCTGATGCGTCGAATGAGATGCGTAGGCAGATTGATGCATGAACTTGCGTACCAGTAGTATGCCGGTATGTGGAACGTATTGCAGCCGTAAAGCAGTGGTCGGGTCTCACTGTAGACCTGGCGGCTGACTCGGAGAAGAGCGCCCGCGATGGCCTGGCGCATGCATGATATTCGCTCTCCGTATGTGTTTTGGCATTCGCCGCATACGCAATCTCTCCTTGGACGCTCCGCCCAATAAATTGGCCGAAATTCACGGGAAATTATGATAGGCCCTGCGTGGTGTACGAGCGCTTGTTCATAAATCTGGTTGCGAATCTCTGCTGGTAGGTCTAGTTACCTGAGACGAGGAAGGCGAGATGCTTTGCTTCCAGCTTGACTCGGAGGCATGTCAGAAGGCGGAAAGGAAATTGTTATGTCGACCATGTTGGTTGCTTGTATGTGTGATAAAGGTGATCAGCGCGCGGGCTGTCGAAGTTGGAGATATTTTCTCCTGAGTCATCGCGTGAAGTTTGGTAGACGCAAAGCCGAATGTCATCGCTCAGCTCGGTGCTACGTGGCCATCTGTCTTGATATGACCTAGGATCTAGTCGGATCGTGGTTTTCTCCGATTCTGCCTCAAATTCTCGCTGTACATTGACGCCCTCCTCGGACCAAGCGTCGACTGCACTACCATAATCGCAGTCGTGGTAACGAGCCAATTGCTTAAGCAAGCGGAGAAGTTTCCATCGAGATGTCAAAATGGTACCCGAGAAGACCACGATCCGAGTAGATCCTAGAGCATATTATATGCTACAATTCCTTCTTCGATGGATTACCGCCGGGGCCGACTTTTCAATCGATTCTTCCACCACATTAAATATGAAGACTCCTTGGAAAGATCTTGATCGTCTTTCCCGCAATGTCTGGATCATGCTCTCAATAGCCTCCTTGTGTGCGAGGACCATATTCGTGGAGCCAAGAGGGCCAATCTCAATCGTACGCACTTCCTGCCGGTGCCCGCGCTGATGGTCGCCATTGACAAGTGGATTGGACGCAGAGCGCACAACAACAAGCTGTGACACTTGACTTACGGAGTCGTGTAGACTAATCCAGCAATCGGCAGCTCGCATCTTCCATGCACCTGTCCAGAGTTCGTGATGCAGTATGGCTCTCACCTCTGCTTGGAAGAGCGCTATGTGAGTGGTGGTGCGCCTGTAATTCCTCGGGCCCTCCATGCCGCTGTCGTGATCATGCCAGTTGCATGGAGTTCGTGAGGTCGGTGCGGTGAACTTGATGATTTGAGATATGCTTTGTGCATCTGCTTCGCGGCCATCCCTTCGCCTGTATCTTCGGAGCTGTTTGAATAGAGCATATAGATTTCTAGCCATCCTACCGGGCTGTTGTAGCACTTGTGGACAACAAATATGGCTTTGCTCAGTCATGATAATGCTTTGGAGATTTCTTAGTGGCCGCAAGTGCTTGATATCGGTTCGCAACTGCCCGTGTTTGCGATCATCTGGCTTATCGAGATCCACATGCCGGATAAGCTGAAGTGGCAAGCCCATACCCTTCAGCCCCTGGGCGTCAGAATGACATCGAGGGGGCCGGAACGTGTTCATGCCATAGAGTATGGGTAGTGCTTCGTCGTAGATCTTGCGACTGACCCGCACCAGATTGGCCGTGATATGACGAGTTATGCATGGGTGCGGTGACTGTCGTCCCTTCCCTGGCGAGCTTCTACTACAGATGCAGCCATATTGTCGCTCGACATAGTCATCAGGCTTCTTGGGAGAATACCACTTGCACCAAGCGTCGTGGAACAACGCAATGGGTCTCTCGTGATATATGAGCGCATACTCGTAGATCTGATTCTGTACCTCTGCTGGTAGGTCCAGAAAGCCAGTGCTGCTGTTGAACGGCGGGAAGGAAATCGGCATACACGCGTGATGAGGAGTATGATGCCGGTAAGAGCAATGCATGAGCGTGCGACTCCAGGTATTGTAGATATGGATAATCCTTCCTGAGTCACCACGAAAGCTGAATTTGGTAGCGCCAAGGCGACTGTCAGCAAAATTAGAGCCCAGTGGTACTCGTGGCTCACATCCTCTGCGAGTCAAATGTCAGCAATGACCATGTGAAGTGAACTTACAGTAGCTATCAAAGCTACAACGTGCAGAAATCCATCCGAGTAGAGCATCTCTTCTCCTATTCTATGCGCAGAAGTTTGCACAGCAACGTCTCCAACCTCAGCACCCTAGTCGCCACCATACCATCAGAGATATTCGCAATGAATAGCAGTCATCTCTGATATCACCTAGAAAGCTGAACGCACCACATCTCTGACCTCAGCATCATAGTCCTCGCTGTCTATGCAGAAAGATATCAAATCCGCGAGAGACGTGATTAGCTCACGAGACATCCAGTTCCACCATTAGCACGTCGCTCAGCAATCTCTGCACGCACCTCTTCTCCCTGATCGATCATAGTCTTAAACGTCTCAAAACCAGCCATAACACCATTCTCAATTCTGTAAAGCACTCCAGCCTTCTTCACAAGATTCTGCGCAACTGACAATCCTCGATTAACTTCGAGCAATTTGGCCGCGATAAGCAATCCAGAAGTCAGGCGGCGATCGATCAGAGCGTATTTCTTCTGCTCCAGGCGAACTGAATTCACCGAAAGCTCGATGTCCCAACCTAGTGCCTCACCAAGTTGTTCAATGCGAGCTAAAGTCTCCTCGTGGTCGGACCGGTGATCGAGCCAAGAAGACTCCATCATGGCAGCTGGGAATTCGACAAAGTCTGTTCTTGGTAAGTCGGCGTATCTGCGATCGTTCCAAGTGGCCTGTAAGCTCTCGAAGTTGACGCGGAACTCTTCGTACTGAGCTGGAGTACGCGTTGGCTCCTCGGCTTTTGGCGGCTTCATGAAAGCGCGAGCGAATGCAAGAAGGCGACGGCGTTGGTTGCGAACGGCTGAGCCGTCTGCTTGCTCGGCACGGCATAGAGGACAGTCGCAGGCAGGGTGACCGACGGACGATACACCCCAATACGTATCGTATTGATTGATCGGCGTAGTACGATCAATTAGAGCCTCTAAAAGGCCAATACAATTAATCAAGGTAGTCGTCGTCCGTCCGGGTGTACTAGATGTATTAGATGTATTGGCGTATTACTCGTATCTTAGCCTCCCGGGCTTCTTCTCTTCTTAACCTACCGACAATTACCCTCTCTACTATAATTTGGCTTGTTCTTATAATCTAGTATAGGCAATAAGGTATATATAATCGATTAGGAGTAGGCAGAAGTAACTAATTGTAGTAGGAGGCTATTATTAACCTTACTAGCGACAATATACCCCCTCCCTCCCCTACGCTAGCGCTATCGATACTACGGCCGCGCAATGCTCTCGATAAGTTCCTTATAGTCTTAATAGACTACCTTCTATACTAGAAGCAAGGCGATATACTATATATTCGTAGTCGAGTAGTAGATACTATTTTTTCGAAGAGTACTTAGTATAAGTAGTTAGAGGCTATTGTTCTTAATACTACGCCTTATACAAGGGAGCAAATCAAGCGTATTATTACTAATAGAAAGGAGCTCTATCTATACGTCTAGAATTGTAGTTATAAGTATTATTAGTATTAGAAACAAGTAAATAGTAGTAGTCTTAGTATATTAGAGGAGGTATTTGTAGCAGATAGTCGATAAGGCTATAAGGCTAATAAGGCTAAAGGTAAAGACAAGGGTCTAGTTAGCTAGCTAGCTCTAAGCCGTACGGCAGATAATACAAGAATGCTATCTTTTACCTTAATCTAGAGTCTATATAGCAAAGCTAAAGAACTTTAAAATAATAACTACTAAGTTATTAATACTATATATATAAATAATATTATATAAACAAACCGAATAGTACAAGTTATAGCTAAGATAAAATAGAAAATTTCTATCTTATTAGATTCCTTATAGTATATATATTAAGTAATAAGGAATTTATAATAGATTTTAGGTTAGAAATATACTCTTATATATATAATATTAAGCTTAAGTTTACTCTATAAGTAGATGCGACATAACTACTTAGCTAAAATATATAAGAATTATAATTCTAACTAAATAAGGTATATAAAATAATATCTAGTTAAGTAAATATAAAAAAATACGCTTGTTCTATAGCGCTAGGTATTGTAAATAGATATATTATAACCCTAGTCTATTGCAATCTAAGCTTCTTACTCTTAACGTATCTTACTCTATATATACTATAATAATATTATTAAAATATAATATAATAGATATAGCAGAGTTAGAAATTAGTACTAAGACTATCCTCGACAACCTTACTAAGATATATAACAAATCGCAGCTCCCTACTATATACTAGAGCTATTATACTAAGTCTAGCTTCCTTGTCGATAGACTATACCTTATAGGATATATCCCTATACTACCTAGCAAGTAGCTATAGTCGAGCTAGTACTAGAGGGATAAAGTAGGCGTCGGTATTACTAAGGTAAAGACTAGCAAGAGGTAGTAGCTATGCCGAGCATACTATAAGATACTAGGCTCGCAAGAACTTGTTCTAAAAAGTATAGTTTCTATAACTTATATACTAGATTACCTCTATTCTTGTAGTAGTAAGAGTTACTACTTTAATCGAGAAGGCGTCTATATACTACTAGATAGTAAGAAACAGACATATACCGATAGCGATATATATACTACTTTTTAGGCTTAAAAGAAGATTAAAGAAGATAAGAAAGTCTTCGATCGCATAGGCTAGTACAAAGTGTTTCTTAAGTAGAAGATTAGCAACGATTAGTTACTTAGAAAGACTGCCTCGAAGCGCCTATATAGACTGCTATACTTTAAGAATAGCTAGATAGAGGGCATAGTACCTTATTTGTATAATACTATATATTACTAGCTTATAAACTTTTTTAGAGGCTTGAAACTAAATATTTAGAGGTTACTTAAGCGCGCAAAGAGTCGCCTTTGCGTCTCCTTTAATAGCTAGAAGTCCGATAACAAGCTAGAACTACTAGGTATATTCGCGCACTACGTAGACAAACACGGCAAGTACGTCTTAATTATACTAGGCCTACTAAACCTCTATAGCTCGAAGGAGGCACAAGATACTATAGACGCTATCTTAATACTTCTTACTAAGTTCGATATATAAGGCTAAGTATAGTACTTCTAGTTAGATAATATAAATATTAATAATAAGGTCTATTGTCTACTAGTAGCGAATTTTGGACTATACTCTTAGAAGTGTCGCCTATACTATAGCGCTTATGTTATTAACCTAGTATATAAGGCGATACTCTATAGCTATAATATAGACGCAATAGACTAGGCCTATAATAAGGATAATAATAATAGTAATATTAAGTATATAGACGAGATAGAAGACAACAAAGAAATAAAGAATTTTAAGCAATAGATATATATATAAGAAGCTATAGACTTACTTGTTCTATAGCGCAAACAAGGCTCTATTAGCAAGCTTTATAATATTATTATTTATATACGATACTTAGGCTTATAGTATAAGTACTTTAAGAGCAAGTA
Source organism: Sphaerulina vaccinii (assembly GCA_022570795.1). NCBI lineage: Eukaryota > Fungi > Ascomycota > Dothideomycetes > Mycosphaerellales > Mycosphaerellaceae > Sphaerulina > Sphaerulina vaccinii. Next base: position 152,755 of record JAKUDP010000001.1, read on the forward strand.
GAAGGAGGTTAATCCGGATATATATATTCTTAAGCTTATTCTAAATAGTAGTATTAGATAGAATAGTAACTATAATATAATAGAAAGAGGCTTTAAACTTAAGGACGCTATTAACCTCTATTAAGCTTACTACTATAAGGTTAACAATAGACTACTAGTATACGAAGATTACCTTATAAGTAAAGACTAGTAAGAGATTAAAGAGCTCTATATACTACTTAAACTAGCAAAGAAAGCCTTACTTAGTCTCTAAATAGATAGTATATATATCTACGGCTCTATATAGCAATTACTAGTTACTCTTAATATACTAATAACACGCCTAGAAGAAGCTAAGAACAAGTAGTCTATACTACCTAACTCGCACTATAAGGCCTATATAATATTAGGCTAGAAGAAGCTCGATAAGTACTTCTTACTTATAGATAGATTGCTAGCTTATATAGCCTCTATCGTACTTTATCCGCACTTTAAACTACGCTAGTTTAACAAGAAATAGAGTAGTCTATACTTCGATCTAGTAACTAAGAAATGCGGCTAATCTACTATAAGGTTCGGCTATAGAAAGAAGAAAAAAGCTACTTAATTATAAGCCTTACAAACTATATAGTAAGGCAAGCTATTTACAGATTATATATAGCGTATAGTAAAGGAACTATAGCTCGAATATCGAGCTAAATATAGTAGTACTATAATAGCAATAATAAGAGGCCTTACTTTATCTACTAACTAAGACTCTAGCTTATATAAGACTAATATATAGATAACTAAAGAAGCTATTATTAACAAATACGACAAGTACCTTATACTGCCGATAGCACCTCTAAAAACAGACGTTCTTACTTAGTAGAATAAGCACGTAGACAAGTATCTAGTACTTAGTAAACTAGCGTTTAATCTAATAGCCTATCCGGCTTTTTTAACTACTATAGAACGTGCTTTTTTAGAAGCTAGCTATATTCTGAATTCGGCTACATAGCATATAAGAAGCGACTTAGCTAAAGCTAACTAATGCCTTAAGAACTAGCTTAATTATAACCTTATTATAGATAGTATTGTAGTATAGTTTAATAGCGACAGTAATAAAGAAAGCAATAAAGACTAATATTTACTTATAAAAGGTCCGTGCATCGATACGTGCCGGCACGGACGATTATAGGCAAGCTAGTATCGATACAAGCCAATTAATCTACTGTCACAAGCCAATCAAACAAGCACTACCCTTGATTGGCGTCCGTCCGTCCGTCGGTCACCCTGGTCGCAGGTGAAGCCCCATGGTCCTAGAGCTGGTCAGCGAGTTATTCTGAAAAGGTGATCCTTTTTCGGAACTGTGTCGGCATTGCTCCAAGTGGCTTGGTTGCTGTGCGGTCTTAGAGAGATGATGTGAAAGGGAGGATTACTAACCTTCAAGCGCAGCCTGACGCTGCTCATAGTCATAGTCGTTACGATACGAAGTGAAGAACTCCTCGCTCTTCTTGATATCCTTGGTTGCTCGCACGATAACCAAGTCACCAAGGTAAGCACGAGCTGAGTTGGGAACACAAGAGTGGTTGGCCATGCTCCACTTAGTCCAGATACCGGCATTCTGGTCACCAATGTAGCTGCTGAAGCCATAGTCTTTGCCAGCTTGATCAGCAGAAGGTGTCGAAATCGAATGCATGTTCTGGCCCATGATAGCATGTGTGTGGAAGACATCGATGACTGACTGACCATCCACGATAGTGCCTTGGAGAGAAGATTTCCGATAGTCGTTGTCGAAGAGAGTGGCCATTTCTGACTGACGAGAAGGGTCGCGAGCCAATTCGCGGACTGTCGCTTGCCAGAGTGCAGCACCGTTGAGGGCTGCTTGATCAGACGCGGCATCGTACGAAACCGCGACAAAGAAGTCTTCGTCGTTGTCGAACAGAATGTGAGCCGCCTTCTCGACAAGTATGATCTGGCCGAATGGTATGTTCTGCCAGCTATTAGCGATATTCCACGACGACTCATTCATCGTGTACATACCGTTGCGGCAAAGAGCCCACGTCCGTGTACAGGACCTGAAGCAAAAGGTCGATTAGCCATGTTTCTCTGATTTGGTGACATGAATTTGAGCAGGAGGTCTGACGCTTGGGTGGCGTGGTGGGTGCCTGAGATCGGGAGAAGGTGCTAACTTACTGTTGTTGGTTCTGACCTTATTCGTAAAGTCTGCAGCATCGATACGACTCTGCGTTCCGATCTTGGCAGTGATCGCCGAGAAGTCGTACGATCCGCTGTTCTGTTCGACAAGTCGAGCAGCACAAGCAGAAGAGAGGGCCTTGACATCGTTGCAGTCAATATCGAGGTCTAGGCCAAGTGCCAGATCGAACAACCCTTGGGCTCTCTCGAAGTGACGGAGCTTGTACGCTGCCGAGCCTATATTCGAGCTCTCATCAGATGTGTCTGCACACTGGAACGTGAACGCCACTTACCAGCACGATAGTACGACTTGTAGTTGAGCTTGGCCGCTTCGGGCTTGGTGCCGGAAGGGCCAGGTGTAGGTGGAATGATGTATTCGAGAGCGTCTGCTATGGTAGAGTCGTAGTAGCCCAGCTTCAGGTTGGCATAAGCACGGTTGCGATAAAGGTCTTGTTTCAGGCCTGCATCTCCGTCCTCGAGAGCAGCTATGCCTGCAGTGTAAAATCGTTCGGCTTTGGCGAAGTTTCTCGTCTTGATCGCGGCATTGCCTTCATGCTTCGAGTAAAGTGCAGGGTTAGCTGAGAATCGTCTATTGTGCAGCCTGTTTGAGATTGACATTGCTTCTGCTCGCCATGCCAGTGGAACCAAAGGGTGGTTGACCGGGAGCTGGACAAGATCGGAGGGATGGTCGATGCGGATGTACCATGATGTCTGGTTCTTGTCTGGGGTGTAGAAGGGCTCCTTGATCGCGTAGATCGCGCGATTTGGTACCATGTCTGCTCCCATCTGGCGTTGGCCATGGAAGATTCTTAGCCATTCGTGATCTCCAGTTTCGTCCTCAATGACTGACAGGCTGTAAGTTATGTCGAGCATCGGATTGCCTCTGGCACGAACGATCAAAACTTGACCACGGTGGTGAGTCTGGTTCTTGAGATCTTGCAGATCGATCTGGTGATGTTAATTCACGTCACTACGATAGCATGGGTTCATGTTGGGTCTCTAGCATACCACGTGGAGATCGTTGAGTTTCTTTGTGCAAGGAAGATATGGTTCCGGCATAGGCATGAACATCGAGTTCGCGAGGTTATTGTTCACACCAAAGTTCTGCTCTCTTGCTGCAATCTGAGCCGTCGTGTCCGTCAGAAGCTCAATGCGTCCTGCAAGTGGATACTCAGCTAGTGGATAGCGCGTTCGCGGTAGTCCCTTGACAGAGACAGCGAATCGGACTCGAGCCTTCTCAGTTTCAATCTCCTCGTCCTGGAAGCGCTGGCGATCTGGTGTATTGCTGTAGGTGAGTGAGAAACCCTCTCCTGCGATACCCTCAGGTGGAAAATGTGCAACAAGATGCGGTTGGGTGGCAATGAAAGCATCACGATCTCCTGACATGACGGACGCTGTGAGTGCGTCTGCTGCTGGGCCAGTGATATTGCCTTCAGTGCGCATTCTGGCGGCAGCCAGAGCGCGCATCGACGGAGTTAGAGGCAGTCGAGCAGCCATGTTGGCGAATGACTCTGGGAAGGTGCTTCGTTCTGCTCACTACGCTGGTCGGAGCTGCGTTCGCGTGGATTTGCTGCTGACACGGAGAGTATCGAGTTGAGCAGTCCGGAGTCGCCAGTGGTGGTGTGGCCACCCAGGAAGAGTGCGAGAAGAGAAGAGGTGGTTGTGTCTGGTCCCGTTGCTATCGTCTCTGTTTCTGTTTGTACGGCGAGCTGCACAATCTGCGACGCCGTTGTGGGGAGGTGAATGCACAATCTTGCAGGGATTAGAAAAGTGACTGCTCGAGAGATTGTTTCAATGGCAGCATTCGCGCTGTCACTTGTTGAAGTCGTGAATGTTCATATCGCTCAGCTGCCTGCGTCTCGCAGTACTGTATATTCTCTATACGTCTCATCAGCCATGACACTCTCGCGATTCCAGCAAAATACTTCCTGCCGCCAGCCGCATTGGACTCCGCAGCTCAGGTGCTTCCATGGGTTCCTGAAGCATCGATGTCCACGGGTTGGGTTTACGACTGGACTCCTGTGGTTCATTCGGTGTATGCTAGACAGTGGTTTCGCCTCACAGCTGACGCCACTTCCCAATCTTGTAGGCTAACGAAGAGGCGGTGGAAGGCCTGCTATGGCCAGAGCAATCTGGATGATTCTTCACCAGGCTCTTGTGGTCGTCCTATTCGGTGAGAGTTGCTTGTCTGGTCGCCATCATCGTCGTCGTCACCACCGCTGTCTCCCGGTGGCGGCGGCTGTATAGCACTGCCATTCTAGAACAATGTTATTCGCGCGAGGATGTTTCTTTCACATGCCCGGCTGCTGGAGGAAAGGATCGCCCTGCTTGGCGAGACGTCATCCTCGAGGCTCACGCGATGAAGATCAGCATTCATTGTCAGCATCTTCATCCTCTTCCATTCCTAAGGTAACACCTAGATCCGAACAGACTGCCCACTATGCCATTCGACGGCAAGGCTATGCTGAAGGGAGGCTGGCATCCGGCTGGCGATAAGCAGATCAAGAGAGAAACATGGAAGAGTGATATCAAAGGCCTAGCAACGGGCAAGAAGAAGGATCCATTAGCAGAACAGCGAGCGAACCACCAGTCTACTCCATTGCAAAGCCTGAAAGATCCCGATTCGTTTGGACCTCCTCCCAAAGCGAGGTCACACTATGGTGAGGATGGACGTCCGATCAACCCGGTAGCCGTTCCTGGACGAAGTTCTGGCAGCGGCGTATCAGCGGCCAACATACCGCATTCTTTGGCTAGCATACCAACGGAGCATAAGGGAGGGCTGGGTGCTCCGGTAGTGGAGACGGGCTACGCGCAGAGAAGGCAGCGGGAAGCAGAGGAGCGAGAACGACGGGAGCAAGAAGAGCTGAATCGAGAACGAGGGCCGTATCAGAAAGACACCACAGGCATAAACACAGCGAACTTCGCGCCACCTCCTAGGCATTACGCTGTAGGTGGTGGCAGTGGAGCAGCGAGTCCGGTCCAAGCTGCAGGACGTGCTTCACCGGCTTTACCTCCTCGTGTTCCGCCTAGACAAGCGACTCTTCCGCCTCCACCCTCGCGACAGACGACAGGAACGACGTCAGCACAAAGTAGTGGAGCGCCTCCACCCTTCCTACCTCCTAGACAAAACGAGTACCCAGACGAGCATACTCCGGCCCCTCCTCCGAGTTATGGCGAAGCATTGAATGCTCCCTTTCCTCCTGCGCAGAATGCAGCGAACAAGTTTGAGACGGCAGCGACGGGTGCTGCAACAAGATTCGGACAACAGGCTGCCACGAGCTGGATGAACCAGCAGAGACAGGGACAGGCAGGCCAGGATCCTGCGGCTGTCAATCAAGGTGCTGCGAGCAGATTAGCTGGCGCGGGTGTCGCTGTGCCTGGATTCGGTATCGGAGGAGGCTCCTCTTCATCTGGTCAACAGCAGCAAGTCCCAATGCCCTCAGCTCAACAAGTGCAGAGCGCTGCGACATTTGCTTCTGGCGCGGCATCACGCTTCGGACAGCAACAGCAACAGAATCAGACGGCTGGTGGGCAAGGACATGGTGGCCAGTTTAGTGAGCTACAGCAGAGATTCGCGAGGATGGGCACTGGATCGAATGCCACTCCAGCTGGGCAAGAGAGTGGTGTGATAGCTGCGAAGAAGCCTCCGCCTCCGCCACCTAAGAAGGCTGGTTTGCAGGCTGCACCGACAGCTGGGGAAGGGAGTGGATCCGCACCGCCACCTGTGCCTATGAGTAGTAAGCCGAAGTGGTAAAATACGAGATGAGGACAAACTGAGATCATGAAAGCTTGCGGACGAAGTGGTGAAGAATGATTTGGGCAAGAGAACACGAGCTTGCAAGATACCCTATTCTCTTCCCTGGCCATGCCTACTGCTCTTCGGATAGGTGTCAACCATTTCCGTCTTCTTGCACGTTCGCGTATGTTTCGTGTCAACATAGATTGCGATCTATCACTCCGGATCTATCACTCCGATCTATTCCCTGTCGTCTTGGCATCTCGCCTTGGACGCGTCGGAGGCCTCTCCATTTCTCGTTCTCGACATCTTTTCCATCATCTCATCTGCTATCTTCTGCACTACTGCGCAAAGCATCGGATCCATCACCGAGAGAGCATTCGATGGCAAACACCGAGACTCCCAGCTCTACATTAGCACCTACGCCAAACTCAGAAGCACCATCCGGAAGCACCGCACCAGCGATTCTGAGATTACCGCCAGAGCTCCACGAGGCTATACTCGCTCATGTACCTCTACGCAACGACCTCAACAGTGTCTGTCTGACCTGCAGAGAGCTACAACATGCTGCGACGCCTCTTCTATACCATAAAGTTGAGCTTGATCTAGGAGAAGCATTTCCAGAGATACGACGAAGTCTACTATGGCACCCTAAGCACAAAGGCTTCAAATACACTCGCCATCTCAAGATCTTCACCTCTAATCAAAGGACTGGGTCGTTCTCCCTGGAGGTCGTTGAGGCAGGATGGAAGGACATCATGTCCATCATTCGCCAGCTTCTTCAGCTCCTGTCGCACGACGCATTGAGATCTTTGTCGTGCCCGAGCAATATACCCTGGGACTTGGGCACGATTCTCACTCTGTCTAGACGACAACGTAAGCTCGAGCGTCTGGAACATCTATCGTTGGAGAAGAATATTATCGGATTCTTAGAGCCAGTGTTCTCCCAACTTGCATTCTCCGAGCTTCGAAGCTTAGAGGTTCCTGTATCAATCGGCGGAGAGGACGATTTGACCTTCTATGGGTGCCTCATAGCTTACTGTCACAAGATCGAGCGACTTGCAGTTCGTAGGAAGAGCTTTTCGCTCCAGAGGGCTTCTATGCCAGGTGCAATTGCTGCGCACACTGGCTTGAGGAATACGCCTACTTGGTATGGCACGGTCTTCTACGCACTGTTCCAACAAGACAGCCTTTCTACGAAACGTCCTCTCTCGCTGGTAGAACTTTGCTTCCAGGAACAGGACCTGCAGTGCTTCTCCACAAGGTTTTCGGACACTATCGACATCAATGTGCTTCAATATCTGCATCTCAGCGAGTGCGGACACTCGAAAGATCTGCTTGATGCAATCGTTCACCAATACGCAGTACCCGAGCCGCCCCCTGGACTGCGCGGATTCATCTACGATCAGAGCGAATGTGATCAGGATGAGATGGAAAGTCTGGAGGCCTTCTTACGCTCTTTTGACACCCTGGAGTATATACAGTTACGAATACGCAACGCGGATGACTTTGAGATGGAAGCCTTCACACAGCATAAAGCAATGAAAGACATGTACATCAGCATCAGTGACAACACTGTTGACGGAATCACACGCTGGGAAATGATCGACGACACCTTCTATCAGCTCAAGAAGTTGCCAAAACTTCGTCAAGTGGCTCTGGCTGCACCAATGATGAGGACCGACTTGGACGCCGGATTCGGGAGAGGGAATGGTGGAATGTGGTTGGTGAGTGAGATCTTTGCCATGAGGTCCCAATTTTGACTGATCGTCATTGTCACAGAATGAAATGAGCACATGGACGGAGCTGAAGGTGTTACGGCTGCTCACTTGGCCTATTCCCAAAATGCGAGACCGGGAGTCGCCAGCAGACAAGCTCATCTCCTACATGAGAGATCTGGACTCCTTTGCGACTCTCGTTATGCGAAGACTCCATGCCCAGGATCGCAGTAAGTCTACTAAGCTTGAGTTACTAGTCATAGGAGATTCCTTGGACGAAGACTCTGGCCCATGGGAACACTTCACTGGACTAAAGTGCGTATGCTACGTACCTGGAGTACAGCGGGACATTTCCGGACGCGAGCAGGTTGTCGCTCTCCCTGCTAATCGCACGACTGTCCATTACCAGGTCCCACTTTTCGATGCCATCACGCAGGTGCAGAAGGACTTATATGATGACTGTGGCCTTGGCTTGGGCGACTACGGCCTTAGTACTCACCGGATGAGAAGCTATACTTCTCTTGCGAGGCGTGCGGCAATTATAGATCATGATCGCGACTATGAGAACGACGTTGTAATGTAATGATGTGTGAATACAAGTTCCGGCCTTGCACAAGTATGTACAGACTTGCTGCGACATCCTGCTCCGCAGTGATTCATCGATACAATCAGCAATCGGGAATGGTACAGTCTGGAGAACAAATTCATATCAAAGGCAAGCAAATGCCAAGGAAGAGCTCTCGACTATGACGCTGTGCGGCTGCCAATTCAACAAGAGGGTCTGTCGAAGGCACGTGTCGCGGGTTCAAGGACATTCTGAACAATGTCAGCACAAGAACATCGCATTACTGGGCCGAACTTCACGGCCGACGGCAGCAGTACCAATCCGTGTACCTGGGAACCTCCTCTTGATGCAACGCGATGCGCGGCGCTGCACAATGCCTTGATCGGGAGGAGACTGAAGAAAAGTGATACAATCGGCAATGTTGCGTCTGTGACCTGGTGGGAGCGATTCGGCAGCCAGGTCGAGTCAGCGGAAGACAAATTGCATCCTGCAGTGATCGCATTCCTCCAGACAGCCTGGTATTGCTGGACAACACGACCCAAGATCATTTCCGATGATGGCGAACCTCCCGACCTGTTCTGGAGTATAAAAGGACTCACGACGGCGGAAGGTCTGTTCGAGAATGGCGTCGCTGAGAGCTATGCGGGCATGAACACACTTGATGTTGGTGAGTTTGACGAATACTCGGAGTCTGATGTCAACACGGACGATGAAACGCCTCCGCCAGATTCACCACTGCCACGAGCTTCCGAGACAGATACGCCAGAGAGACCGCTGCTTGGACCGGAGAGGCCACCGTACTTGGACCGATTCCGCTTTATTACGCTTTACCAATCGTCAAGTGCCCAAGACGGCGAGTCACTGGGTGTTGTCTTCGACCAAAGAAAGCATTTAGCCATCTTCATAGCAACTAGATCTAAGGTACCTGATGCTTTGAGTTGGTATCGTGCCGGTAGCTGGCTTCCATTGGAGGTGATATTGGACTTGTGGCACAGCACGATAGACTGGGGCAAGATCAGTGCCATCGACGGAGTATGGTCGATGCGACCGTTCTGTCCGAGCGATCTCACCGACACGTTACGAGCATGGCATGAACTCATCAGCGAGATTGAGTCTCGCATACCAGAGAATGCTACCACAACAGCTTCAAGTGATCACTATGATGAGTACTTGCTCGATCAGCAGACTGCCCATAGTCTTGGCTTGCCTGGCTTTCGTCGAGACTTCTTGACAGCTGCACGGAGACCAAGATTTCGCTTTATTGCTCCAGGACTCGCGATTCCTACAACTTCGGAACTTGTGGAATCTATACAGCGCTGCCATGAAGAATCATCATCGTCAGAATCACGAAAAGCCGGGAAACAGGAACAAGTCGAGCATCCTCTGCTACTATTTCCCGCGATCAACCCAACCTCAGCAGGTCAAGATGAACACCTACCTCAACGAAGGAACCCAACAGACCCTATCAACAGTGAAAGACTATTTCCCTTCGCCAGCCCCAATGCCACCAACTCTCAAACACCCTTCTCCCCAGGCCTATACCTATCCTTCACAAACACCGAACAACACCCCTACGCCGATGCCTTCCGCCTCATACTACCCTACGCCCTAGGGTCGAAAGGCTGTGCACAAACATCTTCTCTCGATCAGATTGTGAATAGATATGCTGAAATATATCAGCTAGGATACGATACTACTGGAGCTGGAACAGGAGAACATGATGCGCAGCTTGCAGGACTGTTTAATCATTGGAAAGAGAAAGTGCGAGGGGTGCATCGTGGTTGGGGCGTTGGGGAGGACGGCGTCGATAGTATCGATCAGGATGACGGGCAAGTGAGAGGTATTGAAGTCTTCAAAGATGCTGACGAGGGGAATCTTTGGGGTGCGTATCATTTACCTGGGCCGAGGGAATTGAATCATCGTAGATGTAAGAGAGAGGCTGCGGCTCGACAGGCGAGCAAGCCAGCTGATGCAAGGTAAAGATCTCAGATGTTGCAGCATGCTAGAACTCCAGTATGGAGACTTGTCAAAAAGCTGGGAGAAGATGCGACTGCTACGGTTGCAAGCATTAGAGAAGGCGGCAAAATGTTCGAGATCGAGAAGGGGGATTCTGTACCGTTGAATCTATTCACTCGCGTACTTGCTGCGAATGACATAACGCCAGTCTGCGTAAGCCACGCCCGCTATAACACTTTACTCAATATAAATCTATCCGCTCGTGTACAACAATAATCCGAAATCGAATTCCTCATCCTTCCCATCCCTCTGCTCATCCAATAGCAACAGTAACAGTCGGTCTCACAGTCTGCCCCGGCGGCGTAATAGTAGCAACAGGCTGTAAGACCGTCGTCCTGGTATTCGTGCCCGTTTGAATAAGATTCGCGGTACTGAAGACTGGTCGAAGGACTGTCGTAGGAATGACTGTGACGAGTTGTTGAGTCGTGATACTAATGATTGTAATAGTCGTGACTTGGAGCGAGATGATTGTCGTAGGAATTATTTGGATGGAAGTGAGGAGTTGTGTCGTGTCTATACCATTTCAGGAAATTAGTTGCTTGCTCAGATAGAGAGGTGATGGACGTTGTCTAGAATGGGCATACTAACCAGGCAGAGTGAGTAGATTGGTGACAGTCCTTGTCAAACTTGATATGATCGTTATCGGACGCGTGACTGTGGAGAATATCGTGAACGGAAAAGCCTGCAGAAAGGTCTGCGTGATGAAGTTGGTTTGCAAGAGATATTGCGTCGCAGCAGGAGGGAAGATCGTCGAGATCGTAGTGGCGTAGAAGAAAGGAGGGCCATTGGATCCATCATAGTACTGAAGCTTTATCGCCGCAACATAATAGATGTCGGAATACGCTGCAGTCGGCGGGACGAAGCGTTGTGAAGGTGCTTGAGTGTAAGTTTTCGTGTTTTTGAGATATTAGTATGCTTTCTTCGCGTTTCCTCTCTTCTCCAGCGAGGATAGGTGTACACGCACATATAGCAAGTCCCTGCTCCTTGACCATACAGCGGGCCCGAGTTTGTAGGTTGGTATGTAAAGGCCGTGCAGTTACCATTGTTCATGTTGGCACTGGTCGAACACTGGTAGAAGCAGTCGTTGAAGCTATCCGAAACTTGGATGGACCAGGTAGAGCCTGAATACGTATCGTAGTTACACCACATAACATACTGTACTCCAGTATTCGGATCTGTGACAACTGTCCTGTCCTGAGGCTGGGGACATGTATAACTCGGTGGGAGAGGCGGGTAATTGGCCAACTTGATGGCGGAGACTAAACCGGTGTTTCCTCCGCCGGAGAACGTGCTGTAAGCACCGACTTGTGTGTATTTGAGGTAGCATGTACCTGAGCCCACGCCGTAATCGGATCCGGAATATGTAAAGGCTGCGCAGTTGTCGGTCGTGGAGCAGAGGTTGAAGCACTGATTGAAACTGTCGGTCACATAGGTATTGCTGGGCCCACCACCAGGAGTTGTGTCGTAGCCACATCGCATGATGTATTGCACGCCAGTGGTTTGGTCAACCACTACATTGCCGTTGTTGTCAGGCTGCGAGACTCAGCATTGTTCAAAAGAATATTTGTGCTGGTCGAACTTACGCAGGCGTAAATGTTCTGTCCAGTGACATGGCCGACTAGCAAGGCAAAGGCCTGCAATAAGGCGATGTGCCTTGAACGCATCGTAGTAGGTCTGAATTTGACTGACAAGCTGATGGGTCCTTGTCACAGGATGATGCAAAGATCAAGATCACAAGCTTGGATTCGTCTTCAATACATCTGTAACATCGATGATCAAGCGGTTCGTGAGACATGTACTATGCCGAGTGACGACCCCAGAGGTCGGCAATTTCAAGCCGAGTCATCATATAGGACACGAGCTCAATGGGGTCGGAATGCGGAGGATGCGCTTGCGCTTCCAGTGTCCAGTTCGTTGGTAGTAATCCTTCTACAGCCTGTGTAACATCTGCTTGTTCGCGATCGTGTGAAACCCGTCCTTGTCCAGATTACTCATTAGTATTAGCGCTTCGATTGCATTGCTGCGTACTGCACAGTCCTTATGCAAATCGATGTGTTGTGCATTAAGATGTATTCACTAGCGTCACCTGCCGTCCCGTGCTGCATTCCAGAGCAGTACTCTGGGAGTCAGGAGTCGACACTAGCTGCGCAGACAGCTCCGTTAATTAGTTCGGAGCCGAAATACAGCCTGATTCAGCACATCCTGATCCAGAAGCGATTCGAATTCCATCCTCTCAGCCGTTCTTCCATTGCTAATTGAAGAGCGACTCGAAGTCTATGTCTCCGGTGTTGTTCGCTTCGTCGCCCATCGCGGATCCGTCGAAGTTGGCGAGGTCCATGAGATCGTCGAACGTAGTATCTCTCTGCTCGCCAGCTCCTTGCTGATTCATCGCATTGTTATTCTGGTCAGTGGGATTCGTGTTGAAGAACGAATTCAAATCTAGCTCCGCGCCACTAGCATTGGACTGTGTATTGGCGTAGTCTTCCAAACCTGGCAGGAGTGATGATATGTTGTCATTGTCACCATTGTCGGCATTGAAGTTCGTGAAGTCGCCAAAGTCGATGTCTCCAGTTGCATTCTCGTCAAAAGTGAATTCGTTGTTGGTCTCTGTGTTGGTGTTGGTGTCGCCGCCACCGAAGAGGGAGTCGAGGTCATTGTTAATGCTCTCTTTAGCCGTATCAGGAGCCTTCTCGTCTTCGGGAGGTTTATCTGCTTTGCTGTCGTTCGCCGCGGTATCGAGCTGGAGAGCATTGTCTGTAGGTTTCTCGTCCAACTGTTTCGTCTGGTCCTTAGTGTCATCTTCACTTCGACTTGCAGGTTGAGTGCCCTCTTCGCCCTGACTGTCAGTTGGCGGTACAGGTTTGGCGTCAGGACTTCCAGCAGCTGCCTCGAGCGTGTCTTTGATCAGCTGGACTTGATCTGCTGATGGCTGTTCTGGTTGGGCATCTTCCATGGTCACATCCTCTGTCGCCACCGGCTGGTTCTCGACGTGCTCGCGGTCTGTGGCGATCATCTTCTCATCAGCATGGGGCTCAGACCGCGCACTCTCTGGCAATTGCTGTGTAATCTGGACTGCGTCAGGCGCATCCGTGTGATGGCCCGCGTGTTCGCGTAAGAGTGCCAGATCGCGACGAAAGACTGATTGCGCCAGTTGCTGTGTAGCGCGTCAATAACTGCACTTGTTTCGCATTTCAGCAGCCGAAGAATGCACTCACCAACTCAGCTTCTATTCCGTCGAGCGCCTGGTGGAAACCACTTGATGCTTTGGGTAGGATCTGCTTCAGCTTGTTTACTTGTGCAACCGGTGCCTTCTTGGTAGTTGTATCGATTGCGCCAAAGACACGTCCAGCTTGCGCGAGCTGTACAAGATCAGTATCTCTCATTGGTGAGCAACTTGAAGCACATACAACGAGATTGACTTCCGCTTGCAGCTGAGCCAGCAGCGCATTGCAATCAGGGGCGGCCATTGGAGATATAGGTGGCGAAAAGGTGGTGCAGCATTTGATGTTCTCATCAATCGAATCTGATGTCTGCTGATCCCTCTGGTCCTGTGGTTGGATGCAGGCAAGTTTGTTGATGTCGAAGGTCAGGACAAACAGAAGGCAGTTGATGGAAGAAGCACGCTAGTGTGGTCGGCCGTTGAAGCCGATGCAGGACGAAAGTGAAAGATCCACTTGCCCGGCGCTTCGGTCCTCCCGCGTCTTCTCCTCTTCGAGTCCCTGCGAAGCTTCTCCAAACCAACACAACACACTCTCACAACCTCATCAGCCTTGTCGCCAGCGCTGCGGTCTTGTTTTTCCTGTTGTCTCCTTTGTCGGTCTTCGTTCCTGTACGGCTGCAATATACACGACTGGATCTACTGGATTTTATCGCATACGACCATCGACGACTTCTTCTGCTGGCCCAGGTTCCAGCTGTTACTCTGCGCGTCGCGCCCCGCCTAATACAGCAAGACCATACCATACCGTACCGTAATACAGGCGGCGCATCATCTCTCCACTGCGGTGTAGGTGTCGATTTCCATCGCCAGCTCTCTCTGATTGAGGCTGCGATACCTGTATCTCCTTGTGCGTCTCCTCATCGATTCCGCATTTGCTCTCCTAGCTCGGCGCCTAACAGCTCCAGCGCTCAGCTTTCACGTCGCGCATCCCATTTGCGGCTTTTTGGCTGTTGCATACTCCGATATACCTCTTTTCTCTCTTAATCTCCTCCTGTACCCATAATGGCCGACTCTACGACTTCCGCCGAGTACTCCCACCAGACTCCTCCTACTACGGGGCCTGCGCCAGGCACACAAGGCTATCAGAATGGCTCTGGCAACCATATGCCACCTCCACCCGTCCCATCGCTCAATGTCAACATCCCGCAGAACCACAACCCAGTGCCAACCGAGCTCACCGATATCCTCTCCCCGACAAGTGCTGGAGGCCAAGTCAGACGTGCTGCGCCAGAGCCTAACAAGCGGGCACTCTACGTCGGTGGCCTTGACCCACGTGTCACGGAGGATGTTCTGAAGCAGATCTTTGAGACGACTGGGCATGTGCAAAGCGTCAAGATCATCCCAGACAAGAATGTGAGTTCACCCTTCATCTCGAAGAGCACGTGGTAGCCAGGCGCAGCCCACGGGTGCCTGCTTACGCCGCGCATACCCCTTCCCATTGTCACAATGGCGACATCAGGCTTCACAAACACCTCTCCCACACACCCACTCAATAACGACAAAAGACCGCATCAGGCTTCACAAATAGCTCCCACGCACCACTGCTCAATAAATGCCCCAACACCTCCAGACCGAACCACCTGCTAACAAGACCAGTTCCAATCCAAAGGTTACAATTACGGTTTCGTGGAGTACGACGACCCTGGCGCCGCAGAAAGAGCTATGCAGACCCTGAATGGACGCCGAGTCCACCAGCAAGAGATTCGCGTGAATTGGGCATATCAGTCGAATACATCTGCGAAGGAGGACACCTCGAACCACTTTCACATCTTCGTCGGCGATCTTTCCAATGAAGTGAATGATGAGGTGCTCTTGCAGGCTTTCTCGGCATTTGGCACCGTTTCAGAGGCCCGCGTTATGTGGGATATGAAGACGGGACGATCGCGTGGATACGGCTTTGCTGCCTTCAGAGACCGCGGCGAGGCTGAGAAGGCATTGAGCTCAATGGACGGCGAGTGGCTAGGATCGCGTGCTATCCGCTGCAACTGGGCCAACCAGAAAGGACAGCCTTCGTTCTCACAACAGCAAGCCATGGCTCAGATGGGCATGACTCCGACCACTCCCTTCGGCCACCACCAGTTCCCGACTCAGGGTCCACAGTCCTACGAGATGATCGTTCAGCAAACACCGCAGTGGCAGACCACTGTCTACGTCGGCAACCTCACGCCATACACGACACAGAATGACCTTGTCCCACTCTTCCAGAACTTCGGCTATGTTACTGAGACGCGCTTTCAGTCCGATCGTGGATTCGCATTCATTAAGATGGACACGCACGAGAATGCTGCTAACGCAATCTGCCAGTTGAGTGGGTACCAGGTCAACGGCCGCCCTTTGAAGTGTAGTGTAAGTTCCTCTTCAATAATGAGTTGAGTCTGCTGTAGCTAATTATCATGCAGTGGGGCAAAGACCGGCCGCCGACAGGCCAGTTCGATGGTTTCTCGCCAGCCACGCAGACCCCTGGCTCTGCATTCCCTCCAGCAACTCCTCAAGCTTTCTTCCCACAATATGGACAGCATGGCGCAATGTCCCCACAAGGTCAGTGGATCCATACATGATGTCGCACGAACCACGCTGATATGTTATGTAGCTGCCACTCCAGCTGGCTTCCAGCAACCAAGTCCTGCGGGCTGGCAGCAGCCGACTCTGACTCCTTCCATGGGACACCCTGGCGCACAAGGCTGGCCTGGCGCTCAAATGACACCAAGCGCTGGTGGTTACACTCCGCAGACTCCTGCTGGCTACGGCATGCCGCAAGCCGCACCTCAAGCTGCACCATACGGCCGAGGATATGGTGGGTACCAGGGCTAGGCGCGTTATGGTACCACATCAACCTCGCGTCGAAGGTCGCGCAGTCCCTCTCGAGCCGACAGTGCCTTGAGATGCTACTGATTGATTGAATTGTATTACTGCTTCATTGTCACCTGCATGCTTCGGAAATTGGATACCCAGCGACAGCTCTACGTCTCTTCTCTTAGCTAGATGAGACTTCGGGAGCGTCTGCATTTCTTGCGATATTACGATCTAGCGTGTATCTCTGAGATTGCTTTTGCTCGGTGGGACAGGGCACAGCCACCGAGATATGTGGCGTATGGATGGGTAGCTCTACTCATCAAGACTGGATATGGACTGTACTGGTGAAAAGTTATTCTGTGTTCTGTTTCTCATTCATGATCTCCTCTTCGCTGAGTGCCTGCAGAATTTGCTGTGACAAGAGGTGGCGAAATTTGCGCCTGCCGAATTCGCAAAATTTGGGAAGGCAGGCACGCACCTTCCCTCCAACATCAAACGAACTTCGACCTCGCAAGTCTGTTCCTTGAAGCACTCTTTCTTACACCCACATCTACAGGTCACTAACATATCACTTTCGCATGCTCTCGCTGCAATGTCACACTTGCCTTCACCACAACATACATCGGACGAAGCTGAGATCCCGGAGCCGGTACTACCCAGCCAAAAGACGATCGCCTTCGCCATATCAATCGTGAAGTCGAAGCCACCGGAGCTCAGCATTGAAGGTACACATGAGAGCTGTTCGAGGGACTTGATTGGCCACTGACAGCGTACAGAGTACATCAAATTACTTCGACAGCATGTTGCACCAGGTCGCCAGGAGAATGCTTTGAGCAGTGTTTATGCTCATCTGGATCGTTCTGCATACTGGCGTTCGAGGGCTGAATTAATCAAGGCTGATCTCCAACGTACGCAAGATGAAGCTGTCGACTTGAGACAAGAAGTCGCCAGTCTTAAGAGAAAGCTTGACAACCAGCAGTCTGGTCCTGTGAAGAAACGCAAAAAGCAGGATCCGGATGTCATCTTGGTACCGAGAAGTCCAAAGAGGGCTAGGAGAACAGCCTCGCCTGAGAGGGGCGTGATGTCTACGTTTGAGCATCCTACCGATGATGAGTTCAGCCAAGCTGGAGAGTTCGGTGCGTTTCTAATATCTGACCTATCATACTTCATGGCTAATGCTTCTAGGCGATACACTTATGCGCAGTGTGTACCACATTCTCGCGGCCTTCAGGACAACACAACGCACCAAACCTGCCGAGCTTGCATACCACATTGAACGCGCTTCGTCAACGATACCTCAGATTGTGCAGAGAGAAGTCCAGAAGATCGTCACTGAGCAGGCCACGGACAACGAACAGCTCACGACCGCACTAGCCATCACTACTCGTACCATCACAACAGTCCTCGCAGGATACACACGGCTTGCCCACGCCCATGATGCTTTAGATTGTGTTGCCGTGCAAGGGAGAGTCATCTACGCTATCGTTTCTATGTTTCGTGATCTCCTGGGCCACTTCCAACTTCTGTCAGCTGAGGAGATTGATAGGGCGGCATTGGCAAACGAGGTTGCTGCATTAGACAGGCCTTCTACAGCTCAAGCACCGACAGCGCTCGCCAGACCTTCGACAGCCAGGATGTCATCGCCAAAGAAGCCGAATGAATGCAGCATCTCCAATGCTCGACCTTCAACAGCACGAATGTCTTCGCCAGAAAAGCCGAGAGGCAAAGTCGTTGGCATGCCGAGACCTTCAACAGCACAGATACCCGCACCAGCAAAGCCGAAGCCGAAAGGCAGACCTCAGCTAGTGCAAAACCGCAAGGTCACGGAGAACGCGACTCTGAGCATGTATGCCACATTTCTTGGAAACCTCGTCGATATGCTCGATCCAAAGATGGAAGCAAACCGACCTCTTTTCGAAGGCTTCGCATACTGCATTCTGGACCGATTGGGCAAGAGGCTATACTCGATCGTCTTTGGACACAGCAGAGCTTCGGATCTGGAGACCGAGATCAAACAAGATGTCGACCTTGACCAAGATCCGAGCGAATCAGCATTTCCACCTCCACAACCAGACGACGATGAAAGCAAGCAAATCAAGCTCGAAGCACCATACTTACTACATCTACTAAATCGCATCATGATCGCTGCTCCTGCACACTTTGGCAAAGTCAAGACTAGTAAGGCCAAGAACAACAAAGCTCCATCGAAGAACACCTTGGCACTCTCTGCGAAGGACTGCTTGCAGCGTACACTAGTCAACGCCATATTCGGCACAGAGGGTGTCAAAGACGATGATCCATTCCAGGAGTGCTTGAAGATGCCCAAGCCTGTGGAAGGCACACTCACGATGCCGAAAGTGAAAGAAGTGGATGTACTTGAGCATTTCAAGGAAGAGGTATGGCGATGTTTGGGATGGGATATACTGGCGAAAGAGGACGATTGGTGATATGTTTGCTGTGTCATGATGATGTCTCCACTTCTCTGATTGAAGTGGATTCGATGATGCCGTGATCATCTACCTCAATTTGAGCGAAGACTGGGAGGCGACATACTGCATGTGAGGAGAAGAATGTCAGAGAACTGATCTTGGAAGATATGATGATGCCAAAGCTTCGCGCGATCTTGTAAGTATGAAGATATTGAAATATGACACTATTGGGATCAACTTTCGGGGCGAGCTTTTGCAATAGGCAAACATGATATCTATTCGTGAGTAGAAGAACTCAAGGATAGTTAGTTGTATTACCTCTGTTATTCATCTGAGCGAACACATCGCGTCGGGAGCTAGATACTGTATCCCAACTATTAGTACTGCGAGGTTACAGGAAGTCGACCTTACTGTACTGTCCAAATCTCCAATCAAAGTGTTCAACGAAAAGAGCAAGGGAGACTTCGTGAAGCAAGCGGTCTTGACCTGATATACATACAATAAACCCGATAAAGACATGGCGAAGTACATGTCATCCTCAATTGCTCTGCTTCCTTCTTCTAAGGAAATTCCCGATCGACCAACCACCCACTTTTTCAGCATTGAAACATTGCAGTCGGCAGGAGGGTTTTTGGAACATCGAAATTATATAGAGTGTTGTATGCATGTATGTATCGTATCCTTCAACTCAAGCTATTCTATTCGAGATGCATGCATGCATGCATGCATCATGACCAGACGAGCTTTTTCAGCGAGTAGCCCAGACTCTCAACATGACTGGTACTCTTCTTCGCCTCCGTTGCGGAGATAACATCATGTTCCTGAACAGTGAAAGTGAACTCATCCTTGCCATGACCCTGCTCTTTCGCGCTCTTTGTCGCTTTCCGTAGCTCCTCTGTGATTCGCACAACTGCGTCTATCTCGCCGAGGTTGACGAAACTGTCCGATTTGGTGTTGGCTTTCGCCTGACCTGGAGGTAGAGCTTTAAAAGCCAACACTCGCGTCTCGCCAAGCTCAGTTGTGGTGTGGTTCCCACGATTGCTGTCATCTGCCATGTCTTTCTGGTCGACTCCCTCGATGTCTGTGACTTCCTCGGCTTCGGATGCGTCATCTACGGCAGTACCGAGACTGCGAGTATTCGTTCGCACAAGTGATGCTGGTCCAGAAGTGTATCTTATTGCAAAGCCGTAATTCTTGCTCTCATCAAGATGACTCGGCGCGAGCGCAGAGGTTATGTATGCTCCGCGCCAGATCTCGTGAATATCAGCTAGAGCGACTTTTTCGAACGACCCGACCTTGTCTGTGTTCCAGTCGAATCGCACGTGGTACAAAGCTTGGTGGGTAAGCAGCACCACACACTCCTCGAACGGCAAAGATCGTAAAGTGTTGGACTTGCGAGGAGAACTCAGCGTCCAAGCCGAGATGAGTTCGTCATTCTCCTCGAGCACCATCTTGACACTAGTGTCTATTGCGTTCTGCCGGATGACATTCATGTCCAGAGCGTAGTCCTGCGTTGTCATATCGTTCTCGAACTCTTCGAACACCGCAGGCGAGGCGCCAAGGTAGTAGTCGATGTTGGCCTGCATGAAGTAGTCGCCAAAGATATTGTTGTAGTAGCGATTGAGCGTCAGTGAGAAGTCAGTCAAGGCACCAGCCCAGTTCCGCTTTCTCGTTCGTGTGAAGTCACCCTTCAGCGCAGAAGTGCCAGCATACTGCTTTGAGATCGCATCGCCATTGTCAGCCCAGAGAGTGTTGAACCATTGCGTCTTCGGATCACTCTGAAGATTGATCTCCAACCCCAGCTGCTCAAGCTGCTGCTGTAAAGCCCAGCCACCGACCGCGGATTGCGTGACGTTGGTCCTATCGAGACAGTCCATGCAGTTCGTCCTTAGCACACCACTCTGCTTATGCTCAATCTTCTCATCTTGTTCGACCGTGAAGCCTGATGATGTTAGGAAGTTATTGAGAGTGTGCATCAGGATCGACACATTCTCAAATTTCATGCCTTTGCATTCTCCATGGAAGTCGAACCATTCAAAGCCGAAACGTTTGCCATTGATGCCTCCTTTCTCGTTGAAAGTTTTCGCTGCCTTCTCGTAGGCTTCTCCAATACCGACCTCTGTTCCATGTTTGTCAATGAGGGAGGCGGCTTGTATATCGCCATATCGCTCAGCGAGAGATTGAAAGTGCTTCGCAAATGCTGCTTGATTGGTCGCCTCGCTGCCAAACAACACTGGCGTTGGCTTGAAGCTGTAGGGACTCTGCGAGAAGAATAGAGGCATTGAACCGCGGTACTGCAGCAGAGAGAAGATCTTCTGAGTGCTGTCATTCAGCTGTCCAGATAAGATTTGTTCGGTTTCGACGCTGTTCGCCACATTGCCCTGATCGTCAATGCCTCGTCGGAGATAGCGCAGACCTGCGCGCTTGACGGATCTTCGGCTAATCAGAGTAACGTGGAAGTCATGTTTGACAGCATCTTTGGGTAACTCGCTCTTGTTGAGATCACTCAATTCGGTTGCATCAGCTTCGGCCACGAAGCTCTGGTCGCTGGCCTGCGTTATGGAGAAAGCGCGCTGGCCCACAAAGCCTTGTATCAGTGGTAGAATGAGATTGTCTTGTCCAGCATCGCTGAGAGGCTTCATCAGATGCTGATTCCAGAAGAAGAGGGAGTCGAATCGTCTCCACATAGGTACTGTGGATGATACCTGCGGGCCCTTGCCCAGCGCATGAGAGAGATCGTGGTCGTAGGAGAAGTAGAACCCGCTCGAGCTGAAGTACAGTCTAGCACTCCTGACAATACGAGGTGCTAGGAAGTCGATAGCAGTCTGCCGGCGCTTCTCCATGCTTGACCTACCCTTTGGCTCCTCCACTGTCTGTACTGCGTCAGTATCCGTGTCTGGCAGCGCATCTGCTTCCTGCTTGGCCTGCTCATGTGTCAGCTCCTCACTTGGCTGTGAGCTCTCCGAGGCCTTTGGTTTCGCTTGACTGGCATTCGTCTTGCTGAACCAGCTTGTCGCGAATCGTCCAAATCTGCCTTTGTTCTGCACCACATCCTGTGCTATAGTGCTCTTACTGGCCATGTCCTGCTTAGACGGCTCCAATGCATCGCCATCCTTTTCACCGCTGTGATCCTGCGTTTGTTCACCGGGCTCCGTTCCTAGAGTGCTGACATCGGCATCTTCGCCAACCTCGCTGCCGCCAGGTGCATTGCTGGACTTAAGCAGCTTCTGTGCCTGAGTGATAGCAGTCGCGGCCTCTGCCCTGGACGACAGCGGGATCAGTGAGACGTCTGTAATCCTGAAGACAGGCTTCTCGCGAATCTGAGCAACCTGCTGACGCTTCGTGATCGTGACCAAGTATGCAGAGGAGACCAAGTTCAGCAGGCCTGCATCAAATCAGCAGAGGTATAGACGCGCTGTTGAAGAACGCCTTCTCGCACCAACGATGCCATGAGCCTCTAGCGAAGTGCCTTCCAACGTCTCATTCTGCTCGCTGGCAGCTGTGATCTTGTTGCTTCCATATTCGATTCGTGCTCCAGCGTTCCGATCATCTCCAGCGCGTTGTCCGGCAGCTTGGATGAACAGACCGTCGACGGCCGCGAAGATCAGCAGCTTCCTCGCCAGCCCTGGCATCGTGAGTGTAGGTGGTGTCTATTCTTGATGAACATATCTACGCGTGTCAGTGTCGAGAGTGGGACATCACGGCAGCCACGTCGAGATCATGACGATTGTCCAGGGAGTTGTTACAGACTGCCGTAGTGGGGAGTGTGTTTTTTACTCTCCTTGTCGAACAGCGTGCCGGAGAATGATCAGCTATCACGCCTCATTACTTTTTTGACACAACATCACTGCTAATGCCGCCTTCACGCACGCGTAGAAAAGACGACTGAGCTGACAACTGAGCAGCAAACACCCGGGCGCACTCAGTAGTCGCCTGTCGCTCAACAGGAACACAAGTTTCACGCCATCTGCGACCTGCAACCTCGGACTTCTCACGTTGCTTGCGCGGACATCCGTCGTGAGCGACTATCTGGATAAGAGCTTCCCGAGTCCTTTTCGCCTGTGACAACACTTCATATAGCTCGGAAAAGCTATAGAAAGAACTCCAAGCACAGAAGTTTCATTTCCTTCACACCGCCGTACTCCACCCTTGCACACCCGACCGGATTACGGCGCTGCATTCGTATTTCCAAGACTAGCACGGGCGTTGGTGAAGTGAAGTACAACGAGGAGCGGGTGGCACTGCGTGCACCACTTATCTTGTGTGTCCAATATGGACACCTTACTGTAAGTCCACAATTTGGGAACCTTTCACAAACTCTGCATATCATCAAGAGCCACGGCGCCACAAAAGCAATAAGCATTAACATACCATGGACAGTACCGCCGATGTGGCAGGCTCCGCCCCCAACTTCAGGCGCCGCTCGAGCACGTATGTTGATGCCATTCATGATCTTCCAGGTAAGATCTCCCTTTCATCTCTGTTTACTCCCACAGCAATTCTGCTATAACACCATGGAAGTTTCGATGTCTAACATGTCTCTGGAACCAGAGAAAGCATCAATGGCCCCAGCCCAGCTATACTCGACTGAATCCGGACGACTCTTTCACTCCGGACGAATCGTGATAGCCACAGTTGGTCTTCCTGCACGAGGAAAGACACATATCAGTGTCGCCCTTGCGCGGTACCTGCGATGGCTAGGAGTCAAGACTCACATCTTCCACCTCGGCGACTACCGGAGAGCATTCGTAGGAGCCAAGGGAGATGTGCCTGAGGACTACTTCCATATCAATGCCAGCACATCCTCTGTTCTTCTGCGGAATAAGATCCTCAAGAAGTGCAGAGAAGACATCTTCAAGTTCCTGAATCATGAGAATGGTCAAATTGCCATCTATGATGCGGTCAATCCTCTGGTGAGTGCTGACGAGAGTGGTGTTCAACGTCAGCATGCAAGTGGTGGGCTAACAATGTCCAGGCTACCGGCCGACGAGCACTCGCAAAGGAATTCGAAAAGCAAGGTGTGCAGACAATGTTCATCGAGTGTACGTGCTCGGATGAGCGCATTATCGAAGAGAATGTGCGTGCTGTCAAGATCAGTTCCCCGGACTACGTTGGCTGGAAACCAGAGGACGCAGTTCAGGACTACCTTCGACGAATCAATGCCCGCATACCACACTACGAAGGTGTCGAGGAGCGAGACTTGCACTATGTGAAGATGATCAACGCCGGAGAACGTGTCATTGTGAACAGCTGCGCGTTCGGCTACCTTTCTCAACGAATTGTGTTCTACCTTCTCAATCTGCACATTAAGAGTCGTCAGATGTACTTTGTTCGTGCTGGTACGACGAGAGAAGAAGAGACATTCAAAGGCGATGCCAGTCTCAGTGTTGAAGGTCAGGATTACGCGCGCAAGATGACGGACGCTATCATCGCCCATCGGGACATGGAACGCGAGACACTGATCAAGAATG
The DNA here is from genome assembly GCA_022570795.1 of Sphaerulina vaccinii. NCBI lineage: Eukaryota > Fungi > Ascomycota > Dothideomycetes > Mycosphaerellales > Mycosphaerellaceae > Sphaerulina > Sphaerulina vaccinii. The sequence goes on from JAKUDP010000001.1 coordinate 176,860, forward strand.
GTGCACCCGAAAGCACTGCTTCCAAGCCACTTCAAGTCTGGACGTCGACTCGCAAGCGAACTGTCGAGACCGCATCATATCTGGAACAGAAAGGCTATAGAGTGCGACAGCGCAGTCAGATGAGCCAGCTGAATCCTGGTGTATGTGAAAAGCTCAGCGAGCGCAGAATCCGCGAGCTCTTTCCTGAAGAAGTGGCGAAGCACGAGCAGGATCCATACCATCATCGATACCCCCGAGCAGAGGTATGTATCTGTCGCGACGAGTGAAGTGCAAAGCTGATCTAACCTCAGTCATATCACGATCTCGCAGTTCGTCTTGAGCCTATCATTCTCGAGCTCGAGCGCGAACAAAACGACCTGCTCATCATCGCACACGAGTCTGTACTCCGCGTCCTCTACGGCTACCTCATGGCATGCTCAGCGCACGACATCCCAACCCTCGAATTCCCTCGCGACGAGATTATCGAGGTCATACCTGGTGAGCTTCCCCCTCCTCCTCTCTCATTCAGTCGACATCGCACTAACTTCGGTCGGACAGCTTCATATAATAACAGTGCCAAGCGCATACACATCTCCGATCTACCTTCAAGCATAATCCCGCCCAGTCCTCAAGACATCCAGATACCTGTTCCGCAGTCTGGCGTAGTCAGTCCAATCACTGGTGGACCCGGCACTCCAGCTGGCTCTGCCACACCCCCAACTTCTGGTGGCGAAGAGAAAGAGAAAGATAGCAGCAGTACTCAGCCGAAGATCGAATTGCCTCCTGGAGATAAAGACAGTGCTAATCTGCAAGGCTAGATACTACCACGCTTTGTCGCGTCTGTTGAGACAGCGGAAGAGTTTAGACATCCATCGTCGAGTTCGGACATTGCGGAAAAGCATAGAGAGGCTATCGAAGAACATCAGGCGAGAGGTACACAGAGGGATTGATTGATGATCAGATGTTTGGTATGATGCATGCATACGTATGTCGCGAAGAAGCGTGGCGGCATATATTATACTACGATTGTGGCTTAGATATGTTGTCGATAGCTTCACGTGCAGAAGCGTTCATTACCACTTTTGCTGCAGATTCCAAGATACAAAGCTTATGACCTTGCAACTATAGCACATATGACATCGTGGGATCGTTCAGAGATATCGTTGATGATATGTCAACATCAGATAGGTAGGCGAAGCCTCACAAAGGCCGAGGAGAGGAGTGGTGGAAGACTGTATCTTCTCTTGCATTCTTTTACACGCATATAATACATAAAATCAATCATATCATCATAAGCATTTTCCTCCTTCGTGATGATGGTCTCGTAGAAAAATCTTCCTGCACCTCGCAAGAACCAAGTACTCTTTCCACCCATTCCATTCCAATCACCATCATCAATCCAGGTATGGCCAGCCCAAACTCTCCAGAATCCACCGACGACCGATATCTGTGACATAAGCCTTTGGCCTCTTGCCGGTCTTTGCGCGAACGATGTCTTCCGCTGCAACGTACTCTGCACTTTGTGATAGAGTACGGTCACCCATCAAACGTATGACAATGCGGAGGGCATCCTTGTACTCCGCATCTGTGGGCTTCACCACCCCATTTGGAAAGACATACCGCGGATTGCTATCCGCAGGCTGCATAACTGTCGAGGGATTACCATCCTGTCCATTGCTATCCGCGGGCTGCACGACCGCCGATTGCACGACCGCCGATGAATTGCCATCCTGCCTATTGCTGCCATTCCCAAACAATGCCTCATCCAAGTCATCATCATCATCATCATCATCATCATCCCTGATCCGCTTTCCACCAGAAACCTCTGAGAAGAAGTTCTTCCTTTTCGACGTCTGTTTCGCCCAAGTTTCAAGATCCTTCGCGGGCTCTGTCGCTTTTGGCAGGACGCATCCGCATCCTTGACATCGTTCGACATCGTCGGTGGGAACTTCAGCAGGGATCTTTGGTACGGTAGCGCCAATAATTCTTCCAGGATCGTCATCGTTGAGCGAGTTGCCATGGGATTCTAATGCTTCTTGTTCTTGCGCTTTTCTGATCGCCGCCTCTCGATCCCTTTTCTCCTGCTATGAAGAAGTTAGCACATCATGGCTTTGCGATCCATTACAGGAAGAAATTCACTCTGTGCTGCTTCAGCTGCTTGATGAAGGTCTTAATGTCCGGTTTTGGCGATCCTGATGGTGCCATATCGATTGCGTTGCGGAGTTTAGGAAGGATGTGATCTGAGTAGCTTGCGATGGATGTTGATCCCGAATTCCTGACGTTGTAAGTGAGGTCAATGCAGTAGAGGCCGATAGGCGTAGTTCGTGATCCAATGAGCAAGCGGGTGGCACGGAGGACTGTCGTGGTGGCGGTGGGGCCGGTGTTGAGGTGGTGTTTGTTGTTGCAGTGACCATTGATTCTTGGTGTGCGGGATATAAGCTAGGACCAATTAGCAATTAAGCGAGGAAAGGTGAAGTGAAGTGAAGCAAGAACTAGGGTCTACGTACATGTATATTCTTCATTCACTCTCGCAGGTTTGTGAGGTGAACGTCACAAGAAGACGCATCAGGCCATTTCTGATCTAGTATTCCGAGCCTGTCAGTGACTGTTTTGTACCGCGGCAGCATCACTTGAGTGTTATCATTCGGACTACGTGTTTGACTTGCGCGCAGCCTTTATGAGTGGTCCCAAATGTAGTGGCTTGAACGACTGATGATTAGTGACAAGCAGAAAAGCGACACCAGGATTCAATGTGCGAGGTTTCGTACGTCGCAAAGCGAGGATGGCTGTTTTGCGTCTTTACTGCCAACTTTTGCTGCGTGTAGTGATACCTTTTTCGTGCCTCGAATGTCCGTGGCTTGGTGTTCGGTAAGAAGGTGCGGAGGTGCCCATGGTAAGCGAGCTGTAAGAAGGTACGGATCTGTCCATTGCAAGGCCAACTGACGGTGAATGCCGAGACCAAGCTGGCGACCTGTTCTGTGAATGTCTACTAGAAGCTCTTTCGCCCCCTTCAGGTCATAACCGGGGTAAAGACCGATCTTAATCGCCAAGTTGTTCACCCAGTGACGCCGGATCGGGGGAAAAGTCTCTGAAAGCCATGCGCAAGTCTTCGGCATCATCATGGAAGTGTCGCCAGACCCAATGTCGATAATGATGAGGAAGCGGGCGGAGAGGAAGATTGACATGCTTTCGGATCTGATCCGCGTGCATGTCATTGTCAATGCAAGCAGGTGCGGAGTTGTTGGCCTCCAGAGCTTAGGAGCGGGCCAACCGGAACGTAGCACGAAGTCGTATTGCGCTCGTTGGCACAGCACCAGCTTGTAAATTTGATTGCGAAGTTCGCCAGGAAGTTGCTCCAGCAGTGATGTTCCCGTTGATATGCCTAAAGATGGCGACGAGATCCAGCGATGATGGGTGGCTGAATTCGCCAAGTTGTGCAAGTTGAGATATCGATTCTCCTTCGTATATGGGCGTTGGCTGGGGTGGTTCGAAGTATGTGGTATGTCTGCAATGTTGATGTATGTGACGAGAACAGCGTAAACAACACATCAAAGGTAACAACCAGTGCGCGCGGGCAACTGCCTCACAGCGCGATCTGGTTCGTGGCAAGGACTTTCGACCTGGTCCGCTTGTCGGTTCGCTTGCTGAACTCTCGAGGCGACTCGTGAAATCGGGAGGTATGGCTGTTGGCACTCGACTTCCTTCCCGCAAGCATTTGGCATTAACCACTCTCACGGACTTTTGCAATCACTGCGGCTTTGCAAGCGGCCCCCACCTCCTCACAGAAATCATCCGTATTCCAGAGAGAGCCTATCGAAAGAGGCGCTTGCAAATCGAAAGTGATTGCAAATGTGAGTGCACATGGTTAACCACTATCGATTCGACCTCGACCATCGTCCTGAGGTAAAGCATTCCTTTGCTCAGCCTGCCGTGCTTTGCTAACACGCTTTTTGTGACTCTTGCTCGACATATGCTGCTGCCACTGGGTCGGAGTGACAGAAGTGGTATTGCAAACCGCGCAATACTGCTTCACCCAATCTGCGGGTGCGCCAGCCAAGTCGTCTCTTTTGGGCTGCAGTTGCTCAGCTGCAACCTCCGACAACGTTGAAGGCGTGGGCATGTCTTCAGCACGTAGATACTGTCCTGTGAGCTGCAGTGCCGGATCCACGACCGTCTCTTGGAATCTAGCAACATCTGAGCCGTCGAGGAGATACAGTCTGTCCGACGCTTTCGCCTGCATGAGTGCGTTGACCAACTTGATGCGGATCCAGCGAACTTGACGTTTGGCGTATTGTCGTGTTGAGGCTTGAGTGGCTTCTAAGGCTGCGGCTTTCAGTTTTGTGAGGTCTGCCTCGTCAGCGCTGCCAGAGCGAAGCCTTCGGACATATTCGCGAAATTCTCTGTAGCCGATACTGACCCATATACCTTTGCCGTCATCGATGGGCGTGCCCTTGGCTTCTTGCTCGCGCGCGAAGGTATCGAGAGTCTGCACCTCGTCCAGCAAACTATTCGCCAGCATCTTGTCCACGCGCTTGTCCAGACGATCACGTAGAATTGCCGCCTCGCCATGTACCCAGAAGAGCAGCGCTGGAAAGCGCATCTTTGGCTCTTCACCTTCTTCATCGCTGATATCCTCTTTCCGCGCTCGTTGCTCGGCATATATGTCAGAAGCTCTCTTGCCTGTCTGGAGGTAGATCTCGAGACTGCGCTGGATCTTCCTTCGGTCATTCGGGTGCCAGCGATCGGCCATGATAGGATCTATCCTCTTCAGCTCTTCTAGCAGGACATCCGTCGGCTCTTTCAAAATGGGCCATTTGTCTGACGTGTCCGCGACAAACTCGCGCTGCTCTCTCTCCTCTTCACCTTCGGCCAGACGATCATAGAAGAGCAGACTCTGCGTGTAGTAGTGCGTCCCTCCGACCAGAATGGGCAGTCGTCCTCGAGATCGGATCTCCTCGATCGTCTTCAGCGCATGTCTGATGAAAGTGCCGACCACCCAGGTCTGCTCGTGCAGTCCTATACAGCCCAGCAAGTGATGCGGTATCCCTTCCTGCTCTTCGGGAGTGATCTTGTTGGTGATGATAGGCAGTCCGGCATACAGCTGCATCGCGTCTCCGTTGATAATTTCGCCATTATATCGTTTCGCAATCTCGACGGCCAGCTAAAGGAAGAACGACTGTGGTTAGTGGGTCGGAGCGAAGTCAGTAGCATAACAACTATGAAGCGCAGTCGACCTACTTGCGATTTGCCGGTGCCTGTTGCGCCGATGACTGCTATCAGCGGATTCTTGGGCGGTGGGCGCGTCATCTTCGGCAGCGACAACGACAACGACCTCAACACGCTGCGAGAGAGCATCCGTTGCTATTGTCTGTCTGTCATATGGAAGTGGAATGTGCAGACTGGGCTTACCAAAAAAATGTAAGGCGTGAGATATGGAGACCCACTTTCGAACCAAGCTACTGTAGTTCTGATTCGATGACACTTACTATAAAGTCACAACATCCCTCGAACAACGGACAATACGTTCGATTCTTCTTTTCGAATTTGCCATTGGAGACCTCTCAAGTGCAAGATCACCAAGAATCGCAACAATGATACCAAAGAAGGACCAAAAGCCTCCAACCATTACGGTAAACAATGTCAAGAAAAGACTTCCAAGTCTACAAGAATCTAACATCGTATGCAGGTCAACAACCTCTCCTACCTCTTCCCAGACGGAAGTGCAGGTCTCCAGAATGTCTCTCTTGACCTCCCAGCCGGAGCCCGCTGTCTCCTCATAGGCGGTAAGCTTTCCCATCCCATCATTCAATACAGCTAGCTAAATCTTCAGAGCAAATGGCGCTGGCAAGACCACCCTCCTCCGCCTCCTGAGCGGAAAACGCATGGCACCAGCCGATACGGTCTATGTAGCAGATATCGACCCTTTTGCCACTGGACTCGAAGGAGTCACTTATCTTGGACTGGAATGGGTTTTGAACCCTATCGTTCGCTCAGATATTGCTGTTCCTGAATTGCTGAAGTCAGTGGGCGGAGACCATTATCCGGACAGAAGAGATCAACTTGTCAAGATTCTGGATGTTGACCTTACTTGGCATTTGCATGCTGTTTCTGATGGCGAGAGACGGAGAGTCCAACTCTGTATGGGACTACTACGACCATGGACTGTGCTGCTATTGGACGAGATCACAGTCGACTTGGATCTGCTAAGCAGACACAACTTCCTCCAATTCCTCAAGCAGGAAACTGAGACAAGATCATGCACGATTGTCTATGCCACCCACATCTTGGACAACCTAGCTCAATGGCCTACGCATCTGGTTCATATGTCACTCGGCAAGGTGAAGAAGTGGGATGCCATTGAGAACTTCACTGTGCCAAAGACGGATGGAGGTGAAGAAGGCAATAGTCGACTAGGTCAACTTGTTATGGGATGGTTGAGAGAAGACTTGGCAGAGCGTGGACCTAGGAATCAGCCTAGGAGGTGAGTTGATGATGTGGTAATGAGACTTTAGATTGTGCTAACGAACCTACTGTAGTGACGGCAAGACTTACGAGAGCCATGAGGGCAAAGGTGGCTACGGCCACGAGAAGTACACGAAAGATGACTAGTTCTTGAAATGACTGTGATGCGAGAACTGGATATCGTCCACTGTTGCATCTAACTCTGGACGAGCTGAAGTTTTGAGAAGGCATATTGCAGAACACGGAGTAGTTCAACACAAGGATAACTGATGTCGTACATTAGCGCTGGCGTTCAACAGATAGGTACATGGCAAGCAAGATCGCTCTTCCCTCTCTACGTCTTCACTCGCCTGACATTTGAGCTCCACTTCTCCAGCAACCAGGCTATCATCACATCTAGCCTCGATCCGAGTCCGTATACAGACAATGCTTCGCCCTATGATCATGACATCTCCTGGTTGGCGGTGAATAGTTCGCCTCACATCACATCACACTCGTGCGCTGAGTCCAGACCATCGTCTCTCCTCTCTGTCTAGGGTCTACGTATACACCCATCCATCTCTCAGCCTCGACATCTCAAATCGAGGAATTGCTTCTTCAAAATCCTCCTGATCAAGGAAGTGCTCTTCGCCTTATCTTTCCATTGAGGCCGCTGCTGCGTCCGCTCACGATGCATCATGCGACCAGTTCGCACTCGTATCTGAGCCTTGATGGTGACGATGATGTGCTGGCCACTTATCTGTAACATTCCCTGCCCATTCAATCAAGTCTATCATCAATAAGCTTTGCAAACATGGTTGACGTAGCGGTCGACCAGGTTGAGATCAGCAGAGCCCAACCTGGTCAAGTGCTGGGAGTGCTGGTTCGAGATGAAACACGACCTGGTTTGACATCGGCGTCATAGTTGTCTGATCAGCAACTGATAATGTGATGCCGGCTCGTCTGGTTGATGTGCCGAGAGAATGATCAGCAGGTGGAGTGGTATCAAGAGGTCACACTTGGTAGAGAGTGATCAGCATGAGTTGTAGGGAAGTGGAGGGGCAGCCAAGTTATATGGATGGTGGAGAGGGGGGTCAGCGTATGAGGTGAAGTGTATCACAAGTTCAAGGCTGAAAGGATAGAGCGATTGGGCTGTTTTGCTGGAACTCGACATCGGCCAAAAGTAACACTAGAAGGGCAAAGAGTCGCCATAGCACTGGATGTCGATCCTATCTCCTGCATAGCCTACAGGCTTCAAGAAGTTGATCTCGAACTTATCACCTTATCAAGCATCAGCTATGCTAACGACTTACTGACCATTCCACTAGACCATTGACGACTGTTGGATGGTGGATTTCTCAATTATATATGATACCTCATTTTCGCAGCTTGCCTCTAGACTTCAGTTCGTTATCACAGCATATTCAGGTCGTTCTAAGGTAAAGGCACCTGTTTGTGATCTGTTCATTTCATTCAAGGAACATATTCATTCTGTATGCTCGCTCATACTATCATCAAGTCATAAAACCACAACCACTCTAATCGCATATCATAGGGTCAGCCTCATGCTTTCATGCCAAACGCCATTCCCATGCCAAATCTCAGAACAACAACCCTCTCCTCGCCAATACCTCATTCTCTACCATTTATGGCTTCCTCCATACGAAGACCCACCATGAGGCTTGTTATTATGCCTGTTCTTCATTGCATCTTCACCCTTCGATCCCAAGAAGGCACCAGCAAGTGCTCCTATGATGCCGTGTCCTGCCTTATGGCCCAGCAAACCACCGCCTATGCCGCCTGCCATAGCGCCCATGAAACCCCTCTCACCCTCTTGTGGGTTATTTGGATCTCTAGGATCTTGCTGATACCCATATGGGTTTGTCGGGTCATTCGTCGTTGGAGGATGTTGCTGGAGGTAGTTCTGCTGTTGGGGAGAGTAATCTTGTCCGTAGGAAGGTTGCGACTGTGCGTGGTTGAAGCCGCCAGCGTTTGGTGGACCACCGCCGTATTGTGACTGATTGTTGTCGTAGCCGCCTTGGTTTCCATATTGTGGTGCTGCTGGTGGTGCGCCGTAGCCGCTTTGTTGGCCATATGGTTGCGAGCCATAGCCGCCTTGATTGTTGTAATCGTAGGATTGCTGAGGCTGTTGTTGATGGTTGTAGCCTTGATTTCCGTATTGCTGATTTTGCTGGTTGTACTGGTCGTTGCCACCATAACCTCCTTGATTTCCATACTGAGGTGCTGGAGGCGCCTGGCCGTAGCCTTGGTTGTTGTAATCGTAGGGTCCCGACATGACTGGCGAGATGCTGTGGATGTCAAGTACTGATTGGAGAGACTTTGATGTCGATGTCGATGGTGATAGATGTGTGAATAGTAGGAGCGCTAGGCAGAGCGCAGGATCTTATAGTACCCCTCCACACTTCTCGTAGGTTCACTTGACAGCTGAGACGGAAGGCTGAGCAGACGGCGGAGCAGTCGGCAAGCGCGTTCGTCATAGACCCAGCCTTACGGGTGACCGCGCCACACGGATCCACTTTCAAGTGAATCTGCCGAGTTGCGACTTTCTCTCAGCAGCAGAGTATGCAGTACTTGACTTGTCCAGCTGGACCTTCTTCCAGCAATATTGTCGTCGCGGTTCGATTGTGATCGTCTAACAAGAGCGAGCTGAAGGAGTGTCAGCAGCATCACACCACAATTGCCTCACATCGACAGCTGACCATTGAAGAGCTCAGAAAGCTAAGCCCTCGGCACCGGCACGAGAGGGTGGCCTTGTGGCGCTGACGACAACGTGCCCAGCCCTGCTTTGTCATTCGCGATTTCAGACGATTCTCACGATGTTTTGCACAAGTCGAATGGCTATGCTAGCACAACGCTCACTTCGACGCGCTGGACGCTCCATCTGGACGCCCTGACTGCTGCCACCGGCGGGATCATGCTACGTTCCAGTACTGGCCACTAGGACGGGACATGCCACTTGCTCAACGCGTTGCTTGCACGAACCACGCGACGTGAGCGGCCTCTCATCTCGACACCGACCTCGAGGCAAAATCCAGGCGCATACTGTATGTTTCGGATGCTCTGCTCTCCTGCCTCGTATCATACCGAACTGTGGCCTGTCAGCCAGGTGGCCTGCATTCCTGATAACCTGCGATCTCGATGGCTAGGGTGGACGTCAGCTCCGCTCGCTGGACGCTGTCAATGGTATGTGCGCCTTTGACAAATCGAGCTAATGAGCATGCTAGGATACAAGCAGAACTGCTCAAGATGCAGGTACACGATCGCCGAGGCTCTGTAGAATTGAAGCTGGCCACTGCGTGCTGTCTTCAGCTCATGGGTGCTTCCTGTCAAAGAAGAGAGCTTGACCTCTACTACCATATCTCGATCATCGCTCTCTCCTCTAAGGCTTCTCTGCAGAACATATTCGCCTTCGCGCTCGGCGAGTGGAGATGTGAGCACCCGACAAGCGACCTGGCGTAGATGCGACTCCGAGAGGAGAGCACTGCTTGGCACATTATTCAGCCTGGTCGATATCCATGGCATCTCCACAAAGTCTATCAGGCGAACGTGAAAGACATGAAACAGCTTCAGTCGCTGTGACGCCAGAGCGGCTGTCTGCTTCTCAAACTGCGTTCTGCAGAATGACGAGCTGACAGCTGCCAAGCTGCGCTACGATTGATCAGAAGACATGACTCTCGTGTTCTGGCCTGTCTATATCGCCTTGTGTTATACGGAAGGATGCGGCTGATCACAAGCAAGCCCTAATGCTGTCCAGCAGATCCGTTTCAGACAAATTGAAGTTCAAACTCACCGTCTTCTGGAAGTCAGAATTGCTCTCATCATCATTCGACACGGTCCTCAAGGTACCAAAGCATATCAGACTATATCAGCACCGGATCCCTGCTGCAACCAGGCGATTGCACAGAACCGAACCCTTGGCAGCCCGATAGCGACCATGTATTGCTGCATTGAGACCCTCTGTCTACCAGGACATGCTTGCATGACCCCAATGCATACTTCGAGCAAACGTAGGTTCACCAGTGTCGATTTCAAATACTTCCCAGACCCTGTCTTGACGATATGGCACAATGACGGTCTGGCATCTTCCAAGGCTCAAAGCAAGATACAGTTGTGAGCAGAACGCAACCTTTGATATCAGTTCATTAGATTGACAACTGGCTCAGGCTGCTCATCTAGACAAGCGTAAAGCATTGTCCCTCGCTTCTTCACCTTTGTTCTGCTGAATGAGCAAGAGTTCCACTACCTGCGAAGTATCGCAACAAAATCAAGGCATTCCGTTACGACAGTGTTTGCGTAGCCCGATCACAAACATTCAAGGCTTTGCGGACTGCTATCTCCGTACACTTTGACTAGCTTCCGCACCGACTACTCCGAAGCCTCGCATGCGTGGTCAACAGCAAGATGGAGTTACGGCAAAGACAAGAAGACCGGAACCAGCAGCAGGGGCAAACCAATTCGAATAACAACAACAATCAGAACTCCAACACTCAGCAGCAAGGCCAGAACACTCAACAAGGGCAGCAGCAGAACAATAATAACCAGAACTCGAATCAGCAGCAGCAGCAAGGCCAGAACACTCAACAAGGGCAGCAGCAGCAGCAGAACGGGCAAAACAATCAGCAGAATACCAACCAACAACAAGGCCAGCAGCAGAACGGTCAGAACAACCAGCAGCAGCAGAACGGTCGACAAAATAATCAGCAGCAAGGTCAGAACAATCAACAACAACAAGGCCAGAACAACAACAACCAACAAGGCCAGAATGGCCAGAACAACCAGCAGCAAAATGGCCAGAATGGCCAACAGCAGCAAGGTCAGAACAACAATAACCAACAACAAGGCCAGAATGGTCAACAGCAGCAAGGTCAAAACAATAATAACCAACAGCAAGGCCAGAACAATGACAATCGGCAAGGCCAGAATGGCCAGCAGCAAAACGGCCAGAGTGGTCAACAGCAGCAGGGTCAAAATGGTCAACAACAGCAGGGTCAAAATGGCCAGCAGCAGAATGGCCAGAACGGCCAGAATAGTAATCAGCAGCAGGGGCAAGGGCAAGGCAATCAGAACGATCGAGGAAATCAAGGCCAGCAGAATGGAAACAATAATGGCAACAATCAGAATGGATCAGATCGGAACAACGATAACAACAACGACCGTGGCGGCAATAACAACCAGAACTCGCAACAACAAGACTCGCGACAATATGATAACAACGGAGGCGGGATAGGCGACGGCGGACGTGTCGGCATCATTGCTGGGAGTGCCGCAGGTAAGTCGTGCATGTCACTATATATTGCCTGCCACTAATCGATACAGGCGCTGTCCTTATACTCGCAGTACTAGCATTCATATGGTGGCGAAGACGGCGTGGCGCGACTTACGCAGATATCGTGCGCTTCCGAAAGCATACCTCTAGCGTCATACTCGAGCAGGATGATGAAGGTAATGTTGCAGTGACGCCAATCCATCGCAACGATCGCTACTCCGTGCATACATCGGAGCCAGAATCATTGAAACACGCCTCACCGCCACCTCCAATGGCCGAAATGTCACAACATCGAGGCTCAGTCGCCGAAAACAATCTATGGAAGTCTGCAAATCCGCCCCTACCTTCGCCAGAGGAGAAGGCTTGGCCGTTGCCCTTACCAGACAATCCGCCTGCTGTGGCCGTGAAGAAGTCATCACCTAGGCCCGACGAAGCACCTCGATATCAGCTCAGCAGAAGCAAGAGCGGAAGCGGCCTCGTTCGACAGAAGACCAATGGAACCTCTACTAGTGACGACGATGAAAAGCTCAAAGGCCCAGACTCTCCTGAGGACTCCCAAGGTGGCGGACGCTGGTCCTGGACGAACTCTCAAGCCCCAAGCACTCCTCGAGCCGAAGCACCAAATGCAAGAGCATCTCTTACAAGCTTGACAGCACGCCGCTTCTCCAACTTGATGAGGAGTCAGTCCCGGGAAAGAGAGGAGAAGCTCAAAGGCGCTAGTGTCCCGAAGCCTTTACTAAAGAACCATGCTACCACTCCTGTTCTTGCGCCGCCGAATGTCGGGAGAAAGGTCAGCAAGAAGAACAGACGTCCTGGTCACGGGAGAGTAGGGAGTCTCTCGATGATCTTCAAGCCTGGCGGATCCGGAAACAACAGTCCCCAAGCACTGTCGCCTGTCTCACCGGAGGCGAAGTTCGAGGACAGCAGGATGAGTGATAGTACGGCGACAACGATATCGCCTGTCATCGAGACGGCTACTCAATATCGTCTTAGGTGATGACAATAGAGACGCAGGCGTCAGAACACATCGATAACACTACCGGTCTTTACTACTCTATGATACCCCCAACTCTCCCTCAAGGATTCTTTCAGCGTTCAGGCGGGTTCTGCTTGGCGCTTCGTCGGCTTGAAGAGGATGATGGCCCAGAGCGACTCTTGTATACTACTTCCATGACAAAGTTGGAAGCACTCGCTCGCTATGTAACAGTAATAAGATTTCATGTTGTCCATGTCCATGTCATCCATTCTGATCACATGTCATCACAAGACTGTCTCGCGCGCTAAAGTCATGGAGGTATATGTTATTGTTCTGACTGTCACCTTTCAACAGTCGCCCGTGGTCTAGTGGAATGATCAGTAAATCGTTAGCATTGCTAATGTTCGACAAGTCTAACAAGGTACATAACTCGAGATTGTTCGATCTCGTTTCGTGCCATTCCCATCTGTAAGCATAGGACGATTTTTTGCGCCTTACTTTTGCCAAGCTCCTGACACTAACAGCAGCTTACATAGTGTGTTCTCTTTTGGGCACTTCAACAGTCGTCACAAGTCTAATAGTATCACTCGCAAGACATTGGCATAGCCACTGCTGGATCAGGCAGGCACGATATTCGAGGAAGTAGGTCATTTTGCTCCAGTCGATGTCTGCACTAGTTGCCTACACGTTTCCTATCTGACAAGCACAACCGGAACGTTATGATAATAACAATAATAAGTACAATTCAAACAAAGCCACTGCTCCAAGCGAATGTGCTGTGCGGGCTGCCTACTACTCGCAACCAAATGGGTATCTCCGAAGACATCTTTCCGCCTGACCTCAACAGTTGTTCCTCCTAGTCGATGCATGTAAAATGATGTACAGTCCAGTGACAAGTTCGCTCCATCCAGTACCCGTATGAAGAAAGCGCTCAATCGTTGATGATAGGTCCAAATGATATGTATGCCGACTAAGAATGTATGTGAGAAGTCGTTGCGGCGTTATCGTTTTAGACGTTGTGCTGATCAAGATCACTTCCTTCCATCGAACAGCTTCCAGGCAACTTGTTGAGCAGTCTCGACATCATTGGTGCGACACTTCATGACTGTCTCGAAAGCTGAGTTGTCAGGCCACCAGCTGCCTTCAGAGTTGCCGCATTGGATCAAGGCGACAGGATGCTTGAGTGGTCGTGAACCCATGCTCTCCTTCAAGGCATCGTTTGCGTTCTCGGCAAACTCAATCTGATCGCCAAGGCTTTCGGTCTTGTGCTGTTGTGGCTCACAAATGACAACGACAACAGCATCCGCCTGACTGAGGAAGGCATCGTGTGTATCAGTGAAGCCGATCTTTGGGTGGAATGGCACGTGCCGAATGCGCTTGTGATAGCGGCTGAGAGCACGACCAAGGATCTCGAAAGGGTCTGTGTTGTTCGATGTGCTGTTCTTATTGGTTGCCTTAGCCGCAATCACAGGCGTGAAGAGTACAATCGTTCCTGAGCTCGATAGGGTAGCCAAGCTTTTCTCTGCTGCTGAGGAACGAGCCATTGTGCACCGGTCGATCGACGTGACCTCGTTGATGACAGATGATATAGAGATTTGAGATGCTGTGTTCCCGGAAGAGGCTGAAGGTATATCTTGAAGCCAGGTCCTTACTGCGAGGTGCTTGTTCTTGGAGTAAGCTGAGGAGGCTTGAGTCTGCATTTTGAATGTAGATGAGAGCGTCGATCGAGGCATATGTATGTCTCTCTCGCTAGTCCTGACGTTCGTACCGGGGAGTAGTATCGAGAAGCCGATCTCTGCGCGATCATGGGCAATGCCTTAGTCCTCCAACAGCCGGCAGTATGCGCTGGTTCCTGGGTGTCACCGCAAGACGTGTATGCTACCCTTTAGGTGTTCTGCAGCAGTGAACGATGAGCTAGGAGACGGAACAGCAGGATTGTCCGAAGTCTCGAGCCGCATGAACAACCAGTGAGGTGCCAGAGCAGGCGTGCGTTGAGTCAATGAACCTGGGCGCGATTGTTCTCTGCCCTGTTAGCCGCACTTTGCTGTAGCTAGCGTAGTAATGTGTGTGCTATGAAGTGACACAGTTGTGTTAGAAGCAGCAGGGTTCGCTTAACAATAAAAATGATCTGAGAATGAATGGAGAATGGTTGGTTGTACTGCAGTAAGTAGTACAATTATATTGGCTGAGAGCGGATCCAGAGCGTGACAGGCAGGGGCGTGCTATGCGTAGAGCTGGCTAGCATGTGCATGAGAGACATTGTCGACGGGGTTTCTCAGCTATGCGACGCCAACATGCGTAGGGAGTGTCGCACACAGGAGATGGTCCACGAGAAGCTGACGGAGCAGCCATCCGCCGGCGATGGATGTAGGTAGCCTCGAGAACGCCAGAACGAAGCCGTTGGCTCGAGCAGCTCCTAGCCTGGCCGGCAGTTGATTTCATGCTGGTAGACGAGCGGCAATCTACAGCAGCAAGGTCCATTATTACGCACAGAAGCCGTTTGTAAGGCGAGTTGCCGCAGACGGCCGCTGTAGCATAGGCCGCTAGGCTCGTAGGCTCGTGTGACAGTGATAGACTGCGCATTGCGGATCTTCTGCTGCAGCTCTAAGATGTCGACCATTAGCAGGAAATGTACGTTGTTACACAACATCTGCTCGCGCGCGTCATTCGCACAGAACGACAGCGCCAATGTTTCGCCGGTCTCCATACTTAAGCCTGCGGCGTCGGGTGACCGGTGCTCAGGAGACATGGATACCGGTAGGCGACGTTCCTCAATGGGCTTGTCGTCCGTCTTGTTGTGATCGTCAAATTCTCGTTGTGGGAGTGAGGTTGACAGTTGAGGAGTGCGATCTAAAAGTGGACGTGGCAAGAGCGTCCGAGCGCCTTCCGTCCCGTCTCTCATTGGTCATCGCACTTTGATTACACAACTTTCGAGACACCACGTCTTAGAAGCTGTAGCACGTCGACGTCGTTAATGAAGCCTCACTCCCACCTCGGACTCGTAGAGCTGCGCCATCATCTGCAACGACCAGCGGAGCTACTCCACTTCCACGCAGAGAGGGGACATGGGCAAGCGCGGCTTCGAAGAGGCGATAGCAGCTTCGACAGGGTATCAAGACTTCGAAGGCCGTTTCGGCAAACGACAACGAAGCAGTGACTACGACGATTGTCCTCCGATCTCAGTCTGGCGATGCAACCTGGTATGTGCGACCAACGGATTCTATTACGACGCTGCGGACCTTAATTGCTGAAAGCGACCTTCAGACGGCACTTTCTCAAAGTCATAATGTCTACTTCGTCGCGTACAGCGACAACATCTATGTCTACGTGCCACAATATCCTACACAGCAACTCCCGCAGACGCCTGCATTGATTGTTCCATCGCAGCCGTCAAGCCCCGGATTGAAAGGCACAGTCGATCCGCGCCACCCACACTCCATCAACTCTCTCGTTGTGGAACGTCTCGGCAATGAAGAGGTCGTTGCTACAGTGCGAGATGACGGAGACGTTTCACTATGGCTCGTGCGACACATCATGCATTCCATCGAAAGGCGAACTGCAGATGGCAGCACCTTGAGTCCTCTAGCAGATGAGATCAAGCCCATATTCCAAGAAAGTGTAGGCCAATCGGCGTGGGGGCTGGCAATTCACTCTGAAGCGCGGATACTGGCCGTGTCCGCGAACACTCACAACATAACAGTCTTTAGATTTGGCTTGGCGAGAGAAGATAGTGATGACGATACTGCTTCCGATGATGGGACCTCAACACAGCACCGAGCCATGGACGTCACTCACAGCATCATCAATGGATCTTCCAACATTCCACACATTGCATTCTGCAACACCGGTGACGACCCTCAAGGCCAGTGGCTCTTGACAACGGACATTGGTGGCAACTGTCGAGCCATGAACCTTGATGCCATGCAAACGAACCAGACATTCCGCTTTGGGCCCGTCACCAATTACCTTGATACCCACGATCGTTTCAACAGCGGCTGGGGCATCTTCTTCCTAGACAGGAGGTCGTTCATACCGGAAAGCAGCATGAGTGCTGCAGTTGGCCTTGAGAGAGGTGAACGATTGCCAGGTCTGGAGAACGACCCGACAGTCTGGGATATTTCGGAGACGGCGTCCAACGTTCCACATTGTGCAGCTAGATTCTCTGCAACGAGTGGCCAGAGAAGCCGCGAGAGGCGTTCCACGTCTGTTGCGAGTCCTGGAAGCAGTTCGCAGCTCGAGCGGGAGGCTGCAAGCTCTCCAGAGAATGCAACGCCATCGGAACCCGATAGTACAATGATTGATGGTGCAAGCGATAGTCCTAGCCAGGAGCTTGATGAAGAGTCTGGAGATTCGGAAGACTCTGACTACATGGCCGAGTTCGAGTTCGAAGACGAAGGTAAGCATCTGCTCGACCCAGTCTTGATGGCTGAAGCGATGAGTCTAGAGCCAGACCTCCTGAAGCAGGTATATCGACCCACGAGATACTTGGATCTAACTTGGACTATAGGCACTGAAGATACCACCTCATTCAGCAACATCTACGGCGGACGCAGGATCTACGGCAACACACCACGAGCCGCGTTTCCGCAACACAGCATCTGTAACCTGCCGTGTCCTATCCTCCACGCCAGCGTACGAAACGTCTACCTCTTGCAGCCACCGAACAAAGACAAGCCGTTCTCACCGCCTACCATAGGCTTCACCAACGCGCTTCAGCAGCTCGTTCCCGGAAACCATGCTTGGCTGAATGCGTTCGAACGCCTAAACATGCATATTTACATCCCTGCCATCGGAATCGTCGTCCTTGCATCACAGAAAGGCCGTGCTATGGTTCTGGCGCTGACCAAGCTCCCAAAGCGGACACGAACGACCGAGGAGAGTCGACCCGAGAAGCAGAAGCAGTCCATCTACGCTATGCGCATCGAGCACATACTACCTTTCGATGATCAAGAACAGCAAATGCAGAGACCGTTTCAGCCTCTTCATGGTATCGCAGCATCTCCGATCCAGCAAGGAAGTACGCTTCCACCAGAAGACCAGTGTCGCTGGCGGTTGATGCTGATGTATGCTGATCATTCGATTCTGAGCTATGAGATCAGTAGAAGACGGTCTCGCGACTCCGGTGTGGATATTGGAAGCGTTCTAGTATGAACGGCATATGGCCGCTTCACCGCACGCACTTGATTGGCAACGATCTCTGGAGCACCGCTAGTATTGCTCGACGTCGGTACTCGTGATGCTGAACAGAGTTTGCTTGGCAGCGGCAATGCAGTGCGGTGCGACACAGTTCTGCAACTGTAAGTTCGAACTCAATGCTTCTCCGGTCTTGTTGCTTCTTCTTTCCACGTTAGCAATGTTTACGCTCACTACAGGTTGCGATCCACGAGGCGCAATATCCACGACGAGTATCAGGATGCTCTCGTGTTGTACAGCGCAGCGAAATGTTTGCTGTTGAAGTCCACGAACTCAGCAGCATATGAGAGATCGTCCGAGCTTGACACCTGAGCCGCCGCACTGCCGCACTTCGAGAAGCTTTTCGAGGCACAGTTATGCGCTCCTTCAGCTGTGCATTCGCTTCGCCCTCTGGTCCTATATGCACAGGCTACCAACCTTTGCCTCGTCATCTGACCCATTGGTATACTGGGACCACGCACATTGAGGCTAGTTTGATCTGCAGCTGTCACTTGAGCATAGCAAGATCTGCGATTCTCGAGGATGCTACTCGCAGGCTTCGCGCCACACTACTTGGTATGCAACGACACCATGCTAGTGAATACTACTGTACTTTCAATATGCTTGGCGAAGGATTTGCTCCCAACTTTGGCAGCTTCTGTGCGCATGAACTTAGTGTCCCAGCCATTGGCTCCTCGCTGAAGAAGAAGTATATAAAATCTCCGCGCTCCCGGCATATATTGCAGTGTGGCTCTGGTGATCACTTGGGCCCATCCACAAAGCGTTCATCTCAGCCTTTCGTCGTAGACGTCTATCAAACACCTCCAACATGTTCGGACCGTACTTCCTTCTCGTCACGGTTGGCATGCTATCTGGCACCAGTTTTGCACAGTATGAGTGAGTATACCCCCCCTTGTCGGTCAACCTCTATGCTCATCCGAATCTCAGTTCATCCAAGCTGCCAACACTGCAAGACCCGACTCTGAACAATACAATCATGAACATAACGTTCTCGACACCCAGGTCTTCGAACTGTGGACGATCTTCCGCAGAGCAGAACGAATCAGCCACTATCATGATCTACTCAGTCGAAATTTCTGGAAAAGACTGCCTAGATCTGGACTATGTCTTCACACACCCAAACGTCACATATGCATTTCCAGAAACCAGCAGCCCCAACCAGACCTTCTTCAACGGCATGAGATACTCCGTGATGACAACTCCATCTGGTGGCAGGTCTCCGGACGACTCCTTCAATAACTATAGCCAAGTCTTCTACACTCAACGACGCTACGATCTGAGCCAGCTGCAAGACGATCCTTCACGGTACGGCCTCCTTACATTACGTGCCTATGCCAACAAAGGATGTCCTGGAAACGCACTCGATACGAGTGGCGGACTCTGGTATTCATGGGACTGCCAAGATGAAAAAGGTGTCTGCGGTAGAGTTCCATTCGGTATCAAGAGCATTCAGATCAGCGGTAATTCTCACGTGAATCAGACTGTGTGTCATACTGGTGTGAAGTATAATGCTGGTTCGAGTGTGGTGAGAGATTTGAGGATAGTGGGGTTTGCGTTATTGATTGGCGTGTTTGTATCGTCGTTGCTTTTGTGAAGTTTTTGTATTTGATCAGCAAAAGAGATCTTCGAATGGCGAAATGATCGCTCGTGTCTACGATATATACTGCGATTCTATGGCTTGAGAGCTACTAGAAACCTACCCACATCCATTTATGGTCGAGCGTTAGCATAGCTGACGACTTTCCGACTGTGCTAAACCGGCGAAGAACGACTGATCCTGACAACTTCTCCCACTTAGCATTTGCTTATCTCAATGGGATCGAGTATGAGGGTTCACATACTTGTGGACCTCATAGCTCCTCAACGGTCGTCCGTGGTCTAATGGTATGCTCAGTAAGTCGTTAGCGTAGCTAATGCTTATACAGGAAAGCCCTTAACAAGGTCGAATAAGTGTGTTTACTCCGTTCTTCCATGCGAGTGTATCTCGAAGCACTTACCTGGGCGATTGTTTTGCCTCTTATCAGGCTAGCTTTTGCTAGGTGCTCTATATGGAGGAACAAGGCCCGAGCTTTTGAATTCTCAGTTCGATCAGCGATATGAAGGTACATGCACGCCTCGCATAACTCTCTCTTCAACAGTCGTCCACGGTCTAACGGTCAGTGCAGTAAGTCGTTGGCGTAGCTAATGCGTGATCAGGTGGATATCGGAGGACAAGTATTGAAGCCAGTAGACTTCGACACCCTTTCGTGTCCGAAGCGAATGGAGGCGATTGGTTTGCCTTCTCTTGCCTTTTATTGCCCTCGTGTTTGACAGTGTACGCATGTATATATGCTCGCCCATATCGTGCAGTTCCCAACAGTGATCCACCCTCTGTGGTCGAATCGGCAAGTCGTCATTCCCAGATGATGCTCATTCATGTGATATTGTCCATTAAGAGGTCTTGCATAAGGCTAGCACTGTCAGACATCAGCGCAGCTTTGCCTACTATCCCTAGGGCGGCTTCCGTCCTGTTGCCCAATCCTTCTCCTCGTAACATATCGTCCTCTCCCAAACGCCTCGCTCAATCGCATATCTAAAACAACCAACAGAATTTCCAATCTTCAATTCACCCCAATCGGTTGTGCCGCCTGAGCTACATTCTCCACGACCTTCTCCACTGCTGCCTGACTCGCCGTCTCATTGACCACAGCTTCCGTAGTCCTGTTGAACGCAGTCTGATACGCAGTCTGCGCCCAATCCGCCGCCCTTGTCAATGTCTCTACTGCGGCATTCCTCGAAGTTGCCGCAGATCCGTCTCCAGCAAAGTAGTAATATGTCCTTCGGCTCATGGTCATGATGTGGTTCGGAAGATAGATGACTGAGGCGATCAAGAAGAGCGAGAATGTGAGGAAGAGGATGGAGTCTACGAGTGAAGCGTATCAGCATATACATCTCGAGTAGACCTCGCTGGTGCTCAGGGGTATGTATACTTACTGAAGACGAACTTCTCCGTAGGTGTCAACATATATAGGGAGAAAGTCACTTCATATTGGTAATTCTTCTTTTGCAGCCATTTGACGAAGCCCGTGGGTTGGAAGAGCAGGAAGGCGGCTGCGATGGCGAGGACGGAGAGGCCGGCTGTGTATTGCGTTGTCGAATCGGAGAAGTACATCATTATTGAAGCTGTAGGAGGGAAGTATGGGATTCGTAGGGCGACTTCGCTTCTATTGTTGAGGTGGTATTTGTGATCGGTATGCGCTGTTCGGAATCGTTGTTCGTGGATTATCTGAGTGATCGTGACGCGCTCGAGAAACTGAAGTCAAAGTGCAATGCGTTCGGAGATGAAGTCGCCGATGTCCCGCTCTTGCCTCCAATGTGTTTTGCGACTTCACAACAACAACAACATCACCATCACTCCGAAAGACGATGCTCCAGGGGTAACATGAGTCTATACATACTATGACTTGGTGTTCTCCACGCATGAGGCGACAGCGATAGGCGGATTCATATCTTACCCGATCAGGCCGGTTGGTGGCAGGCAGTTGGAGTCGACCACCTGGATTTTCAATGCCAACCTCATCTCTTCCCACTTCCATACCATACTGACTATGCTGTCAAACGCGTTGTGGTTGACTGCGGCTCTGCTACCGCTGACCTTCGCGTCCGCCACACCTCAGATCCACCATCTCCCTCCACTGCGAGAGCAAGCCAAGATACAAGATGGCTGGCGAGAGGAAAGACTAGCTAACATACCTGCGATACTGCGCAAGTATAAAGTCGATGCGTGGATCGTGAGCTCTCACGTGTCTCCTCTTATTGACACGACATATTGACATTCTTTCAGGTCAGCCAAAAGGAATACGGAGAAGAAACAGTTTTCTGGTCCATGAAACAAGCCGAACAATTCTCAGCACGAAGAAGAACTCTCTCCATATTCTTCGCAGATGACAGTTTCGAAGGCTGCGAATCTCATACTTGGATCGACAATACGCCTCAACTATGGGAGAATCTCCACAACGTTCTCCGCTTCTGCGATCCCAAGAGCATAGCAGTTGATGCAGATTCCGAGATCGCATTCGCAGGCGGCTTACATGCTGGAGAATACGGAAACCTGCTCTCGAATGTCCCACTACCATGGAAAGAACGCTTCGTGTCCGAACCACTCGTGGCAGTAGAGTACATTGCAACAATGCCTAGGTCTCGACTCCACTGGTACCGCAAACTTATGGAGACAGCTTGGGCAGTCATCGACGAAGGCTTCTCTGAGAAAGTGATCGTACCTGGAGAGACCACGACCGAAGATGTAGAATGGTGGTTCAGAGAGAAGTTGCAATCTTTGAACTACACGACTTGGTTCCATCCAGATGTCATAATCTTACCGTCCTGGATGCCTTCATCAACGAAAGCGAGGACAATACAGTACGGCGATCTCCTCCACGTCGACTTCGGCCTTACAGCTCTAGGTCTGAATACTGATACCCAACATCTCGCCTACGTGCTTCCACCTGGCGACACCGAAAATAATATCCCACAAGGTCTTCTCGATGGTCTGCATACAGGAAATCGTCTACAGGATATCTTGAGGCGGAACATGAAGCTCGGCCTGACTGGCAAAGAGATCTTGACTGGCAACGAGATTCTTGCGAATGCACTCGCGGAGATGCAGAGCCAGGACATTACCGGAAAGATCTATTCGCATCCTATAGGTGACTGGGGTCATTCTGCTGGTACTCTGATCGGTATGACCAACCTCCAATCCGGTATCCCAATTCTAGGAGACTTGCCACTACTCAAAAACATGTACTACAGCGTCGAGCTCTCCATAGACCTCTTCGTGCCCGAAAGGAATGAGATCATAACCTTTCCTCTTGAGGAAGATGTTTATTGGGACGAGGAAACGGAGGGTTGGGAATGGGTGTATGGAAGACAGGAGAAGTTTCACTTGATCAGATTGGAGAAGAGCAGCTCGAGGCTTATTGTGCAAGGGTAGATGAATCGTAAGCTAACACATTGAGATCGCTGGTCATTAATAAAAAAAATCCTCTCTACGATTGACCAAAAGCAAAACTATCGAATTCATCAACATGGCTACGAACATCAAGATCCAATGGCAAGCAAATCGCTTGTGTGGGCATTTCGCATCGTATCGCTAAGTACAAGCATTAGCTGCACTAACGACTTAGTGACTGTACCATGAAGGCTAGGACGACTGTTGAAAATCCAAGAGTGTCAATCGTATATGCACCCCACCTGAGGTTCAAGAGTGAGAAGACAAAATGCAAAACAACCATCCGTTGGACATAAAGACTTCGTATGCAAAGACAGTGCGCTTGAGAGCATTTTGTGCCCTGTGAACGAGTGCTAAGTCCACCTGGACATCAGCTGCCAGCCAAGTTGCTGACGACTTACCGGCACACCACTGCACCAAGCCTAATTGTTGGAAGGGCCTGCAGTTCGCTATGATATGTACATTGCTTCAGGGAATCACAAACACATCGACGTCTTGTACTCGACCGAGTCCGGATCTGTAAGGCAATGTACATACATAAGTTCATTTAATGTGGCTTATATATGTAACGATTGTCCTCGAAGCAGTAAGTCACTCGTAAGTTGGAGTGCTTGGAACATGTAATTGTTCGATTCATCCACTATACAACTACCCAGTTCTCATCCGAGCCACCGGTTTGCACGATAGCCGTAGTGGCCTCGCATACGACCTCATCATCAAACCCGACACCTACAACCTTGACTTCAACTACGTTTGCAGCAACCATATCCCACTGTTCGGCAGATAGCACGAATTCCTTCGCATAGGCTCTCCCTACACATTGTCCATCGAGATATACAGTGAAGTACGCACAAGCGCCAGTGATGAGACTGTATGGCAACCCTTGCCCGCTGTCGTCTGGGTCGAAAGTGAGATCCCAGGTGACTCTGTGACGATCCTTTCGCGCTTCGACTCTGATAGTATCAATTTCACACTTCGGTTTCGCGCGAAGCTGGGGCTGAATAGTGATTCGATAGATGTCGAGGAGATCGAGTTTCTCCTTGATGCCGCAGTTGTCTTCGCAGCTGAGAAAGATGCCAGTGAGGTATTCTGAGTCTGTTGTTCCTTGGCTCGGAAGACTCAACTGCAGCTCTCCTTGTTCTTCATCTAGTCTATGGCGCTGCGGAGTGCCTCCTTCAGAAAACATGATATCAAGGAATAGACTACCATCATAGTCGTGCAGTATGCGATACTGCATTGTGAGCTTCAGGGGCTGAGCAGTGCTCAGCATTGACTTCGCGATTTGTATGCTGGACGTGAAGAGGTTTCCCGTTGCGTTGCCGGGATCGAGAGAAACCGCACATCGAGGAGGAAAGTCGAGAACTTTTGTCGATAGCGCAGGCGTTAATGTGCCAGGAGACTCGGTTTCATATGGGAGAATGCTCTGCGATCCAAGCTGAGCATAAAGTATGCCTTTTGGAGCCCTGGCGAAAGCTCTTTCGAAGTTGGTGTGGAAGAACGAACTTGAGCCTGCTGGGTACGATTCCGCGTACTTCATGATGCCGTGGCCAGGAGTAATGTCGTGAGGTCTTTCTGGAAAACACTCGCATTCCGGCTCCCGAGAGAGTGGCTCGCCTCTCCATATGGCGTTCTCGACAGTAGCATTATCTTGACTGAAATGCTCAATCGACCAGCCAGGCGCGAAGATCCCAGCGTTCAGGCCCAGGTTCTTGAGGACTTCGACTCCAAGACCTGTGCCTGTACCGCCTCCAATGCCCTTGGGCCAGGTGACCCGTTTGTGTTTCGAATCATGCTGCGCGTTCTGTGCCCACACATCGATACCGAAGTACACATTCTCGAGACCGAGTCGGTTCTGCAGTGCATAGTTCCTGCCGATCTCTGCCAGTTCTGGAGTCCAGGCATAGTTGGTGAGTATAGATCCTGCTGCGAGCGCAAACTGTATATTCATATAGTTTAGTGTGTTCTGATACCAGACAAAGTTCAGCGTAGTGATCGCATCGTACCTACCATGCCATGAGCTTGTCATTGAAGATCACTCAAGAAAAGAGGAAGAGTGAAACGCAATAGACCTACCACACGACCTGACTCTCCACTCCCAATTCAGCTCGCAATTGTCGTAGAAAGCCCTCCAGCTTAGCAGAGCTCCATGACAACAGCGGGAAAGAAGTCTCGATATTGATCAGCCAGCCATCAAAGCCATAGTGCTTTGCAATATCAGCCAACTTTCGAGCAACCGAGTACGACTCGAACTCGTCCTGCTGCAGTATGCACTCCACTTCAGCAGACCCAGGCTCCGCAATGAATGTTCCAAGAACTTTCACACCATTGCGGTGGCATGTGTTGGTCCATGTAGGAGGAGGAACGGTCACAAGTCGATGAGAGAAGTAGACGAACACTTCCACGTATTGCAGGTACTCGCAAGAGTACTGCTCATTCTCAATGACCACCCCTTGGCAGGCTTCATAGTCATTGTAGCCACCTTTGTAGTCGTGCACGAGCATCACTTTCGCGCTTGCTTCGTCGTGACAGCGCGCTCGTTTGAGGAGAGGCGTGTTGGATCTCTGTAATGGATCGACAGTGTCTTCTGTCCATGATAGTAGCTCATCGAGGGATTCTAGGTAGGCAAAGCCTATCAACGCGCCGCGTTCACGTTCCTGCTGGGTGCTCAGGTGGGACGTGCTTGAGGCCATCTGCTGGCCACCCTCGCTTTGGAGCGCAAGTTCCTCTTCCAGGTAAGATTTGGTGGCGGCGACAAGGTCGAAAGAAGAAGTTGGAGAGGATGGGTGAGAACAAGGCTGACGACGCGAGGGCAAGAAAGTGGACAGGGGTCAGCAAGTGTGGAGCTGCGAGCAAAAGAAGGGTCGCTGTTGAGCTGTGGCTTCAACTTTTGAATCTAAACAACTGTCACCAAACATCACGCTGCAAGGGGTTCACTCTAAACGAACCGCCCATTGAACATACCGCGGGACTGCCATTCGTATCAGGACACAATAGCATACGAGACGATACTGGCTTCGGCCTCACATCAAGCACGATGAACATTTTCCGGATCTTTGGTATGGACGCGAGACCTACCGCATGGAAGTCGCGGAATGGATGCTGATTGAGAGAATGACAGGCGACTTGTCGCATTTGGCCTCCATTTTCATCCTGCTGGCTAAGATGAAATCATCAAGTGTACGCGACTGTAATCCTGCCTTCTCCGATCAAACCTGACAGCCATACAGAGCGCGGCCGGCATATCATTCAAGTCGCAATTCCTTTATCTGATTGTCTACGTGACAAGATATCTTGGTCAGTGAACATCTGCGACTTGGGACATGGAAGGAGAAGAGCTGATAAGAGACTGTAGACCTGCTATGGACGAACCCAACGAACAGCCTCTGGAACACCACGTTCAAAATCATCTTCATTGGCGCGCAGGCCTACACGATATACCTCATGCTCAACGACTACAAACCGACGCACGATCCGAATCAGGATACCTTCAAGGTCGAATATCTGATCGGAGGAGCTGCGGTGATGGGTGTACTCTTTCCATACAAATATGCCTTGACAGAGGTAAGAGCAAGAGCGAACGAGGAGAAAGGTGATGAGCAGGACAACTGACAATGGACAAACAGATTCTATGGGCATTCTCAATCTGGCTGGAGTCTGTTGCGATTCTACCGCAACTCTTCATGCTGCAAAGAACAGGTGAAGCCGAGACTATCACTACACACTACCTGTTCGCACTTGGAGCTTACAGAGCGTTATACATTCCAAACTGGATATGGCGATTCTTCACCGAGAACCACTACTGGGATCCTATCCCTGTGCTGGCAGGCATCATCCAGACTGTGCTTTACTCGGATTTCTTCTACATCTACTACACGAAGGTCCTCCAAGGCAAGAAGTTCAATCTTCCTGTGTAGGTTACATGGCTTAAGATCAGAGCTCAGCGACTTCTCAGCGTGCAAATCCGGATCTATTACCGCGGATATCGATTACTAGGTTTGGCGATATCATGTCGCCATGCTGGAAACGAAGCCGAACCCGCACCATTGTTACCTAGGCACAATCAGGATCGCACTATCACGCGTGCTGAGTATATCAAGTACGCTCTGCTGGAAACCCGCCGTCGCCTCCAAGCAATCAGATCAGCCATGGCGCAAGTGCAACGCGGCGAGGAATTCGAAGGAATGATTATACCGGGAGTCGGCCAACTCAGGCGGCACCCGTGCCAAAGCTGCCATAGTGTTCTCTGCAATTGCAGAAAGTATCAAAGAAGAGCACAGGACCGTCTGTATAAGTCAAATTGTTGAGAAGTGCACTTGGTTGGCATGAATTGGCGGAGACTTCGCCCACGATTGTATGATACGCGTAGACACGAAGCAGGAGTTGAAGGAATAGGTTGATACCCCAAATCGTTATACAGAGTTGAGATAGTTGAAGAATACAGCTCGTAGTCAACATCTTCTCCGTGAAGTCTCGAGCACTAGGCTCTTGCGTGTCCAGACATAGCAACGAAGCATTCGAAACGGTCTTTAGAGAAGAATGAAGTTCGGGTATTTGGCAGTAGAGAACATGAAGTGAGCCATTGGCGTGACATGAGCTCATGAAGCCTTCCGTGAACGCTCTTTCCTTCTTCTTGTGTGCGAGTCCGTGGAACTACAAATGAGTCGCGTCGTTCAATCCTGATGGGCATCACTGCACGAAGCACAGTGAAGGACGAATCGAAGAAGTGATTGGCACCGATTCGCGTTGCCTCGAATGAACGACGACATCGACATCATCGTGCTTGTTCGGGAAGGGTTCCGCTCACTTTTAGTCTCGACACTGAGTCGCGACACCTTCTCGACAACACCAACAACCACAAGGCGAATTGCCAGCCACATCACTCATTTTGCACAACCGAATCATACACCATCTTGACCTGAGAAAGCTTCCACATAGTCAGCCGCGCGCACCTGCGCAGAAAACTCGAAAGATGGCCGACCTCAGCGAGCTGTTTTCTCGCCTCAAGCAACAGAGCCACGAACAACCAGCTGCATCACCAGGTGCACCACCAGCATACGAACAGCAAGCAGCATCCTCGCCGTTCATCTCGCCGCCGCCGCACACTCCGAACCCTCACCACGCCTCGAACATCCTCAGTCCTGCCAATGCAGGCACACCAGGACCTGACCTCAATCGCACAAACAACTTGCTTAACCTGCTGAAGTTTAACGGCGGATCAAGCCAGCAACAGACTCAGCAGTCTCAGACAGGCGCAATGGCAGGTCTCACCTCTGTGAATCGCCACGCCTCAGTTCACATCCCCGCAGCCGTGCAGCCTCGCGAAGGTGGGCTTGCACGCGCGGAGAATCGACCACTGTCGGCCGCGGATGTCATGGCTAACCTCCAGCGTACCTCGTCCGGCAATGTCGTTAGCCAGCGGAATCTTGCAGCTCTCAATGCTGAGGAACTGAGATCAAAGTCAAGTGGTACTCCACAGGACTTTCTGCTCGGTCTACTGAAGGGACCAAAGGCACAAACACCATCAGCTACGCCAGTCGCGCAGCCAGAGTCGCAGAATGGTAGGACAGTCAAGCTTCAACCAGATGTGGAGGACCTCGCAAAGCAGTTTGGACAAGCTTCTGTTGGCTCGACTACTTCTCAGCCTGCACGTGAGTCTACGCCAGCACGCCAGTTTGGCAGCCCAGCTGCGAGCAACACAGCATTCGATACCAGCAATAAGGCATCAATGTTCAACTACATCAATCCATTCGACCAGCTGCACACTTCTTCGCCACTCAACAGAAACCGCACGCCACAGCCGACTGAGCAGGATGCCGTTCCTAAGAAGATTGAGATTCTCAAACACAACCGCAGCTCGTCAGCTACACAAAACGGCGATCCATCCCAGCCAGCAGCGAAGACTCGCAAGCTTGACAGTGATGCCTCATCTGCTGAGACGAAGAGTGTCTCCAAGAAACTCGAGAATGTTGGCGAAAAGGTGGAGAGACAGGTTGCACACGCTCTCAAGGCTGCTGATAGCAGAGAGCCTCTTCTCAGCAGCAGACCTACGACTGATGATGAGCGAATCAAGAAAGAGACTGCGAACAATGAAGATGTAGAGTCGAACTGGGAGAGCGCTGAAGACGATGCCAAAGCGGCGTACAGTGTGGAGGTGTACAACTTCCCTCTCAAGCCATTTGTATCGATCCACGTTCGCGGTCCAAAGCACACTCGTCCGATCAGACAGGATAACTTCATGGTGATTGCACAGCTCAAGAAGGAATTTGACCAGATCGATCGCTCTCTTGTGACTGCCAGCCAGACGCACATCGTTTACGCACAAGTTGCCACGAAGAAGGACAATGGCGGCTTTCGCATCATTCGACAAGACTCTGGCGACCACAAGCAGGTGTTCAGGTCCAGCGGTGAGCGTATTTTCAACGTTCAGCTATGCTTGCCCGGCGAGAAGGCCAATGATGTCGAGACTGTCCTCGGCACTGGTGTCAACGGCTCAGTCTTCTGGACATCTCTCGCAAAGTCGCGAGGAGATGCATTCGCAGACGATGACATCGAGGGCCGTGGGTTCATTCTGCCGCCTGTTGCGACGCCCGAAGAGAACACCAGCGGATCGCCGGTCAAGACTCGCGCGAAGATGAGCTCTCGTCACACCGACTACTTCGCCATCGCGCGTGGCAAGCACATCTACCTCATTGCGCCAGAGACTGTGCGGAACCGCGCATACACCGACAAAGCTACTCATCGCGTGGACAGTGAGCTGTACTTTGCGCACCACAGCCTGAAGATCAACACTGGCAAGGCTGGAAAGGACTTCTGCTTCTCGGAGGATGACACCGTCATAGTAAGCCTCGATAAGAACGGGCGCTTCAAGTTCTGGGACATCCGCCAGCTCACGCAGCAGGCACTCAACAGCAGCTTCGAGCCTCACCAGCACGATCCCGTCGAGCTCAAGGAGCCGATTTGGCAGAACACTGCTTACACTTCTGGCAGCAAGGCTGACGAGAAGCCATCGGTCTCGTCCATCATGTTCCTCGACAAGGAGAAGCCTGTTACCAAAGGCACTGCTCTGCGATACATGATCATCGGCTTCAAGCAGAATCACATCCTCCAGCTCTGGGATCTTGGTCTAGGGAAGGCTGTGCAGGAGGTTCGTCTGCCTCACGAGAAGGATAGTGATGGCATTTGCAGCCTGACATATCATCCGAAGACTGGTGTTGTGGCCATTGGTCACCCAACTCGCAACAGCATCTACTTTCTGCACCTCAGCGCTCCAAAGTACAACATTCCGTATATGGAGCAGGCTCAGTACATCAACATGGTCGCGAAGAACGACCCAAAGCTGCCAAAGCCGGAGAGCACAGCCATCATGAGCGGACTTAGGGAGTTCTCTCTTGCAAAGGTTGGACAGCTCAGAAGTGTGGATATGCTGCGTACGCCTGTCGAGAACGCCAGCGATGGTATGGACGAGACCCTGTTTGAGCTGTATATCATGCACTCCAAGGGATCTGTTGGCATCAGCGTGAAGCGCACAGACTTGGGCTGGGACATTAACAGCAAGATGATCAATCCTAAGGATGCACTCAAGGAGGGCGTCATTGAGGTGCGAGAACTCAACCTGCCAAAGCAAGCTCCTTCGCCAACGGGTGAGGCTGTTTCTGTGAAGCAGTCAACGCGATCTACCATTGCCAGCAGGGCTGAAGCACCGTCGAAGCCAGCACGGGAAGTGAAGCGAGAGACTGTCCGTTCTCCAACACCTCAGTCTAACGCGCAGCCGCCACGCATGACCTCGCCAGAGCCACCAAGCAAGCCATTGCCGCAGATTCCTGTCAACCCGCCCCTCATTACCGCCGACTCCTATAGCCACGCTGCACTGAGGACCAAATCACCAGTTCCCAGCAAGTCTACTGACCAAGTTCCGCGTGCCGTCATCGTTTCGCCGAAGGCGCGAGAGGCAACCCTCGTCAGCGCATCGAATGCTGCCACGGAGGCAAGTGCACCGATTGCAGAAGCTGGCGACTACCACGGCCTATTGACTCGCCAATTCGATTCTTTGTACCAGCGTATCGAATCTGACAAGCGAGTGCAAGATGCCGCTGCTGGTGCTAAGCAGGACGCTCTGCTCCGTTTGGTGTCTTCGACCCTCACTGAGAATGTCGATCGCAGCCTCAGTAGCATCATCGCCACGCGAATCGAGAAGGATGTGATCCCCACTTTGACTGAAGTTACCAGCAAAGTGGTCGATCGGAAGATTGCGGAGTCACTCCCACCTCAGCTCAACGCCAGCGTAGCGGCTGCCATGAAGGCCAATCTGTCCAGCACTCTTCAGCAAGCGTTGCAAGATAAGGAAGTGCACAAGGCTATCTCGGACTTGACCGCCACCCAGGTCGCTCAACGCGTTCAGCAACAGGTCTCCGCCATGTTGCAAAAGCAGCTACCAGAGATGACGACCAAAGCTGCGCAGAAGATGGTCGGTGACCTCGAGAACAAATTTGTTCAGCACCGCAACTCTTCCGAAGCGCAGCGTCAACAAGACAACGCCAAGATCGAAGAGCTCTCTGGAATCGTGCGCAGCCTTTCTACCACTTTGCAAGGCATGGCCGCCAGCCAGTCGGCCTTCCAGGAGCAGATCATGAAGCTCCAGCGCGAGGCAAGATCGAGCGGCGCAGATAAGGTGGAGTCTACTTCATCCTCTCCTGCGACCAACCAGCAGACTCCAGAAGAGCCCGTTGAAGATGCCGAAATCACCAGCATGACCCACAAGCTAATGGATGGCAAGTTCGAGGAAGCCACCATAGAGGTAAGTCCATACCAGGTCGTCCAATATCGTAATCACTACTAACCAACTTCATTTAGTGGATCTCATCTGACCGACAAGCCGAAATCTTCGACAAGCTCTTCGTGCGCGTCAACCCGACCTATTTGTCCCGACTCTCACCTCTCGTCGCTCTCACAGTCTCGGCTGCCATCACTTCTAGCTTCGAATCCTACGTCACCGAGCGTCTCGACTGGTTGAGCCGCGTCCTTCAAGGAATCGACATTCGTGATGGAGAAATACTCGAAGTCGCACCAAAGATCATGGAAGTTCTCCACCAACGTCTGTCAGGCGCTTACATGGCCATTTCGGAACGCGACCAACACGATCCTGCTTTGAGGACTATCAGCAATTTGAGCAAGCAGGTTCAGGAGATTCGACGTGTTGCTCAGTGACTGGCGGCTGCTGGTAGGAAGGGGATGAATTTGCTGGTTTAGTGGGTCTACTTCATGGCTGTCGTTGGACTCGGTTTCAGCTTCGCATGGTTTGACTGCCGCACAGAAGCGGAGCTTTGCGAGCATGGCGTTTGTGAAAGAGTGGGACCTACGGACAAAGCTTACGTGAAACACGACTTGTGTACCATAGCAGAAACTGTACAGTCCGGCTCTCACTGAGCTGGCAATGTAACATAGCTAATTCGACGACTGTAAAAATTGCAATTCACGTGTACTTCATCTTATCGTTGAACGCGTCGATTATCTCCCTCGCTGCCTGCACGATCTCTAGGGCTCCGGGACTATCGCTGTGGCAGCATAGAGAGACATCATGCTGTCCAATAGGTAGCTCCACTTCCTCTCCAGTGACTGCTCTCACCGAGCTATTCTCGACTTGACTTGAGACGTGCTTATGCACATCTTCTTGTGTCCAAGGTTTCTTCTTGCGATCGATGACCAGTCTGCCGTCTGCAGAGTACTTCACATCGCCATACCTGTATCAAGCCGATTAGCCAAAGCTCCTCTCCATACATCTCGAGCTTCCCGGTAGGTCAGTGTCACTTACAGCTCAGCAGTAAATGGTAAACCTAACTCCTTCGCAACCTCCTCATGAAAAGTCCCAGCCAAACCAAAGACTCGTGTCCCAGGCGGTACACCAGCATAGACCGCCTTACAAATCTCTTTATCGCGATACATCATGCCATAGAGTACTCCATGAGGTTTAACATGATTGAGTGGTACATCTGCCGCTGTAAGAAAGCCTTGCAGAGCTCCGACTTGATAGCGGACCATAGCTGTTAATTCTTCGGGAGACATCTTGATCTCTCGACGGCCAAAGCCTTGGATGTCTGGTAAACCTGGGTGGGCACCGACTAAGATTTTGTGTTCTTTGCATTTTTGGACTGTCTCTTGCATTATTAGAGGGTCGCCGGCGTGGAACTACACATCATGAGTGATTAGCTACTGAGTGTTGAGTGTGAAGCTAAAGGACCTACGCCGCAGGCAATGTTGGCATGGTCGATAAGTGGGATCAATTTATCGTCTGGGCCAGCTTTGAAATTGCCGTAGCCTTCGCCTAGATCGACGTTGATGTGAACTTTCTTCTGGATAGGTGGCATGGTTATATCCTGTTCTCAGGTAGATTGTTCAAGTATGTAGAAGTTGAATATGTCAGAAAGATGAAGCTCAGTTACTGCGGTCGGCGAGGTGACGTCTCAAAGTGCAGCTTAAACCTGCCGTTCTAGTGATAGGCATCGGTATGCTTGGCCGTGTTGGTGCTGTATGGATGCCCCTCGTCAATAAAGAGGAGACGGATGCTTATCAGTGGACAGCTCAAGAGCTCTCTCATCCATCCCCGAAGCGGGTCAACGGCAACCGACCACCTGGTGAAGACATATACATCGACCTCATCATCATGGGGGTCTTTGACGACGATGTACAGATTTCACGAAACATGGAAAGGTTGAAGAAGATCTTGATAGCGAATCGTGGTGAAATCTGTGCGTCAACATCCTTCCCAAAACGTCACCAGTTCTTGGCATTTGAACTAACGCGACCTCGACGCGACTTCAAGGCGTTCGCATCATCAGAACTTGCAAGGAACTCGACATCAAGACTGTGTCCATCTACACCTCTGCTGATGCAGCTTCACTGCACGTCTCCGATGCAGATGAAGCAGTCCTGCTTCCGACTTTGCAAAGCTATACCGATGGCGACAAGATAATCAAAATAGCAAAGGAGCGAGGCTGCGACGCGATAATACCAGGATATGGCTTTCTGTCAGAGAATTCAGCATTCGCAAAGGCCGTCAGCGATGCTGGACTGGCCTGGGTAGGTCCGGATGAAGCTGCTATCAAGGCTTTCGGCATCAAACACACAGCCCGAGATCTGGCCAAGAAGTCAGGCGTGCCGATTGTGCCTGGTACTGAAGGACTAGTTGAGAGTGAAGATGATGCTGTCAAGCAGAGTGAAGCATTGGGTTACCCTGTCATGCTCAAGATTACTGCAGGTGGTGGCGGCAGTGGTTTGATTACTTGTCAAAATGCAGAGCAAGTGAAGGATGGTTTCAAGAAAGCACAGTCTCGTGGAGAAGCTCTTTTCAAAGACTCTGGCGTGTTCATCGAGCGGTTCTACCCAGAAGCACATCATATCGAGGTCCAAGTCTTTGGCAACGGACTTGGACAGGCGATCCACTTCGGAGAACGCGAATGCTCCATTCAGAGACGACATCAGAAAGTCATCGAGGAGTGCCCAAGTCCGTTCGTCGAGAAGCATACAGGACTACGCGAGAAGATATGCAATGCCGCAGTCAGTCTTGCCGAATCGGTCAAGTATGGATCAGCTGGTACAGTCGAGTTTCTGGTAGATGACCACACTGCAGAATTCTTCTTCCTGGAAATGAACACACGACTGCAAGTCGAGCACCCAATCACAGAAGCGTGCTACGATGTTGACCTCGTTGAGCTGATGCTGAAGCAAGCTGATGCGCAACTTGTCGGCGCGGGAGGTCTCTCAGCAGATTATCTCAAGTCGTTGGAGCGAGCTAAGCCATTTGGTGCTGCCATCGAGGCAAGAGTCTACGCCGAGAATGTGCTGAGAGACTATGCACCCTCGCCAGGACTCTTGACAGAAGTCTACTGGGCTGGACTGCAGAATGCACGCATCGATACATGGGTGCGAACAGGACTGCGGATATCGCCCAACTATGACCCGCTAATCGCCAAAGTCATAAACCATGCGAGGACTCGCGAAGCAGCGAGAAAGGGTATACATCAGCTACTCACCCGCTCGATAGTCAGCGGACCTCCTAACAACCTCGACTTCCTGGCCAGCATTATTAATGACGATGTGTTTCAGTCCGGACGAACGATCACCTCCTTCTTGCAGAGCTTCGTGTATGAACCTTGCGTGATAGATGTGGTGTCAGCTGGCGCGTACACTCTGGTTCAGGACCTGGAAGGCAGACCTAGCGTTGGCAACGGCATACCACGCAGTGGCGCAATGGACCCAATCGCGTTGGCAGTAGGTAATCTTCTCGTGGGCAATCAGCGCGGACAAGAAGGACTTGAGATCACGTTGTCAGGCCCAGAACTCAGATTTCATGGAGCTGCGGTGATAGCATTGACTGGAGCGCCAATTGAGGCTACACTTGATGGCGACGACCTGCCTCTGTGGACGCGGAAACACGTCAAGCGTGGTCAGACTCTGAAGATTGGCAAAACGACAGCAGATGGATGTCGCAGCTACTTGACTGTGCATGGTGGCTTTCCCTCAGTCGCAGAGTACTTCGGCAGCAAGTCGACCTCACCGATTGTCGCTATAGGCGGGTATCAAGGAAGACAACTGGCTCCAGGCGATCAATTAAGCTTAGTCAAAGAGACCCCATCGACACTGGGCGCCCATCCTAGCGTGCCTGAGTCTCTGCGGCCGAAGTATAGCTCGTCGTGGGTCATCAACGCTTTACCTGGTCCACATGAAGAGGGCTATCTCACCGACGAAGACACCGAAATGCTGTATAGCACGGAGTGGAAAGTCTCCCATAATGCTAGCAGGAGCGCTATCAGACTTATCGGACCAGTGCCCAAGTGGGCGCGACCAGACGGGGAAGAAGGAGGCTCGCATCCTTCCAATCTTGTCGAGTATGGGTACTCGTGTGGTGCGCTCAACTGGACTGGAGATGAAGGCTGTATTTTCGCCTTGGATTGTCCAAACTTTGGTGGCTTTGTGAGCAATGCCACCTGCATTCGAGCAGACTACTACAAGCTAGGCCAGTTGAAAGCAGGCGACACGCTGAGATACCAACGTGTATCACTCGAAGAAGCCTTAGCTCTTCGGCAGAACGTCACAGACTATATCAATGGTATCAGCAAAGCCATTGAGACGGGAACTTTCGATCAGGTCCAACCACTCACCTCCAGCTTCGAAGCCAGTGGTAGTTACAGTAAGGCGATACTGTGGGAACGTGCCGCATCTGATAGCCAGCCTCAAGTGCGGTATCGTCAAGCCGGCGATGATTATGTTCTAGTCGAGTACGGCAACGAGCAGTTCAATCTGAACTATCGATGCCGAGTCACCGCTCTGGAGAAAGCGATAACCTCGCAGACTGCGCCTGATTGGCTAAAGAGCAGCTATGTTACCAGTGTCGGTGGTTGTACAACGCTTTGCGTATGCTACGACGGAGCTAGCATGGATCGCGAGCAGCTCATCAAGCATCTGCAGGATCTGGAGGATCAACTGGGAGACCTAAGCAAGACGAAAGTGCCATGCCGACGCTTCAAGCTTCCTCTCTCCTTCGAAAGCAAGGACCAAACGGAAGCCACGAAGCGATACATGGAGACTCAAAGACCGCATGCACCATACCTGCCTGATAATCTCGACTTCGTAGCAAGGAACAATGCCTTGACAGCGGAGCAGCTGAAGCACAATATGCTCAACGGAGAGCTCATAGCCGTCATCAAAGGGTTCTTCTGCGGGAACACTGTATCACTACCAGTTGATCCACGGAAACGAATGTCTTCGCCTAAAGCGAACCCCAGTCGTGTCTTCACACCCGAGGGAACTTGGGGCTGGGGAGGATCTTGTGGTAGCATCTACCCGGTCGACTCGCCTGGTGGCTATCAGATGCTTGGACGTACGATACCTTGTAAGTACAAATGCGGATCAGGCGGTGACTATAGACGTGCTAATAATGATAGGTTTCGACTATTATGGGTTCAAGCAGGGCTTCACACCCGAAAAGCCATGGCTTTTCAACGACTTCGACATCATATCGTTCTACCAAGTTAGCGAGGATGAGCTCAATCACAAGCTCGAGCTGTTCAGATCCGGCCAATACGACTTCGAGTGGGAGAGCGCCGAGTTCGATATGGCAGAACACAACAAACTCCTCGCCGAGACAGCCGATGAAGTCAAAGAAATCCGATCCGCCCAACGGAAAGTGCAAGATGAGATGATCCGTGCTGAGAACGAGTCTCTAGCAAAGTGGCGAGCTGACAAGGCCAGAAGCAAGCCAGACGAGAGTACTATCGATTCATTGCTACAAGATCCGGCGATTACTGCTATTGAGGCACCTGTAGACGCAAATGTCTGGAAGATTGAGGTGAAGGAGAAAGATGTTATCAAGCCAAATCAAGTTATAGCCATTCTGGAGGCAATGAAGCTGGAGATCAACGTAAATGCGCCAGAAAGCGTTGCGGGTGGAACGGCTGTGATTGAGAAGCTGCTGATAGAGCCGGGAGAGACAATCAGAGCTGGTGGTCGTATCGCTCTTGTGAGGAAGACATGACATAGTGCGTCAGCTTTTTCTTTGCGATGTGTACAGTATGCACCTAGCTAATAATCGTCTGCCAGCTCTTCTCATGTGCGACATCGATCCAGTGAGCTCCAGGTGAACGAGCATCTGCTCTATCCCACACCTCTTTGACAATATCGAGCGCACATAGCTGCGGTCTCGATGGATACTTCCTGGAAAGAACGAGCATGCGTTGCTCAACGAGAAACCTCGCATCAACAATCTCGTCATGTCGGGTAGCATCCGGTGCCTCGCCGTCTGGCAGTCGAAGCTGACTTCCAGAGATGAGCATAATCAATGGCAGAAGTCTACACGCTCCAGATGTAATAGGTATCGTTTTGACGAGGTCTAGTGTATGGCATGCTAGCTCAGTCAACCTCGAGTCCAACTCGTCTGCAAAGCACGATTGTTCTGTTCGAGGAGCATACTCAGGTCCAGCCTGGCTCACGCGCTCCCAGAAGAGGGCGGGAAAGGCTCGGTAGATCTCGAGCAGTCCGATAAGTCGATATGCCTTTGCGACAAGCAAAAGATCGCCCACGGGTGTCCTCTTGTCTTGAGGATCCTCCACATCTGTAGCCTGTGGTGGGACCGATTTGTATAGTAGACGCTCAAGATGTGTTGCCCATTCCGCATCTCCGTCGCCCAAGGCTCCATTTCGCACTCGCCTCCGGAGTACTCGGCCGATCTCTGCTAAGACAAAGAAGATCTCGCTGCTCACACCAGTCCATGGATGTGGTGTTATAGGTATCGATCTAGGTGCCAAGGTCAGATCTGGCGACTTGATGCCGTGCAGAGCTGCCATTGGCACTGGGTCCATGAAGCTGGCTAGCATCTCCCAGTATATCAGCGCATCAAGGAGAAAGTCATCATGCGGTGATTGTTCGTTTCGCTGCAGCTTGACTTGCACAAGATCTCGAGCGATAAACAGGTATTGCAGCCCTAGATTCGAGGCTTGGTGCCATGATGAAGATAGCCCTAGAAGCAACAGAGCCAGCAAGACTGTGTCTGTCGAGACTTTGCCAAGGCGAAGCAATTGCAAGTCCTGCTGCAACGACTTCCATGCTCGAGCGCGTTTTGCGTTTCCTAGGCTCGCAATGTGAGGGTAAAAGTTCGCGAGGTGTCCGACAGCCATGCTTTCGATTGTGAAGCGGATAGTGCTTGACGAAGCGCACTTCTCAACGACGAGTGTTCGAAACTGATTGGAGACTGAATCGAAGCAAGAGTATATGCCGCAGACGTGATTGAAGTAGTGACTGACAAGGTCATCGTCTGAGAAGCCAGGCACTTTATTTGGCACTGTCAAGCGATAGAATGTCTTCAGCAGACTTGCAGGTCTCGAGGCAGATGGCTGATCGTTCGCGAGAGCGGCTTGCGAATTGTCCAGCTCTGCGTCTGGTGTGGAAGCTTCCTCGAGTATTCCTGTAGCGCTGTCGCTTCTCGTGTCTGCGGCACTACCAATCAGCTGTGACACATCACCATACAGACCTCCAAGGTATGGCTGATCAAAAGCCGTGAGCCTGCTTTCTTCTGGCGATGGTGCCGGGAACAGAGTCGAGAAGGTCAGGTCTTCAAGCCCATACTGCTCCATATCAGGCCAGCCGAACATGTCGGATGCAATCTCATCGCCGAGTCCCATCGCATCTGTGGGGCCTGCGACTCCAGGAATATGAAAATCGTGGTTGCCATTCTCGAGTGGCTCCCGAGGAGCGCTGACAGCAACGCCATTGGCAGGGCTAGGTGACGTGTCTTGCGAGCTGTCTTGTGAAGTTCGTTGTCGCTTCTGTGGAGGAGGTCCAGCAAAGACCTCATGCTTGCTTGACCATCTCAGTTGCTTCGCATAGCCGGGACATTCGGCGCCCTGAGCAACACATATCTGACAGGATGGCTTTGTCTCATCACACTTGATGTGCTTGTTCTTGCATCTCGCACAACCGCCGCGAGATTTTGATGACTTGACAGTCCTCTTCATGATTCTAGTGGGAGATTGGGTGCAGGGAAGTCAAAGAATGGGTGGCGGGAGCTTGTGGAAGCAACCGCTGTCTGTGCGGGGTGTTCAATCTCGTTCTCCCTTCTTCCCCTTCGTCTCTGCTTTCTTGTGATGAGTTACGAATCTCTCGAAGTCGACAAGAGCAGGTTGGTGAGAAGGAGGTGGACTGAGCTGCCGTCGGCGGGCGTGTATGCTGATGATGGACGATGACTTGCCCGGACTATGTCCCCCCGCTACGGACGGCAGCCAAACTACCCCAACCCATCACAAGCTGGCCGTGGATGGGTAGATTGTCCAGATATGGCCATGACAATCACTTGACGAATACGCTGCCACTCTGCCTCTCGAGCTCGGAAGGAACGCCGTATCAGAATTCAATTAGTGACACTACAAGTACACTATAAGAAGCTGGTGATGCCGCCTCCCCCTTACGACTATCCGCAACTCTCTCTCTCTCTGAATCGCTCCAATTTCTCCACTGGTCTGTCTGGAGAGATGAAGAGACTCTACAACTTAGATCTGGCATGTGCTCCGACTACACCCAAGATCTCCTTGGCCACATTCTCGCCAGAGCATAAAGCTCCCTCCATGTAACCTTTCCACTCAGTAGCGTACTCAGTACCACAGAAGTGAATGTTACCCACAGGCTTTCCATACACATCCGAATGCTTGGTGAAGTGCGTCAAGGCGGTGATCGGTACCAGCGCACCCTTCGAGAATTCCTCATGCTTCCAGATCTGATCAAAGATCTCAATGGGCTTCCACACCTCCGACTCTGGACCTGCTTTGAAGACGGTTGCCAGTTGCTTCAGAATGGTTGCTCGCCGCTCATGTGGGGCCAGCTTCGACCATGTGCGCCCAAAGTCGCTGTTTACAAAGCAAGTGAGGCAGTACAACCCTACTTCATCGACACTGGTATCGCGTGCCAATGGGCTGGGTCCGACATAGCTCATGAAGAAGCCATTGTACGATGAGTCTCTCCACCAAGGTGTGTCGTAGCAGACTATCACCTTGTTGTAATCGCCCATCGTGGCAGCATCCGCAAGCTCCTTTAGTCCTGCGGGTAGTGGTGGCGATATGCTCATGTCCCGGTACAACGTGCTTGGGATCGATATGATCGCTTTTCTGGCTTGAAAGACGGTCCTGTCCCTCGTGGTGACGACGACATGTGAGCGTTCATTGTCGATGGACTTGACTGGAGACGAGAGGTAGACGTTATGTTTACCGACAAGCTCGTAGAGTCCATCAACGATTGATTGGGTGCCTTTCTGAGAATTAGCAAGTATCTCTGACAGGCATGCTCCCATTTCAGGAGGTCTGGCTCTGAGGTCGTCGCCGCAGTATGCTAGAGCTCAGTGAAGATCGGGAAGAAGGCCGGGACAAGCTTACCACGATGCAGTCGCTGATAGTTCCCTCCCGTCTTATCATCTGCTCGTATTGACAACAGACCTTTGTTGCGTCTGCAATAGTCGATGAAGAATGCTGCTGACTCTTCGGTAGAAGTCACGCCGTGCATCACTGTGACCCACAGATTGATCATCTGGATCGTCTTGTCTGTGGCTCCTAGATTGCGAACATATTGGTCCAGACTGATGGCATCGTCTTCCACTTTCGCGCGCTGCGGCTTCAGCGACTCCGCTTGGATGTGGTCGCGCACGAACTCCAGATTCTTCTTGTCTGTCGCGCTGAACTGGCACGAGTCAGCGATGCAATCCGCCCACCTCTGAACTCGGAAACACTCACCTCCGGCGTAATGCCATAGGGGAACTCAAGCTTTTCGTGTTCACTTATCTGGATGACTGCTGTGTAGCCTAGACGCTGTTCAACACGCGCGAGCCCAAAGCGATTGAGATACTTGGATATGCGAGGTTGGGTCTGATCATTGACCCAAGCTGCGCCGAGATCGACCTGGAGCAGTAGAAGTCAGAAAGTGTCTCTGAAGAGGGGGCGATGTCTTCTGTCTTTGAGCTTGTTGCCACAGAGGCGTCGAGTTCAGTGAGATACTTACGACACCGCGGCCAGAAGCCAAAGGTACGGACCAGACCTTCCCCCCGACACGATCTCTCGCTTCGACAACTGCTACAGTGAGCCCAGCTTCTTGCAATGAACGAGCGGCCTGCAGTCCTGCGAGACCAGCTCCAATGACGATAACATCCAGCATATCTGGGTGTGATTGAATGGTCTGGAGAGCTTAGTTGTGAGGTATGTCGAGGTATTGAAAGAGATGGAAGAAGAACGACATGTCTGGATCGAAGAAGTTAGGTCCTTCCCTCATCGCGACTTCCTCACCGGCTTCAGTCCTGACTTGCGTGCAGCACGCGACAAGTAAAGCTCACATGCATTCACGAACGTACGCGGCAACATCAGGATACTCGTCGGCAACGAATGGCGCGCTAGACACCAAGTCAGTCGAAGTTGCCGTATCCAGACATCGTTTGCGTGGAAGCTCTATCATATCGAGCTAGCCGGGATGAGGAAGCCACGGAATCTGTGTCCAATGCCAAGGCCACACACCACATGGCAGTGCACTCTCTACACATCAGCTGATATCAGTGGTATCTAGTGGTGTCGTGAAGTCTAGAACATCCTGGAGCGTAAGTGTACAGATGCCTGATCCAGGTCATACTTCCAGAGACTACGGCCCACGTAGGGAAAGTGCTGAGCATGTTATCAGAAAGATAGCAAGTACGACTTGTATCTATCTCGATGCTCACACGTTCTCACATTCTTCACTCTCGCACCTAACGACATTTGCACAACGACCACAACATCATGGCATCCAAGCAAGCACAACCAGACACACCACCTCAGTCGCCCGACAGCTCAAACAGGTCTGGCTTGCCACAATCTCTCATCAGCGATGCACGCTGGACAATCAAAGAGCCATTCGTAGCTGAGAAACATGTCCAGTTCGGGCCTCCCAAGAAGATCCTTTCGATGGAAGAGATAGGCTTGGGCGGCAAAGGCATATCTCCAGTCGCTGTATCAGAGCCATTCCGTCTCTTCTCCGAATCTGCCATTGAGCAGATGCGTGCTGAGGTCTTCAGCGAGCAGGTTCTCGAGAAGTACCACTCCTCATCTGCATTTGCAGCAAACCAGGTCCGCGGAGCTGGGGCCCAGTGAGTTGCATTGTGCAGTGACAGTCGTCGGAGTGCACTTTTGCTGATTCATGCAGGCTAGCTCCATTCATACACAATGCTTGGAACAGCCCTGAAGTCTTAGCAGCCGTGTCACAAGTCGCTGGCGTGGACTTGATTCCTGTGTTTGACTACGATACTGGACACTGCAACATCTCAGTCAGACCTGATGGCTACAAGTCCAGTGCTGAGGAAGACTCACAGGAGAATGTCACAGCGTTTGGCTGGCACGAGGACTGCTTTCCCTTTGTATGTGTACTCATGCTCAGCGACTGCACAGGCATGCTTGGAGGCGAGACGATGCTCAAGACTGGCAATGGTGACTTTCTGAAAGTGCGAGGACCAACAATGGTATGTCCTTCCCCTTCATCACCACCATCACAAGCTAACATGTTACAAAGGGCACTGCCGTAGTGATGCAAGGCCGCTACATCGAACATCAAGCACTCAAAGCACGAGGTGGTCGCGAACGCATCAGCATGGTCACATCCTTCCGGCCTCGAGATCCTCATGCCAAGGATGAGTCCTTCCTTGGTGGAGTGAGAAAAATCAGTAATGTTCCAGCGATCTACCAGCAGTACACAGAGTACAGACTGGAGAACCTAGAAGAGAGACTTCGATCTCAGCTCAAGAGTGTAAGGAAGCAGGGCCGTAGTGGCAAAGACTTCGACTATGTCAAGACTAGGACGTGGTTGGCAGAGCAGAAGGAGTACATCGAGAGCATGATTGCTGAGCTGCAGGATCCGGAGTGTTACTGACCTAGGTGGCTTGATGCTTAGCAGTTCTGAGTGGGCTTTCGACTTTATGATGAAACGAATGTCAATGACAAGGACAGGAGTTAGGGTGTTTGTGAATGTTCTGAACTTTCTGTTACAGTATAATGTATCTAGTATGAACAGGCTCCTATATAAAGGAGGGGTATCTCAACAAGTGTATGAACAATCTCTCCGCCACGCTGATCATCAATCGTTCCATGCTCCTCCATATCACGTCGTAATTTAGATCAATGGCATATTGAAACTCATATCCATATCGACCGTGTCCTCCGTAACCTCAATTCTCTTTCCGCAAGTACCGAACATGGTATCCCAAAGGCGGGTCTGCTTGCCATAGTTCTGGCTCTTCCTCCAACCCTTGCGGTGGTGTAGATCGTGGTCCTCAATAACAAGCTCCATCCCGAAGTACTTCAAGAACGGAGATGCGGTAGATGGTGTCGTGGAATAGATTCTCAGACCGCTGTGGCCGAAAGCCTCTGCGAAGATGATGTACTCGTGGCAGATCCACCAGTCGTGGAAGCCCATTGGAAGCTGGAAGACATATCTCAGAACTGCCCAAGTAGCAAGAGGGATGAGTGCGATCTCAAGCAGCTCCTGCTCGTGGTCGGCGTACGATGACAAAAGTGGGTTTGGGTGCTTGGTAAGGTGGTGCGTGCGGTGGTATTGCCAGAGGGTCTCGATCTCGTGGCAGGAGCGATGGTAAAGGTAGAAGAATCCGTCGAGGACAACTCCGTAGAGAGCCAGTTCAACGATGAGCCATGGGCTAAGTTGTAGCGCGCCCTTGCTTCTGTAGGCGAAGAAAATGGCAAGCATCGGTCGGATGGATGTCGTCAACTCCAACGATGTGAGTGTCTTAGCCACACCGACGTCTGGCACCTCATCACGAGCGTGCTTGTCGCCATCGAGGTATCCATACTTGTATCCGAGTCGTGCAAGAATCTTGACTTCGTGGATCGAGTTGATCTGCATCGCTACTGTGTACAGAAGGAATGCGGACAGCCAGTGAAGATCGCGTCCGGTATATGAGATGTAGGCTTGCTGAATGACCATAGGCCAGGCTGCGTGAAGAAGGATCCAGAGATGGCATGACCATTCTGTCAGGTATGGAAGCTTGTCTGTCTTTGCATGTACTGGGATTTCCTGGCCCGGTTTTGAGTGGAAAGCGTCCAGTATATTGAGGAAGTTATGTGCAAAGCCCCACTGGCTCTTGTCACCACGCCAGGTGGACTTCATCGAGTCTTGCGGTCGCCTGTCAATCATATTGAGCGTTGTGCTTCGTATCGCTGTGCTTGGTACTGTGATGGATCGTTACACATGGCGACCATAATGACTATATGTATATCAGCCACTTGAGGCTCCAGAATTGCCACTCCGCACTTCTAACACCGAGGACGCATGTGAAGGCGTAGGAACTAGCCGTCGTTATCGGCTGACAAAATATGGTTGTGGAGAGATCAACAGCGTCATACCGAGATGGTGGAGATCCTAACCAAAAGTAGCTTCTCGACCTGACGATCGCGAGGGTCTTCGTTGCGTTTGATTGGACGTTTCGTTCAAGCAAAGGCTTCACAACGGCGACCATTCTTCTTCAAGCCATAAGGCTGCTTCCAGATTCCCTATTTCA
Source organism: Sphaerulina vaccinii (assembly GCA_022570795.1). Classification (NCBI taxonomy): domain Eukaryota; kingdom Fungi; phylum Ascomycota; class Dothideomycetes; order Mycosphaerellales; family Mycosphaerellaceae; genus Sphaerulina; species Sphaerulina vaccinii. The sequence goes on from JAKUDP010000001.1 coordinate 221,780, forward strand.
TATCAGGCACGTCAGGCAACAGAATTGCTGTCCAGTCGTGGCTTTTTGACAGGACTTGGCGCTCGTTGTGATGTTTGAACGACTCCATGTTGTTCTGCTCGGCTGTCGACCACTGATTCAATATAGCATTTCAGGCTGCACAATTATCACTGCTGTGCTTGGTGTCTTCGGAAGTTCGATGTGTGAACGAGAGCGAACAGTTCCTCCACCTCGGTGCTCAATATCGCAATGATATTATGATTTCGCTGCTAGAACAAGATGTCATGTGTGGCGCTCATGTTGGCTGTGTGCCATTTCGATCGTCGCGTGGGATGTAATGCGTTACAGTTGCTCTCAAGATCTTTACGCTTTTGCCATGTGCTTTGTGACAACTCGAGCCGCCCGACTTTCTGAAGCTAGAACCCAAGCATGCAGCATACCTGTGGCGGTGTGATCTCGTGGCAGCCGTGCCGTGACAGTCTGAAGTTCGCGTGTGAAGCCTCGAGGTGGTCGTCAGGCTCACTGCCGCTGACGCGTGAGTATAGCTAATGTGCACAATCGATCCAGTCGACCGGTCGTCGTCAGATGTGTTGTAGTCGCTGGCTGTCTGCGATGTCTCATACTGTCTAAAGACATCATCTCATGTTTCGCGCGCAGAGCAGACACAGATGGTCATAGACGGCAACTGCCCTGTGAACACTGGAAGGTGAATTTGTTCCATCACGTTACCGGACACGAACAGGGTACCTCGCTTCGCTTGCATGTGCCATTGTGCTGGATAATAGCTCCTCGTCTTGTGCGTTGTCTTTGGCCAGCTCGGCATCAAGGTTGTTGACTGAACATGTGAATCAAGACTTTACATCCAAGTCTTCTGGCAACCGACAGCCTCACCTAAGGTCGCCCTTCACATGCGGGATCATGATTCAGTGCTCGTTCTCGCAACGATGAGGTAGTTGTCGATCGTTGTGAAATGCTTGCATCTCAGGGCAACCTGGTAATCTCATCGCCATTCGTAAGGTGCTACATCGGATTCCGGGTCCTGCTCTCACTGTTCGACACCACCTCTTCCGCATGCGCCCATCGGGAACATCAGTGAGATACATGCGGAATTGTGTGGGAGCTTCTCGATTCGATCTCGTCCGAGGGCCACTCGACATGATCGTTGCCGGACTCTCGGCGAACATGCGTTGTCTATGCTACTAAAAGCAGCCTCGGCGTGCGAACGAAATTGATACGCGAAACGGAGAGGTTGTATCGAAGTGCAGGCTTCGTGTCTAATGTCTCTCTTGATCGCATCCGACTATGCAACTCAGCGCGAGGAAAGTGCATGGCGGCAACGTTTAGTTTCTCGAGCCTTGGTCTGTATAGGAGATGGCGGCTCGATGCTTGTTTTGTCGCCGGCAAGACACTCTGCTGCTATATGCTGAGACGGTCACGACCAAGTCGCAATGGCTACAGCATCAGCATCGTCCTCATGCGCTTCCCTCGGTTCATGAAATCTCGCCCAAGCATCCTCAACGCCCTTCCGCACGAACCGTCCTTTCTGATCAAATCCTTCCACCTTATCTCCCTGATCCTCAGCTGCCTGCAAGACATCCCAGCATCGATCATCTCCAATCTGCGCAAGCTGCATAGCCAGAGACTCCAGCGTTCCGAATCGAGGCATCCAGCCCAAAGGCTGCATATCGGCGAAGTGACGAAACGACCAATCCACGAGCTCAGTACCTCGGGCATGCTCTGCCTTGATCTCGTCTAGTTCTGTCAAATCTCGAGACCTTCGCAAAGCATATTTGGCAGCTTCGACGAAGCAGAGGATGAGTCTGTCGTAGGTCATTGCCGTAGGCACAACACGTAGAGCCAAAAGCTCTGAGACGAGGAAAGAAGCTTGTTGTTCGTCTGGTGGGTCTGCGACTCTGCATCCTTTGAGTAAGAGGTTGAAAGTGTCGATATTGGCGAAGGATTTCTGCGCTCCATGCCCAAGAGGTGCGAAGGTGTGGATGAGTTTGTAGACTTTCATGGCTTCGGGCAAGTTCTTCTGCTCGATGTAGCATTCGATGAGAAGATTGAGGATCGTGATCGAGATTTTGCGATCCTGGCCATGGAGTTCACGAAGAGTGTTGAGCGCGTGCTTCAACAGGGCTGGTTTGTCTTTGAGGTGGACGAAGATTGCACGCGTTTGTGCGATGGTCGGCTCGAGCTTCTCGAGAGGCATGATTGTGAGGATGCTGATTGCTCGTCCAAGATCCGGTGGATCGGCTGACAGATATGCTGAGACGAGTAGCTCATAGTGGACGGGCTTGAACGCGGTCCCTCTCTTGCTCAGATGAGTGAAAACTTCCGTCGCCATCGCAGCATCACCAGCTTGAGCGGCCGTAGCGAGCACGTTTAGACATATCCCAGATGATGGATTGAGGTAGCCCTGGTTGACCTGGCTCATCCAGACCAATGAAGTGGCATTGTGGTGTCGCGCTTCGCTACCCTTATCCAGCAGATATGCCCAGACTCCCTGCCGTAGTTGCAGCTCACCAGCATCATATCGTGCCCTCATGATTCTAAAAGCCTCCTCAACCTCGCCAGCATCGCATAGCACGAAAACGGCCATGTCCTGTAGCCATGGTTCAATCTGCATTCTTTCCCTTCGCATCTTGTCCAGCCTCTCCAGCGCCTGTTCGAACAGTCCCTCCCGCAACATCCCGGCAATCATATCATGCCATCCTTCTTCAGTAAGCTGAAACCACCTCTTGTGCATATAGTCCAGAATTTCCGTGCGCAGCAAATGATCTAGATGAATGCTCAACACCTTCAGCACCGCATGACATGTTCCCACATCTGGCTGCATGCCGTCCTCTCTCATTTCATCCAGCAGATCGTGTACTCGCCATGCCGCACCGAAGTGGTTGTGAATGTTGCTCAAAATGAGAGCATTGTACAGCTGTAGATTTGGCTTCTCTCTGCGTACCTTCACAAGGTACTCTGCGATTTCTTGACATTGTTGTGTCTTTCCATGCGCAGCAGCTGAGCGAAGTCGTCCGTATAGAAAGCGTGTCTCTTCGTGCTCCATGTCGAATTCATCTCGTCGCTCCTGCAGGATCTGACCTGTTCTGTGTTCCGGTGTGTGCTTAATCGATTGCATGGGTCGATACCCAGTACTACTTCCGAGCGTGTCATTGCCGCGGTGGTGATGTATCTCAGGGTCTCCGTCGTGCGATATGTGTCTCTGCTGTACTCGATTCGATGAAGTTGGCTGTCTGAAGCATCGCGTGCTTGTTAGTCTCCTGCTTCTGCTGAGCACACGAGAAGCTCGTGGGAGGACTGGCGAAGTCCATGACGGGCATAGACATTGCCATAGCGGGTCAATGGCGAGTTTCGCGGTGTTCATAGCATGATGTGCTGTTTCCTGTGCGTCTAAAATGGAAAGGATTCACATACAAAAGAGATGGAAGCACGGGCCGCGCAGCCGAATTTCGATATCGTTGCTTTACAGCTTGGGGAGAACGAGCGTGCTAGGGTTGGGCGAACTATGTACGAGAAGCGTATTGAAGCACAACAAAAACTGATCTCTACGGTGCTTCGCTGGCCAGGAATGCTTGAGTAGTCTAATGTTGATCGAGTAACTCCACGAGACATGATTCACGAAAAGCCGAAATAACGATATTTCGAAAATGTCGGTATTTTGACACGCTCTTCTCGACGTAGTACGATACTCCTCCAGTCCCGAGAGTCCAGTGAACGCTGAGCACGGGGACAGTCGCTGCTGTGTTTGTAGATGAGTAGGCTGAAAAGCGAAACACGCCCGTAGGTGAGATGCCGACAAGTAGAGCGGATGAGTAGCTCATTACAAGTTATACATATGTTCCAAACGATCGCCTGCGTTTGTAGTCCGTACATAGAGCTTCAGTGTGCGCCTTGCTTCCCAACGCTAATGAAGAGCGCCAACCCGGAAGGCTCATGATACCGTTTCGGGTCCTGCTGACCGAATCGAACGTGAAAGGGCCTGAGAAAATCAACATATCGAAATCAGCGCTGCTAGCTGCCGAGAAAGACGTGCATCATAGCTTTGACGCCCATGACCTTCTCACGGCAGCCAGAAACAACACACTCCTTGAATGGCATTGGGTTGCTGTGAGCTGGAGCCTTGCCTTTGCCTTTGGTCGACTTTGCTCGATGTTGGGCGCAATCGCCGCAATATGCCTATTTCGAAGTCAGTATTTGACCAGCCAAGTATGGCGAAAGGTATAACTTACGTGTCCACACTTCTTGATGATCCAGACCTCGGCCTTCTTCTCGTCATCATTGACTGCGAGTTCGTCGCCGCAGTTGGGACAGACCACGACATCATCTTCTCCAGGCGAACGCGTAAATCCCTTCGCTGCTGCTGGAGGCGGCTCATACTTTGGCGGTGGAGGCTGATTACCCCCTAAGCCCATGTCGAATGCTGTCGCGCCGAAGTCGAGGTCAACTGCTGCGAATGTACCAGGTGGAGGGTGGGCGAAGGCGATATGGGCTCTTCCAATGGCAGGAATAGCATTTCTCTCGATTCCAGTAAATGCCATGAGCCGATTGTAGAGGCGACTTCCGCCAGCGTTCAATCCCTCGAAGATGTCGTTCACTGTTGACCGCGCTCCTGGCCGTAGTGCTGGCGGCTCGGCATTGACGCCTGCTCTCGTGCGAGCGTCCACGAGCACCACATCATCGTCGTCACCTGTGAGATCGATAGGCTCATCGAGCCCGTTGGGATATGGTGTCATGCTCCTATGACCACGAGTGTTTTCATTGTCCGCACGACCTCCGGCGCGAAGGCGTTCTCTCATATCGTCGCCCAAGCGATCTCGTAGTTCGTGAAGCGACTCCATTTCTGTTCTTCTCCGTGATTCTGGTGCTCGTGCTCCCGACAGGCTTCGTCGTGGTGGTGACACTCGTTCTGGTCTTCGAAGGTTGGAGAATTGTGGATGTGGGTGAGTTCTCGTAGGTGCTCGAGCTGGAAAGAGATCCAAATAGTTCGGCCGTCTCGTAGCAGGGATTTCTCGTGGACGATGTGAAGCTCGCTGGAGGTTGATGTTGTCCTCAGCATCATATACGGCATCATCCTCGTCTGCCAGGTCGATAATGGCTCTGCCAAATCTTGGACCACGTTGAGCACGTGAAGCTCCGTCTGCTGCTTCACCTGCTGGTATCCTCCGCGGGAAGTTGCTAGGCGCCTGTGTTGTCTCATCGTCCGACGTGAGGTCAATAACTCCCACACCTGTGTTCTGAGCCTGTCCAGTGCTGTTCGTATTGCTCCCACTTCCACTTCCACTGGACGACATAATTGGTCTTCTGTGGTCCAGGCCGTCACCAGGATATCGCAGTGGAGGTAAGACTATACGACTCGAAGATAATCGCTGTCGTTGTGCGGCATGTTCGTTGTTATAGTGATCGTCCTGGGTAACGAAGAGTGTGTCCGGTGAATTGTCTCGATCTGCCATTTGACTGAAGGTCCTCTGTGCAAGCATTGTCAGCAAGTGAGGATTGTAGTCGCCAATTAGACGTAGAGTGAAGGAGATCAGGAACATACCTTTGCACTTTCTCGTCGAAACAGCGAGCTTCCTCCGGTACCAGATCCACCTGCGTGACCATCCATGTTGTCGTCACTACCACCACCACTTCACCTCACTTCTAGAGGCCACAAACTGGCTGTCGCTACCCTCGGTACAAAAGATTGTACCTCGCTGCGCGGCAGCTCGTTAACAATGTATCGGTGGTGGTGTGATCGGCGAGTGTGTGTTGTCGGAAAGAGAGACAGGCGTGGCGTCGAGGGATGATGTGTTGTTGTGTTGGCTTGAACCACCGGCAGTGCCTTCTAATAACAAAGCGCTTTCACTATAGTCTCAGTTCGAACTATACAAGTAAGAAATCGCGTTCTCAGGATTGTCAAATAACTTCAGTTCGAGAACTGGCAAGAGTACGAAGTAAAGAAACGCTAAACAGTTGCTACGCGTGAAAGATGCAAGTGATCTGAAGTGGCAAAGCTTGGCTTCGAATTCCGGGCTCTTTTGTTAAGTCCGTATGCTATGCTACAACTATACTAAATGACCACTGCCTCGCAAAAAACCTGTCGTCCCCAAGCTTAACAGCTCAAGCAATGAGCCAGGGCTTCAAGATCCCTCGATGCTGGAAACGTTGCCTAGTATCTCGAATCGTGGCGACAGCACCTTCGTGTAGAGGCATGGCCTTCCATACTACCTAGAGAAAGTATGCTGCTTCAGATCTGCTTCGAGCATTTCAATGGCATGCTCGAAGAAAGTTTCTCCGCAGCCTGCCAACATCTCTCGGAGCTCTCTAAGCGGAACCAATGGCACAGTGTTTTCGCCAGAGACGTTGACAGGATGAGGCTCGAATTCGGCGGACATAGGCAAACATCAGGCCCTTTTCAGAAAGTATCTTTGCTTGCCGCATATTTGCTGATACTGCTCTGTCTGGTCCCTTGGTAGTCCTCGTCTACGCTCGGAGAACAGCAACAGCACTGTCAGTGAGAGCTACTAGGCTTTGTGCCTTGCTAGCCCACTTCACATCCACCGCGTTTAGAGCCTTGCTCAAGGGAGTGCTCCATGTCTTGCTGCTCTTGGTGTACTGTGAGACAACTATACCTCCAGGTCCACTAGCTGCTAGGAATTGGCCAGTATAGTCCCAAGAAAGACCAGTAATAGCTGTGCCCACATCGATGGATTTGAGTGCTTTAAGCTTGCGAAGATCCCAGACTGTGAGTGCGGTCTGTCCAGAGTTTGCAGATGCGAGCCATGTGCCATTCTCCGAGAACGTGATAGCAGTTACCGGGCTGGCACCGGCTGGAGATGGGAAAGTGTGTGCTAGCTGAGAGCTCTTGAAGTCGTAAAGTCTCAGTGATCCGTCAGCACCTCCAGCCGCGAGCAGGTGACCGTCTGGGTGGAACGCGATGCTTGTGAGCTCTGTGGGTTTGTTAGCATTGCGAATCAGCAGATAACCTCACGTGGCATGACTTACCAACGTCACCAAATACCTGGGTGAGTACCTGCATTGTGCTGAGGTCATACACGATGTAGCTCTTGTCGTATCCTGCTGATGCCAATATGTCGCCGCATGGATGAGTCGCAAGTGCAGTTGCAGCGCCCGCGTGTTGCTGAAATTTTCCTTGAACTGCTCCCTCCTGCGCTACGACAACCGTGCCATTGTCTGTAGACACAGCCTGTTTGTCGTTGGCCCAGGCGCCACTAAGAATTGCTCCTGCTCCAAGATTGCTCCTCGTGGTGAATGCGCCAGCAGCAAGATCGAAGACTCCCATGGTTCCGTCCGAGTCACCAGTCAAGAAGAAATCTCCGCTGGTATCTGAGGCCAAGTGCTTTGCTCCTGTGAATTGGGTGTCTGCTGTAGTTGCGACCTCGAAGTTCTGCAGTTGCTCTCCAGTAGCCCAGTCCTGTGGTACTGAACGCTGCTTGCGTGTACCAGAAAGACGCTCTTGTGTTTCAGTAACCTTTGTAACAGCCTGTCCCGAGAGAGGCTGGTTATCGACCTGCATCGCGTCGCCGTTCGTTCCGTTCGTGCCATTCGAAGTGCTGCTGACTGAGACTCTTGATAGCGCATCTCGTGCTTCATCGCGCTCCTTCTGCAGACGTGCAATCACTCTTTGCGCAGCATCATTGTAGTAGAGTGCTGTGCTCAGTTCCTGCCTCGTCTCTGCAAGTTGTTGCTTCAATTGATATGCCTCCAGGATAATGGCATCCCATTCATTTTGAAAAGTCGACAGGAGAGCTGGAATTGAGGTGAGGGTTGGTGGCCGCGGCTTCACGGTTCGAGCTTGCTTCAAGTCCACCAGGTCCTCGACTGTGAGATCTTCGCCGTTGACAGGGTCGGTGCCGTGCTCGGAGATGTAAGCCTGGATCAAGCGCTTTTCGAAGACATTGCCTACACCTACAGTAAGCCTCTGCTGTCGACTGGAAGATGTTGCATTGCTGTTCACTGACCACTTTTGCGACTGGCCACAGGCTCTTGCGGCGCTTCTCCAGAGACTGCGCGACAGGATTAGCAGGGTCTCTCGAAGCATCACACCATCACCACTCACTTGCGCACAGCATGTTGTCGTTTTGAGGCGCGATTTGATGGACGGTGGTGGTTGTCGCGAAAGACCAAAAACCTCGAATTCGGCGATATGGAGTAACAGTTGATCCGCAGAGCCTCAATCTCTTTCTCACGTAAACTCACATGCCAAGTCGAGTTTCAGAAGTGGAAGATGGCCTTACGCAAACGGGCCTTCTGGCCATCACTGCGGTCCACAACTACGTCGTCGCTCTCTCACAAGGCTGGATCGATCATGGATGAGAAAGGAGACCGAAGCACTGCCGGCATAGGGCCACTCAATCTCAACGTGATTGTCATGGCAAACAGCAGCCTCGAGGTCTTGTACAGCGCTGTTTCTTGCTTGAAGTCAAGCAGGAAGAGGATAAGAAATCAACAAAAAGCGCTCTCGGCTATCTGCCAGCACTTCACCACTGCTGGTCCAGAACGCGAAGTCGGAAATGGTCGGAATTGCGGACAATGCAGGGATGCAAAACATATAGCAGCTATGATGGCACACGTCGAACCCCACTAGAACAAGCCCCTCCCCGATCAAACTGTACAAATCTTCAGTGAACACTGACTGACTTATAACTTCTTGACCTCTTCACAACAGAAACTTCCTCACACTTTGCATAACCTCTCTAGACCCTTTCAGCCAACAACAAGCCCCAACAACAGAACAGAGCTACTTCCTTCATCATGGCACAAAGCGTTCTCAAGCAGAAGACCGGCGTCATCTACGGCGACGATGTGATTGCCCTCTTCAAGTACGCACAAGAGAAGAACTTCGCCATCCCAGCAATCAACGTCACCTCCTCGAGCACTGTCGTTGCGTCTCTCGAGGCTGCCCGCGATGCGAAGTCCCCAATCATCCTGCAGATGTCCCAGGGTGGAGCTGCCTACTTCGCCGGCAAAGGTGTTGCCAACAAGAACCAGGAAGCATCAATTGCTGGTGCCATTGCTGCCGCACACTACATCCGCGCCGTTGCACCAGCGTACGGCATTCCAGTCGTCCTTCACACCGATCACTGCGCCAAGAAGCTTCTGCCATGGTTGGACGGCATGCTCGACGAGGACGAGAAGTTCTTCAAGGCAAACGGCGTTCCCCTCTTCTCCTCGCACATGATCGATCTGTCAGAGGAGTCGGTCAAGGAGAACCTTGAGACCACTGCTGCCTACCTCAAGCGTGCCGCACCAATGAAGCAATTCCTCGAGATGGAGATTGGTATCACTGGTGGTGAGGAAGACGGAGTGAACAACGAGGATGTCGACAACAACTCCCTCTACACACAGCCAGAGGACATCTACGAGATCTACAAGACTCTCGCACCAATCTCGCCATACTTCTCGATTGCTGCCGGCTTCGGTAACGTGCACGGCGTCTACAAGCCAGGAAACGTCAAGCTGCGACCTGAGCTGCTCCAGAAGCACCAGGCTTACGTGAAAGAGAAGGAGAACACCAAGGAGGAGAAGCCAGTCTTCCTTGTCTTCCACGGTGGTTCCGGCTCAAGCAAGCAGGACTACCTTGATGCCATCAGCTACGGTGTCGTCAAGGTCAACCTCGACACCGATCTCCAGTACGCATACACCGAGGGTATCCGCGACTACATGATCTCGAAGAAAGACTACGTTAGCTCGCAAGTTGGCAACCCAGACGGAGAGGACAAGCCAAACAAGAAGTACTACGACCCAAGAGTGTGGGTCCGTGCCGGTGAGCAGACCATGAGCAAGCGTATCGCTGTCGCTCTCCAGGACTTCAACACCGCCAACCAATTGTAAATTATGTACATCTTTGAGAGCGTTTGAGAGCTGAAAAGAGACGTGGGAAAGCATGTGGCAGCGGGCCTGGCGGAGATGTGTTGAGCGAGCATTGTTTAGGTGAATGCTCTTTTACGAGAAAAATGAACAGATTCTACATTTCACTCATACTTCAGGACCTACCTTTCTGTCTTCCCATTGACTACGACGTGACTTTGAGTATGACCGTCGCCGCAACCTAGTCCACTCGACTATCTCAGCCAACGTTTTCATGCCTTTCCATGTCTACTGCGACATAAACGCACCTCGCTGATGAGGACGAACACAGAACTACAGTACTGGCATCGACCATGCAGGAGAGAGAGAGAGGCTGAAGTCAATTCCCATTGCCATGCTTTGAGCTTCATGGTCAACCTCGGCCATTACAGCACCGAAATACAGCTTTTCCGATTCATCCCGTGCCTTGCTCTATTGCCGCGTGTGAATGTATAGCCTCATGGAAGGAGTGAAACTGATAAACATGATGAAAATAACCTCAACCGAGTGTCCTTGAGTCTGGAAGGAGAGAAACTAGGCGATGAATATGGTGGAATTCCACTTCGATCATGTATTATTGTGCTTATAAATTTATGTTGTTACTTAGGCCGTGTCGTGGTCATTTATCTTACAAGTTACAACTATACATTGTCCCATTGTTTCTGTACAGTTCCCTCTCACTGTCATGCTGTACAAAGAATCTTATACCGAACTGGACACTCTCACGCCACACATTCGGTTCAATGGTAGATTGATCGAACATACGACGCACCAGCAGCTGGACGCAGTGGCATCTTCAGTCCGAGCCCGACACGCGAGACGGGCGAAGATGAGGACAAGTCATTCCCAAAGCTTGCCCACTCCGCAGCGTTGATGAAAGCATTGCTCGGCGAGTGAGATTCAAGTGGCGGGAGGCTCGAATAGTTCCTCTTCGTGGCGATCAGAGATCCCTGAGCCTTTGCCGGGACTCGTGGTTTTCGCACTCGAGGCTTGCTGACCTTAGGTTTGGTGGGTCTGAACCCACCATCATTGCCGTCGCTCTCGTCGGGGAAAGGCTTCTTACTTATGGCAGGTTTCTTCAGCTCGCGGATAATCTTGTTGAGCTCTGCAGGCGAGGACGCGATCTGTGCTTGCAGGTAGGCTTGGGCATTTGGAGTTTGCAAGCCTTCCATGACAGGTCTTCTAGGGGTGTACTCGAATCGTTCCGGCTGTGGCGCTTGTGTAGGCACTACATTTGGGTTGAGGTAGGCCTGATCTCCCTTCGCCAGCAGCTGCATGATGTCCAGAGACTCGCCCGGAGCAATCCTCTCTGGGTGAGATGGTGTGATGCAATCCATGTCGACCTCCTTGCGAAGTACATGGTCTATGTCCACGGCACTGAAGTAGGCACATGATTGCGGTAGATCGTCTATGCCCATCTGCTGGCTGAACATTGCTCGCGTCCAGACATTGGCGACCTGGAGAGCCATCGCAGTTCGATATTTGTCTTCGTCTTTCGAGAGGTATCTGATTTCGTCATGCACAGTCAAAGCCAGGCGAGCATCGATGTTGTATCGCTTGCACAAGTACTCCATGCTGACAATGAGCAGGTGGAGGTAATCGACACCAGATGACTGAATTGCCCAGTTGATGCGAGATGTCATGAAGCCGCCTTTGCTGATGAAGCGTCGCATAAGAGCTTCCGTTATACCAGCTCCTAGAACAGGTGTACGAGGACGCTCTTGTTCTGCGAAGTCTTCGAGCTTGTTAAAGACTAAGCTCTCGGTGCCGCCACGCCAGAACTTACGCTCTCGAATGGCCTTGCTACCAGACTTTGAGCCTTTTGTTTCTTGGTATAGGTTCGTTGCAGTCGTCTTGGCTTGTTCTTCAGTCACAGAAGGATTGAACTGGCGCAGCAGACTTTGGGCGAACTTCAACCCTGCGCCATATATGCGGCCATAATTGAAGACTTTGGCATCATTGCGAGAGATGCCCAGGATCTTGGCTGTGCGCGAGTGTAGATCAGTTCCTGCTGCTTTCGTGCCCTCCAGTGTCATGAAACCAATGGCGTTGCCTCCATGAATCTTGAAGCTCGAGTCTCCGACCAATGATGCGATCCATAACTCTTGACTGTCCACATCGGCACCTACGAAAGCATAGCCAGGAGGCGCAGTCACTATACTCTTCAACTCGGAACCAACGCGGTTCTTCTTGGCATTAGCGGCCGTGAGCCATGTGTTCTCCACTGCTCTTCGTGTGATGGTGCCCATAGGAATGACCTGCGGCAGAATGTAACCAAGGTCGGTGTCTTTCGCTGGGGCATCAGCGCGCTCACTATCGTATACGACCATCTGCGACATGATCCTGTCGCGGGCACTGATCCAGTATGAGCAGGACGCGTTCATCTCCAGTGCCTCCTTCGCGTACGCATACTCTGACGAGAGAGTGCCGATCTCAAAGTACTGCAAGTACCCTTTCGCAAGCGGAGATGTACAGCGTGCATCTGGTCCATCTTTGTGAGGTAGCTTGAAGTAGGTATGGTCCAGGTCATCATGAAGTGTCAAGTTCTCCTCTTCCATCATATCACATACAGTCATGCCTTGTTCGCGATACTTGTGAACATCAGAGTGCGACACTTTGAAAGTGAATCCGTACTTGTCAGACCATATCAATGGGTTACTGTCCCAAGCCATGCGAAGAAGCAGAGGGGCGATCCGCGTGCGTACAGTGAGGGCAATTTCGGCATCATTCGTACTGAAGAGATCCTTGTACCAGTTCGGCATCCCTGGCTTCTTCTGTCGTGCTGCTGGGCGTGGCGGGTCATTCTTCTTCTTGCCCTTGACCATTCGCACCTCCTGTCCGCGCCAGTCAAGCTGCGATAACCATGGGTCATTCTGGTACACTTTTGGATCTTCGCAGTGCTCCACTGCTCGTTCAGTCAAGTCAATCAAACGCTCCTGGACGCCAGAGGAGAGCCTATGGTACGTGGCTTCAGCGTTCGCAATATATGATTGCCAGCTCCGGTTCACCGGCAAGATCTCTGTCGACAGATGTCGCAAAGCTGCGAAAGAAACCGGATGTGGTGAAGTCTCCAGGAAGAGTGGCAGAACCTTCTTGTACACCTTGTGCGTGATATCAACATCAGCTGCGCAATAGTCTAGCAGCTCGTCAAGACGTTCCACAACTCCCTTGCGATCGAGCTCTCCAAACCACTCCCTACGTGCCTTGTCGATTGTGATGTTGCAGTGAAACTTGGCCACATCTCGTAGGCTGTTTACGGATGCCCGACCGACCCAGAGTTCCTCTTCACTGTCGAATGTCGCCTTGCCAGATTCCAATAGCGCCGCCAGATCAGCACTGTCATCTGAAGCAGCAATCTTGTCCTGTAGATCCCGCTCCTTCTTGTGCTTGTTCCAAGTAGGTCTCTGCCGACTGCACATGCCATTGGTGGCCACATGCAAGCTCATAGTGTCCACGAAGAAGGTTTGTGATTGCTCCAAATGGTACTCTTCCGCTATACGTGCTCGATCATAACCTATGTTGTGCCCAATGACCACTCTCGGCTTGTTTCGTGGCCCAAGAGGTATCAGGTGTCGATCGTTCTCACTCTCTCCGAGGAGCCAGGGCGATAGCCAGGCATACCAATGCCTGTCCGACACAGCGCAAGCCATGGCAGGAAAGCTCGTCTCATGCCACATCACCTCAGTGTCGAACGTCAACACTTCTTCATCGGGATACTCCACCGCCTCTGAAGTTCCATCTTCATGATACTTGGTCCACCCTGATCTCTGCTCCCACCTTCGTGGTCTTGGTGGAGGGGAGGCTCGCGCGTACTTGGTGGCCAGACTCAGAAATGGTTCCGCACTATCCATACCCAGCTTGTAGAAGTGCTCGTCCAGCGAGCTTCCCTGGAGGTCAGGCAGATCGAAGCCAACGGGCTCAGAAGTATCACTCGTCTTGCCGAGTAAGTCATGGCGGGCGAGATGATCTTTCGACAGCGCCACCAGTTCTTCGTCGGGCTTTGCAGCAGTCGTCTTCGGGAACAGTTGTGGATGAACATATGCGCTCACTTGCTGCACGCCTATCTCATTGTGCCTCGCTCCTGATGGTCTGGCCAGTGATCGTAGTGGCGACTCATCTCGTACTTCTTGTGTCGCGGTCGCGTTCGTATAATTTCGACGCGCACACGACCGTGTCAGGGGTATGCGTCGAAGAAGGGACGTCTGCTGTGTGCGTTCGACAGCGTTAACCAGTTGACGCTGGCATCGTGATCGCATATCTCGAGCGATGCAGTTGGCTGCGCTTAGGACATGTTCATAGTGTGTTTGACAATGAGATGGCAGATGCAGAGATCATTGGAGATCGTCATGACCTTTCTTCTTCAGCCCTACGCGAAATTAGCTCGTCACGTCCCTCGCTGCCGGCATGTGGAGTGGAGATGTGAGTGGAACCGCGCAAGTGGCGCTGGGTGACCCTCCTCCCATGTGTCAGGTCCTCTTTCCTCTACCAGTCTTCGAGGTCTTGTTATGTTTTACAATGTGACCTTTGAGTGATAGACGTCGATATGTCGGCGTGGGGCTTTGAGAACCTGAACGAGGATAGAGATGATGTCGAACGGGACTTCATGAATGGCCCGCAATATGACGATACTGGAGACTTCTGGGAGGAACCAGATCCTCAGTGGGAGGAGAGGTGAGTACTGGCGGGTGACGGTGGCGGACGACCAGTCACAGCGAGTAGAAAGCGAGAAATGAAGCTGACGTGAACACAGATCTTCTTACGAAAATGCATCAATAACGCAACGACAACAACCTCCGCCCTCCGACTACTCCGAAGCTCTCAGATTCGAGGCAGACGGTCAACGTGAATTGGATCGGCTCAACAGACAACAGCGTGCCGAACTAGAGCGACCAGTCGAACTTCCATATCTTGAGCGACAGGCAGCACCAACATTCAATCTCGACAACCCAACGATAAATCCCACAGCACTCTCCACGCCGACCTCCTACGACTCGCACGAGTTCGTTACGCTCGAAGATAGTGACTCCGAGGACGAGAACGAGATTGAAGCGCCCGACATGCCGCCAACTCGACGAAGCCAGCGCACGAGTGTCGTTGACCTTACTGAGGGCTCGCCACGATCGACCACTTCGCGGCAGCCAAAACGCAGGCGATCTACAGATCCCGATGCCGCAGGCAGTTCCACGCGCACAAAACGTCGAAAGGCATCACGAGACATCGAGGAGATCGACTTGGCCAATGAGGCACCATCGGCTGAAGAGGAGCTGCTGCAGGCTCAGCAACAAGAAGCAATCAGAACACAACAGCAAGCAACTGAGGACGCCATTCCACAGAAGATCGGTCAAAGATCGTGCATTATCTGCTTGGAAAGCTTCACAAACTGTACTGCCACGGCATGCGGACACTTCTTCTGTCACGAATGCCTGATCACGGCCCTGCGAGCTGCTGCTAAAAACAGCGATCGGGGTACTGGTAGCTGCCCAGTGTGTCGCAAGAGCTTGAAGGAGAACAAGAAGGGCGATGTTATACCCGTCTCATTCATGACCAAGAAGGAGTACGATAAGCAGCAGAGAATCCGCGCATAAGGAGTGCGTTCATTGACATGGGGCATTACACCGAGCACAGAGGGAGATCCCTTCGAAGCTGTAAAGGCGGCTGGCTTAGACAGGGCGCAGAAACATATGCCATGGCGCTGACACGGTTGCGAACCTGGCTAAGGCCGCTAAGCATTCTGACAGCTGGTTGATTTTCTTGAGCGAGGAGTTTGGGTGTGGCTTAATTCTGCCATGGGAGTTTCATGAAGCATTTGAGGAGGGATGATGCATGATGCGATGGTATCAATATGCTCTTAGCACCATATCATTCAGCAATCCCTTATGGACTGCTATGAAGACGAAAGGACTGGCACTTTGTGCTATACCACGTCACGATTATGCTACAGAGCTGTAGCATCAATGCACGATATTCTTGTGGCAAATACCATGCGGCCCGACTCTTCCAACACACAGACGCATCTAGCTCTCTGGCAACCTGTTTGATGCTCATGCACCGGGCGCCATAAGAACGGTAGATGGTGCCCTGATTTGCTCGCTATCAGACTGCGGCGCGACTACACGTAGAACAACGCTTCTACGATGGAAGTTGGAGCGTGCAGCGTAAGTGTACACTCTGCGCTGTTGCGCATAGCAATATAGGTACCCTTCGACCTGCAGTGACAGCGTTGTCTGCGTGTTGGGTATATCTTGAAGGCGTTTTGACTTTGGGCCGAGCGTCTGTGCACTGGCAATCTCCTCCGAATCGGGACATCAAGCCTTGAGTGCAGCATAGTTCTTGTATTTTTTCTTAGGCGGGCAGTACTTCTAGTACTTGTAGTTGAGAAGTAGATACCCGTAGACGTGCCTTTGAATAATTAGCCTATCAAAAGTAGTGTGTATCTTGTATATCGATTGATTGAGGCCGTCGAGCCAGTTTGCAGGCAGCTCAGAGTCCTACTCCACGTGCGTGTGCGAACCGAGGCCACAAATTCGCAGTCACGTACACAATCCACGAGCATTATTGCAACCGTACGCCTTCGTTGGCAACCTCAAGACCGCGACTTGAGTCGATCTGATGAAATAATGGGATGAAGTCTTGCGTGAAGCGCCGGCGAGAAAAGGAGTGACACCTCTGCATTCCGCAATCGGACTTGAGATCGAGCTATCGAAGCTTTCCTGCGTCATCGCCATCACCTCGCGTGCCCGTGTGGTCTCTGTTCTGCTCTGCATATTATCAGAGATTCAGAGTTTATCTTGTGAAGTGATCTTGCTACTGTACCTCACTTACTCGCAATTCCTATCTCGGGCATTTTCTAGACAGCATTGATCGTTTGCAGAAGACCTCAGCAGGTTAGAACGACACACACAGCAGACAGTCCGGCAACCGATCTGACCTCATCGAACACGAACCACGATACCGCTACATGCCAGGATTGCAGATCTGATTGACTTCAATACTGTCCCTCAGAATGGAAAGCTTAAAGACAGCAATTGGTCTCGGCGATGCCACAACAGCTACGGCAAACAATGAAACTGCAGGCCAAGAGCCATTGAGCGGCGTCACTGGAGCTGGCACAGCAGATCAGCCTTATGATTCTGGAAACGTAGAAGATTCGCATCTCACAAGTGCAGCCCACACGAGTCAGTCACAACAGATCTAGATCTGGCATCTTCAATGCCGCGTGGCTAACTTCGAGCTTGCGTAGCAACTACATCTACTGACGGCAAGAATGTTGCGGCACCGATTAAATCACTCACTGGGGATGAAACAGAGACAGCACCATCTGGAGGCATATTGGCCAGCTTGGCTTCTGCTGTGGGACTTGGAGGAGCAGCAACAACTACAGATACGACGACCAATGAGCATGAACACGCACGAGTAGGAGAGAAATCACTACCTGGAAATACTGGCCATGATACCACTGAGCAGACTCCACTAGCAGGAGCACTCAGTAACGGCACCCACGAACAAGACCCAGCTACCTCGAACTCAGGCTTACAATTTGTTGGTGGATCGAGCACGATGAATCCAGCTGTCTCGCACACGAATGGACAACAAAGTCATGAAGCGATATCGAAGTCTGTCGATGAGGGTGCTTTGGGGTCGAAAGCAGATCCTGCGCACTCTGATAGTGGACTCGCCTTCATTTGTAAGAAATTATATCTTCATGTCGAACACTAGCATACTGATGAGTTGCAATAGCTTCGCCAAAGGACAAGTATGCATCAGAGCCAGCTGCAAACGAAACCGACAGTCATCAACCACTTTCTGGCACCTCAGGAGAGCCTCTTGTGAAGAAGGTTTCCGAACCACACTCTGGCACAGCAGGCTTCTACACTATAGGTCAGCCACTTAGCTCGATTCAGAACCAGGCTGTCGATCCTGTATCTTCTGGTGTACCTGCTAGCACCGGGAGCTCCAATACTACCACGACTGGACCTCTTTCTACACAGCATAAGGCGGTCGAGCCAGTCTCCACTGCTACGCCTATCGGCACGAATGCGACCAGTGCGTCCACGATCGAAGCATCTCCAACGCCCAAGGATCCGTCCAACATCAGGTAAGTCTAACAGGCGGCTGGAAGCAACCCTAAGAAGCAATCCCCCATCGCGTGACATGATGGAGCTAGTTGCGGAACATGGTGTAGAGAGTACTCTCTGACATTTCACAGCAACCCAACGGCACCCGGTTCAGACACAACGTATGAACCAGAACCTCTTGATAAGGACGGCGACAAGCCAGTCAAGACAGGACCAGCATTCATTTCGTCTCTATTCAGCAATCCGTTCTCGAAGCGAGAAAGTGTTTCTGGTGCTTCAGGAGATGCCGATCTCGATCCGAAGACGAGAGGTCCTGCAGGCTCAGAACCGCTACCCGAGCTTGGAAACCACACAGTACCCGTCCACTCAGCCAAGGGGAAGCGGCCATTACCAACACAGTCCTCACCAGTACAGCCCTCGCCTATCTCCAACGAATCAAGCCCGATGGTCGTCGAGCCACGAGGTGACAGCGCTACGTTGCCGCCGAACCACTTGGGATCAAAGGTACCTCCTGGAGCAGCATCGCCAAAGCGTGAAAAGGGCAAAGGCAAGATGTATGGTGACACCGACAGTACCAGCACACGATCGAGCATCACGAGGGGCGAGTCTATCGCTACCAGCCAGACGGGCCCTTCGACAGTCGACAGCCGACGCTACTCATCGCACACGCCCGGCAAGATCCCAACTGCAGGCGGTATTGTCCTAGGAGAACGCGCTGGGCAAGACCGGGAGAGGCGACGCAGTCTCGCACCTAGCAGCCACTCGGCGGTCACGTCTGAGCCTCAGTATGGCGGACGGGAGTCGTTGCAGAAGGTTACTGAAGACTCCGAGCGAACACCGGCGGTCGCTCCACCACAACAACAACAATCCTCTCCTCAGGCTGATCTCCAGCCCATCGCGCCACCAATCAGCGCAGCATCAACGCCAGTGAAGAACAGCACAGATGCCTCGCGAACTTCAACTTCAGGACGAGTTCCGGGCACAGAAAGCGGCAGCTTGCTAGCGTCTCCAGTTGCATCTTCTCGTTTCTCCGAAGGACAAACCACATCGACGGACTTCGCTACTTCTCCTGCGGCGGCAGAGCGTAAGCCAAGTCTGGTGACAAGAATTGGTAGGAAGTTGAGCATTAAGGGATCGAAGTCTTCGAGAGGTAGCACTTCAACAAGTTCGCAGCAGCCGGCGACTATACCTGAGTCGAAGTAAATGATTGACTGAGTAAGGAAATGAATATACCCCTTGAATGAAGTACATAGGAAATGGTAATGCAAAGAACAACTTGGATGAACCTATTCGTACATTGATGATCTTCTTACAACAGCACAAAAAGGAGAAGTGGTAGAGCAAATGGCAAAACAATCGCCCAGTTCTTGGTACCCAAACTCCACTCTCGAGGTGAAAGCTCGCCTCGAAGGAAGCATCTGTTAAGTACATGTCAGGCATCAGCATATACCGACGACTTACTGACTAGGCCAAAGCGGCCAGGACGATTTGTTGAAGAACTGGAGACTGCTAAATGATATGAACCTTCATATGTCCAATGCTCTCCATTCAAGTCAATCGTTGGCATTAGGAAAGTTTCTCAAACACAGGGGGAAGGTATGACAGGTAGCATTTATATGTTCTTGCCCACACCGCAACTCTCATTGAGGCTTGGAGCGATTGTTGAAGTCGTCAGCATAGCTGTTGCTTGATCAAGGAAAATGGTAGTAATCGGTCAAGTTGTACTGGGCCACAAGTCGTGCCAGAACAGCCGCAGAGTTGGAGGGCGATTGTTTTTTGCTTTTCTTTTGCTCATTCCCCCAAGTCTTTTGTTATCTAGACGAGACTCAGTAAGTGAGACTTTATACGAGGACTTCGTCCAGTCCTTTCAACAGTCACCATAGCCTATATGGTGTAGTCGGTAATTCGTCAGGTGTGCTGATGCTCGAACAATGAACAGAGATGGCTGGCATCGTAGACCTCGGGTCTCTTCGATTGGTTTGAACTTCTTGGAATAGCTGTAGAGCTGGAGGGCGATTGTTTTGCTTTTCTTGATGACTTGCCTTTATATTTTGATGGGAGTGCTCAGTCGGTCTTCATATACGATGTCTAGTCCAGCTCCTTCAACAATCGCCGTAAGCCTATATGGTGTAGTCGGTAAGCCTATATGGTGTAGTCGGTAAGCCGTCAGCTATGCTGATGTTCGACGATGAGTCGCTTTGGGCTTGATACGAAGCAGATCATGCTTGGAATTCTATGCCAGCCTCACGACACGAGCGATCGTTTTGCTCTTTTGCTTCCTTTTGTTCGTCTAGACCGACAATGTGGCCTTTATATACTACCAAAATCCATAGCTTTCCAACGATCGTCCGTGGTGTAGCGGAATGAGCAGTAAATCGTCAGCGTAGCTGATGCTCGCAACATATTCATGGCACAAAACAGTCACGAGCCTTGTCAGCTTTCTGATAACTGTTCATGATGCAACTGACCGCAAGCCCTCGTCGACTGTTTAACCTTTTGCTATCATCGAAATCACGCTGAGCAACCTTTATGTTATGCGCCTCAGCTACATTCATCAATAGTCGTCGTAGCCTATGTGGCTCGGTCGGTAGATCGTCAGCCGTGCTGATGTTCGACAGTGGTTGGAGATAGACCAGTGTCAAGAGACAGAAACTCGAACTCTTGATCTGCCCACATGTCGTAGACAGGCCTGGACGATTGTTTTGCTATTCCAGTAGTTCTTTCTTTTACGCCACCGCTAGGGTCGCAAAACAACCTTCATATACCATCAAGACCTACGATTTTCCAACGATCGTCCGTAGTGTAGCGGAACAGCAATAAGTCGTTGGCATAGCTGATGCTTATCAACCTCAAGGTAGATAGTGATGCCTGAAGGCGAAGCCTTGAGACGTATGATCTTGACCTTGTCTCCTCCAAAAGCCCAAGGGCGGTTGTTTTGCCACCCTGCTGGTTCTTCCTTTTGATTCACCTCACAGGTCAGCAATGTGGCCTTCATATACCATCAAGATCCACAGTCCTTCAATAATCGTCCGTGGTGTAGCGGATAGCAGTAAGTCATCAGTATAGCTGATGCTTGCAACACACGTATAATGAAGCAGAAGTAAGTCTTATTCGCCTTCAAGAGCGGTAGTGTCCTCGTTGCGAGCTCTCGGGCGATTTGTTTTGTCTTTTGCCTCTCTAATCCTCTTGCCTTTTTGACAGATATGAGCGCTCATATACCTGAAGGATAGTCAGTCCCCAATAATCGTCCGTGGTGTAGCGGTATACCTGTAAGTCATTAGCATAGCTAATGTTTGGTAAGGCCAGGAGGACACTCACCTCGAGAATGTTTGATCTCATGTCGAATGAGTTTGCAGGCTCCCTATAGAAAGGGCGATTTTTTGCTAGTCTTATGTCCTTCGTCTTGTTCAGAAATGATCTTATGTTCTTTTGTCAGGGCAGCTACTCGGGATCCTAAACCCCATAAGGATCGCAAAATTGTCACTCTGCAACGATCGTCCGTGGTGTAGCGGAATTGGCAGTAAGTCGTTGGCGTAGCTAATGCTTGGAACATAGTACTATGACCGAAGAAAACTGAGTCTCGTGAGACTCTTTCTTGATATGAACCTTGGAGCTTGATCGCAAGCTTTCGGCGGTTGTTTTTGTCTTTTGCTGCTGCTCTGCCTCGGACTGTTTGTAAAGTCTGCGCCTGTTGAGGTGGAGGTACATGTATAGCAGAATGTACTGCGCATTCAACGATCATCCCAAGCTCCTTGGCCGAGTCTGTAAGTCGTCGGTTCTTACTGATGCTAGGAGATGTGTTAGCAGAGTAGGACATCAAGTCTAGTCGAGACTTCTCCACTATACCGTTCGCGCTGGGCCCATCGAGTGCAGGGAGATCCTTTTGCTCTTCCACTACCAGTCTGACCTCCTTAGGGCCTATAGTGAGAGACTTCTTTATGCTGAGAGTACAGCGAATCAGTCCGTACAGCTCAGAATGTATGTCAAGACCGCTCTCGCCTCGTGTAATACTTCTGCTACCATTCTCCATAGGCAGCATGCTATATTGTAGCAAGTATACTGTATTCGTTGCTAGCCAGCCCTTCCCTCTCTTGTCCATCTATGTCCTGTACACTCCCAGCTCTCCAACATATGAATCTCCAGTTCTTACTGCCCCTTCTTCTCCCTCAACCCTCTCAATACCTTTCTCCTCTGCGCCATCATATGCGTATACAACACATAAGCTCCCGGCACATAGACACACAGGATCAGCTTCAACACCCACTCATACGCCTGATTCAACTGCCTAGCAGGTCCTATGCTCTTATAAACCAACCAGCACTCCGAGCTGATGCCCAGCGGGTACAGCACGAAGAAAGTGTTATACCTCAACCAAGTCATGAACTTCGGCACAGAGCCATAGAACAAGTTGACAGCGAAGTATGAATACCGAATAATCTCAGTAACACTCCAAGCGATGAGCATAGTGCTGTATGCTGGCGATCGAGATGTGTGGATCGGGAAGTTATTCGCTATACCCCAGACGAGGAGGTATCGTGAGGCGACTTGCATGAGGGTTGTGAAGAGGGGTGCTCTGACGATGCCTACATACCATCATTCGATCAGCACCTACCTTGCGAGCTCATCATCGAGAGCAGTATAAAGCATACCGGTAGCTGCATGTAGCACTTCCAACCCAGCAAGCGTCTGGGTCCATTTCGTAAACTCTGAAGTTCCGAGGAAGACGGTTTGCCAGCCTTTCAGGCCGCCGATGAGGAGGACTCGGCCTAGGACTACGCTCCAGAGGAGGGTTGAGACGAAGTTGTAGAGGATGAGGTATGCCGTTTTCGTGGTTGAAGGAGATGCCTTCGTTTTGCCTGATGGAGCTACAGGCTGTTGGGAGTCAGATGGTTGATCCATGGTGAAGTCGTTGTAGGCGAAAAGGTGAAGGAGTGGTTGAGGTTACAGTATACTTCCACAACGAGGCTCAAGTACTTGCATATGGAAGTCTTGGCTATACCACATATCCACGTACCACTTCCTCCTTCTCTCTCCCTTTCACATACAATGTTATAAGAAGAGTCATTGATTGATTTTATGGGACGCGAATGGAGACCGTCACTCGATGGTATAAGAGAGTCGACCAGAGAGGATCGATCTTTCTCTCTCTACGACAATCCTCAATCGCAGCAACGCCGCGGTAGCATGCAAACCCGCAGACGAAAGGACTCTGGACTCCTCGGCCGCTTTCAACCTTCCAAGACCAGCACGGCACGCAGACGACGAGATGCATATACCTCCCTCCCAAAGAGAATAGCCAAGTACTTTGCCATACTGCTCTTGACATGGACAGTAGTGGAAGTGCTTCTGATCAAGAATGCCATTAGCAGAGAAGCAGCGAGAAAGTCTCCAGCATTGGGGAAAGAGAAGATCTTCATAACTTCTATACATTGGACCTCTCAAGGCATTCTACGAAATCATTGGATCCCTCAGGTGGTAGAATTGACTCAAGCGATTGGGAGGAAGAATGTGTTCGTTAGTCTCTATGAGAGTGGGAGCTTGGATGATACGAAAGGCGCCTTGCGAGAGTTGGATGGGAAGCTTGAAGAGAATGGAATAAGCAGGAGAATTGTGTTGGACAATACCACGCATCTGGACATCATGGATACAAGACCTGAGGTACGGGAGAAGAGGAAGGGTTGGATACAGACGCCTGAGACTGGTCCAACGACTGGTATACCGGGATTTGATTATACACCCTCTGGAAAGATGGAGTTGAGACGAATACCTTATCTTGCGGAAGCGAGGAATCGTGCCCTGGAACCGTTGTATGAGTTGCATGAGAAAGGATTGAAGTTCGACAAAGTCCTCTTCCTCAACGATGTGATCTTCACGAATCAAGACGTCCAAACACTTCTACATACGAACGAGGGCGAGTATGGCGCGGCCTGCTCTCTCGACTTCTCAAAAGTCGGGACACCAGTATACGATACCTTCGCACTCCGAGACATGGATGGCAAAGAGCCAATGATGCAAACTTGGCCATATTTCGAGAATCGACAGAACAGGAAGGCGATGAAGTATTCCAAGCCCGTGAGAGTGAAGAGTTGTTGGAATGGAATCGTGGCCATGAACGCAGAAGCTTTCTACGGCGGCTACCAATCACTCAAGTTCAGAGGACTAGACGACACACTGGCCAATGCACACCTCGAAGCGTCAGAGTGTTGTTTGATACATGCTGATAATCCTTTCTCGACCTGGAAAGGCGTCTATCTGAACCCGAATGTCAGAGTGGGTTATAAACCGGAGGCGAGGAAGGCAGTGGAGAAGACAAACTGGATATCGATCTACCGCGCCGTCTACGGAGTCTGGGCAAACAGACTGCTACGATGGACGTCCTTGATACGGCATCAAGCGAGTACCATACATCAGCGAATTGCGGACTGGAAAGCGGAAAGTCCGACGAACTTTGAGAGTGGAGATTTCTGTGTAATAGATGAGATGCAGACCATCTATGAGTTTGGATGGGCTCATGTTTGAGCTGGACAGAACGACTAGCTGGAGAACAGCACAGCACATCTAGAGTCCATAACGAGCCAGAAGAAATGTCATACCACTCCGCCATGAAGTCGTTTCTCCAATCTGTGAGTGCCGAACTCATGTTGCAACGACTGGACGTTCAGCACCACGGTCTCAGAGGTTCGGGCGAAGTACGACCAGGCTGATCTGTTCCACATGTCAGAAGTGGAAGCCGCGCACTGCGAACTGTCATGTATCTCATCCTGACCGATCATCCAGCTCGATCTCCAGGACTCAGCGCTCCACTCGGAGGGCGTCAGCCTCAATGCTACAGTGCGCTGCCGTCCTGCGAGAATGCTCTCCTGCCGCGGTCAGGTGTACTCGTCTCATGTCTGCCCAGGTCGAAGTTCCCGTAGCACTTCTGGCTCCACAGACGTGTTCCCATCACACTTTGAATCGCCAGATGCGACTTGGACGGCGCCTGCACGACTTGTTCGGCTGCCATAGCCTTCGCACCCTTCTCTTGCCACAGTGATGTAACTGTAGCCACCAATCTTTCAAGCTCGCGAAGTAACTCGATGTCCCACAAGTTCCGCGTATAGCGTCTTCGTCTGGTCGATCTATGGCACGTGGATGATCCAACGGAGGGATATTGTGGCCTTGCGGTGCGCAGCATACGCGATCTTGTGGCAATCTGATCCTCGTAGAGTTCGAACTCTATGTCAAACAGTCCTATGATTGGGAACGAGAAGGCCACCACGAAGCTCCCTTTGTCAAGCTTGACAGGCGGTGCCCACTTTCCGTGTTCGAATGAGAACATCAGTCCAGTGGCTGGTAGCATCTTGAGACTTGACATAGAGTGCTGGAGGGAGGACGGCAGTGGCTTGTCGTAGCCTTTGACGACAATGCGGAGTCCGCTGAGTAAGGCGATGAGGCAGGTGAACACCGTATACACTGGAGCACTCTGTGGACCAGCTGAGCCACCTCCAATACCTACCGCGAGCAAATCCGCTTTCATCGAATGGAGACTGCGTGGCATGGACCTGACGTGTACACAGAAGCGCGTTGTCTGACTTAGGAAATTGAGAGGTGTAAGGTGCTGAAAGTACACATCGCCATTCGACTCGATTTCTGAAGCGGAATGCTTCGCTTGGGTATCTCTAACCTTAACGCCTCAGAACGCCTCGCATCGCCGGAAACATATTGCTATCATCAGGTTACCGTTTCCCACCTTCAGCTCATCTGGTCCTCACATTCCTTCACACCAACGTACTTCACCCAGGCGTTTCCAGAGAGACCAACAAGAATACCAGCAGCCAGATCTGCCTCTGCTTCCGCGCTCATCTTCACTTCCTCGACCCCAGCTGAACGCACTGGCTCAGTCGCCGCGCCGCCTTTCGAGATCCCTCCTCGACGACGACGAGTTGCTGCAAGAGCATCCTTTCTCTTCTTCGCTCCAAAGTGCGTCTGCGCCTCATCGAACTGCCGCTTGACAACAGCTCTCTCAATGCCATACGCCTTCGCCACCACATCCTTGGCGTCAGACAGACGTGTGCTGACTCTCTTGTTGTCGACTTGGAACTCAGGATGGCTAGCAGAGATCACCTCAACAGCTTCTTCGACTGTGTAGCGGGCGCCATAGCGCAAAACGTCTTCGTGAGAGGCTACCGTTATGTCGCCGTGCTTCACTTTGCCCCAGAGCAAGTTGTGCTCGCCGAAAATAGGTATCTCGAGGAAGAAAGATGGTGCTAGAGGTTCTTTTAGCTGGAGATGCGATGGCGTGGTGGGTGAGGGCTTACGGAGACGTGGCTCTTGGGGAGCAGACATGGTTTCGAGTCTGGTGGGAGGTTCGCGAGGAAAGTCGTGAAAGCTCGAGTTGGCTTTGGTCTTGAGCTTCTTGCGGGTCGGTGAGGCGCGGATTGCATGTGTAGTGGAATGCGAGCACCCGGGTGTTGAGGTGCTCATGTTGGCGTAGGAGCGTTTCCTGGGCGGATGTTAGTTGTTTGCTTCAGGCAACAGACTTCATCGACCGTTGCGCTAGCGACGAAGCACGAGTGACAGTACCCACAAGGCCGCGTCAAGTTCGCGTTCGTCGACCAGCGACTCGATGCAATGGGACAATGCTTTAAGGCAGAGAAGTACAGGATGAGAAGAGCTGGACACTTCACTTACATATTTAGCGTGTTCAGTCGAAGTTTATACATTGGGGCCACATCAACAGGCTCGAGAAGGACTTATGACAACTACGATGATTGCTGCAACTCATCGAGACAGATATGCACAAAGGGAACTGAAAGTGAAGGGCATAGAAGTTTAGACATCCTCAAGCAAGCAGCTTCGAGGTTGAAAAGATCATAATACAACGACAAGTGTAAGCAAGAGAAGTATGCGCAGAAGAATGGCCAGTCATGTAAACATTGATGCAGAGCAAAATGAGGGTACACATACTTGAATTCATCTCTCTTCTTCAACAGTCGTGGCAGCCTCCGTGGCACAGTCAGTAAGTCGTCAGCTCAGTTGACGCTTGAACACTTGCACGCACATCAATACTGCTAGGCCTACAGTAGACCTGTAGTCGATGTATGGAACAATTCTACCATCGGGTAGTCGCGATTGTTTTGCCATTTGGCTCCTGCTTCTTTTGTTTCTAGCAGGAGATATGCAGTGAGCACTCGTATACAATCCCAAACCGTGCTTCCTCAAGGATCGTCGAGCCTATATGGCTCAATCAGTAAGTCGTCAGCTTGGTTTGACGCTTGAGCGCTTGGGTGTAGGGTACCTGTGTCGGGATCTCTGTGTCGCATAAACCTGTCTCGGTCTCCTGTTGCCAGCAGCGAGTTGCGGCGGTTCTTTTGCCCTTTGCTCCTGGCTTTATTCCTTTGTTTCCGCGGGTGTAGTATATGCGAATCTGCTTTGCTTCACTTTCGTCCTTCTGGCGGTCATCGTGCGCTTCCCGGCTTAGTTTGTAAGTGGTCAACGCTGTTGGCGTTTGAAGGCTAGCATTCGAAACACCCATCAAAAGGTCTTGTCCTGTGCGATCTCCTGATGAACCTGTATCGCGTGGTCACGGCGATCGTTGTGTGCTTCTGCTGATCAATTTTGGTTCTCTCCATATGAGCATGACTTGTGCTTGGTCTGTTTTCGTGTCATTGGGAATTCGTGTCGATGTGAAGCTTTCGCGAAGTACAATACTGCGGGATGCCATAGATTCTCAGAACCCGGCGCGTACGTATCATATAGATCCTGAGTCTGCTCCTTAATACCGCAGCCTTCCAGCCAGAAGTCTTCACGTATGCCCTAGTGATCTCGGCAGACGTCGACTGCCATTCGAGCTCATAGAAGTACACGTCGATATCTCCATGTCGGTCTCAGGATTGACAGAATCCTGCCTTAGCACGTCCGTACTCCCACCCGTCTCTTTGTCAATCTCAGATGTTGTGATGGCGTGGAACTCGACATCGGTATTATCGTACATCATTTGTTTCTCAACATCTTTCTCAACATCGACGCTCGCATTACGTACGTTGTGCATTGGATCTCGTCTTCGCGGAAGTCGTAAAGCAGGTCTTCTCAGATCACCTTCGCTTCTGACGACATGCACGACATGAGGGAGAGGCAATCTAGGCTCTTCGTAGACTTCTTCCTCGACCACGTTCGGTGATTTCTTGGTGTTCAGAGCAGCATCGCTGAAGTCGTAACGTGAATGCCGAAGCAGGGCCTCAGGACTGTCGTTTCTGCTTCTTCGGCCCGAGTTATGCTGCATTTCTGGGGTTTTACTGATCGATCCGATAGCGCTAGGTCCAAGAGAAAGATCCGTAAGCTGATCAAATTGCTGCTCGGCTTGATATTGTGTCCAAGGTTGAAAGGTGTCCAGACCATGCGCCTCCTGGTTCTGTATGGCAGGTCCGAAGATAAGTGATGGTCTTGTAAACACATAGAGTAGAACGTCCAGCCAGCCATTGCTCGTCATCATGACTCCAACAAAAGTGAACTCCTCGAAACCCGCCTTATGACCTGTCATGATCCGAAGTCTCGCAACAACTGCCGGTAATGTGCAAACCACATATATAATCGGATAGGCAATGACTGTCCTAGCAGCTGACTCCGCTCGAAGTTGATTGTCCGAGGATACGTAGAAGAAGCCTCGTATCCTGCGCCACAAGACAACGAACATTAATGTGTAAAGGACAACGATGCAGAATTCGGTGATCAGAATCCAGATATCGTGGAACCATAAGCGCTCAGGCATGTACTTCTCGTTGATCCAGCACCTATAGAGTTAGCAAGTGACATGGTGCTCATTGGACTGCAGCTGTATTGCTTACCACATTCCTGCGCGCATGTAAAAGTCTTGAGGGTGCTGAATCACACCTATAGCGGCCGTTAGTGTCGCTCCTCAAACAGCAACCATATTCTGCTAGACTTACCGATCGTTGCCAATATGTAGTTGAACGCCCACAGTCCGACAATACTTATTACAAACGCAACGTAGGGCAGACGGTAATCGAACACAATGTCCGCGAACAAATGGCAAGCCATTGCGAGGGTGAAGAGACCACTCGACACATCGCCTGCGTTGAGGAACCAAGCTTGAGTCCAGCACGTCGATGTGAGCGCGAAGACCCCATTGTCCTCCAGCCATTGTAGATTGAGCACGAAGCCGAGAGCTTGCTGGAAGTCCGCGAAGATGAGATTGAGCAGTAGTGCCACGTATTGATTTACTCTCCCATATTCTCTGTGTTTCCATGTAATCAGACGATACAACAAATGAGCGAAGAGTATAGCAGTCGATATGAGCGACAGAAGTCCGAAAGACGTGACCGCGGAGAGCCCTCGATGGATGACTGGAGGAAGTGGCGTGAGCGTCCTGGCCCCCGCGGGTGAATTCAGCATAATCGCTGACGACATCGTCATGCTGCGTATGTGGATGTTAAGAAGCGTGCGTGAAGCTTTCAAGAGTGTTAGACGCCTGAAGAGGCTTACTACTATGAGCAACAGTCAACAAGTGATACCTATGGAGCGCGTCCCTGCACCCCGCTGTGATGCACTGTGCACAACTCTCAGCGACGAGCATCATAGACTTGGCCTGGGTGTGCATCCGCCACGATGGCACTGACAGCTTTCACGCGTTCCGTCCTCGTTCAACGCTATCTGTCGGGGATCAGGTGGCGGCACCTGTAGTTCGACAAAGCTTATAGGTAGGGGCAAATTTGACGAAGATGAACCTTCGTTAGATCTTGCCATCGTCTGTGTATGCAGGGAGTGAGGCTCCGTAGGTGTGGTTAGATGGGCCCTGGCGATGCATGAACGTGTTCGTAAGGCAAGATACGAGCTGTTGCTATCCCGTCAAGTTGGTGGTTGTTTGCCACGAGCCGTTAGCAACTCCCTCTCGGTAGTGAGAAGCAACCACTTGTGACATCCAACACCATGTCAAAAGGCCCGTCAAGAACGGCCTGAAACGGTGCCAGGAGATCGTGCTCTTTCCCTCGGCGAAGAAAGCTGCCACTCCTTGCACGATGGCACCTACACATCAGCAAGATGCGAATCGTGCGAGTCTGGACCTCTGGCGAACGACCAGGTTGATAGCTTGGCGAACCCGATACTTTAGCGATCATGGGCATTTTCTGAAGTCAATGGGGAACTTGGCCGGCATCAGGTATGGATGCCTTGTTTGCTTATGCGATCTTTCCGGCGGCAAACATCTCCAGCTTGAACAAGGATCTTCGCGTTCTGCTGGGCGCGTCGCGAGATGGATTCCGACGTGTCGTGTGAGGGCTCTCATCTGTCACAGATTTTGAGCACTGGTAGATGAAGTCGAAAGAGGGTGGATGAAGTGAAGTGCACAAGAGAGGAAACGGCGACGCGTGAGAAGTTTAATACAAAGGCAATCTCGGAGGCAGTTCCGGAGCTTGGCAGCAAAAAGTTGAGATGTCCAACTTCGACCTCACCTCTACGGCCAACATGACTCAACTAACGTTATTGGAGAGCCCGTTCGGGTAAGTCCATAAGATAATCCAAGGCGTCGTGGGTGCGAGCAAGGTAGAACTACGAGTGTTCATCAGATCGGAAAGCGCAAGTGATATCTTGACTGAATAAAGATTCCAGTACGAACGAAGAGTACACGAACATGAGGATAATTGTACCGTCATCTAGTTATCCAAACTATACTGATGCTGCGCTGACATGTACCTTGGAGGTAGCCTACCGCCCTGCTGTGTAGAATAGTGCCTCAGTCAGCGTCTTGATATGCGAAGGACGTTTTCGCCCCATGAGGATCAGCCAGGTCATCCTTCTCCGTACTGCCATCTTCCTGTCTCCAACCCGCAAGACCACCGAATTCTCGGCCAAACTATGCAAGCTCATCAGTACACAAGCTCGCAGCACAGTGAGCCCATCGAGCCGCGAGTCAAGCGTGTCGGCGGATGGTCATCCAGCGTTGTATGCGCGCAGGTCTCGAGTCCCTCTGCTCTGCTGAGTGTATGTTCGCGAAATCCTCCATCTTGCGAGAGCATTGCATACCTTCGTTGAACTGCCAGAGATAGCTCCTACGTCGCATGTTTCGCCATGTAGGCTTGATGTGCCTCTGCTACTGACGGTGCCTGGCTCATATCGAAGCTTCGCAGGCAGTGCCCACACTTTATGTGGCCACAACCTTCAGTATGCTGAAAAGACACCGCGCAGCGTGGACAAAGTCTCGAGTCTTGTTCAATAAGCAACACGAGTGACTTCCCGTCCTTCGGCGGCTGATATCGCGCTATAGCCGATGGTGACTCCTGCATCTTCTCGTAGAACGTCGCCTTTCTTGCCATACCCAGAGCACTGGATCCGAAGGTGTGGTATACATCATGTGGATTCCATCTCGCGCTGCACTGTGGGCACCCAATCTCTCTTGGATTTCTGGTTTGCATCTGAGCGGCCATGTAGTTTGCCAGGCACACTTTGCAGACCGCACGTGCTCGATGCTCTGTACTGGTTCGGAGGCATCCGTAGCATTCTCGTGGTATAGCAACACGTCGTGGGAAGGCGTTGAAAGGTTTCACTGTGCAGCAATAGGAACATTCGCTAGGTCCGCTGTGTTTCTCCAGAGCTAGTGCTCCTTTGTGTAGAGCGGTGCGCACTACTCTGTTCATTCCCGTTGCTGGCATGTTGGAGGTTGTTGACGTTCCGATGTTGTTGAAGTAAATGCGCGCTTTGATTCAAAAATGGACGCGACCAACACAGTGCAGCTGTCAGCTGTTGAGTCGATATGGCGACGATAGAGTTGCGGATTTGCTTGTATGCTTCTGCAAGTGTCGTGAACCAGAGGAGGATGTTTTGAGCGTATCGTATGATTGCTGATACATGCGTAGTTCGCCTTTCTCCAAGTGTAAGATGAAGTATATGTATTCAAGAAAAGAAAGTGAGGACAAGCTCGGTTAGATTTATCTGTGGAATAACACTGGTTAGGACCACGTGGCGCATGGACGATACCCACCTGCACCTTACATCTCCGCGACCGCTTATTGGATCTCGCCCGTGACTGCGCTCTGATCGTTGATGTGCGCTCTGTCAGCCCACGCCACTAAGGACGACGAAATGGAGACGAACAGCTGCCATCACTTCTTCCCAAACACAACATCGATCTGCTTACACAAAGCTTCCGTAACCTGCTTCGTATTCGCAGAACCTCCCATATCTCTCGTCCTTGTCTCAGGGTTTCCAGTGACATTCTCAACTGCTTGCATGAACTTATCTGCTACTTCATCCAGCTCTCCCTGACCGACCCACCTCACCATCTCGGCAGCAGACCAGAAAGCTCCGACAGGATTCGCGATACCTTGCCCAGCGATGTCCGGTGCTGAGCCGTGGATTGGCTCGAACATGCTGGGATACTGTCTGGTTGGGTCCAAGTTGGAAGAGGGAGCAATGCCTATCGAGCCGGCGAGAGCGGCTGCTAGGTCTGATAGAATGTCGGCGTGGACTGTGACAGTGTCAGCATACGGTTCGATTCAATGATTCAATGATTCAATGACTCAAGGAAGAACTTCAACTCACGATTCGTGGCAACGATGACATCCATACTCTCTGGCTTGTTCACCATCCTCACAGTCATAGCATCTACCAGCATCTTATCATGCTCAACCACACCTTCGTAGTCCTTGGCAACTTCGTAGAAGACCTTATCCCACAGAACCATACCGTGTCTCTGGGCATTGGACTTAGTGACCATAGTGAGCTTCTTTCTGGGCCTTGACTTTGCTGTTTCGAATGCAAATCGCATGATTCTCTCAATGCCGACTCTCGTGAAGATGGCGACTTCTGTAGCGATGGTATGTGGCGAATTGTCGTGAGTCGTTCCACCTTGTCCAGCATATTCACCTTCTGAGTTCTCACGAATGATAATCCAGTCTAGATCGGAAGGCTTCTTTTGCAGCTGTGCCAGAGGTGCAAGTGTGCCTGGCAGAATGCGAGTAGGTCTGACATTCACATACTGGTTGTTCCACTTTCGAATGGGCAGGATCAAGTTCCAGAGCGAGATGTGATCTGGCACAGAAGGCCAACCGACAGCTCCGAAATAGATGGCATCGTGCTTTGCCAGTTGCTGCATGCCATCCTCGGGCATATACCATCCTCGTTCCAAATATGCCTTTGATGACCAGTCGAAGGTGGTGAACTTGAAGGAGAAAGTGCCGACGGTGGAGGCGAGCTTATTGAGAACTTCTACCGCAGCTTCAGTGATGTCGACTCCAATCCCATCTCCAGGAATGGAGGCAATGTTGTAGGTCTTTGCCATTCTCGATCTATTCTTGATTCGTCTTGTTCTTGGTGTTCGTGCAGGCTGTAGTTCTTGATCCGGATCTTGTAAAGGGTAATCTTTTAAGGCGGAGAGGCGCTTTGTATGATCTTGTCAGGATACCGTGAGGCAGTATTGTGCTTCTATACAGCAGTTGGAAAACAGAAGACTGACCTGAAGTGTCGTCAATAATATATAGGCTGATTGTTCAGGCACAGTGTCATTGATGTTGCCCCGCCGTCTGCACCGAGATCGGCCTGCCACATGCATTCTGTGCGAGGCAACGAGGACGGGTCTTTTTTGACCAGATCATAGCGATATGTGCCATGATGAGTAGATGGAGAGGCAATATTGATGCCTATTAGAAAATTGACAAAGGTTGTCATGATTCAGAGAACGACACGCGTTTCAATAGCGGTCAAGGTGAGATGCAGGGGCGATGACAGGTGGTGCAAGACCAAGCTAGGGACCTAGATTTCGACATCAACATTGAGCTTCTCACACTGAACAACGACTCCAATTTACCACACGTCCACCCCTCAGTACCACAGTTCCCGCGAGTTCTCAGAGCGATCCTCACAGTTCCACCAAAATGGCAGCATTCCCACCCGGCGGCACTTACTTTGACGGCAAGAAGTCATTCAACGATGTCACAGTAGACGAATCCAAGGACAATGCCATCAACACCACAGAGTTTCTAGAGGCCGCAGAAGCCCTTACGCAGCTCTTCGACGTACTAGGTGGCGTGGCTTTCAATCCAGTCAAGAACGACATGGGCGGCAATATCAAGAAGATTAGAGAGAGACAATTGGCAGCACCAGTGGATAGCGAGACGCTTCAAGATCTCGTACGAAATGAGCTGAAGACCAAGAAGCACACTGCCACAGAGGGTCTGTTGTGGTTGAATAGGTAAGACCACCTTCCGCATTGTTCTCTGGTTTCCTGAGCACACCAAGCTGCCTCACAGCGATCCTGCCACTTTCCAGAGCTCCTTGACTGACAGAGATACTTATCCAGAGGCCTCGACTTCACAGCTCAATCCCTTCGCCGAAACGTCGACACACCATCCGAGGAGCTCTCAGCCTCCTTCCGCGAAGGCTATGGCAAGACGCTCAAGCAACACCACTCCTTCATCATTAAGCCAATCTTTTCCGCTGCAATGTCAGCCACCCCATACAGAAAAGACTTCTATGCTAAGCTTGGCGACGACCAGCCACGCGTGAACAAGGAGTTGAACGCTTGGTTAGTAGGCTTGGAGAAGAATGTGGCCATTCTTAATAAGTTCTTGGCCACGAAGGAGGCTAAGTGGTAGGGAGGGAAGGAACGACCAGGGGATGAGTTTTCTCTGAATATGCTAGATGACTGGGGCAGGGAAGGGAACGACAGGCACAACAAACTTGCTGCAAGGCGGCAGAGACATCGATACCAGGGACTCTAGATATGGAAGAAATAGTGCAGCAAAGCTGCTCAGATGAAAACGTCTCTCCGAATATTTGACGACTAAGCCATGCTGAGCCATTCGTTGGCATTGTCGCCTCTGGATTCGCATCAGAGACATTCGCTTCCTGCATCTGTGATCGAGAGGCTGATCATGCCATGCTATAGGAGTAGTCGGCAGATCTGCCAGTGCTACTCAAGCTTTCGCGACTCGGCTGGAATGTTTCTCTGCTCTCCACCGACTGACTGAACCACGCAATGCCACTTGTTGGCAGTTTCGGCTCCTCGATCTCATCAAGAGACAATTGCTACCTCTGCTTCCCCGTCAGAGTCCTTTGAAGCATCGCACAGAAGCTCTCAAAGACAGCATACTCCTCGCCTCTCAGCCAGCGGACTTCGACTTCGTCTTTCTTGCAGGCAATCTTTACTGCAAGCGCCTCTTTTTCGTCTTCGTCCTCGTCCTCGCCTCCATCGCCATCTTCTCGA
Organism: Sphaerulina vaccinii; assembly: GCA_022570795.1. Lineage (NCBI taxonomy): Eukaryota > Fungi > Ascomycota > Dothideomycetes > Mycosphaerellales > Mycosphaerellaceae > Sphaerulina > Sphaerulina vaccinii. The sequence goes on from JAKUDP010000001.1 coordinate 256,892, forward strand.
GCAGCTTCAGCACTTGAAGCTCCGACAGCAGCTCGCGCCCGCTCCTCAAACATCCTCTGCCTCTTCGCAGCCCGACTCCACACATTCTCCTTGCACTGCATAACACCGGCATCCCTCAACCCACTCCACACCCACTTGCATTTTGCACCTTTGAGCTCCGATATCGTTTCATCCACCTTCGAACCCACTGCCCTTGTACTCTCAAACGCAACTCTGATAGTCCTTGACGTCGGAAGTGGCAGAACTCCCTCAACCAACTCTCCATGTCTCGCCACATCATTCCTTGGCCTGTAGTCTGTAAAGCTCCAAGCCATAGCATATCTCTTCGTCTTGTTTCCTGGATGAAGACTCGTAACCGCATAATTCGTGATCTTGTTCTCTTTCAACTTGGCAATGATTTGTTGTAGAGAGTGCATATGTGAAAGCATTGCTGTGTACCATTGTACCCGGTCTCTCAGAAAGAGAGATTGCTCGAGAACGCGAGTGACGAAGCCAACGTCTCCCGCTTCACATATCATCTCGTTGGGAGCCCCAACAAGGACTGCTGAGGGTGGATCAGAAGTGTCACTCTTCGATCTCGCTCTTTCGTTAGATGAGTTATTATATGAAGCCAGAAAGTCTTTCTCATCAGAATAGAATGGCGGATTCGTCATGACAAAGTCAAGATCTCCCAGGCTCGTTGGAATGAGCTGTTCTTCTGACTTCATCTGCTTCAATCGTATACGTTCTCCAAAGTCATTAGCTTCGATATTTCGCTTCGCATAGTCCAGTGAGTGAGCGTCGATATCCGTTCCAGCCATTCGCCATTCCGGTCGACTCGAACATGCCAGCAGGGAATAGATACATGATGCACCTACGCCAATGTCCAGACCTAAGATCTCTCGATCTGGCTCGTAGAACTCGGAGAAGGAAGATGAAGTCGTGTCAAGAAGATCTTGTATCCATCGGACATAGTTCCAACGTACAGGTACGGGCGGACAGAGACGGTCGTCTGGCAGAGATAACGACAAGCCGAAATCATACTTGAGCAGGCTCTTGGTGAGTTGTCTAGGTTTATCATCAATCAGCTCATTCATCATGTCTAGGAAGAAGCGTTCTCATTTACTGTACGACTGTCGGATTGTGGAAATCTATCCAGCCATCTTGTTTGGCACTTTTTGATATTGCTGCAAAATTGGCATCATACTTCGCAAGGGCGTCGAAGTCGACATCTCTGGAGTAGTAGTCCGTTTTGACCTTCTTTCGTGGTGGCTCTGATGACTTCTCACTTATGTTGATGGTATCCGACATGTTTGAATATGTTGTGTTGTGTTGATGGGAAGTGTGAGTGGAGTGGAGAAAGCGCGAGTCAAGGATGCTGGGTGACACGAAAAGCACACGAACATCGCAATTGCATTTCATTCATTATTGTGACCTGTGCTGAGAGACGCTATGATGGGTTGTGCTGTTTCTTGCTCGGTCTAGCTAGTAAGAGACTTCTAATTCCTTTCGTCGTCCTTCCAAGTTTCCTCGTCATCCTGCCAATATTCCCAGTTTCTCACCAGCATCGTCTCTAGTATGCTCTCTGAAATGCCAGGAAAGCATCTTCACCACATGTCTCAAGAACGCGCTGCACTCTGTGTGATCTCGAGATCCTGATTGTGCTCGTCAGTGTCCTGCTGCTCCAGCTCGAACGAACTCCCTCCTCCCGTGGGTCCGCAAATGGATCTTGTTGTTCAAGATCCTCGGCCTGTGATGCTTGATGGCGTGCAGTTGTAAGTTGGCCGACTGGGTGATGTGTACTCTTCCTCGGTCGCTTTCGCTGCTGGTCATCGTCCTTCTGGCGAGATGCTTCGCACAGTTTACAGACAACACGTGCTGTCGTGTGGAAGCACTTATGACAGTTTTGTGGTGTAACCGTACGTGGCGGGAATGCCTCGAAAGGCTTCAATATGCAGCAGGAGGAACATATACTGGTCGGCTTGTGAGAGTCTAGGGCTAGCGCTAGTTTGTGTAGAGTAGTGAGCACCACTTCGATTATTCCCGCTTTAAGTGGCATATTGTCTGTCGAGGGGATCGTGTTGTCCACTGTGATGTGAGAGTCTTGTATGTTCGTTCCTTTTTATGCTGTCTGCTTTAGGTGAGCTTTTGCTTTGCTCATCTCTGTGAGTTCGCTTCTGTTGTGGTGGTTGGCGACGTCGATATTGATTTGATGTGAGGGTGGTTGTTCTGCGTGTATAGTGTGGGTGTTGATGTGTGCAGAGTTCGTGTTCTGAAGAAATTAAAGAAGTACATATACCTTTGAAAAGTGAGGACAAGCTCAACTAACTTTGTCTATACCACTGGTTAGCAGCCCACACATGGCACGAAGACCATACCGCATGAAACCACTTCTGTGATTACTTCCTGAATCCTATTTCGTCTTCTTCTTATCGGCATCTTTCCAATACTCCTCATAGCTCGCCTTATAGCCAAACAAATATCCGCCAATCCACCTTCCCACCACAACACCGAACATCCAGCTCGCAGGCTTCACAAGCCAACCAGGCCCAGGAAATGCCAAACTCGTCTCAGCAGAATCCAAGAAGATCAGCAACTGTGGCAAACTAGGACCCCGGCCTTGTACATAACAGTCATCCAAGTAGGAGTAAATGTTACGGAAGAACTTCTCGCTTGCACCTTCTGCTTCGCCTCGTGGTGACAATAGAGTGGAGATCTCGATCGTGCATGGCCCTTCGTGAGTATCGTCGACTTTAAAAGTGTGGCGAGCACCTGCGGGAATGCGGATTGGTTGTGGATCTGATGCTGAGAGGGCTCGGTCGACACCTTCGAGGGTGAAGATATATCGTCCTTCCATGATGTGGAAGTATTCGTCTTGATACCAGTGCCCTGCTTTCACATTAGTGCTGCATTTCTGTGAGACGCCCCGCTTGTTTCATACAATGAGGTGGAGGTGTCAGGTAGTTCAGTTCATCCGGCACTTTCTGCAGCTCTGTAGGCTTATGTGTTGTCTGTATCTCTCGAACAGATTTGCCAGGCTCAGGAATGGCCCAGACTGTGGAGCGTATGCCATTGTACTGCTTGAGTGGTTTCTGGTCGACTGTCTGCGATCTTCTGACATGAAACGACATGTTTGGGTCGTACTTTCAATTGAGGACAGCTTGTGCTTTTCAAGAAGTCTTGAGGCTTCAGGTCCGATGCTGATAAGTTACTGGGCTGAAGTGCGGTCGTTATTATCTCTGACTATTTCGTGGTGTGATTCTTTGAACTGTGTTGGGCACGAAGGAAGGAGCTGAGGCAGCTGAAGGATTGGAGAGCCGAAGATTCAAGGTTGATGCCGAACCGGAATGGGTTGCCTGAGCTGAGGATATGCTGTGTAACATTCATAGAGGATCATCTTGTATCGTATCATGTCGTTCTTTGTCGTTGGTACATATGCACAGTCGAGTGGAGAGGCTTGAACGCGCCAAATACAATGCAGTGCAACCGAAGCCGGCCTTAGTCCATAGCATCATGTCCGCGTATGCGCCAACGCCTGGGTATCATCACGCTCATCATAAGCAAATCTTTCTCAGTGCGGTCTTCTTCGATCGACCAGTCGTATGGAATTGCAATCTGGCCTCTCCTCACATAGTGCCAATGCAGGCTCATCGTGCCGTCTCTTGCCATTCAGGTGTCCTAGCAGCCAGTCCGTAACAGAGACTACTCGCGCTGTCCGATCCCAATGTCCGCCCTCTTCAGTGTGCTCGATCGTGTGCTTCTTGATGCGACCTTCCTCGTCGAACTCGAAGATGAAGATGCCTCGGAACTCTTCGGGCTCTTCTTCTTTCTGCCCGCCGTCTCTCGTGCCAGCAATGAAGCCCCTGATCTTCTCAACGGGGTCTTTGGCAGCTAGCCCCATCCCTCGATAGATACCGCCAGTTCCGTCACGATGCGTAGTCTTGCCGCATGTCTTCCATTTAACAATCAGCTTCTCATCGCGTTGCGCCAGAGGCACAGCAGTACCGCCATTCTGCATCATTCGCTCAGCTAAAATCTCTAGCCTGACATTGCCTATCAGTGGCATCCGACCCCATGCTACTGGTGCAGTCCATAGCGCGGCGATATAGCCTAGACGGCCGGAGACGGTAGGCAGATGTGGATGCGTCGAAGGGAAGAGATGAAGAGTGATGCTTGGTGATAGGATCTCTGAGGGTAGCGGTTCCTTGAGCAGCGTTGGCAGCCGCTCATGTAGTTGTCGCACAGTCCTGCCCAGTTTGATAGTCCTCTCATCCGGCGGTTTGTGGTCGCCTTCTGACTTCCTCAGATCAGGAGATACATATCGCGGCGCAGCACTCGTGAACCACACATCGCGACTCCAAGGCTCAATATCGTTGACACGTGCGAAGCATCTGCAGTTGTTCAAGCACGCGTGCGGATAGTGGCAGGATGCGGTTATTCTCGTCTTCTTCGTGATGGTGATGGCATTGCTGTGGTCTGCTCGGAGGCGTGATGGAAGAAGCGTTCGCAACAGCCGGTTAGACGTCATCTGTGGTCCGGTATAGGTAGATTGTCCATTTAGAAATGGTCTGTCACATCGTTGTTGTGGATAGGGATAAATTATTCAAAGCTGTCTGATGAGAGTACCAGATTTCTGGACAAGCTCTCCCAAAGATCGACACGAGTGCGGCCCGTGCTTCCAAGTGTCGTCACCAACATTCAACTTCACTCTTCCACCAACGCTGCACGATCTGCCGAGACAAAAGTGCTTGGTCATTTGTATCATCGTAGACGTGTAGCCTTCGTAGCAAAAGACACCGACTGTAGGCTATATACTGCTCATCTTTCATCCTGGTCGACTACACAAAAAGCCACTCTCCCATTCAATCTCCTCTTCTCAATCAACACCATCTCCAAGACTTCAGAATGACTACTCAAGGCAAGCGAATCGTCTTTACAGGCGGCAGTGGCAAGGCAGGACGCCATGTCATCCCAGAGCTGTTGAAGAAAGGTCACAAGGTGAGTCTCTTGAATATTTCCAGCGTGACAGTCGTACTGATCATAACCAGGTCCTCAATCTCGACCTGATCGAGTACCCAGACCCAAACGCTGGAGTTTTCACTCTCAAGACAGACCTCACAGATGGCGGCCAAGTCTTCACAGCACTCACTACTCACTTCGACTTCGCTGGCTACGAGCAAGGTCATCCAGAACCTCCTCCAGACGTGGTCATTCACTTCGCCGCTTATGCTCGAAACATGCTGGTGCCAGATAATGAGTGCTTCAAAGCGAACGTGACGAGCACTTATAACGTATGTTCTACTCTTACCATCAAGTCCTGTTCCGTGTGCTGATCACTCTATTCCATGTGTTTAGGTCATCGAAGCAGCCTGTAAGCTTGGCGTCAAGAAGATCATCATCGCTTCGTCAGAAACCACCTACGGAGTCTGCTTTGCAGAAGGTGATCACGACTACCACTCTTTCCCATTAGAAGAAGACTACGATGTCGATCCAATGGATTCCTACGCACTTTCCAAGATTTGTGGCGAGAAGACTGCACGAACCTTCGCTAGGCGCTATGGTGTCGACATCTACGCTCTGCGCATCGGAAATGTCATCGAACCACATGAGTACGAGCGCGACTTTCCAACACACGTGGGAAAGCCCGAGACGAGAAAGAGGAATGCTTGGAGTTACATTGATGGCAGAGATCTTGGCCAGATCTGTAATCTTTGCATCGAAAAGTCTAGCTTGGGATTCCAGGTGCGTGGTTCCCCTTGCCACTTTTTCGATCTATTATACTGACCATGCCACAGGTTTTCAACGCCACGAACTCGACCATAACAACCACAGTACCCACAGAGCAGTTCTTGAAGGAAACGTGTCCGAACGTGAAGATCACGAGAAAGATGGGCGAGTGGGAGGCTCCACTGAGCAATAGGAAGATCGTTGAGGCACTTGGGTTCGAGGATGTGCATGATTGGAGGAAGTACTACAAGCCTTAGGTCGCATTCAGAGAGTACTATGAGAATGGCGGGTGACAAGCTTTTGATCGAACCAGTGGTCGAACTTCCATAGCCAGAAACAACTGGGACTCCTTCCGAATAAGAATGATCAATGATATACTGCTCTCAGCATCTACAGCACACACGCGCAGCATACATTGACTGATCACAGTATGATTCCAGCATTCATGTGACACCATTGAGGACGACATTACGGCCTTTTGCCAGATCACGTTCGTCCCTCAGCGTGAGTGCTCGTCAGCCATAAGCAGACGACGATATACTGAACAACGATGCAGTACAGCGAAGTCGTGAAGACAGAACGCGCAACGCAGACCACGAGATGCGGCTTATACAACAAAGTGAATTCCGATTGTCATCCTCTCGACAACCACTGGTCCCCAGCATTGCTGCCACCGTTCTACCTTGAACACTATGTCCTCGCTTCTTTAAGACCAGTCATATTCTTGTCCTTGCTTTCCTGGCTCGGCTGTATAGATTAACGTACTGAATCTTCTCACTCCTTCACACCAACATCAACAACCAAGATTAGAAGATCGCAGTCATATCAACATCAACGATACCACTGCATTTCAGAGATACTTCTACATCCTGTTACTGGATTCTCCTGATCTGGATCACGACCAAGCCACAAGAATCACAGACATATCAACAGCAACGACAAAGCTGCACTTCAGAGACAAATTTTCTGAATTCTCCTGATCTCAACAAGAACCAAGCTACGAAGATCGTAGACGTACCAGTATGGACATCCCACGCGGATATCAGAGACTCGACAACAACGACAACAAGATGGCCGATAACAGTGGCTCGACTGAGGCTGAGATCATGTTCGATCACGACCCGAACGATCTCCGCCTGCTTCTAGGCCTTGACGCAGCTCCTCAGATGGCAGTGCAGCCTTCTCACACGGCATTTCAATCTCTTCAGACTGCACCGTCAGCAAATTTCCGGATCCCAGCGACCACTGCGCCACTGCAACAGCAGTCGCATGATCGCCAGCAGCGCATTCCACACCAGAGAGCGCAGGTCAATCCCCGAAATGCTTCCACCTCCACGCAATCGAAGCGCCCGGCCAAAGGATGGTCGGATAAGAGAAGACAAGCACTGGAGGAACAGCGGCGAATCGCCCGTGAAATGGACGCGGCCTCACAGCTACAAGCTGCGCCTCCACAACAGCAGTTATATGATCGACAGCAGCATATGGCACATCAGAAGTGGCAGCAAATCGCCCGTGAAACGGACGCAGTCTCCCAGCTGCCAGTGACCACTGCGCCTCTCCACCCCGTGGCGTATGGTTACCAGCAGCGTATGGCACATCAGAGAGCGAACGATCTCGCTCACTACGCAGCTTTGGGCGAGAAGCATGCTAATCTCAACGAGGAGGAGTTCGCTGCTATTTACTTCCCAGGGGTCACTGGATAAGGGTTTGACGTGTAGATTGACGGCCGTGAGAAGGTCGAGGCTGGTGGGAGATGCAGGCAGTGTGCATATCAGGCGTTTTTGTGTATTCGGAGCGGATTTCCAAGTGGACTTTTTGACGGAGGAATGACGGATTGGTCAGGTGAATGGTTTTGCATGCTCTTTTCCTACTGTGAAGGCAGAGGTTTTTCAAGAGCACAACCCAGGAGCGTGGACATGGAGGGACAGGGCTGAGCAGGGCCAGAGAAATGTGCATCAAACTTTAACCACCATCTTCTTCACTTTCCATTTCTTCTTCTTCATCACCAGCATTCGCAGATCCACTAACAGCACCGGCCTTCGCAGCTTTCGCTTTCTCTTTCTTCTTTAATTTTTTCTCGCGATTCCTCCTAATTCTCTTCTCTTTCTCCAGAACTTCTTTCGTCTCTGCTGCCCGTTTCGCTGCTTCTTGTTCTACTCTCACCGCAGCGAGCTTAGTCCGTCCGGCTATTCGAGCTTTCTTCCCAGGCCGTGTACGCTTCGTCTCTGCACAAAGCTTGGCATACGTCTCGTCGGAAGGTTTCCACAAAAGTCTTTGTCTCTTGGTGTTTGGTATATGTGTGACTCGCCAGGTGTAAGACATGCCTGGCCACGGTATCTTTTTTGAGTAGGATAGGAGATCTTGGCCAGATATTGCTGCTGCTTTGAAGTTTTGTTGTGCTGAGGGACTTGTAGGGCCAGTAAAATAGTATGCGCTGGACCGGTTTGGTTGTAGGAGGCCTGGTTCTACGTCTTTGAGATCTGGAGAGTCGAGACGGATTTTGGATATTCTTATTGGGTCTCCTGCGAAGAGCTGGAAGGAGAAGCCTTCTTCATCGTTGTCTTCGGCGTCTGGTAATTCTTCATGGTGGACGAAATCAAATTCTTGTATTTGTGCGATTTGTGCTAAGTCTGGTGATGAGGGAGGAGATGTCTCTGCCACCTGCAATTCAGCTCTACTGATGATTCGTTCTTCCATGGCTTGTTGATGTTATTTTGTTGTTGGCAGAACTGACAAGGCCAAGACATATGTGGTGAATTATCGCCACCACTTCTCCGATCGACCATCATTTCTGTCCAAGATCTCTCCAATCTTCGTCGCAATGCTCTCCGCACCTCATCGCAATCGACACTTTGCGCCGGAAAGCATCACACATTCCTGGACAATGTGCTTGAGGCCTCCTTGCTTGCATCTCCATGTACATAATCTCCATGTACCATGGACGACAATCCGAGCACTCTCCTGACCCAAACTTCCATCCCAGTCGCCGTTGACTTTCCTCCTCCACCACCACCATATATCAAGAGACCTGCTTCTACTACTGCTCCTCCTCCTATAGTCTACTCGCGCGACTTCGCATATGCCAACAACGGACCTATAATCGTCTTGCCAGCTCGCATGGCAGCTACAGATATCACGACCGCGAGCGCGAAGACTTTCGCAGAGTACGTCGATTCTCTTCCCAGCCAGTCGTGGATGTAGAGGATGATGACATGGAAGACTGCGAGAACCTGATAAAGACCATGTTGACTGAGAAGTTGCGTGAAAGGTTGCTCTCTGGACCGACTGTAAAGATTGCCGTAGGACCACAGAAACGGCAATGGACTTTGCATCAGAATCTCTTGATACACCACTCTTCTTATTGCGAACGAGAGTTTCAGTCTCAAGATCATGAGAAGAACATGCTGGATCTCCCGGATGACGATCCGATAGGTTTCGAACTCCTGGTCAAATGGCTGTATCAAGGTACTCTCCAATCCAGCTCGGACTTCTCCAGCGATGAAGCAAAGTACGACCACGCAGTCTCCTGCCACAAGCTCTGGATGCTATGCGATCGTTTCGAAATGCCCAAGTTGAAGAATCTTGCAATGGATACCTATCGCCGCTGTTTGAACGAAAGCCAACTCGTGCCTGATGCGGACGAAATCAACGAAATATATCGCTCCAGTCCAGTTGACAGTTCTTTCCGAGTACTCATGGTCAAGATCGGTGCACGACAGATCATGGATCCGGAAGTCGAGAGAAGTGCTGAGACGTATAGGAAGTGTCTAGAAGACAACCCTGACTTCGCGATCGAAGTTATTGGCGAGATCAGAAGAATGTCAAAGGGCATGCTGTTCAATGATCCGACGAAAGGAGATGTTTGTTCGTATCATGATCATGCGGATGTCAGCGGATGTCCTATGCAAGGGAAGGGCAAGATGAGAGTGCCGAAGAAGACGAAAGATGTGCAAGGTATGGACGATCTTCATGGAGGTTGAACAAGACTGCCATTGGTGACCATTTGCTCATAGCTACTTGAAGGACCTTCCGAAAAACGGACTACGTCGCCGCTGATTCATGTCGAACTTGTGTCAGAAGAGAAGCGAACGCCTCGCAAGCTTCGCACGCCGTTCAAGACACCTTCTGCTGCATCTAAGCTTCGCTCTGTCACCACTCCGAACACCTTACCGCCGAGACTCAATGGACCTGGCTCAAAAGTCATGGCTGAGATTGTGGCGAAGCGTTCTGTCTCCGAAGATGGTCCATCTGTGCCTTCGACAGAGGACGACAATCGACACGCAGAGACTCTGCAGCTACGAGTCCCGACCAGAAACGCGACCAAGTTCGGAGCAGAACTTCGAAGTAGTCTAGAGAGAACAGGACAAGACCTAGAGATCCCGACATGGCCACCTGAAACACCACAGATGAGGAAAGTGATTGTGATAGCCGAGCCAGATGCCGATGTGCATAGCATTGCAAGCACTACTTCAGCATGGACAGATCTGGGGAGACCTGACAAACGCGATGCTATGAAAATTCCTGCTCCAAGCACGAATGGAGATGGTAGTGTTATCAATGGACCAAGAAAGCTACGAGTTAGCAGTATCGTGAGGAAGATCAATAATGGCGAAACGAGTAATGAAGATATGGGAAAAGTGAGGAGGCAGCCTCCGAAGTTGATGAGAAAAGGAGGAGTCTCCAGCGGTGGAGCAGTAACAGCATGATAGTCTGCCTAGAAGGTCCGTCTCCCAAATGCTCGAAAACCCACATCGGAGAAGTTCAGGACACTTATACCAACATGAAGTTCTAGCTGTCGCAATAAGGTTTCCGAAACTATTCAGGAGCTACGAGGAGCTATATAGCCCCTCCTCTCATCTTACCGATTCTTCACCTATTCCACGTAGTACCAACGACTGAAACCAGTATCGGCTAGGTATCACTCAGCATTACAACAGTAAATAATCTCAATGCTCCAATTTCCTGCCCTCTATGGACTGACAGCACCAGGCCAGGAAGACCGCTACCCACTTCGCAACAAGCATGGGTTACTTCGACGACCACTTCGAAGAGATCTGTGAAGAGATGCTGCAAGAGCAGGAGGCAGAAGAAGAAGCCGCTGCGGCCGAGGCGGAAGCTGATGCTGAGGACGATGCGCAAGATGCTGAGGACGATGCTGAGTATGAGGAAGATTACGAGGATGATAAGGAGTGATAACTGCCGGGTATGTCGTATGGATGCGGCACTGGATGGAGACTATTGTGCAGACGAAGAGGTGAACTGGAGTTCCGAGTGCTTTTGTACATGAGAGCTCGAAGACTCCTGTAGATGCGTATGATACAATCCTTCTTCTCTGCGCCTGCAACACCATGCTTCCGAACATCGTGCTTACTGGACTACCGTCTCCTCAAATACCAGTTAAACCCAAGAGCCATCGTCTCCGCCGAAAACGGCGTAGGCACCTCAGCCAACCCAGGTCTCGCCACAGGATGTCTCAAGTAAACAGCCGAGCAAATCTTCTGATTCACTTCCAGATATCTTGGAATGAACGCGAAAGCACTCATGAAGTCCCGAGGTTCCCAAGGTGTGGCATAAGGTTTCGTAGAGTCGATGGGGTTCGCTCGTGCTCTTTCTAGCGCGGCGTGTAGAAGTTCCGCGTCTTTGCGAGCACGGTATGCGTCTTCTTTGCCTAGTTTGGCTTGTGGATTGCTGCTTTCGGTTTCTGCTGCTGCAGTTTGTGTTGTTTGTTCGCTCTCGGGGGTGGCGTCTTGTGGGACTTTTGTCAAGATTTCTGCGAGGGCTGTTTCGAAGTCGTCGACTGTTAGTTCTGCCTTGGGATCTTCCATGGTTTTGATCTTGGACATTGTCGTCTTGAGCGATTTGGTGAAAGCTCTTAGTTCTTGTTGTCGCTTTGCTGAAAGTTTCAGCTTCGATTCGTCCAGGATGTTCTTCGCTCGTCGCATAAGTTGCTTGAGATCTGTGCTGTAGTTCTTCCCTGGGCCGAACTCTTTCTCTTCTTCTTCTGGTGTAGATTCTACCAGAATTTCGTCCTCCTTTCCAGTCTCTTTCTTGACTGATCTCGATTCCGACGCGGCTAATCTTGCTTCTTGCCGTCTTCTCAGCTCCTGAACAGATGTGGCCTTGCCCGATTTGAGCTTCCGCGCACCTGTCGCGAACATGACCATCTCTGGGTCTACGCTGAACATGTCACCTGGGTTCAGCTGGTATCCTGGGTATATCATCTTCTTTCCGTTGACCTTGACAAAGCCGTGCACCACGAACTGTCGCGCTTGGCTCACACTCGAAGCGAATAGCGCCCTGTGTATCGCTGTATCCAGTCGTCTCTCCAGTGGCCAAAACGTCATGTTCATGTATGGTGTCTTCTGCGGTCGATTCCTCTGATCTATCGTGCTGGGGTCTTTCTCCTTGCCCATTCCTCTCCCACTCGCCATCTCCGACCCATCGTTCGCAGCCAGATATCGATGGTCCATGGGTACCACGGAAGGTAATCGTCTATCGAACATTCGCGTCCATGTGCCTTCTCGTACAAAGGGATTGTGATATGAGCGGGTCATTGCTTTGGCCATCCATTTCTGCTGGAAGAAGGTCCTGTTGGCAGCGGGCGGTGTTGTCACGCGAGACAGATTGTACAAATTCCATTTCGACCAGTCCTGCCGCAGTCGCTGTTTATTTTCATTAGTTACTGCTCAGCCATTTGATGGCGAAGCTGTTCATCGTACCGGTATCTTCAGCTGATGTATCTTCTTCGTGCGAGGCATTGTGAGAGATGCATGGGAAACGAATAGGGAAGGCGCAATGGACTCCTACTGGTAAGTGAAGTTGCGGGATCGCGGAAGTGATGCCTAATTTCTAAGGCAGACACCACCACACAGCAAGAGCGACTTGACTGCGACTATCTATTTCGCTGCGCATTGGAACAATATGCTAGACAATAGTACTCTAGCTCACTGTTGTGCCTTTAGTATTCGATTGTCGCAATACTGAGGTCGACAATGGATACAATACATAACATTGTCAGACTCACAATATGACAATCGATACCGCTAGCGCCCTTTTGATTCCCCACCATTGACCGACAGCTCGAGTAATTTTCTCGCTTGAAGCTCTCACTTTCAAACTCACAAGCACCTTCCAACCACTACCAACTTAGTTCACCGCTCTGACTGATCTCTTGACTCACCAACACAACCTTCTTCTTCCAACAACATCCTCAATCAGCATCGCACACTCCAACATTCTTCTCAACACATTTACCAACCATGGCTGAAGCTGCAGCCGAGCCGCAGACCGCTGCGCCTGAGCAGAAGGTCCAAGAGAGCAAGCCAGCTGAGACCAGCACCAATGGCGGCGCTGAGAAGACCAACGGCAGTGACGAGAAGAAGACTGACGACGATCACCGCCACCCAGACAGAAAAGACCGACGAGGATCTCGTGATGAAGGCGATCGCAGAGATAATCGCGACAGACGGGACAACCGTGATCGCAGAGATGGCGGTGACCGACGCGGAGGGGGCCGTGGACGAGGACGAGGCGGCCAGCGAGGTGGTGGCAGAGGGCGAGGCGGCAATGATCGTCGTGGTGGAGGAGGCTTTCAGAACCGGGAGCGCAACGTTCGCACAAAATATGAGCGCGAGGAAGAGAGCAACGATACTGCTGAGATGCGTCGCCAGGTCGAATTCTACTTCTCCGATTCGAACTTGCCCATCGACAAGTATCTGCTTCAACAAACCGGAGGCCACGAGAACAAGCCCTTCCCACTCAAGAGCATTCACAGCTTCAAGCGTATGCGTCACTTCCAGCCATTCAGCGCTCTTGTAGAGGCTGTCAAGGGTAGCGAGTTCCTCGAGGTCAATGACAAGGACGAGGTGTATCGCAAGGTTCCACTGGACGAGAAATATGGCACCGACCCTGAGGCCAACAACGAGTTGCTCACTAGCGATAGTATCAAGCGCAGCATCTACGTCAAGGGCTTTGGTGAGGAGCAGGAGAAGTCTGCATTCGAGATTGAGGAGTGAGTATTGCGCTTCTTCCCAGAATGCGACTATTGCTAACTTTCCAAGGTTCTTTCAACCTTATGGCGCGCGTAGTGTGCGCCTTCGCCGCCAGCAAAACGGCACATTCAAGGGCTCCGTCTTCGTCGAATTCGAAGATGAAGATGCTGCCAAGCAGTTTCTCGAGATGGAGGACAAGCCAAAGTTCAACGACCAGGAGTTGACCGTCAAGAGCAAGAAAGACTACATTGATGAGAAGTCCCAAGGTATCCTCGACGGCACTGTTAAGCCCAGATCTCCAACTCGCTCCGGCTTCGGTCGTGGTGGTGGTCGCAACGGCGGCGACTTCAAGCGCAAGCGCGAGTACGATGATGATGCCGATGAGGATGTCCAGGACCGCGACAACTGGCGCGATCGCCGCGACAAGTTCCAGAAGGACGGCCGAGGACGAGGACGCGGTCGTGGTCGCGGCAATGACCGACGTGGAGGACGTGATGCCTCTCGCTCAGTCAGCCGAAGCCACAGCCGCAGCCCTTACCGCGAGGAGAAGAAGGAGCAAGCCGAAGAGGCCAAGCCAGAGGAGACCAAGAAGGAGACTGAGACTGAAGTCAAGGAGGCTGAGAAGACCGAGGCATAGGAAGCCCCGATCGATCCAACTCCTCTGACTACAGACAAAGTCAATGGCACCAAGCGCAAATCTCGCGACGACGATGAGGACCAAGACGCAGAGAAGAGCAAGAAGGTCAAGTTCGCGGATAAGATCAACCACGACGAGCTTGTTGCTGCTAAGAGGGCCAAGGCAGCTAACATACTCGCGAAGCTCAACAAGATTGTGCCGAACAAGATCGCCGAGAGTGCAGGGGCTGTCAGAGATAAGACTGCAGAAGTTGCCAACAAGCTAGTGACCGAGGGCGACAAAGAGGTCACGACCGAGAAAGTCGCTAAGGTCGATGAGAAGGTCATGGCCGAGAATGCCGTCGAGATCGTCGACAAGGTCACTTCTGATTGAGCATTACAAGGCGTTTTGGCGTGAAAAGGCGTATGGTACGACACAAAAGTCAACAGGGGTGGCGTTCACTCTGCTGCTGCCATTTCAGCAGCTAAAGTCTTTTGCGACTTGTATACTACTATCTCTTGCAAACGGCTGCATATAGTTTAGCAGATATACACTGCATTCATGATGATTACTCTTCAAGTGAAATCAATTTTCTTCCCTTATCACACGTGCTCCTGCCCCGTCGAGGCTCGCAAAATCATCACCAACTCGCCCAACTCGCTATCGTCACAAGCAATCATCACCACAAGTCACTGATCGCTCAGCCCAGACAACATAACAGCGGCAAACAAGTCAACCCTGCTGCTCCTAACCATACATATGCTTTTCCTTCTTTCTTCAATTTGCCTTCCTCGAAGCGTTGATGTTGTTGTTGTCCCTCTGCTGTCGTTGTGTTCATGGGTATTTCGATGTCTTCTTCCCGTTTTGTGGGTAGTGGTTCTTGTTGCTGTGTCTTCGTAATTTTGATCTTGATTTGAAGGAGAGACCCATTGTAATTGCTGTTGTGAGAGTGTTGTTGAGTTGTGTATGTGGCTTGTATTGCTCTATGGCTTGAATCGTGCTGTTGGATGTCGCTGGGATTTTTGCTTGAAAGAGTCAAGTTACTCCAATAGCTACCGACATGGGTCAGTCAAGATATACATAGTGGATGCCTGCTTCTATGAAGGTAGCTTTTGATAGACAATGCCTCATGAATGCACAGCCTTCCACCTCGACCCCAGGTACAGCCACGATGTCACTGCCAGATCCGTCGGATCCTTCCAGTGGCGAATAGAGATGCGAACGCACAACCTATGTTCGTTTTATGTCTACCTTTCGGGCCTTTTCTTGTGAGAAAGCATTCATTGCTGTGCACGAATATCGTATTCGCATTGATAACCACAAACAGACGGAAGTGCAGAAGAGGGAGGAACGAGAGCCAAGGAGCTACTAGCCACTCAACGATGTGCGAGAACTGCCAAGAAGAGATCGGCGTGGTCTGCTATTCGTTTAGTGGATATATATATATGTGCGACAGTAGCACTTACAAGTGAACAGTAAGTCGAGCACCGGGTGCTGATGAGCGAGGGTAAGCGTGAACGATTCGCGACCTAAAGACTTACTTTCGACTGCACTCAAATGCTTCCAAGTGTCAACCCATCAAAAATCCACCCCTTCGTTGGTCTCTGACAGTCATCTCCGAGTGCGCAACACAATCTGGTACGCCACAACAGCGCAGTGCGTACACATACGCGGAGAGTGTTCATCAAACAAGACCTTCACACGTCTGGCTGCTCTCCTCGAGCCACCTTGTCTGCTCCTTGACAACATTCGCTCAGCGTTTCCGGTCTGGAACATAGTCAGGGTACTTCTTCTTCACTTCGGCCGTGATGGTATCCTTCTCCTCTTGTGTGAGTTTGGGCAAAGCCCAAATATCCTTTCGAAGCTTCCGAGCCTCGTTCGGAGGCACTGTAGCTCGACCTCCTCCCAGGACACGACCACCTCCAATGAACCCACCTGGCGGACCGTCAAGATCAATGAATCCACCTGGCGGGCCGTTAAGGACGGCATTGATCTGATCGCTCATTGCCTGTGCTTGATACTTGGTCTCTCCGAATGGTAAAGAAGATGAGCCACCACGGTGCCAGACCTTGGAAGCTGGGCCAGTTTCGAAGAACGTGTTGAGCCGGAACTGCCGTGCTAAGGCTTTGCCCTCGCGGTCGCGTTTCGTGACAATCTGTAACGTAGGTGGGTTGTTCCGAGAGACGGTTCCGCCGCGTCCTGGTTGATCAGGAAATGGTCTACCACGTCGATAGGCCGACGACTTGTGAGCTTTTGCAGGCTTGATCGGCATGCGGCCGGAGTTTGAGGGCAGTTCAGCATCGATCAGTCTTTCGAGCTTCCGCAGATCCTCGACTATCTCTTCTGAAAGCTGATCATCCCACGAAACACTCCAGAGAATTCGCTTCACCTTTCGTAGAGTCCTAGCTGCATCTTGCGCTCCTGACAGAGAGCTGCGGAGAGCCTGCACCAGCTTTCTGCCAGCAACATCATTGTTGTTGCCTGGCATGTGATAGAAGAACACCTCCTCAAGTCTTTCGAGCACATGGAGTTCGGCGAAGACTTCGATTGACTGCAGAGCGCTACCGCTGAGTACAGTCAACGTGCGAATGGCGCACAAACGAGGCGGGCTCAGGGTCAGGAATCGGAAGATGTTGTGCTCGCCGAAGACAGTGAGCATGATGTTGTTCTGATCGTAAAAGATACCAGCAGCATCCTTCCTGATTTCGCGACAAGTAGACAGCAGACTGAGCACACTCGCACTCTGTTCGGACCCGGTATCGGGGCGAAGGTGAAGGAAGTGCACTCCGTTCCTGGGATGCTTTACTGTCGTTGATGCCACTGTAAAGACGTATTCGTAAATCCGATTCTTCACCTCCGGAGGCAGGGAGAGCAATTTGCACGATGTGGCAGATTCTGCCGCTGCCAGATCAAGACGGCTGATGGCCACCGTGGGAGCTTGGTGGGCGGTCTTTGGAGAAGCATGACGAACTGCCTGTGGTGGTAGCTCGAGGAGCCACCTTATTCTGGCTGCGGACTGAGAGGCTGAAGTGATCTCGGGTCCTTCTGATGTCGCAGGTTCGATAGTGCCGATGCTGTTGTTCTCTGGCGGAGCTTGGCTGGCGGGTTGCTGAGTAGAGGAAGTCATTGCTGGTAACGTGTGCGATTTCTTCGCCTCGATGGTATCCTTTGAGGTGTTGTTACCCATGATGGTCTCGTGCAATGATGGGAAGAAGAGGCAGGCTAGTTGTTGCTGATCGAGGCATTATAATGCCTCGCATCAGAGCAAGTGAATCATGCTCATACACGCCGCCTGCACTACATGTCTTGGATATTCATCTGCTCAGCTAGGCATCAGTGTGCTTTCATCTCCTAGGTCAATGAGAGCCTGTAGACGTGACTGGCCACAGTCAGTACGCCAGGCGTTGTTTTTGCCCGTGTCATTGTGTCAGATATGTGAAGAGCCTATGATGAGTCCTCGTCCTGTTGAGTGGCACTGATCTGGTACGGTCGATAAGAGTCCTATGAATGTACGGTCGCCAGAGCCAACATTCACGCTCGGCTCATAGTCTTGCTTGAGCATACGTATCATCACTGCTTTCCGTGTGGTCGTTCGCTCTGCTGTCAGGAAGTCGTGGCGCGCGTAGCTTCCTCATCTTGCTGTAGCTTCCTCATCTTGTAAACGTCGATGCACCTCACCTCTTCCGCTCTCCTCCGACTCAAGACTTACACAACAGCACTCGCGTGATATGTTGTACCCAGCGGCTTCTTGCATTCGTAAGTCGAACATGGCGTTTGGAAGAGGATCTCAGATCGTCGCAGGAACATCTTCACTTCTTCAGGGACAGACAAGGAGAGACAGCCAAGAACGATATTCCAGGGATGAGGAAAGCCAATTTCATCTCCTCCACGCTATGCCGCGAATCATCCAATGAAGAGTCGTCTTCGGCCCTACGCTACCGTGGCAGGCAGGATGGCGTACAACCAGATCTGGGCAAGGTGGGCGCGAGCAATTGGGGACGCTACTTTGCCTCTACCAACAATTTGTTGGTGAGAATTGTCTCCTTTGAACGATCCTTCCTATGTCCTATACCACTGCCTCACGATAACAGGCAGCAACAGCGCGTGTTCGCGATCATGGCGCCTCTTGTGCGGAATATTTGCTTCTTGATAGGGGCGGTCATCATACTCGCGGTCCTGTACTCTTCCACATCAATATCAGGAGCGACGACGAGATGGACAAACCCAGCCCTTGGAGGTATCTCAGAACTGCGCCAGAAATTTGGTGACCTCCTCCCAGTATCGTCTGTTGACCCGGTGGTGTCAGGGGCATCCGCAGCCAATCCTCCCAGCGCCGCGCTCGGAGTGCCAGACGATAGCATCAAGAGCGATGGCGACAAGAAGGTCGACGAAAGCGTGAAGCCCGCAGACAAGAGCGGTGACGATAAGAAGAAGGAAGAAGAGGAGAAGAATGGTATGGAAAAGGCACTGGAGGACGCCAAAGCAACCAAGACGGAGTTCAATGAGGTGAAATACCCCTTCCAGAACGACCTGAACGAGTATGCTATGCCCAAGTACAACGCACGCGATTTGCGACGATACATGCCTGTGAACTGGCAAGGACCTGGACGACACGCCTTCTGCACATACTACTCCACGCGGAATGCCACTCTTCAAGATCCATACTTTCTGGCCGCTCTCTCCCTGACCTATCGACTCCTATGGGACCCGAAGTCCAAGTCAGAGAAGTACCCTCTGGTAATCTTCGTGGCGCCACACACGCCAGACGAGCATCGACATGTCCTGGAAGCGGCGGGCGCGATTGTGCGCGAGCTGGACCTGATCGAGTACCACCCAGACAAGGCCACCTTCTCGCGCTGGAAAGATCTCTTCTCTAAGATCAACATGTGGCGCCAAACAGACTTCGAACTGCTCGCCTTCCTCGACCTTGACGCGTTCCCAGTTCAGAATATCGATGGCATCTTCCACATTGCAGACAGACAAAGATGTAAACCAGAACTACTGCCCAAAGAGGACAAACTACACGAGAAGGAAATCTGCGACTACGTCTTCTCAGGCACATCAGTTGGCGGTGGTTACAAGGAGATCAATGTGGGAGTCGTAGTCTTCAACCCCAACGAAGCTATGCGAAATCGCCTACTACGAGAGAGTCTGCACACAGACAAATGGGACAACTTCATGGCCGAGCAAGCTTTCCTCAGCTATGCCTTCGCTGGCGATGGACCTTTCCCCGCATCAGAAGTTGACAGAGAATGGAATGGTTTCTTCCCGCAGGATGATGAAGGGCCAAAGACTGGCAAGCTGAAGATTATACACGAGAAGCTTTGGGCCCAGAACGATCACCTGACGTGGGCGAAGACCTGGTTCTCTGGCCAGTGGAAGGCGATGTTGAAGTTATATAATAGTAAGAAGTTCGTGCAGGAGAGAGAGAAGGCTGGCCGAAGACCTTTCTAGACTGTGGACTATTACCCCTTTGAGCATTTTGTCAAGCGTTCAATTGTACACACATAATAGACGAATGAGATGTTGGACATATGGCACAACGATCAATCACCGAATTCAGAATCTCCCAACTATCTTATCATATCGTAGACATCATCTTTGCCTAATGCTTCATGTTGCTCTCCGTTGAATGCCGTACTCATCTCGATGTCGGCCGTAAAGTTCATGCCATACCATGTTCCACTCTCGCTCATGCCAAGCCAACCGTTCCAATGCCTGTTCTCAATTCCCATGCTTCCCAACCATATCCATCAACAACCTCGCTCAATACTTCGCCCTCGGAGGTGGCGCATATGATCCTCTGTTATCATACGAATATACCTCCTCCCGATAGTATGGCTGTCGTGTTCCCGAGTAGACATCACTCGTCCTTCCTACACTCCGACTTCTCGTTCTCCTAGTACCTCCCACACTCCTAGACCTCGATCTCGCATAACCTTGTCTGGGTGGGATGTACACTTCCTCGCGCACTACCGTGCTCCTTCTACGCCTCTTGCTTCGCTGGCGTAGAGAGGGTGTTTCGAGAATGATGTACCATGAATGCAGGATTCCGGGTATCCAGCCTAAGATGCAGAGGAGAATGTTGAGGAGGACGTGGCCGCTGCAGCCTTTACGGAGGATCACTGGAAGAGGTGGCAGGAAGACAGCGATAATGCCGAGGACTAGGCCGCCCTAATGAGGGTGTTAGTGAAGTGGACGAGGTAGGTGGGATTGATGAGGATACGCACTAGCACCATTGTGGCGGATTATGCTGCTGTCGCAAAGGGGGTGGTATTGGTAAGGTGTGATAGTGTGAAGCTGCTGCCTGGTATCGTGTTCAGTCGCTCTCACTTAACGCGTAGATGATGCTGTTTCGGTATTGAATGCTGAAGGCGAAGATGTCTTCTGCACATCATCGAGAAGAGAAATTTATGAAACGACAAGGTCAGTGGGCTCGGACTCTTCTTTTGAACAGATCCTTCTGGTGCACAGCCTGCGTACTATTGCTCACTTACACATGGATACACTGCATACCGATCAACGTCATTTCTACTTGGCGAAGAAGAGACGCGTGCTTCATCCTTGTAAGCGTGATCAGTGGGGTCAACTTGAGGCCGCCCTACTCCGGTCAGACTGTACCACTCTTGATGATATGCGCTGGAGGTCGTGCAGAGAAGCAAGAAAGATGGTGTTTCTGGTTCGGTTTTCTACGCCCCGAGCCACTGACTGGTGGCACAACATCTCGAGGTAAGCTGAAGCGACAATATACCAGATCGGGCCCGAAATATGCGAAGGCAGTACGATGGCATGATCTATGAGCAATAAGCAATGAGCAATGCCTTCTGCTCCTCAGTACTGCTCAGCCCCATGCGGCCTTGCCTGCTGCCCTTTGACCCTTCGACGACTTCGATGAGACATTGCTTCTTGTCGATGAACGCGAGAGGATGAAACCTATGAAGGAGAAATGAGAACTACGCACGATGTCATAAGTTGACAGAAACCTGAACGCGCCATGCTCCCAAAGGCTCTCGTCACAATGTATTCTGCGCTATCTCGAGATCTCGACGCCGTGGAATGTGTATAGCCACACAGAGAACCCTCGAGAGCATAGCATGATGGCAACTTGCCGATGAACAACGGGAAAAAAGACATGTAGTGAGAGAGGGTGCAGCAGAGAAGCATTGTCAATGCTATATGCTGCGCCTTAATGGCCCATGTGGCGCGCCCTCGCTTTGCGCTTGCCCCTCCCTTCCGTAAGGCTAAAACCTGTTGGTATGGTAGTCGTGATGCAGTGCTCAGTCAGTCATGCTGGAGCTGAGAAGAGCGTCTGAGACACTTGGAAGTGCTCTACCATTACACCTCATCGTCATCGTCATCCTCCTCGACGGCCCCGATCTTAGACTTCTTGGTGGAAGGTCCCTCGCCTGCATCCTTCTTGCCGCACTTGGTGTTCTCATCCTTGGGTGGAGCACCCTCAGCACCACCCTTGCGTAGAGCCTTGAAGTAGTGCTCGACAGAATTGATGGAGCAGCCTAGTTGTTCAATTAGCTATGCACGCAGCCTATCCAATCAGAATTTATATGCTCACCATCTCCTATGGCCTCGGCGATCTTCTCCTTTTGCTCTGGTATTGGACGGACTTCGCAGATTTTAATGATCGCGGCATTGGCCAAGAAGGAGTATTAGTAGGAGTCAGGCATACGAGGAGATATCGTACTTACCTTGGCCTTAGTGGCCTCGTTCCACTTGACAGGCATGGTGAGGTGGGCGATGGTGTGAAGGTGGAAGTGTACGTGGGTTGTGAGTGCAAAGCTGATGTCGCTTACAGGTTCGGGCGAGAAAGAAGTGATGATAGTCGAATGTGGCCATGCATATATGGCAACAGCTGATGTTTGCTAACAGCGAGAATTGGTCGGAATTTTGCACTGTTTCCAGGCCATACTCGAAGACTGGGCCAGAGCAATAGATTTCAGGTCCGAGTCAGAGAAGGATTATCTGTTGCCCTTGCACGATGTCAGCATACATATACCGCAGGCTGGGAACAGAGTAGTGCCTCACATTTGTCCACGCATCCCAAGCCTTCAATCACGAACACAGCTCAGCGTCACGTCTCACCATCTTCAACCATCAAGGTCCCAAAGACTCACCTTATCACCACCTACATACTCCTCCGTATACTCAGGACTTTCCCTCCCCACGTCACTCATCATAGCCATTTCCAACCACTTTGCATAATTCCCATCGCCTACACTCCCAGCTACAACAGCTTTACCTACGCCTCTCACGCCTTCCAGCAGCTTCAAGACTGTGAAGTCGCATGTCCCATACGAAGGCTGAAAGACCTCAATCTCAAGAAACTCTAATCCTGTGAAACACTCCGTTGCTTGCTGCTTGGTCCATCTATTATCAATATCCAATCTCACATGAAAGAAAAATCTCCTAATCATCTTCGCGACACGAGGGTAAACCACAGGTGGTAAAGTATCTTTCACATTCGGCAGCTTGAAGAGTAGGAAACTCGGCAATGTTGTCAAGAGATTCGAATGTGCCATGAACATGTTCTCTCCGTAGAGTATCGGACCTGCTTCTGCGTGGATTTGCTTGCATGTTTGGAGCAGGTTTGCGCAGATTCGGCTCTTGCGCTCGTGTGGTGGGATGCGGATGTCTTGGATTAGGAGGAGTTCGTAGATGGCGTTGCGAAGCTCAGAGGGGAGGGAGAGGAGACGGCTGGAGGACTGGTCTGCCATGCTACTGGTGGAGGAGACGACATCTAGAGAGGACTGGTTGCGTACGAGGACGATCATGATGGTAGCTGTGGAAGAAGAGTGTAGTAGTTTGAACAGATCATTGGCGAGAGTTGAGAATATGGTCGCGTGCGATAAGCTGTCTCAGTAGCGTTTCATAAGATTGACATGATTCTGATAAGCTCAAGGAGCTTACTCGGGCAATAGGAGCTGGAGCGGAAAGGTAGCGTGGGGAAGTACATTTGGAGGTCGATAGTGAGCTATCGAATGTGGTGACGAGTAGGCGTAACGCTCAGGTCGCCGAGACGAAGACTTGGGGCCTCGTCTCGAGGCGAATAGAGAGATAGATATGAGTATGTGAGTGAGGATAATAGACTCATGCGGTCGTGGGAATGTCAGTGCTGTGCTGGTAATCATCTGTTGATTGAATCTCTGTCGTCTATTACTGTATGCCAACTTTTGTTGCCTCTTGTACATCACTCATTACCATCATCAAAACACTCATATGTGCAAGTTTCTCGATATTCAATCGTACAATCCAGTATCGTGTTATTGGTGACTGCCAGCAAAACCGTTGACTGGGAAGGAGTGCTGATTGTTCTCCGAGGTCAAGTCAAAAGGCCAAGGCCACCCTTGAGAAGTTACTTCAGGTGGAAACTGAAAGTCATCATGTGGTGTTCGCATGCCCAAATTATTGGTCAAAGGTGGCAGAGAACCTGAAGGCAGGACAGGATGGCTTCCAGACCCGTTGCTCGTAGGATATGGTCCGTTGCCATTTCCATTCGTAGTCTCCTCGGGATAGGGAGCTATGTGTTGAGGCGCACCTGAGAGCATTTCTCGTTGTGCTTGCATATACTGATCGATCTTCTCAATCTGCTTGCGTAGTTCTCGGCTGGATCCAGCTGCAGGCTGCAGCGTTGACTCGAAATCTTCCAGGAGATCAGCCAAGCCCGTCATCAGTGTACGTACTCTTTCGTATGAGCTCTCGTTCAACACGCCCTGCATGACGGAAGAGAGTATATGTCCAATACCTCCCAGGTGGTAGACGAGGGGAGTCGAGATTGCTCGAAGGTAATGCTGCGGGATGTCCCTGAAGGTGTTGAGCACTGTCTCGGCAACGCGACACTTCTCCAACACATTTTCCGCATTGCTAGCTCGTGCCTCGAGCAATGTTATTCGTACCAGCTGCAGCGTGGCCTGTATGTTTGCAGCCTGGAAGCCAAAGATGTCATGGCTACGATCGCCCGTTGCCGGAGCTCTGTAGTCCTTGAATCGCTCCGGCAGGCCATAGTAGAGGTTGAGGACATTCTCCATGATCTGGATATCGGGCATGGTGTTTGACATCATCAGCCTAACGATGGATATTCTGTCACCTCGTCCAGATTTGCTAATTCGCAGCCTCTTCATAGCATGCTCGAGGACTCGATACAGATCTGTGGTGAAATTATAGCCTCGTAGCCAGTTGTCGGGGTTCTGGTAAGTCGAGTCACCAGAAGCCAGCTCTTCATCACTGACTTCGCTGGGATAGGCAACATTGGAGTGCGTTTCTTGCGACTTGTGTATCGTGTTGAAGACCACGGATGTGTACACATCGAAGTTGTACATCGCCCAGAACAATCTTCTGCGCTCTTCTCTCTCTTCGCTAGATATATGTTCCGGCCAGTAGTTCTCATCATGGAAGTGCTGTATCGCGCCCAGAGTCATGTAGTGGCCCATGTATTGATGCATCGTCTGGACTTGGCCGTACTGAATACTGGTCAGAGCAAGCAAAGCGCAAGCGCGCAAATAGCCCAGACCACTCATTTTCGTGAGATCTTTGGAGATGTTGTCCTGCGCTGCAGAGAAGAAGACTTCTGAAGAGTTTCCGGAACTCTCTTCGTTCTGGTACTTGTCACCTAGTGCTCCATCTCGCGCTCGTGCTGCAGCTAAAGCGCATGCGGCCATAACTGAAGCGAAGAACCCGCGATCTGTAAGATGTTGCCTTTCGTGAACCCGTCGCCATAATGTTGGTCCGTGGAAGAATGGAAAGAGTGGATACACGACCTCCATGTATATCTCGAGGTACCGGTGGATCGTTTGCTGACTGGATGCCGCGAAACAATGCCACGCGACACTCAAGAGATCCTCAGGCCTTCCTTCTCGCACAACTTCATATGCGCCAGTGAAGGTGCCCGATGGAACTGGTCCGCCATTCTGATATCCTCCTTCGGACTTGATGGTTGGAGATATGGGCTGCGTCGTGTTAGGTTCAATGCAGGACTCACGTTCATCACAATCGCACACTGCTCACCGACTGATTCGTGTTGTGTTGCTGGACAGGCAGGAGGTTACCTGGTCCGCCCTGTGCAGCAGATGGGTTGCGACGCCTCCTGGATGGCCTATTGTAGGTGCAATCGATGGCGAAGTCGTAGCAATTCTGACATTTTCGAGGTTCCTCCGCGCTGGGTCGACATCGAATACTCCTCCGATGGCACAAGTCGCATGCCTGAGAGATGCGTTGCAACTTCCTGGGTCGATCCTGGGTACTCTTATTGCTGGTGCTCGACATATTGAAACGCGGACTGCAGTCCGACTTCCTACATGGGCCCTTTAGCAGTGTAGTACCTTCGCGTAAGACAAGATGGGAGGATGGGAAGTGAAGCAAGATTGGTGGCAACCGTGTAACCTGTAAACAAACGAAGGATTATGCAGAGAATAAACGCGACTTTGCCACACAGATCTGCTTGATCCGACTACCCGGGTTCGACCTCACATCTCCTGGATATGGATAATCCAACTGTTGCGACAGCGAGGCTACATCATCACACAGTTTTGTTGGCCGATGTCACTCTGCATCACCTTCCCAAACAGTGTCTGGTGGCGCCCAGTCTTTTGGAGTCTAGCCTTTAAATTCACCGGAGATGCACTCCCTTAACACCGGCACTCACTGGGATGCAGCGCATGCTGCCGAGCATGGTGTAACGAGCTAGGAAAGCCAACCCCATAGCATTGCATGGAGATCCATCTTCATAGCAACTTCGCCGAGCAAGTTGAACACGAATTGAAGGTGGCGAGGTCAGATTGATGTATTGAAGCTGCAAGATGGTTGGTCTTGAGCTGATGATGAACCCGTCCACCTGGGGAATTGACAGGATTCTGGTTGAGCTCTATCGGATGTGACTGGGATGTACGATGAACCATCTGCAGCAGTGCAGATTTTCAGATCTCAGATCTGAAGGATGATTTGTCACACGACGATGAAGACCAAAACTCACACCACTGCGACGAAGCTGGAGATATGAGTTGCTGTGTGGTATCGTTGAGACATCTGCGTTGCGACGCACCAAAGTTCGACAACAGAAGCGTTATCCAATTTGGTCAGTCAACCTGAAGCATTGCGATTGACCTTGTAGGTGAAGGCTTGGGAGTTCTATAGAAACGTCGACGTGCAGAAACGGCGACAGTCCCGGTGGCACCACCGCCGAGCACTTCGCACGTTCATTGATCGACAAAACGAGGCTGCGGTGGTACGTCCGCCTCCGGGGTGCTGAGGAAGCCATACAGCTCCACGTCTAAACCTTCTCATCGACTATGGAAAAGCTATGTTACGGAACCACGCGGACATAGCCTGCCCAATGGCAGCGCACATGTAGGACTACACCTACACCACATGATTGATATGAAGCTGGACTGTCCGCCTAGTGCGGTCGTAAATCGACGGACTTGCTCTTCGTCGCTCGCAGGACAATCTGTACCTTCTGCGGTCTTCCTCACCTGGACTGTGTAGAGAATTGCGGGAGGCTTGATAGAATCTTACGCAAGCCACGTCACGAAGGATGTAGTGGGCGGAACGATGTCGTTGGGGCAGCATGCGGCTTCAAGTTCAGGACACTGAGTAGATCCTCACAGACTGGTCCTCGCTTGCAGCAGCCAACAGCGATCTGTCTACCTGCGATACTGCTCCGACCACGCCCTCCGGCCGCCAGCGTAGAGAAGTTATGGCCTTAGAAGGTCTGATGGCGAAAGGCACGTCTTCGGCAGACTCTATGGCAAGGTTCTCGGAATGCAGCTTGACAAGGCACATCTTTCCCGTCTCATCACCTGTTGCGAGCAATAGTTGCCCTTCATGGAGTCGCTGTTCGAAGGCAATAGCAGTCAATGATGCATTGGCAGCATGGGTAGATATGCACTCAGCCTTGCCATCTAATACTCTCCAAATCTTGACACTCTTGTCTCTGCCTGCTGTGGCGAAGACCTGGCCGACAGCGGTAGGCGCCCAGCAGCAATCGAGGATCATGCGCGAGTGGCCTTTGGGATTGCTTGCGTGCAGCGTGTACAGACTTGTTGCATTGCCATCTCTTTCAAACAATGCCCACTGCCTGTCTCTCCCTACACTGAGGAGATATTGGTCATTGGGCGAGAACGCAAGGCTGGTGACGGTCAAGCTGTGCGCAGTAAGCGGAGGCTTAACCTCACGCCATTCCTTCGTCTCGTACAGTCTAATCACAGCATGGTCTAGGGAACTGGCCTTGCAAGCAGTTGCGACAAGAGTGCCATCGTTACTGGTCGCTACAGCTGAAATCTCGTATCCATGACCATACAGCTTTTCGTGTTCGGGCCAGAGTGTATGCCGAGCAAGATGGTCTTCGAAGGGAGGATGGTCAAGGTCCAGAGTGGACTTGCTCTGCGTAGGTGCAGAGTCCGCAGTCTCCTGATCGTTGGTATCGCCATTCGTGCCGTTCTGCTCTTGATCGTCTTCCACTGCGACAGCTTTGTTGGATAGTCCGAGAACTGGTATATTGGCAGCATCCGGTAGATCAGCAGCTTTTGATACAGCAGTGCCACCCAACTTCGCAAGAAGGTTGTCCACAGCTCTGGGCTTGTCGAATACTCGGAGAAGTTTCTCATCAGCACCAGATATGAACCGATCGTCGTTGATAACATCAACACAATTGAGATCATAGCCATGTATCTGCGGTCGTGCGAACTCATGCCATGATGACTGTGAGCTATCCTGTCTTTGCCACTGAGAGTACAGACGAGTTGTCTGATCCGAACTTGTCGAGAGCAGATATTGACCGGATCGTGCCCATGCTACGCTACGCACTTCTTCAACGTGTCCGCCCACACCGACTTCTGGAGACCACATATCGCCCCCCGAATCATATCTCCAGCGCCGCCAGCTTCCTGACCTCCCAAGACTGATCACTGATCTCGCATCGTGTTGCCAGAGTCCGATCCAAAAGCCGCCGGTGCTGCCTGTTGCTGTCGTAGATCCCTTTTGCGAGCTGACTTCGCCAAGTCTGCTGGTGCACACCCAGAGACCAGAAGAAGGCTCCGCATTCCATATTGCCAAAGAGTTGTCTGCAGAGGCGGAAAGCAAAGCAGGTGTTTGTCCATTGTTACCTGGTGGTGCCCAGCGTGCTGTATATATCCAGTCCTCGTGTCCAATGAGCAGTGCTTCGAAGGTTACAGTGTGCTTCGACCCTTCGCTGCCAACCTGATGGGCTTTGTTTGACAACGAGATCTTCTCTGCAGCTGTAACAAGCTTGTTCGCTTCGCTGACATTGCTGGAAGTGGTAGACTTGCCTTGGTGGAAGCGCCAAAGACGGATATACTTATCTTGACTAGCAGATGCAAGCAGTACATCGCCATCTGACGTCTGATTCTCGTAGGTGAAATCCAGTGATCGGATCCATCCTTCATGGCCAGTCAGAGTAGCCTGCAGCTCAAAAGCACTGCCTTCACCTTGTGCGCGAGAGAAGAGCTGAATAACGCTCGCACTTCCTGCAACGGCGAGAACTGCGTCTCTATTCGGAAGACGTGTGAATGCAAGGCACAGTGGGAAGAACCGTGGCTTCAAGGAAATGGTCTGTAGGAGCTTAGCTGTGGTGCCATCGAGCGTCCAGATCTTGACCGTTCTATCAGCTGCGCCTGATGCAAACAAGTCTGATCCTGGCAGTGTAGCAATTGCATTAATCGAAGCAGAATCCTCTTTCAGGCACCATGTCTCCTCGAATGTTCCATTGGTTTCAGCAGACCATATGCGAATCGTTCTATCTGCACTTCCGCTCAGGATGAGCCGCCTGTTCGAGTCCTCGACGATTTTGATGGCATTCACAGCATCAGTGTGACCCGCAAGAAGCGCGTATACACCTCTGTTACTCGCATCTTCTGGGTTCCACAAGGCAATGTTGTTGCCAGCGCCATACGCGAGTAGTGACGGCGACCAGTCTGCGGCAGATGGATGCCTATTACCGCCAGCGGCAATATATTCGATCGTTGTACTTATCATCGGGAGTTTGACATCTTTTGTGTCTTGGTCAAGTCGTGAGTTGAAGCAGGTGGAAAGTCGCGGGCAAAATTTCCGCTACCGCCAAGGCTGGCAACGACTCACCAAAGCATCTCCATCAACAACACTTCCTTCGATAATCCAATCATCAGCAACACATCATATGCTGAAGATGGCAGACACGATACATCTAACAATCGAGTTCACGTAGGTCAAACTTTCTTCAGCTTACTTCTATACTGCCTACCTTCTTCAATTTCTAAGTCTTTCCCAGTGGAGGCCTCGAATTACTCTTCTCAGACCAACGCAAGCACAAACTATCGATACCTGCGAAGGACAGACAAGAACAACCAGCAAACATTGCTTTCTTGATCCAGTGGCTATGCGATAATCTCATGAAAGATCCTCGAAAGGACATGTTCGTTCTGGATGACACAGTGTAAGCCATGCGAAGGGAGACTGGTTCCAGCCAAGAACGGAGTTACTTCAGCTGCACTTCGAGAACTAACACGATCATCACAGACGACCTGGTGTATTGGTGCTCATCAATGATGCGGACTGGGAACTGGAAGGCGAAGAGAAGTACGAAGTGCAGCCAAGGGACAACATAGTCTTCGTCAGTACCTTGCATGGAGGATGAATCAAGCACAACAGCACATGTTCAAGGCAAATCCAAGTCAAGACAGTATGCAAGGTAAGCTGAGAACAGCTTCTAGTTCAAGTTTTCTCGGTTCTTTTCGACTCATCAACCTCACTGCTACCAATCTTAGCATGAAGAATTATAGATTCTGACAGATAGGCTTTGTCATCAACAACCACGGTTGTATAGTGTAGGTTCGTGTCGTCTAAATCACTTCCATTCACTTGCAATCGCTAACACGTGATGCAGCGGTTATCACATCGGATTCTGATGCCTTTGCATAAGAACTTTCCGGGAACCCCGGTTGTGAGTTTCTATGCCGCTGCCTGAACATCTGTTCAGCTGCTAATCAAATGCAGCGATTCCGGGTACGACCTTAGTCAACCCACAAGCTCAGCTTGTAAGATTCTTCTTTTGCTCCTTGCTTCCAGGATCAATCTTACTTGGTATATCCACTTCCTTTTTGCCCTTCCTACGACTTCTTCTATCATGTTCACATATCCGCGGACAATGTGAGTAATCAGCAAAAGAACAATCGCCCAAGTCCCATAGCATGAATGTCTATTACTTGGGACAACGCAGTTGAAATACTTCGGCGTCCACTTCAGCTGCGTTCTTTTGTCTAGACTCAGCTATAACAACGACCTTTCGACTATGTCAGGACGACTGTTGAGCAAGCAATGCTTGTGACCTAGTATGGTATTGACACTTTTGAAGCACAGTTGCAATCAGAGTCTACCATTCGTCACCCTCGACTTGCGCATCTCCGATATTTCGACCCGATCTACGGCTACTTCTGCTCATTCCACTCATCCTTCGCCCACCTAGGCTCGACCCGGTAAATGTTCTCGTGGTGACGAACGAGACCTCTATCGAACCACAGGCCTTTTGCTTCATCGAGCTCTTCGAAGAGGACTCCCATCATCTTTTCAGGGTAGAGCCTCAGTATCTCCAACCTCTGTCTCTTCTCCGGCGTCCACCTCAGCTTCCTTTTGGTCTTTGTTCGCTTTCTGAGAACGCTTTTGCTCATTCAGATCGTGCTGCACAGCTTGATCACGTATGGAACGAGCATCTTCGAGCAGCCTAAGATACCAGATCCAAGAGTCAGCAAGTATCTCCTGAGATGTGGTTGTTGTTCGACAGCTTTTGTCAGAGTCTACTCACTTCCTCCCACCCTCGCCAGGCTCAGCCTTGGTATTGCAGAGTTCTGCAAAGCGCACAGCCTCGTGAGCCATCTCGAGGTAATCAGGAACGTCGATACAGGCAAGAACCAGACATGCTCTAACGCGGAGCAAGAGTGGGAGGTCTGCATTCTCGAGCAGACTACGTGCTGTAGACGCTGCGTGGCTATCACTGTCGGCACGAAGAGCTTCATACGCCTACACTCGATATCAGCATCATTTCGAAGCTTAGCACACACATGTTGTGACTTACCTCTTGATCGAGAGCGTAGTAGGTACTAAGCTGGTTGTTTGAGCTGATCCAGCTCGGCAGATGATCTTGGTTGGGCATTCTGGCGCGTGGTCGATAGTTGGAATCTGGTTAATGCAAAAGGATTCGAACTGCGACCTCCGATGAGCAGCGAGGTCAGTAACGATGTTGCGAAGTGTTTGTAATTCGGAAGAAGTGAACTTTGTAGCTGGGAAGAGGTGAAGTTTGAGCGCTTCGCCAAGCGCTTCACTTCACACGAAATCGGGAGGCTGTCTATCATTAGGCATATTGAGGTAAGACTCATCCATCCCGCATATAAGTCTGAGTTTGAAAGCTCTCTTTCAACAGATCAGGCCTACGATCACTCAGATCCAAGATCGCCTGTCCAAACAAGCCATTCGCCCACGAGAACCTATTAGTCGTCAAAGTCAGCAACCACACACCACATCTATCATCACACTAGAAGTATAACTCACCACTGTCTCGTCCAATCACTCACATTGAAAGTATTGATACTCTCATGAATCAATCCCAACCCATCCGTACTGCTCACAATATCACCCAACTGTCCCATGATCTCCGCATCATCACTACTCGTCAAGATTCTGACAATACTCGCCATAGGCCAAGCATATCCTGGTCCGTTATGTGGGCCTCCAATGGCATTGATGACAGGTCCTCGCATGAAGTAAGGGTTACTCGCACTCAAGATCAACTCTCTTGTGTTTTGGTAGACTTCATCTTTCGCGTCTAAGTAGCCAAAGAAAGGCGCTGAGAGTAAAGAAGGGATGTTGGCATCGTCCATGATATTCTGACCAAAGTAGCCGTCGACTTCGTAGGCGTAGATTTTGCCCCAGCCGGGTGCCTCTACGATGGCGTACTTGTCAATCGCATGTTTGATGGTAGCTGATAAGTTTGTCATTCGGTAAGATAATGCTTCTTGGCCTGGAAGTTTGACTGCGATCTCTGCTGTAGCGTTGAGGTAGCGTGCGAGCATCATGTTACCTGGGATGAAACCTTGGTATATCGTCG
Organism: Sphaerulina vaccinii; assembly: GCA_022570795.1. NCBI lineage: Eukaryota > Fungi > Ascomycota > Dothideomycetes > Mycosphaerellales > Mycosphaerellaceae > Sphaerulina > Sphaerulina vaccinii. The sequence goes on from JAKUDP010000001.1 coordinate 289,305, forward strand.
CGTCGTCTGATGGACGGAAGAATGAGCGTACGAGACCGGTGATGTTGTTGAAGGGGTTACCGAAGCCGTGGTTTGCCATTGTTTCAGTGGCTGTATCTGTTGGGCGGGAGAACTGGTAGGTAATATTGTTGACAAAGCCGGACGGGGCGTAGGTGCTGATCATTTGCTCCTCTGCTGTCTTGAGGACAGTCTCAACTGCTGACACCCAGCTGTACTTCCCGAAGAAGTCGAGGTCCTCGGTCGCGTTGTAGTAGTCGTAGCTCACTTCCAGGAAAGCCGCCAGCGAATCGATTTCGTACTTGCACTCGAAAACAGACTGGTTGCTGTAATGCGGTAGAACAACATCGTTGGCTCCGTACTCGTTCCGAGTCGCGTTGATCCCAGACTCCACAGGTGGTTGAAACGAGTTGCAGTATGGACTCGTGAGCACATATCGTGCCTGCAGATTGATCACTCCACGATATAGCGACGCTAGAGAGTCACTCTCGCTTGAAGCCTCCAACAATGGCAAGTAAGACTGCACTTGGTTGGCAGAGTCTCGTAGCCACATAGCATTGATGTCTCCAGTGATCAAGAACGTGAGCTCCTCATCCGATCCCGCTGCAGTGCCTTTCCACTTGACTGCTGTATCCAAAGTGTTCGGGAAGCTGTTCTCAAACAACCTGCTCAGATCCGGGTCTGCTATCTCTTTCTTGATGCGTTCAATGGCATCCTCGACCACTGATGAGTTGAACGTTCGACACCTAGTGACTGGTCGTTGATAGGATAGATTGAATCTGCCTCCACTGTATGGTCCATGTTGCTCTTTGGAGTACACCGAATAGTCTGGACAAGTGAGATTCTCGGCCGCTGTCACAGATATCGCCAGAAATGATATAACGGGAAGCAGATATCTGGGTCCCATCGCAATCGTGGTCGAAGGGTCGAAAGAGATGAGTGTCTGCTGCTGACCCGCATGAACCGCATGAACAGCAGCTCACGCTTGTTATACCGGCTGTAGTCGTTAGTGATCGACAACACCGCATGCTACTACTGAACCTGCAGAGTCGCAGCTGCCGTGTGGAGACATGGTAGGGTGTCCCATGTCCTTTGGTCTGTGTTGCAATCTTGATCAAACTCGGACTTCGTTCTATTTCACGGCCAGACTAGCTCTTGCCCTACCCTACCTGTACGATCGCCTATACGCGCCTGCCAGACGTTTCTCAGCGATGCCTTCGACACAAACAAGAGGCAATGATAATGAAGAATGCTCTGTGGAGAAGTCGGTGACGATGATGATGATGAAGGAAGGGCGGGTGTTCCTGTGCCTGAATTCACAATGTAACCTCAAGTTCTCCGCACTTTCTTGGCCGAAACAGGCCTGATTTTCCTACACCTCACCTCTTACACCATGTCATCGGCACTATACCGTACGGCCAACAACATCGGGATGGTGGAGAGAGAACGGCTAGCCCGATGTTCGCTACCTAGAGTGTAGTCATAAGCTTCTGCTTCTGAGCACTCTTTAAGCACCACATATTGGACTGCTATTGTTGCAGAACTCGTTTCGCTTCATTTAGCACGTTGTGGTCAGTGGAACATCAAAGTGGTCTCTGATTACTGATTCAATTTCACTGGGCTTTGTCTGCAAATACCATGGCCTAGTGCTCACGTACGGGGGCGGAGATGAGTTCGGGCTGACCACAAAGTCTGGACAATCGACTGCCCGCTGCGAGGCACGGTCTCTTCAGTTGTGCGAGTAGCTCTGCTTGCTACAGTCCTGTCTATATACATCCGGCGAGAGCTCGAGCGGCATAGTCAATACAGACACACGGAGAGAAGTGACTCTCAACCGATCGAGTACAACTTCTTCTCCACCATCTTGCAGCGCGGACATTTGGGATCATCAGTACGATCTTCACCGCAGTTGCTACACACCTTCCGGTTGGCGAAAGAATTCTCAATGCGCTCGGTCTTCTCGTAGATCGGCGTCCAATGGTCCCACCCTACCACCTCCTTCTCCTGCGCAAGGATCACATCCTTTGCGCCCGGGCCCGGGAGGGAAGGAGGCATCACACTGTCTTGTCGAGCTGCGAGACGCTTGTGATCGTAGTGTTCTAGGAACACCTCGTTGCAGAGGCGCTCTTTGATCTGGTCGAACACCTGGAGTCTGGACGTATTGCAGAGAACATCCCTCGGAGTGCGAACCGCGAGTTCCCCGTCCTCGAACTTGTTCCTACAAGCAAAAGTGTATAAGTCAGCAATTGTCTCAGGCGGTTGACTTATGCACATTGGTTGCGTAACGTTGGAAATGCTCTCTGAGAACTGGATCGAAAAGCAAGGCGCTCTGTCTGGAAACGCAATAGCCTGGTGCACGAGCTTGGGCGGAGACGTCTTGACCTGATTGAGAAGGCTCGACGTTTGATCGCTTACCAGGAAATCTTCCGCCTAATATGAGCCGTCTTCGCGCGATTCTTGAAGATGGAGGCGATTCCTCGAGCCATAGCGGGATCTTCAAGGTCATCATCATCCGCCGCGAACTCACTCCAATTGTCTGCGCCGTCGTCGATGAACGCCGTCGCCTTGTCGAGGCGCTTCTTCTCCTCTATGCGAGATGCGGTGATATCTGGAAAGTTCTTGGGCGTAGGATACATCCAATTGTAGATTCGGAACTTCTCTGCGCTGAAGGATGGCACCAACATGCCGTTGGCGGCGGTGAAAGGCTCTTGTGCTTGGGTGTCATCCAGACGGGGCCGCTTTGGTGGACGCCCAGGACCTCTCTTAGCTGGTGCTGCTGGAGACGGTGCTCTTTTCGGTGGTGCTGGTTTGGTGTCTCCGACGCGTGAAGAGGAGGCATTTGTGCGCGGTACAGGTTGAGGCGCCATGGTTGTCGTCGCAGATACACAGCTGTCGCGTAATGAGGATCGTGGATAAATTCGTGCAATTTCTGATTTATTGTCTTGACTTTTCCGAGATGACTTTCTGTCGCGCTCACTGCGCCGTGAACCACTACTTTGGTCGCGGTTAGCCAGTGTCTCGACCATGGGTGGTTGTGAAAAGCTGAGGTTGCTTACCCTTCTGGCGTCGTGGGTGGCTTCATTTCGCAGAGACAATCCTGCTCGGTACCTTCATGCTTATCAGTAGTGCTAAGAGTTCAACGAAAGGAGAACAGCGACAAGACTGTATAGAAGCCATGGCTGCAACTGCAGTATGCAGATGTTCCTGCTCATAGATCTCTGATTGGAAGAGAAAGAGCAGGTCGATATCTCGCAGTCAGCAAGTTCAACATCGTCCTCGTCGCAGCATGAATTCGTCTTCTGGTAGTAAACTTCAGTCATCTGCGCACCATCTGGAGATGCAACGGCTTGGTGAACATGCGTTCCTAGAGATGAGATCGGGTCGCCAGCTTGAATGGATTGCGCTGTGATTCACGCCGTGAGCCATCTTCGGTAAGATTGCCCAGCCATATGCTCGCCGCATCTGCTCGCGAAATACGACTTCGAAGGTGTGCGAGAAGCGTAGAACTGGCGCGAATGTCAATGTTGTGAAACGAAGTCAGAAGTCTTGCTTCACATGCAGACGCGTTAGATCTGTCTGCACTAGCGCCGATGAGCTTCTCGATAAGGGAGAATTGTGGCTTGAAAATGACAAGGATGCGCGTGCATCTCGCGTTCGATGACGGTGGCGTGTCGTGTCTGTCTTCCCTTTCTCACATCTCAATGCTTACACTTCTGCTTCTGTTTTTGGGTTGACATTGGTTGTTTTCTTTTCAGGTGGCAAATTGGGCCATATATCATAATGTCTTCAGAAGCAGCTATATCGGCGAGGTCGACGCCCCCGACCTCGCCTGATGATCATGGACCGACAGAAGTCATGCAAAAAGAAGAGGCGCGTATGGCAGAACTGCGTCGGAAAGAGGAAGAGAAGCGCGAGAAGAAACTGGCTGCAGAACGCGCACAAGACTTGAAAGGTGGTGGCGAAGCCGTTGATACCAAATACAAGGCATTGGAATATCTTCTTAGTCAAAGCAAGCTGTATAGCACCATTATGCTGCAGCAGATGACGCAGCAAGAAGAAGCAGCAGAGGCTAAAGATGAGAAGAGCAAGAAACGAGCCTTGAAGCGAGAAGAGACGGCAGAGAAGACTGCACAGGCACAACAGACCAGAGCCACGAGAGCAGCAGCAGCTACTGAAAATGTATCAGAGACGGCGACTAAAGAACTACCACGAAGAGGTCGTCCAGCTAAGAAGACAAAGAGTGGAGAGAAGATCTCAGACTATATGAAGAAGGAAGATGTGCAAGCGAAGGCAGGCAAGGCTTCGATCTCTGAGGCATTGGCAGAGGAGACAAAAGATGCGAATATACAGCCGGGTGATATAGGTATGCAGGACCTGCGATCTGCCAAGCAGCCTGATCTAGTCACAGGAGGTTTGATGAGGACCTACCAGCTGGAAGGACTGGACTGGCTTACATCTTTATACGAGAATGGACTAAACGGGATCCTGGCAGACGAGATGGGTCTGGGAAAGACGATACAGACTATATCATTCATTGCTTTCCTTCGAGAGAAAGGCGTCAACGGGCCATTCCTCATTGCTGCGCCATTAAGCACGACCAGCAACTGGGTAGCCGAGTTCAAGAAATGGACCCCTAGCATACCTGTAGTGCTGTATCATGGCAGCAAGCAAGAGCGAGAAGAGATAAGACGTAAAAGATTACGCAGTCCGAGCAGCGAGGACTTCCCAGTGGTCTGCACCAGCTACGAGATCTGCATGAACGACCGGAAGCATCTGGCACACTTTGGCTGGAAGTTCATCATCATCGACGAAGGACATCGACTCAAGAATCTGAACTGTCGCTTGATCCGCGAACTCCAAACCTATCAATCAGCGAACAGACTGCTGATCACTGGCACGCCATTGCAGAACAACCTCACCGAACTGTGGTCATTACTGCACTTTCTGATGCCCAGCATCTTCGATAAACTAGAGTCTTTCGAATCTTGGTTTGATTTCTCTGCGTTGAAAGAGAAAGGTGGCTATGAAGAGATCTTGTCCAAAGACCGACAGAAGAACCTGGTCACAAGTCTACATGCGATCTTGAAGCCATTCTTGTTGCGTCGTGTGAAAGCAGATGTGGAAACATCACTACCAAAGAAACGAGAATACGTGCTCTATGCTCCATTGACGCAGACACAGCGAGAGCTGTATCATGAGATCCTTGAAGGCAACAGCCGATCATACTTGGAGAACAAGATAGTGGAGAGCCTGAGCGGTGCCTCGACTCCTGCAAGCGCAAGAAGTCGTAGCTTGAAACGCAAGGCTGGAAACGATACTGCAACGCCGAACAAGAGCGCAAAGTCAAGTCGCGCGTCCACACCAGCTACAACAGGTAGTGTTGGACCTCGATCGCGACAGGCAAAGAAGAAGCAACAATACGAAGAAGTGTCAGACACACAATACTTCAAACAACTAGAAGAAGAATCCGACCACACCTCCAAGGATGAAGTCGAATCCGAAGACCAGGAAGAAGTCGAACGCGCAAAAACACTATCCCTCGCCAAACGCGAACTCGCCAACAAGAAACTCCAAAACCCCATCATGCAACTCCGCCAATGTTGCAATTCCCCTCACAACTTCTTCTACCCCTTCGACCTAGACTCCAACACCCCCGTCGACGAAACTCTCATAACAGAATCCGGTAAAATGCTCCTCTTAGACCGCCTCCTCCCCGAACTCCTATCCCGCGGCCATAAAGTCCTAATATTCTCACAATTCAAAACACAACTCGATCTCCTCGAAACCTATTGTTCCGAACTCCGTAACTGGGCGACGTCACGAATCGATGGGAGTGTAGCACAAGTCGATCGTCAACAGCAGATTTTAGGTTTCAATGATCCGAAAAGTGATACGAACATCTTTCTATTATCGACGAGAGCTGGAGGACAAGGAATCAATCTTGCAGCAGCAGATACAGTGTTACTCTTCGATAGTGACTGGAATCCTCAACAAGATCTCCAAGCACAAGATCGTGCACATAGAATTGGTCAGACCCGGCCAGTGATTGTGTATCGTTTTGCTACGAAGGGGACTGTAGAGCAGATGTTGTTAGAGAAAGCTGATTCGAAAAGAAGATTGGAGAAGTTAGTCATACAGAAAGGAAGATTCCGAAGCACTGCAGGAAACGGCAATGCAGGTGGAGGGGCGGATTTTGCTGAGTTACAAAAGTTGTTGAGCAAAGATGATGGAGAGAGGATCGATATCGCTGATGGGAAAGGTTTGCTAAGTGATAAGGATCTTGCGATTTTGACAGATCGTAGCCCAGAGGCTTTTGAGAGGGCGGAGAAGGGCATTGATGTTGTTGGTGATGTCTTTAAGGCTGTTGAGACGAAGAAGGATGGCGATGGGTTGCTTGAGAGTTTGCAGAAGTAGAGTTAGTTAGGAGGGAAGAATTTGTGCTACTACAGAGGAGCTGGTGAATGAACTGTATCCCTTACATGCGCCAAACGCTGCAATGATGCGCCGAACATGAAAATCCAAAGCCATTACACGTACTTTTCTGCCCCTAGCGTGCTGCATACTCTCTAGTTGATGTCGAAAAGAGGCTTGAGCTGCTTCGCGATCAGAGTCCACTCGTCCTTGGTCACTTCATCTCTGTAGAACTCCTTGAGGGTATCGATAGAAGCTCTCGAGATTTGCGAGTACACGATATCCTTTTCTTCCAGCTGTCTTCCGTAACCAGGCTGGTTGCTGCCCTCGATCTTGATTGCCACAGATGGCGCGCCCTTCTTGCAGATGTCCAACTGCTTGTGATCTCGCTCGATGGACACGACTCGGCCCATAGTGAATATGTCTTTAACACCAGTGACGGCGTTCTGCTTGACGACAGCGACAGGAGTGTGGAGGCGCAAGTTGCCTTCCACGACGTCGACACCAAGGACGATAGGATCCTTCTTGTTAAAGACAGCCACAGGCTTGAGGATGCAAGGGAAGACAGCAAGCATTTTGCTCTCTTCCTTCTTCTTCGCGGCGAGTGCCTTCATGTGATCGGTAAAGTTGTCGAAGAGGTGGTAGATGATGTCTGCTGTGAAGATCTTGACGCCCATCTGGTCTGCGAGTTCATGCGCATCTTTGTCGACCTTGACATCGAAACACAACATGACTGCATACTCTTTGGCTTTTTCCAGCATTGTGGAAGCTGTGATGACATCGCGCTTGTGAACAGGACCGATGGAGATGTTGGCCACGGGAATCTTGGACACACGCAGGAATTCAAGCAAGGCTTCGAGAGAACCAAGCGTAGATGCCTGGACAGTGACACCACGACCAGTCTTGGAGATACGGGACATGAGGTTCTCAAGATCGCCCATAACTTCCTCCTCAAGGTCGTCTTGCTCATCTTCATCGTTCTTGTCCTTCATCACGAGCAGACGGGACCCTGCAATGGCAGTGTCGAGACCGTTGGCAGCAATCTTCACACCAATAGCAGCCTTGACCTGCTTGTTGTGAACGTACTGCGACTTGATACGCAGCTCTTTCATCTCAGCTGGTGTAAGAAGTGCACGGATATCGGTACAGATAGGTCCATCAGTACCACAAAGTACGATTCTGTCACCTTCATTCAGGATACCGTTGGACAGTACCACATCGATTGTGGTTCCTAAGCCTTCGATGACCTTGACTTCGAGGATCGTGGCTTCCACTTCTGTCAGGTACATGAGTTGCTTCGTCATACGCTCTTGAGTGAGCGTGATGAGGAGCTTGAGCATATCTGGGATACCTTCACCAGTGTGGGCAGAAGTAGGGACGAGCGAGACGAATTTGGCCATGGACTTGTTCTCGTAGTAGAGTTCAGCGTTGAAACCTTGCTCGGCGAAAGCAAGCTTGGTCTTCTCCAGTCTGTCGTGGAACTCGTTCTGGACACTCGACTTCTGCAGGCTGAGAGAGTCACGGAAACCGTTGTTGGAGATGGCCTTCCAGCCGTAGAGGCGATCGATCTTGTTCAGGGCAACGATGAAAGGCGTCTTGCGGTCACGCAGCAGCTTCATAGATTCCAGTGTCTGAGGTTCAAGGCCGTGCATGATATCGACCACCAAGATAGCAATGTTACAAAGCGAGGAACCACGAGATCGGAGATTGGTGAAAGACTCGTGTCCAGGGGTGTCAATGACCAGGAGACCAGGTACCTTGAATTCGAAAGCACCATCTTGGTTGACAATGTTGGTCTTCTTCTGTAGCGCGTCCACTGGGAAGTAAGTAGCACCAATCTGTTGTGTGATACCACCAGCTTCACCTTCCTGAACGTTCGTTTGACGGACCTTGTCGAGCAACTTCGTCTTTCCGGTATCGACGTGACCAAGAATACAACAAATTGGTGAGCGCAAGTTGTCCTTGGAGCCAGCAGCTAGTGCAGCCTCACGCTCCTTCTCTCGCTTCTCCTGAGCGGCTCTTCGTCTCTGTTCTGCTTGTCTCTTTGCTGCTGTCATGGCTTCATCATCTGATGAGGACTCGTCGTCTGAATCAGAGTCTTCCTCTTCAGAGCTTGACTCATCTTCATCCACCTTGGCTGCGCCGTTGGTCTTCGTGGCACCTTCCTTGCCGTTGGCTGTGGGCTTCGCGGTCGCTTCATCATCGGACTGAGCATCCCAGCTATCCTTGACATCGTTCTCCTCTGCTTCAGCCATGGCCTCCCAATCTTCAAGCTCGTCTTCATCTTCACCCTTCTTAGCTTCGGCATCGAGCCTAGCCTTCTCAGCCTCTTCAGCAAGCTTCTTCTCCTGCTCTTCTTTCAGTCTGAGCTCCTCCAACTTCTTGCGCGCCTCTTCTTCCTCGCGCGCCTGCTCAGCCTTCTTGCGCTCCTCGGCCTCCTTGCGTGGATTCTTCTTACGTTGGTCCTTGATGGATGGCTTCTTGGCCTCCGCTTCGCCGTCAAGCGCAGCGACCTTGGCGCCAGACTCTAGCATCTGTTGTAGACGTAGCTTCTGGCGTGCCTCGTCTTGACGTTGCTTGTCCGTCTTGTAAGTGCCAGCTTTCTTCTGCTCCTCAATTTTCGCCTTCTCCTTGGCCTTCTTAGCTGCTTTGGCCTCCTCCCTTGCCTTCTCCTCTTCCTCCATGCGCTTGCGCTCGTCCTCATCGCGTTTAGCCAGTTCCTCCCTCGCACGCTGCTCTTCTTCCTGCTGCCTGCGAAGCTCTTCCTGCTCTTTCTGGAGTTTCGCAAGCACTGGGTTGAGCTTCTTCTTCTTGCCACCAGCAGCTGGAGGCTCCAAAGTCGCAGCGGGTGCCGCCTCGGCCTTCTTCTCCTCCTGCTTCGCTGGCGCCGGGGCAGTCTTCTTCTTTGCGGCAGCCTGCTCCTTCTTACGTGCCTTCTCGCGCTCTTTCTTCTCCTTCTCCTTTTGCGCCTTAGTCTTCACACCACCACCTTCTTCATCCTCATCATCCTTGGCAGCTTCTGGCTCGGCCTTCTTCTGCTGTGCGCCTTTGCCACCTTTCTTGCCTTTTGCTGGCTGCGCGAAAACGTCCTCGTCTTCCATGTTGGCCTCTTCTGGTGCCTTTGCTGCAAGGTCGACTGCTGGCTCAGCAGGGACGCCATCGCCATCTTGTGTTGGCTCCTCGCCCTCGAGAAAGTCGTTGTCAGTGACCTTGCCCTTCTTCTTGCGCTTCTCGCGGTTCTTCTTGAGCATGGCCATCAAGCCACCGCCACCAGCTTCTTCCTCCTCAGCGGCATCGGCAGCCTTTGCTTCCTGCTCTGCCTGTGCGATCGGGTCGGCACTCTCACCAAGACCTTCGTCCCAGTCATCGCCGCCCTTCTTTCCTTTTTTTCCCTTGGGCGCCATTGCAGTTGTCGATGTGGCGAGAAAGTGTTGTATGAAGGGTGATGAAGTATACAATAGACTGAGGTCTATGTGGCAAATAAGTGATTGTGGGTTGTCCTTAGTGGGGATTCGGTTCAGCTATTAGTGCTGTGCGGCAAGAGCAAATCGGGAGGTGGATCAGGGTTTAGAGAGTTTTCTAGCATGCTAGGATGGAGATGTATGTTGTTTGAAGTGCGCTCGTGGGCACAGTCAAGTGAGCTGCCCAGAAGTGATTGCTGGTGCAGGTGTTTAGAGGCAAGATTTTGAAGTGTGGTGGTGGGGTTCAAAGGGAAATGATTTCACCGTGCTGGACGCTAGAATAGCGTCTTGGCTCTATGTGAAGTACAATTGGAATATCACTTTCTTTGACTCATATTGGTAGCACTGCTTCGCACATAGCTTATTCGCATTCAAGGACGGTGGTGCTTGACTGCAGGTGACTGTGAAGGTACCGATCATATGGCATGTTGGCCTTAGGCAGTATCTGAAGCTATGTCGTGTAGATCGTACAACCAGAGCTTACGCTCGAAACAGCATGCGAACCATCTGCTCAGCTGCATCGTCTCCTTTCTCGCCACCTTCTGCTGGTGTATCGCCAGCTTTCGATACCGGGCTGCCATGCGCAAAGAACAGGATCTTGATGGCAATAGCGAAGCCTGCATGTAGCGCAAGGACCACAATGAGCAATACCTTCGATCGCTTCGCATCAATCGCAGACACGATTGGGTACAGATTTCTCGTCAAGAAAACTGCCGAATATGCCAGACCAACCGCAGTGAAAGCGTAGTTTAAAGCTATCAGACAAAGTCAGCACACCACGCCTACTCCATGATCAGGCGACACGTCGAGACTCACCAGTCAAGGGACTCCAACTAACAAGGGCCACAACAATCCATATAAGATTGGCATATCCGTATAGTGCCCAACATTCCAAAAGATTGGCACTTTCACTCCCACTCCACTTCAGTACTGCCCAAAGTCCCAATGGCACGAAGATAGTATACCCATATACCAGCCCTGCAGCTCCTGACAGTAATCTGAAATCATATGCGAAGTGTCCTTTGCCCTGATATGCCAGGTACTGACTTATAGTACCTGTTAAGAACAGGATCACCACGACTGTTGTTGCGATCCAGAACGGTCCGTAGAGATCTGGGTTGCCCTCAAGTACATCCAGGAAGTTCGTGCGAGGGTAGAGGGCGCTGCGACAGCGGTGGAGTACGGATGATGTGTTTACGTCGAAGAACTGTTGATAGAACTGAATCGACCAGAGGTAGCGTTTCGAGGATGAAGGACCGGTATTCGATGAGGATGGGAATGCGCCGGTCTGGCTCGCATCGGGTTGGATCTTGTTGCGGGCATTGGTGTTTTGATCAAAGGCTATAACATACTATTAGTAGGGCAGAATAGAATTACTTGAGATCAGGCATACTGGAGTTGTGGAACTCAAGGTCATCGTTCAGGTCGGTATGTCCAAGGTCTCCCTATGCTGCATTAGTATGGGTATCGCGTGAGTGCTTTTCGAGCGCGCAGCCTACCTCGGCGTCCACATCGACGACCACATCGTAGCCTCCTCTGCCAGCCATTGTCGTATGAGTGGTGCAGTTGGACAGATGGTGTTTCTGCCTGTCGCATACTGTAGATAGACGAGAGCTCCGAGACGTGGCAGCTCAGTCGCGTCGACGTCTTGGCGTGAGATCGTTCCTTACTCCTTTCACATCCTGTCGTCCCTCCTTTCAACGCCGGACCTCACTTCATAATCGACCATGCAGGAAGAAGTGGAATTCACCAGCGGAGTATCGATTTCCGTTGAGGATGCCAGAAAGCAATGGCATCAGCGTACCACGCCGCAAGCCAGTGCCTCTAAGGACCGCACGCAGCACTCCAATATTGAGAGATCACGATAACACCAGAATCGAACCTCCCAAATATGAAGACCTATTTCGCGTTGGTCCTTATGACGCCGATCGGGAACTTAACCACAAGGAAGCGCCTCAACTTGAAGTCGTGGAGCAGGAGCTTGACCCGGACCTCGAAAAGCAACTCAAGAATCTCGTGCTCGTGACAGAGGAAGACCTCCACCCTCGAGCATGTGTTCAGGGAGATCCATCTCATTCTACTGGGGAAAGTGCTACTTGGAATCTGGATAATGTCAAAGGCGCGATAGGGTCTGCAGTTGGTGATGCGAAATACTTCGTGGGTGGCCTGATATCACATCCTTTCGAAGCCACAAAGCACCATGCCATACTTCGACATTCCTTAGGCGTAATATACTACCGCGGGCCCTCGACAAGTGTTACGATCACCATACTTTCCGATCAGCCGCTGCCTAGTAGCCGTCAATTATGGTTACAAAGACGTGGCTACTCCGGCAAGGCTGGTCTGGCTATGGGAGCTACCTTTGGGACTAGAACAGCCTGGATCGACGTCACTCCGCTCATTGAAATCTATCTGGACGAGTTTCCAGCGTCAGAGGAGCGCGCATGGCAGCGAGATATCACCAAATTCTTGACAAAGGCAAAGGCTACCAAGTCATTGCGAAATCATGTACCGCGCGAGACTCTGGTTATCTCTATCCCATCGATATGTGAAGATGGCTACTTTCGTGTCGTGCTCTGTGATGGACGGAAGATACTGTGTCCTTCCCCAATCTTCAGATGCGCATCTACATCCTGCGACCCAAGCATGCTACGAGGGGCAAGCTTGCGGACTCTTCCTCTGGAGTTAGGCATCAAAGCGGGTGCGATGATTGCACACAGAGCGGCCGCGGTCGCTACTCAGAAGACACTCGGCCCTGCAGCCACTGTTGCTCGCGGCTTAGCGAGTCATAGTGACCAAGGGATCCCTTTGCATTGGCTAGGCATACGATGTCAAGCCTCGAATTCCCGAAAGGATCAGCATGGTTATGGTGGCATGTACTTAAGGCGCTGAAGTTGCAACCTCACGTCGACACTGGCCAGGGCTTGCTGAGATTGATGGTCTGTCGGCCTCTCCGCGGTCTCGCATTGTCTGTGCTGCTAGAGGCACGCGCAAGCTGCTAGATAAGTCAGATCCAGAGACAGGAGGTTGCATCGCGACACTAGCATGAAGTCTGATGTTTCCTGCGATACATGCAGCCTCAAATGGTGACTGCATGTAGCGGCAACAATAAACTTCTTCGAGCCTTGGCCTTGTTGTTTGGGCATTCTGTATATTCTCTGCTGATCTGGGTTTCTACGATCTGGACACTTCAACTAGTGCGGCCAGTAACGCTGTTACCTCCTGGGCTCCATTCTCTGACCAGAAATCCGCCGAACCAAGTTGCTGCATAGCAAGACCGTAACAACTCTCTATTCCAGCACCGTTGCCTCCTTCTGCTGCTTGCATACGCAGGCCAATTGTGGTCACAAGGAACACAAGACACCTAGCAACACGCAGTGTATAAGTCGTGTAAGAGGACAGCATGGACTGGACTGCTGGGTGCGCATCTACAGTGTGGTTGGGCAACAGGTAGACGGCTTCCAGGCAGACTCTGAAAGCAGAACGCTCTATCGGAAGATAGCGACTGCTGAACACCTGATCTGCAAGTGCTTCAGCCTGGGCCTTTGATGGCACCGGATCTGGCAGCATGTACTCAAAGTTGCTGAAGTCATTGTTCACGTTGCACTCTGCATAAGGTGTGTGCACATCCCAGTTGGAACTGCCCAGATCCATGGCACAAACTGCTTCACCAAGACCGCCGAACGATGAGACCGAGGATCGTCGAGAGCTATGATGGCCTCCTGGAGATGTTGGTGTTTGCAGGTTCTGATTATATACTTCCGCCCACTGGTTGAGCGGAGGCGTTCTTATGAATCTTTGATCACCTGGCATGAGCGCAGAAGTCCCGACGCTATTGCCAAAGTAAAATGCCGAGACCGATGAGAACGGGTCTGGGGACGAAGCTCTTGAGGTTCCTGAGAACAGACTGGGACTAGGCGAAAGTGCAAGTGGAGACGAAGGGTTGCTGCCATGTGGGCCAGTGATGTGGATCGTGGGCACGTTTGGAGATAAGAAGCCATCGACTGTGGACATCTGGTCTGCGCTGCCAGTATACGACAATGCATCATCGAAGCTCGTGTCCAAATGGAGAGCTGGGGGGCCTGGTTTGGCAGACGAGTCTTCCGACTGCTCGCCTGCTGTCACTGCTGCCAGCCTAGCCTCGAGCATCCGCACACGATCGGCCAGCGCAGCATGTTCAGCACTGTTATTGATGTAAGCAAGTGCCTCGACAGTCAACGGCTCTGAGAGTCATACCTGCCACTGCGTTCTCTACGCTCTTCTGGTTTCGCGCAACGCACACCAAACCTTGCACAGGTTGCACAAGGCTGAAGACCATCACACCGAATTTTGCGTCTTCTGCATCGTTCACACGCGACCACCGCACTCTTACGCCGCTGCCGCATGATCGCCTGGTTGTCGTACACGGGATCCCCAATCGTTGCTCTCCGTTGCAAAGGCTGCGGGTTCAGACCGTCAGCGCTTGGCAGGTCCGTGGGCGAATAAGCTGCGTTCGACATGATGCTGGCGGTCTCTATTGCGAGTCGCAGCACTGCCTGAAGTGTTCAGCCGCAGATACTGAGGCATCCAAGCATTCCAACGCTTCTTGATTTCCCAGCACCATTCTCTTCGACACCAAACTTGACACTCAAAAAGCCGCCTGAGATTACAAACTCTGACTAAAACTCTTGTGGGACATGGACGAGGGTGATAGCACTACCCCAGACTACTTGGTACCTTGAATGCCGCTGCCAAAAGGCGGTAGTTGGGACTGCAGCACCAAAGGTGGTATGCCGCAAGCTCGGGAGGAGGTCCTATCGCCAAGAAACGAGGCAGTGCAAAAAGCCAAGATCGCCAACACCCAGTCCGAGAAGTCCCTTAGGTACAACAACGCCACGAGCGAGTTACACCCGGGTGAAGAATTTGCCTCAATGATGCGACGATTGTCATGTTACACGTTGCGATTGTCTTGCAGTAGTGATCAAGGAGATCAGTTACACACTCATGATCCACCAGCCCATGATCTGAAGCTTGGAGCGCAGCAAAGACAACGAGTTGAAACAGGCGCTGTCACTATCGTGGCGAGGAAGTTTCAGGACAGCACGATTGCTTTGCTATCAGCTTGTTGCAGACGTAGGCACAGAGCGACTGCGCAAGGCGCTTATTATTGATATAAGCCCGCGAAGCATGCTGGGCGAGAGGGGCGATGGAACCTCGTAAATCCTTACACTCAAGCCTGCTATTACAACAGTTGAGACCAGTCAAGCGAAACCTGAAGCCGCACGTAACTTTCTCAGCCAGGCTACCCTTCAGCTGAGGTCCGCGCGGTAGATCAGAGCTCCTCCACAGCAACATTCTGGCTTTCGGACTGCTTTCGCGCTTTAGCCCCCCACTCCAGCCAAGCTGCAGCTCGAGATCCGGCAAAGGTTTGATCTTCTGATAGTTCCTGGACTTTAGAGAAGTCGACAGTTTCCCCATTTGTGAATTGCTCTCGGAGAACTTGGCGAGGCATAGTCGTCATGGACTTGTCATTGGCCTGCTCTCCAAAGAGCAATACAGATCCTAAGGTACCTTTCTTGGTTCCCACCTGTTCCTTACTCACGCTACGAAGCGCTGCCATGAAATCTTTGTCGCAACTACCATTACCGGTCTTTCTACAAGCCTCTAAAGCATCGTGGCCGAGCTCGGTGGAGTGAATCTGGCCGCGTTGTTCGAAGAACCCGCAATCTTCGGCCCATAGTGTCGCAGTCGTCGAGCTTCGTGTATATTCGATAGACATGAGTAGTTGCTCTGGGTCCCGTTGGTAGCCTGGATCGTCAGGCGTGAGATAAGGCGAGCAGAGTCCCGTCAATCCAAGGACGAAGGTGATCTGCTTGGCACTCTGATCGAGTCGATTCCAGCCGTAGACGCCGAGGTTGTTTAGTGCAGACAAAACATCTTGTTGAAGCATCTCATGGCTGGGGATGCGTGATGCAGATACTGCTACAGAAGGGACATCATGCTCTAGAGTGCATTCCGCAGCAGTGACAAGTGCCTTGAGCATGGGTGTAACAGGATTATGAGGTGCTCTGATCGGCCAATGTCGGCAGACCTGTCTCGGAAATGGACAGTACTTTGCAGAAGAAGAGGAAGACGCTTGCTGATGCGCTCGATCCTGTGCTCCAAGCATGTAGGCTCGGTACGATTCTCCACCCTCAATCTTGGCAATATCAATGTATGAGTCGTTTCCAATGCATGCGCTTATGGTTCTGACACCTTATCGTTAGTTCACTCCTGCATAGTAGCTGGGCGAGGTACACACCCATAGCCACTCGATAGACTGATCCCCACGCCCAGCTCATTGATTGTGATTGCACTGCCAATGTGCAGTACTGTCGAAAGAACGGCCAGAATAGCATGTATATTCATGTCGTTTGAGCGTAGCAATGACGAGACTATGTAGTGCGGCAGAGAAACATAAGGTGAACGCGATTATGGTCTCTCTAATAGCTGGCATATGCAGAGAGACAGGTGTCTTGGCGGCATTAGTGACTCAGTGACTCACATTATGGCAGTGGGACATCTGTTTGATCCTTCACCTAGTAGAGTGATCGCTCTTCTCATGATAAATTGGTCTCAGGATAGTCATGGCAGAGAGTGGAATGTGACGGATTTGCTTTGAATGTATTTTAATTGTTTTTGCTCCAATTAGCTACTTAGCATTGGTCGGTCTCAATCGTGGTATCATCTCAATCTATGTCTATATCTATCATATCGCTAAAGTGTCAAATGATATTGTTTAGATCAAACAGCCGAGATCTTTGTCTTGTTCTCAGCATCAGCCTCCTTCTCTTGAAGCTCAGCCTCTTCAGACACGGCTTGGCTTTCCTTCTTGCTGCGGCGCAGTCCCTTGATCTTCTTGGAAAATGCGTGTGTCCAGCGGCTGAGAGGTCTGTACACTTGGACGACTGGCCAGCCGCAGACCTTTGCGATCGCTGCAAACCAGTGGTCTGGGAAGACTCGGACTAGCACAGCCCAAGGGAGGGATAGACCACCAAGAATGATGGAGATGCCCCAGTCTCTGCCGCCGATGCGTGAGATGGAGAACGCGCGGCCTCCAACGTACATGATCATGACTTGGCAGCCAATCATGATTGCTAGAATGCCAATCAGGAAGTAGTTCTTGAAGAATCCAACGAAGATGTTGAACTTGTTGTCCAGTCGCCTGTTGTTGAGCATGTTGAAGATCTGGAACCAAACGAAGGTGTTGAAGACGACTGAGCGGATTTCGCTGCCGTTGCGTTCGACGTTGAGCATCATGGGTCCAGCGTAGTAGAGGATGAAGGTGACCACGAGCTGGTAGATAGCCTGTCCGATGATCATCTTCCACATGATTACGCTGATGAGCGGTGCTGAGCGCTTGGTCGGCTTGCGATCGAGGATCTCCTCAGTGGGCGGGTCGGATGCGAGGGCAAGTGCCGCCATAGAGTCCCTGTGATAGGTTAGCATATGATATATAGGAGCGAGTGGCGAGTCTGGACTTACATGATCAGGTTTATCCAGAGCAGTTGCACTGCAGTGAGTACGGGAATCATGTCGGAGGAGGCCACGCCTGATACGAAGGTGATGATGACAGCCGTAATGTTCACAGTAATCTGGAATTGCAGGAACTTGCGAACTGCATCGTTGACTGCACGTCCCCACATAAGAGCAGTCAGGATGGAGGTAAAGTTGTCGTCCATAAGAATGATGGCAGATGCCTCCTTAGCAACTTCAGTTCCTGAGATACCCATGGAGAAACCAATGTCAGCTGCTTTCAGCGCAGGACCATCGTTGGTACCGTCACCGGTAACAGCAACAATCTCGCCTAGACGACGAAGGTTGACAACGAGAACACGCTTGTCTTCGGGAGATGATCGAGCCAGGACCTGGAGCTTGGGCAGAACCTCGTCCATCTGGGCTTCGGTGAGGGTGCGGAACACAGGACCCTCCATGACGAGTCCACCAGTGTAGATACCACAATCGGTTGCAATGGCTTTGGCAGTGACGACGTTGTCACCAGTGACCATACGAGTGCTAACACCAGCGTATGCGCACTTTGCAACAGCCTCCGGCACACCTGGGCGAACAGGATCTTGAATACCAACTAGGCCGTCAAAGGTCATCTCTTTCAGCACAAGATCCATGTCGGCAGACTCTGGGTCGTTCTCAACAGTGCAACCAGCTGGAGGCCACTGTGTGAAGTCGCGAGAGATCAATGCAATTGTGCGAAGAGACTGCTTAGCGTAAGAGTCGATAACGGATTCCAGGCGTTCGCGCTCGGCACCGTCAAGCGAGACAGTCCCAGCATTGGTGGCAATAGTCGAGCAGTGTCCAAGCAGGATCTCGGAGGCACCCTTGATGAGAAGACGGTATGTTCCAGTGGAAAGCTTCTGAACAGCGCCCATGCACTTGCGTGCAGAGTCGAAAGGCATGAGCTGCACGATCTGTGCATTTGAACGCTCTTCTGCGACTGGTCCCATGCCAAGGGTGCGGCCAAGTGCAAGCAGAGCAGTCTCTGTCTTGGACCCAACGAAGGACCCATCTTCAGCTTCGAATGCTGTTGAGTTGATAGCGATGGAATCGACAATGCGGCGGCGTTCTTCAGAGCTGAGTTGCTCGACAAAGGCGGCAGAAGTTGTCTCGCCACCAATCTTGTTCTTGTCATCGAAAGATCGCTCTCCGAAAGTTCCAGTCACGACAGTCATAACGTTCGTAGTGAGTGTACCCGTCTTGTCAGAGCAGATGGTAGTCGCATTGCCCATGGTCTCACAGGACTTCAGGATGCGCACCAAATTGTTCAACTTGACGAGGCGTGTGGTAGCAAAGGCCAGCGCCAGAGTAACAGCGAGCGGCAGACCTTCCGGAACTGCTACCACAATAACTGTAACAGCGACGATGAGAATGTCCAGGAACTGAGAAGCCTTCTCTGAGGATGTGCGCGTATTTCCAGAAAGGCCGCCGACAAAACGGAAGAGCAGGACGAAGAACAGGAATGCAGCAGCAGCAGTTCCAAGCTTAGCGATGGCAGTAGCGAGACCATCCAGCTTGACCTGTAGTGGTGTAGGCTGCATGTCGACACGCATAGCCATGAGAATCTTGCCGTAGGAAGAGTTGACACCGACGGAGGTTGCCACATATGTGCCAATACCCTCCAGAACCTTGCTGCCAGAGATAATGAAACAGTCCATGTCCTTCAGCTCGGTGTGACCCTCTTCAAGCATTCTCATGACCTGATCGCCACCGACTTTCTTCAGCGCATCGGATTCACCAGTAGCAGAAGACTCGTCGCACTTGACGTTGTGACCGCCAATGTAAATGCCGTCAACTGGGACCATGTCACCAGGCTCAAGATGGAGGACGTCGCCAGCTGTGATGTCTTGTACCGGGATTTGAAGTGACTTGCCAGATCTAATGACCTTGACCTCGCGGGCGTCTTTCTTTGCGTTGAGCTTGACGAAAGCCTTCTCCTTTTGGTAGTCGTTCAGTGAACCAACAAGGACGACAATGATGATAGCAATGCAGATAGCACAGCCTTCTATCCAGTCAACAGGTTCAGGAGATCCAGGTGGGTGGTAGGCGCCGAATGTCTCGTATAGTCCGAGGGCTAATGAGATTGCGGCAGCTACAGTGAGCAGGATGAGGACCTTATCGTTGTATGCGATCCACATCAGCTTGAGTAGCGAAGTCGCCTTCTTCTCAGGAAGAGCATTGTTGCTGAAAACTGCGTGACGATCGTTGTATGAGCCAGTGACAGGTGCTGAACCTGCTTGATGCGCTGTTGGGTTGATCGGCACCTCGTCCCACCCTAGTGTCTTCGACTTCTCGCCATATTGTGTTGCTTCGTCGAAAGTTACTTGACCATCAAGCTTGTTCTCGTCTGCGCTCAAACCAGTCTGGAGATTCGTCCGCAGACCACGTTCGATACCTCTGATACCACCAAGAGCGACATATGCGCCCAATGACTTAGGATTCAGCAGCTTGTTAAGCTGTCCAGGAGAGAATGCGAACTTGTTGTCCTTGACTTCGAAATCCTTCTCTGTCCCAGGGTCGGGCTTGAGTGCGTCTTCTCGTTCTTCGTGGCTGAAGATACTAGATGCACTGCTGCCCTTCTCGCCATGCGACGTATTCGGCACCTTCAATGTAGAATATTGTGTACTTCCGCTAAGGTCACTCGCTGATCGTTCGCGACCATTCCAGGTAGGTGTCTGAAGCATAGTTGGGGAGCTGGGTGCTCGATCTCTGCTGCCAGGGAGGGTTGTTGTGGGCGTAGGATTGATCTCGTGGGTATCGTTGTCGGTCGGGACCTCTACGTCTATACGTGGTAAAGGAGCCGCCATTGTGATGATACTCTCGTGGTAGTACTCAATCACTGGCGTGGCGGTCTCTTCGGTGTTCCTCTTGCCTTAGGCTGTGCAAGATACGGATGTTGTCGTGTGCGGCCTCTGTAACTGTTGACCTGTAGGATGAGTATGCATAAGAAGACTACTTACAGGCGTCTTAAGCCACCTACTTCAACCAGGCTATCGATCGAGGCGCAGCAACATGATCCACGACCAGCGGCGACAAAGGCCTTGGTCCATAGCTGCGCCCGTCCTCGCACCTAGAAGCCTAAACCACTTGGCACTATCGCAGCAATCGACCAGCTGTACGCACGGAAGCCTTGCTCCGCCTGCCATCAAGAACATGCGAGAGCGTAGACAAGCGTCGACAAGCCGCTAGAGTGGCAGACCCATCGAGCGGCGAAATCTCTCGCAATCACGCTGCCATGTCATGCGAAGAGGCTCCGCCCAGCGGCGGCCAAGGAGATGATGTCCAGGACGTCGCAGGAACCCGCGCTAAAAAGCGGCGCCAAGGTCCGCCCTCGCGTTGTTCTCGTTCTTCACTTCTTTCACGTGCAGGCTTGGCAAAGTCCGCTCCTGCCTTTTTCGCCACTACCTCGCGCTTCTCAGTCCGTCCGGACATCAACCCAACTACCCTTACCACGACCACACGGCGGCTATCGATCGACATGCAGACTCTGGTCCCCTCGTGGTGCTCGCGTGCTCCAATCACCCCGCAATGGGGTGCATGTTCGAGTGCTTGGGGTGCATGAGTAGCACGAGAATAGTGGCCAGCCTCAGACAGACATCGGCAAGCTCTCTGTAGTATGTTCTGCCGGAGTGCGGCATTCGCGGTGCAACATGGCGTGAAGGAATGTAGCATCAAGTACAGATAAGGTAGGACGATCACTCATTCTTTGCATATTCAGCTGGCGGCCTCAACTTCTTATTGCAATATCAATCTGCATTGGGTCAGATCAGGCTGGTCGCCTTTCTTCTCGCGAATCAATTCTCAGCATGGGCCTCAAGCTCCATGCCAACAACACTGATGACCCTCCAGAGGTCAGAAACCGGAGGGTGCATCTCATGGCAGTCATCGTGTCTATGGGAGCATTGGCTATGGGCTACGACACTTCAGTGATTGGAGGTACAATGGCGCTCGACTCCTTCCGCCGCGACTTCGATCTGATCAATGTGACTCGTAAGTCGAAAAGGGCAAGCAGATATTTGACCTTACTGACTTTGCCCAGAACATCAGCGGGACACTCTTCAAGGCAATATCGTATCGACATTTCAAGCCGGAACATTCTTTGGTGCTCTCCTTACCTTTCCAGTGGGAGAGCGGATTGGCCGAAAGAGAGCCATCATGGTTGCTGCAGCGATCTTCCTCGTTGGTGGTTCTATCATGACTGCATCTAATGGCATTCTCGGACTCATATATGCGGGACGCGCCATCAGTTGGAATGAAGCCTCATATACAACAATCAATCTGCCAGGAGTGCGGATTCGCACTTTTGGTAGAACCAATTGATTTACAGTCTTGTAGCTCTTCCTTGGGCAACTGGTAATGCGACACGGCAACCTGCATATAGCAAACGGCACCCTCACGAAAGGACAGCCGAACAGCTAGCAGCTAGCGTCGTTGTTGCTCGAACCAGCCCTTGGCAACTCGAATTCCCTGCCGCACTTCTCGGACAACAGTTCCTATCGAACACAGTCCACAAACAGAGATTTAGCATATAAGGCTTAAGGGGAGAGTTGGAATGAAGCCTCATATACAACAATCAATCTGCCAGGAGTGCGGATTCGCACTTTTGGTAGAACCAATTCTGTAGCAGGCTTCGGTATAGGAATGGTCTCTCTTCAGGTTCCCGTCTACATCGCCGAGACGTCACCTCCTTCGATTCGTGGTCGTCTGATTGGTATATTCGAGATCTTGTCTCAGGGCGGTGGGATGCTGGGCTTCTGGATAAACTATGCTGTGAATCGAACGATTTCGAGCTCAGGCAAAACCCAATGGATCGTGCCACTTGGTCTCCAATTAGTCCCAGGCCTCCTCCTCATGATCGGTATCTTCTGGTGTCCCGAATCGCCTCGCTACTTCATCAAAAAAGACCAATGGGAGAAAGCCAGCATGACTCTCGCATACATTCGCAACTTACCCGAGGATCACGAATACGTTCAACGCGAACTGGACGACATCCGAACACAACATCTGCTTGTTCAGCCTCCTTCGGGCGTGAAGAACACAAAGCGATACTACTTCCAGCGTCTCTTCCAGAAAGGAACACGAAACCGCATTGGTATTGGTCTTCTCCTCATGGCATTCCAGAACCTGACAGGCGTGAATATTATCACTTATTACAGTCCACGCATCTTTGAAACACTTGGCATCACAGGCACAGATACCAAGCTCTTCGCCACAGGCTTCTACGGAGTAGCAAAGACTCTCGGAATGGTCATATTCTCCGTCTGGCTCGTGGAACGTCTCGGTAGACGTCCAGGTCTCATCTGGGGAGCTTTCGTCGGTAGTCTTCCCATGTGGTATCTCGGGGGCTACGTCCTCAAGAACGACCCAACAGCCGCAGCAGCAGCTGGTGAAGTGTCTCGTTCTGGAGCAGGTTACTTCGCCATGGTCTGCGTGTACCTTTATGGACTGATCTACTGCGCCACCTGACAAGGTATTACATGGGTCTACTGTAGCGAGATCTTCCCACTGGATATCAGAATGCTGTGTGTGGCTATCACGACAGCAGATCAGTGGCTTTGGTCGTTCATTATTTCGAGGACGACGCCATATATGATAACGTCTCTTGGATATGGAACATACTTCTTCTTCGCAGCATTGATGGTCTGCATGGGCTTCTGGGCATATTTCTGTAAGTGAACAAACACTCGCCTCGCGTTGAAATCTGCTAATGTCCGCATTAGTTGTGCCCGAAACCAAAGGCAAGACATTGGAGGATATGGAGCCTATCTTCGGCGCTCTACCGCCATTGAACACCAAGATTCTTGAAGAAGAAGGTGATGCACCGGACTCACCGAACCTAGGTGAGAAGAAATTCAATGGCAACGTCACCTATCTCGAGACAACAGAACCTCATTCCGCGCTTCGAGGACGAAGGTCACGATCGGTCACTCCGCAGCCAATTGCAAGAGTTCTGAGTTCGTAGATAAAATGACCGCGCTCATGATGGATTGAGTGGATGGGAATGATTGATGAGAGCATGACTGAAGACTTTTCGCTTGTCCATATTTGCTTCCACACTTGACGAGAAGCACAAGCTCTCTGTACATAGCTAGAAGTACATTAAAACGTTGTTACAAGTTCAGCCTTCCCTAGTTTCCTTGAGGATTAGCACCACTGCCCACCACGCCATTGTGGACGCCAGCCTTCAGGTCCACAGCTCCGAACGATGAGATGTGAGCAACAGGTGCAGCAGACTCGACTAGATCTTCTACTTGTGGCGCTGAGGAGCGGGACGTGAAAGTCTGTGGGTCGTCCAGATGATCGCCGACCACGTTGTTGTGCACACCGGAACGGAGGTCTGGATGAGCCAGGGATGAAGTGAAGCCAGATGTCGGCTCTGAAACAACGCGAGGATAGGTTGTGGAGCTTGAAGCCGGTGCATGCGACGTGGTGGTATTCGTGCTTGGAGCATATGGTGGCTGGTCATCTATGCTTCTCTGGGCGGATTGTGGCAGTATCGAGACTGGATCTGTGCCAGTGACTTGAGCAGTCTTCTCGCGGGCGTAGGAAGCGGCATTGGCAGTGGCGTTACCAGCAACTGCGGCACCATGAGCGAGCGTAGCGGTGAAGTTCTGTTGACCACTGCTGGCGGGATCTACGTCCACCTCGCGCTTCAGCTCCTGCTCGAGTTGACGCTTGTCCTGTACTGCGGCTGGGTTGGCGGAGGCCTCTGGCGAAACGCCAGCAGCTCGCTGGGATTCTGATACTACCGACGGAACTGCCGTCCCGCTTGATGGGGAATTGCCGTCGATGGCTTGTTGAGTCGACTCAGGCAGCACAGATACAGGGTCGGTGCCAGTCGCCTCAGTAGTCTTCTGGCGCGCGTATGTGGCAGCACCGGCAGCGGCAGTACCAGCGGCTGCTAGTCCTCCCACAACAGCTTCACGGACGTTCGCGACTGTGTCGTTACCTGCACTCTGCCTGGGCACTTCTTGCTGCAGCTCCTGCTCGAGCTGTTTCTTGTCCTGAAGAGCTTCTAGGTTCGCGGATGCCTCAGGCGAGACGCCGGCTTTCTGTTGGGACTCCACGACTACGCCAGGGACGGCGGCGGTCTGGCGTGTTGAGTTCACCTGCTGTCCATCAATGGCCTTCTGTGCTGATACTGGCAAGATGGAGACTGGGTCAGTTCCGGTCCTTTCTGCGGTTGCATGCCGAGCAGATGTAGCAGCACCTGCAATAGCGGCACCCGCGGCAGCCAGACCACCAGAGATCGCCTCGCCAAGATTGACGGCCGAGTTGTCATTCCCAGTCTGCGTAGGCACCTCCCGCCTAAGCTCTTGTTCCATTTGAGTCTTCTCGCGGACAGCCTCTGCGTTGGCCGAAGCTTCTGGAGAGACGTCTGCCTTCTTTTGACTGTCGATCACAGTCCGAGGGACATCTCTCGGTCCTATTGTAGTAGCGGTGTCAAGAGGGCTGGAGACGTTCTCGTCTAGTGGAGCTGCTCCGCCTGCCTGTTTCTGAGAGTCCACAACCACTTGCGGCAAGGGTGCTCCGCGAGACTCTAATGGAACCTGGCCAGCCAGTGAGTTAGTGGTGCTGGTTGCCTGAAATGACAGGATTAGCAAATGTGTCTGAATGGTGAATGTGATGACAGAATATCGTCAACCTCATTGCCGTAGCAGGCTCGAGCTCGCTGGAATGGGCATGGAATACTTACACCTACTGAGTGGATGTTGCGGTGCTCCAGTTGGCTCTTGATGTAATCGGTGCCATCCTTGTGTATCTGTTCGTTCTCTGACCGAGAGCCGATTCCAGGGATGGTCTGCTTCACTTGCTGCGTGCTAGGAAGGCTCTCTCGATCTGAGGTGGCACTCTCGAAAGCTCCTGGAATGTGGAGGTCATCGACATTGCGTGCCTTCTCACTCTCTGGATGAGTATCGGCCGCGTTCTTGTTTGTAGCATCACTGACACCGAAGGCCAAACTGCTGATTCCAGCCACCAAAGAACTGGCACCCGCTTTCAGAGCCTCTGTAGCTTGCTGTGCCGAGGGCAATTGATCGGTCACAGATTGTGTACTAGGTGTCTGCTGTGCAACGGAGTCCAAGCTGTTCTTGACAGAGTCACTCAATGACTTGTCGTTTGTGGTATGTGCTGCGCTAGAGTCCACGAATGGAGCTGTGGAAGGATTGTCGTTCGATACACCAGCTGGGACAGTGTTGCCTGGTCGTGATGCCTGTGTGCTGGCCAAGTTGGCGTCTTGCCTGCTCTCGGGCAGTGCTGTCGACGTGTTTTCGGTTGGTATAGACATGGTGATGGTGATGGCGAGATCGATGTGTGTTTCTGGTCCTGTTGTTCTGTGAGGTAAGTATGTCAAGAAGGAAGCATTGTGAGTAGGAAGGAGCGACCACCACACTTCACTCTTTCTTTGCTGTAACAGCTCCGACACCATCTTTCGTCACTGATGCTGGTGCGCGAGCCGGTGGACTATCACTACACCAGTATGACGAGCTCTCAACCAGGAAACTGGGCAGAAACCAGCTCCATCAGGACGACCCGCAGGAGAAGACGCCTCTCTAGCGCACTGTGCTGCATTGCATCACCTCCATTTGGCTGTCCAGTTCCACATCCTGTGCTGGTGGCTCGCAGCATTGGTTTTGGTGGTCCGGGAGCTGACTGCATGCTGGAAACGAAAGAATCTGGTGAAGTCGAGATCAAGCGGTGACGAGGTGGAGTGGGTCTCCGGTGAACGCGTCGCGTCTTCCTCCTCCTCTTCTGTTCTTCTTCATATTTCCACACTCGTTACATGTACTTGTCGATGCCACACTGCAACGAGAGGAAGGAGATTAACATGCGATGGTCAGCACGACTCAAGCAACAATGAGATCTCACCCCCTGGACAGCGTGACATGACCAGGGCTAGCGGAAGGAGTCTATCCCGAGCATTATCATAACAGACTCTTCTGTGAGACGACACTGACGACCAGAACACCACGCTGCGATACACAAGGCCAACTGAATTCGAGGCCTCGCGAAAAACAGGCATACCAACCTCATCATACACGACTTCGCCACTCTCCCCCGTATCCACCATGGCATCCAAGGTCACCATCACCAAGGCTTCAAGCGTCTTACCGCCAATCTATCGCTTCCTCCTGATGAACGTGGAATCACTCTTCGCTTTCGGTGGCGTGGTCATGGTCTGCGTCACTCCTGGACAATATGTTACTGCCTTGACAAGAGACAGCGTGGCGTCCATCGACTCAGCCACAAATTTCATCTACACGCAGCTCGGAGGCGGCTGGATGGTGATTGTCTTCATTGAGGCTGTGATCATGAGGCTCGTGGACGATATCAAGGTCTGGAAGCTTCTCTGTATGGCCATCTTGCTGAGTGATGCGTTGTACACACATTCTATGGCGCAGGCGGTTGGTGGCTATGCATCGTTCTTCGCTCTCTCGAAGTGGACACTGAACGATTGGGTTGCGGCAATTACTACATACCCATTCATCCTGACGAGAATCGCGATCGTGCTTGGCATTGGATACCGCAAGGAGAAGAAGAATTGAAGAGGCAGACTGTCATCATCAGGTACACAATACCGAACATACAAGCCGCCAGCTATGTGCTGATGCCTCAGGCTAGCGACAGCACTGGGTCGGGGTCGTGGCTCAGAGGTTGGGAACGGGAACCTCGCTTTCACTACTTCCAGGTTGTCTGTTTGATATGCTTAGGATATCAGGCAATACTTCTACCTGATTATACTTACATTTCTTTGCCTCTAATAGTGCAGTGGGCCTTTATCGTGGCCTATCTGTATCACCTCTCGCTTGACTAAGTGCCGAAGCCGCCGAGTGGCTGGCCCCACATCGACGAACCTCATCAATCAAGCAAGGCTGCACCTGACTGATTGAGCATCACAGTAACTCACTATACAGCAGGTATGGAGGACGAGGAACGTCCGATCAAGCGACGCAAGCGAGGAGTAGCGTAAGATCGTCTTATCTCACTTCTTGAACTTCAGCAACTTACATGTCTAGGTGCCAACGATGCCATAGCCACAAGATCAAGTGCTCGGGGCAACAGCCTTGCCAGACTTGTCAAAACGCCAATGTCACCGAGAGCTGCAGCTTCCCACAACGAGACCGAAATGTGACAGTGCCGGAGAGTTACATCGACAAGTTAGAAGCACAGATCCGAGATCTGAAGGCCCAGCTCCTATGTTCACCTTCAGCGCCAACTGTCACTCAGGATCAAGTCGACACCCCTCGTCAGCTCCCAGGAACGTACTCAGGCCCTGACCCAGACGTGCCCAATCCGTTACTGGAAGTTCATCATGGCTCGTCAACAGGCGATGTGTCATCCTTCGCTGGAGAAGCAGCATGTACCGCATTTGGTGATAGGCTTCTGCATTGCGTAGACAAACGTCATGGTGCAAGATCTCATAGCACTATGCCAGACCATGTCTCGCATCCAGTGTTCAATCGGCTGGCGAATCCGACATTTCAGTTGCCAAATCGCGTACAGGCCAGTCTCTTGATACGAAGAGTCGACCGATTCATTGGCAACAACTACCAGCTGTTCCTAAAGAAGTCCTTCTTCGAGAGATTCGATCATGCATACAATTCTGGAGAGCCTCCTGACCCGCAGTGGGCTTGTCATCTCTTTGCCTTGCTGGCACTGGGAGAGTTGTACTCAAGCTACTCGACACCAAAGGATGGTGCTACTGTGCCTGGTACAGCTTACTTCGTTCAAGCTGTAGGCTTGCTGCAAGACAAGTACGAACACCCTACAGTCGAGCAGGTCCAGATACTGCTCCTTCTGGTGAGTCCACGTGAGCATGTAGATAGTGTGCATGGCTGACGACGAAAGTCTTTCTGGGCCAACTCTGGAGGTCGCCTGAAGTCAGCTCATGCCTACTGTGGCATTGCTCTCCGATTGAGTATCAGCCTAGGGCTGCACAGGCGTCAGACAAGCGCTTCTAGTCTCGATCCTGTAAGCCGAGAGTATCGATGCCGGATCTTCTGGACTTTGTACCTCTTCGACAGACTCATCTCGTCCAAACTTGGTTACCCTTTGGGCATTCGTGACGAAGACATCGATGTAGATATGCCATCAGCCGATGCATTGTCAAAGACCGAACAAGAGGAGTTCCATGATTCTGTACATCTTTGTGCCCATGCCAAGCTAGCAAAGATCACAGGCAGTATCTTGAGTGAGGTCTATTGCTTGCCCGATCGCACCACCAACACATTTGTGAGGCGTGTCCATCGCGTTCTGAACGACCTTCGTAAGTGGGACGCTGAGCTGCCGACTGCACTGCGACTACAAGCGAATGATTCGGCACGAAACCTGTACACGCTACATATGCATTACCACCTCTGCATAGTACAGACAACAAGGCCTATCCTACTGCATATCTTCAAGACATCCTTGCATGGCTCAAACGATAGCAAGAAGAAGCAGTTCTCGCCGACTACCCTGGCGCTTGCAGATGCTTGCACACAGTCTGCCCGTACTACGAACCAATTGCTATCGAAACTGTTCATCGAGGGCAACTTGGCCATGTATGGATACTTCGATGCACACTACCTCTTCTCATCGACATTGATCTTGATCATTGCAGCAGTGATGGAGCCAACTGCCGCTATCTCAGATGCTGTGCAGATGGCATTCAACCTCCTTAGAACCATGACCTCCAATGGCAATGTATCTGCGAAAGACTACCTCGCACGTCTTGAGCATATTCGAGCCACTGTCAGCGCTGCGAGAGCTGCCACCAACATCAAGCAAGCAACAGCAGACGTCGACACCGCAACGATCGTACTAACTAGCGCATCCGAGCCGAATATTAGCACTGAACAGATTGGCTTCGGCAATGAGTGGTCTTTGTCTGACACGCTCTTCACAGACGATGCTTTCGGTGCAGACGATCCTCTAGGCAACCCATTCATCGAGAACTTTCTTGCGGAGAAAGCATTTGAGTGGCCAAGCGGACCTTCTCCACAAGAAGATATGTTGAGGCAGTTCGCGCATGAACTGGGGGATGAATTTGTGTTTGGCAGTTGAAGGCTCGACTTCATCTCTGAATCACATCTGCTTGAAGTCTATAATTTCGCCTTCACAAGTCCAGCTTCAGCCTCCTCTGCTCTCTTTCTCTTCCGCTGCCAGCCACCAATCTTCGTCGCCACCATGCCTGTCCAGACCTTCAACCATTCTGGATCAAACACCGGTAGAGTCCTACACGTAGTACCTGAGGCAGGCTCTCCTGCTATATCACGAAGGAGTTCAAAGAAAGCGGCATAGTCTGGAGCAATCGAATAGTAGTCCTTGCCGCCTCTCTTCTCGGCTACTCGTCGTCGCTCCCATTCCAGCTGCTCCACGATTGGAGGCAAGGCTTTGCCTCTGCCTGCGAGGCGTCTTGCTACTGCTACAGCTTGCCACTCGTATACACGGAATGTGAAGCCGCCACCGAGCTATAAGAGTGTTAGCTGATATCATGCGAATCACCATCTCTCCACGCGGTGAGGAGCCATGGCGTCTACGGCAGCCTCAGCGTGCGGTTTCTAGAGAACTGGGGTTTCAGAGACACACAATGAGAAGCTTACCTGGCCAATGAACGCAAGTGAAGCATCCTCGATATCTCAAGTATGTTGATACACGCCAGGCAAACGACGATGCGCTCTCTTGATCCGCTCCTGCACGACTGGAATGTAAGGTATACTGAACGTATATCCCGTGCCGAAGAAGACATGATCTACATCGTCAAGGCAAGAATCATCGTCAAACACAATCCGGCCAGTATCAGCTTCAAATCGCTTGATCTGCTTTATAATCTTGATATTTGGATGATCGAAAGGCTCCCAGCCAAAAGCTGCTATTGGCTCGCCTCTGATGCTTGCATACACGGGATGTTGAGCAACGTCAAGGACTTCGTGGATGATCTCGTGTGAGGAGACTGAAGCGCCTACGACGACGATTTTCTTTCCGACATACTTGGCTGGGCCTCTGAAGTGTTTACTGGGAATGATCTTGTTCGGGTATCTTTGGTCGTATTCGAGGAGTCCGGGAATATTGGGAAACCAGGGAACATTATAGTGGCCAGAAGCTACGATCAAGGCGTCGAAGGTCTCTCACCACCAATAGTTCCTGCCAGCAACCTCTTTGCGCAAAGTGAGGATCCATTCGCCTCCCAGCTTCTCCGCTCGCTCGACTGTGGTTCCGAGTGAGAGAAGCTTCTCATGAGGTGCGAAGATGTTCTCCACCCACTCGCGGATGACTGAGTGATGGCGGAAAGGAACGTCCTTGTCACCGTATTCAGCAATAGAGCGTTCTGAAAGCCTATCAGGGAATGGATGTTGAGTAAAGCTCATGATCTCGGGCGTGGTATTGCTGTGCAGATTCTCGTAGATGGCTGTGTCTGAGAAGCGATGTTGGTGGCTGTTGATATGCTCCGTAACAGGCGTCACTGCTGGGAGTTGGTCTGGTATCGATATGGCATTGTCTGCGTTGTCCTCGAGAACATCATGGATCGAGGGAATGCCCACTGGGAGGTGAGGTGTATGTAGCCTGTGATAGGCGATCAGCACTTTCTGCTCTTCATGTTGCCCAAGAGCCCATAGCATCATCGACTCACCATGTCCCTCCAACGCCTGCTTTCCGCTCGAACACTCTGATAGTATCGAACGCTTGCTCCTTGATCAAAGCGTCGGCTGTGATCGCCCCTGAGGGCCCGGCTCCTACTATTGCTACTCGGCGGACTGGAGGAGCCATGGTCGATAATGCTTCTTCGGAAGAGGTTCAGGTATCCTGGAAAGTTATAGATGGCAATCGGCAAACTTATAAGGTCCAATATGACGGCCTTCGTGTCACGAGCACAGGAGGCATGATTGCGACAGAGCTCGCGCAAGAGCTACTGCGATGGCGTGTTGGCACATGGACCCACCCAGCATGGGTGTACGGCAGTAGGTTAACTGTAGTGGAGCATCCATGAGATGAGGTGTTCGCGAGGTCTATACCACGACTCCACTGTGAAATGTGGCTTGCTTGATGCATTCCCCAATGCTGAAGCTAACGTATGCCCAACTGTGCTCACATCATCGACCATAAGCCTCCCTTGGAAATGCTTCCCATTCCTGCTTGTAGCTATAAGCACTCCTGCCAGACCACTGCGGCCCAGTCCTCCGAAAGCCACCAAACTCGCATGGCTCGTTGAACATGTTGAAGAACATTCCCTTCACACCACCAGCGCCATCGAACTCAATCTCTCCAAAGCACTTCTGTCCGAACTTCAGATCATTAAGCCAGCTATCCCTCGCGCGCCAAGAGAAACTCAACTTTCGATTGAAGTCATTGTCGTCCATTTTGATCACACCGGATTTCATCGCTAATTGGAAGCCTCCCCACGTGGTTCCGGTCTCGTTGTCAACGCACATGAAGAGACGTAACTTGTCGTCGTGTTCTTCGAGTTGCTCTGTAATTTGTGCGCAATTGATAGTGTAGACTCCTGTCACGTACAATTTGTCTTGCGCAAGATCAGCTCTGGTGTCCATAGCATCAGCGTCAAATAAGTAGCCTTCCCGCTTGACAGGAGATGAAACGCCACGTGCAGGCGATGAAATAGCCGCACCAGGCTCTCTTTTGATCTCTGATTCTGTCTTGGTGGAGGCTGACGCCTTTGGCTTTGGCTGGGCTTTTGGTGTAGAGGCAGACCTCTGGAACACATTGTCGGTTGAGAATAGCGCCGGTTCTCCTTGGACTGTTTTGCTTTTCGGCGTTTGAGCAGTTGTCTTCGGATTAACCGTGCTCTTGGAGCTCGTCTTAGTAGTTTTCTTCGTTTCCGTCAACTTCGGAGCTGTGGGTTTCGTGGTCTTCTGCTTCTTCGTGACACCAGCGTCGCTGTGGTCGATGTCGATCTCCACGTCTCCAACTCGAACCGAGATTTTGGTCTTCTTTGAACTCGACGCCGTCTCATCCTCTCGGGAACGCTTCGTACCTTTTCCAGTATCTGTCTTTGATTTCATGGCCTTCCTCACTGCAGATTGATACTCCTTCTTCATCTGGTTCTCCATATCCGCTAGATGAGGAGGCTGGGATTTCAGCTTGCCTTGAGTGAGAGCTTGTTGCAGGCGGACTTTGGCAGTGTCCTTGACCTTACTGCGTTGTAGACCATAGTGTATGAGCTGAGACTCCCACCAGTGTCCGACTTGGTCCTTAGAGTTGCCGCTCAATAGAGCTTTGATTTCGTGCTCTGTGGCTCTCGAGTGTCGTTTCAGCTCGCCGCCAACGTCTACAAGCAGCACATCGCGGTATACGAATTCGCCGCGAACGATTGGCGGCACGAACTCCATCTTCGATATTGATGCTCGAGGAGTGTTGTGCGATGGAGTAAAGACAAGGTTCAGTTGGACAGCAAATGGAAGATGGCTGGGCGGGATGATCGGCAGCGAAACCACTGGGAATATCAGGAAGGGCCTTCTGAAGATACAACGCAAGTGAATGCCACTCTCACGCCACATACATCGTCTTCGCGCACATCGAGTTGGACGCACTACCTGGCTTCTCTCTGAATCAGGGTTTGCGGCCAATAACGATCCCAAAACGAACGGGTGGGCATGGTTTGTAGTGTTCGCTGGAGACTAGCATCCAACTCCATGCGAAGGCGTTGAACCTATTTCGTATGATATTCCAAGAGACAGTCATGTATACTCCACGGATTACGAGCATCGAGTGCGGCTTATCACTTGTTGAGTAACTTGAGCTGCTCGATTTGTAACCTTAGGTCTATCTCATAGTATGCTACGTCTTACCTTACCACCTCATGAGCACAAGTCTTGCTTCACAGCGCTGCCACTCTTCAAAGACTGGGTCTTGCGCTTCGGACGATCTCTTACGACAGTACTGTGATTGCGTGTGCCTCTGTAATGACCGGTGCCGGTGCCATGCACTCGCCTCAATGCTGACGCTTTCTTGGCCAAAAGCTCATTTGACAAGGAGCTTGGAGTGATATCGAATTCATCAGCCGGCGGTGAGCATGTTGATGCAATTTTCTTCTCATCGCCCGGCTCGTTTGCCAAGCATGCTCCTGCTTGTGCCGCTGCCATACCACGTGCCTATTTGCCAGGATGCGGAAAGCTGAGGAAGGTCAGGCCACCGTAACACCTCTTCA
Source organism: Sphaerulina vaccinii (assembly GCA_022570795.1). NCBI lineage: Eukaryota > Fungi > Ascomycota > Dothideomycetes > Mycosphaerellales > Mycosphaerellaceae > Sphaerulina > Sphaerulina vaccinii. The sequence goes on from JAKUDP010000001.1 coordinate 322,848, forward strand.
ACTTTTCATCTTCTTGCTTGGAATACCATCTCCAGTCTTCGCATGTCTGTCGTCCGATTACTGGCACCAGCTCCTGGAGTCTCGAACGTCGCAGAAGGCCGGCTTCTTCGGGACGCGAAGATGCCATGCCATGTTACAAGAGACTATGCCACGGCGCCACGGCGCTGGTCCTGTTTGAGCGTATGGCCTGCCAAACTGTTCGAGGATCACGCGGCATCTCTCCAGGCCTGATCGAGATGTCGAGGTCGATCAAGTTCATGTTACCAGGCGAGTGATAAAGTGGTTCGGAGGCGACCTCATCTATATAGGCGCTGGTGCGACGATGTACGGATGATTAGATGTGAGTGGCCAGCCAAGAGAAACACGCCAAATAAGCATTGACGGCTAATGCAAGGAACAGACAAGCTACGGCCAATGACATATATGAAACACGAACTCGAAGAAGATCAAGATCTTGGACCAGCGACTCACATGAGGTTACATTCACGAAAACCGTTTCAGCAGCGCGGTTATCAATCTACCAGTCGTCACTGTAGCCACCACCATCTTTCACGCACGAGGTCCAGCCTGTCCTAGCATTGCATGCCTCATCGTGCATTTTGGCGCAATTCTGCCGGGCGATCATTAGAGACGGCCTCGACCGCGACTAAACGACCAGCAGCTCGGCCTTTTGCTTCTCCCTGCTCATCAGCAAACACGCAATTGACCAGGCCAGCATTCATTCCACCACCTTCCAGGACCGAGAGGATACCGCCAGACCTACTGTACATCTGGACGAAATAGATCTTGTGTACCAAGAACACAAACCACGCCACAACCGCTAGCCGCAGAGACGACCTCACCTTTACACTTTCGCTTGAGACCGCGACTCCTTTCCGTAATCTCCAGGCTATCCACTCTTTTTCAACTGTCTCGACAACACAATGGCACAATAGCCCATGGTGCATGCATTTCTGGGAGGCAATACGCGCGTGGTTGGCCTCTGTCATTCTTTTGAGCAGCATTCACGAACGACTTGCATTGGCGGCTACAACGGCATATGATATTCAATACATCACAAAGCATAGCGACTCGACCACGCATTGACTGCGGATACACCCTCACGCTCATTCAGCAACTGCGCCAGTCAACACTCTTCTTTGACATACGCGCTACGACTTGTACGGCAACGGGAACGTGGTCCGCTCGTCTTTGTTCGAACCAGAAGCGCGCATTCCTGAATAGGACCCGTTGACGGGCTAAGGAACGCTGTTCGCCGCTTTAGCCCCCCTTTCATTGTCAGAGCACTGGGATACTAGCAATCTCAACGCCGCGCTGGTCGCGATGCATCCTCTACACCACATTCACCACTTTGCCCGAATACATGGCCGCGGCGGGCCTGCAGAACACTTTGCCTCTGATGCTGGACACATCATGGCACCTCGAGATCCCGATCCATTGCCAGATGCCATTCCTCTGGCAATACCAGGACATGGAGCCGTCACAGACTTTGGAGTAAATCTGAACTTGAGCGCTGCGGCGGCTCCCTTCTCACATGGCCTCGATGGAGTCAACCAGTACCTCAACTACCTCCTTGCCAATGTGCTCATCATCTCGTTCATGGCTCTCCTCGCGGGAACGCTGTTCTACAGATGGGTGCAGATGGGGCATAAGCACATGCGGCATCTGTTTACGATGGGAGGAGAAAAAGATCAGAGATATTTTCAGTATAATCACACCAAGCTATGGCCGTGGATAAAGAGATATGTGCTATATGCACCATTTTGGAAAGTGCGGCATAACAGGGAGTTCAGACTATGGCAGAGTCAGGTCACGATTGGGACGTTACCTTCGAGGTTTCACTCTTTCCTGCTCTTTGTGTACCTGGCTTCGAACGCTGGGTATTGTGCAGCACTGGACTACAGTCAGACTACACCGAGTGTGGTTGCAGAGTTCCGAGGCCGGACTGGAGTACTTGCTGCACTCAATCTGATACCAACCATTCTATTCGCGCTCCGAAACAATCCGGCGATCTATTTTCTACGAGTACCGTACGACACATTCAACCTTCTCCATCGATGGACCGCACGAATGATGGTGCTTGAGAGCATACTGCACACGATAGCATGGGGAGTAAACGCCTACGAGGCGGGCGGCGGCAGACAGCTTGGGTTGTCGCTGAGGACGTCCGTCAGCTATACGTGGGGAATGGTGGCTACTGCCGTTTTCACATATATGGTGATTGCAAGCGCTGGGCCATTCCGGCATCACTTCTACGAGTTCTTCATCAACTCGCACCGCATCTTGGCAATTCTTGCCATTGTCGGTATCTACATTCACCTAGACAAGGCGAATCTGCCCATGTTACCATATGTTCAAGTCAGCATAGCATTCTGGGGAGCAGAATTGTTTGCACGATTCTATCGAATAGCATACCACAACTGGAACCGGAAGCGAGGTTTGACGAAAGTTACTGTTGAGTGGCTTCCAGCAGAAGCGTGTCGGGTCACTTACCAGATCTCAAGACCATGGAAGTGGAGACCAGGTGCCCATGTTCATGCTTATCTTCCTTCGATAGCATGGCTCGGAAGCCATCCATTCTCTGTGGCGTGGGCGGATAACAGACCGCAGCATACCCCCAGCATGGAATTCGAAATGGAAAAGCTTCCACCAATGGCCACAGGCGCATTCAGCGACCAAGTACGACAGAGCATGATGGCGCGACACAGCATGATGGCACGACAAAGCATGATGCCACGAAATAGCATGATGGCTCGCCTGCCGAGCAACAACAAGAGCCTGACTCTCACAGAGATGGCCAGTGTGGCAGAAGTCACCCACAAACCTGCAGATGGCAATATCACACTCCCTGGAGACAACAAAGTTACAACAATATCACTGGTCATCCGAGCAAGAGAAGGCATGACACGGAAACTGTACGAGAAACTTCTCAAGAATGACAAACAGCCCATCACGACCTGGGGCTTTATCGAAGGTCCTTACGGTGGACATGACTCGCTCTCATCATACGGAACAGTGATTCTATTTGCAGGAGGCATTGGCATCACGCACTCGGTCGGATACATTCATCACCTGATGTCACAGTATGCAGCAGGGACATGTTCGACGAGGAAGATCCTCCTCATATGGTCTGTACCAAACACAGAATGTCTGGAATGGGTCAGAATATGGATGGACCAGATCTTACGAATGGAGCATAGACGAGACGTTCTGAAGATCCAGCTCTTCGTCACGAAACCTAGACATCGTGGCGAAGTTGTGTCGAGCACAGGTTCGGTGCAGATGTTTCCAGGACGATGTCGACCCAGCGCAGTCATCGAGAAGGAGATGCCAGAACGAATAGGCTCAGTGGCAGTCACAGTCTGCGGTCCTGGTGCACTAGCAGATGACGTGCGGGCGGCATGTCGAACACATGTGGAAGACGCCAGCTTGGATTTCGTGGAAGAAGCCTTCACTTACTGAACAAGGAAGGCACGAGCGAGAGCAGCACCATTATCACAGCATGGAGGCTGGATCTGAACAACAGAACAGGAGATACATTACGACGTTACGGCGGGCAGCATTTGCCATTACAGCACCAGCATATTTGCTACGGAATGCTTTTTTCTGCGAGGATACCACCTTTGCGCACTTTCGCCGTACCGGCATTATTTGGGTTGTTTTGATATGCATAGCGAAAGAGGGAGAAAGGAAGCAGCTACCATAGCTACCACTACTAGTAGTATTGTTCATAGACTCAGTCAAAAAGACACATTTCCAGAACTCAACACCTATCCTTCTCCTCGCTTGGTAGATTTCGTGTGAAGTTGTTGTGGTGCCTTTGGTCTTCATGGTTAACAATAGCACGATCTGCACACTGGCACGAGGCTCGAATACGAGGTCGGAGCCAATGAAGGTGCCGGACTTGCGTCAATGACATCGGAACTTGTTGGTGAGAATTGAGAAACACCTTGAGGCAAAGATAGGATTTCTGTCTGCTGCTATGGCTCCATCCGAGCTGCTAGTATCAATAGTCTGTATAGAACGTGAAGAAGGATCCAATATCAATCAGTGACGTGCAAGGGTTGAAGTAAAACATCCAAGGGTCTTGCTAAAGTCCGAGTCTCTGTCTCCACATCGCGAATTGACCAGCAGAACGTGGTCTCAATCTCCCACCGCCACGCCATAGACCCATAACCACCTCTTCCTAGCAGCAATAATAGAGCACACACTGGAGACGATATTGCGCAAACGACTTGCACGATTTCCCCGACCGCAGCTCACAGGAGCTCTCCGACCGCCAAGGTACAGAACTGCCGATTGCACGACCTCGAAACGAATGGGTGTGTAGCAGCCGCTGCTCTAGACTGGTTCTTGTCACGCGACAGCGCTACAGCGAGGGTGTGTGGGTGGTATAGTGTGGTGGTCCTGTGGAATGAAGATCAGTGGCAATCGCCATCATGGCTGCTGAGAACAACCCGCAGTTGCAGGCGCAATTGCGCCAGCTCGACCATGAGTTGGAGGAAGGAGACATTACACAAAAAGGCTATGAGAAGCGTCGAACTATGATTCTCAGCCAGTATTTGTCGCCGGAGCAGATGCAATCAGCAGGCATACCGAGCGACCGCACGATGAGCATGGCATCTGGGTATGGAGATGGTGGAGCAGCGCATAACAGACAGTCCAGTTATGGGAGCATACAACCTTCTATCTATACGCAGGACTACAGTACATATGGCCAGGACAATGGGTATGGACAGCATCAGCAGCAGCAGTATGGCAATGTGCAGGCACCTAGGCCGGTCACACCCGGGAGTATGGCATCCGGGCCTGTCCAGCGATTTCAGGAACAACAGCTTGGGATGCCGCCGCGATCAGGACAACGGCAGCCCTCTGGTGGTCCTGGAGGTCCTGGAGGGTTGAGACCACTCACACCAGGCAGTCGGCCAGATAGTCCTGGAAGCCGATACAGTGCTGGTTCCGCTTCTGGTACGATGGTGAATTCAGACTATGCGTTCAATCCGAACGATCCCAAAAACGCGCAACAGCCATGGTCGCCGGATGGTGGGAGTCGTATGAGTACGATGCTGGACTCGCAACAAGGGTACTTTAGCGACTTCAACAGCAACCAGATGCAGAACGACGATCAGAGGATGAGCTATGGAGGACCGCAGCGGTATAGCATGGGCGAAGCTTTCTCGCCTACAGCACTGATACCGCCTCCTTTGATGGGTGACGAGCTGCCGAATGCCCACATCCATCAACTGCCACTAGAGCCACGAGAAGTACCTTTCGCCGTGTACGACCCACATTCGTCGGCCGTTCCGATGAGCAAATTCGACAACATTGGCGCAGTATTGAGGCATAGAGGGAAGATGCAGGCACGACAACCTGCCTACTGGGTGTTAGATTCGAAAGGAAAAGAGACAGCATCGATAACGTGGGATAAAGTCGCATCGAGAGCGGAGAAGGTTGCGCAAGTGATAAGGGACAAGTCCAACCTATACAGGGGAGACAGAGTGGCATTAGTCTATCGGGACACGGAAGTGATCGAATTCGCTATTGCTTTGCTGGGATGCTTCATTGCAGGGGTGGTCGCGGTGCCGATCAATAACGTCAATGATTATCAGAAGCTGTCTTTGCTACTGACCACGACACAGGCGCATCTGGCGCTGACAACGGATAATAACCTGAAGGCGTTCGCCCGAGATATATCGAACCAACGACTGAAATGGCCAACTGGTGTAGAGTGGTGGAAGACCAATGAGTTCGGAAGCTACCATCCGAAGAAGAAGGATGGGGATACGCCGCTCCAGGTACCTGATCTGGCATACATCGAGTTCTCGAGAGCACCGACCGGAGATCTGCGTGGTGTTGTGCTCTCTCACAGAACGATAATGCACCAAATGGCCTGCCTTTCCGCTATTCTGACCACGATCCCTGCTACGCAAAACACCGATACATTCTCCTCACACCTCAAAGCATCAGATGGCACATTCGTCGTGCCACGCTCAGGCAAGTACGAGACGATCATGTCATATCTGGACCCCAGAGAGAGCTGTGGTCTGATTTTGGGAGTTCTGCTTGGAGTATATGGTGGGCATACAACCGTCTGGTTCGAGAGCAAGACAGTAGATACACCTGGACTGTATGCGCACCTCATCTCGAAGTACCGCGCGACTGTAATGGTAGCCGACTACCCGGGGCTGAAGCGTGCAGCATACAACTATCAGCAAGATCCCATGGCGACACGGAACTTCAAAAAGAATATGGAGCCCAACTTTGCCAGCGTAAAGATCTGTCTGATCGATAGTTTGACTGTCGATACAGAGTTCCACGAGATCTTGGCCGATCGATGGCTGAAGCCGATGCGCAATCCGCGAGCGAGAGAACTGGTCGCGCCTATGCTCGCGTTGCCCGAACATGGTGGCATGATCATTTCTGTGCGAGATTGGCTAGGTGGTGAAGAACGAATGGGTTGTCCTCTGAACATACCGCAAGACGAAGAAGCGGATAGCGATCAAGAACCTGGTAGTCCCACGACCGCGAATGGCTACACAAGTCTACTTGATGGTAGCACTGCTAGCAAGAAGAAGTCGCAGACGACAAGTCGTACGGAACTCAGCGAAGTGCTTCTGGACAAGGAGAGTCTGAAGACAAACGAAGTGGTGATCATTGCGTTGGGAGAAGAGGCACGAAAGCGAGCGAACGAGCCCGGAACCGTTCGCGCAGGCGCTTTCGGATATCCTATACCTGATGCGACTCTTGCTGTAGTCGATCCAGAGACCAATCTGCTATGTGCGCCTTACATGGTGGGCGAGATATGGGTAGACTCACCCTCACTTTCGGGCGGATTCTGGGCATTACCTAAGCACACCGAAACCATCTTTCATGCCAGACCATATCGATTTGTGGAAGGTAGTCCTACGCCAGTCCTGGTTGAGCCGGAGTTTCTCAGAACCGGACTGTTGGGTTGCATCATCGAAGGTAAGGTCTTCGTGCTTGGATTATACGAGGATCGGATACGACAGCGAGTTGAGTGGGTTGAGCATGGTGCAAACGAGGTCGAGCATCGCTATTGGTTTGTACAGCATCTTGTGGCCAGCGTCATGAAGACTGTACCAAAGATATATGATTGCTCTGCATTTGACGCACATGTCAATGGAGAGTACCTACCTATCATCCTTATCGAGACGCAAGCTGCAAGCACAGCGCCTACAACGACAGGCGGACCTCCTCGACAACTCGACATACCATTCCTGGACTCATTGAGTGAGCGTGTTATGGAAGTGTTATACCAGGAGCATCATCTGCGTGTATACTGTGTAATGATGACAGCACCCAACACGTTACCAAGAGTCATCAAGAACGGGCGACGAGACATTGGCAACATGCTTTGCCGAAAGGAGTTTGACAATGGCAATCTTCCTTGCGTGCACGTGAAGTTTGGCGTGGAACGCGCAGTGCAAAACCTGCCGCTTGGCGACGATCCTGCAGGCGGGATATGGTCACCTATGGCTAGCCAGGCGCGACAGGATATGCTGGCAATGCACTCCGACAAGCAGTACTCTGGAGTCGATCACAGAGAAGTAGTCATCGATGATCGGACGAGTACGCCGCTCAATCAGTTCAGCAACATTCACGATCTGATGCAATGGAGAGTGTCTCGACAGTCCGAGGAGCTGTCTTATTGCACGATTGATGGCAGAGGCAGAGAAGGCAAAGGTGTGAATTGGAAGAAGTTCGATCTCAAGGTCGCAGCTGTGGCGCTATACCTGAAGAACAAGGTGAAGATCCAACCTGGCGATCACCTATTGCTAATGTATACACATTCCGAGGATTTCGTGTATGCTGTGCATGCTTGTCTGTGTCTGGGTGCTGTCGCTGTGCCTATGGCGCCGATTGACAGCAACAGACTCAGCGAGGATGCTCCGGCTCTGCTGCACATGATTGCAGACTTCAGAATACGGGCCATCCTGACTAACAACGATGTGGACAACGTTCTCAAGCAGAAGACTGTGTCGCAGCACCTCAAGCAATCAGCATTGATCTTGAAGGTAAATCTGCCTTCATCATACAATACGTCTAAGCCACCCAAGCAGTCGCATGGATGTAGGGAACAAGGCCTTACGATACGTCCAGCGTGGATCGCACCTGGCTATCCTGCTGTGATCTGGACGTACTGGACGCCGGATCAGCGTCGCATCGCAGTACAGCTTGGGCACAATACACTCATGGCACTCTGCAAAGTGCAGAAGGAGACATGCCAGATGACCTCCACGCGGCCTGTGCTTGCATGTGTGCGAAGCACGATGGGCATCGGCTTCCTGCATACTTGCATGATGGGTGTCTTCCTTGCGACGCCCACCTACCTGGTCTCACCTGTCGACTTTGCTGGCAATCCTAACATTCTTATGCAGACGCTCGCCCGATATAAGATCAAGGATACATACGCCACCGCGCAAATGCTGGAACATGCTATTGCTCACGGTGCTGGCAAGGGCACGAACCTCATGGAGTTGAAGAATCTCATGATCTCGACAGAACAGCGACCAAAGACAGATGTATATGGTCGCGTACGACAGGCCTTCCATCCAGCTGGACTAGACAAGACTGCGATCAACACTATCTACAGCCACGTCCTCAACCCAATGGTAGCAAGCAGGAGTTATATGTGCATAGAACCTATTGAGCTCTACCTGGAGCCCACTAGCTTACGACGAGGATTGATTGTGCCTGTTGACCCAGATCAGGAACCTTTCGCGCTCCTGGTACAAGACTCTGGAATGGTGCCCGTAAGCACACAGATCAGCATTGTGAACCCAGAGACAAATCGTCTATGTCTGGTAGGCGAGTACGGCGAGATCTGGGTGCAGTCTGAAGCGAATGCACATTCGTTCTATGGTAGCAAGGACGCTTTCGATGCGGAGCGCTTCAATGGTCACACTGTTGACGGCGATCCAGGTGTGCGGTATGTCAGGACGGGTGACCTGGGTTTCCTGCACAGTGTCAGCAGGCCTATTGGGCCTGGTGGCAACATGGTAGAAATGCAAGTGCTCTTTGTGCTTGGCGCTATTGGCGAAACATTCGAGGTCAACGGACTGCAGCACTTCCCGATGGACGTGGAGAACAGTGTTGAGAAATGCCATCGTGCGATTGTGCGAGGAGGATGGTAAGTCTGAACGTACTCGAAGTTGACATTGACTCTGCTAACCTTTTTGTAGTGCCATCTTCCAAGCTGGCTCTCTCCTTGTGCTCATCGCAGAAGTCAGGACGAGAGCTTTCCTGGCTTCACTGGTACCAATTATAGTCAACACTGTTCTCAATGAGCATCAACTGGTTCTTGACATTGTAGCATTCGTTGCGCTCGGCGACTTTCCACGATCACGACTTGGCGAGAAGCAACGAGGCAAGATTCTGGCTAGCTGGGTGAGCCGCAAGATGCGCACCATAGCGCAGTTTAGCATTCGCGATCCTGATGCCGAGGGAAGCGTAGGCACTGTGGTGCCAGAAGAACACTTCGCGCGTAGAGGAAGCACACAGAGCGGCAATGCACTCGGCGCAGTAGGCGGAAGCTCACTACGTAACGTGCAAAGCGTTATGAACATGGCCGAACCCATACCGGAGCAAGATGGTGGCCTGCTAACTGTGCAGACACAACCAAGATCGCTTTCCATGACAGACGCATCAACAGCTTACGAGAGAAATGACGACACGCCGACCAACGAACAACACCAACAGCTAAATCTAAACACAACTCTGGACTACTCGCCAATAGACCCATACAACTCAGACTCGCCTGAGCAGGCCCGATACGACCCACGAGCTTACGATGGCAATGATTCTCCAGAGTACGAGCGCCGAGACTCGGACTGGCAAACTTCTGCCACGTATCAACCACACGGCTATCCGGAATGGCCGTCTGATGAGCCAGCACATACCAATTACGACTCTGATAGTCCAGTTGAGATGCCTAAGCCTCTTGGTGCGTTGAGAGTCGCGAATAGAACTGCTTCGCTCAGTGACGGGTCTGACTGGGGCGAGGAAGCGCTGAAGGATATGAATATTGCAAAGTGATTCATCTATCATCGACGTAGGGTCTTGGGTAGGGAGGGGTATCGCTAGAGCCAAGGTAGCTTGGGCAATTTATTTTCAGTTTGATGTGTGTGGGATCTTCGCTCAAGCGGTCGTATGATGTGTACAAAAGCTGTCGGCATGTATATTGAAGTTCATGCATGCGAACATGGGTCGGTGCATAGCGAGCGGTATGAAGTCAACGAATTGGAACGACATCTCTCATGGCGCTTAGATAAAGACTGCTATGAATGGTCTTGACCACAAGATCACTTATTGATGTCTCGACTCGAAACGATGGTTTTGGTACAGCGTCACCGCGCATCGGATTTCAATGCTGGTCTCTAGCGGCCACTACAAACCATGCCAATATGTTCATCTCTGGGGCTGTAATTGGCTGCAAGCCTGATTCTCAGAGAGGAGCCAACTAGTGCATCCAACTCCAATGCGTGAAGATGCTGTACGAGGATTGTGGCAACTCGGCGCTTGACGCGAGCTAGCTTGGGAGCAATAGATTGCGCAATACGTTCGCCACTGCCGCTGGCTGTTCGCTACAAGTATCAGAATCAAGCGGCTCAAAACGTCAGTACACGTTCAAGCAGTCAGAACGTAGAACGTATGTGAATGGCTATTCCTCTCATTAACTATCGTCTCAACAACGCGTCGACTTTGCTAGCTATTTTCTGTCTCTGTCGCTAATAATTCTGTTTTCTCTCAACTCTGTCTCTTCATCCTTTGCAAACCATCTCAGACATGATGATCATAATGGTATCTATGCACATGATGAAGAAGATCTCAACCTCGCCATAAACCTGACCCCGAACAAAAACGCCCTGTGTCCCTATGCCGCTAAAAATCTAATTGGCTGTACGATGAACAACTTCAACTCCTCTTTTCTAGTACGATGTTGCTTCAGGCTTCGCATAAAACCAGTACTCAGCAGCATACTCGATCTGAAACGCAGCTTCTTGTCCCGTACATGTCTTCGGAGCAGCACCTCCAACAGTATTTATACGATAAACTTCCTGAAAAGCACAATCGGTGTCGTTACTCTTACTCGTAAGTTTCAACCAAGGCACAGAGTCCTCAACAGCATCTGTAGGTGCATCGGTACTGTTAACCTTCTTGAAAGCTCCCTGGCTATAATTGGTATTCCAGGTATCGTTGCCTTGACCAACAGTATCCAAGTTGAAATAGGCAGTTGTGAGATCTGTGAAATAGTGATGACCAGAGATTTTCAAGAAATCGTTGACGGGGAAGGTTGTGGGGACTTTGACTGCTTTGTCTTGGAATGCCCACCCTGCTAGGCTCCATGCTAGTAGAGGCGAATTGGCTGTTAGACATGTTGCGTTGACTAAGGTTGCGACTGCTCCGGCGGCGGCGGGGATTGCTGTTGCGTTCGAGAGGTCGCATGTGTAGTTCTGTGTGCCACGTCCGACGGCTATGTGGTAGAGGGCAAGACCTTGTGTGACTGGTGGAAGAGGTTTGGTTGTCATTTCTATACGGTATAAGTCAGTATGGCTGGCGTGCAGTTGTCGATTTTTTAGCATACCTAGTGGTATCTCCACCGAGCCAGTATTGCATACGCATTGCTCTGCAGCTCTCGACGATCCACGTCCTCGGAAGTTGTGGCCCTTTCGACTCCAGCTATCGTAGAAGCCAGCATCGTTTCGTCGTTCTTCTTGTTGATGTGGTGCTGCAGCTGCAAGACCTAATGCAAGCAACAACAAGCTTGGCAGCGAAAACAGCATCTTCGTATCCAGTCGTTCGATGTCTGTGACTCAGCCTCCGTTGTCTTAGTTCGATGGATGAATGAGTGTGCGTGTCGGTGAACGGGTGGCCGAAAGAATCGTGAAATGCAAAGCAAACGTGCGGCGCAAGAGTAGCATATACTGACCAGTTCCCGCCCATATGCGCGCCTAAGCATGGTTTCTATATACATGGCTGACAGTGTACGACGTCGAGGTACAAATTCATGTGTCGTTAACCGCCCGGATGAAAATAGCTGCAGATCAGTGGAGTAGGAAGGCAGGATGGGCGGGCCGCATCTTCGCTTCGAAGGCGCCTCTCTGTGTCTCAGAAGTCGCAATTCGCTCTATTGGAGGACAAGACTCTTGATCAAGGTTGGCAGCCAATAGCCAAGTACGCATACTGTGCTGCGATATGCTGTTATATGGTTCCCGATCGATGTTTGAAAGGCCTTGGATGTCTTGCGACAACAAGTAGACAGTTCCTTAGGCCAGCAGTAAGGCCACCTAAATGGCCAGAAGCAGATGAGTATGCAGTCTAATTGAAGCAAATTAATGACCTATTCCTGGGTTGTATTCAATCCTGTCTTCTGAACCAATCGAATCCTGGCCAGCGCTTAGAACCCGCCTCTCTGCCAGTGGCTGGCACGGAGTCCTTCTCCGATTTGACAGCTTGTGCATCCTGTACCAGATCTGTCGGGTCTTGCTGTTTCATGTTTGGCAGGCCTTGGTAGTTGTTGTGGACCGGTCTGCCGTACGGTCCGCTGCAGAAACCTGTATGGCAGCCGTGCGGCCATGAAACACAGCCGTCCCAGGACAGTGTACGCGCGCTGTAACATTCGCTGAGCGGAGCCAGGACCGTAGTACAGTCACCTAGGTTTCTTGAGCTGACAAGCTGATCAGTCTACGAATGCAGTGAGGACGTTTTACATGATTCATCGTACCTTCTTTCCGTATCTCGAACGCTGCCGCAGTCTCTTCATATAACTGCCTTCGATTGCATCGTGTATCGGTCTTCTTCGGAAGGTTCGCCAGTCTCCTGTCTAGAGCCTCTCTACGAAGGTCTCGTTCTGCCGCGAAGCGCTTGAGACTCGCTATCGACTCCTGTGCCAGTTGCCTCTGTCGTTCGCGCTGGAATAGCCATCCCGCCATTCCAACCAAGGCAGCGATGCTCACAACTTTGCTGAATACTTTCATACTTGTTAGTCTTGGCTCTGGTGCTATGGAAAGGTGTGGACAATGAAACTTACATCGCCACATCGTGTAAGTGCTGTGCGTGTGTATCAGGTGGACTAAATCGTGTCGCAGTTGTAATAAAATGGAAGTGTCTTGCGCAAGGAGTCGTATCAAGGCTGCGTTGGGGCGCTACCCACTTTCTCGACTCCAACTGGGTACAGGTGGAGACCACTCCGTGGTGCGGTGTGCGATAGAGAGACTGACCCAGAGTCTGATTACCTAGCACGTGGCCATTACGATCTCTGGAGATGTATATGCCCGAAGCGAATGCAGCGTCTGCAAGTCATGAGAAGTGGCATAGTTCCGAACCACTCTGCTATCAACTCGAGTAGCTGACTTCTAGGCCTATCCTGCCGACCATCTTCTCGTTCTTCTTGAGATCGACAGCGGCTCCTACACCAAGCAAAAGCTCCTTGAATCGACACTCCCAGAGCACGCAGACCTTGCCGTGATTATCCATTCTCGCCTTCAGCACACCCTTCATATCGTCGTTCGTCTTTTGCCATCCAGTCCGTATCATATTCTCCACCCACGCAGTCTCCGGGTTCATCTGTTCACGTTGCCATAGCTCAAGACCAACGACTACATCACTTTCGTAGCTGTACACGTTGAAGTCGAAGCGTGAGCACAGGGCTAAATTCGGACCAGCTTTGACGGCATATGTCGAGGACAGGTTTCCCATGAGTGGATTCACTGTTAGCGCCATTGTGTATGGGAATCCAGTATGCGTCGGAAGTGTAGTGAAGCGCAAACCAGTGCTGATGCCACCAGACTTGTTGACTGGACTGAAGTACGCTTCCGCACCTGCGCTGAGCCTGCCACTTTGATGATCCCAGGGATGCGCTGCTATCCTGCTGGCGGTGGAGTCTTGCTCAGACTCAGGATGTCGGGGATCATGACCGAAATTGTAGAGTCCGCGAAAGCCTAGTAGTGCGGAGTCGGTTGAATAGAGATATTCAGTCGTGTATTTCCCGTAGTCGTTTTGCAGGCTAGCCAGAAGCGTACCGCCACTTGGCAGAGTCTTATCGGATACACACTTGAGCTGTAGAAGACGGCTTGGAGAACTGCGTCGCAGATATAGTGCCTCGAGCGTGCTTGTAGGCAGGTACAGTCGGCCATATAAAAGCGTGTCCTTCTTTTTGTCCTTTGATACAGGTATTTCAGCTCGCTTCAGCTGCTGCAGATGCCTGTACCCTTTGACCAGTCTATTCATGGGCACATCACTGCTTCTGCTTGCTACCTGTAAGCCCAAACTGGTATATAGAAAGCTCAGCGAGCCATCCACTACACCCCTGCTCCCGAGAGTATACGATGTCGCGAAGTTTGGCGCCGAGAGCGAGGAGACATGGAGTCTCAAGCCCAATGGTATCTGAAAGTCGAGGAGGTTCGTCGAGGTCGTCGTCAAGGAGGCATAGCTGTTGTCCACGTTCCAGCGGGACTTGCGGTAGAACGCTGTCTGGACATAGTCCATGAAATCCAGCATTTTGCGTTATGAGCTACCATATCGGCCTCATCTTCATGCCAGGTGTGGCATTGTGTTTGTTGGTGTGGTGTTGGAGTTTGGAAGCTCGAGAAAGTGCAGGAGCTGTGGAGATGCGGGATGAGCCAGCGGACTTCACGACGGAGCTCCAAAGTAACCATGGATCAAAACCCTCCCCTACTCAATATTCCGTAGTAACCTTGTGTATACCTTGCTATTATTACTCGTTTACTCGCTGTCTGCACGCAATATGCCTCGCACGGCGATAGTAGGCTAGCTAGCAGACCTCGACTTAATTATAATAAATATTATAAGTTTATTAAGTCTTAGATTAAAAATAGATATACCTAGCCGGCTATTAGAGACCTTCTCGATTACTTTTAGTATCTATATATTAGAGATTAGTTTTAAGCGACAACTACGCTAGTAGAGAGTGTCTATACTATATATACTAGTATAGAACTAAGTTAATAATATTAAAGCCCTCTATATCTATATTAGGTATATATACTATACTCTACAATTAACCGATAAGGAGGCTATAGCAATCCTTATACTCGATAGGTTTATTATAGGCAAATAGAGATATAGATATATTTAGAAGGCGCTTAGATTTATAAAGTAAGTACCTAAAAAGTAATAGGCTAAGGCTAAAGCTAAGATATATAAGGTATTACGAGAAGAGCTAGATAAGTCGTCGGTTAAGATATATAGAAGGCGCAATTTATATATATATCTATATAAGAATACTAACTTAATTAGAAGGTATACTAGTAAACTTACTTACTAGCTAACTTATAGGCTAACTTGCTATAGAGACTATATCTACTATATAGTAAAGCTACTTAACCCTAATAGTATTTAGCAACGAGCTAAGCGCGCTAGAGAGTATTATAGTATAGTTATTATACCTAGACTAATATTCGGTCTCTTAATAGATATATACTATAAGTTTAAGTACTAGAGTATTTAGATCTATACTATAATCGATATTTATATACGCTATCTATAGTAGATCTATATAGGAGTCTCTATATAGTCGGCTATATCTATAGCTACTTAATATACTACTATACTATACTATAGTAGTATTATACTAATAATTCTTAAGTCGGATCGAGGCGCTAAGACTATTCTAGCTACTAACTTCTACTATATAGTCTAGTACGCTATCTACGATATAGAGAACAAAGAGCGTAGGTAGAGGAGCGAGCCTAAGCTACTACTACTTACCTTCGATAAGTACTATAGATATAGTATAAGTAAGATAAACTAGTATATTAAGGCCTAGTAGAATTAGTAGGTAATATCGAAATAGGATAATAATATATATACCTACGATATATAGAAAGAGTCTTAATATATAATAGAAGTAGAAGTATTAGATAGGAACTAACTATATTAATTGTATTAGTTAGTTATAGATTATATCTCCTTCTAAGATATAGAGTATTAGATAAGTTACGCGACCTATTATTATATAACCTATATTATATATTCTAATCCCTAGAGGCTATCTCTTAGATAGTCCAACTAGACTATACTTTCTAATACTCCTACTTAGGCTAGATAGTCCTTCTGCCCTATATTCTAGTACTTATCCCTTATATAAACCTGTCGGGCCCTAGAAGCCCGATAGAGGCTAAGTAAGCCGGAGTTGTTTTATAAACTCCTAGAATTAGGGACTATTCTTTAGCTTAGTTAATCTATCTGCAACTATCTCTTTTGTTAGAATATATACTACTACTATCCTCTATTACTACTAAAGTCTCCTAATATTATTATAAGCAATATTAATATACTTTGATCTTTTATAGGTATAGGCATTTTTAATAAGAGTTAAAGATACTTGGTTGTCTTTTATAATCTAAATAGGTCTAAGTTTATTTACTATATTAGAGTTTGCTTTAATAAGTAGTTAAAAAAAATATTCTCCTACTAGCTCTATATAGTCTATTTCTTTTAGAAGTGCTGCTAGGAATTAAGATTGCTTAGTATATATATTTAGAGCTATATACTTAGCCTCTATAGTTAATATTGCTATAGACTTCTACTTCTTACTTATCTAAGATACTAGTACTCTATAGAGGAAGAAGATAGATCCGAGGATTAAGACTCTATCTGCCTTATCTATTATATAGTTAGAGTCTAAATATCTAATAAGGCTTCTACTACCTCTTCTAAATATAAGTTCTAGGTCTAGGGACGATCTAAGGTATTTTGCTAGTTTCTTTAGAGTATTTATATATCCTCTTATTAGATTAGCTATATATAAGCTTAGTCTACTAAGAGCGAAAGTAATATCTAGTCTTATTATAACTATCGGCTATATCTATATACCTATCTAGCTTTAGTACTTCTATTTAGTATATCTCTTATTAGATAGAATTGCCTTAGTAAAGCTTTTATAACTATCTATTAGTAAGAGAGTTGGATAGGCATTTTTCTTAGTTATATTTAGCCTTATAAGGTTCTCTTAGATATAGTATTTTTAATTAAGCTTTAGAGTTCCTACAACTCTATTTCTTATTATCTTTATTCTAAGAATCTTTTCTAGCTTCTTTAGATTTTTAATTTTGAAGACCTTACTAAGCTATTCCTTAAACTAGAGAACATTCTTTAGCTCTAGTACTATAATAGGTATATTATCTACGTAGGTTAGGACTATAATCCTTCTTTCTCTATAGATAAGTAGGTATAGATCGATTTCTAATTAATCGAATTCTATCTATTCTAGCTTTAAGATATAGAGTTTATTCTAGTCTCTTGCTACTTGCTTAAGTCTATAGAGACTTCTTAGGATCTTTAGGACCTGGTTTAGTAGAACCTCTACTTCTAGAGATAGGATTATATAAATATCTTCTTTTAGAGAGCTCTCTATAAATATATTATTTATATCTACTTAGTGCATCTCTAAGTCCTTCTCGCAAACAACTACTATAAATACTCTTAAAGTATTATACTTTATAGTTAGTATAAAGGTGTCCTTAAAGTCTATTCTAAACTTCTAGGAGAACCCTCTAGTAACTAGTCTTGCCTTAAACTTTTTAATAGCTCTACTAATTAATCTTTTTATATTAAAGACCTACCTAGATATTATAAGGTTTATACCTTTTAGTAGTATAACCGGCTTCTAGATATAGTTACTATCTAAAGCTACTAGTTCTCTCTAGATTGCTTCTTCCTATATATAGCTCTATTTAGAATTCTATATTACCTCTTTATAGGACTTTGGAATAGGGACCTCTTACTTTAAAGTAATATTAGGTCCGAGTACTACAAATGCAACCTCCTTAATCTCTACTAAGGTTTCCTAGATGCAATCCCCTTCTTCTTTAATTAGGCTAAGGAATGCCTTATAATACTTTAGGTTAGGTATATTATCTTCCTTATCTCTCTACCTCTTTTAGAGAACCTACCTTATAACTATACTATAGGCCTTAGGTTTAGGTCCTTCCCCTTTATCTAAAAGAGATCTCCTTCTCTTCTAGGATTGCACTCTTGCTTCTAGTAGATCTTATATAATATCTAGATATTTTCTAATATATATATTTCTACTAGTCCCTTAACGAACTTCGGTCGGCTAATTAGTCGGCTACTCTATTCTAATTTTCTCCTTCTAAAGCTATATACTCTCGGAGTTTTCTTCTTCTAGATCTATCCTCTAGTACTTCTTCTTGTCCTTTAGTAGAGGTCCAAGCTATATAAATAGTAGTTAATATTTAGTCGGGCCCTTAGGGCCCGACGGACTTTAGGACTCCTTCTACTTCTTTAGTCTCCTAACTAGTTTCCTAACTAGTATAATACTAGATTAGTTAAGCCTAGAAATATTTAACTCCAAATCTCCTCCTTTCTTATACTTAAACTACTTAGTATTACTATAGGCCTTAATAGCCCCTATATTAGGCTCCTAGAAAAGCTATATTTTAGTAGTATCTAGAATATAACTAACAAATATAGTATCCTTGCCTCTATTTATTAGTTTGTCTAATCTTATTCTAGCTAGCTAGGACTTCGGGTTTATATATACTACTGCTCTGCAGCCCTAGACTCTAAAGTATGATACTAGAGGTCTCTGTCCTAAGAATGCCTCCTTAGGTAAGACCTTGAATCTATTAATATCTAGCCTATTTGGAAGAGTATTCCTAATAATAATACTTGCTTCTAGTACCTTAGGCTAGAACTTAATTAGTATATTAGATTCTTCTAGTATTGCCCTTACTCTTTCTTTAGAGGTCTGGATCGACCTTTTAACAACTCTATTCTAAATAGAGTTATATACCTTAGTAGTATAGAAAGAAATTCTATTCTCTCTCTCCTACTACTTTAGTATAGTAAGAAGCTCCCTAGCTCTATTACTCCTTACTACTTAGAGAGAATTTCTAGATTAAAGCTCTGCCTTCCTTTTCTATTAGTAGAGGGTAGGTAGTATATCTATTCTTAACTTTAGTAGGAAGGCCTACTTCTTTCTTAAGAAGTTATTAATAATTTCAAGCTACTACTTAAATTCTAATCTTAAGATAGGTAGGGGTCTATAGATATTAATAGATATAAGAGCTAGCCTTTAGGGCTTCTACTATATCTCTTTCCCTCTATACTACTTTATCTTTGCTATTATACAGACCCTATATGCTCTATACTCCTTTGGAATTAGTATTAGGCTCTTTAAATCTAAGACCTAGTAAAGGTCCTTTACTACCTTTTCCCCAAAATATATAAGCCTTCGATACTAGAGCTCCTACTAATTCTAGGTACTCTCTAATATATAGAAAGTATATACTTTATCTATTAATTCCTATAAGAAGTATACTTGATTTCGGTCGAGCTTTTAGAGCCCGATAGACTTAGCTAGACTCTTATTAATTTCCTTAATAAATAGGACTCCTCCTAATATTCTTGTCTAGATAACTGCTTTTCTAGAGGCTAAAACAAGTATAAATTTTAGTAGTTAAATACCGAACTACTTACTAAACTAATTCTATAAAACAAGATTTACTCTAAGTCTAGGTATAAAAAGAACATCCCTTAGTATAATCTATTTGCCCTTCCTGCCCCCTATTACTACTTTTCCTATATATATAGCTATTAGATAGCTACCCCTAACCTTAATCTACTTTCTAGCCTAAAGAGGCTTTAGTTCTCTAAAAAGTAATTCTTAGTTAGTTATATAGGTAGAAGTATAAGAGTTAAGTAGCTATTCTAATAGTCTATACTTGCCTTTAGCTTCTATAGTAGAGTAGGCTACTTTATTAATATCCTTATCCTTAGATAGGGTCTAGGATAGGTCTAAAGTAGTTAGCGACTCTATATCTTATACTATAAAAGCCTTTTTCGAGTATTTCTTACTTGATTTCTTAAGAGATTATACTTCGAGCTAGAGTCTTTTTACTACTACTTTTAGCTTATCTTTATTAAGTAAAGAACTCCTCCTAGCTCGTATCGGAGAGAGTCTCTTTTCGACCCTATTTGGTCGGGTCCCTAGGGCCCGATAGGACTTAGTAGCCCTCTTTGCCTATTCGAGTCTAGAGTATTCTCTCTAGGTATATAGTCTCTTATAGAGGAAACATTCTAGTAGTCGCTAGGTACCTTTCCTAGCAAATATAGCCGTCTCTCTTTAGTCTATAGACTCTTCTACTTCTAGTATCTAGAGGATATCCTCTAGTATTAGGTTCTTCTAAGCTAGAATAGTCTATCTAGTACTCTTATATCTATCTAGTAGGAAGAAGAGTAGATGCTTAATCCTTATTTCTAGAGTCTTGTAGTAAGACTCTCTCTAGTTAATCTCTACTATCCTTCTACCTAGGTTCCTAAGGTAGACCTATAAGCTTCTAATTCTATCTTCTAGTCCTATCTTGAAGTTTATATACTCCTAGATAATAGCTATTATATAGGCTTGCTAGACCTTGCTATACTTATTATATAGAGTTGTCTAGATATTAAAGGCCCTCTTCTCCTCTATTACTTTATTCTAATTATCCTGCCCTAGGTACTTAGTTAGCTTATAGATTGCCTAAGTATTTGCTTTCCTCTACTATAGGCTGAATTTTAAGTATTCTAGCCCTAGGAAACTATTAGGTGTCTTTATAGATAATAAGGACAACTCCTCCGACTAGAGAGTCTATAATATTCCCTTCTTAGTATCTCTTAGGTCTAAGATTACCTAGAAGATCTCCTTTCCCTCTAGGTTGTTTTCCTATAGTCTGAACTATAGCCTCTAGTTCTCTCTTAATAGGACTAGTATAGCTCTCTTGCCTCTAAATCTACTTCCTTACTCTTAATCTATTTTATCTAAAATATTAAAAACTAAACTCTAAAAATTAATACTCTTTTAAATAATTTTAGTAGTAGTTTCTAGATAGCTACTTTCCTAGTCTAAGACTCTTTTCCTTCTCTCTTAGATAAGCTTAGTATAGTTTCCTATACTTCCTACTTATCTATACTTATAGATAGACTTAAATAGTCTCTTCTTAGAGGGATATACCTTTCTAAAGTATTAGTAGTACTCTAGTATAGAGGTTAAGTCTTATCTATATAAGATAGTACTTTAGCCTCTAGCTTACTCTTTCCTTTTTATACCTTTTAAGCTCTACTTCTTAAATATGCCTTACTAGGTTCTTCTCTATCTTATCTACCTATAGAAATGTCCAGAACTCGCCGGGATCTTCTATATCTTCTTAGTAGTATAGATAGGTATACCTCGAGTCTCCCGATACTCCTTTTATTATAGGTTCGTATTCTACTATTAGAAAAGGCTAACTATTACTATCTAATACTTCCTCTATAAATCTAGGCTTATAATCTATCGAATTGGGACAATAATATATACGCCTACAATATATAGGAAGAGTCTTAATACGTAATAGAAGTAGAAGCGTTAGATAGGAACCAACTATATTAATTGTATTAGTTAGTTACAGGTTGCATCTCCTTCTAAGATATAGAGTATTAGATAAATTACGCAACCTATTATTATATAACCTATATTATATATTCTAATCCCTAGAGGGTGTCTCTTAGATAGTCTAACTAGACTATACTTTCTAATAGGCAAAGCTATTAAATAGATAGCGCAGCTTCTTCTATAGCTTAAATAAGAAGTATATATATTATCTAGATAGTTAGGCAGATCGCATAGCCTTCCTCGCGATCTACGTCGAGATCCTTTATAAGGTAGTACTAGAGTTTGCAAATATATAGAATTACTATAAAATTAGAAAGTAACTAAATCGGCTATACTCTATTCTAGGTATTCTATATATCCTATACTACTACCTAGAGCTATATAGCGCTACGTACTAAGGTATAAGAGTACTAGAGGAGGTCTTATAGATACTCGAATAGTCTCTAGAAGGATTTAGTAGGTTACTTACTTACGCTCGCTATATACTTACTAATAGAATTTATATAGATTTAGAGGAATTCCTACCTATAGATATATACAACTTCTACAAACTAAGCCTTCTACTATAGTATAATATTGCTCTACTAATTAGTAGCGCTACGTTTAATAAAGCTATAGGCAAATATATATATAAGCAAGCCTATCTCGCTCTTTATAAAATTATTACTATATATATAGCCTTAGGTTAAGAGCTAATCCTAGAGGAGTATAAGAAGCTATTAGTAGTATAGAACTAGATACCTAGTCGCTAGATAGTATAGGTATTTAGAGATATAGCCGGCCGGCCTATTATCTCTAAGGATACTAGTATTATAGAGTTTGAATTTATATAGCCTAGTATATAGTAGTTTATAAAAAAATTCGAACCTCCCTCTTAGCAAGCTATACTATAAGTAGTAGCGAGCCTAGGCTATTCTATAGTCTTAGTTATATATATACTATAGCCTTATACTATTACTACTATACTACTTTAAGTACTCTTTATAATTATAAGTAACAAACCTTCTTATATCTAGGTAGAGTATTGCCCTATAATTAATAGCCTTAAATACTTACTAATCTATAATAAGTATACCTATTATAGTAAGTACAAGGTACTTAATTCGAACCCTCTAACTATAACAATT
Source organism: Sphaerulina vaccinii (assembly GCA_022570795.1). Classification (NCBI taxonomy): domain Eukaryota; kingdom Fungi; phylum Ascomycota; class Dothideomycetes; order Mycosphaerellales; family Mycosphaerellaceae; genus Sphaerulina; species Sphaerulina vaccinii. The sequence continues at coordinate 345,393 of JAKUDP010000001.1, forward strand.
ATATATAAAGCCTCTATAGTACCTAGAACTAGCAAACCTAGATAGTTAACTTAGTAACTAGCTATTAGGGAGGTATTAGCTATAGTTCTAGCAAGATCGGTTAAGGTATAATCTACCTATTTCCTTACTACGAGTTAGGCTACGAGCTAGGGCAAGTTGCTAACTTCTTAGGGATTATAGATATTTAGTTAAATTTCTAAGTATACTAACTCCTTGCATAATATTACTAATACGCTATATAAGAACAAGGTATAGGCTATAGTTACTCCTTATACTAGTTAACTACTAGTCTCTTATTACTAATAGTCTGCACTAGCTACAATCGAGCCTATAGTCTAGAGACTAGCTATATTATTTAACTATTAGTATTAGCTATACCTATAGTATATTACTATTATATATAAGAGAACTAGACCTAGTACTAGCAAAGATCTATATATCTATTAGCGCGCTAAGCTATTTAGCGATCTAAGTAATTACTAGACTAATAGAGATCGTACTACTAAAAGTATAGAGACGTTTTTTAAAAACTTTATTCTTTTATACTTTAATAAAGAAGATCTACCTATATAGCCTATCTACAAAGTAGAGGACTTTAAGAATATAGTCCTCGCTACTAGCTTTTATATAGATACTAACTAGTATAATAAGGTATTATATAAGGCTATATGCGCTAATAACCTAGTCGAAGTAATAGTAGTATTTAAGGATCTAAGAGCTAATAAGATAGCGCTATATATATATATAGTAATAGTAGTTATTATATAGAAGAAAGCTAAAGCTAATAAGCGCAAAGAGAGGGAAAGTACTATAGTCTCTTAATAAGAAGCCTCTACTATATTCGAAAGTATTAAAGACAAAAATAGTCTATCTATTAAGTAAGAAAAGTTATAGTTTAAGAGGTAGATAGATATAACTAAGCTACCTAAGATAGTCGATATAACTAAAGACTAGGCTACGTAGCTAGCGAGTCTAGTACTAAGTATATAAGGAAATAAGAGTACTTAGAAGCCTATAGAGAAGTATTAAAAGTAGCTATAAGAAGGTATATAATATTCTATAAGGGCTTAAACCGAAGTTTCGAAGTAACTTACTATTACTTATAGTCTAGCTTATAGTAGAGAAAATATCGAAAATAGATAAGAATATACTTAACTATATTAATTAGGTCTATAGATATTAGAGTTTTAATAATATAGTAATTAGATAGTTTAAAGAATAGGAAGGATAGGTAGCTATTATATATACTTATTTATAAAGCAAAGAAGTAAGAATATAGGCTTTTATAGTCTTATTCTATAGTCTTATTTAATATATACTTATCTATATACTTATTTCTATACTAACTCGCTATAGCTCGCTATATTAAAGCCTCCGAATCGCTACCTAGACTATATTACTATAGTACTCGACTATCTCTAGAAGTTTAATTAGCTAGATATCTCTCTTAGGCTATAAGTAAGTAGCTATCTTATAGATTTTAATACTAATCTAATTAAACCTTTTTTTAAAGAACTTAAGCTAGCTATAAGAGTACTTATTTAATTCCTCTAACTTTAACTCCAAAGTAGCGACTTGCTTCTTAAAGTATATAACTTGCTCTAACTCGCTACTAGGTTCTACTATAGGAATTAGTATACTAGTATTATAACTACTCTTCGTATATCTCTTATAGTAGGTATAGGCTACTCTATCTATAGCGTCTACTTTATATAGTACCTAGAGACCTAGACGAGTATACTACAAGTATAGATCTAGTATATCTTTCCTCTATATAGTCTCTATAATCTACCTACTCTAATTAAACTTATATATATTATTCTTTATAACTTTTGCTTTCCCTTTATTATCTCCTTCGGCCTTATCTAGCTAGCTTTGCTACTTCTTAGGAGTATAATACTAGAAGTCGCTACTATTTATAGTTATAGGATAGCGAGAGTATAGATTAGGTAGTATAAGGTTCGATAGAGTAGTTCTATATAGCGAGTTAGAGCGATTTAGTAGCGAGTAGTAGGAATAGATACCTAGAAGTAGGTTTATCTTACTCGATATCTCCTATCTTAGTATTAGTACTAGTATCTATACTAGTACTTTTAAATATAGCTATAGTAGTAGTAGCGAGGACTCTATAATATATTAGAGGACGCGCGAGGTTGTAAAGAATAGCAAGCGCAATCTTACTAAGCGCGAGTAGTTATAGTAAGTGCATAGAAGGTCGAGGAAGTAGATATTATTATTAAGTTTATATAGCTAGGTTAGGTAATATTTATATATATAAAAGCGCGTATATGCGTACGATACTATAGCGACTAGTTACTTATTTGGACTAGAATAGAGACGTAGTAATAGGTATATACTAGTAATAGTTAGAATAATACAATTTAAGTAGTATTATAGAAGAGAGTTTTAATCTATAGTTACTTTGAAGCTTCTTACTTTACCTCTATTCCGAATCTATATATACTATTATAATTAAATATCGGATATAATTTAGTTATATTATACCTCTATCTAGTAATATATCTATCCTAATACTTATAAGTTCGAAGAGAAAACTTTAAAGAGTCTATAGCTTATTAATATTAGATTACTTACTATAAGCTAGTTTGCGAGGAAGATAATAGGTAATATTACTAAAGATTATAATAATATGCTATTAATAAGACTAACCCTAGCTTCTTATAATAATACTTTAGAACTACTAATTAGTTTATAGTATAGCCTAATAATTATAAATTTTTATATAAGATTCTTATACTTGTTACAACAACTCTCCTATACATACTGTATTTGCTTGACACATGGAAAAGCTCAATAGCAAGATACATCGTCGCCAACTCAAGCCTAGTCGACCACTCCCCGCACATCTTTTGCACAGCTAGTTTCGGATACATTTACGATTGATAGAGACTGTTTGTCATCAAGCGGCTCAATGGTCTAGTGGTATGATTCTTGCTTTGGGTAGCATCGTCTACTACGTGCAAGAGGTCCTTGGTTCAATTCCGAGTTGAGCCCTATTCAACCTTTCTTTTGCGCCCATGTCGTCTTATGCCGGTGTTGTGGTTATCCAGAAAAGTGTTGTTGATTTTTTGCATTTTGGTGGGGCTTGGCGTTGTAAGTGAATCTGCCCCACCACTCCCTCTCGAGCTTCTGCACAGGAGGACCGCCGATTCCTGCCTCACGCGCAGCACTTGCTTTATTCTTTGCACTGCAATGATAGTGCTATCAGGACAATAGCTTGCATCTCTTGAGCCAAAAGCTCATCACAAGCTCTAGTTAAGCAAGCTTCGCCCCTCACGAGCTCATGGACACTGCTGAGACGGCCGACGGCCAGCGCAATGCTTTGCCTATCCAGCAGCAATGACTTACAGAAGTCAATGCTACATCAAGAGCCACTGACTCCATGCTAGACCTAGTATAGCGAACATGTCCCTCCATCGATCATTATCCGTAGCGCCATTCGTCGCTCGATGCTTTCGAAAGGAAGGTCTTTACCCAGCAGCGCATGCTACACGAAGATATAATGCGACACTATCACGACCGACGCTCATCGACCTGAGCCGTGAGCTCTACCACAGAAGTCCAGCCCATCCATTCCACCCGCCGGTGTGTATAACACCATGGGACACGCACCAGCCAAAGAAGGCTGGCAGCACGATCCTCCGATCATCATCCTACTACCTCTCCATGAGTGACCATGCAGGAACTCATGTCGACGCTCCGAAACACTTCGATCCGACTCCAGGGGCACTATCGATCGATCAGATGCCTCTAGAGAACTTCTACACGTCTGCATTCTGTCTCGACCTGTCACACGTAGAGCTCAAAGCCACGATCAGTACCCATGAAATGGAAAAGGCACTAGAAAAAACTGGCGAGCAAATAAGAGAAGGAGATACCGTGCTTATATACATGGCGTTCAACAAACGCGTACCATTCAGTGATGAGCGCTGGCAACATGATTTCCCGGGTCTATCTCTTGAAGCTGTGCATTGGCTGGCAGACAAAGGTTGCAAGATTTTTGGTGTGGAAGCTATCAGTCCTGCTCCTGAAGGTGAGGCGAACTTCCAAGCTCATAATGCTTGCGGAGAACGGAATATCACGCATATTGAAGGATTGGACAATCTTGAGCAAGTTGTGGGGAAAGGCAGATTCCGGTTTATTGGCTTTCCGTTGAAGATCAGAGATGGCAGTGGCGGACCTATGCGTGCTGTCGCGCTGTTCGAATGAGTGTCAATCACAAATTAGAGATATGTACCACTACGCTCTCCCTGTGTCTCTTGCATAACACTTATTCATCACTATCACGAAGAATGACTTACATATCTCGGTCTGCTCTCATAAATCTGCAAGTTTGTACTACTTATAAGTAATTGTTGAGTGAGGCCAGACGTTCACGACACAGTCGCCACAAGTTGGGGTATATCCACAATCAGCTATATACATGCACACTTTAATCACATGTTGTCTGCCTGCATCCGATAGATCTTCCACCCAGCAGTAGCAAGGACCTTGGGAACACATTCCACCATGACTCGATCAACATCTTTCCAATCCTGAGTCAGATCTCTCCAAGGAACGAGGAAAGGCGTTGTTCTCTTCCCACTCGATCTAGGGCCCGTCCTCCACTGTCTTTGTAACCTCTCGGCATTGAAACGTTCGTGTTCCATCTCACTGAGCATATCTAGCTCCTCGACCGTAAACTCAGGAACATGGATCAAAGGTTCTTTCCGATCTTGATCAAGCATGAAGCAATTCACACTTCGCAGCTTTCTGGGTATATCGTCGGCTTGGCTTCTCGTAGATTCTTTAAGTTCCGGTGATAGCTCATCCCAGTCATACATGCTAGGATCAGATTCAAGTTCTGCCTTCTCAGCTGGCGTTCTTGCCATCTCGACCCGTTTCTTCTTATATGCAATGAATAGTCCCTGTGCTAAGCGTTCTCGCAGTTGTGGAGCTAGCTTCGGTGAGCGCAAGAAGGACATGAAGATTCGCCCATCTACGTGGAGCTGTATCTGCTCTTCGGGCGGAAGAGCTGAAACATCGAATTTTGTCTTGTGCGAGAGTCGACTGGTGCTTAGAATCTTGTCTAGTGATCGGAGACCATGCTTGTAAGATGGAACAAGCAACAGTGCGTGGAGTACTGCATCGTCGATTTTGATGCAGCCGTTGACCTCGAGGTGTGGGAACTTCGTCTTCAGCATCTGCCGTAGCATGAGAGCCCTGCGCACTGAGAACATCTTGTCGTGTTGCCCAGTCTGGTTCGGACCCAGAATGCGTATAACACCGTGTACACTGTCAAGTAGCTGGGACTCATCAATCGTGCGGCGCTCTCTGGAGTCGGCCACGGTTGGAGTAGGTGTGCCGTCCATCGTCTGGAAGCTTGGTGGTTCCTGGTTCACAAGGAAAAAGAGTAGCGGATGTCCTAAAGAACGAACATGTCCTCTGTCTGTGAAGTGACCATCTCTCATCATGACCAAGAAGTCATTCAACAGCTCGTTCCTTGGCTCCAAGATCGACTCGAAATTCTCGAAGCAGACTACAGTCAGCAATCCGCTAGCTGTGTTATCTCTAATTGTATGACAGAGAGCAACGAGATCCTCAAGTCGCAACAGTCGCCCATTGAACGTGAGCTGCTTCACATTTGCATTTTGTGCAAAGTGCTTCGCGAGATTGGAAGCGACGAACTTCTTTCCACTTCCAGGCGGACCTAGTATTCCTATCGAAGTTGGCTGAGCTGTCTCGAAGTTGAGCCGTTCTTGGACAGCGTCAACAACAGCGCGTAAGCTCTCTTGCTCAGATCTTTCGACACTGAGCAGATCACCAAAACGCTGTGCTGGACATCGTACTAACGTCTTCTCGGCTCCGAACGTGACAATCTGTTGCGCAACCTCTGCAGGATCGCCAGTCACCTCATCGAATATCTTCCAGCTATCTCCAGAACTGATACGACCTGAAGGTATGCTCACAGAGGAGAACTTCTTCTCTACCGTGAGTTGTTCAATGATCTGCTTGATCGGGTAACTGGGCGCGCTATCATCCGCTGTCGTCACGAAGCCATTAAGATCCATATCTCTAGCTGCTGAAATGCCTAAGCGAATGCCTTCGTCTGTGTTGGGGAAGCCAAGCGCAAGGCCGGCAGTAAAACTTTCGGTGAGTCCAATCATATGACCACCAGCACTATTGTTTCTCTCAACCTCCCGAGGATGAAAGTAGAGCTTAGGATCTGTGGCGTCTCTGCCTCGATGATGGATGATCCCTTGGTTGCCGAATCGTACTATCAGATTCGGACAAGTGACTAGAGTATCGAGACGACCGTTCGATCCAAGATGTCGCACAAAGTCCTCCGTCGTTTGTTCCCAGGATAGAGATCGACTCAACGAGATGCCCTCTGCGCGCAAGTCTTCGGCATCGATAATCACAGCAAGATGATCGGGCTCCAAAACACCTTCTCTCGTTCGAGGTCCGTTCCGAATAGCGTCCCACAGTCTGCCAGAGGCAAGGGGCCGTCCCATGTGATGTATGATGTACTGAGGCTGAACACGCTGCAGAAAGTCCAAGGCCGGCTCGACGTTGTCCAAAGCTTCCCCAGACCCCAAGATGATCACTGTAGACGTGGTCGCCTGTGCTGTCGAATTGCTCACTTTCTCCAAGGAGGGCTGGTGCCAAGTCGTGGGCGACCTCCCAGTCCTGCGTCTTCTGACTACGCGAAAGGAGCCTGAAGCGTCTGTGTGACCCAGATCGACTACCGAGGAGGCATTGTGCTTAAGGCTGTGAGAACTGGGTCCTAGAAGCTGCGGGCCTAGGACCTCAGTTCCCAATTGCGGCGTTGCAGCGGTATGCAGCAGCTGCGCCACTAGATCTGCTGCGCCTGTACGGATGACGAGCTGAGAAGAATCCGCGTCTTCATCGTCTAGACTGAGATGCGATACACCCTCTCTCACGAGGTCTGTCGGATAAACAACATAGTCATAGGATACTGCGCCCGCCACGAGCAGTACGCGTGCATCGCGTGATGTGACTGTCCCGTTCATCTGAACGCGTGAACTCTGAAGCTTCGTGAACCTGTTTCGGATCTTCTCATCGTCTGTTGTGTTGCAATGAGCATCGCCGAGGGATCGAACGCCCAGTCATGCAAGAAGATCTAGCGAACGAGGCTGAGTAGCTTTGCTGTCCTTCCTCTCACAAGCGGAGTCCAGAAGGTGAGATGAGCGTTGGCTGCTTTGGCATCGAAGGAGAAGCATAGCCACCAGAAGAGGTGGTCGGCTCAGCCGCCGCTTTCAGAGGGATTTGACGGCGATCCCCATGCTTGCAGGCTGGGCTCATTCAATTTTGCCTCGACTTTTTGTCATATCAGTCCTAGTGGTTGCTGGGTGACACCGAGTCTGTTTGATCGTGCTCGATGCTCTCACCGACATGATGCCATGGGCCGCTCCCTCCATGGATTGCAGCCAGGTCGCTGTAATCATCACGATGCATTAGCTGATCATCTTCTAGATCTTCTAGATCTTCTAGCTGCGCCAAGAGACAGCTCATCATGCATGCAGCAGCTTGACCTCGACCTCAGCCCCCGGTCTCACTTTGGCCTCGTGAAGTGGTGAGAGACCCATCAGAGCGTCTGCCTTGCGGTTTTTTGTTGTCTCACAGACTGCCTGGAGTGCCACAAAGTGCAGCACAGAGTCGAAGTTGTGCAGTCGGATGGGCCGTGATGGAGAAAGAAACTGCGCGGCTAGAGAAGTTCGAGATCACTGACTCCCGACTCGAACACAATAATTGTATGAAGATGAGGCCCAAAGACATTCTTATATCGCCTGGTGCTGACTGTTTGGTAGGGGCCTTTCCCAATGCACTCAAGACCCGTGAGCTGAGAAAGCTAGAAGAGGAAGACTTTCTCATAAACCATAAGATCGACAGAAGCTACGACGACAGTACGGTGCGATTCAAGCTGCTGTATGTACCAGCTTCATCTCTCATCGGATCAGATTCCTGAATGCAGGCGCTAACTTTGGCAGTATTGGCAATGCCGTTAGCGCAAACCTGATTGACACGAACAAGCTTCCTTTCAACCATGAGGTATTGGAGACTGTCCGTAAACAGAAGTGGATTTCAGATGAGTATCAGCATCTCTGGCGTCGTGATGAAGGTGGTTCAGCGGCGTTGACCAGCCATGGTATCCTCAGTAAGCTTCGCTGTGTGTCAGTATCTGGTCGAAGACTAAACAATCGTAGCATTCATGTTGCAAACACCGCGTGATGGCAAGTCGTTCTGTTCCCTGTCGCTGGTGAATTGTGAACGCACGCATTGCGGAGGTCTGTTCGTTGCCGATGAAAACTACAGCTTGAGCAAGCTGCTCGGCTCGCAGCAATACCTTAACAGACATCCCAAAGTACCGCGAGACTTTGCCATCCTGCCATTCCAGATCTTGCTGCATCACGTTGATGAATCACTCAATCAAGTCCAAGAGCTTTCTAGGCAGCTCACAAATACTGAGCGACGTCTATCCGATGGCAGGATCTCGCTTGACGACAATGGTGACTACAAGCTGCTGAACAGATTCAATCTTGAGCATGTCAGACTTCAGCGGCGATCAAACTTTGAAGTGGAGCTGGGCAACAATTTACTGAAGTATCTGGATGCATATCAGCGACTCTGGACACACTTGTGGGAAGGTGGCACTGGCTATCTGGAAGATATGCGTGAGAGAATCGAACAGCAGATGCGCTATTCCGTGCAAGTGCAGAAAGATCTCAATATGATGCCTCGCAGGATCGATAATCAGTCTCAGGCGGTATATACCAGTACCACCTTCTCTTTCGTTGTATTGACCGCTGACCTGTCGCCAGATCTTTAACTTCATAGCGCAGCGAGACAACAAGATCAACCTCCAAGTTGCAGAAAGCTCTCGCAAGATCGCCGAAGAGTCCAGAATCGACAATTTGCTTAATGTCAAGCTTGCACGAGTCACAGCTCAAATGGCTGAGGAGACAAGACAGGACAGTGCAGCCATGAAAACCATCGCAACCATGACTTTAGTCTTCCTGCCTGGAACTGCCGTGGCCAGCTTCTTTAGCATGAACGGCATGTTCAACTGGTCTCCGACTGCAGGCGAAAAGATCGCATCGCCTTATTTATACGTCTTCTTTGTGGTGACAGTGCCGCTCACTGTACTCGTATATCTGCTTTGGTTGTGGTGGTTTTCGAAGTTGGAGAAGGAGCATAAAAAGAACAATGTGAATGACATTGATTTTGACCAATATGAGCAGGAGGTGACGAGACGTATGCGGACAGCAACGAATTCATTCGGTATAGAAAAGCACGTAACGATAGGAGCTACACAACAGCAGCCTTAACAAGGCCTTTCGCCTGCTCTTGCCTCATGTTCAGCTTTCACTTCCCTCCTGCCACTTCCCTCCTGCCCGCATCAATCGCAGACCACATTGAACTCCAACTCCCTCACCTTGGCCATTGTAGCAGCCTCCTCGATGTGCACGAAGTACCCTCCACCAGTATATCGGTTGCTTACTGATCAGCTCCAGGCAAAGGTCACTGACGCTGGCGAACCAGCATCTTCTGCAAATGGTACATGCCGTGGCCACCACAGTCTGCACTCGAGCAGCTCGTGCGACAACATTAGCATTGACCGGAAAAGATGTGTTCCTAGTGCAGCAAAACCAGACGCGTTTGAAGAGGCAGAGTCGCATCCTATTCCAGCGAAGTGGTCACTTCACATACAAGGTCGCCTTGCTGTCCCTTGCCGTCGTGTTGTGTACCGTGCTGAGAAGGGCCGCGACGGGAGGTATGATCTAAAGAGTCCACCTATATGAGCGGCGCAAGCATCATCGGAGGCAGAAGAAGAGGCCGCCGTGCGGCTGTGTGACGCAGCAACTTGTGAACCGTGCAGCCTAAGTATTTTGGCATTCTGCTCGGAACGCATTGCCCGCGTCCAGGGCGTGGGCGAGAGCTGGGGCCATATTTCTCGGCTTTGATCGAAGGAGCAGCTGAGATACAAGTCAATGAGAGATGTCTCCAGAGCTCTTTGTCGAGCATATTTCGACCTCTTCGTCGACACCATATGGCCGGCGTGGTATTCGATCCATTCGAGGCCCTAGGATTGCCTCGAGATGCCACAAACGTCGCCATCAAAGAACGTTACCACGCGCTAGCAAGAAAGTACCACCCGAATCGACACCATCGTCCACAGAAAGCGGAAGTTCGTGTTGAGGGCCGCCATGCCTTCTCCTTCCACGATATACACAGATCATGGTGGCGAGAGGACACCGAGGACCTATCTGCTGACTACTTCCATACCGTTCACCAGGCATGGAAGCTGCTCAGCAAGACCGAGAATCGCAGGCGACGCGCCGAGTTGTTGAATCTGCTCGAGCTTCAGGAGCAGATGCTGGCAGCATTTGTCGACCTTCTCAACGCTGACAGTCCCAACGATCAGCCAGAAGAGCAGCGGAAACATGACGAGCACCACGAACACTCCGATGTGGACGGCCATATATCCAGCGATGCGGACGAAGACCTGCCGAACGTTGGTCTACAGCGTCGAAGGACGTTTGCACAGCGTAATACACATGTCGCGCACTCGGGCGATTCAGTAGATGCTCTGCAGTCGAATAGTCCCACGAGTCCCACGAAGAAACATATCAAGATGTTGTCGAAATTGTCAAGACGATCCGACGAGCACAAGAGCGAGGATTACTTCACTTTGCGCAGGAAGAAGCTGGAGAAACTACGTCGGAAGGAGCTGGAGGCATTCCTTGATTATAGGAATGCCATGCTTGCGAAGTTCGAGGCCGAAGAGGAGGCCGAAAGACGACAGGAGCACTATGAAAGAAAAAAGTGGAAGCGAGAGTACTTTGAGCGTGCACCACGAGCTACTACGGAGCGATTTCGATCATTCCAGCAATTCATGGGTGCTGTCGCAGCATTTGGCACGCAGTCCTCGCCGAGACAGCGCAATACCTCGGAAAGCAATTACAGCAGCATGACACCTGTAGTCGGTCCTGGTGAGAATGGGTTCCTCTTCCCGGAAAGTGGCCTATCGCGTCAAAAGACTATGCATCGCCGTGGATGGAGCAGCGACATCAGTGGAGATCAATCGGACAGTAGCGATCATGAAGACGATGTGAGCGACATCAACAGCTGGAGAAGAACACCACCACTGTCTGCTTTCCGTCGTCAGTCTAAACGACCCAACGAGCACGTACCTCTCGATGCTTTTCGTGCAACGTCACGAAGTATACGGCCCACTGCAGGATCCGTGGCTCCCACACCCGAATCGCCAAAGCAACCGACGGGGCTCAAGATCATTGTAAGGCAGCCAACAGAACTAGGCAGTATACGAGAAACACAGGACTCGAGTGGCGATACTCTCTCGGGCTCTTCGCGGTCGCCCTCGCCCCAGCCACACGCGAATGGCACAGAAGCAAGCAGATACATGTGGCTACCATCATCAGGTCCTGGGGAGTACTTTGGCTTAAATGTAGATCGACGAGCCCGTTCGCCGAGTCCACTGGGTCAACGACGCGCTCCTTCGCCTTCAAAGGCAAATGAAGCTGTCAAGGTCGCGAGCGAAGGCCTCCAATTCAGCACTAAACCCATAGGACAGCCACATCATCTGCAGATTCCACTGAGTAATGTGTATGAACTCAAGAGAGATGAAAAAGCGTGGATGCTGGGGTCCGAGCCGGATAATGAGAACAATCCTATCGCTCTGCTGGATCGCTTACAACAGCTGAACTTCGACGTTGCTTCTAAGTTCATGGTCAAGCCTGACATCAAAGAGCTCTTCAGATTTCGACTTATTTACAACCATAGACACATCGCCGGTAAAGACAACCAGTCCTTTATCGCACTCAGCTACAGACGCAAGTTGCATGTAACGAAGCAGCATGGTCACTTTACCTTGCCGCTGGAGCCAGAAATCTTTCAAGCAGTGTGGGAGGAGAGGCAATCTGACCACGAAGGTCTCTGGATTGACCAAATCTGCATCGACCAGGATAGTCGCGAGGAAACAACCGTGTCTATGTCCGCGATGGACATGGTGTACAGAAGTGCGCGATTAGTCGTGGTTGCTCTTGACGACATCGAACTGGACGCACACGAGGGGGAGCTTCTGCATAATCACATGGAAGAGTACAAGTCGATGGCACACGTACCTCCAGGTCAACGCTTTCGGCGCAAGCAACCCCCGTACCTTGAGAGTCATGAGAATCTGTTTAGAGTCATCCGCAAGATATTGCGTTCTTCGTGGTTCAAAAGGTAAGACCCATTGTCTGGATGGTAACACAACGTCTTTTTGCTAACGTTTCGACCCTGCAGAGCTTGGTGTAGACACGAGATGCGACTCGCTAAGCATCACATTTTCCTGATTCCATGCAAACGGCCTGGCACATGGTCTGGCCGAGACGTGCTGCGTTTCAATGGCAAGTGCATCTCGCACTTGCTCGACCTTTCCACCGAAGTGCCCTTCGAATCGGATGTTGAATCTGTGAAGCCTGCGCTCCATGCGTTCTTCCGAGATCGAAGCAAGATGGCTCCGGATGAGAGGGGCATGCAACTCCACCATGGTAACTTCTCGACTGTGGTGGCTGAGGTCTTTGCCATGGAAGCTGGAGGGGATCCTCGCATACCAGCTGAGCAAAGAGAGGCCGATGCCAGGAAGGACAAAATTGCGATCATCCTTAACACTATGGAGTGTGGTCTCACCATATCAGATCGTTTTCGCGATCCGATGATCCACCTAACGCAGAATGAGTGCTATCATGACCTAATGCTCCTTAGTCTGGCAGCCCAGGATCCAGGCGCTCTCTGCTCAGTTGGCGCGCCACTGCCTATTACGGATTCCGTTCACAGCTGGTTGTACACGCCCACAGTGGCAGATAGTGGGTTGAATAACACAAAGACACTGCAGCGTCTTCCTGCTGGAAGCGAGATCAAGGTCAACAGCTCCGGCACTGACCACTTCATACAACTGGATCTGAAGTTCCTGAAAAGCGGCCGAAGAGAGCACCACCCTCTAGATCCTGAGGCGCTCAAGCTCGCTGGCGACTTCATCAAGGTGTGCGATGAGCGCAAACTGGGCAGAAATCGAAAGCGGTATCTGATCCATGATCGCAAGGCGAACTTGCTTTTTGGTTCGATGCACGATGTCTATACAGAGACTTTAGCTTGTGTTCTGATCTGCGGGCCGAACTGGGTGAGGGACGTGTGCCAGCGCTACAGTATGAGCAGGTGGCGAGTGGATCTGCAAGGTGCCATGGAGCTTCTTATTGCTTTACAGAGCACATGTGGACGCTGGCCTCCACATGCATGGATTGATCGCGCGACTGCATTTATCATGGACTTCGTCAATTTCCTGGTCATCCGTGGCCTGCCTTCGCGACAAATTCAACAACCAGAGAAATGGCGGCCAGTGTGGGTGCCAACTGCTCCGGGCGGCAAAGTCATGACATTTGTGCCGCTTGGAAACAGGCATATCCGTCCAGCTATACCGACCGCGCTACTCAATCCGGATTACATGCATCTGGCACGTCTCTGGGTTCTCGAACCGCGCACGTTCCCGGATGTTGATGAGGATCTGAATCTCATTCCTAACCACAACGATTGGACGCTGCTGGGTAAATCAGTACTGTTCAGCGATAACCTGTCGATTGGACAGATGACTTCTCACGATGGATTTCTGAAAGAAGACCAGAAAGTGTTTGGGCGACATCGGCTCCGGCGAGAGAAGTCTTTGTGATATCAATGATACCCTGTACGATTATCAAATTGTGTTAGTGATTGCGTTCATAGCGTCTGCATTTGGCGGCATATAGACAGACATGACATGCGAAGCGAGTGCTTGACATTGGATTGAATCCTAAGGCGTGCTTCTTTTCCGTGCATTGTGCGTTTCCCATTGAGTGAATGGGCGAGAACCTATTGTGTGAATGGTGAATGCCTACAAATGACCCGCCTTCCGCGAGTGACTGCCACCTTCCTGTCTTGTCCCTCTTCCTTCCTTTCCACTCGTACCTTCCACGACGCCCTCTTTCTCTGCCTTCCCTTCGTCGAATAACAACGCCATCCCCCACGACACGTGGCTGTTCATCGTACTTCGCCCTACAACCTCCCTGCCATTGCCACGCTCTCGCCAGCATCCACTCCTCGAGTCGAACAACAACATATTTGCGTTGCACATTGCCAGTGAGAGGGAGACGACTTAGCAGCGATAACGCCAGCAGCTTCTGGCCCATCAACGGTCGAGTTCGCCTTTTCGCCACCTCTTCACATCTACCAGCAACAGCAAATACGCCAACATGGAGTGGACCGGCTCTCCAACAAAGAAGTTGTCGTCGTCTTTCACCGTCTTCGACGAGAACACTCACAACAACTACCAGCAGGTTCGTGTGACATCGCGTGTTTAATCAAAGGTTCTCTGCTAATGTTGACGCGTAGTACGGATTCCAGCGCACGGCCTCTGCCATGCATTTGCCACTAACAACATCGAGATACGCAAACAGAGCTGGAGCCCCGCCACCACAGGTACTTCACAACACTTCTCCTCTTCTATTCAACCACGACTGACAAACACTTCACAGCGCTTCGCCAACATGGGTCAAAACGACAACGAAAAGAAGCTCATGGCCGAGATCTTGGTCAAGCTTAGAGAGCGAGATGCCACCGTCGCCGCCGCACAACAGAACCGCTGCCCTTCACCAACCGACACCGACCCATACAGCAACACACCTCCCGCCGGTTACAGTCCTGAAGAGCAGCTGGGTCCTGATGAGGTCTACCGCCTCAAGCGCGAACTCGATCAAGCCAAGGAGCGCATGGCACAGATGAATCTTCAGCTCGATCAGTCTCGCTTGGTCCAACATACGATGCAGGAGGCACTCGGATCTCCATTTCCAAATGCACAAATGCTCGCCGCGAACATCCCTAGTCACGCCATGCCGTCTGCTGGTAACAGCTTCGCGCAGGCCACCGACTACAGCCGCGCCTCGACTCCCTTCGAGCGTGGCAGCTTCAACAGCCAAGCGCAGTCGTAGGTATCGCTGGCAGACAACATTCAACAAGCACGTGATTGACGACAGACAGATTCGATGGTATGCAAGGCTTCTCAGGCTATCCGCGCAATCAGTCTGGTTATGGCGGAGGTCGCACTGGCTACACCCCACCAATCACTCCCATGCCTTACACGCAGTCGACCTACATGCAGCCGGCCCACGCCATCCCACAGCAACAGCAGCCGCCGATCGGCACGAGATTGTCTCCAACGGCTGCCGAGTTCGGTGTCGGTCGTGGTCAGTGGACTGGCCAGCCGCAGCCTCAAGCGACGACCTATCTCAACACTACCGAGCCGCTCAACTATCGACGCCTTCTGGAGCGCAACATGAGTTGCAACTGGAAGTACATCGTCGATAAGATCGTCTGCAACAATGACCAACAGGCGTCAATCTTCTTGCAGCAGAAGCTCAAGGTCGGTACGCAAGAGGCGAAGTTGGAGATTGTCCAGGCAATCATTGACCAAGCCTACCCGCTCATGATCAACCGCTTCGGCAACTTCTTGGTGCAGCGCTGCTTCGAACATGGAAATCCTGATCAAATCATTCAGATCGGCAAAGCCATCCGCGGTAACACTCTCAACCTCAGCATGGATGCTTTCGGATGTCACGTCGTGCAGAAGGCATTCGACTGTGTGCCTGAAGAATACAAGGCTATCATGGTGCACGAGCTTCTTCGCCGTATTCCAGAGACCGTCATTCACCGCTACGCTTGTCACGTCTGGCAGAAGCTGTTCGAGCTTCGTTGGAGCGGCTCGCCACCACAGATCATGAAATTCGTCAACGAAGCTCTCAATGGCATGTGGCACGAGGTGGCACTTGGCGAGACTGGCAGTCTTGTTGTCCAGAACATCTTCGAGAACTGCCTCGAGGAGGACAAGCGTCCATGCATCGACGAAATTCTTTCGAGCATCGATGTGGTCGCCCACGGCCAGTTTGGCAACTGGTGCATCCAGCACATCTGCGAGCACGGCTCCATCCCAGATCGCACTCGCGCCATTGACCACGTCATTCGCTTTGCCAGTGAGTACAGCATGGATCAATTCGCTTCCAAGGTCGTCGAGAAGTGCCTCAAGATTGGTGGCAACAACTTCCTCGATCGCTACCTAGAGCGCATCTGCGAGGCCCGCCAAGATCGCCCACGCATGCCACTCATCGACATCTCTGGCGACCAGTTCGGCAACTACCTCATTCAGTACATCCTCAGCAGCGCCGAGCCACAGCGTCGCGAGGACGTTGCCGCCCAGATCCGCAAGCACATGGTCTCTCTCCGCGGCTCCAAGTATGGCTCCCGCGTCGCCATGTTGTGCTGTAATCCCGCAGTCACCACCCGTCCAGGTCCACCAGCTGGTCTCCCAATGGGTCGTGGCAACGGACCCTTCGGCCACAGCAGCTTCGGTCAGGACATGTCACGTCCCTTTCCTACTGAGCGTGCCTACGTCGGCCGCGGTGGCTATGGCGGATACCGCTAAACTACTTCACATCTGTTGACATCTGCGGAGACATACAACCTTCGCCCTGCCACTGATCCTTACACAAAGGATCTGCTGCCATACGAATGCTCATCTACGCTGCCGCACAGGCGCGCTTGTTCTGATAACTTTCTACACCATAGCTATCGCTGGGCCACATCGCCCTTGGATGAAGAGCATGGTTACAACAGTTGCTACCAACTATATGTTGGCAGTCTTGTTACAAGGCAGCAAGCGTTGCCGGCCGGGTTTGCACATCACCCTAACATCTTAGCCATTGAATGTATTGGCAATGTTTTCCGTTGTTCGAAGAAAAGGAGGATATCAGGGTTGCGTACAGATGGATGGAGATTGTTGAGTGTCAACATCTTATGCAACCATGATGGAGGTCCGAGATTGTCATAATAGTGCTTCAGTGTTTCGAGAAAATAATGCGATCTGTTTTGCTTTAGTTCGCCTGTCTTCACTTCACTTCCGTTGTCTCTTGATGTGCCAGATACGTTGTTTCGCTGATCGTCTGATTGACCAAGCCAGATAGGCCCGTCGCAATTGCCTCACATCGCGTGTCTGGAGTTCTCTCGAACCGCGTGTTTCGCTAGCTTGTTCGGCGCGCTTGCCGTATGAAGAGCTTCACTTTTATTCATCGTCAGCTTCAGCTTCATCTCCACTTTCAGCTGGAGCAAACTTTCGAAACAACAAACACCACCTCGTTGAAGAACATACAAGCTTGCTCTGACGCGATGGCCGGCGACAATGTCGACACAATTGTTGGGCGCCTAGTCTTTCTGGCTGCATCAGCGCCGGAACCGCTGACCACAGAGCTGAAGAATGGCTTTTTCGATTTGGCGCGAACCCTCTCTGCAACTTCTCGTGCGACCGCTGGCGACAATGTCGACACAATCATTGGGCGCCTTATCTTACTAGCTGCATCAGCGCCGAAACCGCTGGACACAGAGCTGAAGAATGGCGTTTTCGATTTGGCGCGAGCCCTCTGTGCGACTTCTCGAGCGACTGCCGCCACAGCAGCGAGCCCCAAAGCCTCTGATACTCAGGCCGCGCAACCAAGCAAGACTATTGCATCCTCAAGCTCACCTGCGAAGGATCCAACGCGCGATGAAGCTCGCGTCGAGCAGCATTTGCCAAGCAGACGATGGGAAGATAGAGGCACTGGTACACATGTGCATCGACAGCCATCTTCGCACGACACTGACCAGTTATAGG
Organism: Sphaerulina vaccinii; assembly: GCA_022570795.1. Taxonomy (NCBI): domain Eukaryota; kingdom Fungi; phylum Ascomycota; class Dothideomycetes; order Mycosphaerellales; family Mycosphaerellaceae; genus Sphaerulina; species Sphaerulina vaccinii. Next base: position 363,145 of record JAKUDP010000001.1, read on the forward strand.
TGTCCAGCAGCCCGTGCCACCAGAAGTTCGCAGCAAGTTGCCTCTGGACCTTGAGTCGAGGGATCCGCCATTACAAGCTCGACCCCAACCCGCCTTACTAGGTGAGCGCGATGCCGGCCATGGGCGTCTGTCGCCACCGCCACCTGTGACCAGTTGGCCATGGCAGGCAAAACTGCAACAGAAGTATACGCAGCCTAAAGTGGACTCACAGCCACGGGAAGAAGCTCGTCGAACAGAAACGTTGCCGGTCCAAGAAAGTAAGTATGGCGGGATACCAGGCAAGTTCTTCTTCACGGAGCTCAAGCCACTGCAGCGAAAGACACCAATCTAGCTTTCGCGAAAAGACATTCGCACTTTCAGAGGTACTTGCTGACACTTCGTCCTACTAACTGTAGACCGTAAGCGATCCCGCTCTCCAGAAGACCATCACTCGCCTCAAAAGAGGATCAAGCAGGAAGCAGCACCTGAGGCCGAGGCTGTGTCCGCAAGCGGCTCGAATACATCCACCGACGCAAAGCCAGCGACCAAGACGACACGCGGAAAGCGCGGCGGGCGCTCAGTGCGCGAATATAGGGAACGTCGCCTTGAGCATGCGGCATGGAGAGCTTCGCAGCGAAAGGCGTGAGGCGAGAGCGAGAGAGCATCGACTGCAATGCAGCTGAAAGCGGCCTTGAGGCGGGATGTTCAGGAACTATCACCAGATCTCGAAGCAACTGGCGGGATCCTGTCGAGCCTGAGAAAGATGTCGAGAGTAGGAATCTCATTCCTGATGGCAGACAAGATTTGTATGTCCAGGTCTACCAGAAGCCTTGATCGTCCACTCCCACTAGGGCATGGACGTGTCTGTACATCAAGCCGAGACATCCAGGAGGATGTGGCGACATGTACATTGATGATGGTACTGTCAGCACGATGTCCAGAGGCCGACGAAGGACACATAATGGTAGCAAGAGAATCCATCTGATGGGACAGCGCAACATGCGCTATACCACTTCAGGAAGATGACTATGCCTCATTGGAGTTTCGACAATCTCTTTGCTATCCATGTCTCTTCTATTCTCTTTTCCTCCGTCTGCCATATGCACACCTCTCTCGATTGTCGTCTCATTGGTTGCAATGAAGCACCCGAGACTATCAGTGAGGCGCAACGTGCCTTCGTGCTATTAGCAGAACAGGTTCTGCAGAGGCTTGGCTTTATTCTAGCCAACTGGCCACCTCCCTTTATCATCCTGATCCCAGCCGTTCATCGGCATCCGTATTAGGTCCGATTGGAGCTCCTCATTTATCGCGCAGGCATGCGGCATCATCGAAGGCGCTGTATAGCAAAAGGAAGGACTATGTTATGGTACAAGAGAGATGGAAGCAGTGTAGGTGAAGTCTAGAGCAGCCAAGGGTGTCTCCGCGAGACTAGCTGAGGCTATATCGTGCATGGCCGGAAGGGATAGGAATGGGCGGGCAGCAACGGATCTCATGGATGAGGGGTGTTCTGGGGCATGCAGCTTCATCGATCACGGTTGTAGACACGGCTCTCCGTCGTCGGCCTCTAGGAACAGTGGTATATAATAATACTTGAAGACAAGCGTTCGCGCGAGAAGGTAGAAAAGTACATCCTCGGACAGTTCTTTTTGTTATAACGTCAGCGAGTTTTCGGTCCGCAATCTGAGCTTTGATTCACCCCACCTTCACCTTTGTGGACACAAAACTTCTCCCAACAACATCAACTCACTTCCTTCTTGACAACAAACACAAAGTGAGATCTTCTGAACAATCGCAGCTTCATCAACCTTTCACTGACTCTCGACAGCTTCTTACCCAAACAACAACACCACTCAAAACGCGAAAATGGTTGTCAAGGTGAGCAAAGTCAGGATCTACAGCATTGGAGTGGCAGGATAAGATAGGAAACACATGCTGATACATAGACAACAGTGCGGTATCAACGGCTTCGGCAGAATTGGACGTATCGTCTTCCGCAATGCGTAAGTCGAGCAAGAGCAGTGGTTTGGAGCGAGGACACAATGAGAGCTGACTGAAGGACAGTATCCAGCACGGTGACGTTCAGGTCATCGCCGTCAACGACCCTTTCATTGAGCCACACTACGCCGTAAGTCACCGCCCACGGCATAAGCTCATCCTCAAGGAGAAGGACGAGTGGCAAAGAGCTTGGAATGGCGAACTAATACACTCCACAGGCATACATGCTGAAGTACGACTCGACCCACGGAATCTTCGATGGCAAGATCGAGGTTGATGGCTCCGAGGGCCTCATCGTCAACGGCAAGAAGATCAAGTTCTACATGGAGAAGGACCCAGCTGCCATTCCTTGGGGCGAGGCTGGCGTCGAGTACGTCGTCGAGTCCACTGGTGTCTTCACCACCACCGACAAGGCATCTGCCCACATCAAGGGAGGCGCAAAGAAGGTTGTCATCTCTGCCCCATCCGCCGATGCACCAATGTTCGTCATGGGCGTCAACAACAAGGAGTACAAGTCCGACATCCCAGTCATCTCCAACGCCTCATGCACAACCAACTGCCTGGCTCCTCTCGCCAAGGTCATCCACAGCGAGTTCACCATGATTGAGGGTCTCATGACCACCATCCACTCATACACCGCCACCCAGAAGACCGTCGATGGTCCATCCGGCAAGGACTGGCGTGGAGGCCGTACTGCGGCCCAGAACATCATCCCATCCTCGACTGGTGCCGCCAAGGCTGTCGGCAAGGTCATTCCAGACCTCAACGGCAAGCTCACCGGCATGTCCATGCGTGTGCCAACTGCCAACGTCTCCGTTGTTGACTTGACCTGCCGCATCGAGAAGGGTGCCACTTACGACGAGATCATTGCTGCCTTGAGAAAGGCTTCCGAGGGCGAGCTCAAGGGTAAGATTTAATCTCTACTGACTAGCAAACAACGCGAACTTCAGGACAGACATGCTAACTCTTTTTCTTCGCAGGTGTCCTCGCCGTCACCGATGACGACGTTGTCTCCAGCGATCTCAACGGCAACATCCACAGCTCCATCGTCGACGTCAAGGCCGGTATCTCCCTCAACAAGAACTTCGTCAAGCTTGTTTCCTGGTACGACAACGAGTGGGGTTACTCCCGCCGTGTTGTCGACCTTTTGGCATACATTGCCAAGGTTGATGGCAACGCTTAAGCGATGTCTCTTTCCAACACCAGTTTTCAAAAGCACGAGCAATACCTACAGAGCAGATCAGCAAGTGGTTGGGCATATTAGCGCCGTCCACGTGCGGACTGGCACAGGGCTATGCGGTGCATTGCACGATTGTAGCTAGCACACAGCGAGCTAGACGATTATGACATTACAAATGAGACACAAGCATTTCACGAGCAAGCGCCTCTTCAAATGATCGTTGGCGGGCTCTCTACGAAGTCGCCTTGTCTTCAGGGTGCTGTGATGTTCGACACTGACAACGGAGAAGAACGGAGAGGTTGCATCTGAAGACTAGCTTCGTGTCTGATGTCTCTCGCAATCGCAGCCGTCTATGCAGCTCAGAGCAGAGACAGTGTATGCCGGCAACGTTTATTTCCTCGAGCCTTGGAGGTCCCTAGGTCACACACGTTTGAACGTCTTGTAACTTTGTTGGAGCTACCTCTCGCTTAGGGTTGCCCTAAACTACTGGGACATAGTCAAGGTCTGAACCTCATTGCTAATCGATGTTCTCTAGAGAGCTTCCAGACTCAGCTACCTTGACAAGAATGCTTGGGAAGTTTGACATCCATCCCGCAAAGGACGAGCCTGCAATCTGAGAATGACCAAATTAATGAAATTTTGGAAATATCAACATTTTGGATGTCCAAGCTTGACCAATACTGAGTACTGGCTACATGCCAGAGCAAAGGAACAATCTACAAGAAAGTGATCGATCGCAATGAACGGTTCTCTAGTGACATCGAAGATACGATGATACTGTCAGGCGTCAAAGAGTCATCTCTCGCGAGAGACATGTCGTGAATGCTCGATAGTTTGCAAGTCGATATGCTAGCTCAGAGTCTACGAACAGAGATACTTGTTCGCCCTTCCTACACGACACCCATCAAGTAGTTGCTGCGAGCCATATATACTTGATCTAACACATGTGACTTCCTGCTCAACACGGAAGGAAGTTCATGTTCCTGCAGCACTTTTGAGTTTGTCCCTCTCCTAGCCACATTGGGAACTTTGGTGAGGGGTTGTGGTATCCAAACTTTAAACAGCAGCGTTCTGCATAACCGTAGTGCTGTACAATGCAATCCAGGTACTGAATGCTACGATAATGCCTATGGAGTCCACCAGCAAGGTGAAGCAGAGACGATCGCGACGAGTCTGCGAGAACTGCCATATTCGAAAGCTTCGTTGCAATGTCGAAGAGAATGGCACTCCATGCTCGAATTGCGTAGTCTACCAGTCTTCTTGTACTGTGAGACGGAGGAAGAATCAGAGGTTCGGTGCATCTGACTCTCGTCATCGAGTTGTGCTGACAGTCGACTACCAGGAGAGAGTCAGTGCTGTCAATCGACGCACGTAGCCCGAACGCTTCGGAAAGATCACCTTCGACGGCAGTATTCTCAATCAATTCCGTCTCAGCTCGAACTCCACAAGATAGCAATGAAGCAACAGCAGCAGCACCTCCCGCTGGCCCATCGCTCTGGTGGGACAACAACAGTAACAGTACTCCAAGACCAGCAACCGACAATGCCCTTCCAACTTCCCTCGGCAATGAGTCCTACGACTTTGGACATATGACCGATCTTGACGATATCTTCGCTTTCACAGGCACCAATGTGCCTTCAGTTCCAACGCATAGCTTCACCACTCCACAGTCTCCTCCCGCTGTCCAGCTATGCGGTCATTTGGGCTCAGATGACCTCGCTTTCTTGCGCAGCCAAGGATGTCTAGATCTGCCTCCAGCGCCTCTGTTTCGAGAACTCATGCTTCACTACTTTCGATTCGTTCATCCAAACCTCCCGATCGTGCCTCAGGATCTGTTCTGGTCGAAGTGGAATGGCGAAGAGTTCCAGCTCAGCAAGTTCTCCCTCCTGCTAGTTCAAAGCATGGTCTATGCGGTATCAAGCTATGCAGATATAAGTATGATATCTGCTCTAGGCTTCTCCAACAAGCGCGAAGCTAGGAATTCCTGCTATCGAAAGGCAAAGGCATGAAGGTCCGTATTCGTTGCAGTTGGAGAGCAGAAGTGCTGACTCTTGCACAATTAGCTACTTTTCGACTTCGAGGCAGAGAAAGATCCTGTATCGAACGCGCAGGCTTGCTTGTTGCTGACTTATGAGACTGGCGATATGAAGATGCGGATCAACACTTCTTGGCTCATGAATGCTATCAGATTCGCTCGGATGGCGAGAGCCGATTGCTTCTATCGATTCAACACAGTCGATCCTCAAAGGGCGAAGATGCTGAAGCGTTTGTGGTGGGGCGTCGTCTTCCGTGATCGAATATTGTCCCTGGGACTTCGCCGGACACTCCATGTCAAGCTGGATCCAACCTGGGAGGACGTCCATGGTCGTCTGCGAGAGGAATACGTCCTACACGCGGCAGACTTCGATTCCGAGCTCGGCGTTTCGCCAGTCCACAGCCTCAAGACTCAACTTCGTTTAGTGGAGCTGGCTAGCGTCACTTGTCGCTTGATGCACTCTCTTTCCACAGCCCTCGATACGATGTATCATCATGAGGGTTTGGAAGAAAGAATGGAAGCGGTTTCGAGATCTCTAGTCTTGAGCATCAACAATCTTCATCGAGCCATTGGAGAACTGCAGCATTGGCACGAAGGTGCAATACAGATATTTCCGTCTCCTGTGAGCCTTGATGATTCTGAGACGCACGAGTCTGTCATGATATATGCCAATGTGCTATTCATCTTTCAGTCCTCGGCGATCTTTGCGCTTCATACCAATCTCATCTTCATACACGAGCTGGTGCCCGCATCAAGGTCGTTGCTGGACAAGGATACGATAGAGGAAGCTGTGGAAGCTCTTGAGGACGCCAATGGCGATATTATGCAGCGCACCCGGGAACTGGTACAAGTTCGACTCCTGAACTTGCTGCCGATCAGCGTTACACCACTCATGGGCCCTCCGCTACTGCTGCAGGCCATCAATCTAAGCGCAGTACGAGGCACTCAGATGGAGGCAGTGGAAAGCCGCAAGCTTGACATCTTCACTCGCACGCTGGAAAGCTCTCGAGAACGCTTCCATGGCTCAGACTTTGTTTACAACGTGCTCCGGAATATGATTGCTTATGCAGAAGATGATGAGAAATTCATGGTCGCTATGAAGAACTGGCGGAGAGGCTCTGAAGACTCGATTGCCCACAATGGCGGACAGAGACAGTTCCGACTCGATTGGTCTAATCTGGTATGCCAGAGGCCTAGACTCTTCCTGCGCCTAATGATGCACTTGGATCGTGCTTTCTGTACGGGGCTTCCACCCGAAGAGACCGACTTCCCGCAAGGACTGCAGAGACATGCGGCGTAACGAGATTCATAGACCATCCAGCTTCTTGGCTTCGGATTTCTTGCTGGTCGCTGTGGGCATTTGTGCTATAAGAGGAATCGATCGAAGCTCAGCGTGGGTATCAAGGTAGTGTTGTTCAGCGCTCGAAAGCAGAATCGTGTACGGTATACTGTCCAGCTCGAAAGCTGAGTGTGCTGTCGATATGTATGTTGCGTTGCGCTCGCAAGAGGAATCGAGCATCCAGGTTTCGTTCCAAGAAAGATGTCCAAGCCCGAGCATGCTGAGTTGAGATACGATAGCTTGGTGGTCGCTCTTGGATCGAGACGGTTGTGGGCCACTGAATGAATGCCATGAGACCTAAACAGCAGCATCCGCCACCTGAGTCTCTTCATTCCACCACTGGAGAAAATCCTTCAGCCTTTGCGTCCTTTCACGTGCAAGTTTCTTGCCAGTTTCTGTTTTCATCATGCTTTCGATCTTCAGTAACTTCTCATCGAAGTGGTCCACACTGCCCTGCAGACCACGAGCAGATGCCTTCACGGCACCGAATGCAAACACGCGGCCAATGCCTACTGCTCCAATAGCATCCAGTCGATCCGCGTCTTGAACAATAGCGAGCTCCGGATGTGAGTTGATATGTGCTTTGACAAGCTGCGGCCGTTTTGTCTCGTTCGTGTATGATACATTCTCCACGATCAACGCGATCTTTGCCACATATTTTGGGGCCAATCCATTCTTGCTGAGAAGCGACGATACCAGTTGTTCCGCGTTCTCGCCAGGTTCGACATACTTCTTATCGCCAACATCGTGAAGCAGAGCACCGAGGATGACGGATTGCTCATCGAATTGTTTCGTAGGCTTGGCTTTGATCTCTTCTGCTAGGATGTGTTTTGATAGAGCCAGTACTCGGAGGATGTGGTTGAAGTCATGCGAGCAATCGTAGCGACTCATGTAGTCCTGGACATATTTATAGACGTTTTGATATAGCCCCGTGTTTTCGAAAACGGCTTTGCTGTCGTCCTGGAGGCTGCCCATGATGATCCAGATTGTGTATATTAATGAGTGTCCAAGAAACTGATCTGCTGAAAGTCAACAATATATAGTCCAATGTTCTTCCAGGCCGTAGTCGCGTGTATTTGGGAGGCAGACGCGTTGAATTGAGGTGAAGGATGAAGTAATCAGCTGCAAGTGAGCACGGACCCAGACGACAGCTCGATTCGCAACACCGACCTGCCTGCCTTAGCTTCAAAACACCCATTCGCCATCATCACGAGAGCACGAAACAGAACACTTCCCACCTCCCGCCATCACCGCTACATCGACCGCATACCACAAATAACGACCGACGATGCCAGCGACCACGGCGGAGACGCTGCAACTCGTCAACCGCACTGTTTCCGTAGCGCCTCTTGTCCTACTCTCCGCAGCAGATCACTATGGACGCTCGGCAAAGGGAACGCGGAAACGTGTGGTGGGTGTGCTGCTAGGACAGAATGATGGCAAGAGTGTGAGAGTGTCAAACAGCTTTGCTGGTGAGCGATATGTGCTGAGGATGGTGCTGAAGGATATGGTCTGACAATATACAAACAGTGCCTTTCGAAGAAGATGAGAAGGACCCTACAGTATGGTTTCTGGATCACAACTACGTCGAATCGATGAACGACATGTTCAAGAAGGTCAACGCGCGCGAAAAGCTCATCGGGTGGTACCACTCTGGGCCAAAGCTGAGGGCGAGTGATCTCGAAATCAACGAGCTGTTCAAGCGGTACACTCCAAATCCCCTTCTGGTCATTATCGATGTCCAGCCGAAGGAGGTGGGCGTACCAACAGATGCCTACTTTGCTGTAGAAGAGATCAAAGATGTAGGCTGTTCAACTTTTCCTTTTAAGAGAGGCTGGGTGCTAATGTTTACTAGGATGGCACAACCACATCGAAGACCTTCGTACACACACCGAGCACAATCGAAGCAGAAGAGGCAGAAGAGATTGGTGTGGAGCACTTGCTGCGCGATATTCGCGATGTAGCAGTTGGCACACTCAGCACGAGAATAACGAGCCAGCTGGAATCGCTGCAAGGGCTACATCTGCGGTTACAGGATATCGGAAAGTACCTGCAGAAAGTCCTTGATGGCGATCTTCCAGTGAACCACGCAATCCTCGGCAACCTCCAGAATGTCTTCAACCTACTGCCCAACCTGTCAACGCCCAAGGAAGTCGGGAAGGATCTACCTTCACTCAACGGTATCGTTAACGGCGCTGTTGGTGTGTCAGGCGGGCACACCGAAAACTCAGAGCTTGCACGCGCAATGAGCATCAAGACCAATGATCAGCTCATGTCTATCTACCTGTCGAGTCTGATAAGAGCAATCACCGCCTTCCACGATCTGATCGAGAACAAGATACAGAACAAGCGACAGCAGGAAGACGAGGATACCAAGAAAGACGAGGACAAGAAAGATAAAGACCTCAAGAAGGAAGAGAAGCTGATGTTGAACGGCACATCGGAGAAGGCAGATGATGCCACCAAAGAGGGCGCAAAGAAGGATGATAAGGGCAAGAAGAAGGGCTGAAACAAAGGCTATGGCATTGACGATACATGCAGTACGAAGCATTAGCGACGGCGTCAGGAGGTTCGTGGCCTGGCAGAGCGCATGAGAGCGCCACCAGAGTACCAAAGTCAGCTGTACATTACCGCAGATAAGACCAACGACGAGGCTGAACTACAGTTTAGCATGATACGAATAGAGCTAAACCTGACGAAGAGCCTCTCTTCCGACTTTCTTTCGTCTGCAGACGCCACCCACTCAAGTCATTGAGTCCAACGGAGCAATGAGGACCGGCAAGCTCATGGCTCGGCTGCCACGAAGATCGCTTCACTACTCTACTCACAGTAGCACGAGCATCGTTGTCATCAGGCGTGGGACTCAAGTTCAGTCTTGGGCACTTCATCCAGGAGACATGGAACTGGTCAGTCACTCAGTCGTACCAGCCTGCAGCAGAGCCCGCTAATTCCTCCACGGTTACCTCTTTCTCCTCTACAAAGTGAGAGAACGCGCTGCAGTGCTCAACCAACAGACAAGCGAGCAGATGCTTACATATCGGCATGTCATTTCCTCGCGTAAGTCCACCAACTAGCCATTCGGTCTGCATCGTCCCATCATGATCTTCCACTTCTCGATCAGACTCTGCCGCCGAAGCTGGGAAAGCCGAGAAGATGAAAGCTGGACAAGAACAACTCCACGCTTGTAATCGTACCTCGTAGTAATTGACGTGTTCGTAGTTTGAATTACGATGATTGTGTTGCTGTGCTGATCGAACCATGTGTAGACGCGTTGCTTGTGCTTGTGTTGTGTGTGACTGAACTTTGAGACGACTGACGAGGTTTCGATCTAGCAAGTCCAGTGCTGGAAGAATTTCTTTCTCAAACAGGACGTAGAGGGTTAAAAGGACCCTTTTGCCTTCTGGAGGGAAATCTCGGAGTGGGTTGGAGATTTGTGAGGCTTCGATGCCAGCTGATGGGATGGCATTTATGAGGGAGGTCACCCATTCTCGGGGGCTGGCGTTTGCGATCGACATCTTGTGGTTCTGAGGGCGCCCAAGATGATTGGAAGTTGTCTTGCCTGTTCGCTTGCTCTGCGATCCCATTGAGCAGCTATCGATATGGATCGCTTAGGTAGAGCCTGCCAATGTCAACATACCATCGAGGCTGAGACGCAGAGGGATCGTGTCAGACAGTGTGCCTTACGCTGATTCGATGCGTACAGAGTGAGCCCAATGGCTCTCAATGCTAACCGCGAGCCTTGCAGATGGCGGCCTCTGAACTCTCTGATCAGGCGGTGGTGTGTTGTACTGCCGAACGGAGTTCGCCTGAACAGGGAGAAGTGCGCACTCTGTACTTCATGACCGATTCCACGTATTGCTGAGACACCCTCCACGCATTGTGTACTAGAGTCTCGAGTGTGATGATCATGTTGGAGTCGCGACAAACGCCGAGCTCATGACGCGCTTGGGCATTGGAGAAGGAGCGACCCGCAAGAGGCTCGTGCACAAGGAAACAAGGAAGGAAGACGGAACACTGCCAAAGTTGACTCGTGACATGAACAACAACTCTTTTCAAACATGGACTTTCCAGACAGAGCACGCGTGTGTCGCGCCTCGGCGAATAATAGCACCTGGGAACACCTTCACATGCACATCCCACTCTCCTCAGCTGGTCATCTGGGACTCACACGGGATCAAGCTCTCCAATGCTGATGGTTGTCAGCTGTCAATGCCCCCAATGGCGAACATCATGCGCGCCGGAGCTGAAACGGATACTCAGTGGACAATATGGAACAAACGAGTCACCACTTAAGTTCGGTTTATCGCGGCCTCCAGTCATGCTGGATGAGGAGGCATCCACACCTTTTCACGGGCGCTTGTGCATCGCAGACAAACAGATGACCCAGTTCCGAGACCAAACGGACCTATGAACCTGTGCTTGGCCGCTTGCACGGTGGCGCAGCCAACAACACTCACCATGCCAGCATGCCAGCAACTGCCTTCCCTGCTGACGGCGCTTTTACAGAAGCCTCGGAAGAGTCAGGCCATGGACGGACGTCCAGTGGATCAAAGGACATTGACGACAGTGCTTGATAAGTCAATGCGAAATCCTCTGACGGGGCAAGGTTTGGTCGCCACCGAAGCGTGGGGAGTATGACTCCGATCACAGGCAGCCATTGTCAACGTGGGTTATACCACCTCATTGGTCCTATTACTCGCTACATTTCTGGCACATTCGGACGAGGCGCATGATTACAAGGCATCCTTTGGGCAGCTACAGTCAATGGCCTCCTGCTGTCTTATGTCTGCGCCTTCCCTGTTTGTGTGTCATCTGCATTGCAGTCGCCCGTCACAGAAGCCTGCTGGTCTTCTGTCTTCTGGTAGCTCTGTGACTCTCCGCTGTACCAAACCAGCAGGAGCGTACCATTACCGCTGACTACTTTAGGTAGCAACGACACTGGTCTTTTAATACTACTACCTTACATCTTGCACCCTCGCGACGACATCTCCGGACTTTAGCGGACACACCACGCATACAGCACAGCACTTCGCCACATTTCATAAGCCCGACCATATAAGAGAGCCTACACCCTCACATGGTAGATTACCCAACGACATCAACAACGACATTCACAAAATGAGGAGAGTCGATGCATTTCACCAACTCCTCACGCCTGAGGAGCCCACGAGAGATAGCTTTGAGGATAGCCAGCCTACGAAGAAGCCCATAGAGCCACGATCGCCACCAGAGTCGCCCACTTACGACCGTCTTCTCTACGAGGAAGACGACCACCGCGCGCGCGTGCCACTATTCGGCACCAACACCACTCCGAGGGCGACACCAGAGCGAGAGCCGACCCCAGTAACAGCAGCGCCTGTCTTGCCCTCAGTCGTCACAACACAGCCGCAGGCACGCCAGCAACCCAGCTTGTCGTCAAAAGGGCCTCCTGTCGCTAGCTGGAGGGCAATCTTCGAAGCCGATCGACCAGGCCACTACGATAACTGTATGAAAGAGATCAAGATGCTCAAGGACTTGAAGCGTCAGCATGAGGCGGCAAAGAAGGAGGCGCTAAAGCTACCGCCGCCCACCTCACCAGTCCAACGCGACTCTCACACCAAACGACTACTTGAAAGTCTGGGCAAGGACAGAATTACGAAGGTTGGCACTACTGCTCCGGTCGCGATCAGAGCACGAACGGAGAAACTCGTCGCGACGAGGCCTTCGCGAGCAGGACCAGTAGACGAGTTGCGGAAGAGCCAAACACCGCCCAAGCGTGCTAGCAGGCAGACGTCCACACCTGCCAATGTGCTCGGCGGCCTACATCATGCTGCAGCACCAAAACCACGTACTCGTCAGCCTCCCAGCAAGATGGTTGAACGCAAGGACCAACATTGGCAAGACGTTCCCGATTACTGTCCATCGATATCGTCGCTGGACACTGGAACTAAGAAGCTTACTGTGGAGTGGACGAACAAGAATCACCAAGATCTGAGCAATGATGAGGATCGCGACAGCCTGCACCCACAAGAGCTGGTCGTGGCATCGACGCTGAGGCTGAAGTGTGATCGCTACATGCTAATCAAGCGTCTCATCTTTCAGGAGAAAGTCAAGTTCCTGAAAGAAAATAAGGAGTTCAATAAAACCTCCGCTCAAAACTGCTGCAATGTGGACGTCAACAAGATTAGTAAAATTTGGCAGTCATTCAACGACGTTGGGTGGTTTGACAAGCACTGGTTCGAGAAATTCTTGGAGTAGATGCTCATCCTCCCGACTTCTTGATTTACAGACGCGATTGCATTCTCCTAGCACATAATTTGCTGGACAACTTTCCTTTACTGGCTCGACGAAGCAAACTGGTGTTCACCGATGACACCCTTTCGGCACATTCTTGCGACTTTCCCGCTCAGATTGCTCGACACTTTACTATGCAACAGATTGCACGCGACACCTGCACGGCTTGGAGTTTGGGATTACAGGTTATGATATGGATATGGCCGGCTCTGGCAGTGGCCTCGACGATTTATGGGATGTACGATTTTGCATGAGGACATGAGTGCATCTGACCCACTACGGGACCTGTGAATGAGACACAGAGGAGGGCATTCGGAGTTGATGTGGTGGGCATCGCTCTAATACTTGTTTTGGTTGCATTATACCCCCCGCTCTAGCTAGAGACGATGATTTAGCAATGACGATCGTGAAGTATTTTCTAATTCTCCTTCAACACTGTTCTGACTCGAGTGAGTGCCTGATCATCAAGTGAAGTGCTCAGGACGTTTTCACATGAAAGCCCGTGCACGCGCTCTCATCCTTGATTCTGATTCTGATTTTGCAGTGGTCTATGTCTCACTCTAGTAGGGTGATCTTCGCGGCATTGCGAGCTCGATCTATGTATGCCTCCTTGAATGTGCTTCACTTTAATCTACACATGCTCAGACAGCGCCGTGGACAGTATTGCTGCCATCAATCCTTAGCGCAAACCAAGCATCGCTAGGAACACGTTGCGCGTCTTCGAAGTGTGGAACGGTCCACGGGTACTAGCGCCTTGCAGCCGATCTCAGGGATGTCAAGCTATTTTGAATGGATGCGTACGAGTATTTCCCTTCTTCTACTATCAAGGCCACGCAGCAATCGCAGAGAAGGGGTAATACCATCTCTTCAAGCGATGGTCATCGTGCTTTCTCACTTCTTCATCTTCCTTTCTCGCTCGTGTTCGTTATAGAACTAATTCGATTCACCTTCATTGAGTGTTGCTGCTTTCGAGGGGTCCCCTTCAGCTTCGAGCGACCCCCGACTCTTCAGCCTTTCCACAATCCTTGCGCGCAACGACTAAGTTCGCGTAGAGCACGAGCAGCGCGATACCACATTCTCATACATCCGCCGTTATGGCGACCACCATCAACGCGTCCTCGACGGGGATCGACACACAGGCCGATCTCAGAAAACGAAATGTCGCTCAAATCAATGGCAGCTACGTCGTGCCCAAGGACGTAGCCGATAAGCTGGATGAGAAGACGAAGCAGAAGGTATGCTAGAGTGTGGATGAGACTGAGGAGAGGAGAGATGAGCTCAATCACTGACATCTACAGACATCCTCCATCCTCCAGACACTCGATGACTACGAATTCCTCATCGCGCCCATCATCTTCACAGCCTTGTCATTCTTCACACGCATGTGGAAGATTGGCCTCTCCAACATCGTGACATGGGACGAGGCACATTTCGGCAAGTTTGGCTCGCACTATCTCAAGCGCGAGTTCTACTTCGATGTCCACCCTCCGCTCGGAAAGATGCTGGTCGGACTGTCTGGCTACCTGGCTGGCTACAACGGATCATTCGAATTTAAGAGCGGCGAGACATATCCTGAAGAGCTAGACTACACCTTCATGCGGGTGTTCAACGCGGCGTTCGGCGCACTCTGCATTCCCCTGGCATACTTCACAGCCAAAGAGCTGCACTTCAAGCGGCCTACAGTCTGGCTGGTGACGATGATGGTACTGTTCGAGAACAGTTATACTACCATCAGCAGATTCATCCTGCTGGACAGCATGCTTCTGTTTTTCACCTTCACGACGATCTTCACCTGGGCCAAGTTCCACAACCAGCGACACGACCCCTTCTCCATCGGCTGGGGTTTCTGGTTGACCATGACTGGTCTCTCCATTGGCTGCGTATGCAGTGTGAAGTGGGTTGGCATGTTCGGAACTGCTCTAGTCGGACTTTACACCATCGAGGATCTCTGGAACAAATTTGGCGATCTCAAGATGCCAAAGGTCGAGCTCGCGGCACACGTTGGCTTCCGTGTCATTGGTCTCATTGTCATCCCAATGATCGTCTACATGTTCTCTTTCTACCTGCACTTCCTGGTTCTGGAGAACAGCGGCCCTGGTGATGCTCAGATGTCCTCCTTGTTCCAGGCCAACCTCAAAGGAACGGAAGTTGGAAAGGATAGCCCATTGGAAGTGGCATATGGTTCTCGTGCCACACTAAAGAACATGGGCTACGGAGGTGGTCTATTGCATTCCCACGTTCAGACATACCCTGAAGGATCGAACCAGCAACAGATTACCTGCTACCACCACAAGGATGCCAACAACGACTGGTTCTTCTACCCCAACCGAAATGAGCCAGACTATGACCCAGCAGGCGAGCTCCAGTTCGTTGGAGACAAGGCTGAGATTCGCCTGATCCATGCTCAAACTGGCCGCAACCTTCACTCTCACCAAATCGCTGCTCCAGTCACCAAGGCCGACTACGAAGTCTCTTGCTATGGTAACATCACTGTTGGCGACACGAAGGATCACTGGATAGTCGAGGTCGTCAATGATGCTTCCTCTTACGACTACTCCAAGATTCGCACATTGACCACTGCATTTCGCCTGAAGCATAGAGATCTAGGCTGCTACCTCCGTGCAGGCAACGTCAACCTGCCACAGTGGGGTTTCAAGCAGATCGAAACCACTTGCGTCAAGGAGAACAAGCCTCGTGATCCTTACACACACTGGAACGTGGAGTCCCACGTCAATGAGAGGCGTAAGTAATGGTGATTGAGTATCGTTGGAGTGTATTGCTAACCACTTTTACAGTTCCCGCCAGCGACCCTGGTTCTTACAAGTCTCCCTTCTTCCGCGATTTCGTCCACCTCAACGTCGCCATGATGACCTCGAACAACGCTCTCGTACCAGATCCAGACAAGCAGGATGACCTTGCGTCTGCTCCATGGCAATGGCCACTTCTCAATGTCGGCCTCCGCATGTGCGGTTGGGACGACAATATCGTCAAGTACTTTTTGCTCGGCAACCCATTCGTCTACTGGGCATCCACGGCCTCGCTCTTCTTCTTTGTTGGTCTCTTCGGCTGGTACGCTATTAGGTGGCAGCGTGGCTACGATGAGCTCACTTGGTCCGATCTCGACCACTTCCAGTATGCGGGTATCTATCCAGTAATTGGATGGTTCCTACACTACTTGCCATTCATCGCCATGGCACGTGTGACATATGTCCATCACTACTACCCGGCACTATACTTCGCCATTCTATGCTTTGGATTCTGCATTGACTGGACGACGAGAGCATTGCACAAGGGTGTACAATGGGGCATCTTTGCAGCTCTTTACGCTGTTGTGTTTGGCATGTTCTGGATGTTCCGAGCGTTCTGCTTCGGTATGGAGGGCTCAAACCAGCAATGGAAGCACCTCAAGTGGCTGCAAACATGGAGAATGGCGGATTAGATGTGCAAGGTAGAAAGTGACGAAGAAAAAGCTAGGGTACGATATGATACACACGCTGAGAGGGAGAGGGCGACTAGAGCACGCGAGGACGACACTATTTCGTATTAGGCGGCACAGGCATTGCGTTGGAGTTTAGGAATCGTAGGACCGCAGAGCTGCGGTAGCACCAGACAAAATGTACTCAGTAGCGACAAGTCCCATCCTCTCCAATGACTGAAGATCTAAATGTTGTGTGACATGTGGTGAGACCCATGGCGATATTCAGGGTTCGAGCTGACCGAAATATCCTCGGCGCGTCAATGTTCCTGGCTATCTTCTCTTGGTGTCATTGATCATCACGATTTGCATAAGTACATTGTAGTGCTCGTCTGTCCTTTCGTTGTATCACATCCCGACATGCTGCACCCACAATGGCCATGAATTCCGTCCGACCTCCACTGCTTGAAGCAGCACTCAAATCCTGCACGCGAACCAGACCTTCGCCCGCCTACCGCTATGCTCTCCAGAGACAGAGACCAGCTCGCAGATATGCGTCTGAAGGGCGAAGACCAGCTCCACCGTCCGGCGTGCCGCAGCTGAATCAAGTCTGGTATCCCAAAACGCGAATCGCAGTCGGAATAGTCTTCATTGGTTCCCTGATCTACTCCATGGTATGCCAACTCCTCCTCCTTCTCCGAGATGTGATCTAATGCTATATATGAACAGGTCACAGCAGACAAGCAAGTCCCTCCTCCTCCTCCACCACCACCATCAGACGCGCCCCGATCAGGCCAACAACTCGATGGGCCTTCAATCGCCGAACGCGACACGCTAGCGAAACGAGAATCCGGCGTAACTCAATCCTCTCCTATGCGTCTCCGAATGGAAGCCTACATAAAATCCAAACAACAAGAAATCGTCCGAGCACTAGAAAGCATCGATGGCCAGAAATTCCACATTGACGAATGGGAAAGACCTCATGGAGGCGGAGGCATCAGCTGTGTCCTACAAGAAGGAAACGTATTCGAAAAAGCTGGAGTCAACATCTCTGTTGTGTATGGAACTTTACCTCGAGCGGCAATCAGCAAAATGAGAGTCAATCATAAAGCTTTGGATCCTGATGTGGAAAGTTTGGAATTCTTCGCTTCTGGACTCAGTCTTGTACTGCATCCTCATAATCCTATGGCTCCTACCGTACATTTGAATTATCGATACTTCGAAACTGCGAATCAGGATGGTACGACGAATGCTTGGTGGTTTGGCGGCGGGACAGATCTTACACCAAGTTATCTGTTCGATGAGGATGCTATACATTTTCATAAGACGATAAAGGAGGCTTGCGACGCTCATGATAAGAATTATTATGGTCGCTTTAAGAAATGGTGCGATGAGTATTTCTCTGTCAAGCATAGAGGAGAATCTAGAGGTGTTGGAGGAATTTTCTTCGATGATCTTGATGAGACGGAGAAAGATCAAGAATCGCTGTTTGCTTTCTGTCAGACTTGTCTTAACGCTTTCTTGCCGAGTTATCTGCCTATTATACAGAAGAGGAAGGATATGCCTTTTACGGAGAAGGAAAGGCAATGGCAGCAGTTGAGGAGAGGGAGATATGTGGAGTTTAACCTTGTGCATGATAGAGGTACGGCTTTTGGGTTGAATACACCTGGAGCGAGGATCGAGAGTATTTTGATGAGTTTGCCGCTTACGGCGAGGTGGCAGTATCAGCATGAGCCGGAGAGGGGGAGTAGAGAAGATAGGCTGTTACAGGTGCTTAAGAAGCCTGTTGAGTGGGTGTAGAGAAGTCTGTGAAGTGGCTGTAAGAAGAGCTAGTGTACAGTGTAAGAAATGAAAGCAGTGCAACTGTAGCCACTCTCACCGAGAGTCGTACTTTCCTCATCAAGCGAGCGCATACCGAGGCATCAAGTCCAATGACAGACGTATCTCCAAGGAAGCGACGACATGCGAGACACTTGCAGAGTGTTGGCGGCTGTCGCTCTTTCGGCTGTAGCCATCGATGGGTCGGCCGCAAGAGTACCTGGAGTTGCAACCTCTTCGCCATAACCACCATACTCCAACATATTAGTAGCAGCCTGCACAACTTTCGGTGCTAGAATCTCTGGAGTTGCGACCTCTTTTTCGACAAGATCGCCATTACCATCGGAGCGCGCGTCTATAGGCTCTGCTAGACTTGGAGGCAGTTGGAGAGCGCAGACGCTCGCTCCTTTTCCAGCTGTGGCCATCGATGGCATGTCGGCAAGAGTCACCTGGGTTGCGCCCTCCTGATGACTACCAGTCTCCAGAATGTCAGCCTGCACAGCTTTCGATGCGAGAACCTTCGAATCTGCATCCGTTTCTTTGGCATGATCACCAGTCCCACTGGATTGCTCGCCTAAAAAATCTAGTAAGAGTCGTGGGGATGACGCCTTGGTCGGGAGCGCTTCTTTGCTGGCAGCTGGGATTACCAGGGCTCTGCTGTATACAAGCATCGCATCTTCGGTCCACCTCTGGATCTCTGGGAGGAGGGCATACAGGACACGTCTGTCGTCAGCATTCGAGTCTCCATTGACATCATATCGCAGCCGGTGATGGTCGTCTGTGTTGAGCGAGGCGCCTGCCTTTGGCCACATCACCTCGTATGGTCCCATGTCAGAAGACTTCATGACCTGATGGAGCGTGATAGCGGCAGCGAATGCTTCTTCGAGATACTCGCTCCAGTGCTTGTACTCAAGGCGCTCTTCTTGCTCCTTGCGCACCGAAAGCTTCTGCAGGTGAGGTTGCAGAGTCATGACGGCAGCTCCGCACAACTCCATGGCATATCTGCCAACTTTGATCTTCTGGTATTCCGGATCGGACGCCTGCCTACACGCCATCTCCTTCAGCAACTCAATTGGTCTGTGTCCACGAGCGACCATAGCCGCATTGAAGTACTTCTCGTTGGCGCCAAGAAGCTCTCTCATTCCGAATTGAACATCCTGGGAAGAGTCCTGGTCGAAGACTGCCTCATAAAGTGCTGCGCCAAATAGCGCTTGTAATACGTAGATCTGCTTCAGCACAGGTCCCTGGTCCTGCACGTCGCAGATATAGATTCGCCATCTATGGCCGAAGACTCGCTTGTACAAAGCATCGAGCTCTGGCTCCGGATCGGGCACGAACTTTGCAGGTGCCATGTCGGCTCTGTTCTTCTCCTGAAAGTATGCGAGCGTCGCCTCCCAGATCCGCGACTCGATCTTCTTCATCTTGTTCTCAACCCAGTCCTGGTGTGGTATGACCATGGTATCATCATTAATGGTGATCGCTTGTTTCGGTCGAGCTGCCGCAGTTCGCAGGATTGTGATTGCACGAGTAGGCTGCTCCTGGCTGCGATGCGCGATCTGCTTCCCTCCAACAACTTCCGGCTCGCTCGCCGCCTTTCTGCCTCCTTGGTCGTGTCCTATGTTCGCCGACTTTTCCTGACCACTGACCGTCCTGGGCGCTTCTGTGCTCGAAAACTCCGAGGTCGACATATGCTCGAGCTTCAATCGCTTCTTCACCTGCGCATCCGCGACTCCCAAGCGCTCCTTCATCTGCACATCGGCAAGATCATCCGCTGTCTCTGATCTGGTCTCCTCTCGCTTGCGCTTCCGGGACTGCTCGATGCTTCCAGCGATCTCCTGCTGCTTCTGCTGGCCTTGCGATCTGGCTGCGGCTGTTCTTGACGAAGTTCTGACCTGGCCACCCTTTGTTGGCTCGTAGTCATCATCCTCGTCGTCAGGTGTCAAGTCGAACTCTACGCGCTGCAAATACTCAGGCTGGAACGCATTCGTGCCAGAGTAGAATACTACGGAGAAGTCCGGCGTTGTTGGCATTGGCTTTCTATTTCTCCCGGATCCTGTCATGACCTCTGCGGTCCGTTTTCCGTACTCTTTGAAATCGCGAATGAGCTTGTTCCGCAGTCGATTGGCTTCCGCTTCGATCCCGTCTTCTGAAAGACCTTGAGGATGCTTCTCTTCCACCAGCCGTCGCAGCAGTTGCATCTGAGAGTCCTTCGTTTTGCGTTCCTCCTCAGGGTCATCGTTTATTGCACGCAACACACCTGCAAGATCTGGCAAGTCGTGCTGTGACTTTTGTGGCTTCGGATGCGACGCCATGATGTTGTTGAACGTGGCGAGGATGGCTTGACAACTATGTTTTCAGTGAAGCTTGCAGAGCAAAGTTCTTGTTGGGACCCCTGTTTTCCGCTTCACTCGAAGTGCGCCTCAAAGCTCACTTCGGCATGGAACTCCGCTACAATAGACACTTCCATTGTGGACAGCTTACAATTACATTGGCCTTCAATTGCAGCTTCTTCCACTACAAATTACACATTCTATCCGCCACGCAGCACCTGCTACCACATCGCCTACTGTAACAACATGAGTTCAGTTATGGACAAGCACCAGATAGATGTGGCCGTGACTTCAGATACGGACGAGGACCAGCTGGATATGGCCATTGACTGGGGAACGTATAAGTTTGTTGTTGGCTTCACCATCTCTCGAAACGGCGTCAGAAGTGCGCCAAAGCCTCTCATGATTAACGAGCGGACATTCGAGGTTCGCATGATGGCTACCTGGATAGATGGACGCTTCGTACACGGCCACGAGCTCCAGCAATTGTCCGCCAAGAGAAAGGACCTCAAGATCATAGACTTCTTCAAGCTGCCACTGTATCGAGGGCCGGAGACGTCAGAAATCACTAGAAAGGTCGAAGCCAGTCTAGCTACACTACCCGGCAACAAGACTCTGGACATGCTCATCACCGAGCACCTCGCAGCTGTGGTGGAGGACGCCAAAACCGCACTTCGAAAGTCCCCACTGAAAGTAGACTACCGAGACGATCCTGAAAGGCTCGAAAGGCTCCTCGAGAATATTCGAGTTCGTATCACAATCCCACAAATGTGGACTCCAGATGCGAAGCGACGAATGCAGACTGCTGCTAAGTATGCAGGTATTCGAGTTGCTGTGCTCTCGTACGAACCACAATGTGCGCTCGCGTACCTGATCAACATGGCCGCTCAGAGCAAAGTACAGATTGGTCCTCTAAAGAAAGGTGACAGCATCCTCGTTGCTGATTTAGGCTCGGGCACTGGCGACTTCGTTCGATACAAGCTTGAAGACGACTTGAGTATCGACAGCCGGCTGAAATGCATGGGTCGGTCTAGCGGTGAAATATGTGGGTCCTTCAAGGTCGACGAGGCGTTGCTGGAGAGTCTAAAGAGGAGGCAAGGAACCGAGTGGTACGAGAAAGTGAGGGCACGTCTGGATCTTGACGCCGATGACTTCGAGAGACGAGTACTGGTAGCCATCGAAGAGGCCAAGCAAAAGTTCGGAAGAGACGACGAGGACTTTACCACAGCGAACATCAATGGCGTTGGTGGGGAGTTTCAGTCTTTTCAGTTCCGACGAGTTGACTTCTATGAGGCATTCGAGCCCGTGGTCGCCAAGATCATCGTGGAGATCGACAAGCACAGTGAGCGCGTCATGCCAACAGTCATCCAAATCACAGGAGGGTTCTCGAAATGTCGGTATCTGATGGATAAGTTGCGCCATCGGTACGAAAAACTTGGTTCCATCGTCGTCCGGCCATACGAGACTGATACAGGAGACTCCTTCCCAGTAGTATTGGGCGCTCTTTTACGCTACTCCAACATCACGATCCCGAGACTACCATCACAGTACGGCTACGCAATTCGACAGAGAGAGGTGTTCGACGAGGACCTACACGTAGAGGCGTACAGTGTCACGGAGGATTTCGACGGATCACTAGATTACGATTACAAGCCGTGGGTCCAATTTGATCCATACGATGATGAAGTAAGCGTGGTTGACGATCGCCTTCGTACCATCATTCAAATGGATCAAGTCCTCGACCCAGGCGAGACAGTTGTTGAAAAGGTCACACACAATTACTGGATACCGTGTGACAGTCCGCACATTACGATCGAGGCCGTTTACCTAACCAAGAAATTCGACGACCATATGTGGGCCATGAAGGAGACAGATGTGGAGGACGTATACGTCTTCAGAGCGGGAGTCCATCCATGGGCATCTGTCGAGATACCTATCGACAAGGGCGAGCTCGAGGGTAAAGGCTTCGAAGAGGTCATTCAAGACGGCAAGAAGTACTGGAAGCTCGAGGTGCAAGTAACGCTGCAGAACGCCGAGAGTGCTGTGCAGATTGGCGTGTGGGTCATGAAGCCTCCTGCGTACACGGGCAAAGCTGAATCTGGCTTGCCGCGTGGTGTGGCCTTCAAGGTGAAGGAGACTCTTTGGGAGGCGACCCACTCGCCATTTGTGCTTTGAGATTGAGAAGGACATACAGGTGGAATAAGGTCAGGATAGGATAGCTTCGGATGCATAGAATGGGACAATGATATATTTCCTTGTGATTCAAATGACCATTTTCACGAGTTCATTACCAGCTATGAACTGGAGAAACAAGCCGCAGGATGCCACGATTTCTCGGACATCATCTTCGACATCTTCAAGCTGGTTCTGTATCCGAAACAATCAGCTGTGACCAAACGCGCTGTATGTGTACTTGCCGAGATGCCGGGGAAGCGAACAGTGGAAATGCTCATGACTGAGCAGCTCAGAGACGTCATCAAAGATTGCAAAGACGCTATCGTTAGGGACGCGCAATCCCATATCGCACCAGTCGAGCTTCAGCAAGCTATCGAGAATATTCCAGTGCGTATCAAAGTCTCGGCAATAGGCTCTAGCCGCCTTGTGTGAGACAAGGAGTGCAACGGCCGGCGCGAGATGCAGGTATCAACATACATGTCCTTGCATCAGAGCCACAATGTGCCCTCGCGTATCTCATATACAAACAAAAAGAGTCCGACCTTGGGCAGTTGCACCTGGGCATAGGTCACCACATACTAGTGGCAGACTTTGGATGCGGCACGGGAGATGTTGTTATATACAAGCTCCTCGCTCGTACGCACTCCAAGGTACCCAGATCCAAGCCGGGCCAGTTTGCCAGGCACGTAGGCATTTCAGAGACGCCATTGAGAATCCTCTTAGTGTCTCCTCTCTCAGACGCATGCCGTGCTGCTTGGCTCAACTCCAGACCAGTCGACCAGGAAGCCAGTGGAACTGGAGACAACCCGAAATCCTGCTGCCCTCTCCTCATACCTAGGCATACCGCGCTATTCAGATCGCGAACAGACCAGTGTGGCACGGAGGCAAATTCTTCGGAGACGTTTGAAGAGTACTATGCCAACTTATCTTAGGGCACCGCCCTACGCGTTGAAGCTGGTTCATTGTAAGAATGCCGAGTATGCCTTGCGCAGAAGGAATGCAAATATGGATGACATCGCAGATATCTTTAGCGAAGGCTAGGCTCGAGGTAGAAGGTTTTTCCACGATCGTGACTGGTGGTGAGAGGTACTGGAGTATTGAGGGACGCTTGACGTACAAGTATGATGGAAATGACCTCCAGATCGGTGTCCAGGTCCTAAATCCTGTCCGAGAGGGCGAGGAAGAAGATGAAGCGGGCAGACTTGTTTGCATTGAGCTCTGGGACAAGATATGGGAGGCGAAGCACAATAACTTTGTCCAGTGAAGAAGCAATGGCTTGCCGTGAAGTGTGGGCTTCGGGTCGCGGAGGCTCTATCCAAGCTACTCACTCGCCGTTCGTGCTCAAAAATGGATGTAATAGGTGGGTTGCAATTAGGATAAGGTAGTGTTGGATGTATAGAAGTAGGTACTGGGAGGTGTTCTCACTTCTGACTTGTTTGTTCCTTACCAGACGACTTGCATGCCTTGACCGAACCTCTCTCTGTCTGCGCGGCAACCACGGCCATCGGCCGGCATACAATATCTCGAGCACTGCCTTGATAGCCATGTCAGAGAAAGTATCACGATTGACTCGTGAGGTCGAAGTCGGCAGCAGACTCCCGCTTCTTGCGCTTCTTGTGCTTGGCAAGGATTGTCTCCAACCGTGCCATCCGAGGTCTACGAGATCAACGTAGATGGAGCATAAACATCAGTATATCACAATGCCACAGAAACGTAGGTTACCTGCTCAAGTATAATATCTCCCACCATGAACTTCGACATTCCACAAGATCTGGTTGACTATCTAGCACGCCTCGACGACTTCATCGAACGCGAGATCAAGCCTCTGCAAGCTCAAGACGACAACGAGCGGTTTTTCGATCATCGTAGAGAACATTCGCGTACAGATTGGGACAATGGAGGTTTGCCGCGAGAAGAGTGGGAGCAGTTGCTGAAGGAAGCGACGCGCAGAGCAGATAAGGCCGGCTTCTTTCGCTTCAGCTTGCCTAAGCAGTATGGCGGACAGAACACAGCTTCAGGACGAGGCTCGAATCTATGGATGGCTGTTATCAGAGAACACCTCGCGGGGAAGGGTCTCGGATTGTTCAACGACTTACAGAATGAGCACTCTGTCTGCGGCAACTTCCCAGATGTTATCATGGTGCAGCACTTCGGCAACGAACAACAGAAGAAAGAGTTGATCGAGGGACGTCTTGCTGGCAAGGTGCGAATCACGTTTGGCTTGACTGAGCCCGGGCACGGTAGCGATGCCACCTTCATGTCTACCAGAGCTGAGAAGCAGGCTGATGGCTCCTACATCATCAATGGCGGCAAAATGTGGCAGACTGGAATGCACAAAGCTACAAACTGCTTCATCTTTGCTCGTACGAGTGGCAAAGATGGTAGCGCGAAGGGCATCACATGCTTCAATGTCCCCAGCAATAGCCCTGGACTGAAGGTGGAGTCTTACGAATGGACCTTGAATATGCCTACTGACCACGCAACTGTATCGCTCACCAATGTCCGCGTGCCTGCATCTGCCATAGTCGGACCACCTGATCAGGGTCTTTCCATAGCGCAAGCGTTCGTGCACGAGAACAGGATTCGACAGGCAGCTTCCTCACTTGGCGCCGCAGTATATTGTGTTAACCAATCAGTGGAGTATGCTCGAAAGCGGAAACCATTTGGCAAACCTCTGGCGGCGAATCAAGCGATCCAGTTTCCACTCGTTGAGCTTGCCACACAATGCGAAATGCTTCGCCTACTTATCAGAAAGACTGCTGTCGATATGGACAACATGGAGCACAAAGAGGTTGAGCAAAAGATCAGTGACAAAGTCAGCATGTGCAACTACTGGGCGAACAGGCTGTGTACACAAGCCGCTGACAGAGCGATTCAGACGTTTGGTGGATGGGGCTACAGTAAGTGTTGAGCTGTACTCTTTTGCTTGATCGATGGACTGACGAGATGAAAGGTCGCCATTACCCGTTTGAACATATCTGGAGGCATCATCGAAGATACAGGATCACAGAAGGAAGCGAAGAAATCCAGATGCGCAAAGTAGCAGGATATCTCTTCGGATTCGTAGGACCGCGCAAAGCAGAGATGGAACTGGCTGCAGCCAAATTGTGATGATGCTATCGATGCCATCAATGATACATCACCATCAATCCAGTGTGCACTCATGGTATCTATCTATACGTCATTCACGTTCTCTATCAAGGTGCTCAGGCTCCAAGTTGTGATACATATTGCCAGGGTCTCCCATGATATATCATTGGGCCGTGCTTGTCTCAAAAGATGGTGCATCCCGAAAGCGGAGTCAGCGCCAACTTCACGTTTGCATTCGCGTCCTCCCACTTCCCCACTCTCACGTATACATCATCGTCGTCTTTGGTCTCTTGATTCCAATCCAACTGCTGTGTTCTCAGAGCGAAGATCAACACTCATCTGGTACACTTTCGGAAAAGAAACGAAACTTCACTTACGGAAAAGAAACGAAACTTCACTTAGAACAACATGTCTCTACACGACAGAATTCTCGATCTCGAAGAGCAAACTTGGAGAGCCCTACAAACAGACGGGGCAGCCTTAGTCCCTTTCCTGAGCAAAGACTGCATCATGCAGTTTCCCATGGGACTCAAAGTCACAGCCAAAACAGAGCCTTCAGTCTCCGATATCTTGCATTCGCCCGCTTTCGTGCCTTGGAAGAGCTTTCGGCTCAAGAATGTGGATGTTACGCCAGTGGGTGCTGATGGAGCTGTGATTTCTTATCGGGCTATTGCTACAAGAGCATCAGCGGATCCGAAGGATAGTCGAGATGCTGAATTTGATGCTCTCTGTAGTAGTGTGTGGCGGAAGGATGGTGGGAGTTATTATATGTGTTTCCATCAGCAGACTATGACGGCGGAGGGTCTTTGAAGTGTAGTGCAGGTGGTGTGAAGTTCTGGAGCAGACGATGCAGGTGAAGGCGAAGGGGGCGGTTAGAACTGAATGTAAGAATAGTCGAGGGAGAGGTTCTTGT
The DNA here is from genome assembly GCA_022570795.1 of Sphaerulina vaccinii. Lineage (NCBI taxonomy): Eukaryota > Fungi > Ascomycota > Dothideomycetes > Mycosphaerellales > Mycosphaerellaceae > Sphaerulina > Sphaerulina vaccinii. Next base: position 389,687 of record JAKUDP010000001.1, read on the forward strand.
GGCTTGACTGTGAGGTCGGTCAAAGGAGGAAGTCGCGGTAGGAAGTAAAACAGTCTGACCTCGGTCTGTATTCGCACAAAGACGAGCTGTGTAAATGCAGGGAAGCTGGAGTGAAGTTGATTTGTGCAGTAAGCTGCTGTGGCGTGGAACGCGTTAGACAAACACCTTCATGTTGACTTCACCTTAGAACCTCACCTCAGAGTCATCTCTCGCGCTCACCCACATACATCAACATTTTGTTGTCCCAATACCTACACAGAAGATGGCGCCGGCGGCTTCGAAGAAGTACAAGCTGCGATCATTGACGGAGCAACTCAACCACCTCGCGGCAGAATCCGTTGGACGTGGCGAAGAGTGGCTGCGGAATAGGTTTGAGGGCTTCCACTGGAGCATCGAGGATAGATATGTGAAGATACACCAGGAGAACCAGCGCCTTCGGTCAGTATCCTTCTCCCTCCAATGTACTCTGATATCAGCAATTGACGTGAGCAGTGAGGAGAACGAGAAGCTGAAGGAGGAGAACGCCGCGCTTCACCAGCAAAAGATTGACACTTTGGTCTTCCGTGGAGGAGGTGACTCTGACATTGGTCTGTCTCACCAAGAGCGTGTGAAATTGGCGCAAGACAAAATAGACCACATTGTGGGCCACTGCAGCGACCAGGACGTGGCACCAGAAGCCGTCGATGTGCAAGACAAGATCGATCGGATCATTAACCAAAGCGGTGGCGCAGTGCAGACATCCTCACCATCTACAGGAGGTACGCCACCGCCAGCAGCAGAACTAGACGAGGACATCGCAACACTATTTCCACTTGAGGAGAAGTACTACAATGACCAGGATCGTTCCATCGTTGAGTCACTATCGCAGGCTCAGCGAGAGGCACTGTTCGCATCCCGTGTAACACGGGTGACTGGCAGGAGGCAGATTCTGCCGCTGAAGGAAGCACTGCAGCTATCGCAAAAACGAAAGGCCGCTGCTGTAGACCTTGAGGACAGTCGCTACACCAAGCCAGAGTTGTTTCGTGAGTCCCTTGAACGAAACGACTGTATCAAGCACTGACCAATGCTCTCAGCAATGCCACGCGCTCTCCCTTTGCTATCCTCATCGCCCCCAGGAGCTCGCGTCAAGAGAGAACTCGAGAGTGGCGCGACGCCACCACGCCACCGAGAGCACTTCTATGACCGCCAGCGACGCGATGAAGTCTACAGTCCGAAGCCCTCTCGAAAGCGACAGCGAATGTCCAGCGCAAAGATTCGACCATTACCGGTATGCCGCTTATGCTTCGCGCACAAGAAAGCTTGCGATGGAGAGGAGGAGTGCGAGCAATGCGTCAAGAAAGGTGCCGCGTGCAGATACCAGGAGTGCTCATATGGTGATGATTGTATCATCGAAGATTGTCAGCGCCTACATCCCGAGCATAAAGCTACTTGGGGACTACACTCTTGGGAGTTCCAGGATTCACGTCGACTGGGCGATTGAGATAGGCAGATGAAAGCTGTAGTCTTATATCAGCAGTCAGGCTCTATGCCACAGAGTCATACGGTAGACGGCCGAGAAATTTATCGAAGAAGTGGAGATGCGAGAGACTTCTACCACTATTATCAACCTCAGCCTCGTGGCCTCCTTAGGTTTTAGACTTTCATATGCTCTGGGACAACCACTCTTCACATAAGCTGGGCCAGCTTTTCGACTCATAGTCCTCATTTTATTGATCGATAAATGTAATTCTCTCGCACGATACTCTGACTCTCTCGCAGAATACTACACACCAACACAAGAAATACCACAACCATCAACAACAAAGACTTCAACACACAAGACCATCAAGATGAATCCCCACTACTATCCAGCTCACTTCCCAGTGACTGCAGATCCACCAAGATACACCTTCGGCAAGCCATTCGAAGAGACTACACAACAGGAGAGGATCGCAGGTCCTCCGCCACCATACTCAAGCGCAGCCTCTCTACCCAACGACGCAGTCTCCGTATCCTCACAGGCTCCATTGATGGCCATGACCGTAACAACAGACATAATGGGTCGCCACGACTTCTCACCCATGCCCTTCCCCTGCTTGATGGAAGGCTCCTTCCTCAACTTCCAACAACACTTCCAGCAAGAATGGTTCAAAATCTGTCGTGATCGAATGTTCCATCCGGGAGAACACGAGACCTTCATCTGGACGTCGACGATCATGTTCCAATCTGGTTCGACGATGTCCTTGGCTGCGGATACTTGGCCCGTTTTTCAGGAGTATGTCAGAATGGAAATGGAAGTTGGAAGTGGAGAAGGAGGGGCCTTCACGGGTATGACTTTGCAGGTCGAGATCAGTACTTCAAGAAGGGCGCGTCGGCTTTGCGAGGAGGCTTGTAATTGGAACGAAGGGACGAGGTTGTTGCATGGGATGTATGTGCCTGCACTTACTCTGGGGCTGGAACGAGAGAGAGCAGCTCAGGAACAGGATAGAGCGCCACAGCGGCGCGATGGCTGGTTCACCAAGATGTTCCAAATTGGAGGATGGAAGCCGACGAAGGACAAAAAGGTTGACAAGCCGTTGCGTGACGAGGACAGGGCAGCGAAGGTCTGGTCGCTGGCTCACGCGGCTATGTGGCCATGACAGAGTGGTCTAAGCGGTGTGGGAGGGAGTTTGTGGAGAGCTGGCGCAGCTGGAAACGTTAGCGATCTGCGTATTGGTATGGGTGTTGTCCGGCCTTGAAGCGCTCAAACGTAGGAGGGGTTCCGGGTAGCAGGACGAGCTGGTTGATGAAGATGGAATTGGGAAGCAATAGATTGCATTTGGCTTTACATTTATTTCACTTCCCCCATTTCCAGAACTGCCAAAACTTGTTCTCATCAGCATGTCGTCTACCACTTCTCCTTCTCTTGCTTCCAACTCGCCACCAGTAGAGTGGTACACCTATAATCAGGAACACTACCACGACAAGTGCCTGCAGAGGCTTCGCAAAGACTGCTCTACTGACCAAGAACAGGCTCACACAGCAGAAGATCACTGGTGTTGTGATCCAGCATTTGTAAGGTCTTTCCAGCTCGGGCTCTTTGACTCTCAATACAATCAGACCTACGACTACGAAGAAGTAGAAGAGATAGCTGGCAACTCCGTAGAATGTTGTAAGAGTCGTGAAGTCGCCGATGATGATGTAGACGACCGTGATTACAGCGTTCAAGACCATGGCATATATAGGCGTGAAGAAGAATCCTTGCTCATCAGCTACAAAGCTGGTGAGTCTCTTCGTTCTCGCACTGCGTCGTGGGAGTCGTACTCGTTGGGAGGAGTCGCTCAATCCAATCGTGCCAAAGATCTCTGGAATATAGCCTTCGCGGCCTGCACTGAAGACTAGGCGGCCTGCGGTGAATGTCCCGGCGTTCAACGCGCCGAAGCAGGATCCAGCTACTGCGAGAGCAAGTAGGAGTGAACCAACAGGTCCCAGGACTGTCCCGCCAAACGCCACAGCTATTGTGTTGCTTTTGTTAATCACAGAAACAGGAAGTACAAAGATGTATGCCAAGTTCGCCAGGACGTAGCTCAAGATAACCACAGGAAGTGATGTGTGAACGACTCTGGGCAGATCTCGACTCGGATGGACCATCTCGCCAACCACATAGTTCGTGTTGTCCCAGCCATCATATGCCCAGAGTCCTGCATAAAGAGCAACAGCCCACTCCGAAGAGGACATACTCGTGCCCTCGAACCATCCTGTCGTCTTCCAGTCTGTACTCAACGCCTCTTTATTGTATGCCAATCCTGTAGCCGCAACCACAATTCCCGCAACAGTGACTGCCAGAAGTGCCGCGAACTTGAAGAACATGAAAAAGTCCGAACATCTTGTTCCCAACTTCGTCGACACACAATTCAACAGCGTAACAACAATCAAAGCCACCAAAGCCACGCCCTTATTGATCCAAGGACTGACATCTGCAGCATCAGGTCCAATAATCGCTTTCACAACATATTCTCCAAAAATAATCGCAATAATCGCCGCACTGCCAGGTTTGAGCACCACAACCGCACACCAAGTGAACAGAAACCCAGCCCACTCTCCAAAGATCTTACTCAGATAAATCTGCGCTCCTCCGTTCAACGGTATGGCACCTCCTAATTCTGCATAACTGCTCGCGCCAGTCCAAGCAAGAATCCCACTCACGATCCATACGATGATCGCAGCACCTGGTGATCCGGCATTACTGTTCACACTCGCAGGGGAGCTGAAGATTCCACTGCCTATGATCAAGCCAACGACTAGTGACAAGCCATTCAGATATGTCAAGCTCTTATTCCTTTCTAGACTCTGTTGTCCTCCTGCTCCATGAGCTTGTGCGGCGCTGAGATCGAAGTTCGGCGTACTAGGCGTTCCTAGACTTGTGTAGCCATTCCCGCTGGAACTCAAGGGAAAGAGTGAGCTGTTGAAGTCGAAAGCGCTGCTAACTGAATAGGACCTTCCATGGCCGTTTCGAGGTCTGCCGCTCTGTGGTGTGGTCGGGTCGCTGAAGGATAATTTCCTGCTCGAGGGTACACCGGAAGAGGAGGAGTCGAGTGAGGCGCGGTCGTTGTTATCGTCGTGGTCACTGCTGGCGAGGGATGCGAGTTCGAGCGAGTCGCGGGGAGGGCGGAGTTGGCTCATTGTCATCGCATCGGGAGCAGGATGCGCGTCGTTCTCTCGTATGTTATTGTAAATATGCAATTTTAGTTACATTCGCTGTTCTCTCCATGGTCGTTTCTATGTCGCGGAGAGACAGAAGTTACGGAGTATTCACGCGACATCATCTCCAAAAGTTATGCCAAGGAAACGCCGAATGAGGTTGTCAAAGAGACGGACAAAAATCAAAAAAACAATCCCTGCAACGGAGAAGATGGAGAATTATCATCACGAACGAGGGTGCACGGTGAGAGAAGTTATACTTGTGAAATGCTTTTGATCATCTATCTGCTAGACAACCAATAGCAACCATAAAACACAAAAAGAGAGTCGTACCATATCCCGTCGAGCCTTTTGTCATTTCATCACTGGGAAGCATGTATCATCAACTTCTCTAGCGGTGTGCCCTTTCTACAGCCAGTCCTGCATGTGAACTCAAGCTGCAACAGACGCCCGCAAATGCTCGACATTCTCTTCCTCCAATGGGTATTCTCCATTCCAAACCACCAAGCTTGCTGCTGAGAACGCTTACAACTTGTCGTAGTAGTTCTCGTAGCCTGGTACTTGAGGCTTGAGACCCTTGCGCTTTCGCATATCCTCGACGACCTTTCCTGGATTGGTGGTGTTGTCCAATACGGATCCACCTGGCAGAATCTGCCAGTGGTCGAACACTGACTGTGGGAAGGCTTGGCCGGATGTGTTGGAGCGGAGATCTGCGTTGAAACCGAACGACTCGTTGACAGGCAGGTATGCCTTGATGTTGAAGAGTGGCGTACCTGGACGCTGGGCCTCCTCGAAAACGTGACCTCTTCGGCGGGTGAGCACACCATAAATACCACCCATGGCCTGTTCTGGGACCTGGATCTCGACCAAGAAGACTGGCTCGAGAAGACCTGGGTCTGCGAGAAGAGTGGCGGCGTAGAGCACACGACGCGCTGTTGGGATGAGCTGTCCACCACCACGGTGAATGGCATCGGCGTGGAGGGTGACATCCATGATGTTGAAGCGAACATTTCGCATTGGCTCTTCGGCGACTGGACCTTCCTTGGTGGCCCACTGGAAACCAGAGACAACGGAATCCTTGATTTCGCTGAGGTACTGCACGGCCTTGGTCTGGTCGACGAGCAAGTTGGCACCGTTGGTGTCTGGACCGAAACACCAAATCTTACGGGCATCAGTCACATCCCATCCGTGGTCGTCGGCGAGGATACGGGCACGAGCCTTGAAATCATCACGTGGACCGATCTTGCCAGACTCAATGTCCTTGGAGACCTCCTCAGCCATAGGAGTGGCGGTCACGTAGAGACGGTTGTGCTTGTTTGGCGACTTGGACAGAGCAGTCATGCTGGAGTCACCGCCGACAGTTTCACGGTACTGGACGACTGGGTCGGAAATGCGGAGTGGGACACCAGCGTGGTCCTCCTCGAGATCCTTCAAGCAAATTTCCAAGTGAAGCTCACCGGCACCAGCAACAACGTGCTCACCGGATTCGGAGATGAAAGTCAAGACACATGGGTCAGACTTGGACAGACGCTTGAGACCTTCGACAAGCTTTGGCAGATCGTTGGCGTTCTTGACCTCGACGGATCGCTGCACGACAGGAGAGACAGAGAACTTCATGACCTTGAGGTTGTGCGAGGTCTCGTCGGTGGTGAGGGTACCAGACTTGAGCAAGAACTGATCGATACCGACCAGACCAAGAATGTTACCAGCTGGAACATCCTCAATTGGGTCAGTGTAGCGACCCATCATGAGAATGGTACGCTGGATAGACTTGATGAACAAGTCGGACTTGCTGCCAGGAGTGTAGTTTGGTCCCTGGATGCGGACCTTGAGACCAGAGCGGGCGGTACCAGAGAAGACACGTCCGAAAGCGTAGAAACGACCCTTATCAGAGGTCGGCACCATCTTGGACACGTACAACATGAGAGGTCCCTTGGGGTCACAGTCGCGGATACCGATGGCAGACACATCATCTGGAGGACCCTCGTAGAGAGTCTCCATACGGTAGCGCTGGGCAGTTGCTGGAGATGGAAGGTGGAGAATCATCATCTCCATGAGCGCATCGGCGGCTGGCAAGAACTTGCGCATGACGACCTTGAGGAGCTGCTTGCCCTCGAGATCCTTCTCGTCACCGACAAGCTTGACATCGAGCTTCTCGAGGAGATTTGGGATCTCATCCTTCTTGAAGTTCATGATGAGGTCGAAAATGCGGAAGATTGGGTCCAAACAGAACTGGTTGAAAGCACGCTCGGCACCTTCTGGGTTCTTGGTCCACTTCTTGGTCTTAGCGTTGAAGAAAGATTCTCCCTATAGATATGTCAGTGCCATGTTCGTTAACGCTGTTTCGTCTGCATCGGCTTACCCAAAGACGCTCCATCATCTTGTTCTTGTCAACACCAAACTTCTTGGCGTACTTGACGGCGAACTGGCGGATGGTGAAAGCCCAGCCGTGAAGACCGGAACCGAAGGCGACGGTACCCTTCTCTGGGTAGACCTGGACATCTCCAAGGGCTTTGTCGTAGTATGTGGAGATAACGACGTTGACGGACTCGATGACACGAGCAAAATTCTGGAACAGGTCCTCCTTGGAGAGCTGCAGTTCGAGGAGAGCACGATCGACCTTGTTGATGATGACAACTGGCTTGATACGCTCACCAAGAGCTTGTCGGAGCACAGTCTCGGTCTGCACGCACACACCTTCAATGGTGTCGACGACAACGAGCGCACCATCGGTGACACGGAGGGCAGCAGTGACTTCAGATGAGAAATCAACGTGACCTGGCGAATCGATCAAGTTGATCAAGAAATCGTTCTTCTCGCTCTTGTCGGTCTTGATCACAATGTCCTTAAGATCCTCCTGCTCGGAGAGGGTACCGTACAGAGAGATGGCAGTCGACTTGATCGTGACACCACGTTCTTGCTCGTCTGCGCGAGTATCTGTGAATCGTGCGGAACCGGCGTTCTTGGCCGAGATGATACCAGCACGCTGGACGAGCGAGTCGGTGAGGGTGGACTTTCCGTGATCGACGTGGGCAATGACGGACATGTTACGGATGTTCTTTGGGTCGTCCATGAGACCACGGATCTCCTCGACGGTGAAGCTATTGAGGCCGTCATGTCAGCCAGATGTCCTGTCCTGCCTTATCGCTGCAGTGTGTGGCGTTGCTGCAACTCGAGGCCGCTCCATATTGTGTATCCGTCTGTTTCTCTGCCTCGAGTTTGCAGCTCCACCACTCCTTGCGCACTGTGACGACTTACTTGACCATCTTGGCGGTGTTGTGTGTGTGTAGGTTATGTCCTTGGAGGAGGCAAAGGTTCTATCTCGTCTACTTCGCTGCGATCAAGCTCGCAAACGAAGTCCTCGTGTTTTGAATATGCCTGCGATGTGTAAGTTGATGGCGCAGAACAGCAGGCAGGCGGTGCTTTTGTACCTGTCGAGGCGGTGGAGAGCGAGAGGATGTCGAGGAAAGAGAAGCTTGATTGAATTGGAGAATTTTGGTGTGCTAACTTACCCCTCCAGTGGCAGGAGGGCGGGATCGCACGGACCAAGACGGTCGCCACTTGCCGCTCTCGTAAGCATCTACTCTCAAACACCGCCTTCTTGAAAGCGTGTAACATTGAATTGTACCAAGATATATCAGCCTATGAGTCCTTTGCGGTGCGCTTCCCATGCTGTGAGTATTGTAGTGAGCCAGGTGTGAGTCACCAATCTTGCATTCAGTTGTTTCTCTTGATCTCACTGCAATCTGCTGAAATCCGTATTTCCGTTAGGCACTTGCCTCACTATTGGACATACACGATACGGCGGAAAATGTATGTTCGCAAGAGACCATCTGCATACAGAGGGTATTTCATTCGGTACTTCATTCATTGGCACTAAGCAGCATACTGCGGCGGCGCTCCCTGCTGCATCCCACCATTACCACTTCCAGCAAATCGTTCAAACGCTTCTGCTCTAACTCTCTGCAACTCCAACCTCGCAGCCTCAAGATCATTCCCAGCTTGTTTCGCATTCTGATCCGCACCTTGACATCTCCCCTTCTGTTCTTGAATCTGCCCCTGCAAGTCCTGATACGCAGCACTCAATTGTGCATCACTAGCTTTGATACGATCATGTTGTGCCTGCATTGCAACTTGATCAGCCGGAGTAGAGTAAAGAGAAGTAGACTGGGCTGTGTGTGAGGACTGTACCATGTCTGTGAAGATGTTGTCGAAAAGGACGTCGCTGAAGAAGTGCCGATTTCTTTTAGTTCTCGGACCTGCAAATGGGTAGGGAGTGTTAGCAAGTGGCATGGTGATTCGAGAGTCTGCGGCGAACAGTAAGGTACTCACTTGTGGCTGCACTTTTCTAGCTTCCTCCATATGCCTTAATGTCTGATTGATCCAATTCTGAGCTTGTGCAAGGGCATCACGCTCCATCATGTCGGTAAATGTACCTCCACCAAGAAACATGTCTCGCTGAGACCTCCTCAGTGCATCTTGCATAGACATGCCAGCTTGCTTGAGAGCAATGTCAACTTTCCCAAATATCTCAAGGACGTGTTTCTCTGATCTGACTTGACGATTCGCAGCATCGTAGTTCTCCTTGCTTTGGCCGACAGCACGTTCGAGATCATCCTCACCGGGCACATCAGGTGTAGGTCCTGTGAAGATGGAGCTGTAGAGCTTATCGAGCTCCGCTTGAGCAGTATCGTGACGTTTCGTAGCAGCTTCGAGGTTGGACTTGTCGCTCTGGGCTTGCTGAATTGCAGAAGCTAGCTCATCTCTCGTCTCTTTGGCAGAACGCTCTGCTTGCCAGGCGTCGAGGAACTCCTTCTCCTCTTTCTCTTGTCGAGATGAGAACTTCTCCTGGCCCTTGGAGCCTCCCATCTTGTGGAGGTAGCGCTTGAAGTTGCTATCGCGGTATTTGAGGTGGTCCTTAATCAGCGTCAGTACTGTATCGCATCGATCTACGACTTGGAGGAGTGGACAGTACCTTCCTTTCGTCCTCAGTGATGGCATGAAGCCTGCTCAACTCCTTGTCTGTCTTCTTAATTTGTGACTCGAGGTCAGATATGTACGCCGCATTACTTTTCAGTGAAGATGGAGCATAGTCGGTCTGGCGAAGCTCATTCAGCAACTCATTGTTCCTGTCTGCAGCTTCTCGCAGTGTCGATTGCAGTTGCGACATGGTGTGCTTTCTGGTCAGTGTTTACGAATTTCGTAAAAGGGAAATATAACGTCGCAGGAATGGACTGGTGGCACAAACCTTTGGCGCGAACGATAGCGTCTCTATATACCTACCTGAGTTGTGGCACAGCCCATGCGATCTTCATCATAAGCATGTGTCTCATTCCATAGGGTCTTGGTTTATACAAGAAGTACTTCAGCCATTGGCTCGGGCGCTGCGTGAATCCTTCGAGAAATCCTTCATGATGTAGGGCCAAGCTCCACTGCGCCACATCGGAAGGACTCTCAGAAGCCGAACTCCAGCTGGGCAGCCGAATGTTCGGGCTGGACAGAATGACAGCTGTGTTGGAGAAATCTAGGTGATCCAGTGATCATCGTCTTGCGTCTCATCGTAGTCCACTCGCTCGTCGACCTCGACAACGCTGCTCGTCACATGTTCACTCTTCATGTGTGTGTCGTGTTGCATATCGTCGTTCACTGGAGGTCCTGTGTACCAGGACAATTCAACTTTGCCGTGAAGTGGGAAGTCCGTAGTATTTGTATGCGATGTGAAGATCTCGCATTGGTAGCGTTCCTCAAACGTAATCAGTGCAGCATCTGGCCTGTCTGGATGTCTGCCAAGTGTCGCGCCCAGTGCAGAGTTGAACATCAACCATGATCGGAGGCTTTCGTGATGATCGTCATATGTGCCTTCGGTAAAGGCCACGCACAATGTCTTCGGTCTGTTATCGAGTCGCATGACAGCACCGCCCTTAGCAGCAGCTGCCCAGCCACCACGACCACCGCCTCGACCTCGCCCACGACCTCTGTAGCCTCCTCTACCACGTGGATAGTACGGCATCGACGACCAGTCTGAGGAATCGATTTGTACCGAATCTGGGTCGATTCCCAACGTTTTCGCCTCGTCTTCAAGCTTCGCAAGCTGCTCTCTCAGCTGTCGTGTCTCCTCGGGCTCGACTGGCTTGCCTTGTTTGCGCGCGAGGTCATCTGCAAGTTGTCGTCGCTTCCCATCTAGCTCCCTGATCTTGGCACCGATCTCCTGTCTTCTCTGTCGTGCCTCTTCAAGGACCTTTTGTCTCTGCTCATGCTTTCGTTGTGCCTCTTCCTGTCTCTTCCTCACCTCTTCAATATCGATCTCGGGCTCTTCGTCCTCCATGTCGACATCATCTTCAGTGTCATTCGTTGGTGGCTGCGGTAAGCATTCGGGCGAACTGTACCAATACACCTTGACAAACCTATTGTCAAAGACACTCTTGGGGCTGTTGTAAGCTGCGTGAGCGGATTTGAAACTGTCGTACTTGACGATAGCCAGTCCTTTGTACTCCATCATTGTTAATTCTTCGATAGTGCCGAACTCTCCAAAGAAGTCTCGTACTATCTGTTCGTCGAATTTGTCCTGAGGGATCTGCTCGACAACGATCGTGGTGATTGACTGATCATGGTTAGGTCCTACTAACGAGAACTCAGAGCGTTTGTTACGACGCCCCTTGGATTTCTTAGGGCTATTCTGCTTGTTCTGGCCAGACCAGTCAAGTGGCGAGTAAGCCAGCATGCCAGTCTTGGTCGGCATCAGGCCTGTGAGCAACTCGTTGTCCATATCATATTCGACTGGCTGATCGTCCTCTGGCACCACGTACGCGTCACTGCCGTGTTCGTATGGACACTGTGCACCTCTCGTGCAGAAGCCTTTCCGGTCATAGTCCCTACAGCGTGCGCGAGTGTTTGACTGTGTTGGTGGAGGAACAGGCATACCCCCAGGTACCATCGCCGCCGCCACTGCTGAAGCCATCGCCATGAACGACGCCATCGGGTTCGTAGGATCCCAGGCAGGCATACCAGGTAGAGACGGAGGCGCAATTGGCGGTTGTCCCAAGAAGTTCCCTCGCCCTCGTCCTCCTCTGGCACCACGCCGCGCCTGCTTCACTGGCCTGTTAGTAGCATTGCTGACTTGCGCTCCCGCGTCTGCATGGTCCTCTGCATACAACCGGCGCTTCTTGCCTTGGTTGAGCGCTGGTGATTGAAAGGTCGGTTTTGCTGGCTTTGGCTGTGGTTGTGAGGGATCGTAGGACCTGATTGCGATGGCGGTAAAGAGCTCGCTGACGAAGGCTTCTGCCTTGTCGTTGAGAAAGTCCTTCAGGTTCTCGACGCAGTTGGCGCGCGCGATTGCTTCAGGTTCGTCTGTGGTGACCAGAGCCAGCACATAGTCGGCCAAAACATCAGCATCGGCGTCGCTTGACGACTTCTCCAGCTTCTGGACGATCCATGTCTTCAACAGCTCCGAGTCTGCATCGTCGAACTTCATCTTGGCGACTCCTCCATGGGTGTGTGAAATGTGTACAGGTCGAAGACAAGAAAGACGAAATGGTGAAGTTGTTGTTTGTCGAAGGTTGATGCCGCGTCGAGAGAGCTTCGCACTTTCATGTGACTGGAGCCGGCTGGCTTCACCTTGCATTGCCTGAACCACTGTTTCCAGTCTACACACCAGCGACGAATTGCTTTCTGGGAAGAACAGCACCGCACACGAACAGAACATGCGACCACGATGAGACGACTACGACGACTACGACGAGCATCTCGCGCGCGCAATGGCCAACACCCTCCAGGCCCAGCCGCTGTCTGCTGCCGGCGCCTTCAACTGGGTCTTCCTCATTGAGATTCTGGTGACGGGCATTCTGGGCCTGTTCTTCCTGTTCTACTTCAACCGCCTGTTCGCGACGGTTGTCTCGTACATTATTCGAGCCTACACATGGCGCTACTACAAGGCCTACATCGACATCTCCTCGCTGCAGATCAGTCTGCTGGGTGGCCGCCTCTTCTTCAAGAACATACGATACCACGCTCACAACATCACTCTCTACGTGTATGAAGGTCACATCACGTGGAGATACTGGTTGCGCGTGGTGCAGGATGCTGAAGTGTTCCGAGATGAAGATCTCATCGTTCAGGACGAGGAGAAGGACAAGCAGACCGGTAGCTCTTCCTCAGATGGTATAGCTGGCAGCGAGGATGAGAAAGGGCGCAAAAGAAGCAGAAGTATTGGCAAAGAGGAGCAAGCTGGAGTCAAGCCCAAGAAGGATCTGCCATGTCGAATCTCTGTGAAGGTGGCAGGCGTGGAAGCGTTCATCTACAATCGCAGTCCGTTCTACGACTCAATCGTCGAGGCCACTGTCGGCAAGGCACAGGACGCTGCCGACAAGGAGAATCTCGGCAAGTCAGCAACTTCGTCGTCAGAAGGTAGTGGTGGGAAGACAGGAGCGGAAGTGCCAAAGAGAACGACCACACACACCACGAATGCTAGCGCCAGGCCTGCTGAGAAGCCCGAGATACCTTTCTTCTTACGCATATTTCCCATAAAAGTCGAGTGCAGGCGTGCCGCTGCTGCGATCGGCAACCAGAACACCACCCACGTCGTGGTAGCCAAGGCAGAAAAGGCCGGTGGCGTTGTAGATGCTGGCCATGCAGGACCTCTCGACTTGTGGAAGCTACTCTTCAAGTTCAATGGCGAGAAGGTTAATGTTGCCATGAAGCCGAACCGCGACTTCAAAGAGTACCAGCTCGATGCGGCTCGGCGACTTCTGCGTGAGAAACAGCTTGGCGGGCCACCACCGCCAGAGCCTGTCATCAAGAAAGGTGCGCACAAAGCGCAAAGCATCTGGTCGAAGATCTGCCGCTTCTTCAGGCGCAAAGATAGTCCTGCTGATTCAATCCGCACTTCGTCAATCAAGGAAGGCTCCGTGCTTGGTCAGCCAGGACCAGCTCCCCTTGATCAGTTGCCTGGCAAAGGACAGTGGCACGGACTGCGGAGATATCTTGATGATCACGAAGTCAATGAACACGAAGAGTGGCAGAAAGTCGAGTATGCTAAGGCAACTCAGTTGGTAGACATCGACAAGGTCACGATGCGCTTCTACTGGGACATGCCAGGACCTGTACCCGGTGGCACAATGGACAGCGACACGCTTCTCGGCTCAATTTACGAGGACGATATCAATGGTGGCATACCACCGGAGTATGGTATGGACATTGGCGTTCATGGCGGTGTTGTAGTCTATGGCCCTTGGGCAGACAGACAGCGGATCAACATCCAGCAGTCCTTCTTTCCGGCAGCTTTCGTTGATGGCACGCCTGCCAAAGCGCTAAAGCCTGGCGAGCTGCGTGTTTCCACAATCATGAAGATCAAGATCATCATCGAGGAAGATGTTGTCTTGCGCATCCCAACTCGCGAAGAGTCCAAAGACGACAAGTGGAAAGGCCGCGCGGATAAAGGCAAGTCGGCAGACGCTGCGCCTGGTGCAGAGAAAGCTGGCCACAAGCACTGGAAGCGACATGGCAGGCGGCGCAAGGGAAAGCAAGGACCCGCAGCTGCTGATGCTCGACCATATGCTTGGCTAGACATTGTCATCAAGAAAGACAGCGTGGTCAACTACACGATGGACATGTATCCACGCTCAACTGGCTACCGCAACAGTGTCGATGTAGACGTGAAGAGCCTTGAGATGAACAGTAGTGTCAATCACGGGCTGCTCTGGCGCTCTGGCCCAGTCAGCGTCGAGGCCGATATCTCGCAGGCACTGACCTGGAACACTTTGCGCGACTGGCCTTTCAAGATCGTCATCAACGACATGGAGCTATTCATCCTCCGTGACCACTTATTTTTGATTATCGATCTTGTGAACGACTGGGGATCTGGAGCAGTCTCCGAGTTCTACACCTTCGTGCCATACAACTATCAGCTGGACCTGAACTTCAACAACTTTATAATGTATCTTAATGTTAATGACGCTAATATCATCAACGACCCCGCGGACTTCGATAGGAACGATTTCTTGACACTGGAGGGTCAGATGCATGCAGTGCTTGGGATACCAATGAAGCACTATCGACCAAAGACCAACCGTATCACATTCGACGTGCTGGCCACTGAGATGAGTATGCGCATGCTCAGTCCTCCGAAAAGCACTTTCAGTGTGTTTGTGGAAGACAAGACAATGGTCACACTACCCAAGCTGACCCTCAATGGCTCGTACACTGCCAATCAAGAAGCCCGCGTGGGCAATGTCGACGCCCTCCGTATGGATCTCGTTGGCACCGGGCTGACTCTCAAGGCGTTCGGCTTCTTTGTGCGCCAGCTTGTCAGTGTCAAGGAGAACTACTTTGGCGATTACATGCACTTCAAAACGCTCGAAGAATTCCAAGGCGCCAGCGATGACTTTCAAGAGGCGAACGCGAAAACGGCTAGTTTCCCGAAGCCGACGTCAATCAACGAGCTCGACGTCATCCTTTGCATTGTCGCAGAGCAGGCCACTGTGTTGCTACCTACCAATTTGTACTCCTGCAAAGAATTTGTTCGCATCGACTTACCGCGGGCTGACCTGGACTTACGTATTGTGAGCTACTACCTTGACATGGGCTTGCAGCTGTCTCCGATCAGCTTCGTGACTGGCGTTCCTACATCTAGCGAAGATGAAGACTCGCCAGTCGATACAGAGTCTAGTACCCAGTTCTGGTGCTCACACGTTGATCTCAGTGGTCATCGTGCCTTTGGCCTGCCTCCGAATGAAGATGCCTATGTCAGCCAGTGGGATATTGACATTGGTAAGATCACAGGGGAGCTCTCTGGTCGTTTTGTGCGAGACCTTGCACTCGCGGGTCAAGCGATAGTTTTCGCCATGGATGATGCAGAGAATGCACTTCCGGTCGTCTCGCCTGCTGTCGCACTGGATGCTAGCTTTGTCCAAGTGCGCACCGACACTGTCCGTATATGGATGCACATGGGCAAAGATGCCTTGCTACTCGACCTTGAGCCAGTCAAAGTCGACGTCGCCGGCTGGGCAAGCAAGACCTTCTCGCAACGCGTTAACGTGCTTGCACCTCTGATCACTTTCGCGTGTGTCGATGGACGTAGCGCTTCACGGCATCGTTCTAGGTCAAAGCGCAAGGATCCTGTGCGGACCTATGCTTTCCTACAGACGGGTGTCTCTCTGGATGTGGTGGGCAGGAAGATGCACTTCGAACTGGAAACCAAGAAACAGCAAGCCCATTTTAAGCTGCACGATCAGCGTACCGGCAGGTTTCCTTTCCTGATACGACCAGAGATCGATTCATTTGTGAGACCCGAGGACGAGCTGACATTCGAGCCTGCGGCTTCGCCTTTCCCACCCATGCCAGCACCAATCACTGCGAATGGCGTCAATTCGCGGCCTCAGTCTATCAAGTCTACTGACGGTATCGTGAAGAGACCACCCCTGCTTTCGCGGTCATCTAAGTCTTCGCTATCTGGTTCTGTGCGACATGGACGATCAGTGGGTGCGGAGAGGCGACCTGGGCATTTGAGCAGAGCACTAGAGGGATCGGGCAGTCGCGATCCAAGCTCATTTCATTCATTACGCGCGAGCAGTCGTTCTTCATCGTCAAATCGAACGGCCTCGAGAAGACATAGTGCCTTGCCAGATGATGCAGAACGCGCCAAGTTCGGGCTACCATCGTCGACCATGGCCTTCTCAAGTGCATATTCCGAACCATACTTTCCACTAGAGACAATTGAACCGGACGAGACTAACGTGCCGCCTTTCGCGGTGCCAGCCTCAGATGGCATAGGGTCAAGTGCCTCCACTATATCGACAGCTATCGATAGTCCAGACGTTGCTTCCGACATTGAACATACTTGCGTGCTGATAAAGATCGTGCCCGGCATCCGCGCTTATGTTGAGCCTCGCGTGGCCATCACAATCTCAAAACTGGTGGAAAAGGTCTCACCAAAGAACCCAGAAGAGGTTATGGACTCTTTCCAAATGAGTGTCATGGGAGCTATACAACGTCATAATGCTGCGCGTGTTGGAAGCAAGTCTATACTCGAGATCCAAGTCACCTTAGCCGCTGCACAGCTTCGTGTCGGTCTCATGCATGAGAAGCACGATACACTCGCAGATCAAGTTGACATCAACCTGAGATCGCTCGAAACGTCTGTCAGGATCAAGGATTTGCCTTCAGAACAAGATCCTACGCAAGACGTGTCTTTACACACTCTCCTCGGCGATCTAGATTTGACACTCTGTCAAGTACAGGATGGCGTTCTTGCGAAGCCTGCAGTATCGGTCGCGGTAGACGATATCCTCATCTGGCTCGCGCTATCTGGCACGCATGCCTTTCATATCGCCGTTCGCGACACCACTGCCTCTGTTGCTGGAAACCAAGCACAGTACCTGACACTGCTTGCCCTCAAGCTGATACCAGTTGTCAAGGACATCGAAACTCGATTCACAAGCATCTCAGACACGAACATGAAGCGTTTGCTGTATCTGACTTATGTGTTGACCCAAAACAGCGACGACCTCGGCGACCCGCCCTTCATGGCACGTATGCTCTTCATTCTTCGCGCGTTCCCTGGTCACTTCCGAAACACGGACAGCTGGAAAATCCTTACCAGATTCCGCTACATCATGCTTAAACTACCGGAAGGAGAGATGCGGAAACTCAATGGCCACTTCAAATCAGCCAGACTAGAGTGCCCAGAAGACGCGCCTATGAAAGTGCTGCATAGCTGGACGCAGTGGCGCAATTGGGACGTACCGTACGTGAATCAGACAATGGCATTCCAGCATCTCTTTGGTGCCGAGGAGAAGAAGAAGCTCGAACCTTTCGAGCGTAAACCACTCACTGTGACCTTCAGGTCAGAAATGCTGAGAATCGCTATTGAGAACGAAGGTGGCACCAGTGATATCGTTCTCGAAGATACTTCGCTGGGAGTGGAAAATACGCCTCCCACAAAACCTGAGGGTCTGATGCTTGTCGAGGAGAACAAGCGTATGCAGACTGTGCTACAAGCAAACACCCAGACCATCGCCATCAGTCTCGACTGGGCACTATTTAGCATTGCAGAAGATGTGCTCAAGTTGAAGGACCAAATCGAAGAAGCTGAGATCAAGCTGAAGGGTCACGGCAAGAGAAGTGCGCAGCAAGCACTCGAGGATGGACTAGCCCGACACGATGTACATGTTGTCGTCTCTACGGATACTGGCACACTATCCCTGCAGACTGTCAACGTGCGACACCTGTCGCGCATAGATGGCATGAAACTTTCGGTTATCGGCACCACACAGGCGAGTGAGCAGCTCGGTCAATGCGCAAGTGTGATCCTCAATGTCGACACGGCTATCACAGAGTGCCATGGACCAACCTCTCGCATATGGCAAACTCTCTTGACGTCGCCTAGTCTATATATCGACCACCTACAAGCGGCGACTGGATTCGACATACCGCCGACGATCACTCTGGCCATCGCTTACGAAGATCTACGTGTCTCAATCGATGAGCAGGTTCCTGGAATCCTGCATGTAGTCGATGCCATCATATCCCATGAAGTAGCGCAAGTGAAAGTGCTGGTGGACAAGGGACAGAGTACTTTGGCGCAACCAGCATTCTCGCCTCCTGACAGTCCGGACATGCAGATCACAGCTACAAAGACAACAACGACAAGCGCATCTCGCACGACTACGTCAAGCCTCGCGCCCAAGCTGCACGTAGCAGTGTTGGCTGGTAACATACATCTCGAGGTGTCTCTTCTACAGACGCTGGGCTACCAGCTCGACGGCGTTGCCGCCAGCATCAAAGTCGCACCAAGTCTCATGAAGGAGAGAATCTTCAGCATAGATTTCGACGTAGGACGAATGAATCATGCTTTCGTGAACACTTCGAAGGGCGATCGGCATGTGCAAGGTCTACTCGAGGTTCCACCAATCAATGGCCACGTTGGTCTTGAGCTCGGCAAAGATGAGACATCGGTCTCTGTTGCGACCACGATTGAGCGAGTCGAAGTCGACGCTGGAGCTGTGCAAGGTGTCATCGGCGTGATCAATCAGAAGCAAGTCCAGGACGTTATATCAGCTATCAAGTCTGGAATCGAAGATATCAAGAGCCGTGTGGTTGAGGTATTTCCCGAGGATCGTGAGGTCATTCCTAAGGCAACCAAACAGCAGCGTGTCAGCTTCGATGCCCGATTTGCCCTGCTCGGTGTCAGAGTCTCTGCCACCACGCCTACTGCGAAAGGACATGGTCGCGCAACTGCGGAAGTCGAATTTGGCATCGGACCTTTGCATGCCACGGCATCCAACAGGGCTGCATTAAAAGATGCCAACCTGTTCATACCAGAAGTTCGAGCGCACATTCAAGATATCGGTGCAAGCCTGCGCATCAACGCCCGAGGGAGAGTACGACCTTGCGGCCATGCTACTCTTGGTATTCGTTTGCACTTCAACACTACTGTGAACGGTGATGGAACTTTGCATCGAGAGTTGAAAGTACGCAGTGATAGCATTTCAGTCCATGCGTATCCAGACACTGCAGCTACCATTGTTGATGTCATCAACCATTTGCAGGATCGGATCAAGCACTTGGACCTATCAAAGGAAGTTGAGTACCTACGTAAACTGAGGAACGAGCGCCGACAGACTGTTATACAGCGTGTCAGTGGCAAGCAAGACTGGACAGAAGACGAAGAGATGCCATTCTCACCCGAAGATCTGCTATCAATCACGACTACGATCGAGCTTACCGATATTCAAGCTGCCTGGCTGGTGGACACCTCATTCGCACCTCAGCGAGGATCGCCAGTTGATGATCTGGTCTTCTCAATCGCGAGTATCGAGTTTACTACGCGTGGGGGCCACGAAGCACGTCTCACTATTCAAGATATGCAGCTACAGCTTGCCAAGGTAGCAGAAAGCAAGCAGCGTCGCTCTCTCAATTCTGCTCTGCTACCAGAAATTGGCTTTAGTGTGGCTTACTGGAAGCAAGATAAGATGTGGAGTCTGGCATTCAAGGCCACTGGCAAACCGCTCGACCTCAGGCTCGAGTCAAAGTTCATGCTACCTGTTGCTGCTGCACAGCGATCGATCGAGGTCGCCATCCAAAGGTTCAAAGCGGGCACGGCCACATGGCAAAGTACTCCTACCACCTCGGGCGCACAGAGAAAGATGCCTCTCGATACGAAGCGTGTGAGATCTGTGCTCGTTGAGGCCGACTTCGCCGGAGCACAGGTATATCTGCAGGGCTCTGGTCCTAAAAGCAATACTCTATCTTCGATCGCAGCCGCTTCACAGCAGCAAGGTGCCAAGCATGGCAGGTATGGCCAATTCGCTGCTGAAGGTGCACTCATGCACATGACCTTGACTGCGCCTGGCATTGCATTCAAGATGGAGTACAACTCTCACCATGAACACCCGACTGTCAACGCGGAACTTATGATTGATGCATCCAGCAACGTACTGGCTCCTAATGTGGTACCGCTCATACTGGAAGTGTCCAACAGCATCAAGGACGTTATGCAAAGGGACGAACGAGCGAAGACACCTCCAGCTCCAGTGGAAGCACCAGCAGCAAGTGACAACAAAGTACCGCATGGTCAGGACTATGGCGAGATTGTCACGACGACGCCAGCCAAGATCTTTGGTAAGACGAAGGTCGATCTTGGTTTCCGCATTGCCAAGCAAGAGTTCGGTTTGAGCTGTCAGCCTATCGCCAGAGTCGATGCGAAGGCTTCTCTAGACGACTTCTACATCACGATGAACACGATCGACTCCGACGAGCATGGCCACTTCTTTGCCATGTCGGCTGTTCTGAGTGGACTCAAGGCTCAAGTCAAGCACATGTATTCTCGAGAGCCGACCTTCAGCTACGACATGGACTCTATTGTCATGTCGATCATGAACAATAAGCACTTGAGCGGCACAGCTGGTATTTCGGCTATCCTGAATCTGAATCCGACCAAGATTGTCATTAATGGCAAGCAGTTTCAGGATCTGCTATTGTTCAGGGAGATCTGGCTGCCACCTGAGATCCGTCATGCGGGAGACGTCGGTGACCCTCAGACTGCCGCCTCAGCGCAAAGTGCAGATACCTTTGTTGTGCAGAAGTACCAGAATATAGCTGCAGCTGCTGCTTTCCCATGGAACGCGACTGTCAACATCACCAAACTTGCTGTCGACCTGGATCTGGGGCAGAGCATCGGCAAAACGTCCTTCTCGATCACGAACTTGTGGGCTAGTCAGCAGAAATCTTCCAATTGGGAGCAGAACTTGTGTATCGGCCTGGACGAGATGGCTACGACAAGTACTGGCCGCATGAGTGGTTTCATTCAACTTGAGAAGTTGGGTGTGAGAACGTCTATCAAGTGGCCTGAGCAAACGGCAGATCGAGCTCTGAGGAAGACGCCATTAATTCAAGCATCTATTGGCTTCGACAAGCTGAGAGCAAAGGCAGCCTTCGACTATCAGGCCTTTGCATTCGGAGATATTGAGAACTTCGATTTCTTGATGTACAACGTTCGAGACTCTGGGGGCAAGGCCGACCGACTCGTGGCTGTGCTGGATTGTGGCAGAGCCTATGTCTTCTGCACATCTACAAGTCCTGCTCAGGCTGTCGGCCTCTACCAAGCATTCGATCGTCTGATTCAAGAGAAACAAGCTGCGTATAGTCAAAGCCTAAAGGACATCGAGAAGCATCTCCGCCGAGAAAGCACAGTCGTACCTACCCGATTCGGACCTCAAATTCCAGACTCGCCGATCGTGAAGAAGCAACAGAAGAAGACTGT
The DNA here is from genome assembly GCA_022570795.1 of Sphaerulina vaccinii. Taxonomy (NCBI): domain Eukaryota; kingdom Fungi; phylum Ascomycota; class Dothideomycetes; order Mycosphaerellales; family Mycosphaerellaceae; genus Sphaerulina; species Sphaerulina vaccinii. The sequence continues at coordinate 411,102 of JAKUDP010000001.1, forward strand.
CATCAGTCTGCATACAGACGTTGTCGTTACCATGGGTGCAGTGTGTTTCGGTATCTACCCAGGCACCTTCTTCGACAGTCAAATGCTCAAGCTCGAAGCGAACAACATCCAAGCTCGCTTCGCTGTCGGTCTTGAACGAGGACAAATCACCAGTGGTCTTGGTATGACGCTGGGACAACTCCAGGTCGCTCTCTCTTCTACTCGACGTGTCACTGCTGTTCCCAAGGCGATCGAAGTCACGATCGACGAAGTCATCAACAACGCCTTGAACGCCAAAGGTGGAATCATTCTGAGGGTTCCTAAGGTCATTGCGAGTATGCAGACTTGGCAGAATCCGCGAGGCAACGATGTGGACTACATCTTCAAGTCCCTGTTTGATGGAAAGATCGATGTCGGCTGGAACTTGAGCCGTATCAATTTCATCAAGGGCATGTGGACCTCGCATTCGAGAGCACTGGCAAGTCGACTTGGCAAGAGTTTGCCTGAGAGTGCTGTAAAGATTTCGGCTTCTGGAGGTGAAGAAGGTGGTGGTGCTGCGGGCGATCCTGTGGAAGGTTCTGCTTTGACGGCGACGCAAGAGAAGATTACAGCTGAGATCAATCTTCCGCAGTCTAAGTATGAGTATCGGGCATTGGAGCCGCCGGTCATTGAGACACCGCAGCTGAGGGACATGGGTGAGGCTACACCGCCATTGGAGTGGATCGGCTTGCAGAGGGACAAGTTGCCGAATGTGGTGCATCAGATTCTCATTGTGAGTTTGTTGGAGGTATGCAGAGAGGTTGAAGATGCGTATGGAAAGATTCTGGGGAGCGCCTCTTGATAGGCAGAGAGTAGGGAGGAAAGAACAAGAGGAATTGCTTCGTGATAAGTCGTTTAGCGTGGCGTTCAAGAAGGATATGGGCATCTTATATACACTGTACAGAATCTCCGAGTAGTGACCAGAATGAGTAGATTCGACACATCAGAATTGGAAGAATCCTGTCAACAGCATGATTTGGAACTATCCAGCTTTTTGTAGACGTCTGCCCACGAGATGCCGCCGCCGATATCGACGTATGTCTTGTCTGCCGACACGGTGACATCCTTAAATCCATGCATGGAGATGTGGACACCCGGTGTAGAAGAGAATCCTTGGTTTGAAGCATGACCGGAGCAGGATACTGCAAATCTTATGCGCCTGCTCGAGATGATCTTGAAAGCCGCTTGGAGGTCGGCGGCGTTCTGAGGGACATACACGCAGGTAGACGCCTGGCTGGAGGAGGTCATGTAGTGCGAATTATCGGCCGTGTATGGTAGGAGCGTCAGGCTGGTCTGCGAGGATGTCTTCTGTAAGGCTTGAATGGCCGTACAAGCGGCGTACTCGGTTTGATTGACAGCCCTCTTCCATAGCTCTGAGGATAGGCTGGCAGGCTGTACAGCTTGGGCAAAGTTAAGAGCAAGAAGCTGTAGAGCACATAGTGTAGCACTGAGGGAACGCATGTTGGCGACTTTCACTTCTGCATATGATGCTAGGGTATCGGGCTGACAAGGATTTGAGCAAGTGGAATACCTACAGACACTTATACTTACATCTCAGCCATGTCTAGGAGCTCTTTGACTCGCATTTCTGATACACCGAAGAGCGCAGTGGCGAATGTGAGAGATAGCGAGGCTCGCATCGTTCATCGGATTACTTGCTGCGCCGCAATCGCTATCGACTATCGAGTGAGTCGAGTGGTTTGCTTCGTTTGAGATCGCAGCGTAGCGTCCTTCTTTACTTTGCCAGTACTTCGTAAAGAGCCTAGCGGATAGTGACTCCAAGCTGGTCTGGGGTAGTTACGCCATAGGGCTGCTGACTTGCGCATCGGGTTTCGTTCACTAACATTACAAATGTTAGCGCCAAGGATCTGAGTTCTCGCACATCTCGTATAGAGCCACGCGAAGCAGTACACGCAGAGTCATGCAGATCAGCCCCTTCTTAGGGTATAGTCAGCAAGCCCCAGACTGTGGGGAGCTTCCATCGTATATCAATATGCCATTTGAATGCCGCCGCCGGTGCTAATAAGTCGTATACGCGGTGTTGAAAAATGGGTTGCTGCTGGCATGACCTGGCCTCTATGCGTCCACTGCAAGTCGAAGGAGCATAACATTCGCATGCCTCGGGCAAACAGTAATGTCTGGTCTGTCGATTGGCCTCCTCTCGCGCGGTGATGAGCTGTGGTCAATGCTGATGAAGTTCTGGCCTTGACGGACGAAGGAGAAGAGCTTGTGAGATTCGAGATGTCTTCGCGTTCAGGCCCATACCAAGACATCCCAAAGGAGCATAGTCAAACCTGGCCTGAGTCGCCAAGACTTAGAAGGAGAACTCGTTCTGCTTCTACGCTTCTGGACTACATGTCCTTCCAAGGATCTGAACACCTCCAAGAACGACACACCTTTCATGCCAAAATGCACTCGATCGGCTCTTCTCCTTCCTCAGAACGATGCCACATAATAATCTTCAACCCAGCGGCCCCACACAAAGCTCCAAACTCCTCAAGCGTCCTCTGTCTAGAAGCATGTGCATAAGCCATATGGTAGTCCATGGCGACAAGCATCATGCTATTGTTCTTAGCCTGTAAGACCTCCTCATTCAACAGCAAACGAGAGTATCCTGGTCTCATAGCCTTCGCAATATGCTTCAAGATAAGGATACATTGCTCATCAGGCCAATTGTGCAGCACATGTTGTGTATAATAGTATAAACTTCCTCTCGCGATCTCCGGTTGAGGTTGAAAGAAGTCATGTTCGACGTACAGAACTCCAGGCATTCCGCAAATGGAAGAGTGGCGTAGAGCTGCTGCGGCAACTAGCGCGTCCTTGATCACAACGGGGCGTTCTTCGAGGACTAGAGTGCCTTTTATACCTGCTTCAGCGAGGCATTTGCGTAGAGTGTGGACATGGCCACCTTTGCCACCTCCGACATCGACGAGCAAGGGCTTTGTCATGTCATCTGCGTGTTTGAGGATGAGTGAAGGCGCATCCATCCACATCCACCAAGGCATCTTGAGAACTTCACGCATGAAGTGGTTGAAGTTCTCAATTACTCCTGGCTGCTCGGACCAGAAGTCGAAAGTCGTCTTAGAGGTCTTGTGGTAGGACTGGAAAGGACCCTCTGTAGGGCCTGTTGGCAGAATGAACCCGTGCTTAGTGAAGTACTCTCCAGAGTGAGCAAGTACAGTCGTCCACTGATCGTAGAAGTGGATGATCATTGACTGCGCACGTCCATCTTCGGCGCCGAGAACCATGGTGTTGGCGTTCGCAGCATACACTCCGGGAATCTGTTCGATGGCCCAGCCATAGCGCACCACCCATCGCATCGACCGGATGATGAAGCTCGTGTCTACAGCGGCTGGCTTGACTATCTCTCTTGCCTTGCTGGCCAGCTCTTCTGCAGACTGTTGCCGATGTTTAGCCAATGCTTGGAAGACTCCTAGTTGTATCATGTGTCGCACGGCTGTTGCGATAGAAGGCTATCATCAATCAGCTGCGAGTGCTAATGACGGAAGATCTGTCGTTATACCATGTTTGCGAGCTCCATTAAACTGTATCTGGTCGGCCATAGCAAATGGCGCAGATCATGTGCCATGTCGCCTAGCTTGATGCGTTGACTTTCGGTCAATGTCTGTACACCTGACTGCTCATAGCTGTCAATGGTGGCTTGTAGTGCCGCGACTTCAGCCTTGACGCTTGCGATATCGAGAGACATGTTGGTTTGGCAGTGCTCATAGAGAGCAAACGGAGGAAGACTCGATCGTATGTCTGAAGACCGCCTATAAGGATGCGCAGGAACTGCGGTCGGCTGTCGTTGCCCTGTTGCTTTAGTAAGAGCCTCATGTCATTCACAGGGATGTGCCAAGCTCACTCTTGCCTGTGAACTCTGCTCGGCGCGACCAGGGGCTTAGGGCAAGTGCGTAGAGATCTGTACGAAATGGACAATACTGGAAGACCATGTTGTCTGGCAGTGAAACGCGTCGTGTTCGCGGTGTGTGAGATGTAACTAGGCATCGCGACGCGTGCGGTGAGGTCGAGTGTGTGGTGAGGCCGAGTATTCGAGGTTCGGAGACGAACTAACGAACTTCACTTTGCTCCCTCTTTCTTTAGCCCAAGCACAACAACACGCAACACCAGTACTCCATCACCACGATGCCGATCAGCAAGAAGAAGAAGCGCCGCCCGAAGGATGTACTCAAGCTGGGTGCCATCGAGGATGACCTGGTCAAGAATGCGTAAGTCTTGAAAACTGTGCTGTCACCTCAGCTTCACCTGCTGAATTGTACACAGTACGCAGCACAATTCCAATTGCTGCCCGCTCCTCTCGGTACTCTCACCAGAGATCCGCAATCGCATCTACAGTCACGCCTTTGGCGACGTTCATGTCTCTCCGAAACAATCAGCTACGGATCCGTGGCGGCACTACACCACAAAGCCACAGCTGCGCGTCTGCATCGGCGCGGCCCACGACTATGAGGATGGCAAATGTCTGGAGCGTCATGGAGATTGCGCACCGGATATGAATGATGAGCGACTACCACTTGCGTTGCTGCAAACTTGCCGACAAATTCACGACGAGGCAGCGCTGCTTCCATTCGCCTCTATCAATTGGATGGTAGATGCTGAAGTCTTGACAGCCTTCTTGCGCGGCATGATCCGAGTGCAGAAGACAGCCATCAATCGTCTGACGCTAGTTCTGCATCACCCCCCTACTACGACTGGCGAATTGCAGAGGAGGACGTGAAAGCATTGGTCGGAGTAGAGCAGCTGCAGCTTGAGGTAACCGGAAATCCTGTTTCAGATCAGCGTCTGTGGGATCTTCAGCGGCTGGCACGCCTACCGCTCAAGAAGGTGGACATCATGATCGATTTCAGCCGCGATGAAATAGGCGAGAAACGTTTGACAGGAATGCGGACCGTCGCGGAAAGACTCAAGACTATTGCGTCCCTGGGAGCAGATCCAGCTGGAACAGAGAGAGGCCAAGGAGGCTGAGCACGCGGCTGCAGCGGCGAAGCGAGATCAGAAGCGAGGCACCCTCGCTTGCAGGAGACGCGCAGGACAACTCAGTCGTGACGGGACAAGGCACCTTGATGTGCATCTGGAGGGAGGAGTCGCGCAAATTGTGCTCTGAGGGGACCGGGACGAGCGTCTACAGTTGCGCGAATCGTATTCGGCAAGGAACCCAGTCCAGTCGTAGCTGATGAAGCTCAGATCATGTATTTCAACCTGGTCGTCGCTACAACTCGTCCTTCTTCTGCACCTGCACACTGCCACCGCAATGCATCGTAGCGAGGAGAAAGCGGACGAAGAAAGCTGTATTCTGCGAGAAGAGCAACTCTCATGTGATTGTGGTAAGCGTGCACGATGAAGCAAGCTGAATCCGATGTATCGAGGTGTTGAGCCGCGTCCACTCATATGCCATTGCGTTCCTACAATTCATCCTTCTTCTGCACCTTCACATCACCCTCCTTCTCCTTCTTAGCCTTTTCAACCCTCCTCTTCTGCATCCACTTCTCAAACCCCTCCTTCGGCCTCTGTTTACACAACTCCCTCACAGGCCCCTTCTCAGCCTTCCTCCCAACAATCTTCCCAACCTCGAAATACTCCTTCCCAGTCTCACCTCTAAACACACCTTGCCAATGGCCAACAGCATTCCTAACTTCTTGCTGCGCATCCCTAATCCAATCATTCCTATAATCTCTCATCTGTTCCGTCAACTCTTCATCTTTCTTCTCTTCATATGTTGGGACATCTCTTGGGATGAATACCCATTCCACTCCTCGAAGATCAGGAACATTGTCGACTGCGAAACAGCCTGTCACAAAGCCTCTCGAGGCGTCACGGCCGGAGAAGACGCTGTACATGCCTCCTGGACCGTAGATTCGTGGATTAGACGTGACATCGTAGATCGTCCCATTGAGCGCGAGATATATCGGTAAACCCTCGATCTCTCCATTATAGCGAAGCAATTGAGCATCTGTCAACTTTACGGGACCGCGCTGAACATTGAACCCCAATCTGTCAGCGATCCTGCTGTGTAGAGTAGACTGGTGATGCTTACCAAACTAGCAATAACAGCCTGCGGTTGAGTCCACCAAGCATTATATCCCCATATCACACTATTTCCCGTTACGAAGTAACTCAGCAAGCCGCTGAGGAGTGCGAGGCCAAAGACTATGCGGAAACCATCGAGGATGCTGATGCCAGGGTGTGCATCCGGGTCTTCGAACTCGATGGGCGCGGGAGTCGTAGTCGTCGTGGGAGGTGTGAGTATGCTTTCATCGGAACTACTGTCGTCCGCCATGATTGTGTCTTTTTTATGGTGTGTCAGTCCCGTCGTGATTGATGATGGTGTTTATGTCAGGTGAAAGCTGTCATGATAAAGGGAGATTAGAAGGTCTTGCTTGATATGTACTTGCTTGCATGCAAAAAGGCTTTTCTGGGATACAGCTCGCGTCCAACTCGTGCCCACCGCTTTGATATACAAGTTCAGATATGATTATTCGAAGTGAGCGTGTGAGGAAGGCAACAATGTGGCTGATCGAAACATGGTCACAATCGATCGTGTTGGATTAAAGTTCTTGCTAGCGTGACGATGGATGAAAGTCTTCTCCCGTAATGATGTCTCGGTCTCTCTTACGATCATCTACATCATATCGAAGAAGCGTCACCACAGTACAAGTGGAAGAAGAGACAATATGAGGACATCCGAGGTTGGAAGTTCCATTCCTAAAGGTATCTAACACAAAAAGAGTCCAACTGGCGCCGCTGATATGACTTTCCAGTTCATATGTGGTATCTTATTCCCATGCCCTGATCCTACGCCGTCCCTTGTTCGACTCCCGTGGCCACGAGACAGACTTTGTTATCTCTAGCGCTGTATGCCTGCTGTTCGCGTTGCGCCAGTCATGATATCGTAAACAAAACCACGCCATTCCCGGATCCAAAACGCCCATGCTTACCTCTAGCCAGTGTACAGTGCCTCATGACACTGATCAGAGCTGCCACTAGCGGCGCTGTTCGGCAACAGGTGCTCGACGTTCGTTCTGCAGCTTTTGTCGGTGCTGCTTAGCAGCCTGCAAACGAGCTTCCAGCTTGACTTTCTGTTCGGACTTGAGTTGCAATTGACGCTTGACAATCTGCTGAGCCTTGTGCTGATTTGCCGCTCGCTTGGCGGCAAGTTCTTTCTTGGCTACTGCCTTCGCAGCCGTCGTTCTCAGACCCTTCTCCTGGCGTTGCAAGGCCTGCTTCAGCTTCTGCACTCGCTCACGAGAAACCGCAAGAGGCGACTGGATCAAAGCCTTGGTATTACTCTTAGCAGCCTCCGCTGTGGACTTGACTGACACTGATAAGTCTTTGGTGAATTTGACAAGGTCCTTGCGAATCATGACGAACTCCTTGCCCAAGGTCTTGGCGAACTCCTCGTTCGCGCGGCCAGCTTTGTTGAGCATGGCATTAGCTGTCTTACCAAATACCTGGAGCTCGCGAGAAACGACTTGGAGCTCACGGCCCATGAACTTCGCCAGCTGATTGGTGACATTGCGAGTAGCCTGCGCACTGGCAGTCACCTCGGTGGAAACAAGATTGTTGATCTTCTGGACAGTCTTGCCCATGATGGCGAGGTCGTTACCAACGATCTTGCTGACCTCATTTCCAGCCTTCTCGTAGGTCTTGCGCTGGAGGAACCGCTGACCGTAGTAGTAGGAGGCTGTGATGTTGTAGGCTGGCTTCTGGGTGATGGTGTTCATGATCACAGTATCATATGCCTCATTGCCATCGAAGGTGATCATTGAGACGCCAGGAATAAGCCGAGTCTGGTTGAACGATACGTTGCGGCCATCTGTCTTGGAAACCTTCGTGGAGAGCACGCGTGGGTATGCTGAGTTCGCACCAGACAGAGAGAGCACCATGTGGTTGGGTTGCAGTGCCAGGAATCGAGGCTGAACAGTGCACTCTGGCGTATTGAGCAGGCGCTGACCACCATTCCACGTCTTGCGATAGCAGGCAGCTGGGATATCTGGCAGCAAGTGTCCCATGTCGGCAGTGCTAATATTTGGCATGTTTGGAGTTGCAAGCATGTCGAGTGAGGTCCGCAGTGCGCTTCTCTGAGCTGGGATGTCGACAACCTGGCTTCTGGAGGTAGCGAACTGTATCATGAACACGAGCAACAGCGCAGGCAAGGCCTTCAATAGAATCTTGACGATGCTCACTTCCTGGCTCTTCTTTGTCTTCACGAGATCGGCATCTTTTCTCTTGATTTTCTCCGACATCGTCGACGTAGCCTGGAGCAATTGAGCACGATCCATGGCGAAGAAGTCTTCGAAATGGCACGCGCCCCTCAGCCATGGATGGCTGCAGAACTCTTGATCGTTCGAGACATTCTTACCGAGGATGATCAAAGTAGGAACCTCCATTCTGATGACAGCCTCAAAGACATGTCGGAACTCAACCTCATCTTCGTAGTCCACGATGTGGAAGACGACCAAATCAGGCTTGTGTGCCTCGATCTCGCCATCTGGTCCAACCGTTGACCAAGTGCTGCGCAGGCCCTCAGGATCGAGGGCACCGATCTTGCCTTGTTCTTTAAAATTCAGCCAAGTGCTGTGCCCGTCATGATCGAGGATGCGAAGGCCATAGCTCTCGTTCTCGTCACCGCCATATCGAACTTCGGCCCCGATGCAGTGCTGTACAGTGGCAGAGACACTATCTTGACCACAGACAACAGTGGCTGAAGCGGGGCTGAGTCCGGTCGGTGTTGGAGGCAGTCGGATGACCTTGTGATTGTTAGTGGTGATGTTGTCGGACGTAGAACTTCGCATGGCCGCCGTAATCCGGGAGATGATCGTATCCATCTCACTGTGTGGTGTGTCTCTGCTGGAGACGAATAGGATATGGCTTGGGTTCTGATGAACCTTGGAAGACACCTTGGTTTCTGGAAATCGAGTAGCAGCTGTGACACTCGGAGGGAAGGGCATGACTGATTGCCGTGGTGTCTCGAGGTCCTCCGACATGTAGCTGTCGAGAAGCTCATTCTCTGCCTTGACTTGCTTGGTCACTGGAGACGGCTCCACCATAACCACCGACTCTGAGGGAGACTGTGATCGGGCCTCGATCGTGGAGTGTGTTGTATCTTCCACTTCGCTATCCTCCTCGAGCTCAGCTTCGACTTCTTCGTCACTGGTCTCCATCTCAGGAGTCAACTGGCCCTCGTGCTCTTGCTCGTTCGAAGTAATGCTGGCCGTGTCGTGGTCGTCGTTAGAGATCTCCGACAAGTCATCATGATCGATCATGTCATAGGCATCTGCGAGAGAGCCTTCTGACTCACTCGCATTGCCACGGTCGGCCATGGCTTGATAGCCCAGGGCACTCAGGGCGGCAGGCGGCGTGCGGTGTCCTTGTGGTGGTGACTGTAATGAGGTTATGTCGGACACCGAGCCGTCGTCTTCCAGGGTCGGAAAGTCGAGGTTGTAAGGATGCGGTGTTGACGACGGTGAAGAGTGAGCTGCGGAAGGAGAAAGGGTGTGCTCGAGGTTGCTGTCGGATTGCTGTGACACATGACCAGTTAGCTCGAGGTCCTTCAGCTCCGGCACAGTACAGGGAGGAGTGACGACCTTCGTGCTCGAACTCGATGCCATGGTTGTATGTAAGTGGAAGAGAGAGTGTAAATTAAGTGTCGGAGGAGTTGGACAGGTGGAGAAGGCAGAAAAAGAGGCAGAGCCGAATCTGTCGCTGCTGGTTGGTGGTAACGCTCGCGTGTCGTCTCTCTCTGCCTTAACTCAAGCAAGAAGTGTAAGATCGGGTCTGAGACTTACTCTGTCTTTCTATCGTCTGCCCATATGACTGCCGCCTAGTTCTTCACTTGCAACGATACTGTTCGACAGGTGTCTTGAGGGAAAGCTACGTGTTGTATTAGGAGCAGGAGCTGTTGATGGGGAGCAGTTCACTTGTTGACGAGCACGACTGTGAAGCTCGTGTGGTCACCAGGCAGAAGTGAGTGGGGTTTGCAGCCCGATAAGCTGATAGAGTGTCGGACTAGCGTGCATCTAGCAGTCTTCGGAAGACACCGGCATGTGAGGGCAGCAGACAGACAGTACCTTACCTTATGGTGATGGCATCGAGCTGAAGTAGAGTATACCCAGTCCAGACATTCTCTTGAGTTGGTGAGTTCTTCACAACTGTTCGAGAAGAGGTTGTAGTGTGATATGTGGAGGGAAGTGCTGGAAGATCTTTCATCCGGTAAGCGCGACCGTGTCTTAGCGTGGAAGATGGCGTTCAACTAGTATAGACAATACCGATGCAGATCCGCTAAGGCCAACCAACATGTATACCACAACACCACCTCTCCTGATGCGGTAGAGAGGCAGCCAATGGACCGTGAATGGCGGATCGACGTGGTGCGCTCTTGCCGCTGATATTCCTTTCTTGGCTCTACTTCAACTCACAGGTCTCGACGCCACGTTCGCGATACAATTTTGGACCGACCATCGAAGATGCAGTGGCCGATGAGCAGCGACAGCTGTGGGCTGTCGGGAATTCGACCTGGGATGCTGAGTTCCGCCGCGAAGGCCGAACGGTGAACATTACTGGATTTGAGGCTGAAAGAGGATATGCCTGGGATGCTTTGCCTGCTGTCAGAGGCAGAGCGCAGGAGCAGCTGGAGTACGCATTAGGAGACTGGGACAAGGCGGCATTGAACGGAGAGGCAGAGGGACGTAACCCGATACCTCTGTACAGCAATATCACTGGATATGTGCTTGGGAAGTGGAAGCGCTCTGCTCTGCAGGAAAGCGTGGCTATACCGCATCTCAACTTGACTGAGTACACTCCCAAGGATCCTTTCGGCCAGCCCAGCTTTGCTCGCAACTTCGAGAGAAACGTGACTGGATCGACTGGTGAAGCAACGATACGATTCAAGCAGTACGAGGGAACATACATGGAGAACAGCACAACAGAGATGGGTGTGAATATCGTCATGACAGATGATGACACTTATGATGAATGGCAAATACAACTGCACGGTGTCTACGACATCAGAACTGGATCGGGAGTTTTTGCAACTACGAGTGATAAGTTTGGAGGCATCTTCGCTCTTCCGCATTTCGCGCTGTCCGAGCACACTTTCCATACTACGCGCAAACTGCTCAACAGGTCTATCTCGCATGAGGTTCATCGCCAGGCTGTAGGACAGTCAGATCAGCTGAATCCGTGGACATCCAAGCTTGAGGAGGGTACAGACTTCATCTGGCCCCGTTGTGAACTAGTGCTGTATTTGCAGCAGATGGCCACTGCAACGAACATGCAATATGGTTCGACAGTGCTAAGGTTTCTGGAGCGCGAACTTCGCTTTCCAACTGGAGCTGTCATACCAGCCGCACCTGATCTCCACTTTTCGATGCTTGCATTCTCTCCAGATTGCGGTTATGTGCTGGAGTCGCAAGGTCCGCCTGACGCGTTCGCGCAAGATGGTGATCATCTCGTTGGACCGAAACTCGAGGTGCGGTTCAAGCACACCCGCCACCACCTACTGGCCTACACATTCGTACTTCTCGCTCAGTTGTTCCTACTTATGAGACAGATGCGTGAAGCCAGTACGCCTTCTACTCGCAGCAGAATCAGCTTCTACACTACAGTGGTGCTAGTACTGGGTGACGGCTACATTACCATGAGCTTGATTGTAGCCAGCTCTGAGATACCTGGTTTGGTCGTGCAGTTCGCCGGTGCTGGCTTCATAGCATTCATCAACGTGGCTCTGTTTGGCATGTCATTTGTGAGGAGCATATGGCTTGTACAAGAGCCAGAACGTGGACGTGCTATGCGCGCCGAGGTCGAAGAAGAACTACAGCGCGAACAGCGACTGCTTGCCGTGCTGAATCGCATCCGAGCTGAGAGACGAGCCAGAGAAGAAGCTGCTGCAACAACGACAGCAGACAGCGGTGTGAATGGCACCACAGCTGCCAGTGCAGATGATACCGTGTCGGCACCGGCACCACAGGAGCAACCACTTCTGCCTACGAGCCAGTCGGTACCAGGCACATTCCCACAGCCACCTCCTGTTGTAGCTCCAGTCGACACAGGAGCGACGCCTGTTTTCTTCATGCCCTCAGATCAGGAAGGTCTGCTCCCAGTCACCGAAACCGCTCCACCACGAAACGTAGACGCGATCGTTGCTGCGCGTATGCCTACTTTTGGATCTGTCTACGTACGAACATATGCAATTCTCGTAGCGATCATCTTTCTCAGCTTGTTCGCAGGTTCTTGGCCAGCACCCATTCGCCGTGTATTCTACACCTTCCTATCTATCTGCTCAGTCAGCTTCTGGATTCCTCAGATCGCCCGCAATGTTCAGCGCAACTGTCGCCATGCGCTAAAGTGGGAGTTTGTAATCGGCCAGAGTGCCCTACGACTAGTTCCATTCGCGTACTTCTTCGTGTACAAGGATAACGTTGTCTTTGCAGAGCAAGACTACTACAGTATGATCTTGCTGGTCCTTTGGGTATGGATACAGATCGTGCTTCTCGGCTCCCAAGAACTTATCGGACCTAGGTGGTTCGTGAAGTCAAAGTGGGCGCCTGATGCATACGACTACCATCCGGTTCTACGAGAAGACGAAGAAGGTGGGAACATGCCAATAGGCTTTAGTGAAGCTGCCGCCGACGCAGCATTTACACCTTCATCTCCGGCCGACGAACGCACGCCTTCTTTGGCACGCCGGGCAAGTTTGGCGAAGGAGACAAAGGAGAAAGGCAAACGCATATTTGATTGTGCAATATGCATGCAAGATCTGGAAGTGCCGGTTGTAGAAGCTGGCGCGCCGCGTGATGGCGGTAGTCTTGGTGCAAATCTCCTGGCAAGAAGGACTTATATGGTTACGCCTTGTCGACACATCTTCCACACTCCGTGTTTGGAAGGATGGATGAAGTTCCGGCTGCAATGCCCAATATGTCGAGAGACATTGCCGAGTCTGTAGATAGTCTCCACATATGGAGGACATCAAGACATTTCTCTGTTTCAGCTAAGGACTGCCTTGAGCTTCACAGCAGTTTGTCCATGCTCACTCTTTGTGCAGATCAAAGATCGAGATCGAGATTGAGATCTCTGTAAGACATGACAATCGTGTAGCAATCAATTGCATCCAGACAAGACACGATGCGGACATAAGCCTCCCTCGATTCACTTACTGCTCACACAGAAATCGAAAGCATCCACGACCATGTCGTATCACCCTGATCACGACTCCAGCCGCGACCGCGGCATCTTCCTTCCACAAACCAAAAGCACACTCAACGCGGCACTCCAGCGAGTCGCGACTGCAGTTGCTCGACTCCGTCGCTGTGGTTCCACATTCTACGAAGAAAGTGAGGCATTCTGGCCATTTTGTGCTGGGACATGGACGAGAGATGAGTACGAGAATGCTGTAAGGGTAGCTGGTGACAGGTATGTTACATGAGTGGTGCTAGGTTAGTGACTGAAGCTGATGGACTTTTCTTCAACAGACTTGAGCAAGTTTGTAGTGTTCAAGATGACTTACGCAATGCACACACGGCGGTTATGGAGGCTCTGAACACGTTGGGAGGAGTGGATGAGAGAGATGCAGAGGATCTAAATCAGGGTATTGAGGCTTGTGGGGCTTGGAGTTGATGATGGGTTATTGACTGGGAGACTCCTGAGATGGATCCTTGTCTGTGAGGGTGTTCTCTGAAATGCAACCCGTTCATCGACACTGTCCCAGTTCCGATCTTGTTGCCACGGTATGCAGAGGCTAAGGAGGGAGTCAGGCTGTATGTCTCTGGAAGGTCATCGAATGTGACTAACTAGCACGGTTCAAGGCACAGTGGTATGGAGATTATGGCAAAGCAGGACATGTGACATTGTCGAAGTCAAACCATGCGAGTGCTCCTGCTCTGAACTGGGCGGCTGGCAGCTGTGATCGAGATGGTAGCTGTACATGCAGAGTGTTTCCCTTCCACATGCCGGCTACCTTTGGACAACGCTTAGACTTGAGGGGTACTCAACATCGTCCGGTCCTGGAACGCGAGGTGCTCTCTTTTCAGCAGTGAAGTCCAATCTTCCCAGCAGATTGTTGAATGAGGTCAAATGATTCGGCAAAGCAGGGAAAGTTGACGAAGTCGTATCTCGCTCTCTGTAGTATCTCGAATATAGCATACTGATATGGTTGTTATCACAGTGGCGTGGAGTCAGTAACATCAGAAGGAGACGAAGGAAAGGCAGTGAGGTGAGTGTGGTTGAAACTCCAAAATGCATTGACGAAACGCTAAACGCTCCAACAGGATCCGCTAGCCACTGGGTCGGCTGAAGCTCCTCACCTGCCGGTCCATCACCTGCTCAGGTTGGAGAATCGTTTCCCTCAGTGTACTAGGCATAAGAAGACCGCTAACAGTAGGGAAAAGTTACAACATATTCACCCCGTCCATCGTACAATCTGTCTCCAATATCGTCTCATCGTCCCTCATGTAATCTGTACATCTTCAATTTGGTTCAAAGGCCATACTTCCCGGAGCGACACAGGTCTCATTTCACACGGGATGCTTCCGATGCTCTCCGCGCCGCCTGATCCCTGGTGGCCTTCTCCCTCCTCAAAATCTTCCCTCCCTGCGGTCCAGACCACGTCTGAAGGAAGTCGAGAGGAAGTTTAGCAACTTCACCTGCTGCCTCTCTCTTCACCTCAATCACTTTGTGCCGCTCGGCTTCGGTAGACAGGCTATAGAAGAGAGCTAGTCTCGCCTCGATATCGGCCTTCGCCTTGGCCTCGCGCTCCAACTTCAGACGAGCCCTTCTCTCCTTCTTGGCCGCGAGAGCTGCCTGTGATGGCGTAGTGCTCACCACCGGCACGGAGCTAGCGTCGTCATCTCTGGTGAGGTCGACTACAGGCTGCTCCTCTCCTGTGAGATCGATGGTTGATCTCTCCTTCGCGGCAGCGAACCTGGCCTCGAAGGATGGGAGCTTCACCGCATCGCGACTTCTGCAGGCAGTTGCCTCAGAAATGGGTTCGGCGTTCTTCACTTCCTTCACCCTACGGATTTTCCTGCCGTTCTTGGCAGTAACGACAGGGTTGACAGACTGTGTCTCCGTCGACTGTGATGCAGTCTGCTTCGCCTCGGGCTGCGAAGCTGTTGGCGTGGTGGTTCTGGATTCTCCAGAGCCATATCCTTCATCGGCGTGCTCTGCTGTCGATGCTGGTGATGCCTGGGCAGCCATCACAGGCACTGGGCCGTCTGGTCGCCTGGTCCCTGTTGGCCAGGCGATCCTCGGCAACACGATCTTCGGCAACACGATCTTCGGCAACACGATACTTCCAATCTTCTTCACCGGGCTTGGCGACGGTGTTGGCAGTGTTGGTAGTGTGAGAGCAGTCTTCTCACACGACGGCGAGCTCTCCACAAGCTCCTCGCTTGCCGTTGAAGTCACAAAATACTCCCCGTCACCGAAGAGGTCATCACCCTCGCCGAGAGGTGCGTCCTCATCCTCCTCCGCCTCCTCGCTTTCCGTTGAGGTGACAAAGACCTCCCCATCACCGAAGAGGTCATCGCCCACGCCGAGAGGTGCGTCCTCATCCTCCTCCGCCTCCGCATGAGCCGCCATGGCCAGCCGCGTGACCTCATCCATCTCATCGGCCTGACCCTCAGCGGACTCATCGACACACTTTCCGGCAGTGACCTCAATCTCAGCCGGCTGCGGTGTCTCAGACTTCCTTGGCATGGCAGATACCATATCCGTGAGAACGGCCAACGTCCTCTGACGCTTGGCAGAGGCAAGCTCACTCTCGACCTCTAGCTCTGCGCATCTCTTGAGACCACGCTCTCCAGAAGCCTCTGATACTGATTCTACCATGAGAGCCACGTCAACGTTCAACCTCGCGTACCACTCATCGCTTCCCAGTGGATATGGGTTCTGCGAATCTGCCATCTTGCCTATGTGACTGCGTGAGCTTGATGCAGAGGCTTATCTTGATGCTTGAAATCTGCTTCTCAGAAATGCAAGCCTGGTGTGCGTGGTTGATATGTCCGTGAGTCTAGTAGCGTAGCTACTACTTGTGTGGCGAGAATGGGTGTGTGTATGCTAGCTGTACAGTGTATGAAGCTTTAAGGCTTGCGAGGATAGGTATACAACTGGTATAGTATAGCAGTATAGCAGTGGTATGAAGGAAGAGAGAGAAAGGCGAGAGGTAGCGCAGTTTTGTGCTGCAAAAAGACGATTTTTTGAGTGAGGACATACCGTACCATTGGGTCGTGAAGACTCATGTGGCAGAAACCTATTGTCCTCAATTAATGTTGCGGCCATTGCAAGTGGCTATAGCCGCAATGCTTGTTTGGTAGCGACAATGATGTGCGCGGACTATGTTGCAATTAGCTATTGTGTTCTATTGCAAGTGGCTGGCAAATGCTTGAGTCTAGAGGCTCGTGCAGACTTTGTTGCTTCATACAAGAACGCTTGGGATTGGAGCAGAAAAGCGAGGACGTAAGATTGTACCATACCGACAATGAGCGGAGAGCTTTACCTGCCTCCCAGTGCCCATCGTGCCGCCGCCTGCAGGCACGATTCTGCACAGACCTACTGAGTATCAGAGCATGCTATTATCGTCCTTGTCCAGTTTTGGCTCGAAGTGAAGCGAAGTCTAGTTTAAGCCTTCTGAAGACGTCTGTGCGTCTGTGCCTAACATAGCCTTTCAAAGGTTCCCATCATATTCACACAACTCGTCAGTAGCGACGCGCAGCCTCATTAGAGTTAACAAGATGTCTGTCATCGACTGCCACGTCCCATGCCAAGAAGAGTAGAAAGCTCTAGCAGACCAAGACAAGAAAATCAATACGCATACGTACCCGGGTATATCTCCACTAACGCGCCCTGAACGCCATGCCCATTACTTCGTACTCGCTCTCGCTCTGCCTGAGAACCGACAGTACATGTAGCGTGCTACTCTAGCCATGAAGGGCGCGCTTGTCTTCAGCCAAAGACTCCGGCCCTGCGCATAACACCTTCGAATTCCTCTTTTCCCACAGCACCTAGTCCTCCACCCTTCGCCTCCCTAACCATATCTCTCAGCACACTCTCAGAGACATCCTCTCTCAGCTCTTTTGCAACTCTCTTGAGGTCCGTAATCGTAATCTCCCTCTCCTCACCTCTCGTGAACAATCTATAAGCCTTCTCGACCTCCGCACTCTGCTCATCCTCATCCCTCTCATTCTTCGCCCGATTCATCTGCAACGCAGCAACAGGCAAGAAGTGCTCATAGTCTACTGTGCCTTCCTCCTCGGGATCTGCAATGTCGATGAGTTCTTGCAAGTCGTCGTTGGAGGAAGGTGGAGCGTTCAAGGCGATGAGGCAGCGGCGGATATCGATTGTTCGGATTGTGGGAGGGTCATCATCGCTGCTACAGAAGAGCGCGAAAGCTTCTTGGATTTCACTCTCTTCTTCGGCTGTGATGTCGTTCTCTTTTGCGAGTTTGGAGCGGCGCTTTGTGGATGCTTTGGGAGTTGATGATGATGAAGCGGCTGGCGCTTTGCGTTTGGGTGGCTATACCTTCATTAGTAGACTGCATCGCCCCTACAGTCTTGACATATTACTTACCATGACGCGCTGGCCAGTGTTACGAGACGCGACAGCAGAAGGGATGATGTCGGCGTACGGGCCGGCGCCACGTTGGAGTCTTTGTCCTCCCAAATCAAATTCTGCTCCTCCCTCTTCTTCACAACAACACCGACACCAATATCACAACCACCAAGGTCTACACGCGTACAGAACCGTGCTAGCATACCAGCTCGAGACACATGTTCGATACGTAGATAGCACAGTGCGGCACAGTGCAGTAGTACAGTGGTCATCTCCTTCATCCCCCGCCATCGTCTCTTTCCTCCCCAGCACGCCATGATTTAGCTAGAGCCGCCCACCACTACAGGCAGTGATGCCGACCCCAAGGTGATGGCGGTGTGGACACCATTGGCAATATCAATCAACGACCTCGTCTCACGAGATGAGGGCAGCTTCATCGCTCGTCTGTTTTGGCTTTCTACTTGCTGAGACGTGACTTGATGTGGAGCAGACATTTCAACATCATATACCACTCCTCTGGAAAGCTGGCGCCGTGTAGCTCCCTGGCATGATCACGAGTCAACTAACACGGCTGGTGACTTATTAGCACAGAGAGAAGTGTTCATAATCATGCAATATTATCATTCATGGATGTTCGTACAGCTCATCTCTTTTTCTCTTACACCAACGTCAAATGCTACGCTACAATGCTCACGGGGTATCTTATCCAAGCTCGTTTCAATGCTCCCCAAGAATGCTGCAAGCCCAGCTGTCGTCCTAACACCTATGCACCGGCTTCGCTCAACCGCCAGCGAAACAGATCTCGTTCCAAGAAAGTATCCCTCCCTCTCTGATCACAACGATCCGCAACCAACCCTACGCCTGTGAGCTCAGACATCGCCGTTGAGCGGAGATGATTCGCCATTTCACAGCCTGTTGAGTTTTCTGAACCTCTGCATTGGCCCAGGATCCTTCCTCGCAATGTACCAATTGCCTTGTGCAGCACCCCAGCTGACGCTGTCAGAGAAGTACTCGAACTTCTGCTGCACGAAGAGGTTGACGACAGAGTCAATGTTGCGTGTCGACATCTTGTGGCCATCTGGCACGAAGGGCTTGAGACTGACCACCTGGCATCCGTCCTTGAGATCGAGAAACATGCTCAGCAGACGCCCGTTCAGGTCTGAAGAGAACGCCTGGTTGTTCACAAGAACCAAATCAGCTTCTTGCAGGATCTTGGGCACTTTGGGATGTTCGAGAAAGTCGCCTCTCAAAAGCTGAATGTTTCCTGCTTCAAGACCCCAAAGCTTGGTTCGATCTGGAAACTCTTTCTCTTGCAATTCTGCAGCATCACAAGGGTTTGGCATCATCTCAATGCCTGTGCTGTCACAGCCGATTTCCAGTGCGGCTTGTAAGACAACGTTGCCGACTCCTGATCCAAGATCGACGAACTTATGCTCGTGCGTCAATTTAGTCTTCTTGAAGATGTCGCTACAGAATCGTGGCAGAAGCTCTCCGTAGACATTCTCGCTGAACGCCTCGTACTTCCTCAGGTTGTCGACGTTGGGCGATACGGTTCGTGAGTAGGTCTGCTCCAGTATTCTCCTGACCCAGTCCAGAGGCAGATGGCTTTTGCTCCGAAGTACAGTCTCAATCGTCCCATTGTCAATCAGCGACTTCATGAGCTTGTTGTAGTCCTGAACGATGTCCACGAACTCATCAACGTCTTCCCGCTGCCACGCCAAATTAAAGCGTCGCCGGTATCCCGTTTCTTCGTTTGTGTACTTCGCAACCTCTTCCTCCGGTAAGTAGTACTGACAGACCGCATGGATTGTCTCGATAATGTCCTCCATAGGTCTGTAATCTTCCTTCTTTTCAGTCTTCGGCCACTTGAGTTGAAACTTCTCCCGCTGTCCTCTGCTAGGGTACTGTAGCTTGCACGTTACGAAATCCTTCTCGCCCCAAGGGTTCTTGAAGTTCTCAGCATATCTGCCAGACGTCGCGTCGGCGCCATGCACAATGTCCAGAGTTGCGCCTGCCGTAAAAGACTTCGCAGAGAGCAGTGGTCTTCTAGGACCATGACTATCTACGGAGCTGACACTGCTCTTGATACGCTTGCGCGACACATCGGAGTCGCTACCACCAATGTCGCTGCTGTCGCCCTCGTCATCGCTCCATATATGTCGGTCAGGCGTAGCGCTCTTCCGCTTGACGCCTCTCGAGTTTGCGACTGCTCGTTTGGCCGGATTCGCAGGCTTCGCTCTTATGGCCGCACCGGTGGGCTTGAATCTGTTCGGATCGTGGACTCGTACAGGCGCAGGTTGTTTTGTCCCATTCGATTGTACGGGTCTTACAGTCTGCGTGACGGGCTTCCTAACGATTGTTTTGCGCACCACAGGAGCGTTCGCAGTCTTGGGTCTGTTGAAGTTCATGGTCCTGGATATGCAAGGCTAGCGAGGGGTCTTGCAACGGCTCGAGTGCATGCTTCGAGGTATAATGCAAGTAATAGGTCGGTCGAGAATGCTGGTATAATAGTCGTCGTTGTGCTATTTTCGAAGAATGTCAACACCCCATTCAAAAATGTCTGTCGCGTGTGAGTGTACCAAACAAGGAGAAGAGACGTGCTGAAGAACCCTTGCGCTGTTCCAGACTTCGTGACTTCCCATTTCCAGCCCGGTGACTGCCGAAATATAAAAACCAATCGGAGTCGCCATTTCGACTGCAGAACATCTTCCTTGCCACTCTCGTGACTGCCAGGGTCTCAATCACGAGCAATCCATGTCAGATCCATGTCGAAATCTGCATGGAAGAAGAGCCTCAAACGCGACTCAGCCACGTGAAGCGCGCCATCAAAGTTCGACGCGTTTGTGGAGAATGCAAGTGAATAAACTGGTACTGGGTCGTTCTTGGCTTGGTTGATACCATCAGACCTCTCGGCTGTCCCTGGTATCTCTCACATGGCAGGACAAGAGACAGCTCGGGATGCTGCTGCTGTATTGATTTGATTTGGCAGCAGCGATGGTCAATCATCGTGACGTAGTTCAACGAGTATTTCGATGTATTCCCTACCTTCTGTCGATTCATCAATCACAGACATCGCAAACTACCACATCAGTGCGAAATTGTCTATTGACATATACCAAGAACTCAAGAAAGCATGGCTTCCGACCAGAAGTTTGACGGCCTCGACGATCTCCCGGTCACAAACGAGGCAGCCGGTGAACCAGAGTCACCGAAGGAGAAGATACTAGAGACAGGTGCTTCCATGGTACAGAGTTTCGAGCCTCCAAAGCGTCTCTGTGCTCACCTGTAAGTTCTTCCATTGACATATCCTCGTTTCCATCTGACACAGCTCAGCAACGCCTTCCACGTCTACGTGAACGACCCATCAAGAACATCAGAAGCCAACCATTACTGTGCTCACGTCAACGAAGACGTTAGACAATGCATTCTCTACGACTCTCCGGGTCCGAACGCCAGGCTCATCGGTGTTGAATACATGGTTTCGCCTCGGGTATACCAAACTCTAGATCCCGAAGAACGCAAACTTTGGCATTCACACGTCTTTGAAGTCAAATCCGGAATGCTCATCATGCCTGCCCCTTCAGGAGTTCCTCTTGCTGCGTGGGAGAAGGCCGAGAATGCTGAGATGGAAGAAGTCGTCCACCTCTATGGGAAGGTTTTCCAACTCTGGCAGGTTGACAGAGGTGACAAGGTGCCCCTTGGTATGCCGGAGCTGATGACGAGCTTTACGAGCAATGATCAGACTGAGATTGACAAGTTGGTGGGAGATCGAGACAAGAGATTCGGAGTCGACTACAAGAAGAAAGCCGCTGGAAGGGCCTATATCGAGGAGCCTGAAATCCATCCTGATGCTGATGATTTGTGGTCGAAGCAGCAAAAGGCGAAGTGATCTCTGGCATTGGAGCTCTGTCGTACCAGGTGTGCAATCGATCTTGGTGCGGTGGCTGTTTCGACTCCTGAGCACGATATGGAGCTCACGTTGCACACACTCTTCACGCTAGTGGATGTTAGCATCTTCATCGCGATCTGTACCACTGTGTGCTTCGCAGAGTAGGTGCAGAATTGAAGTGCGAATGGAGACTAATTTGACGGAGTTGATTCACAACTACATCTTATCGCCGGGGATGTATTCATCGCGAACGCCGAGCTAGCAGCCAGTTTGTACTGCGATTACCATGAGTGGAGGCGATCGCCGAGCGGGCTGGAGCAAAGTGGCAGCCGAAGGATTCGAGCTAGGCATTGAGTCAACCACGTTTACTCATAATAAGCTTGTACTCATAATGCTTCGTATCTGCTTCTATGACATTGACTTCGGCACATCGATATCTTGTGCATTGTTAGACTCCGACCCATTGTCGACTCTTCGCAAATATGTCGATTCGCATAGAGCGAGTGAGACTGGAAGACGGCGAGGTTTTGATGCGAGTTGGCCAAGCAGCATTCGAATATGATCCTCTCAATCTGTCCTTCCTACCGGAGTCAATGACGCCAGAGCAGAAAGAAGAGTACTTTCAATGGCGGGTGAAGAACTTTCATAAGCGCTTCAACGGCGAGAACAGACATTACTTCAAAGCCGTGGATGGTGAGTGAGCTGATTTCGTTCCTCCGTGCATGCGGTTGCGCTGACTAGATTATACAGAGTCCACAGGCGAGGTCGCAGGATTTCTAGGCTGGCACGGCCCTGTGCCGTTCAAAGAAGAAGACGGCAAGTTAGGAACGCGCTGGGAAGGCAAACCAGCTTTCGTTCAAGCCTCCGTCCTCGACGAAGTAGAGGAGAAGTTCAAGAAAGCCAAGGAAGATGCCGGATTCGCTGGACGCTCAGATTATTGGTTTCTGCAGAGCATGGCTGTGCATCCTGATCACCAAGGACGCGGTGTTGCGTACAAGCTCATGCAGTATACTCTGCAAGAACTTATTGATCGTGATGGCGCGGAAGCATACTTGGAGGCTTCGCCACCGGGGAAGAACTTGTACTTAAAGTGCGGTTTTGAGGAGAAAGGAGTCGCCCGTCAGTTGGATGGTAAGTATGTGATTACTATCATGTCGAGACCGGCTCAGTCCAAGGGCAGTGGGAGTGAGGTTGTGAATGGCAGGCCATAGTCGTCTAATTACAGCTTGTTTCCATTGCGAGATCGACGGCGTACAGAGTCCAGAATACTGATGGAAGCATATGGTACGTGGCTGAATTCCTGAGGAGCGGTCGATGTTTCGAAGTCAGAGCAATCGAGACAACTGGACGAGAAGGGACTTCGGAAAGTGGAGAGTGGGCACCCGATCACTTCGAATGACCAACATGGGTATCATTGGCCGGGATACGGTATGCGATGCGAGAGTCCAAACTGGTTGAAGGTGGGATTGCGAAGAGCGACTGCATTGGTCAAATTCGTCCGTGATAATTGTGCTCTTGATCAATGCTGTGTATGTTGAACCACAACTCCTAACATGATGCTCTCACGTCCCGCAATGCCGTACAAGCTTGGCCAAGCTGCGTTGGTGGCTTGACAGGCGAACCGGCAGCTTCATTGGCGTTGGAAGCTTATTCGATCGACAGAGGAACATATGTTGTACAACAATGTTACAATAACGATCCTTCCGCGGGCGTGCTCTACCTCACATCCCCATGGCACGCCATATGGAGTCTTGATGGGGATGCGTGGTGAAAGGACCGATAGCAGTGGAGCGCGTGGAGTATGGAGATGGGCCTGGAAGAGAACTTCTCCAGAATCCAGTCTTGTATCGGAGCACAACCACCAGCAGTACTTGTCGCGCAGATCAGAGTACAACAGCACTCATGTTGGCCATGTGCTCATTTCGCGGCACGCAGACAAACGTGCGGATTGGCAGAGTACGATCTAGCTTTGGCTTATGGCGACACGAGCTGCCTTCTCCTCGAATCCTTCGCGCCAGTATGAGCTTCGAATCAGCTCATCTGCACAGAAACCTGCGAGCTCGGAGACGCGGACTCACCTAGCCGCGCGATGCCTCGTCAAGTTCTTGCCGCCAGTCGATGCCGGCTAGCTGGTGTATCTTCGCTTGTTTGACTTACAGGGTTGCCATAAGTTAGGATCCACTGGCCACGCCTCCCGAGAAATACGTCGATCAACCACACCGCGATCCAAGGAAAGACACGATGGCAGGCGCTCTGGCTCGCAGCCAAGTTACTGGTGTAATGAGTTAAAAGGATGAACGTGGTAGAGACCACGTGGAGTAGGGATCCAGTAAAGAGAAGAAACTGTGGGTCAAACCTTGCCCGTCTTCACGTCTGGAGGCTCTCCATGGAGTCCATGGAGGTGGAGATGTCTCTGTGGAGTTGTCAGCGAATGCGAAGTGAAGCGGGTATCGGCCGGCTTTCTCACTCCTTCTGATGTTAGTGGCTCTCCACAGGCCTATGAGACTGCGTTCTGTAGTACAGGACGTTACATTCGGATTCGAAGTATATGTGGGCCACAAGAAGTCACACGCTGAACCTCGACCAGGGTCCGTCCCATTAAACAAATGCTGGTATATAAAGCTCAGCTGCCCGCTGTTTTTCGAAACTCTGCTTTAGTGTCGCACGACTTCATCGACATCACATCTGTCGCCCAACATGAAGCAGTACGGCAATGTCTACCTCATTGCGGCCATCTCCATCATGTAAGTCTATGCCAATGCTTTCTGGCACATGTCCATGCTAACGACTCGATAGTGGAGGTGGCTTATTCGGATTCGATATCTCATCTATGTCCGCCATCATCGCCACAAGACCATACCTTTGCTATTTCAACCAAGGACCCAATGGCCCACCTTTCAACGACTCTGCCACATGCTCTGGCCCAAGGACGAATGTACAAGGCGGTATCACAGCAGCAATGGCTGGTGGTTCATGGCTAGCTAGTCTGTTCAGCGGCATCATCTCTGATCGCCTCGGAAGAAAGTCCGCTATTCAGATCGGAGCAGTGATCTGGGTCATTGGCTGCATCATCGTCAGCGCTGCGCAGAACATCCCAATGTTGATCGTGGGACGTATCATCAACGGCTTCTGTGTTGGAATCTGCTCAGCACAGGTACCCGTCTACATCACCGAAATCGCCCCGCCAACGAAGAGAGGTCGTCTTGTAGGAGCTCAGCAGTGGGCTATCACTTGGGGCATCATGATCATGTTCTACATCTCCTACGGCTGCTCTTTCATCGATGGCGTTGCAGCTTTCCGAATTCCATGGGCACTTCAGATGATTCCAGCGATCATATTGTTCTTCGGCATGATTATCCTTCCCGAGAGCCCTCGCTGGCTGGCATCGAAAGACAGATGGGAAGAGTGCGAACAAGTCCTCATCCTGACCCACGGCAAGGGAGATCCCAACAGTCCTTGGGTCGCGCGCGAATTCCAGGAGATCAAGGAGTGGATCGAAATCGAGCGTGCCAGCGCACACGTTCGCTATATCGATCTCTTCTCGCCAAAGTACATCAACCGAACGCATATCGGACTTTTCACGCAGATCTGGTCTCAACTGACAGGCATGAACGTCATGATGTACTACATTACTTACGTCTTCGCTATGGCTGGACTCACCGGAAACACTTTGCTGGGTAGGTCGAATGAAGTATAACTGCTGTCTACAATTGCTGATCACCTGTGTAGTGTCTTCCTCGATTCAGTATGTGATCAACGTGGTCATGACTGTGCCTGGTCTCATCTGGATCGACCGAGTTGGACGTCGCCCAATCCTGCTACTTGGCTCAACTCTAATGGCAACCTGGCTTTTCGCCAACGCAGGTATTCTCGCAGCATACGGCACAGACCCAGGCCCAGAAGGTGTTGGTGGCATCAAAGAAGCATCTGTCCAAGTCTCTGGAGCTGCCTCAAAGGCTGTAATCGCATGCTCTTACCTGGTATGTTCGGAACTATTATCCTTGGAAGCTGCAGTACTGACAGACTCTTGCGTAGTTCGTTGCCTCATACGCGCCAACATGGGGACCAGTATCCTGGGTCTACCCACCTGAGCTGTACCCCAACCACCTTCGTGGCAAGGCCGTAGCGCTTTCCACTTCAGGCAACTGGGCCTTCAACTTCGCACTAGGCTACTTCGTCCCACCAGCCTTCGTCAACATCAAGTGGAAGACCTACCTCGTTTTCGCTTGCTTCTGCGTAGCGATGACCATCCACGTCTTCTTCCTCTTCCCAGAAACAGCCGGCAAACCCCTTGAAGAAGTCACCGAAATGTTCGAAGATCCAAAGGGAATCAAATACTTGGGGACACCAGCCTGGAGAACACGATCAGAGTTCCAGAGACAGCAGAAACTCGAACATGGCGAAGGACTTGGTGAGAAGAAGATGGACGATGAACATTCACCTGAACGTCATGAGCGCGTTGAGCCGACGAAGCTTGAAGTCTAGATATGTAGCTTTGATGGCAAGAGCTTAAGCTGTATGCGAATTAAGCATAGCAACCCTTGATTCTATCTGCAGCCCTCTCAGCAAGCGCGTACAACGTACTCGTCAAATGTCCTGACACCTGGAACGGCAAGACAGAAGCGTCCACGACACGGACATTCGCTGTGCCATACACCAGATGGTCGCTGTCAACCACACCTCCCAGTTCCTTTGGCATCATAGCCGCAGTCGAGATGAAGTGAAAGTTGGACCTGTATACCGACTTCAACCAAGCACCCCACACCTCATCACTGGCATCTTCTGGAACAAGATCAAGTCCCGGCGTAGTCTCTTTCGTGATGAGATTACTGAAAGGCGCAGTGTTCGCAACAGCTCGAGCAGCCTTTGCAGTGGCGATTTCTTGTTTGATATCCCAGTCAAGTTGGAAGAAGTTCGGATTGATGGCAGCAGGCGCTGAAGCGTTGGAAGAGCTGATGTGGATGTTTCCGCGAGAGAATGGCAAGAGTCCCCAGTATTCGATAGCGGCGCTTCCAGAAGATGGTGCGTTGACAATAACCTCTGCGATGACAGCCAGGTCTTCGAAGATGAGCTTGTGTTGGATGTTGAAGAGTGTCTCGAGAGCGGACTGGTTGACAACTCCTCCCGTAGCTGCAACGACCGTCTTGGCGTAGCTGGAAAGAGATGACTTGATCTCGGCGCTGATCTTTGATGTGTTGTTTGCGAAGACGTCGTGGGCGTTGAAGTAGCCGATGAAGCCGCCTGCTCCGGTGAAGTTCTGCTTGGCGGCATAGGCTGTGTCGACAGTAGTCTGATCCTGTAGGTTCTCGCCGACAGTGGGCAGGTTGACTTTGACATCGATGCCATACTTCTTGAGGATACTACTTCCGTTAGCGCTTGTTGTGTGATTGAGTGATAGAGTACTCACGTTGGGTTGCCAACACCTGACTGCTCGAGGATGAGAGGCGATCGCAAAGACCCAGCAGAAATGATGACTTCCTTCTTTGCTGACAAGTATTGCAGCTTGCCTGAAGCATTTCTGAAGGCTACACCGTTTGCGAAAGGCTTGGAGTCGTGCGAAGAGGTCTCCCAAGTCAAGCGATCGGCGAAAGAGTTGAGATACACATCCAGATTCGGTCTCGAGCTGTATGGGAAGTAGTAGGCTCGAGCCGCGTCCTCGCGTATGTTCGTAGCTGGATTGAGCGTCTTGGGAAAGATGTTGTATCCTCGCATTGCTCCAGCGTTGGGTTCAGCATTCCAAGGCAGGCCGAGAGAGTCGAAGGTGCTGTTGAGGATACCAGAGAAGTTGTTGCCGACCATTGCAGCAGGCCAGCCTACCGTCAACGGACCTGTAAAGCCATGGACATCGGCATCATACTGTGCGCCATCCATTACCTGCGCTTGTGTGGGTACTTGGAAGGACTCGCTCTTCTTGTAGTAGGGTAGAAGAGAGTCCCAGGTGATGTTGTTCCCAACCTTAGCCCAGGCATCAATCTGGCTCGTCTCAGCGCGCATGTAAGTCATGCCTGAAAGCAATTAGCTTGGTATGCAGAGTGCCTTGGACGTACATACCATTGATCGTGCTGGTACCACCGAGAGCTTTGGCAGCACGCAGAGTCTGCGTCTTGTTACCAGCATAAACTTGAGCCTCGCTCTGATATGCCCAGTCGATTGGCGTGCCAAATGCATTTCCGTAGCCAGTGATGCTTGTGACATTCTCGTTGTCAAAGACAGAGCCACCAGCTTCGATGATTGCTACCGATACTGTTGGGTCTTCTGAGAGACGATTGGCGACGACAAGCCCTGAAGTGCCACCGCCCACCACGATGAAGTCGTATTCGCTTGTAGATTTAGGCAATATTGATGGTGCTGCCAAGGTCGCAGCGACGAGCGCGAGTCCAGCAATGCTGCGTGACATCTTGTCAAAGTTCAATGAAGAGTAATTATGAAAATGTAAGAGTGCCGCAAAGAGGTGAGGAAATTCGTCTTTATATGAAGGCTCCACAAGTACTTGCCGTGATGCTGTTCTGTCACAGCGCTACGCTCGCTGGCCAGGCTCCTTGGTGGTCTGGACGATTACCATAGCATGACAATCGTGGTAGTATGGTGACATAGCAGAGAAGGAATTGTTCCATGATCTGATAACGGCGGTATTACGGTGCTGTTCTTGAAGACCATTGGCAGTGGAAGAAGTCCGGCATCAGATTGATCAACCTGGAACAGAAATTTGGTGCCTTTGATGTGCGCTTGATCAGCAGCTTCTTATGCTTGTTTCCGTTTGAAACCAGGAACATGACGATGTTGCTGTCCGGCTTGTCAGCCAGATCTCCTGCCACTGTTTCACCGAGTACGGCGGAAGGTGTTCGCCGATCGAAAAGTTTCGCACGTAGTGACATCGCACCTTTGCGAGGCTAGGTTGACCATCGTGTTTATAAGCGTCATTCTGAAATTCAGGAGCCTCAAGGGAGATATGCAGTGGTGTTACCCGCTGCTGCTCAGGGTGCCTCACGCGTGTCTTATGGTAGTTCACCTCGAGCGAAATTTCGTAAGTTTCTGCAGTCTCACCCATGTTCCGAGTACCCTGGCGATGCTGCCTGTCCATCGTGCTTGGCTGCTGCTATCAAGATACGGAGTGCGCTGCAGTTTTATTCCAGTGTAAAACGCGTCTGAAGTTCCTAGGGACATCTTTTGGTTGAATGGCGACTTCCACTCAGCCGTATAGTAGACTGGGCTGCGCGTCATGTGCGCGACTCTCTTCCATCGTGCTTCGGTACCTATGTGTGTATGCTAGCTTGTTCCGAGGGCAATAACCATTGCTGCTTGCATTTTGACAGAGTAGGAGGTAGACCAGTGTATGGAAAGCTGTTACCTGGGATGCAGTGTTACGCGTAGAGGAAGGTGAGAAGCATCATGCTCTTTCCGATACATCGCTTCTCGTCTTGCAGTAGGTACCATCTCTTGCTGAATAGATCCAGGCCTGTTTGACCTTGATGGTGATGGCGATGATGTTGATGTTGGAGTTCAAGACCGAGAACAGTCCTCGGCAATCCACGGGAAGGAGCAGTCGCACCACGTCGCGTCGACATCATCTCCTGCATGAAAACGTGAACATTGAAATAACATGAGCGGACGTGAGAAACCACCAGTGGTGGCAATATTCCTCGTCGTCTTCGACCAGAAGGTAGGGTAGGTTCGTACTAACTCGCTAGTTTACTGCAGGCGTACGAGCTGATCGGACCACAGATATACCATTGCCTGGAAGCGTAGCCTGGATCATGTCGACCTCGATGGCGTCGAGTTCAAGAGTCTTCCTTCGGGTCTGCATGCTGTGAAGGAAGATTTGGTCTTCTTCCTCCATGGAGCTAATGCCGGTATAAGCGCGTTCATACAAGAGGAGGCAGATGTCAGCCATCGTAATGCGAACTTCGTAGCTGTTGGTGCGTTGGTGCCGTTGAGCTATGGACAACTCGGGCGAAACTGGACACACGCAGGTGAGCTGCGAAGGCTGGGAAGAGATGCAGTGAAGAACATCCTGGACACGGAAGCATTAGCGAAGTTCTGGGAGCAACATCGAGCGGACAATACAGCCAGGAGCTTGCCCCCCTCGCCCTCGGCAAGCTGTGGGAGCAATGCTACTGATCCGTTCAAGAAGCGCAAGCGTGCTGCCTCAGAGGTTACCGCAAGCTGGCATATTGATGCAGCATGGCCACTGGATCACCCTGCGTTGCACGTCCCTGCAATGCTCGAGATATTTGGACCTCTCCTGTTTCCACTGCACCGTGCTGCATTAGCTAGGAGCCGGATACTACTGCTCGGCAGTCCTTCAGTACAGAGCAATAGCAATGTCGTATACTTGACATCAGTACTGTCAACTATCTCAAAAGAGCTCGCAGACTCATTGCCTACTGAGGCTGGACCAATACTTCGAAGTTCGCCGCTCTTCAGTGTTGGCATTCACGATATGCCTGACCTGACAAGACGAGTCGACGAGGACGGCGGCTGGATTGCAACTTCAACAGATGACATTCTCGGCGATAAGAGGAACTTGTATGATCTGCTTGTCAAGCTGCCTTCTCAAGCCGCGCCCAGCAGGACCTGGCCAGAGCTGAGGACCGCTACAGGTAGAATAGTCAAAGCGTCACAGCGCGATCTACGGCGATGGACACTTCTTCGCAGAGAACTAAGCAGACTGAGGCGGCAGACTGTCACTAGATTTGCAGACGAGTCACCAACTGTGAGCGAGAATGATCAGCGACCTCTCCTAGAGCGTCGGAACACGAGTAGCTACGAACTCGACAACATCGGCTTCCTTAACCGCGACGACACAGACGCAGTAGAACCACCAACATGGTCAGCCATGGCATACAGAGGATTCATGTGGTGGGCTTCAGCAGGCGATGTCAGCGCATGGGAGAATGACGAATCCAAAGCTGACGAAGAACTACTCTTCGACATGCCTGACATTGGGACAGTCACAAGCGGGCTACGGACACAAGAAGACAAGGAGTCGGAGTTTGCACGCGCTGCTGCTACACTCTTATTGGCATATTTCCGGAATGTTACAGAAAGTGTCCTGCGACCTATGGCGAACATTGTGGAAGCTGCAGATGACGATACAGAGGAAGGAGTGGAAGAGAATGAAATCCTGTTCGGCGAGGAGGATCTTCGAACCATGGGTCTGGACACTTGGAGCGAGCCTGATAAGCTCTTTGTCAAAGACATGTTGAAGACGTGGTTCAATCGCGATGCCGCCATCGTGGACAGTGGTGTGCGGGTCTGCGGGTTGCGTGTCTACTGAACGTCCTGGGTTAGCGACCGAATGGATATACCATGACTTTACCAAAGAACCTGCTTCCCTGTTCATGCTATACTCGGATGCCGATGCATGCTTGACATTTCTCCTGCTGCTGGTCGTTTCATCTGGTACCCTAGCTTATGTTGGTCCTGGCGGACTTCGAAAAGGCGAAAGCGTTCTCCTTCCGGCTGCCAAATGTGGTACGATCCTCGAATCAAAACAACATCCACTGCGGTGAACCTAACCTTTGGATGTTCAGGATTGTGTTAATTTCTCTCCTGCTCTGAGGTGCGCGCACGTCGCGTCTCTGGACTGTTCATGGACATATGTGTGGACTTCGCCTTTCACCTTGGTTGCGCAGTGAAACAACGCTAGTGAAGCCTTGGCGAGAAGTGAAGTGAAGCCTCAGGCGCCAGTGCTACACAACACGAAGCCAGTGCTGGAATTTGAGAGGGAAGGAGGGACAAAATGTGCCATAGACTCTGTCTGTGACATATCGCTCTCCATATCGATGCCCGTCTGCGCTACTGAGGTTGCTGTCTTTCTAGCAAGCTACCAGAACCACCAGGTGGAGAAGTCAGTGGACGATTGTAAAGAGCCTTCCGAGAGTGATCTGATTGTCCGGCAGCGTGTAAATTCGACGTCGGCTCAGCTCCTATTACATGCGGTCAAGCTGGATCTCCGCCCGGTTGTCAATGTGGAGGCGCTAAATCCTAAGCATCGTTATAGCAAGATCTGAGACAAGGATACGGATCCATCCGATATTTGGCCAAGAATGTCACAAGTAGACCCCATGATGTACCGATGGCTGTTCATGGACTACATATACTGATACAGCATCTACTACCCGCAGAGCTCGATGTTCAGAGAGCAAGTTCCCGAGTTTATGATACAGGTACCATACTCGTTCAGCACCAACAATGGTGAGACGAGAACACAACTTCCACTTCACATGTTCTCGTAGGGTCACATGCATGAGAGCATACACCACCAATGTCAGGTGCTGATATGACACACGATTCTTCTTCGCAGACCCACCCACTATGAGGCTGAGTGTACACCGGTGTCAATGGTGCGCATCCTGCTCGTGATGGAGAGCAGAGCTGAGGGTGTTGGGATGTCTCGTACGAACACACCGACCGACTAGCGGATGCTCGCAGCATATAAGAAGGCCAGCAATGCCATATCGTTTGTGTTCATCATCCACATCCAACACTCGACCACCTCCAACACTCAAGCACTCTGAACACCGAATCAGACCCTACATTGCCAACATGCGTGCCTCCATCACGATGGCTGCCTTCGCGGCCACGAGCTCCGTAGTATCAGCTTGGCGCATCGCAGCGGACGACACTTCCAACTGTGCCCAAGACACCACTAGCTATGTGAGCCTCTCTCTCCTACTCTTGTCTCACCTTGAGCAGTCTACTGACAATTCATTCAGTACTCCATCACTGGCTCTGGCACAGCAGACTCTGAGTGCATCACGCTCCCATCGGGCATGCCCAGTAGCGTTAGCTGCTCCTACCAGACCAACGGAGGCAGCACAACTGGCTTGGACTGTGCGACAGGCACATTCACCAACCCTCTGAGCTACAATTTGAAGGACGGAGCTTGTACTGTCTGGCATGGAGCGGGCTGCAATGGCGATTACAGTGGAATCACTTCCGATGCTTGTGGAAATGTGTATAACCCAAGCGCGAACTTCGGAAGTATGAAGTGCCACGACGCTTAGGACATAGTCTCATCGATTTGGCTGTCGGAGAGCAAGAGATGTAGAGCATAGCTGTAGCACGTTCGTTAAAGAAGAACCATATTTCAGATCTGTTGGTATCGCAGCCTTCTCGAGCTCCAGGAAAGGTAGTGTATTTTTTCCTAACCAATTGAGAATCTCTCATCGCTTGTCGCTGCATATGCCACACGATTTAGTGCTGCCTGAAGGGGCCGATTCCTCTGTGAAGGCCAGAGAGTGGTATGCAATAATCGCTACACTGGCTGAAGTGAAGTCGGATCGAGGATGCATATCGTTTCCGCTTGCCAAGTTGCTCAGATGCGCGGAGAGGCCGGCAAGGGCTTATTCGGTCGATGTTCTGTCTTATGTTAGCACGGATCCTTGCTAGGAGGCATTCTTCATCGATGCCGCTGCAAATAGAGTTGTGGACCCTGGAAGGATCAAGCTTCGAACTGCCACTTTGTGCCATATCCCACGTTGCACATGCAGGACGCGTCAATCAGCTTACACCACAGCTTGGCTCTGCCTCAGTTTGCGACCTCGATTCCTTGTTTGCGCCCCTGTAGTGATCGCAGCAGTCACTCAACACGAGGTTGCAAGGCTTCAGTATAACGCTCTGCCAGCGTTCTCACTTCCAGTCCTTTTCTGCTGTCAATATAGGTTGCTGAGCACAAACCTTCCCGTGTGGCTTGCAGGTACAAGTACATGTGGTACTGACAAGGCAGCACCACCTCGTACACTGTTCTCCTGCTCAAGTGAGATCCAACACCGGCACATTCGCAGCACCTTCGCAGACGCACTATTGCACGCACAGATACTGCGATAGTGAAGATCAAGAGCATGTCGCAGACCAGTAACGGACCATCGATTCCCGCTGGAGCAGTCATCGTACTCTGCTTGCTAGGCGCGGGCGCACTTCTGCTGTGCTGCTACGCACTGTTCCGACACTTCTACGAGTCCGATCCCTCGCCGTCGCCGACGAACAACATCAACCCAGATGATGGCCTGACTCAAGCGCAATATATGAGAATAGTCCGACTCCGCAATCAGGAAGCTCTCCAAGCCAAGTATGGCTGGCAGAATCGATATCCAATGGAGAGATACCATCCGAGCGGGATGATGACGCAGTCTTCGGTGATGTCCGTCTGATGAAGTCTTCGATGGAGGAGGATATGAATGATACGCCAATGCAACGACGCTACGAGCAATGTCCTGAATAAGAGCTTGAGAAACATACAGCAGGAGACCGGGTCTCGAAACGGCTAGAGAATGGAATCAGCAGTGCTTCATATTGCGCATGACAATAGAGCAGAGTCGCGGATGAACCATATCGGCCTGGCGCCAGTCCCAACGAGCTTTTGATCATCTGGAGGAGGCTTGGAGAGATACGTGTAGCTGGACGCGTTCCTCAACTGATGGAGTCGTGAAGGGCCATAGCGGAGAGCTGAGCCACAGTCAGGAAGAAGCTGGAGAATGGATGGATTCGCATGAGAGGTCGAGGTTGACAGTGATGTTCGAGAAGTGGAGAGAAAAGAGGAAGGGCATGTCTACCACGCGTCGAATGCAACTGCCAAGATCAAACATTGCTTTAGCGTGCCTGCACTTTTTTGCATCAGTCTGCAACCAATATCACGACATCGTGTTCGACTGCGCTATATACCAGGGCATTTCCAGGCACGATTCCATATTCCTCTTTACCCTCTACGTGCCAGAACGCACCGCTGTAATCGCAAGACTTTGGATGCAACATCTCTGCTGTGCGTTGCCGGCCACGCACAGAAGACGCTCGCCCCTCCCTTGCAAAGTGCTGACGACGACTCCACGAGTCAAGCGACATCGCATTTCAAGACAAAGAAAATCGGACATGGCTTCGTACAATCAACGTGGCGTTCACTTCAGCACCGAATGCTGCAACAACGCCCCAGATTGGAGTGTTCAATCAGTCAATCGCGCTCATGGCCATCAGATGAGATCAAATTCCGACTTTCTGCTTCAGTGGACGCTTGATTGAGACGCGCCTGTTGCTCGAGCATACCAGGAATCCAGGAGCCCACTCAAGAGGTCTCCACTCATGTTTCGGCAGCACTTCTGTTATCAGATTGAGGTCAAACAAAACAGACATCTCAAGTCCAATGACACGAGTTACACTTGCAAGTAACTAATGCAATATACTTGTCTGTGCAGTTCGCACCCATTTACCAGGACTCCCGGATCATGCTTCAGTCGCTGGTGCTGAAACGGCTGTGGTGGGCAGCAGTTCATTGATATCTGCTCTTGGTGACGCGGCTTCGTCCCTCGAAACATCCCTGCCAGGAACGCGTGCGCCGAACGAACTGTCGACGTAACTAGTAAGTGCTTTCAGGTTCGAATAATACTTTCATCTTGGTTGTCCATTTTCTTGTGTTCCGACTTGCTACTTTTTGTACATATCGCGGCTGTCTGTCCTTCTAATAATGCATCTGGTTGATTTGGCAGCACTCCTGGCTCTGGTTTCATTACAGTGCATAGCAGACGAAGCACCCTTTAACGCCAACTCGAAATACAATGATGCAGAATATGGCGAATATGTCACTCAGACATTCAAGTCGAACCCGGAAGTCACGGCAGTACCAGTGGTGAACTTCATGAGGCCTTTCACTAACTGCGATGATGGATCTTACTTGTTGATAACGCCTCGAGGCGATCGAGCGGATGCTACGCCAATGATTCTGGATGTCGCAGGAAGTCCAGTCTGGGCATCAACGAAGAGGTATGGCGAAGTGTACAACCTACAGGTACAGGAATACCAAGGACAACCATATCTTACATTCTGGGGAGGTAATGATGCTGTGGGCGGGCATGGCATAGGACAGTACTTCATGCTGGATCAGCAATATCGAGAGCAATATCGCATCGAAGCAGCGAATGGCTTAGGAGCCGATCTCCACGCTTTCACAATTACCACGAACGATACTGCGCTCATCTCGATATACGACAAGAAGATCGCCGAGGTCGACAGTGTAATTGGTCACAATAGGAGAGGATGGATCTGGGACTCGATCTTCCAGGAACTTGACCTACAAACCGGCGAGGCAGTGTTCGAGTGGCGTGCCAACGATCACGTCGATCCATCGAGATCCTATCACTCTTACAACGCAATGGAAGAAGGCGATCCATGGGACGTCTATCACCTCAACTCGGTGCAAAAGGACGACCTTGGCAACTATCTCATATCAGTGCGCTACCTTCGAGCGATACTCTACATCGATGGCAGGACTGGGGATGTCCTCTGGCAACTTGGTGGAAAAGACAACTCCTTTAAAGACCTTTCAAAAGGCAAAGCGACAGCTTTCCTAGGTCAACACGATGCACATATGCTTTCGAAGAACGGAAAGACATGCATCACATTCTTCGACAACAAAGCAGACTGGGAACACGCCATGGACACAGAATCCAAAGGCACTAGAATCGAAGTCGACCTTGAAGCAATGACGGCCAAACTCGACGCAGCACTGTTCGACCCAATGACACAGATCCTCAGCTCAAGTCAAGGATCATACCAAACTCTCCCAAATGGCCATGTAGTACTCGGATATGGCTTCAATGGCGCCATGGCGGAATTCTCTGAGTCAGGTGAAATGCTCTGTGATGCATACTTCCAACCTTCGTCCCGATTTGGCACAGGACAGGTGCAAAGTTATCGAAATTTGAGGTTCAACTGGACTGCGTTCCCGGATACGACGCCTGATCTAGTCTTGGATGGGAAGGTCTTGTTTATGAGTTGGAATGGCGCTACGGAAATTGATACTTGGTTACTGTTGGAAAGTGATATTGATGAGAGGGACACGACTGCTCAGACCGAGCTCTCAATACAGAATAGAAGAGCTGTGGAGGATGTTGTGATCATCCATCGCACAGGTTTCGAAACACAATATCAAGTGCTTTCGAATGGAGGGCTGAAGCGCTTCGTGAGAGCTGTGGCACTTGACAAAGAGGGGCGAGCACTCGGGACCTCTGGGATCGTGGATCTGGGAGATCTGGCGACGAATTGGAAAGATGGTATATACCAAGGCGAAATCACGGAAGATGAGCAGCAGGAACCTGTCGATGGCGAGCACAACAATCTCGTGCCGAAGCTAGGAGACAGTCATATCTTGATTGGCTTTGGGGTATTGGCAGGTTTGAGCTTTCTGCTTGTACTCTTCCTGGCAATCGGGAAACAGAAGGTTCTATGGCCTTGGAAAGCCGCTGTCAAGAAGCTGGATTTGGAGAAAGCGTCTATTGGTGAGAGTCGAACAGTCAATCGTGTGGGAAATGTGCTACAGCGCATACGACGGCTGATACCCGGACTGCGCACGAAGGACGCTTTTACGGATGCTTATGCCAGAGAGGGACTGTTGGCAGATGGAGAGATTCGTATAGGTGGTGCTCAAGAACAGGAGCGGGGAGTCATTCGACCAGATCGATGACTTTAGATAGCGGGACGCTCAAATCTCACATGTTCACAAGTCAATCTCAACTTTCACGCAAAACAAAAGAGCTGGAAAAGGACAAAACAATCGCCTGTGTCTCGAGCTCCACATGCACCAGAAAGAGATTTGACAACGTTTGGATCGACGAACACCTTGCGGGCTGCCATGTCAAACATCAGCTAAGCTGACGACTTAATGACTGAGCCACGAAAGCTCAGACGACTGTTGGAAGTCGACAACTATTGCAGCTATGTGATAGCTAATGCAACTCAATGCTTTTACAAAAGAAGAACGGTAGAAAGGAGATGTAACTAAAAGAAGGGCAAAAATGCAAAACAATCGCCTTACCTCCGAAGTGTGGAGGACATGAACATACGCCAATGCTAGATTCGCATTGGAGACTTCATCTCGCCATGTCATATCAAGCGTCAGCTATACCAACGACTTACTGAATAGGCCACGAAGGCTGGGACGACTATTTGATATTGACTATAGTTGTGGCTACATATCAGCTAGCTGTTCGTGTCCGGATGTTTAGCCATCTGGCGTTGTGTCATGCGTTCAATATGGGATTCAAGTCAAGTGGACAAAGTCTGGGAGGACATAGCTGCATTGTCTACATGTACAATATCTATACAAGAAACGACTTTTTGGGTATCATTCCACCTTGTTATCCTGCACAAGCTCTCCTATAAGCTACTCGCAATCTGCGCTTGCACCCACTTCTCCAATCCACCCTTCGCAATGATGTCCTGCACATTGGGTGGCAGCTCGCCAACCTTTTGCGTCCATTGTTGTCCACCCTTACCTTCCTGGATCACGACTTGACTCCTCCTCACGTTCCACGTGAAAGTCCAGCCCGTGCGTACTGTAAGTTCCTTTTCCGCTGGCTTAGCAGTGGGTGCAGGAGGAGGAGAATCTAAGCTCTCTGCATTCTTGCTTGGCTCTGTGATGGCTGCTGTGGTGCCAGTAGCAGATGCAGAGTGGCCAAAGGAGGCTCGGAGTCTTTCGATGAGCTTGGGTACCTCGACACCCATCAGAGCGTTGTTGATCGAGTTGCGTTGGAAGATGTTACCGAAGCTGCCAGCGACAGTAAGTGGGATGCCTTTGGCGAGAATTGCGGTAGCAGCTTGTTCTCTTGAGGAACCACACCCGAAATTGAAACCTGTGACTAGGATATCGCCAGCTTTTGCGATCGAAGCGAACTTCTTGTCGTAGTTCTCCATCACGACAGTCGCCATCTTTGCGGGGTCGGCACTGAAGGCGTCGTCGTAGGTATACTTGCCAGGGTAGATGCCGTCGGTGTTGATGTTATCTCCGTCGCACCAGATGATCTCGCCGGAGACCTTCTCTGGGAAGCCTGGTAGGATCTCAGTAAGGCCAGTCGAGGTCTCTTCAGGTGCTGCTGCGGTTTCGGCAGCTTGTGCTCCGGATAGCCTCTGCTCGGCTTCCTGGACTGCTTCTTCAGCTTCGCGCACAAGTTTGTCGAGTGCGTCTTCTATGCTGATCATGCGATCTTCCTCTGCGACACCGTCTCCCTCGCCACGGCGTACGCCTGTCCAGCCTTCTGGCTTTGCGTACCACCCAGGACCCGAGAGCTTTCCGCTCAGAGCACTGGCAGCTACTACTTCCGGGCTGCCTAGATATGCTTTTGCTTCTGTGCTGCCCATGCGACCCTTGAAGTTTCTGTTACTGGCAGATATGCCGACCTCACCAGGCTCAAGCAGTCCAGTGCCCAGTCCGATACATGGTCCACATCCAGAAGGTAGTGGCTCGGCACCTGCGTCTAGCAAGATCTGCCAATCGCCCTGCTCTTCAGCAGCCTTCTGCTCAGGAATGGAGGCTGCAGCAATGTAGAACTTCACTCCGTCTGCGATTCTTGGCACCTTACCATCAGCGCCCGTGGCAGCTCGGAATACGTTCGCAGCTTGTTGGATGTCAGATCGTCGAGAGTTGGTGCAGGACACGAGGTACGCTTTGTTGACCGGGATGTTCTGCGCTTCGAGCTCGTTGAGTGGTGTGGCCACTTTGACAGAGTTCGGCCCAGCAACATATGGGCATAGCGTTGACAGATCCAGGAACAGCTCCTTGGCATAACCAGCCCCTGCGTCAGCTGCCAGAGGGGCAGCAAAGAGCTCGTCCAGTCTTTCGTGGTTGAAGCGGTCTGTCGTGGGACTTGATGTTTGCGATGGTTCTCTGTACATGCTGGCTTCCGTCGCTTTGTATCTCAGCCATGCCTTAAGCACATCGTCGATCGGGAAGAGTCCAGATAGTGCGCCCCATTCTGTAGTCATGTTCGCGATAGCCAGTCTATCGTCAACGGGCAGACTGCGCATCGTGTTGGTCGATCCGGTGAACTCGATGGCATGATTCAGCACCTCGTCATTGTTGAATAGTCCAGCCAGTGCCACAATCACGTCCTTTCCAGTAACACCTTCGGGCAGGATGCCAGTGAATGTGACCTTCGCGATCGGAGGAATCTGCCACCATGTCCTGCCAGTTGCCCAGATACTCGCGGCATCTGTCCTCACGACTGGAGTTCCCAGACATCCTACACCTCCGTACATGTTGGAGTGACTGTCACTGGCGACTGCCATAGTCCCAGGCCACGCGTAGCCTTCTTCGACCATGATCTGATGTCCAATGCCTCGTCCTGCTGGATAGAAGTCTACTCCCTGAGTCTTTGCGAATGACTCAATCTTGTCGTACTTTTCCAGGTTTTTGGCGCTCTTGTTCTGCACATCGTGGTCTAATGTCATCACCACCTGCTTGGTGTCATGGATTTTGGTGGCTCCAATGCTCATGAATTTGGTCGCGACAGGCCACGAGTTGTCGTGGGTCATGCAGTGGTGAGGTGATAGCGTGACATAGTCGCCAGCCTTGACAAATTTGCCATCTGGCAAGCCTTGCGAATATCTTTGTACGATCTTCTCCGTCAAGGTTTGTGGGGCAGCAGTAGGCTTCCCTAAGATGTCTGCTGGTGTGTTCTCGAGTTGAGATGAAAAGGCCTCGGTCACTTCAGCGAGACGTGTTGTTCGTGTCGTGGAGATGTATCGCGTGCGCTGAGGCAGATGGCTCTGCAAAGTCGCTGGAAGGCATGATCGTGGTGGTCTGGCTACGGGACGTGGTAGTATAAGTGCCTGCTATAATATCAATAATTGTTCTTTCCTTGTGATGTCTGCTCTGCTCACACTCCTAGCCAGCCTCTGCAGGCTTCTCCCACAACCAACTCTGAGCGCCGCCATCGCGGACTTCTAATGCTGCTGCTGCAATCAACAAACGCCAGGAACCATCAATGTCAATCGTTCCTTCCTTTCAAGTTGTGTAGGAACTGTGGTATAGTAGTCAATGTAACCAATAGAGAGCGAGGTAATCGTCTCGGCGTAACAAAAATATGGCAAGTCCGACATCGGAGGACATCAATGTGATCTCGAACCTCACATCATTGTTCAACGTGACTCAAAACAAACTTGCCTTCATCTTCATACCAACAGCCAAGTCCACTCCTTACCACTTCAAGTCTACCAAAATGCCCTCAAGAGAAGAAATTCACTACTTCGGCGCAGGCCCAGCGCCCCTTCCAACTCCAGTCCTTGAAGAAGCGTCCAAAGTCCTCCTGAACTACAAAGACACCGGAATCGGCATCACAGAAATCTCCCACAGAAGTGCACATGCCAATGAAGTTCTCGCCACAGCCCAATCAGCTTTGAGAGAACTCCTTGATATCCCAGAGTCTGATGGACCAGAAGGCTATCAGATCCTCTATCTCCAAGGAGGCGGAAGTGGCGAGTTCAGCGCTGTAGTCTCCAACCTCGTCAGTGTCTGGCTTGCGAAACAACTGAAAGCTGTCGATGGCGATGAAGAGAAGCTCAAGGAAGTTGTGAAGGAGCAATTGAAACTGGATTACTTCGTC
The DNA here is from genome assembly GCA_022570795.1 of Sphaerulina vaccinii. Taxonomy (NCBI): domain Eukaryota; kingdom Fungi; phylum Ascomycota; class Dothideomycetes; order Mycosphaerellales; family Mycosphaerellaceae; genus Sphaerulina; species Sphaerulina vaccinii. Next base: position 451,941 of record JAKUDP010000001.1, read on the forward strand.
ACAGGATCTTGGTCACTCAAGGCCTCACAAGAAGCTGCTCGTCTCTGCGGCTCCGAATACGTCAACATCGTAACCGACGCCCGCAAACACAACGACGGGAAATTCGGCGTAATCCCAGAATCCTCCACATGGACCGCAAGCACCGCTTCTGAGCCAGCTTTCACATACTACTGCGACAACGAAACAGTCGACGGAGTAGAATTCCAATCAACACCAACAGGAAAGAATCTCGTTGCAGACTTATCTAGTAACTTCCTCTCACGACCAGTAGAAGTACGTAAACACGCTGTGATCTTCGGTGGAGCGCAGAAGAATATCGGAACCACTGGTGTGACGATCGCCATCGTTTCGAATGCTTTCTTGCCTCCTCATGCTGAGTACGCTAAACCGGAACTACTGCGAAAGCTTGGGTTGCCGATTGGACCGATTGTTTTCGATTATCCTACTATTGCGAAAAATAATAGTTTATACAATACGCTGCCAATCTTCGATGTTTACATCGCTGGGCAGGTCATGCAGAGACTTCTCACGATTCACAAGTCTGAAGAGGGACAACAACGCATTGCAGGACAAGCAAAGGAAAGCAACCAAAAGGCAGAGCTGTTATACAGCACTCTTGATAGCAATGGGAGTGTGTATCAAGTCGTGCCGGATAAGAGCGTTCGCAGTAGGATGAACATCTGCTTCAGAGTAAAGAATGGAGATGCAGAAGCTGAGAAGACTTTCCTCAAGGGTGCTGAGGCTAAAGGTCTTATGGGACTGAAGGGTCACCGCAGTGTGGGCGGTATTAGATGCAGCAACTATAATGCTGTGCCTGTTGCTGCGGTCAAGAAGCTTGCCAAGTATCTGGAGGAGTTCGCGAAGGAGAATGCATAGATGGAGTCAAGCAATAGACGCTGATGGCAGAATCGTGAATGGAGCCAGAGCATGGCAAAGATAAAAGCATATGACTTATGATTAGCGTGGAGTTCTGGCAAAAAAAGGACGATTCAACATGCGAGATGGTCATCTCAAAGAGAGACATAGAATTGAGCTCGGTGTCTACCATAGGCTTGATGCCCCTTTCAAGCTCCCGCGCTTCCAAGAAAGCTCAGACCGGATGTCCTTGACGTCTCTGCCGCGAGATGATCGCTCTGCTCAATGTGTCTCCGCTGGCATTGCATTGAAGCTGTTTTGACAGCCGTAGTGTATGCTCGGTTCCAGAGCGAGATGTTCTAGACTCCACAGCAAAAAGGACCAACTTTCCAAACGAGATGTCTCCAGACTCCCCGCCGCAAGTCCACCGCTTCGCGCAATGTCCTTCTGCTGATATTGCATCGAGCCTGTGTCGATTGCCGTAGTGTCTCTTCAGCCTCCGAGCCAGGTTGTGGCGATGCTTAGCAGCAAAGGTGTCCAGTCGGTCAAGTAAGATGCCTCCGTATCTTCCGGCCCAAGTCGATCGCCCCGTGCGATGCCCTTCTGCTGATGTTGCACTGACGACTGCTGGGATGCCGTAGCGCCCGTCATGTGGCCGGAGATGTGGTGCTCACTCCTGTGCGCTCACTTCCATCTGGATTATACCAGGTATCGACTCGAAGCCACGGAAGTCGCTTTTCCGCGTAAACAAAGATTCCATCGCCACTGTCGTACTCGTGCTCGCGGACCGAGCGCTTGAAGATCTCCAATACCTCCCAGCCAGTAATGTCGTCCACCGAGCGACCCAAATAGCGGCAGCCATCCGTTCGGTCGAGGAAGCCGTGTTTTTGGTCCCTATCTTCTGGTTCAAGGGTAGACTTCAAGGTAGCGAGCAGCTCCTTGACAGTGATGCCAACGTCGTGGCTAACGATGGATTTCTCGGTTCTGCCACTAGTATTCCTGAAGCTTCGCATAGGAGGCTGTGTCAAAAACATGTTGCCCTCCGTGCCTTGCACCTTATGAGCCTCGTTGTCGCTCCCGAAATCGATAAAGGTAACAATGTCGCAGGAGGTCCAATATGAGCCAATGTGCCACTTGCCGAGTGATACACGTCTGTAATGATGTTCTTCGGTGCTAAATACTGTTATCAGTGTGGCACAACGCTAGAGGACAATATTGAACTTACGCTGCGAAGAATGGGTTCAGGAGTGGGATCACAACCTTTTTTGACTGTTCCAGCTGCCATTCTGTGCTGATGCCTCTGCGGTCGAAACACGACGGCATAGGCGCACCCTGGTGGGAACAGGTAAAGCGGAAGCGGCCAAGATTGGCGACGATTGGTCCTTCAGAACTTGGCTCGAGGAAGAGTGCTTGTCGGATGCTCTTCGAGCGCTTGGCCACATGCTCGAAAGAGGTGCTGACGCGTCGAGACAGCAGAAGTGTTCTCAGTGGCAGGTGGAGGAGGACTCGCTCGAGGAGCTCGTATGTCTCGAGGACCTTAGTAGACGCGAGTGGCGGTGGCGGCCGATCTTGTTCTTCGTTGAACTCCATGGCGAGTGGTGATGATCGAATTGGAGTGGTAGTGCGAGTTGTTTGTGGCGAGGAAGAAATGAAAGTGGCGGACTGCGCCAAGGACTCACTTGCAGGCTCGCAGGGGTGTCGAGCTGAGCCGTTGCGTTTGTCCTCTAGCTTCACTTCACGACCGTGATCGGACGGCGGTCAGTATCCACAGCCCTCTCTCATCCTCAACTGAAACACAATGGAGGATGTGAACACTGAAGCAGCGCTTGAAGGCTATGAAACCCACCGTGGTAGTCAACGAAGATACACGCCCCGAATGCCCTCACTCGTGATCTCACCACCAGCTACAAAATTACTGGGACGACGACTTCAAGAAGATTGACATCATTTCCACTCACCGCGGACCTCTCCTTTCTGGACGTCCTTTTCGTCCAGAACCTTACTTTCAGCTTCACATCCCCAGGACTCTCCCTCGATATCGAAAGAACAGCCGGCCAAAACTCCTCCTTAATCGTGCTCCTCGCCACCTTCGCACTCCTGAAAAGTCCGCGCTTGGCAGTCCGCACCTTGATCTCTGGCACACAGACAACAGCTTCGTCAGGCAGGAGTCTCTTGGCCTTTCGTTCTAACAAGATATAAGAAGTCGCTTTGTCATGTATCATCTGAACGAAATCATCGAATGGCATTCCTGGAGACAGAAGCATGAGATCGTAGTGCGTGCTGTATGGATGAACTGGAATGGAAGAGATCAGAGAAATTCGACCGTATTTCATCGGCACCGAGAATGAGTCTGGAAGTTGGTCTGCCTGGGATCGAGCAGAAAGTCAGCATAGGTCTTCTGTATGAACTGCAGATACAACCTTCTTGACTTACCAGACTCCCACTTCTGTTGTACCGCGGTGGCTGCTGAAGAGGTATGTATCCCGGAGGCGGCGGACTGTTAGTCCTTGTCGTGGCTTCGTTCATGGTTTCAGAATCTCCACTGGACAGCTGACCAGATGTATCGTCTGTGGAGACTGGCATTGGAAACGCCTCGTTGACTAGGTCAGTAATGCGTAGCGATAGAGCACTTCCTGTATCTCGAGGTCGAGTGTCGAAGGAGTTGGTGTCGACACTGTCTAACAAGGTCTCACTATCTGTACGGATCTCTAGATGTGTGCTGACTAGGACCGTCTTCGGTTGTGGTCATCCGGTTTGCTTATGCTCGATACTTGGAGAACTCATGCCGATGCTGACATGCGCTCTTGTGGAAGGAAGCAGCTGTATTTGTGCTTAAAACTGGTAAGAGATCCATGGTGAATACTGATAGCACCAAAGCAGCTGACTTTGTCGATGTAGCATCGGGGTATGCTGCTCAAAGAAATCTGGTGTTGGAGGTGGTGACCTGCTGGTCAGCGGTGGCATCAGCTTGCTTCACCCTCAGCATGGCTTTGGCCACATATTCGTGGCTATCAGGTAGTCAACGTCGATGGCAAGATCCTGAAAGAGAACCAGAAGCTGTTTTGAAGGACGGATTGCCTTGAGAGTGAAGCGTTTGCAGCCCTAATGTGGAGTGAAGTCTTGCCCTAATCTTGATGCCTGATGAGGCGCTGTACTTAGGACAAGCTACTGTGCTGCCTGCGCATCTGTTATATCTGCTTAGCAAGCAGTGCGGAGCGTAGACAGGAAACTTGCTCAATAGCTTAACATGTCCAGATCCTTCGTCTGCATATGAAAACATTGAAGGCATACCGAGTCTGCTGTGTTGCCATAAGTCTCTAATCCTTGATATCGCGAACTTATTTCGACACAGCATTAAATCGCCGTCATGTCCACCCATCCACTCGATACTTCTCTAGTGGGCCGTGTCGTCGCATTAGCAGCATGGACTTTCTTCATGGAAGTGTGGATGTGAGCCATTTCCCAGATGCGGTGCTGGAGGCAACCCTAATTGGTCCATAGGTATACTTATCGCCTCTCCGATATGAAGCGCTACAAGATGAACCCTCAGCCTGGTATCACCTTAGCAGAGTTGAATGTCAAGGTGTGTATTGCAAACTGCCTGTCTCCCTAGCCCACACCCCTCGTGATCAGCAATCAAAGGTCGAGCTCTGAAGCTCCATCGAACGATCCTGCAATGCGGTCTGGGATTGCAAAGTCTTGCTTGCTTCTCACAAACGGAGATGATCCTGAGTCCAGAGCACGATTCGGCGACGTTCAAGAGCTCGACGTGAGCAACCCTGTCCCTGTTTCCATTTTCTGATGTGTTGCAGATCCCTCGCCACCGACAATGGCCAGCGGACAACTACAATCATCTCCATGAGCAGCCCACGGTCTTCTATGCCGTGGCGCTCAGCTTGACGGTGCTGGGAGAGATCAATGTCCTGACGCAAAGCTTAGCTTGGGGGTATGTCGCCACCAGGGTAGCGCACAGTCTAGTCCAAAGCTTGTCAAATGTGTCGTTTACCAGATTCAAAGTCTTCGCCATGTCAGGCGCTCTGTTGGCAGCCATGACTGGCAGAGCAGGTTGGGTGTTGCTGAACCGGGAGTGAAAAGGTAGTCAAAACGTTGGCATTTTCCGCCTGGGGTATATGAGAATTTCGCGCCGCCCAATGCATCGCTATCTGTACAGCGCCAAACCAGTCATGATCTCCGCTCATATTCTATATGGCTCAGCCATGTGATACGGACTCCATACACCTCTTACACTTTCATTCAAACTCTTCACCGGCTTCGTCACCCTTCTTAGCTTCTCGCCATTTGCATTTCTTAGTAGCAGAACCTTCTGCATGATCTCGTTCGGGTCCATGTTTCGTACACAGACAGGCTTCGTCCGTCCATTGATATATGTGCCTGTGACGACGGGATGTCTGCCAGGTCGAGGCGAGACTGTGATTTCGATGGACGGATTTTCCTGGGCGAACGCGGAGAGGCGCGATTTGATGAATGCGCTGTGGTATTTTAGTGCAGGCGCATAGGAGAGAACATATCGTGCTCACTTCAGGCCTCTACTGCTGCCAGCCCAGTCGCAATAGTGGAAGTCGAGGCGTTTGCATTGCAGGATGAACGCTCCTACGCCGTTCTATGTATCGTGTCAGAGATGTTTCATTCTAGTGCTCTCTGGAAAAAAGACATACTTGAGGCTTTGCCACTGCTTTGAGCGCTGCGAGAGGCATCTTGACGTGATACTGTGATACTGCTCTACGCAACTCATATCGTGGTCTCTTCCGCGGCGAGCTCGAGTGCACGTGACGCTGTGCTTGGCGCTTACTAAATTGCTTCCTGCTGACAACTTCCCCCGTCCACTTCTTCGCACTCCGCCAACAACTCCTTACTCACCAGCATCTATTTCGACATCACCGACTGGACCAACGCTTTTCCAGCAACATCCTCACCAAGTCTTGCAAACCCGACTCAATGATGTATCCCTCCAGCATACTCCCAGGACCATGACGATCACGTTTCGTTCTTGGCAGTGGAAGAAGCCTTGATCTCCGTGGTATACACTGGGTTTAGGCGAGATGCTGGTGCTCATCACTGCAGAGTGCACGAGGACATTATGTTCGCCGCCGCCCTGATTACCGAGAAATTGGTGTACCTGAAGAAGAAGGTGCACGAACTCATATCAAGCTGGTGGCATGAGAACGCACTGTTTTGAAGAACGCACTGCTCTGAGAACACCATCCTTCTCGGCCGTGAGGGCATGCAGTAGAAGCTGCGCGGCCGCATATCAATACCCGCTTGACTGATCTGCGGACCATCTTGATCACTGCGCGCACCGTCGAGCGCAACAACGAGGATGCATTGATCACAATGATTTTCAGCGGAGAACTTTAGAGACTGTTGTCAGGACGGCAAGGACGATCTGTCGATCATATGGAGTAAGCGATTTGTTGACCTCGCTCCTCCGTACGATCTTCGTGGGATACCGCGGTTATACCGGCCTCCAACAGAAATTCCGAATCCCCCACTAAGACAATGCCAACACACCGACCTATTCGCACAAAGGCAAGTGAACAGGTATGTCTCAGTGGGAATATCCTCGATTGATAACACAATATTCTCTGATATGCAACATATCCATCACAATTGCGATCTTTACCACTGACCAATTTCTACGAAGGCAGATTTCGGCGCGCCACTGCTGACTGTAGGGAATGAGACGAACACGAACAATAGCCAAAGCCAAAGAGTGCCGTGATTAAGTCATCAGAAAGCCAAGAGCCTGGTTTGACCGAACACTATAGTCCATACAGAACGCCCGAGGACCCCTGTACCCAAGAGAATAGAACAACAGCAGAGCCCCCCTTGGCACCAATGGCACCACACATCATGACGCACCGAATACCGCTTCCCCTCATCTACACAAGGCCCTGGATAGCAATGGATTGTTTCATGCTACGATAGGCTAAAGTCAGCATGCCCTCATCGCTACGCCACGTGATGATATGCATCCATTGCATTGAACCTGGATGGCCCGCCAGCCATGAGGCTCAGTCCGTCATCAGGTTTCACAAGAAGATAACATGAAGATGCCGACAGCAGAACGGCGGTGAACCACTTACTGGCCCTTGTCTTCCTTCGTTGCTTGGCGGAAAACCTCAGGCCCTCAGCTGGTGGAGTGGAGCTCCATTGAACCATGCAAACAGGACAGATCATGAGAGCATATGAGCACGGTACTCAGTGAACTGCTTGACGCATTCTAGAAGGGCTTATGTCGTGCACGGCCGTGAGGCCTCACTTTCGGGCAGACTGGGTTGTACCGTGGGATCTGAAAGTATATAGCGCGACATATCGCGTCAAGCGATCTGGACATCCTGGGTATGAGCGGTGTTTGTGGCAAAGGCGGGGCGGGTCTGCCAAGCAGCGTTTCGCATTGCTACAGCGCTCGCGTAGAGACAGCCCTCTGTGCACTATCTTCACGGCTACAGGAACGCCCAGCTCTTGGCCAAGACAGGCGACTCTCTCGTGTGTCGGCTACGACCGCATAGCATTCGCACAAACGGCCACATGCTAATCTGGGCTCATAGCACGTGCGACCGGTTCAACTCTTGCTTGGCAGTCTTTAGCGTCAACTGTGGAGCATACTGGGAACACCGCTCGTTGAGTGAATCACTATATACTTGGCATCTCAGACCACGGCGACATCTGCGGCCAGCATGTCACAATAAGCATGACGCGAACATAGCGCCGTCAGACAATCATGCATGTTCACCTTGTCCTGGGAGGCATTCACAATAAGCACTGTCTATCAGGCACCGCTTGTACTCACTGCTTCGGCTTGCAGTTCTACCGGCAGTCTATCCGACGACGATCTGCTGTGCAGTGCTCTAAGAAGCCGCCGAGATTGGGAAGATGGGGAAGACATGGCCATGTGCTTCAACTGTTGTGGGATCAGCAACACCAATTCTAAGACAACGTGCAACCATCGAAATCCCGAAGGCACTCGACGGGCTATCCCCAGTCGTGAACATCGCATGGGCCACTCTCGATAACATATGAAGACGGCGCAGATCTCTCGACTATGGTTCTTGGTTCAGCATCAGCTCCCAGATTAACAACAATGTCTACCAAAGTACGTGCAGGTCGCGCCAACAGTATCGAAAGCAAGCAAGCACGTCGACAAGCTAACGCTTGCTTGCGCTGCTATGAGAAGAAAGTCAAATGTGACATGGAAAGTCATGGCGGGCCATGCACTGGTTGTCTTCGGGATGGCATCACCTGTCAGAAGCGATCTCGCAAGCCTTACCCGTACGCTGAGCTCCACATTACATCTGACAAGTACACCTTGCTTACATGCTTCCAGACCACGGAGAGAAGCCAGCAGTGCTGCATCTTCCACATCCAACAGCTCTCGAAGCTCTCCCACTCGCAGCAAGCCTGTGTCTTCATCACCACCTAGGAGTATTCCCTTCGAGTCACAACAGCCTCCTCCATTGTTCCCTTCTAAGCAGTTTGAATTTTCTGCACCGTTCCTGGAATCGCCTAGCAACGACTTTTTCGCACCTATGCACGACTTCTCCAACATGATACCTCACGCTACCGTGGAAGAGACTGGCATGACAGAGACAATGCCACCATTCAGTGGTAAGTCACCCTGATCCTCTCATTAAGTGTTGTCGCTCATCACAGATATACAGGTGATGACCAAGGCTATGCCTACCTACTCAACATCTGCAACCCTGCTCGAGACCCCACGGCCCATCATCTCCTGCGTCACAAGTCCTCCATGAGCATACTTGAGTCAGAAGCATTGACCTATGCCGAAGCCAAAGGATGCTTCTCTATGCCGAGCCATGCTGTTTGCGAGGATCTCGTGCAGTGTTACTTTCACTATGTTCACCCAACTTGTCCTATCATGAATATTGCAGACTTCCTGGAACAGTACACTGGAGGTGCTTTCGAAGACACCAGTCTTCTTCTACTATGGAGTATGTTCTCCGTTGCTGCCAATTTCGTATCCGACGCAACATTGGCCATATTTGGATCCACATCTCGTGCTGAGCTCAGGAAAGTCATGTATGGTCGTGCCAAATGCCTTTATGACCTCGGATATGAACAAGACACCATTACACAGATTCAATCTGCACTCCTTCTCGGTTTCTGGTACTCCGACTTGCAAGATCATGCACAATCATGGCACTGGACAGGAATCGCGATTGCATCTGCACAAACCATCGGTCTTCACAGAGACCCAGCCACACGGCAACTCGATCGTCCAGTGCCTGCATCTCGTCGGAAGCTACTGGCGAATATCTGGTGGTGTTGCTTCTCTCGCGATCGCTGGCTTAGTCTTGGTTACGATCGGCCACTCAGAATCAATGCAGCCGATTGCAATGTGCCTATGGTTGGCTCCGACTGCATGATGCAGCTTCCGATTCGCGCACCACAAGCTTGGCTCAAGTACGTTCCTGCCGAACTTTCCCATCTTGGACCTATCTTGATAGGTCTACTACAGCTCTCCTCCGTGTTGGGAGATGTGTTGGCAGCCAACCAAATGCCACGCAAGACTGTGCTCGACATACAGACCATGACCAGCCTGGATCGACGGATCTCTGAATGTCTTCCAGACAAACAAGTTCGCGCCTTCCACTCGGATGTACTACTATTCTTTGAGTCACATGCCCGACTCCACCTCGAAGCGACTATGATCGCACTATACAAGCCATATGCTACAGAGTTCTCAACAACTCACGATAGCAGTCCGGACTCCACAACTGCACACCTGGCGAATGGCCGTGTCAAAGATGCATCAACACGAAGCAGCGGTATTCTTGACCGGCTCATTGCATCAGACTTGCTTCGCTTTGCAGGACCTATAATGATCCCACTACTGGTACCGAGCATGGCAGTCCATCACCTACAAGCAAAATCTCAAGATCCATTCACAAGCACGTGGAGTAGAACTCGACTGGACCAATGCCTTCTGGTGCTCAAGCGACTCGAAGACAATTATCCAGCTGCTGCTCTGGTACACCAACTTTTCGCAGATAAGAACACATCACACTCTCCATTTGACATGTCTAGAGACTCCGTCGGCAGCATCGAAAGGTCCCGAGAAGTCTCCACGGGCAGTCTCGACATCCCACAAGGCAATTTGCCACAATGGCAAGGCCTTCCGCTAGACATCCATGTCCCAGGAAGCCTATGCATTCCACATCCTACTACAGCACAACAGTGGTCAAGTCCTGACCTCGACGTGCAAATACTGGACTCAGACTTTCCCGAGCTCTGGAACTTCTCACCTCCAGAGGGAAAGCTTTTCTTTCCTCTTGATGATATCCACGTGAACAGACTGGAATTCGGCACATGCGCCTGATTATTCAACATTGTGCATGAAGACGAGATGGCATGATGATAATGATGTCTACGACAGGCATACATATCGAAATGCGACACGGAACGAAGCAGTAGAGGCAAATGTTTAGTAACTAAGTGGATCCGATTCTGTATAGTAGTGAGACCATTCAAACAACGAATTCATTTTAACGCACTACCGAACGAGTTCACTCTCATTCACTAAACCCGGGAAGTTCGAATAAAGTTGCGCTACGACGGGCACGCTAATACAGTCCGCGTCTAAAACAGTTAACTGTCGCTGACACATGGCCACTGCGCGGATAACAGCCTGGGGTGATGACGCGCAACACGATAGTTACAGGGGTCCTTGGATCTGCAAGGGTCCTTGCATATGGCGCCAGACAGCTCTCCGGCTGTTTGACAGTGCCTGAGCGGTGGAGGCGTGCGTTCTGTTAGACGCGGTGCGTTTGCGTTGGTAGGAAACTGTTCGTTCGAACGCTAGCAGTAGAGGTTGTATGTAGTGCTCATATAGAACTACACCAGTACTTAAGGTCTGTCTGGCTTGGCGACATTCGTAAGTAGGTTCAGACTTCTCATAGCACCGTTATCACTTCTCCACTGAACAGACATTGTCTCTGAGTATAGCAGACCAATCGACAATTATTATCATGATCAAGAAAAAGAACGAAACACCGCATACCGGCAAATCGAGATCGAAATCGCCTAGCGTCCGATACGTGCTTGCTTTCTTGGAAAGAACGACTACTACAATAAGCAGACAGCACGTCGCTGCCACGTGGGAGAATCTCCGAACTGCCCGTCAACCTCGTGAACCACCGAGTGGTTTGTACCCCTCACCAAGACTCAATGTCACTCGGCTGAACGAGGAGCGAGGAAACAATACATGCTTACGGCCTTGGCCCAGGTATGTTGCCGCAACAGGAAGGAGCATAGAGGAGAGTGGAGTGGTGTTCTGATGAAGTGGAATGCTGATGATCATGGAAATTGCTAACACAAGGTTTGCCATTCCGGCTCATCTACAGACCAGATCATGACCATGCCGCAATGGTCCATGTTGCTGGCGATAATCATTAACCTCTGCTCGTACAGACATTCCCATCAGCGTCTAGAACAACAAGCCCGGAGATCGGAAGCAGAGCGAGAGCAGAGCGGGTGCTGAGCGAATCCGACCTTCCAGCCCGCCACCCGAAAGAAGTCCCGCTTCGGACTGAGATGGCTGCGCTGGGCATCAGAGATCGGTCATGTCTCTCCAAGATGCCCAGAGTCCTAACAAACACCGCCATGTGCCCTAAGGGAGACCGGTAAGGCTGCTCGCGTGGCAATGCACCGTGGCGGACGCCAAGATTGCTAACACTACGTACAGAAACACCGATGTGAACAGAAACACCGATGTGAGGTATCAGAGCCGGTCCGAATGCGACGAACCGCAGCTTGTGAGGACTGTTTTGTCATAAGCCTTTGTCACTGCGTTGCAGCGTGGAAGAAGCGTTTGTCACGAAGGTTGTCATGGTGCCGATGAGCGGACAGATTTCGATCGCCCAGAGACTGACCTTGCGATGCCCAGAGGAAGGCTGTCAGCAGGTCATTCCGTATGCTGCACCTTTCCTCGTGCGAGAGTATTGATGTGCAACTATCAGGCACCACTGTTAGAGTAGAGTGGCAACTGAAATGTAGCAATGGCAGCGGCAGTCGCTCGTGCCCCTTGGTCTGCCAACAATGGCGAAGCTTTAGGGAGAGCAGTCTCGATAGCAGTCTCATGAAATGAGCAACAAGCCATTGAGGCTCAGAAATTGGCCAACCCAGTATGAGTGCAGGCCTCGCCCACAGGGGTGAACACATGAAGCCACGTTGCAGCCTGACAGCGTGCTGACAGGGCGGAAGCAGATCAGGTGTCCTTTGATCAGATGTGTGTCTGCCTGCCTACGCTCTGCGGACGACGAGCCTTGAACCGGCGATCAGCAAAGATGTGGCCGAAGTCAGAGAGACCATATTTCGCGCAAAGAGTGTATCAGTCCTGTTGCTAGCGTGTGGTTGTGTGCTAGTCGTTGAGTCGCCGGCTATAATCGGCTGTTGGCAGCTCACAGCTCGGCCGAGTATACCGCTGTCCTGTTCATCGTTTAGAGACGCATCTCTCGCTTGACATCTTGTCTCATTTCCCCTCAACTTGCCACTACCCTCATCTCATCCTCAATAACGACCGGACCCATCTTCTCCTGCAAGTCAATAGCGTCCACGCTCTTCCTAATGTTCTGCGCACTGCATAGCGCCTTCACGATCTCAGTTTCGTTCTTCTCCGCTACCAGTCTCCTGAACGCATGCACCAAGAATCCACTCACAAGTTCGACGCACCAGCTGTCAGGGATTAGTTCCAGAACCTTGGCGACATCGAACCACCCACCAAACCTTTCCAGCAATTCTGCAGTTCTCTCGAGTCTTTCGGAAAGGTCCTGAATCTGAAAGAATTGATCTAGCAAGTAGTTGAACAGAATGCTCTGTTCCTCCTTGCTGGGCAGAGGTTGCGAAGGTTCGTGGGAAGAGGAAGGATGAAAGATCGAACTGCCTCCGAGCAAACAGTAACGGACAGCAGTATCGAAGTCTCCCAGTCCATGTACGAGGAGGCGTAGAGCTTCTTCGTGTTTGCCTTCTCGGCCGTTCAAGATGATCATTTCAGGTACGAGTTCGTCGCTGTAAGGTGCCAGGCGTTCGCCAAGGGTGTGGACGTCGTATTTCGAGGCTGCACCATGAGAGCCGCCGATAAGTTGTAAGAGTCTGAGGCGATTATGCCACCACTCCGCTTCAACAGCATTGTCTGTGATGAACTGGCGATAGGTCGGTTTGGGTGGAAACTGAGCGCGGTAGATATCGTAAGAGTCTTTGAGCATGATCCGGGACTCTTTGTTCTTTTCGAGCTCATCTAGGACGGTGTCGAGGTAGTAAGCGATGAGGTCGTTGACGTATTGAACGTGGTTCTTGCCGAAGACTAGGTGCTCGAGGTAGTCCTTGACCGCGTCTGGTGCTTTCTCTCTGAGTATGGCGACTGCTTCATTGGGCTCGAATCGCACTCTACTCGCGTCGTCCGCGAAGATCTGTACGCCTAATCTGGGGTTTCTATTCGCGAGCCAGGCAGCATACTCCTGGACCAGAGCGACGTCTCGTATCTTGGCAAGATACTCGCGCATGACATGTTCACCTTCGATGAATTCGCCGCCTGCATCGTGTTCGCCGTCTAGGATCCGACGCCATGTCGCCAGGACTTTTGAGATGTCCCGGTAGTGCTTGTTCTGATACAATCGACTGAGTACATAAAGGCGTTGATATTGCTCGAGCAGTTGAGTAGCTCGCTGGAAGCAGTCCACGCCTTTGTCCACAACGCCGTACAGCTCTGTGCGTACAGAGCCTGGGAGCGCCGCTCCCCGAGGACTGTTCTGATCAAACATGAGTAGCACGTGGAGCAGGGCCGCGTCAACGGACTGAAAGACGTGTGACTCATCGGCGACACTGCCGAAGCCCTTCTTCTTGCGCCAAGTTGTTAGATATCGCTTCATCAAACTCAGCATATTGTCGCCATAAGCACCTGTGACGTCTCGCTCGATGTGGGTCAGATCGATGCCTGTCCGCAACCAGTCGATGGTGTCTCGGAGACCTTGCGGTAACCATATACCAAGTCCTTCTGCGATTTCCTGCTCAAGTGGGGGCACCAGCATTAGCATGATGCGTGGATCTATCTCGCCTGCTGTCAAAGCATCCTCTGCTCGTCGCTTGTCGTGTTCGTAAGCAATCACTCCAGCCGCAGTCTGTAAGACGAGGTTGCCGAACAGAAGAAGGGCAGCCTTCTGCCGTACATATGTAAGGGTCAAGAACTCAAGTTCATTGCGGGGATCCTGCCCACGTATACCATTGAAGACACGCTGTACAGCCGGGACGTCGATAGACAGCTTACCATCGTCGCTCTTCTGCATTGCTGCGCTTAGCTGTCTATCAAGCTGCATGAGAAGCGGCTCCTGCAGTATCCAGGAGACGCGATCGCTCGCATAGAGCAGCACATTAGCCTGCACGTGAGCAAAGCGAGAAGCAAGCTTGTCTTCCTCTGTGTTGCGCGCTGTCTCCGCAGCATCCTCGTTGTCTGCTGTCGCATTCGTGATCTTCAGTCTACGCAATCGTAGACTCGTGCTTATACCAGTCGTAGATAGATCCGAGGCAGTGGTTGCATTGCGCAGACCGATGCCTGAAGGTGCGTCCGGAGCTGCGTCTTCCGCCATCTGGGCAATGGGAAGCCACTCTTTCGAGCGCTGCGCTTCACCAGGCTCAGCGTCCCATCGCTGCACCTCCACACATCTATGCCGCACACCTTCGTGGTTACGCTGCACAACTGCTAGCACATAACCTTGACGAAGCGGATCACTCGGCATGTCTGGGCTTTGCTCAGGACCATGCAGCACGAGTGATTCCGGGTAACTGGCGAACTCGATGGTCCCTCGAACGACGTCACCTTCCAGATTCACGAACATGCCAACGCCCGGGTCTGTCTTACTTGTTCCTGTTGTCAGCAGGAACTCATCAGGTGTGGGTGTGACGATGTTTGGCGGGAGTGGCTTCGGCTTTTCCGGTGATGCTGGTCTTTGTGACTCTGTTGACTGCCTGGCAGATGAGACTGATGCTTCAGCCGCAACATCCTCTGGCACTGTTGCTGGAGGAGCTGCGTCTTCCGGTTTTGTGGGACTTCCCTCCCTGCTAGAGGCTACAGCTGGAGACTCGATGCCCTGTCGAGACGACCGTCTAGGTGGAAACGGCGAATTGCTATCTGGTCGCAGTCGACTAATGCTCTGTGGCTGGCCACCCAGACTCGTGATCCGCTGATGGGCTCTGCCCTGTCGCACAGGACTTCGAGAGGAGAAGCTACGAGCAGCAGGTCGTCCAGGCGTGATCGGTGGAGCAAGCTGTTGCTGTGGCATGGGAGGAGACCGAGGTGCGCTCGTCGAAGAGATGGAGAACAGCACGTTCTTACGCTGGTTCACGACGTCTAGCAGCGAGTACTCTTGTCCATCTGCCACACACGCTAGATCTCCTCGGCGCTCTAGCACTGATACTCCGCCTAATTCAATGTCCCTTATCTTGCGTGGCCGTGAATCCTCTCCGACTCTGATCAACCGCAAGCGTTGCCGCAAGCATATCACGACAACGGTGCCATTGCCATTCTCGTCTTCTGGATTCACGTTGCGATCTCGTCCGCCCACCCACAGACATCCCGCCTGCTTGACTTCCTCGAACGCGGGACTGAGCTCGGGGGTGTTGTAAAACGTGAGAGTGCTATTGCACACAATGCAGGCCTTGTTGATACTTGGTAGTAGCAAGATCTGCTTCACGCCCGCATCGGCTCCGGTCTGCGCAGTGGTATAGTGAGGTTCGATCCTGGTCGCGAAGATGTACACTGGCGGATCGCCCTCGTTCTCGCCTGGTATAGAGACATAATGTAGCACTTCGCCGTTCGATGTACCAATGTAGAGGTTTCCATTCCATGTATCGACGCAAGTAATATATCCTCGAGTGCCATCTTCTGAGGTAAGTGGTATGTCGCGTATCAGCTCGCGGGTGGTGTAGGAGCCAGGCGAGCCATCTTCGGTCGTAGATGTGGTCTGCGCATTGGAATCATCGACAGATCCCATGACCGCCGTTGTCGAACTATCATCGTGTGTTGTATTGATATAGTAAGAATAGGCTGAAGTCTACAAAATGTGGTCGGAAGCTTTGAGGTCCACGCGCCGCGCCTTCCCAGCTCGATCTCCACTTCATCCACCACCACTCCATTCCTTGACACCTATATCGACATCACCGTCCGACACAGAAGGGAGCAGCGTTATCGCATCTCATACCATGGCGCCGTAGACATACTCAGAGCTGCGGACATCATGTCGAAACGTGAGGCAACGGCCTTCCAAGAACATCGCCCGAGATCACATTCACTGAATGTGTCGTATTCTATGCATGTGTGCCGCACACCAGCAATTTCTGCGGTACAAGTCATAGACGATAGTGTGCGAAAGAACCGAATCTCGCTAGGCCACATGCTCTACGGCGCATGGAGTCACAATTGCCTTCAAACGTGAAGGCTTTAAGCACCCTCGTACGAAAACATCGCGGCTGGCAGAAAGCGAACGGACGCGCTACGAGATGCTGTATACGGTTGCACCCAACTACGTGTGAAGTGCATCTCCGGGCTGATGGGTACCCACAACAACCAGCAGCGCTGTGTGTGACTGTGAGCAGAGATACCTATCTTGCTCTCGCTTGTTGCTATTGTTCTTTGGAACATCACCCACTTCCAAAGCTCACCTCTCTCACACATATCACCTTAACTCTTAATTGAGCTACAGGTCCGCAGGCACGAAAGCCTCTGTCCATATTCAGCAGTCGCCGCGTGGTCGCCACGAGTCTATCACCACTGAAAGATTCCCATACATTGCTTCATCAGCCATCGGAGCTCCTCCAAGCCAATAGCAACGGCGCTGGCGCCTGCAATAGCAACCACAGCCAGCCAGATCCCTAGGTCTGGGACAACCTATCTTTGTGGTGGCCCATCGAAGCCTACGATATTCGAGGATGTGTGAAGAAACACAAAGCATATGAGCTTGATATTGTTCCCGGTGAACAAAGCATCAACTTTTTCCAAAATCGTCCCAGATGCTCTGTGAGCTCGCCGGCGATCACCAACAATACTAATGGCAAGACAATTGTTCAGAGCACTGTAAGAAGACAACGCACGTCTCATTTCCGGACGAGGTTTTCTTTCTTCCAAACAACGAACACACACATACTCTGGCAGCATCAAATCGCCCCAGCACGCAAGCCATATAAGCCAGCAACTCCATCGCAACAGGTCAGTCTTCTTTCCTTACCAACTTACACTTTCGTTAACAATCAATCAAGCTTAACCCGCAAAACCACCAACCAAACTCAACATGGGCAACGGAACTCTTTACTCAGCTTGCGCTCTTCAGGGCAACGGTAAGCAACACAACCTACTCACATATAACTGAATCCCATGCTAACATATCATAGGCACCCTGTACTCCGCCTGCACCCTCCAGGGTAACGGTACCTTGTACTCCGCCTGCTCCGTCCAGAAGAACGGCACCTTGTACTCTGCCTGCTCCGTCCAGAAGAACGGTACTCTGTACTCTGCATGCAGCGTCCAGAAGAACGGCACGCTTTACAGCGCTTGCTCCGTTCAGGCCGCCATCTAAGCGTCTCAGCTCACCTATGACACTTTGAAGGAAAGGGAAGGGGAAATTTAAGAATGGACTGGGCTGTTGGAAACTTATGTGTGTCGCCTAACTCGGCAGGCATGAGGAACCGGGGCTTTGGAAGAGTCCATTGAGTCGTTTGTTTGTACATTCGGACAGACAGACGATTGAAGCCAGATATTTGTATCTTTGAATAATAAACCTCGTGGTCGAGACAATCTTCTGCATGTTCCTCTCATATTGTTGTGTTCGTTTTTCGTGATGTCGTTTTGACCGCGTGACTATAGCTCTCATAGGTTGCTGGACCTCATAAGCAAGTCCGAACTGAAGATACCAGACAGTCGGAGCTTGTCCACAACGCAAGTAAACCTGGGGACATGGCATCAAAGAACGTTATTGCGCGGAGATCTTCATACCTTGCATCTGGGCGCTAACGACTACTACTACCCACCCGCCTCAAATCCCGCTGCCTGCCAGTCTCCATGTCCTTCTGCACCACCGGCAGCAGCTACAGCTTCCACTTGTTCTTTCAGACTGCTCGTGCTTAGACTGCTAGCATGAGCTGTGGTGTTCGCACTCCCCATGGAGTACAGCATCACAAATACCAGTAGATGAAGGCCCACGCAATATAGCGCAAACAGATTCCTACTCGTCCTCGTTGCTAATACCATTCTCGTGAATTGAAACACAGCACGTTCCGGCAAAGACATCCTCTTCATCGCTCGCGCAGATTCCCGACCTCGGAAGGCTTGGAAAGGAGATATATTGGCTTCGTAGGCAGATCTGTAACGATCGTCGCTACCTCCGCCCACTTGTACTGTGGACGGATTGGGGTTACCAGCATATGAAGCACCACTTGTGGCGGTTCTGTTGTATGTACTCACGTAGCGAGTCTTTTCATACAGGTTCAAATTGTCCTTCTGGAGACTCGCGACTTCTCCTCTCAATGAAGAGACCGTCTGATATTGCTTCTGGAGTTCTTGCTCCAGCTCGCCAATCTTCTTCTTGAAGCGATCGCGTTGAGCTGTGACCATTGGCAGAATGCCTGAACCGCCTCCCATGGCTTCGCCAGCACGAAGCGACTCAAGCGTGTTGCCTAATCGAGGCGATTGTGAGCCACTGTCTGTGGGATCGAAGCCGCCGATGATGGAAGAGGTAGGAGACGCCGCCCGTCCTCGCCGTGTGCTACCATAATGTGATTTAGGATATCGAGAAGTATATGTACCAGCCACAGACATCGTCTCGAACGCGTTGCTCGCTTCTTGCTGCGTCTTTTGTAGATCGTTCTCGAGGGTAGCGTTCAACTTTTGTGTCTGCTCGAGCTCCATATTTGTGCCAGAGAGATCTTCTTGCAGTTGCTCTAGTCTTTGCTGCAGCTCTCTATGTGAGACTCTGAGCTCTGTAAGCTCATCGCTGAGCTTCTTGTTCCGCGCCACGAGAAGTTGCTCCAGGCTTTCTCCTGCTTTGCCATTTGTCTGCACAGTATTTACCGCATCGGCATCGTCTATGCTCGAGAACTCGATAGCTCGTAGCATATCTAGTTCTCGTTTGACTTCATCATAATCTCTCCACTTCTGGACTTTGCTTTGTAAAGTATCCCGATCGGCCTTGAGTGTGTTCAGTTCCCTCTCCAGACTGCGTAAAGTGCTTTCTAGCTTCGTTTTGTCCGAGTCTCGATCATGTCGGGAAGAGTCCAGTCTGCGCAAAAGTGACGAGTTCTCGGATCGCAATCGCAGATATGCAGGATCATCTTCCACCGAAGTGTTCTTAGCTGAACTGGATTGACTTGCCGATTGTGCGAGTTCTGTTCGCATCTGTTCATTCCTGGCCTCTACCTCTGCCAATCTCATGTTTGTCCTCTCCAGTTCCTGGTTCACGATGTCCAGCTCGGCTGCAGCGGCGGCATTTCGTCCTGTGTCATGATTCTCTTCGCCCGTTCTATCCAATCTCTGAGACACCTCATAGCTGGCCTTTAGCTCCTTCAGCAGTCGATCCTGGTTCTCGACCTTCTCTTCTAGACTGCGCTCTTTCGATGTCCAGTTGTCTTCTTTCTCTTTCAGCACAGCAGACCACGATTCTTCCACTTCCTTGATTCTGCTGTCTTGGGTTCCCTCAAATGACTGCCTCTTGTTGCGCTCTTGCTCCAACTGCCATTCCAGATCTTCCAATTGCGTATCCTGTTTCGAGACTTGCTTCTGCAACCGCTCGTTCTCTGATTCCAGCCTCGGCACAACCTCGTCCGCAGTCACTAGTGAGTCAATGGAGGCCTCCAGCAGCGGATATGGGTCTGGTGCTTCTGATAAAGGAGAGTAGGCTGACATAAACGCAGCTGAGACGGCCTTGTTCTGGTTGGACAACACATCGATATATCCTTGATACATCTTGAGAAGGCCCGCCATCTCGGTCAACTTGGCAGCATCGTCCATCTTCTTGAACTCCTTCGTCTTGGTGGCCAGCTCCTTTCGCTTGACCAGAGAGTCCTTCTGTTGCGTGACCATCTCCTCGGCCGTCGTGTCCAGACTTGATACCAGACTCGTCAAATTTAGTGATCGCCATGCTGCCACTGCCTGCTGGAACTTGTTCCCAGCATCTGTCGTCTCCTCTGCTGGCTTCACTGTCTGTGATCCATGCGTGACCTCCGAAGCAGCTCCTCCCGTGGCCTCCATATCCTCATCCTCCATTTCTGCTGCGGTAGACATGATGTCTTTCCTGCCAAGGTGGATGCCAAAAGGTGTTCAATGCGCAAGCCGGGGGTGTAAGTGGAGGTCAAGATGTTCTGCAGGGCAACGCGTCGCTTGACACGTGAAAGTAGAAGGTCTTGGCAGCCAAAGTAATGTAGGGGTGCTGGGTGGCACTCACTCTCTTTCCTGCGCTGTGGTCATCATGTTCGCGTTGTCGAAGGCATCATCACGGCGACAGGATAGCTTCAAGGTGTCGAGATATGTCGCACTGGAAATGCTTTGGGCTTATAGACAGCGTACGTATAGCATATGTAACGATCAATGACTTCAACTAATATGGGGTATTCAGATATGACCACACGTAAATCAAACCAGCAGCTCTGTGACACTGCGTCTCATACAGTCCGTTCGAACTCCCGAGCAATGTCATATACTCGACCGTCTCGACCCGATGCGCCCAGCAACGTTACACCGAAAGGTAATGTCGTTCCTGCTTCTACATAAGTGGAAGCCGGCACTGCCACTCCACACAGATCTAGGACATTAGCAAAGTGCGTGAAGTAGCCTAACTTGGCGTTCAGCGCCAGAGGTTCTGATTCCATCTCAGCAATCGTGGGATGACAGGTAGTGGTAGGCACCAGAAGCACATCAATAGTCTTGAAGATGTTCGCGACGTCTCGTGTATACTGAGCCTGTAAGTGCTGGTCCCGATAGACCTCCCAAGGCTTCACGTCCTTTTGAGTGGCTTCGGACAGCAGCTTGTTCGTAGCAGGGTGGAACGATTGTATGTTGTTCGCGATGAAGTCTGGTCCAATGCAAGCTATCCGTTCTTGCACCAGTGATGCTTCGTACAGCAGATCACTGCCACCCTCGAAAGGAGTCCAGTCGATCTCTTTTGGGGTGCCACCGGCTCGTACTAATCGTTCGACAGATGCAGCAAACAGCTCACGATACTTCTGATCGCATTGTTGCATTGCAGTGGCAGAGGGCACGCCGAAA
Source organism: Sphaerulina vaccinii (assembly GCA_022570795.1). Classification (NCBI taxonomy): domain Eukaryota; kingdom Fungi; phylum Ascomycota; class Dothideomycetes; order Mycosphaerellales; family Mycosphaerellaceae; genus Sphaerulina; species Sphaerulina vaccinii. Next base: position 473,077 of record JAKUDP010000001.1, read on the forward strand.
CAAAAGCCACCAGCTTTCACTCCGCGGAAGTCTGCATGCCACAAAGCCAGTGAACTCTGGGCCTTCGAGTATGGGTCATTCTCATCGACTCCTGTATCTGCCACGAGCCAGACCTTTCGTGCCTCTTCCACAGATGGCGCAAGCACTGTGATAGTGTCGAGGCTCTTACACGCAGGAACAAGACCACTTGCACTCAATGTGCCTTTGGTGGGCTTGTGTCCGACAATGCCATTATATGCTGCCGGCACTCTCCCAGAGCCTGCAGTGTCTGTACCCAGGGCGAAGGAAACCAGGCCAGCGCCGACAGCCACAGCAGAGCCGGAAGAAGAGCCACCTGAGATGTGCTGGTTGCTGAAGACGCTGTGGGGTATGCCGTAGGGCGAGCGGCATCCAGATAACCCAGTAGCGAGCTGATCGAGGTTCGTCTTGCCGATGAAGATTGCGCCAGCCTCGAGCAGTGTGTCCACGACCATTGCGCTCTTCTTCGGAGTGTAAGTGTATGCTTCACAAGCTGCAGTAGTCACGACATTGGCCACATCTATGTTGTCCTTGACTGCGAATGGTATGCCGTACAGCTCTGGCAGAGGTTTGCCCGAGAAGCGATCTTCTACTGCTTGAGCCTCTTTCAGAAGTTCTTCCGGACCTCGAAGATGGGTCCAGACGGCAGGGTCCTTCTGGGCGTAAGATGAAACGCGAGCACTGATCTCTTTGATAGCATCCGTAGGTCGCATTTGACCTGTGGCATACTGCTTGCTGAGACTCGCGATCGAGATGTCTCCCGTAAAGCCAGGTGGTGTAGTCGGTGGTGTGGGAGCATGCGAAGGTGTTTGCCTTAGCAGTTCCGCCGAAGTGCCGACGAAGCCAAAAAGACCATCATAACTGCAAAGCATGTCCAAGGTACTGGTGTAGAAGCCCTCGTCGAAGCCATCTGTGCAATCGGACAATATACACGTCTCGAAACCACGGTCTGCGCACTCCCTCGCTGTGGTGTTCACGCAGCACTCCGTGGTAACGCCAGCAAACAAGAGATGTGTGATGCCGCGAGCGAGAAGAGTACGATGGAGGTTCGTGTCCCACATCGATCCTTTGCCAGGCTTGTCAATTACAGGCTCGCCCGGTATTGGTCGAAGTTCATCGATAATATCGTGGCCGTACTCTCCTCGGACCAGTAGTCGACCCATTGGCCCAGCGTCGCCAATGCCCATCGTATGATGACCTGACGGAGCAGAGATTTGGCGGAGTCTTTTCGAAGTTGGAAGATCAGATAAGTCTGGCTTGTGACCTTCTCGAGTGTGCACAACATAGAGGCCCAGGCTTCGTGCAGCTTCTAACGCCTGCTTCGTTCTGGGCACAATGTTTCTGACTTTCTTGAAGACATCGTCGTTGCCGCATTGTATTTGGCCTGAGATTATGTTAGACAACGAATCTTGATATTTCTCTTACAATTTTACCAAATCCGTGGTAGTCAACAAAGTCCCGCTGCATGTCAATGATGATGAGTGCTGTTGACTCTGGTCGGAAGTTGTATGGATATGGTCGCGCTGAAGGCAGCTCCATGGTAGTTGTCATCTTGGTCGTTCTTCGATATAGACTGGTGTAAGGTGAACTAGAGCAAGATATTTGCCTGAACTATATAGACGCCATAGTAGGTGCCTCGCCGGCGCATTAGTATGGGTTTTACAATATGCTTCGATACCTCGTGGTGATCCTCGAGGGCTACTCAACCAGTCAAGTCTCACGATCTCACGGTGCGATTTGCCGGCACGTGCAAGTCGCTTGTCGTACATGCAAGTGGCCACATTCGTGCTCATCCAGGCAAGATAAGACTGCCGAAGGCAAGGTGGCCGTGGTCAGTGAGATGGTTGTAAAGAGCGGGCGTGGATGCGTCGGCCGCCGACAAGGGCGACAAGGGAAGAAAGGAAGGAGCCAAGGCGGCGAAGCGGCCCCACTTTGTTTTTGAGCCGCATCGCGTGCGCGTCTCTTCTCAGGTCCAACCACAGACAAAACAACAGCACGACACACATCATACCATCACGAAATCAACGGACTGGCGAGCGCCACGACCGACGGCGCAGATACCTCCACCATGACATACTGGCCGCCGGAATCCAGACACTCTAGTGAGAAGAGAACATACCGCATGGGAGAACAGGGCCAAGAAGCAATGCAGCACGCCGATGATTAGAACTTTTTCGCTACATATCAGGCCACAACCGTGGTCTGTTCCTGTTCAGCTTCAGTCAGCCTGCTCACTGACAGCCGCTTCCAAACATAGTCCCCTGCTAGGATATCCTCATAGCCTGCTTTGCCGTCGGCGGGAATACATGTTGGAAGTGGGCGCAGCACTGTGTCGTAGGCTGGGCCAAAAAAGAAGGGGATGGAGTATCTCTCCTGACCCGTGGCGTTGTGAACGCGGTGTACTGTGGAGATGAACACATCGTTGCTCCATCTGTGAAGATGTCAGCTATGGACGCTAGCCATGATGGACACGAGTGGCTGTACCGAGCTAGCATGTCCCCTATGTTGACAACGAATGTGCCTGGAACTGGAGGGGCTTGAGTCCATTGTCCTTCGACGTTCAGGATCTGTAGTGCAGGTTGAGTTCCTTGGCACAGTATGGTGAATGCCTCAATATCTGTGTGAGCCCCGATACCCAGAGCATCGGGGTCTCGTGGGTCTTGCGCAGGATACTTCAGCAACCGCAGCATCGCGCCTGGGCGTCTGACAGCAGAATCGAAGTAATCCTCTGGCAGATCAAGTACTTTGGCGAATAGACGTACGATCCGCCTCGCTAACATCAAGACTTGTGAATAGTATCTGGCAACATTCTCCTTGAAGCCAGGGATGGTTGGCCAAAGATTCGGGCCCTCCATACGGCTGTCACTGGCTGGAGCTTATTCAAGTCAGCGAATGGAGAAGTCCAGCAAGCGAGCACCACCTACGAGCTGCATGTCCGTGGTTAGCAGGATCGAGATCCGACTCGTAGCCACAATTGAAGTTCTCGACCAAGTCTGCACGCTTCGATACATCTGTAATGACCTCAGAGATACCCTCATATCCATGAAGGGCTGGCGACTTCTTGAAGTGGATCGCGGATTTCGTCTCGAGCGGCTGATCGAAGAACGCCTTTGCCGTGTCAAAGATACAATCTATCACATCCTGCGGCACGCCGTGGTCCTGCGGCTGACTATGAGCATGTACAATCGGGACGAAGATATGGACTCGGCTCATACAGAAATGTAGAAGAATCCTACGCGGGTGCATGCGTCTCGTAGCTGCTCGAGGACCTCTTCCTCGGGAGCTGCCAGCGAAATCGTTGGAATCTCATGAAACTCGGCTTTGCGGACAGCATCACCTGCGAGATGCCTTTTACGGCCAGAGAAAGACGTGAACTGCTTAGTCGCATTAGCACAGTTTCTGGTCATGAATTGGGCACACTCTTACTTCAGACATCGTGCCTAGAAGTCAATTGCGCCACAAAAGGTGAGCCAGGTGAGTATAACAGTGAACTCTAATCCAATGTGCGTGTTGCGTCTTCAAAAGCGACCGACACTGCTATACTGAAGACACTGTTCATAGCACGCTATGTATAAATTTTGTGGCCTATCATTCGTTCGCGCACTATACAGTACTGATAGCCCGGGATCATGCATATGCGCGACGGCGCAGGCGCGGGCCTGTATGGACATGGGTTGCTCCACAAACTCAGATAAGGCCCAACAGTCTAACACGACCTGATGGCCTGAGACATTGTGGGGCACTTCTCGTGGCTCCCACATGTCAAAGATAGTCATCACGATAGCATCTACAGGGCAAGGACTCAGATACTTCAAATGCATAAGTATGGTCTTGTAGGCCTGTTGAGTTCCAAGCACGACTCACAGCTTCGCAGCAGACCACAGCAATCCGGTCTTCAACCATGACGACGGTACTCCGCGGACGATTGGATTCGCTTGGAGCCAACCTCAAGGCGAAGAGGAAGCCTTCAGGATGGGTTCTGCCAAAGGAAGAGACGTCCTTTGCGGACAAAGATAGCTGGTCGAACATCGACTCGGATGTCACACCCATGGAGCGCAGGACATGGACTTCACTAACGATCTTCGGCTTCTGGATGTCAGATGCCATGAACGCTCAAGGTCAGTCAGCATAATCATGAACACATCTTCCCTGAACACCGCTGATCCAAATCTAGGATGGATGTCTCCCGCAGCAATCATTGCGCTTGGGTTGACTTGGAGGGAAGCCATCTACTGTATCATCTTAGGTCTCTCAATCACAGCCATTCCCTTGGTCATGAACGGTGCCATTGGTATGTCTAGGCCTAGCACAGCTCTGAGGCTTCTTGTACTGACCTTGCACAGGTGCACACCTTCATGTGCCCTTCCCAATCGCCGCACGATCGAGCTTCGGATTCACCTTCGCCAAGTTCGCCGTGGTCACTAGGATGATCACAGCCCTCTTCTGGCATGCTATCCAGACCTATACCGGCTCAACCGCCCTCACACAGATGATCCGCGCGATCTGGCCATCATATCTCGACATTCCCAATCACCTCCCAGCATCCGCCGGCATCACGTCTCAGCAACTACTCAGTCACTTCCTATTCTGGTCCATCCAGTTTCCGATTCTACTCATTCCACCACACAAACTAAAGTGGTTCTTCTTCTTCAAGGTGATCGTCACAGTCACAGTCAGTGTGGCAGTAGTCATCGCCATGTGTTCTAAAGCTGGCGGCACAGGAGATATCTGGAACCAAGAATATCGTGTCTCAGGCTCTGAAAGGAACTGGATGATCCTCGCATCTATGATGTCGCAGTCGAGTGGCTGGGCGACGATGGCAACGAATGTGCCTGATTTCACGCGATACCTCAAGACTTCGAGAGGCGTGTACTGGCAGGGATTCTTTCTTCCGTTCATCAGCTTGATGCTTGGCCTCTTTGGCATCATATCCTGCTCTGCATCGAAGGTCGTGTATGGCGAGTACATTTGGGATCCTCTCGTACTGGCCTCGAAATGGGATGGACCTGCTGGACGATGTGGCGCATTCTTCGTCGGCTTCTGCTGGGTTGTAGCTCAGATCGGAACGAACTTGTCTGCAAATGTCATCTCTTACGCGAATGACATGGTAAGTACTTCCTTACGTCGAGATGCTGTGGAATTTGACTGACTTCATAAACCAGGTGAATCTGTTCCCGAAGTACATTTCCATCCGACGTGGTGTCATCTTCGCCACAGTCACAGCTGGCTGGATAATGGTACCTTGGAAGATTGTGTATTCCGCCTCTTCGCTCCTCACCTTCATGGGTGGACTCGCCATCTTCCTTGCTCCAATCTCAGCCATCACTGCAACGGACTACTGGTTCGTCAAGAAACGCCATGTCGACGTTCCAAGTCTATACCGAAAGCACGCTCGATACCACTATCGGAAAGGCGCGAACTGGAGAGCTGCAGTGGCCTTCCTGATAAGTGTATGTCCAAACATCCCTGGACTAGCGAACGCCGTCCAGCCAAGCGTGAAGATCAATACAGGTATTCGACACCTCTACGACATGAACTACATCTGGGGCCTCTTCTCAGCTGCGTTTGTCTACTGGTCTCTATCGCACTTCTTCCCTGCTCAGGAGACGCTGATCTCGGAGACGATTCATGACGATCGTGTAGGCCACGGAGTAGAGGTATATAATCCTTATACGTCCTCAGCTGGATCTGGCAAAGATGACGTTGAGATCTCCGTGGAGCCGAAGACGAAGGACTTTGAGGCTGTCTAGAGTTCAGAGTATAATATTACGATGTAATGATGTAAGAAAAGCTATATACCCACAAACGACACTATATTGACAAACTCCATGGTATCGTTTCAGGATCCAGCGCTTTCCAGACGAAAGGCATGCCTTGTGAGAGACCATCTTCATCGAATTGCCTGCTTCTGATCTCGTGACTCCGTGTTCTTAATGCAGCCATGAAGACCACATTAGCATCCCTTGTTGCTTCATTCATGCGTGACAGCATCGCCTCATCGTTGAACATGTGTACCATAGATCTGTTCGTACCAGCAAGTAGTGGCCTGGCGAAGTTGGCTTCTACTGCAATCAGACCAAGACACTTCTCGAGAGGCGGAAGGTAAGAAGCAACATCAGTCACTCCTTTCTCTGTTGGCACAGGCCTGTAGACCGCAGTAGGATGAAACGGCAAGACGCCGCCGCCAGTGATGAGCTGATTGAGATTGATAGCATGGTGTGCTGAAGTCGACAAATGTGCAATGTGAGTGAGGAGATCGACAAGATCTGCGGATGTCTTCACGTTAGGGACGTCGATTGCTTGAGCAGGACCGGCGGCTTCGGTAATCCAGGCCTGCAGTTCTGCATCCTGGGAGATTGCCGTAGATTTCTGGTAGTAGGAGTCTACGAAAGTTGCCATGAATGCGCGTGTAGCATCGTACAGTGGTCTGGCATCCTCGAAGAAAGGGAAGTGCTTCAAGGCTGGTCCGGTGGAGTTGATAAGGCCTCTCTTTTGGAGATTGGTAGCAAAATAATTTGATCGGATAGCGCCCGCATAACCATTCTTGTAGATCTCGGCAGAGTACTGAGCTGCCGAGCTGCCATTGTAGGCGAAGTAGCGGTCTACAGCTGCTCCTGTGTTGAACAGGTTTGCGACAGCGGCAGGACGAATGCCAAATGTGGCATACATGATCCTGTTCAGCAATGCCAGCACCGGGTGATCGTCGCTGAGTGTCCTTATGGCGGCCTGGAACAAGATCTCATCGACGTAGTGTGTGTTTGCCAGGTGATGGAACTGCGCCATGAAGAAATCTGCGCTATTGAATAACATTTTCGCTAAGAGCCAGTCCTCTGGCAAGTCTCGGGGTGTGTAGATCAAGCTGTTGTTTGTGTTGGTGCGTATTGCAAGTGGCAGAAAGTCGCCGGTTGCTTGGTCAATGTAGAAATACGCGTCGCAAGCTGCCGCGTATTTGCCATCAGTAGCTGGAGCCAGGCTTCCTTGATCTCTGTGGTCAACGTAGAACAGTCGTGCTGAATCGTGAAGCTCAGCAAGAGACTGGTTGGAGATGTTCCGTGCCAACTGATCATCGACTGCGAATGGCAAGTCCTCCTCAATTGCAAGACGGCGCACGGAGTATGGGTTGAATGATAGTCTCTCCATCGAGAATAAAAGATCATCTGTGTAGTTCGTAAGGAGACCAGAGCTTACACCGGTAGGAAACGAGCTACGTTTCCATTGGCCGTTGTACAGCTTAACATAGTCGTCTAGTGTCTTGAGGCCATCATACTACTTATATATTAGCACGTTACTTGACATCCGAAGGAGTTCTCTCACCTGATCAATGTCTGATGTTGCAGATGCGTTGTCTGCTAGTGTGAGTATGAGCTGGTCGCCACCTTCCTTTTTGTATACAGCTGCATCTCGTGCAATTGCAGCTGTGCCTAAAGAGCCCGCAGGCGAAAAAGGTCCGCCGCCGATTCCTGGCCCATAGGTCCAGTCTGTACGCTTTGCTGAGATTCCAGCTGTTCTTAGGGATGAACCACCGCTGACACTATCAGGTAGCGAATAGAGCGAGAAGCTTGTATCATTGTGCTGACGAGTTTGTATGTGTCGGAAAGGCCACGCAGAGACCACGGCTGGCAGTAGGCAAACCTGTTGGAGGATTGAGATATGCATCATTTGCTGTTAGTGAAACTTGAGGATAAGACGTACCAGCTGACCAGCATCCTAACTCTTATACTTGTATTAGCATCCTTCAAGGTCGCTGCGCCGCCCCAGCTGTGACTCCAGTCATGCGACATATTCGCAGAACGCAGCCAGCAGATGCCTATGATGGCCATGCCGAAGGAGTAGCTGCGGGCGGCGAGGGCGGTAGCCTTGTGACAGATGCCGGTCGAGCCCAAGGGGGCACAGTTAGCCATGATCACTCACTGTACGAATGACACAGTGAAGGCCATGCCGAGACCGGTGTTCTCTCGCTGACAGGCGATGACCTTTGCACAGATTTGGTAGGTGTAGTCATCAAGATCAGCCTTGTTCGGTTGACAGGCGCACAACCCTTCGCTTCGTTCATAGGGCTGACACCAACCTGTACAACCACTCTGTCATACTACTCCTCGTGGTGTGGAAGTACAGCAGTGTGCGAGCTGTCACCGTTGCCGAGCCTTAAGGTGTGAATCAACCAGATGTACCACGAGTCGATCTGGTGGCGTGTCCATCGATCTGGCAAGGCGTTCATGCAGAGTAGTAGGCGGCCTAGACTAGCAGAATTGTGGGTGAATATGCACCACTCGTCCTTGTAGAAACCGTCGGATGACGATTTCGGCCTGCTTGCCGCTACTCATCTTAGCCTATGTATGGGTGTAGAGCAGTTCTCTTGACCGGTGTATCGCGTACTTCTCTCTCTCGTGGCTCAGCCCCAGGCTGAAGTCATTCAGATCCTCCTCGTACCATTCAAGTCTTGCCGCTTGACGCAAATAATCCCGTAGATAAGAACGGCCCGACCTTCTTAGCTCTGCAGAGTTTGAATATGCTCATGGCACAATCGGCATCTGCGATGCGGCCTCAACTTGCGGTCCCCGTGAGCTCCAGTCGAGATCCTAAGATGCGGCTGAATGGCGCGTAAGCTCGACAATGAGAACAGCATGATCCTTCTTAATTTATGCGCACCCGCCTGGCACTTCTCAGTGGCTTGGATGCTTAGTGGGCAACAAGGCACTGTCCATATCCGCTTGATAGGCGAGGCGAAGCATGATGTTGGGGAATGCAAGTGGGCTGCTGGTTCTTGGTATGGGCCATAATCGCCCGTCACGATTTTGTCCAAAAATCTCTCTACTTATTTCAGCCACAATGGACATTTCTATCGCGACTTGTCAGGACGCGTGAATCTCTGCTTGATGTCTGTTGAACACGCAATGCCACCTCTGCTCCTTGTCACTAGCCATCACGACGGTATCGTAAATTCCTGACAAGGCAGAACGCATTGCCTTGGCACGTTGCACAATGATCTCGGAGGATCAGACCAGACTGAGCAGAAAGAGAGCGGGAGAAGGAAGCTGTAGGAACATTTGTGTGTAGCGAGATGTGGAAAGGCCAGACTAGACTGAAGGGAACACAGGAAGAGGACGAGCTCGGAGAAGGCATACCTCGGATGATCATTGTTATACATTATATGGGATAACAGTCTACTCGTCAACGTCGGTGGAGTCTGTACCAAGGTCAGTGTGATATCTTCCAACATTCGATTTGGTAACAACTTACTGCTCAGCTTCTCGTACTTCGGATACAGTTCGCCGTATGTCTTGATCTTCTCCATGATCGCTTTATAGGCATCGCTTCCGACGACAAGTCTCAGTGGAGGCTCTTCCATCTTTGCGACCTCCCAGAATGCTCTTCCGCCCTAAAAGTAGTAGGTAGAAGGGTTAGCAAGTATCTCTGAAAACGCAGGCTGTCTCATCAAGTGTCTGTCTTTGAGCTCAGCGCCCCAGTGGTTGTGAGCCCAGTGAGACACTGTCAATAGCGCATGCCTTCTACCTACTACACTTACCTTCGCTGGGTCGCCGGCTTGTGTACCATTCCTCTTCTTCATCTGGCTTTCAGCATCAATATGATCGTATGCAGCCTCCTTTTGCTCGCCAAAGATCATGCTGCGTCCAGCCCAATCAGTTCGGAATCCACCAGGCTCAATGCAGGTCAGCTTGATGTTCCACTCAGGCTTCAACTCGTGCGACAATGCCTCAGTGAAACCCTCAACAGCCCACTTGGACGCGCAGTAGATGCTGAAAGTTGGGACACCACGCTGGCCTCCGATCGAAGTGATTTGTTGGATTTTGCCGCCACAAGGTTTATTGACCTCACGCATGATCTTCAGTGCTTTGCGGGTAACGTGGATTAGACCAAAGAAGTTGACCTCCATCTGTGTGCGTGCTTGCTTGTCCGACACGGATTCAAACTCGCCCGACAAACCATAGCCGGCGTTGTTAGTCCTGCGAAGTGGTCAGCCTTTGGTCTAGAGGAAAGAGAAGATATCCACCTACACAACATCAATGCGGCCAAACTTCTTGAGGGCAGCGTCGAATGCCTTATCGACAGAGCTGGTATCGGTGACATCGAGGTCAACAGCCAAGAAGTTGCTATCATTGGCGCCGTCGAACTTCAGCTTGGAGCTGTTTCTCGCTGTTGCGACGACCTTATCACCCTCCTTCAGGGCATGCTTGACCATCTCATAGCCAAAGCCAGTCGACGTTCCGGTGATGAAGAAAACTTGTGGTGCCATAATTGCGGTGTTTGAGTATGAAAGTGAGAAGGGCTATGGGATGTGATGGCTTCTGAATGTACTTATTCTGCTTGCAGAAGGTTGTCGTCATTCTCGGACTTAACAGTAAGAACGCCTTGACGCTAAACGGAAAGATGTTGCGAGTTGCACATTGTGGAAGAGCTGCTGAACGGTAAACTGGAATGTGGGCTGCAGCTCATCTACGCTAGCCTGGTTTTGTCATCATGCATAGTCATCTTACACACAAGCTCGACGACTTTCCAAGCTTCGACACTGTGAGCTTAATTAACTAGTCAGGGCCAGGAATCGCAACCCTCTGGACGACTCGAGGTAGAACCAGACAGCACGTGAGCCTGTGTGATCATACTACACATCGGGCAGTCTGCTCAACATGTCCTGGCTTCCCGAGGTAAGCAGATCTGACGACCATTGGCTTCACTACTGACTTGTAATGCTTTCTCACAGACAATTCTCGGCTTCCACAACTGGTACAACGGTGTGCACAAGCACAAGATAGCGACCGTCAAGAACTCAAACCCTCTACGCATTGGTGTCCTAGGTGCAGCAAAGATCAACATCACAGCAATCATAGATCCTGTATCGACGCATCCTGGCGCTGTCCTTGCAGGTATCGCAGCTCGCAATGTAAAGAAAGCTCAAGAACAGATCGATCGACATGATCTAAGTCGTTATGCAAAGGCATATGGCAGTTACCAAGAACTTTTGAACGATCCAAGCATAGACGCAGTCTATATACCTCTTCCGAATGGCCTTCACGCCGAGTGGGCAATCAAAGCTCTTCAGGCTGACAAGCACGTCTTGCTCGAAAAGCCTTTCACAAGCAATGCCGCACAAGCTCGAAGTGTAGCAGAGGCTGCACACAAAGCGAACAAGATCTGTCTAGAAGCTTTCCATTGGCGTTTCCATCCTGCAGCCCACCACGTCAAGTCGATCTGTCAAAGTGGCAGATACGGCGATGTCGTCAAGACATCGTCAAACTTGGTCCTGCCTCGAGGAATCGAAGGGAAAGACAACATCAGATTCAAGTATTCCCTAGCAGGTGGAGCCACTATGGACTTGACATATGTCTTATCTTCCAGCTCGTTCTTCGCAGCGCCGAGCTTCACGGATGATGAAGTCAAGTTCCAAATCAATTCTGCAACTGCGAGACTAAACATGAAGGACAAGCTTGTCGACAATGCCATGCGGACCCACATCACAATCGAAGTGCCGGGCAAGAAGGATGTCCAATGCTACACGGAGGCAGATCTGGAGCTACCTCCACTCTTCGGCTTCATTCCCAGACTCGACAGACTGACACCGGACATCACGATCGAATGCGAGCATGCAAAGATTCAATACGACAACTTTGTGGCTCCATGGTTCAATCACAGCATAACGAGTACGTCTCCAGTAGCAATTAGAGAAGAAATCCATTACTAACATATCTGTAGTCACCGAGAAATCTTCAGATGGCACATTCACAGGCAAGAAGCATGTTGAGAAGTGCTACAAAGATGAACCGCAATGGGGCAGTCGAGGACAAGATTGGTGGACTACATATCGATATCAACTAGAATCCTTCGTTGATCAAGTCAAGGCTAAAGAAACTGGTGAAGAGTACAGAGGGCCGAACATGGAAATGGAGGAAAGTATCAAGCTCATGACTCTCATTGATGCAGTCTACGATAAATCTGGGCTCCCGAGGAGAGGCTTGTGAACGTGATATTCTCTTTACAAACCCTTCGACCAGAAGATTGGCTACATCGCGCATCCGTACCCCTTCAGGCAAGACTCCATCGTCCATCTACAAAGCAGCCAGAAGAGCTATAACACCAGCAGCAAGCACCGGAGCGGCAGTCTGTCTGGCACCACCATCATCAGAGGTTCTCGTGCCAGATCTGTGAGAACCAGAAGAAGAGGTCTCGTGAGCCGTAGTATGGTGGTCGTTATCATCGTTATTCTGTGATGATGATGGAACGGCTCCAGTCTGGAGTGCCTGGATTGCGGAATTGGCAGAGGCCTGGGCAGCATTGGCTTCAAATTGGATGTCGTTGATAGATTGTTGAAGCTCTGGGGACCATCCACCGTTATTGTTCCTATTGTTTCCATTGTTATTGTTGTTCCCGTTATTACCGTTGTTGTCATTGTTGTTCTGCTGTTGTTGCGCAGAGACCAGTGCGGCCGCCAAGGCAAGTAGGAGGTACTTGTACTGCATTATTATTGTCCTGATGTCGTCCGAGCGCTTTTGTGGGAGGTTTGGAGTGATGGATGCTTCTCGTCTTGCCGTTTGTCAGAGGTCTGGTAAGTGTCACTGTTCGTATCGAGTGGGAAAGTGAGCTACTTTCATCATGAAGGTTGCCTATCGATCCTCATCTCAATCTGCTCGAGCCATCTTCGACAGCAAGAAGATCCCAGTCATCAAGTGGTATATGTCATCAAATTGCCGTGTCATTAGAACCATGGCCTTCATGCCAGGCTTCATATATGTAGCCAGCACACAATGCGATGTTGGCCATGAAACGCGGCGCACGTACGGAACAGCTTGATGTATCAGGGCAAATAGACCTAGAACCTATCAGGCTAGCGTGTTCCTACGTGCTTATAGGTGAATTGCCAAGGCATTTTCTGTTGAACTGGTAGAAAGATTATCCACTCTGGTCATCGTCGGCAGGGTATAAGTATCCTGGTCCACATCGGCATACCTGCTAGGGTTTTCCAAGCTTAACTTAAGTGGCAATCCGGTTATGGTGCTCATCCTGGGTTGACAGCTGGACCCCTGCAACATGGCTGCCCAGTGCGGAGCGCCTTGCGAGCGAGCGACCATACACCACACTTGTTCTGCCGTGCTCTGGTAGACCGGCGGTGACCAGACCTGGGCTCGTGGCAGTATACTATTATCAGCGAGGTCCGTCCTAATATTGATTAGCATTTGGGGACGGAGAGCCCGTATAGCGATGCATATTATATTATACCTATCGTCATAATTTATGCAGCTCTCCTAGAAAGACGGCAACGATGAGAAATCCCCCTTTTGCACCAGCACCTGGAGTGCAACAACGATGCCCTACGCCTGCCCGACATGAGCAGTGCGTGTCGAAGCCTACGCGAAGGCAAAAAAAAGGTACACCCAAGCTAACAGTCATGTTCCAAATCTATACTCCTCGTTCGCGAGACCTCTCATCTTGCACAAGCGCAGGTCTACGGCCTCATCACGACTCATGCTAGCAGGATCGAAGAACGCTATAATAATGATAAGCTTGAAGAGAACTTGTCGACATGCTGCGTGACATACGCTTTTCGCCAAACACTGTTGTTCTTATACCTCGCCGTTGCTCGGCTTGATACTTGCCAGGAATGATGCGATGCAACGTGCATCTTTGCTATAATCAGTATATTGTGTGATAGGCCACAGTCTTCATGTTCTCACCTATTGTCCCTGCAGAAGTGGTGTCAGTCTCTGGACGTCACAGTAGCTCTGTCGTCACATGCTTACCACATTGCTACGTCCCCCCTAGCCCATTTCCATCGTACAGAGTGATCATCTGCTGAATGGATGTGATACTCAAGCATTTCCAATAGCTTGTCTAGATTCCATCAGCTTCTGCAATTGCCGCTGACTGTGCTCACTTCACGTACCGCTCTCCTTCTTCTTCAACTCGGCGAACCCAGTCACGAAGCACGGGTTGACGTTCAGCGCTCGCCAGTTCGTGACGGGATGGGTCCGGACTGCAGGGTGATGCGAGTCAATCGGTACGCGATGAGGGCTTGCGTTGAACAAGTCCAGTAAAGTGTCATCTGTGGTGGTGTCAGTCTGTACGGCGCTGCTGTGTATCGTGATCACTTACATTGCAATCTCGATGTATGCACTGCGTGAAGACCGTCCAAGAAGGATCTCATCGCCTTACTGAGGGCATCGTACAAGCCATATGTCGAAACCTGGTCTCATGTAAGTATCACCCAACAAGCTGCAGAAGCGATTACAGCGGCATACCCAAGCTGTATCGCCTCCGACTTCTGGATGATCCTCCATACGGAGCATAGAGTATGATGTCGGGTTCTGTTCGAAAGAGCTGTCCGAATGGAAGTCCGCCCATGGCCAAGGGGTGTAGGTAAGAGTATCCCGATGATCGATGTTGTGACCATGTACGTTGATGTGCTTTTGGCTCGTTTGCGTCTGATGGCGATCGAGGCAGCCATAGTGCTCGAATAGGCTGACTTGTTGCTCGGTGGTAAGATCCTGTCCGCGGAGGAACACCACACCGCGTTCGTTCACTAGCAACGCCAACTCATCGAGCTGTCGATCGGGCATCTGTGAAAGCTGTATGCCTTCCAATATCGTCCCAATTGATTCGGTGAGATCTTTCCGTGTTGCCGCTGATAGAAGTGAACGTTTCGCTGGATCAGCATGTCGGCCTCTGTCTTCTGCGGGCACCATTGGCGCAACCTTGCCCTCCAATGGAATGTGTCTGCGAATCTTGTCGTTGAACGCAGGGTGTAGGTTTACTGGCAAGCCACTGTCCGGGGACCTGTATCGCCGAGCCTCCAAGTCTGCCATTATTTGCGACTTCAATATATGTCTGCAAGAGAGTAGGCGAGATCGACCTTGTGGGCGTAAACATAGTTGTAGTCCAGAAATCGGTCCGGAAATGCGCTTAATGGTGCTAGGAATGCTATCTACAGAATTAAAGGGTTTCATGGGCATACGGGCAGTTGACCATGCTGTGTATCGTCAGGCAGGGTTGCACAGACGGTCGGGACGCGCCGCATACCTATGAGACTCTGTGAGACTGCTGTCAGCGTTTCAGCTTTTGACTGCATTTTCTTCCACAACCCTTGGGCATTCATGCCTTTACTGCAACTGGGCAGTCCTGCGAAGTGCTGGTGGGCGTACAAGTGACCAAGCTGGGATCATGTACACGAAACTGTAGGGGTGAGGTGGGCGGGCCGCTAGCCATCCTGGTACTGGCAGAGTCCCAAGACGTGGACAAGACTTCCTCGGCATGATGAGCCATGCGAACGAAGTCAAATGTGCATCAATGAGCGTACGTTGTGCTATCGGTAGCGGTGGGCAGTGCGACCAGATGAATCACATTCAACCACTGGACATCGATCAGGTATAAAGCTTGATCGCTGCTGGGAAGCTGACGTTTTTCTAACATGGCCAAGCTCATATACACCTCTCACCGCTAGAGAGGCGTGTGTCTTTGACCTGGATTCGATGTAGCACTCCGTGTTGCCGCCTCTTCACTCGCAAGCGCACGGGAAGTTGCCCAAACTGCTACGGACAGTCGAGATGTCACGTTGTTCCAATGTTGCGGTTAACCTGCGGAAAAGGCGGGAAAAGTCTCAAGAGATGACTGTGTCTGACAACCTGGTTGTCCGAGGCTCAAGTATGAGACTCTGTCCTCGTATTGGACGCCAGGCATCATTCCGTGTCCAAACTCGGTAAGTTTTGCTTCCGGAAATGTTGCTCAAAGGCGCGTGGTAGTGTTGTAGTATGTAAGTTATGTCCGAGTTTCCGCGTGGCAGTAGGCCTGTACCAGGATCAGCATGATCAAGCATCTCTGTCGTCTCGCTGTCTTTGCCCAGTCAGGACGCTACTATCATGCAGGATACCCACAGCACCTGTACGCTGCTCGAGCAGACGCTTCCAGACGCCAACGGAAAGTGGCGACACTGTCGTGCATATGACTGACAGTACGCGGTATTGAATCGTAATTGGCGAGTCAATGAGAGCCTAGAGTTCCACCCTGGGCTGTCCAGCTTGCAGCCAGATATCATCCTCCATAATTTCCACGAGCTCGCCATCGTACTCTAAACTGACCTCCCTTTCGCACGTAATTGTGTCGACCATAACATCAGCACGAATAGCCTCTAAAGCCCATATGATCGATGTCTTCAGCGCAGTAATAGAGCCCGTAGGAGAATGAGTTGCCCTTGTACTCTGGGAAGGTATGATGTTCCAATCAAATTCCTTTCGCTGATTGACAGTGTGCTGGTGCTTTTCAAGCGAGCTGTCGAGGTGCAAGAAGACGCAGTAACTCCCTTCAATCACTCGCGGTAAATCGCATTCGAGTAGTGGTGCTTGATATGGACGTATCAGAGACATGCTCTTTCGCCAGAGAAGCGAGCCATCATTAAAGCGTCCAGAAGCGGTGGCCAGAAAAAGAGTAAGATGCGGTTGATGATCATGGTCATGGTCAATCTCTTCCGTGTGCCTGTTGCTCTCCATGTGGTTTGTAGATGAAAATGGATCGTAACATCACTTGAGAAGGTTATGGAGAAGAAGGTGTCCTCGAGAGTCGTGAAGTTGATTGGAAGGTGCTCCCCACTTTTATTGCCAAGGCCTCGTCGAACGCGACTTCCCTCGGACGCGTTTCTTGAGCTTTATAGTGAACAACCATGGACTCATCTTCTCCCGCTCGAGAGCCAACATCAGACGAGCTCGCAGAAATTTGCGCCGACCAGACAAATCTGAACAGCTCCGACACTCTACCCACCGAATTCGACGACGATCTCGAAGCATTGAATGACACTGAAGCACGCGTCAAAGTCGCGAAAGCTGGCGACGTGATCAGCCACCGCAACTGGCAAACACGAGAAGTCTTCCTCAGCGAACCCCAAGAACCACATACATCGAGTCCCATGCGAATGGCAAACATGACATCTTCACCGCCACCAACACCGTCGCCACAAAAGAGGAAACGCAAGCTCGACCAGCTTGACTTTGGCAGAAGCACTCTAGGCGCATCGTCGACGCGTCCCGTGAAAGCGCAAAAGTACTTTTATGGCATTGATATCCACCGACTATTGGCAGATGCAGAGGCAGAAGACAGCATACCCAAGCCTGTGCGTCCTGTAGACCTGCCAACACCTCCCGCAGAACTTGCAGTACCGAAGAGTAAGAAGGGCACACTGCTATGGACTGAGAAGTACCGCGCAAAGAAGTATGCCGATCTGATTGGAGACGAGCGGACACATCGAAATGTGATGCATTGGCTGAAGAGGTGGGACCAAATCGTGTTCCCAGGCTCACATCGACCGAAGCCGAAGAAGAAGTTTGGCGACGACAGTGCCGACTTTGTTGAGAGACCGCATCGGAAGATCCTGATGCTGACTGGCCCGCCAGGACTGGGAAAGACGACCTTGGCCCATGTGTGTGCTAAGCAAGCAGGCTACGAAGTGCAGGAAATCAACGCAAGTGATGAAAGAAGTAGCAATGTTGTGAAGGGCAGGATACGAGATATGGTTGGTACGGAGAACGTGAAGAATGTGGAAGACAAGAAGACTGCAGATGGAATGGCACGGAAAGCTGCTAAGCCTGTATGTGTGATTGTGGACGAGGTCGATGGAGTAGTGGGTGGCAGCGGTAGTGGAGGTGAGGGTGGCTTTGTCAAGGCCTTGATCGACCTGATCCTGCTGGACCAGAAGAACTCGAATGCATTAGGAACTCTATCGCAAGCTCCTGCGAGAAAGAAGAAAGGCGATAGATTTCGTCTCCTGAGGCCGCTGATCCTGGTGTGTAACGATGTCTATCATCCTTCCCTTCGACCACTACGGCAAAGCAACCTGGCAGAGATCATTCATGTGAGGAAAGCGCCAGTGCAGAGTGTTACCACTCGCTTGCAAACAGTGTTCGAGAAAGAAGGTGTGCCGTGTGATGGAGATGGCGTTCGACGGTTGTGTGAAGCCGCCTGGGGCGTCAGCAATCGAAAGGAAGACAAGAACGGGAATGGTGCAGGTGAAGGCGACATGCGAGGTATCATGGTGGTCGGTGAGTGGGTAGCTGGCAAGCTACGCGCTAGTGGTGATAACACGCGCTTGACCCGGAAGTGGGTCGAGGACAACATTCTACAAGATCTCTCGCATGGTGGTGGTGGAGCCCGGGGCATGGGACGAGGTGGTCCCAAGGATGTGGTGGACCGGGTCTTCAAGGAGGGCGCAGGCTTTCCAAGACAAGCTGCTTTGGCTACGCCGATACAGCATGCTGGTAGCGATGGCGTCAAAGGTGTAGCAGAAGGACTTCGACGCACAGCGACCGAACGACTGCGTGAACTCATCGACACTCACGGAGACACTGACCGAATCATGACGGACTGCTTCTCTTCATACCCCGAGCATCAGTTCCAGGACGATACATACCTCTCGAAGCCCAACGCAGCATACGAATGGTTGAACTTCCACGATCGCCTCAACAGAGCAGTCTTCAGCAGCAACGAATGGGAGCTTGCACCTTACCTGAGCACACCAGTCCTCGGGTTCCATCATCTCTTCGCATCTGCCACGACAAGACAATACTTCGAAAACGATGCAAAGAAAGATGGTGATAATACAGAAGCCGAGCCTACACACCCCTTCTCCGGCCCACAGGCATCCTGGGCAGCTCACGAAGCAACAAAGCAAAACGAAGCATACATCGATTCGCTACAATCATCGCTCACGCCACCACTCAAGCGCCTCTTCAGCAGCACATCAGACATCGCAACAGATCTCCAACCCTACCTCCTACGAATGCTCACACCCAACATCAACCCCATCATTGTCGGCGGAAGTGGCAAAGACAAAAGTACAGCTTCTGTACGTAAAGCCTCCGAACAAACCCTCGTCCGCCGAGCAGTCAATGCCATGGGAGCATCAGGAGTCCGTTTCGACCGCGTAAGACTAGACGATAATGGCTCAGGAGGAGGTAAACAAAGCTGGGGTAATAACGTGCAATGGATATATCGCATCGAACCACCGCTAGATACACTTTGCACCTTCGAAACAGGCGGAAAAGGTTTCGGTGATGCAGGAGCAAAAAAGACTCGATATGCTGTACGACAAGTCCTTGATCAGGAGTGGAAGAAAGAAGAAGCTCGATTGAATGAAGAGAATCGAATGGCGAGATTCGGTTTGACGAATTCTTCATATGTAGATGATAAAGTTACGGGACAACAGCTGAAGAAGAAGAGGAAAGCTATTGATGAGGATCTTGATCTTGATGGGAAGAAAGTAGTCCGGGACTTTTTTGGGCGTGTTGTTGTTGTGCCTGTTGGGGAGACGTATGAGCAGAAGAATAAGAGGGAGGGGAAGACGAGGAAGAGTTTGGGAGCTTTTGTCAAGTTTCAGGATGGGTATTCGAATGCTGTGAGGAAGCCGATTACTTTGAAGGAGTTTATGCAGGATTTGTAGATGAGATGGAATGAGGTGATGCACATTTTGATGGCAGCTATGTCTCAACCTTTGTCCAGTTCTTCTTTCTCTTCTCACCAGTTCAAGCCTACGATATAGCGCACTCCGCGCTCTCCTCAACTGCTGTCACAAATCTTGGTGCATATCGATCGCTGGCTCTTCAAGACTTCACGACCTCATTCCCTGCTGATCTGCTACTCGAATCATTCTTCGAGGCAGGAGACGTATGCATGGCAAGCTCCAACAGCGTGAGAAGTGACCACAGGCTTTCGAGTCGTGGACCGCGGCCCACTTCCTCGCCTGGGGTGATATAAATCCGGAATCGGGCTGATGTCGTATCGCTCGCGTGGTCCATGGTCCAATATGGTCCGAACAAGAGTTCTATGCATTTGTGATATCCTTTGAAACCTACAGGGCTCACTTCGCAATCTCCATCTGCTGAAGTGCAGGCTCTTGCACATACTCGTATTCGATATTCTGCGCTGGACCCTTGGAGCCCTTCTTGCGCTTCTCCGGCTTTGAGGAAGGCGCCGAGGGACGTTTTCTCTTGAGCGAGTCTAGCTTCTTCTTAAGAGCAGCAGCAGCAGCATCCTCATCATCTTCGTCTGCATCGCTGTCGGCTGAGTCATCTTCGTCGTCGTCTGCGCCATTGGCCTCTTCTCCACTGCCGCCTAGCCAATCGTCGAAGTCTTCCATATCGTCCTCATTGTCAGATTCGTCAAGGTCACTCACGAATTCGACATCCCTCTCCCCACCTTCGCGCTCATATTCTAGCTCTTCCTCGTCCTCATCTTCTATGCCTTCGTCCAGGTCCTCATCTACCACACCCTCAGTCTTCTCAAAACTGCGCATCACTTTGTTCCACGTCTTCTCGTCGCAATTCAGTGGTTTGTCGCCATACGCTCCACTCCTTAACCTCTCCACCAGTTCCCTCTCAATCGCTCTGTTGATCTTCGCAGCAGCCTCCGCCTTTCTTTCTCTCGTCTCCTCTCTTCTCCGGACCTTCGGCGCAAGCTTCGCAACCATCGTCTCACCAAGCCTCTCGTCCTCCTTTGCTAATCTCTGCGCCCTCACTCTCACTTGCGTCAATCGCGTAAGTCTTTGCTTACACTTATGCACCAAGAATTTCGGCCAGTAAATCAGTCGCTCGTCCACTTGTTCCAGTGCCTTTGTGTAATTGCCGCTTAATCGCACTTTCTCCCACATTTTCGAAGGCAGATGTGCTCGTTCTACTGTCTTCATGTATAGGTATAGTCGTCCATTCTCAGGATCGCTGCGGATCGTGGCATAGCGAGAGTTGGCGAGCGGGCATGATTGGCGATTGCACAGTCCAGTTACGTTGTGTTCGTCGCGGCAGAATGTCTGTTTTGAGGATTTCTGCGTTTTGCCAGTGTTTCCGGGTAGTACGAGACGCTTAGAGCAGAAGTCGTGTCCAATGATGGACCATACGAGTTCGTCGGAGGCCATTGTGGGAGTTTTCAGTATGTTGTGGGGTTGAAGATGTTCGCTGAGGGAGTTCGTCCAGGAATTTGGGAAGCCCTCGAAATTTTGGCAGTCGCGGTCAGCAAAATCGGCGAGACGGCGGGACGGGCCGAGATCTGATAAGAGTGGGTCTCTTCACGGCTCACATTTCTCAACTCTACACATCACCACAGTCCAGGATCAGTGTCAGTACCACGTCCTCCAGACTATCGAGAGTCAGCACTGAGTGAGTACGTGTTCAGCTTCCACATACTTGCAGCGGCTGTACGTAGCTAGCTACTATCTATACTACCGGCAAGCCTCATGTGCAAAACATACTTGAAGTGCCCGAGTTGCTAGATCTTAGTCGCCAAGTGTGAGACCTTAGACTTCACAGTCCAGCCACGAGTCCAGTAACCAGGCCACTGCTCTTTGACTGATTGTAGGATCCACCTAGCAATCACTGAGTTGACCTCTTGTGGCTTCTCCTGAGGTAGCCAATGGCCACCTTCGATGTTTGCCTCTGTCAAATTCGAGCAGTACTACAGACCTGTTAGCACAGGAGCCATTTTCGGAGAGTCATGGTCTATGATCAGTTGAACAGATATCACTTACCTTCCGCTGTGGCTCTGCTAACGACGAGCTATAAGTGTCGCAGACTGTGTCGTATCTTGCTCCAATGAAAAGCGTTGGCATATGCAAATAGCCATTATTCTTCGCATCATCAAAGAAGTACTTGCGATTGGCGTCATGGTTGGAGTACCATGCGTCAGCTCCGTAGAACGAAGTGCGCTCCATGGCTTCAACAAGCTCTTTGTAGATCTCATCATCAATGCAGATAGCCTCGCTGGGAATGTGCTTCCACTTTGCATCGGGCTTCTCGATGCCTCCAAACCAGCCGCCATGTTCAAGAGCTCCTGAGGTTATTGCTGGCTTGCCCAGGTTGTCCGGTTTGCCCTTGGAATACAGCACACGTATGCAGGCTGCAGGATCCGCATCGAAGAAGCTTGTGGCCTTGTCGAAGCTCTCCTCATAGAACTTCTGATAAGCCCATTGTCCGTATGGAGACTTTTCTTCTGGATATGTGTCGCGATTGATATGCTTAACCAGTTCGACTAAGCCTTTCTCGATAACATGAGAAGGCACGGCGAGACCAGCAGCTGCGATTGTTTTCTCCGGGTAGTGCTCTGCGAAGCTCCAAACCTGGACTATCATCAGTATCTTTGCATTGGGTGTATAGTCATACTGTTACCCACTGCGCCACAGCCCCAATCGTGTCCGACCCAAATGGCCGCCTCTTTACCGAGGTGATCAAGCAGAGCTGCCATGCCAATGTTGAGCTGCTCCAGACAGTAGTCTTCCTTATTCTTGCGCGCAGTGGAACGACCATAGCCTCAAAGTGTGGTCAGCCAATGCATAGGACTGTTGCGACAAACGAAATGTACCAGGCATATCTGGTGCCACGACTCTGAAGCCAAGAGCCGAGAACGTATCTATCTGGTGTTTCCAGGTCTTAGCAATGGCAGGCCAGCCTGTATCGATGACTGTCAATAGTGTGCTCTCGGATGCGCAGCGACGCTGACTGACCATGCACGAAGACAATCAGTGGGCCATCTTTGGGTCCTGCTGCCAGGTAGAAGATCTTCTTCTGACCCTCGGAGTAGGTGAACTCTTGCTCTTCGTATGTGCTCATGACGCAAATGTAGTCGACTTTCGCTTGTGTTTCTTGAAAAGGTATGAAGATTGCAGAAGGAAGTCCAGCTTCGAGGAACGAGGTTGATCATAGGTAGCCTCTTGGCAAATGCGCTTACACGAGTGGAGCAGAACCCGCAAGCTTTGATTGGTGGAGTGGTTTGTAACATGACCCAGCTTCTGTACGCTGTGAATCCTGCAAGGTAAGAATGATGGTGCTCATGCATGGAGATGATCCTTCTTGTGGCATGTTATCACACCGCTGAGTGTCCAGACGCCTGAGTCATGAGCTCAGCGTGCAAATATCGTACGAGGGCGACTCGTGTGTTGCTACTCAACCATGCCTCGAGCAAGCTACCCTAGTGTTCAGATATGAGAATCCAAACAACAGAGAGGTTGCCAGGAGAGACGCTCGCAGAATTCGGTGTTCATGGAAGCCCCGAAATACCGTATCGTTCTGTACATATCTTGGCTTATGACTGTTGTCGAGAAGGCTCATACACCACAACGGGAGCATCATAGGCCTTTTCCGGTACGATATCGATGCGAACAGAGTCGAGCAGTCGAAAGCCGTGCTTGACATAGAAGTCGTAGCCCATCTGACTGGATTCGAGCACGATTGGCAGTCCTTGCTGGTTCGACACGTCTATACCCCATTGCAGCAGCTTGCGACCAATGCCTTTCCCTCTATGCCATGCTGGGTCGACGAACAGGAACTGTAGATGAACACAATTTTGCAACCAGTCAATATGCTGATACGTCTTATGCTTTCTGCCCATCGCTTCGTAAAAAGCTGTGTAGTCAATGATGCGATTCAGACAGTAGCGATAGTACTGTAGGTCGAGAGTGACCAAGCTCGCCTCCAGTTTCGCAGCCCAGCCGGAAGATGCTTCTCGCCACTGTTGGGCGATCGGATTGGTATTGCCCAGCGCTTCCCATGTCGAGAAGCCAACAATGGCAGCCTGCTGTACGCCATCAATGTTTGGCATGCTTGCTTCAGCAACCATATATCGGACGTGGGGCTTGATGTAGAAGAGCTTCACTCTGCGTAAGACTAGGAAGTAATACTCTTCTGGGCGCTCTCGACGTGTCGGCGCAACGTGATCCTTCAGTTCGAAGTTTATGAAGTTGTCAACCAGGATTTGAGTGATGGCCGGTATATCCTGCCTCGTGGCCCATCTGAGCACTATTTGTGGTTCCATCTTGATGTCGACTTGGCTCCAATTGTGATGTGGAGGTGTTGGGTGGCTCATGGACGCGTTCTGGAAACAGCTTGCTTGCATTCATATCGGTGACTCAGACAGCGCTAAATGATAGGTGCAGCTTTGGCTATCTGCACCCATGTCGCCTTGCCTTTGCTCTCGCACAAGGCTGAGATGTGAATGAGGAGCGGTCGGAAGAGGCTGCAATGAAGGCGACAACAAGAAGCTCGGATACAAGTGGAGAACATTTCGGCTCCACTATATATATGCTGAGAGCAGTGTTCGCTGGTTACTGACTTCAGTATGAGTTTGAACAGAAGGAAGTGTGTGCAAGTATAGCGAATATGATTATGTTTGATAGATTCTAGCTTTCTGCCATTACCTGACGACTCATATAACTCGCTGCGCCGCCTGCCACGCCTCCAAGACCACAGCTTTTTACTACAGTCTCGCAATCTCTTTACCTCCAAACCAATCCAGCGTCCAGTACATCATGATCATCATCTTACGCCTCCAGCTCCTCGTCCAAAGCAGATTCTTACTCCTCCAAGCTGCCCAAGCCCGAGGACCAGACCAATCTGGCTGACCAGCTACCACACCATCATGCCCTCCGATATATGCCACGAGAGCTTTCTGCTTGTATCTGAAAGGCCTCTTTCCATCCCAACCGCGATTAAGAACACGGGCCATGTACTCAGCCTTCTGCACAGCAACTTCAGCTGTTGTTGGTAGGAAGTATTTCCGAATATCTGCTGCATCTCCAAGTGCGAAAACGTCAGGTAAGGGAGACATGTCTTCTCCACGAAGGACATGTAGGTATTCATCAGTCATTATGCGAGGCAGTCCGTCAGTTTTACAGACGTCTAGTCCATCAACCAAGGCACATTGCTTGTTTCCAGCAGTCCAGATCACCATTCCGCAACCGACTCGGCCCTCTGCCTCAGTTTCGATATGATCAGATTCGACCTTCTTGATCTTGCTGTTGGTGACCACAGTCACGCTTCTCTTGTGAAATGAGCCTATTGCGTGATCACGCAGGGCTTCCTCGAATGCACCAAGAATGAATGGAGCAGCATCGTGAATCGAAATGCGAAATTTGCCAGCCAGGTGGGGGTAGAGCTTTTCGAAGTCGTCGTTGAAGAGATCTGACATCTCAGCACTCATCTCAACGCCAGTGGGTCCTCCTCCAATCATGACGATATGTAAGAGATTCCTCTGCTGCTCTTCACTAGTACCGGGAATTGAAGCCAGTTCCAAGAGTTGCTTTAGGCGATACTGCACGGCTCTGGCATCTGAGACATTTCGTACGAAGAATGCATTCTTGTCGGCTCCTGGTGTGTTGAAGGTATTGGTCACGCAGCCTGGGGCTAGTACGAGACGATCATACTGAACATCAAAGTACTTGTCTCTGCCATCGTGGACGTCGCACTCAGACTTGCACTTCAAGGTCTTCAGGTCGAAGTCGATGTGCAGGACAGTAGCCTTATAGTATTCCATGCGCTTGCTCTTGTGGCGAATGGGTTCTTCTGCTAGAGAGAAGTCGAAGAGTCCACATGCTGCACTGGCCTTGACACTCATCATCAGCATCGGCGTGGCTTTTCCGCGAGAAGATCAGCTTACCAACAGCGGTGTATAAGGAGAGGTCTCCCATGGCGAGATGACTGTAATATCAAACTGCTTCTCATCAAGATTCTGCGATACATTGTATCCCGCCCATCCGGACCCAATAACAACGATGTGCTCTCTTGGTTTTGTTGTCTTTTCTGCCATGTTGCTTGACCATCCAGAATGCTGCGGGCGATGAGGGGATTCTTGTATTGGACGTAGAGATTATGATGAAAGAACCAAGTCCCGCAGACGTCCGCTGCCAAAACACTGGCAGGTCCCTAGTAAGATGGATACGGTGGCTACGTACTCCTCTTTGAAGAACTCAGTTCCTACCTTGCAAGGCTGATGAGGCGTGTACTAGGACACTCCATGCCTCCTAGTCATCCTCTTGTCGGCAACACCATAAACGACCGCGGCTGCGAGCACATGGCCGCAACCAAAGTGGCTCGTGAAGTCAAATGTGATGATTGTTGACCTGACGCTCTGGTAGCAGGGAAGCAGGAAAGCCAGCGGAAGAGATCGATTCACTTGAGCCCGATCTGTTCCGCAGCATTATTGCACGTGTGCGTGCCTCGGCGGGCAGGGCAAAAGCCGTGGACGTCCTTCACAATCAAGACACCCTTCTCGAAACAGAGCATATGCCTTTCAATTATCAATCTTGTCAGACACATTGGAAGGATGCTCAGTGAGGGAGAGGACAACAGCAGTGATGGCTAGCCGAGGTGACCTGCTTGCATTGTTATCTCATTGACAGCTCCTGCCGGCAGATGGCAGATGATATCAGATCAGTAGTGTACATCACGGTTACAGCTCCTTGGAGTAGTAGTCTGGTGCTCACGAGATCTCTCCTGCTATCGTCCTTCCTGTCTTGATAGCACATGAGCTGACATAGTCTTCCTAAGATATCACGCTTACACGACCCAGAAACCATCCATCCTACTACGATGGCACAACCACAACCACCAGCTTCGCTCCTCACGATTCCCTGCGAGCTCCGTAATGCGATCTACATGCACATCTTCGAACCACAGCTCTCTGATCACCATCCGAGTCTACCAGCCAAGCCAGACGCGCTCGCGATTGCTCTGCAGCTACCTGTCGAACAATACACAACAAACTGTTACCGAGCAGATCGTACGGCAAACCAGCTCAATGTTCTGCGCGTCTGTAAACAGATACACAACGAAGCGCACCTGCTCGCTCTCTCCTTGACACCCTTCCACCTCGCGGGCGAGACCAGCTATCCAGATCTGTTCGACATCCGCTCGCGACCACTCTCAGTAGCCAAGATAGGAGCCATAAAACACTTGACACTGACAGCACGCATCAGTCACCTGAGACCGTTGAACGAAGCATGGGCTGGTCTCCCATTTGGCCATCCGAGTCTGAGTCTGGATAAACTCACAATCCTGCCAAAGCGACCTGAAGTGCATGGAACAGCATTGGCAGAAATAGCAGATCTCAGTCAATCGCATACTCTTGCATACATATTAGGCGAGACGCTCAAATGTTTGCGTAATGTCCGCTGCATCGAAGTCAGGAACGAAGCTTGCTTCAATGAGGTGGTCTGGAGACTCTTCTACAGAAGTTTGGTATACCGACTTTGGAGGTGGGGAGGTTTCAACTGTGGTATCAGATTCGAGAGCGGCGAGATGCTGCCCGGGGGTTCAAAGGTAGAAGCGAACAGATGGTTCCGAGCATACATGTCAGATGATAATGAACACGGCGTCGAGTGCGGCGAGGAGGTGATCAGACTGGTCGGTGCGACTGGAGAGCTGCCAGATCCCAACATGGCGGGAGTTGATCCTTAGCTGGCGATGAGATGTCATGCCATTTGCTATATCATGCTCTCTTTCCATGAGAAGGTGCCAAGGCGTGGCGTACTCAACATCGCAGGCACTTCAGAGAGAGAGAGAGCGACCTCTGCCTGCTGGCCACGAGCTTAGGCGCTGTTCGACATAACGAATTGGAAAGAGACAGTCAAAGTCCTGGAATATGTACAGGTTTCACGCTTGTCTCTATGCCACGGGACCTTTCTTAATTGATACAGGTGCGCTGAGTCGAGAATGGGTTTCCGAGTCGAAAGCAGAGAGTCAGAAGCAATTATCAGCCACCAATTCCTCCACCTGAGCATTATATACCCCAATATACCGGATAGCTTGGCAAGGCTGAACCCATGACTGGAAGACTGACTGGTGATGCGCACGAGATGCGCCGTGCCGATTCGCTCGAGCTATGGAAGTCGTGTTGTGCTTGTCCTCTTGTCCTGACCTCGAGTGTGTGGTCGCTGTTCCCACTACGTCAAAACTATATGCCCAGGCGCTCTCGGTCTTATACAAAGGTGGCAGCAGTCGATAGCTCATATCATGATTCTCCGGATCCGCCATGGTGCAGAGATGCGCCTCCGCCTACATAAGAAGATGTCCTGTGTGCGACTTTCTCGTAACATACCAGGCACCGTACCGACTAGCATCAGGCACCTTCCGCAACTACTCCCAACAGCTTGAGTCAATACCTGTTATCGACAACTTCCATAGCTTGTACTCAGCCAGGATGCGTACCTCGACTCTCATCCTGCTTGTCGCGGGTACAGTCATCGCCGCACCACTCTCGGAAGTAAGGTAGGAAACATGATCGGCCGTCATCATGAACGACAGCTAATAACAATCTGCAGCGCTCAACAGATGTCGATAACCTTGCTCGTGAAGATGCCTGGGACCAGGATGGCTTAGATGGCAAGACTTGGCTCAGTCATCACAGATTCATCAGACCTGGGTATGAGAAGAGGGAGGCGGAACCAGAGCCTTTCTTAAAGAAATGGTATGCGGCCATAACAGGCATCCCTTGGAAACTTAAGTGAGAATCTCTGCTGGAAGGACAATAGCAAAACAGGATACGAACGTATGAGCACTATCTCGTCCTTATTGAGCAGAGCAGTAGTGTAGGAGACTACTGAAGCCATCCATGACAGAGACTTGTCGAACCAGCGTGGAGTAGTGCCATGCCAATGATGAATCCAGACGTGCTACCATTACACCACAAAACATGTCACACGATGAGGAGCTCTGTATTCTCTGAAATTCATATACACATGATTACGCGCTAATCTACCAATCCATCCCACCACCAGTCCCCCTCTCCCCACCAGCAAGTATAGCTCTGGCCTTGCCCTCAGCTCCCAGACCATTAGCCAAATGACTAGTCTGAATCCCTTTCCTCCCCTTCTGACTCTTCGCTAACCTCTCATCAAGCTTAGCGAACTCAGACTTAGCTTCCGTCTCCTCCTTCGTAACCTTCCACTTGCTAGTCCCAAGTACACCATCAAGTTCTTCCACAGGCGGTAGCTTAACATACACCATCCCATCATCTCTCGCCTCAACTGGGAAAGTGGCAATATTGACAGTTTCGTCGTTGCCACACTTTCCTGCATCTTCGCCTTTCATGCTGTAATTCCTCTTATGGAGAGGACATGACACCCATAACTTGTCGGTTTTGTAATCCTCGCCAATAAGACCGTCGGAAAGGACGAATGCTCGTTTGTGAGGACACATTTGTTGCGTACAGTAGTACTTCCCCTTGACTTTGAAGATCGCGAGTTGAGTATCACCTCTCTTGATAGGTAAACTGCTTCCAGTCTCCGTGTCGATGAATTGGTCTGATCGAGCAAGAGGTTGCCATGCCAATTCACTCCATTGCGTACCTCTGAAATCCTCTGTAGCGGACTCCTTAGCCCAATGAGCGGGACGAGTTTGTGTACGTTCAGGGACCATATCCATGCCATCGACGTATTCGTCCGAGTTACCGAATTGTTTGAACAAGGCCATTTTCTTCGGGTTATTAAGTGTTTCTGTCCATTCGCAGAAGAAAGATCCGACGATTTCTTCCATTTGCTTCTCGAGTTCAGCTGCTATGCCGAGTTTATCTTCTAGGACGACTTGTTGAAGATATTTTATCCCACCGGGTAAATTCTCCAGCCAACGAGCTGTTCGTTGCAATTTATCTCCTGTGCGAATGTAGAACATGAGGTAGCGGTCCAGGATAGGTACGACATCATCTGGTGGGACGTCTTTGGCGAGGAGTTCACTGTGTCGTGGTTTGGCTCCACCGTTACCGCCGACGAAGATGTTAAAGCCCTTTTCTGTTGCGATGAGGCCGAAGTCTTTATTTTGTGCTTCGGCGCATTCTCGTACACAGCCGGATACACCGCCTTTGAATTTGTGGGGTCCTCGAATGGATTTGTAGCGTTCTTCGAGGCGGACGGCCATGCCGACTGAGTCGCCGACACCGAATCGACACCAGGTGGTACCGACGCAGGACTTGACTGTTCGGAGACTTTTGGCGTAGGCGTGTCCGGATTCGAGGCCGCCGTCGATGAGTTCCCGCCAGATTAGAGGTAGGTCGTTCTTTTTGGCGCCGAACATGTCGATTCGCTGTCCTCCGGTGATTTTGCAGTAGAGGTTGAACTTTTTTGCGACTGTGCCGATGACGATGAGCTTCTCAGCTGTGATTTCACCTCCTGATACTCGCGGTACGACAGAGAAGGTGCCGTTTCGTTGGATGTTGGCTAAGAAACGATCGTTTGTGTCTTGTAGTCCTCGTCGATCGTCGTCGAGAAGATGTTTGTTGTAGAGAGATGCTTGGATGGATCCAATAGCAGGCTTGCAAACTTCGCAACCAGCAGAATCTGGCTCTTTTCCGGCGTTCTTCATCACGTCTGCGAACGTCTGTAGCTTCTTGACATAGATGATGTTGAAGAGATCTGCTCGTGAGTATTCGAAGTGTGGGCAGAGATGGTTCTTGACTTCTTGGCCCATGGATGCCATCGTTTTGTTGAAGATGGTCTGCACGAGCGGCATACAGCCACCACAACCGGTTCCTGCCTTTGTGCACGACTTCACGTCGCCGATGGACTTGCAGGTGCCGTCCTTCACACCCTTGACGACATCACCCTTCAGCACGTTGTGGCACGAGCAGATTTGTGTGTCATCGTCAAGATCATCTCCATCGTCTTCGCCGGATTGCTTGCCGATGATGAATTCTGATGGAGAGACTTCCAGTGGCTTCTGGTTCTTGACCATGGGGACAAGCTTGACGTAGTCTTTTGTGTCGCCGATCATCATACCACCTAGGAGGTACTTGCCGTCCAGTGTGAAGAGGTACTTCTTGTAGATCTGTTGGAAAGGATCTTTGTATGTCAATGCCTTGACTGGAGCTGGAGGAGGACCATCTGTCAATGCCTTCGCTGAGTCAACTCGATCTTTGTCCTGCAATCCCTCCTTCGTCGCACCGCGGGTCTTGGGAAGGTTCTTTGGGCCATCTCGGTCTGCGAAGAAGTCGCCAAAGCTCGCCACTTCAACACCCAACAGCTTGAGCTTTGTGCTCAGATCCGGACTCTTGAACTTGCGGTAGGTGTGTACTTTTGCTTGGGTCAGGTTGAAGGCCAGGATGTCGGCCATCTCCACACCAGGAGCAATCAGGCCAAAGGTCTGACTCTCCCAGCTAGCACACTCGCCAATAGCGTAGACGTCCTTCGCTGATGTAACGAGGTCCGCGTTAACGATGATGCCGCCACCACGGTCGGCACACTTGATTCCAGCCTTTCGTGCCAATTCGTCTCGTGCCTTGATTCCAATGGCGAAGCAAATTGTTGTGCAGTCCATCTCTTCGCCATCCTCGAATACCACTCCAATGACGTTGTTGCCATCATCTGTCTTGATCTTGCCAACTCTCTTGCTCAACAGCACATCCAGACCAAGCTGTCGTACCTGTTCAACAACCATGCCACCTGCATCGCTGTCCAATTGTCGGCTGAGCACCCATCGATTACGCTCAATGAGCTTGACTTTGCTGTACTCTTCTAGATCCATCATAGCTTTTGCGGCTTCCAGACCCAGCAGGCCACCACCAACCACAGCACCAACTGTGCCCTTCTTCGTGGCTGAGAACTCGATAAGCTTTTGGAGATCTTCGAGCGTTCGATATACGAATACTCCATTGGCATCGTGGCCTGGTGTGTGTCGTGGTAGAAGGGCATTTGAGCCAGTGGCCAATACGAGGATGTCGTAGGGTATCGTGTCGCCCTTGATAGTCTGTACTGTCTTCTGCTCGGTATCGATCGAATCGACCAGTGTGTTGAGGTGGTATGATAGCGAGCCCTGTGGCATAGAGGCATACCATGAAGCCGGGTTGAGATATAGATTCTCGGCTTCTCTGTGCTGGAAGAAGCTGGTCAAGCCAACTCTGTTGTATGCCAGATGTGGTTCCTCGCCAATGACTGTGATATCGTACTCTCTTCTCTTGACATCGAGCTTGAGCAGCTTCTCAATGAATGCAATGCCAACCATCCCCAGGCCTACCACCACAACTCTCTTTCTATTGCTGCCGCCATGAGGGATCTCGCCACCTTCCTCCAGCTTCTCGACCTTCTCTGGGAGGACATTGGCCTCAGGATCGTTCCACTCGCTGTTGCTCATCTTGTCCAACACTTCTCGCGACAATGCTATGAGCAGTAGGCAGGATGGTGAGTAGGAAACGAGCGTCTAGCAGAACAACTTATTACAGATAACAGATCGAGGACATACATGCTCTATCAATAGCCAAGGCATGAGCCCAGCCTGCCGTGCTGAAGGCAAATCGCCATGTGAGAATAGTTACCCAATGGCCATGTGGCTCCGGAGAAGCAGAAGAAGCATGGTGAGCAATCGCTGGCCATACAGAGTGCTTCAGATGACAGCGACTACCCAGATTCGCGGTATACTTGCTTTGCTAGCTTCTCCGTGGGAACTGGAGATCTGGTACGAGCATGGAGGAAGTAGGGACAGCGCTGATAAGAGATGCATATAGCTTATCCCAAGACTTTAGTAAATCTGTCACGTGAAGTGAGGGCTGTCCACTTCTGCTGACTTTTGTTCAACACAACCTTGACCTTCCGACACACGTCAAGCGCGACATCGCTGACACGGATGACCTGCTCACCGCTGATGAACAACGAAGTCAAACCACAAACATGAAGACGCTTCTCCGGCAGGCAAATTCATCACTACTTTACGACAAAACGACCACAATATCTTGTTGAGCCGCATAGCGTACCGCCCAGGCTCTCCGTAAGATCCAGTGGAGACTATGCCGTTTTGGGTACTTTGTCGATAAGAAAGAAGTCATTTCACTGGCCGAAACATCGATTTCGAGACTGCGGAATCCAGGTCTCATCGCCCCTGCAGACTCCGCCGATGTCATGCTACTCCGCGGCAACCTCACTTCGCAGAAATGCTGATGTTATTGCGTAGTTGCTTTTGCACTGCATCTCCTCGCAGTAGGTGAGCTGCCGCTGTAAAATGTATCAGGCCGTTGAAGCGAGATCGTCTGCCACTTTCTGGTCAAGGTTGGCATGGTTGGCATCGAGTGTCCTTGTAGCGTTTACTCCGACTGTCCTACGTTGATGAAGGCCACTGGTCAGCTGCTGATCATTTTGACCATTACCTTCTTCCTCAGACGTTGACACTTGCTTACCTGTTGCACGATTGCTGTGCACGATTTCTATTCATCATGGCAGACTCTACATTGACCTCAGAAGACAAGCATATGCGACGAATGCCAGTCGACCTACCACCTACACCGCCATATTCTCAATCAGAGTCAAGTGCTAGCGACAAGGCCGACGATGAATCAGTGGAAGATAGCGCAGAAGTAAACTTCCCTCTCCCACCAACAAGCGTAGCACCGACGGAAGTGCTTGAACTTGATAAGAAGACACCCGATGGCTGGTTACCTAGAGATCCTCGACTGATACGACTTACTGGCGTGCATCCATTCAATGTCGAAGCACCCCTGTCAGCACTATATGACGAAGGGTTCTTAACGAGTCCGGAGCTCTTTTACGTGCGAAATCATGGCCACGTTCCACAAGTCAAGGATGAAGAAATACCGGACTGGACGTTTTCGATCGAAGGAATGGTTGAGAATCCAATCACGATAACACTCACAGATTTGCTCGAACAATACGAGCAGCATACATATCCTATCACACTCGTCTGTGCTGGTAACAGGCGAAAAGAGCAGAACGTGGTTCGCAAGACGAAAGGCTTCTCCTGGGGTGCAGCAGGTGTATCAACTGCTTTGTGGACTGGCGTTGTGCTCGGCGATGTGCTTCGCAAAGCTAAACCTAAGCGAGGTGCGAAGTATGTATGCATGGAGGGTGCAGACAAGCTGCCGAATGGCTACTATGGTACATCTGTCAAGCTAAATTGGGCGATGGACGAGAACAAAGGCATGATGTTGGCACATAAGATGAATGGCGAGATGCTTACGCCTGATCACGGAAAACCTTTGCGAGTTGTCATTCCAGGCCAGATAGGAGGTCGAAGTGTGAAATGGCTCAAGAAGTTGATCATCACAGCTGAGCCGAGTGATAATTGGTATCACATCTACGATAACAGAGTACTGCCCACTATGGTGTCACCGGAAGAATCTGCCAACAAGCCGGAATGGTGGACAGACGAACGATATGCCATCTATGACCTCAGCACGAATTCAGCATTGGCATATCCTGCTCACGAAGAACAGCTTGGGCTCGTCGGCGCACCTGAGAAGTACCGGGTAAAGGGCTACGCGTACGGTGGCGGTGGTCGCAGAGTGACCAGGGTGGAAATATCTCTCGACAAAGGCAAGACGTGGCGACTAGCGAATATCGACTATGCAGAAGATCGGTATCGTGACGCATCTCCTCGCAAGCTCTATGGTGGCACAGTCGACCTTGACTGGCGAGAAGCGAGCTTTTGCTGGTGTTTCTGGAACCTCGATATTGCTGTCCCGGAGCTTGCAGACGCGAAAGATATTCTGGTGCGAGCGATGGATGAGAGCATGAACCTCCAGCCACGAGACATGTACTGGAGTGTGCTCGGTATGATGAACAATCCATGGTATCGAGTCACGATAGCGAAAGAAGGTGACTACCTGCGCTTTGAGCACCCCACACAACCAGCTCTGATGCCTGGAGGCTGGATGGAGCGGGTAAAGAATGCTGGTGGCAACCTCACAAATGGCTACTGGGGCGAGCAGATCGGCGGCGAGAACGCCGAGGAGCCTGTGACTGAGGCAGTGAAAGAGATCAAGTTAACGAGAGACGATGTGAAGAACACGATTACGATTGATGACTTACGAAAACACGACACGGACGAAGCACCATGGTTTGTAGTGAACGGAGAAGTGTTCGACGGCACGCCTTTCATGAAGGAACACCCAGGAGGCGCACAGAGCATCATCTCGGCAGCTGGGCTGGACAGCACGGATGAGTTCATGGCAATCCGTAAGCACAGTCAACGTGTTCCCCAGATCCACACACTGACAGATCAACAGACAGCGAAACAGCCAAGTCTATGATGCCTGAATACCACATCGGCACACTTGATGAAGAAGGCCGAGCAACATTATCCGGCGAAGTAATCGAAGCCGACACAACAACCAAATCGCCCACTTTCCTCGACTCCCGCGCCTGGAAGAAGGCCGTACTAACAGCCAAGAAGACCGTATCCTGGGACACACGTATCTTCACATTCAAGCTCGATCACGAAGACCAAACTCTCGGCCTACCCACAGGTCAACATCTAATGATGCGACTACGCGACCCTGTCACACGAGAAGCCATCATCAGAAGTTACACTCCAATCTCCGAAACCTCTCAAAAAGGCCACATGGACGTCCTAGTCAAAGTCTACTTCGAAGGCGAAGGAAAGAAAGGCGGTAAAATGTCCATGGCTCTCGAACAGATCCCCATAGGCCACTTCGTCGACTTCAAAGGCCCGATCGGAAAATTCGAATATCTAGGAAAAGGAACCGCAGCTGTCAATAACAAACAACGAAATATCAAGACTTTCTATATGATCTGTGGAGGCTCGGGTATAACGCCTATCTATCAAGTCTTGAGAGCAGTCATGCAAGATAAATCCGATCCGACGAAATGTGTGGTCTTAGATGGAAATCGATTGATCGAAGATATTCTGTGTAAAGCAGATTTGGATGGCTATGCAAGGGATAATGCTGAGCGATGTAAATTGTTGTATACTTTGACGAAAGCACCTGAGGATTGGAAGGGGCTTCAGGGAAGGATAGCTGCACCGCTTTTGCGGGAACATGCTGATAGGAAACTTCACAAAGATGGGGAAGCTATGGTTTTGATTTGTGGGCCTGAAGCGTTGGAAAAGAGTTGTCATAAGGCTTTGTTGGAATCAGGGTGGAAGGATGATGAATTGCTGTTCTTTTAGACGAGTGTTCTCGTTGTTTGTTGGCATAGCGTATGGCGTCCGGTCAATGTGGCAAATGTGAGCAAACGCTCTTCCGGGAAGCTGCGGGCTTTGTAGGCAGTGTATATGAATGATCGAGACTTTCACTCACGAGATTCGGCGTTCGGAACTCGTTCTTCTCAATGGAAAATATGATGAAGAGTTCATCAAGCTCAGTCTAAGAGCTACATGAACATTGCATAGCCCTTTGATATCTGGGGACATCGCCAGTCCACCTATCCTGCTCCTCTTTATCTCCAGATTCCCACTGATCTGCGAAAGGCTCCAAAGCCATAGTCATGATACGATCAAGTATTTCTCTGTTGCCCTTCTTCTCAACTTCGGTAATCACTTCATCCAAAATCCAAGATCTCGGCACAAAGTTTGGATTGACAGCTTTCATAGCTGCAATACGTTCTTTACGTGCTTCTTCTGAACTTGGCCAGTCTTCGAGGATTCTTAGTCTCCATTGGACAAGCCACTTTGCCATACGCTCGCGGGCTTGGTCTTCGGTGACGCTGACTAGGCCGCCGAGACCTTCGTGGTGGAAGAAGCGACCGGCGACTTCCTTTGCCTTTTCGTGGCTGTCGATGTCGACCATGCTGACGTTGCTTAGACGGCGGAAAGTATGGTTGAAGTCCAGTTCAAGAGCTTCGAGAGTATCGAGGAGTTCGGAATAGAGCTCCTTGAAGTCGCTTTCTTTGGTCTGCTTTAGACCTAAACGAGCAGTCATGAGACGTTTGTATTCTGCTAGGAATACAGCTTCGTACTCTTCTTTGACTCGATCGATGATTGTTTCGGCGCGTTTGACGAGCTCGTCTGCCCGGTCTTTGCGGACTCCTTGTGTTGCGAACTCTTCGTCGTCGACCCAGGGACCAGCTCCGATAAGTTCGCCCAGAGCTTCTGCAAGGCGAATGAGGTTCCACCAGATTATGCTGGGTTGGTTCTTGTAGGAATAGCGTAGCATGTGATCGTCGTGATTTGGTGTGTAGTTGGGATCGAAGTTGTCGAGGAACGCGAACGGACCAAAGTCGATTGATAGGCCGAAGATGGATGTGTTGTCTGTGTTTAGCACACCATTCATGAAGCCGTATGCCTGCCATGCTGCTACAGTCTTTGCGTTTCTTCGAGCGACCTCGCGAAACAATCGAGCATAGCGGTTCTCAGCGAGCTCTGCTTCTCCTTGGACCTCTTCTCTTGACACTCCTCGAGTAACTTCCACCACATCCTTCGCCTCTGTCGTGGGCACTCTTCCAGGCAGATTCTGCCACCCAGCAAACACATCTTGTGCAACGTAGTCTGCCAGCTTCCTCACCATGTCTCGGTCTCCCCTCGATCGTGGCAAGTCGAATGTGCCAAAGCGGATCCAGGACTCGGCGAATCGTGCTACAATTGCAGCAGGCTCGGTCGTTTCTCTTCGAATCCTCTCTTCAGGACCCAATGTCAAGCTCAATGCTCGTGTTGACGGTATCCCGAGTGCATTCAGTGCCTCGCTGACCACGAACTCTCTGATGCTACTCCGCACCACAGCCTTGCCGTCGGCGAACCTCGAGTAGGGTGTCTTGCCAGCTCCTTTCAATTGTATCTCATATCGCTTATCAGTCGCTGGATTTGTTGTCTCGAACAATGATATAGCACGTCCGTCTCCCAGCTGACCAGCCCATGACCCGAACTGATAACCTCCATAGCACTGTGCCCACGGGTAGACGTCCTTGTCACCTGGCTCGTCTCCTTCCAGAGTGATGATCTGCTCGCCTGCCACGGTCTTCTTGAAGTCGTCCGTCTGTACTGATTGTGGATCAATGGCCAAGTCTCTCAAAGCTGCCTTGGACGCGCCCACCAGCTCCGATTGCGTGAAAGGCTCTGGGCGGACATATGTGAAGGCCGCATTCTTGACGAGGCGAGGGCCAAGCTGCTTTCGTTCTGCTTTGTGTGAGGCGGCGGGCGTGGGATATTCCTGGTCGACCGGCAGTTTCGCAGTGAAGTTGTTGCTCTTGGGCAAGTCGCGAATGCTGAATGTCTTTTGGTCGGACGGAGGCAGCTTCCCAATGAGATTTGCCATGCTCGCTAGACGTCGCTGTGCTGTGAAGGTCGTCGATGGCAATACGGCACGATGCATTCAAGCAGATATAAGGTGAGTCAAGAAAGTGGCAATTGTGCTTCTACTTACTGACATATCAAAGCAATCTATCCGAGGACCATTCTGCTCTTCACAATGCTGTCATGCTGCATGAATCCGGAGGCAATGCCGATGCCGCTCCCGCACGTGGCAGCTCTTACCCCGTCTCGAGTCCTCGCTACTTCCTAAAAGTTCAACTTCTCTGCATCACACTTCAATTCCACCCCATCATCAACGGAATTTGCAGTCGCGGAGACACACTCAAGCCGCCCGATCATGAATCATCGGTACATAGAGCTCCTCGCGCAAGAACGACCGCCAGGATGAATAGAGGCAACATACCTGGCTACTACTTTGACGAAGAGAAGAAGAAATATTTCGCAATTACTGCCAACCATGCGGCCCCTGAGAGTGCGAGGCACTCCGTGTCCAACGTTAAGCGCGAGGAGCGAGAGAAGCAGGATCTTAAGAAGAGAAAACGCAAGGACAGTATTACACGCACGCAAACCGTAAGTAAAGTAGTAGGCAGAATGCACGCCATCTCTTCGGTGTCTGACCCAGGGAAGTCGGTGGGGGCATAGGTGGGAGGCGCCGAGCTTGAGGACAGACACGGATGAGACCGTTTGCGTTTGCAGAGATACTTGCTAACCCTTCTACCTACTACTTTCAGGTAATTCGCGCCGCTCCGCTTCAAAATAGCCTGCTCAGCTCGACAGTGCTACGAGAAATCGGCTATCGTACTTCTGGCCAGTTGCGCTCCTCTCGATACGATGCTATCGTCCAGAATCTCGAGTACAGTTCCCTGGCACCACGCATCGAGGGTTACAACACATTTCCCTTCGTTGCAGATACTCACTACGCCGTTGAGCAGTCGCGCATGTTGCTCGCCACCTCTCACAACGGAGGAGCTACTTGCGTCTATTCGTATGACTGGGAGGACAATCTTCAAGGTGTGCAACGCCTCGAAGAGCAGAGACCCATCGTTGCTCTGCCTGGCAGATTCGTGTGCCTGGAGCACTTCGATTCCACGCTTCTCCTGGTCAGCAACAACAGCCACGCTATTCACTTTTATATTGGACCTTCAGACCCCGCAGACGATCCTCAGAGCACGTCGTTCCCTACGGCCAACATTAAGAATTACGTCAACACAGTACATGCGTGTGCGTATGACCCATTCAATCAGGGCCTCGCATTCGCTGGTACAGGCTTACTTGTGGCCTCGGGCTCGAACGCCACGACCTCTGCATACGTTGGACATGGCGATTTCGGAGAGACAAAGGAGAGCTTTGCAGTGACCTGGCTTCAGCCCAATGTGCTAGCATATGGTCAACAAACTTCGATTTCTCACCGCAAGAACTACAGGACAACGTCTCACGCTGTTCGCCTCTGGGATGTGCGAGTCAGCAATACCCCTGATTCCGCCAGCACCTCGACCAGGTTGAATCGAAGACAGAGAGTTACAGGTCTGCAAAACCCTCAGAACAATGGTAGGCAGGATGAACCGGGAGTGGGGAAGTCTCAGCTGACACGCAGTAGACCACCACCTGCTCGTCACGAGTAACACGGACATCAGTCTGTATGATCTTCGCATGCTGTCGCCAGATTCATCGCCAGTTCTATCCATCGCACATACGTCAGCGGGTAAGCAGTAGTAGGCCAAAGGCGTCCCCCATTCTCCGATGTCTCATTGAGCTTGAGCCTGCTAAGGCGACAAGCTCAAAGGCAGGCCTGCTAAGACACGACCACACTTATCAGAGATACTTGCTTACCTTCTACTTACTACTTTTGCAGGCGCTCGACTGAATTTTGCAGTCCAAGGAGATCTCATCGCAGCAACAGACGAGTCGTTCAAATTGCAGGTGTATTCTCTGCGAGCCGGTCAGCTTCTGAGGACAATATCACGACACCAGAGTGCGGGCTCGTACCCACAGCTAGGACAGCTTCAATGGCAGGAGAATCAGAGAGGCTCGACGTATCTCCAAGCGTGCGCAAGTAGCGTTGTACACAGATGGGTTTGGTGAATCTAATGCTCATAACCAACGTCCCTGCGAGACAATCACATCCAAGGCCCATTCGAAATGATCGTTGCCGGCCTCTCTGCGAACTTGCGTTGTCTATGCTACTTCAATCAGCCTCAGGGTGCTATTGAAACTCGACACGAGGAACGGAGAGGTTGCACCTGAAGACTACTATCCTAGGTGCTCCGTGTCTGATGTCTCTCGCAATTACTGCCCTCCACGCAGCCTGGAGCGAAGACAGCGTGCATCGGCAACGACCAATTTCCTTGAGCCATGCGACCAAGCTGCTTACAAAGGATTGCGCGCTATACCAGCTGTCGTTAGCGTCGAAATAGACTTTCTCTCACAAGCTGCTCCGCGCGTCATCATCGTGTGACGCGCTTCGATCATCAAATATAACAAACAATGTAGGTGCAATTCTACTAACATCTTCCACAGGCA
This sequence comes from Sphaerulina vaccinii, assembly GCA_022570795.1. Lineage (NCBI taxonomy): Eukaryota > Fungi > Ascomycota > Dothideomycetes > Mycosphaerellales > Mycosphaerellaceae > Sphaerulina > Sphaerulina vaccinii. The sequence goes on from JAKUDP010000001.1 coordinate 513,342, forward strand.
ATTCAAACATTCTCTGCGATGCCGCCAGAGCGTCGAGGGTCTACGGCTGAGACAGAAGCTCGCGGGCACAAGACTACTATCGGTCACCACCAGAGAGACTCTGTAGACGAGACAGAACCTCTGCTACAAAATTGCCATGTCGAAGCTGATGAGAATGCCGACGATTGGGAACTCCTCGCCTTCGCAAAGAACGATGAAGAAAACCCAAGAAACTGGCCATACCGAACGAAGATGCTCAACGTAGCCACGATAGCATCAATGGCGATTTTATCACCACTTGCTTCGAGCATGTTTACACCAGGCATCGATCAAATCGCCGAAGGACTCAACACCACAACAAACTCTGTAATAGCCTGTTCGACTGGCTTCGTCGTCATGCTAGGAATCGGACCTCTCCTACACGCGCCTCTATCAGAGACATTCGGACGAAGAATCATGTACCTCTCATGCTTCGGCATCTTCACTCTCTTACAGATTCCATCAGCTCTGGCACCCAACATCGGAACCCTCATCGCCATGCGAACACTCTCTGGCTTCTTCGGCTCAGTATCCATAGCAAACGGCGGAGGCTCCCTATCAGATATGTTCGAACCCAGTCAACGAGCCGGTATCTTCGGCTGGTATCTCCTCGGTCCACTAATGGGTCCAACACTCGGTCCTCTCTTCGGTGGGCTCATCGTCGAAAGACTCGGTTGGCGTTGGGTTTTCTGGGTGCTGAGTATAGTCTGCTTCATCAACACAGCCAGTGCTTTTCTCTTCTTGCGAGAAACTTACGCGCCGAAAATCCTCGAAAAACGCAAAGCTCGTTTTGAGAAGGAATATAATACTGGACCTAATTACTATCGTTTCGAAGGCGAGGACCAAAGGCACCTCCTGATCAAACTCCGCTACTCCCTAACCCGCCCCCTAAGAATCCTAGTCCAACCCATCGTCCTCACAATGTCAACATATCAAGCAATCCTCTTCGCTACCACTTACAGTTTATACACGAATTTCCAACCAATCTATCAAGGTCTCTACGGTTTCACAACCGAACAAGTAGGACTCGCCTATCTCGGTCCTGGCCTCGGTTTCTTGACATGTGTATGGTTCATCGTCCCCCGAATCGATACAGTCTACAATTCCCTCTCCTCTCGCACCAAAACCGGCCAGGGAGTCCCAGAATTCCGTCTCCCGTTGGCGAATATCGGAAGTGTTCTTATCCCACCGGCACTTTTCATGTTCGCTTGGAGTGTTTCTGATCATCGTCATTGGATCATTAGTTGCTTTGCGGCGTATTTCTATGGAATTGGACAAATCATCATCCTTAACACGACGACAAACTACTATATCGATTGTTTTGAACGCTACGCCGCAAGTGCCATCGCGGCAGGGGCGATTTTTCGTTCTGTCGTTGGAGGTGTGGTGCCGTTGTTCGCGCCTGCTCTGTTTGAGAAACTTGGGTATGGATGGGGAATTAGCGTGTTTGGATTTCTGGCGCTGGCGATTGCGCCGGCTCCTCTGATATTCTTCTATTATGGCGGTATAGTCAGAGAAAGGTCTCGGATAGACTTGTAGGAGGCATACGTATGTATCTGTATAACACTTCTGTTCTTGGATTTGGTGCTATGAAAGCGCGAAAGCGATATGATGGTCTATTAGGTCTCTTCTCTGTACAATAACGCTCCATAACGATTGCCTCTTTGGCCAATTATGCCTGTTATTGCGCCTGCCCAGCACCCATCGCAAGATCCACCAGTCTCTGGAAATTCGGTGTCCCAAACCCACTACACGCATCCCACCCCTCCTGTGCGGGAAACCCATTCGTCCCACAGCCACCACTATCCCCCGAAACAACATCAGTCAAACCCTGCCAACCAACTTCATAAAGCCACTGATTCATAAATCCCATTGTAGGCCTCCCTTGCGATATGAGGACATCGTTGACTAAGGCGATGACTCCAGCGAAAGTTGGCGATGATGCGGATGTTCCGCCAATAGTACTTATTTGTCCATTCCAGATTATGGCATCGTGGTTTCCTTGCGCAGCAACGTCAGGATAAGCTCGTCCAGTAGGGTTATAGTATCCGTCGTTTAAGCCGTTTAGCGATTGGATGTAGTTCTGGACAGTCTGTGTCTGATAATCCGGCATAGCGAAATAATTGCTGAAACCAGCTCCAGATTTAAACCTCGAAGTCGCAATTTCAGGTTGGAATTCCGCTGTAGAGCCTACAGTAGTAACCCAAGGACAACTAGCTGGAAAGTTGGGCACGAATTTCGGAGTATTGTTTCCATCATTGGAGATGCATGTGCCTTCTTTCCCTACTCCGTGGTCTCCTGAGGAGAAAACTACTGTTACGCCTCGAGCGCCTAGTTGGGCGAAACCTTGGCAGACTTGTTCGGCGTAGGATTGGGGGACTGATTGTTCGTCGTCGCCGTAGGATGTTGCTATTACCGAGGGCATGGCGTCTTGCATGCTTAGGATGTAGTCTAGCCAGTCCATGTAGGGTTCGTTTGTGTTTTGGGGAGTGCTGAGGGCTGCTTGGTGGGGTGGGTGGCCTCCTGTGTGGTATGCAGTGAAGGGAATTGGGTATGTCATGCTCGCCAAGTTGATGGCATCGAGATTGGCCTCTGAGTTGGTTTGTTGTATTAGTTTTGCTAGTGTCATCTCCTGGGATACGTCGCCTCCGGCAATGGAGACTAGATTGACTTCATTTCCAAGGTTCGCTGCGTCTGGTCGGAAGATTTGCATTGCCGTTGACAAGTCTGCTCGGTTTACAGATTGATCGAGATAGTTCGTGGTTGCCACGCTGTGTCTATCGGCGGCTTGCGGCACGTAATCTATCGTTCCATACAGTGTTCGAATGCACGCCGGTGTCACGAAATCTAGGCAACCGTTAGCTTCGTCTTGCAATTCGAAGGAGCAGTAACATACCAACTTGGCAGAGGCTTTGAATGTCTGACCCAGATCCTACTTGTGGTGGTGGGACGCTCCCCTGATCTAGCGGTGGTCCAGCTGCGTCAGGACCGATACCTGCTTGGACTTGGTCTGGCCCTCCTGATTGCTGGTCTAGCTGCTGACCAAGTTCGCCGTCGGCAGAGCCAGCAAACGCTTGTGGGTACGTCTCTTGTGCTTGAGTCTGCCACCATGACACGTCATGCCATGCCGACTCATCCTGTACCGCCTGTCGTCGTAAACGAAAGAAAGAAGTTGTCGGTTGCACAACATTTATGTGATCGTGGAGATACTCAGGAAGCGACCATTCAGGCGCGCGATTGAGTTGTGAGCCATCCTCGTGTTCATAGGTTGAATAGGTAGTGTTTAACAGCGTCTCTGCTTGACTGATCGGTATCGAACAATGTATCATATTCTTCGCATTGTTGTGTGTATAATCATGGATGCCATGTTCCCGAAGCCAAGCTTCCACCAGATCTGTAGATTCCTTGGACGGTGCCATGATCTCGTTGACCTCTTGCTGGCTCAGATGCTTGCCATACCGTTCGTGTTTCGGGTTCGAGATTTCCAGTAGATGCTGCTCGATCGAGCCAGGATTCTGTTGCGTAAGACCAATCTTCAGGTTGACTGTGTCCCGTTTAGATGCAGGCCCGATCTTTGACCATGATCGTGGGACGATGTGGCGTTCTTTGACAGCATGGGTGGCACGTTTCTGCGAAGGCAATGCATCGGCGATACTGATAATGCTCAGACTGGTGGCGAGTTGCTGTCGGAACCGCATACTGCTTGATATCCTCAATTTGTTCCTCCCGCGGATGGAGATCAATGTTGCTACAGCCAGCTTTGATGTGGGAGAACCTGTAGCGTATTGGCGTAGCGTCCGGTAACAGTATCAAGCTCGTTGCGTCGAAGTCCGCTTTGCAATTTGGTACAAAAGAATGTAAAGAACAAGGCAATGCCGAAGGGAAGGAGAGCTGCGGCCTATGCAGACATCGGTATCTCGTCAAGCTGAAATATTATCGGAGGGAGTGCTGTGGAGAAGAGAATAAAACAGACGATATGGTTGCGGTATTGCTGTTGTCGATGTTGCTGTGGCTGAAGAATGACTGAGTGGGTGTGGTGTGATGAGGTGTGTAGCACTCGCGCGAGGAGTCCTTAGCACATGAAGTATTGTGTATCTCATTTGCGACTGCAAAGTTCGCAGGCATATCCCAATACGAGAGCATTATGGTTCGCCACTGCGAGCCTGCTATGCTTGTCGAACGCAAGCGGATGAAGTCTAATTGCGGACATTGCTCGTCTTCCATTGCACGATATCGGTGAGTGTGCTATTCTCCTGTTCTGTTAGGCGACGCGAATCTATGAGCAGAACAAATGCCGCGCCCATCAGGAGTGTTAGGCAGAAGTCATCCCTGACAGGCCGAGCTGAGGAGGAGCTCTCTGTGCCATGTTTGACTTCGGTTCCTGGCGCGTACTGCTCGTTGAGTTTCGCATATCGAACATCCCATGTCGTGCAGAAAGGATCGAGGCAGGTTGTCAAAAGTGCCGTGCACTTTCGTTTAGTCATCAGTTCAATCTGCCAAGAGCCACTGGAAACAAGTCGTCGTGGAAGCAGCTTGCTCCGACATCATCAACAATCATCAATATCACATAGCAATTGATGATGCTTGCTCTCGCTCTGTCAACTCAGACTCTCATCAATGGAGGACACGGCCGTCAGAGCTTCAGTGCAGCATCATCACGCATTGGCCGTGTCAGTGTCCGAGATGGAAGCAATCTCATGACGTTGACACTTCGATTACTGAACCGGACGTTGCAAAGCAATTGTGACATTTGCTAATATGAGGGTGCCTGAAGGCGCGTGCTGGAATTGCCGAAAGAAAAGGCTGAAGTGCGATTTACGAAGGCCCAAATGTACCAAATGCGAGTCGCGCTCGGTCGCGTGCGAGTACTCGCAAAGACAGCTTCAATGGGTTGGTGGTGCAGCTGTCCGCGGTCGGTTGACATCCATAGGCCATGGGTTGCACACTGAAGACACTCCAACTGGGCACACTACGGACACAGGCCTTCAAGTCCATGAGTATGCACCACATCTGGCACTTTCACCTGTATCGCCTTCTCCTCTGCTACCAGAGGCTCTTGTGATGTACTTCACGAATGCCGTTTGGCCGCGATTGCAACTGTCAGATCAACTGATCTCCTTGGACGAGAATGTGTTGATGCACGAGCCTGCTTTACGAGAAGCCGTCCTCGCAGTCTCGCAGGCCCACCATCATCAGCTGTTAGGAAGCGACTCAAGCTGTACCATATCTCCTGGCAGTCAGTCACGCGAGCAATCTCGACAACTGGCACTTTCACGATTTCGCCGCCGCATAGAGGATGGCATTGGAAGTGAGGATGATGCTCGTAGGCTCTTCCAGATCGTTTGTATCTTCTGCATTCTGGATGGGGTGGTCTTTCCCGATGAACAAGGGAACGCTTCCGAGCTGCACCTGCGCGGAGGATGCTCGATGCTATCGGCCTGGGACACTATCCCACTGAAAATGCTCTTGGCTGGTGGCCTACAAGCACATCTATTCAGTGTATTTGCCACAGTCGATCTGGTGCACTCGCTACTTAGTGGCGACAAGCCCCATTTCCAGCCCTCAACATGGTCGATGTTTGCGGATGTTCATGCTTGGTGGGGGCGACTCTCCTGCGAAGATCCGTTTCTTACAACTCTCAAGCTTTACTCGGAGGTCGCGTTCCTGGGCAATATTGTGCACAGTCATCTGCCAGAGACCGACGGGTCAGTTCTCGCGAAGAGATGTCTGCCGCCAATCATGAAATCGCTGAATGCTCCTGCGGGAAGTCGAACACGATTGATTGCACCAGCGTTCACCTCCCCTGACGAGTGGGATGCCTTCTGTTCGATATACGAAGCAAGCGCAATCATCTACATCTACAGAGCACTAGAGTCCCGCTGCGTGGATGACGAACACGTGCAGCACATTGTTCACAGAGCTGTCTCGACACTGGTTGATCGACCGCCAAGCGGCATGATGGCACACTGTCTGATCTTCCCGCTCTTGGTGGTGGGCTCGCATTGTCTATATACTCGGGATCGACGTGCTGTCTCGGACGTCTTGTCATCGTCAATGTCCTATCTTGCCTTTGGCAATCTAGTACTAATGACGAACTTATTGAAGGACATCTGGTCACAAGACAACACGAATTCCAACTGGTGGGAGATGTTCCGGTCCGTGTCAAAGACCGTCTTCCTGTTCTGAAACCAAGAAGCCAGGCCGATGCTCATGCTCTCGGCACTCCACCGGTGCAGACGAGAGCACAAGAGAGGTGACCGAAGACCAGTACCAATATGCGACCTCTCAAAGGAGTCGGCAAGGAGTCAATAATAAGCTCTCGAGATCTTATTTGCGAGGTTGCCATACTCTTGTGCCTTTGCACTACATGGTTATGGAAGCGCCAGAGACTACCTATTTGGGACCAAGGGCTTTAGACTTTCACGTTTATATGTCAAACCTCCCCGCTTTTCCACCATCCACACACTAACCATATGTGGTACTCAGACTGCCATGATCTTGCGGGGATTGTGAGGCATGCTGATTGGATACCGTGTCGATCATCAAGTGTCGTCGATAGGATATACTCTCACACGTCGCCAGTGCTGCTGGCAGCCCACTGCGAACCTTGCATTTGAGCATACGCTACGACAATGTCTGCCAACAGCATCCATGATCAGAAGCACGAAGACGCCTTCGAGAAGGACCATACACAAGCTGATCGCGAAGTTGGCAATGTCGAAGGGAAAGACGAAGGCTTGGTTGCCCTGGGCTACACGCCGACCTTGACACGAAACCGAACACTTGCGACAGTCCTCTTCCAAAGCATTGCAATCATTGCCGTGCCATTTGGTGAAGGGACCGCCTTGACCAGCGCAATCATAGGAGGCGGACAACTTCCCTACTTCATTGGATGGCTAATGGTATCTGTATTGGATCAGGCAGTGGCTATGAGTCTAGCAGAGGTATGTCTGAGCACAATCATTGTTCGGATCGATACTGATACATGGCGACTCTTAGCTTGCGTCTAAATTCCCGACATCAGCTGGTCCTTACTACTGGGTATACCAATTGATGCCAGAAGGCCGAGCGAGGAAGACACTATCATTCATGACGGGCTGGATCTGGCTGGTCGGTAACTGGACCATCGCGCTATCTGTCAACTTCGGCTTCGCCAGTCTGATCGCTGGCACCGTGAATATGTATCATCCCGACTGGGTGGCCAGTTCATGGCAGCTCCTTCTGATATTCTACCTGATCTGCATCTCAGTCTTCAGTATCTGCGCATTCGGCAATCGATTCTTGCCGTACGTGGATACTCTTGCTGCAGGCTGGAATGTCCTCTGTATTCTGATCGTTTTCATTGGTCTATCAGCGTCTGCGAAAGTCGGTCGTCACTCTGCCCACGATACGCTTGTCTACTACGATAACACTCTGAGTGGATGGGGATCCTGGAGCTTTGCCATTGGTCTGTTGCCGGCTGCTTACACGTATGCGGCACTCGGCATGGTTTCGAGCATGGCAGAAGAAGTCCGCGAGCCTGAGCACATGCTGCCCAAAGCTATGTGCCTCAGCGTCCCATTATCTGCTGTCATGGGGCTCTTCTTCATCATACCGATCTGTGCGACGTTGCCACCACTTCAAGATGTGCTGAATGCACCTGCGGCTCAAGGTCTTCCATACATTTTCAACCATGTTATGGGCAGCCCAGGTGGTGGACTTGGGTTGATGTTCTGGGGTAAGAGACGTCGCAGGTATCAATGTTGTCCTATCTGCTAATACTTCGCAGTCCTTGGTGTGGCAGTATTCTGCTCTGTGTCCATCACGACCACAGCTTCACGCTGCACCTGGGCTTTCGCACGGTAAGTCTCTAGTGCTCGAGATCCCCCTCATGCTAACGTCGCTACCATAGTGACAACGCCGTTCCATTGCCTGGTCTCTGGTCCCGGCTCGACTTTGGAGATACACCTGTTATAGCTCTTGTTCTAACCACGGTCGTCCAAATGTTGCTTGGTTTGATCAATCTTGGCTCCAGCTCAGCATTCACTGCCTTTGCTTCTGTGGGAGTCATCGGCCTTGCCGCTGCATATGTGATACCAGTCGCTGTCAGCATGCTTCAAGGCCGCCGAGCTGTTTCTACTGCACGATTCCGTTTCCCACCGGCCGTGGGCTGGTTCATCAACGGTCTCATGGTGTTATGGATCGCATTCCAGATGATCCTCTTCTCAATGCCTACGACACTGCCCGTGACAGCGGTCAGCATGAACTATGCCAGCGTGGTGTTCGCTGGTTTCTTCGCGCTGAGCACTATCTACTATCTGGTGTGGGCAAGGAAAGGCAAGTTTCATGTCGTCGACTTCTGATTTGTGCTTGTCACTGACGACCTTTATAGTCTACAAGGGGCCACCGCAGTCAGACGGCGCGTATGGACTTGATAGCTTGGGGGATGCACCGATACTTACGATATGAAGGCATTGATGATGAGACAGTGCTAGTCTACAACAAGTGTCTAGTAGGCTACTGCTTCATATGCATGGCTTTCAATATAGTGAGCTTGTAACCATCTTTCGTTACTCTGTATGATATCTGAGCTTGTCTGATGATGCTCGAAAGATCCATCTTACTGCATTGACTCCAGACCGACTTACAAGCCGGAAAGCTGATCCTTGGAAGTGGTTCGGCGAAAGAAGTCATTTGGACATCTAGAACTGTCCACGATCGTCGGTGGCTAGCCGGTCAAAAGAAGGTTTGATGCCTCCCGAATGCCCTAAAAGGTAATACTTACCCTGTTCGGAACTAAGTCCAATGTATGTTTAAGGTACTTTTGTTTATGTAGATCATGAGGAGATGATAATCCATTCGAAACTATGTCTGCGGGCTTCTGACTGTCACATCGTTATTTAACAGCTGATAGCGAACGCTCCTCATCAGTGGTCAGTCAGAACACACCTACGATTTCTCCAACGCCACTTTCCTCAGCAGCGATGGGTCTCCTCAAAGCAGTCTCAGTCACTCTTCTGGCCCTCTCACCTGTGTTTGCATACACAACTACACCCACAGCGACCGAGCCATGTCTCTCCCAACCAGAAGCTGCGAATATCGCTCTACGATGGTTCTCCATATTCGAAACAGACTCCCAGGGCAATGGCACTGGTGCAGCACTTGTCAACAGCACTTTGTCTCCAGGCTTTCAGTATACTGATGAAGGTGCAACCTTTGGTGATCCAATGCCGTTGTATACCAATCGCTCGGCTGTCTACGAGGCCGTGTCTGGCAGCGGGTACAGCGGAGCCTTGGTCACGGATGTCAAGTACAGCATCTTCACTGTCTTCTGCAGCTGCGATATCGTGGTAGCCAGATGGCAGGGAAACTCATTGAGCGCGAAGGCGGACAATGTGTAAGTTTGTCTGCCTCAAATGAGCTGAAAATTAGCTGACCAGAAGTCGTAGACCTGTTTCTGTAGGAACGCCAGTCAGCTATCTCGGAACAGATTATCTGCAGGTCGATCTTGCCACGAGACTGATATACAACGCGACCTCATCTTCGGATCTGCTTAACTACTACAAGCAATTGGGAGACAACGTTCTCGCATGATCAAGCGCGACGTGTCTCAGCCGGGACGAACTTGCGAACCCGAGACTCATGAAAGGTCATATGGCGTGTCGGTAATATGTAATCCAGTATAACGACTCATCGCAAAGATGAGATCCATTGTGCTCAGCAGCTTACGATACCTCTGTTCGATGCACTACAGTGATGCAAGAACTTCGTTATGAGAGGTGGCCCATAGTTTCCATAGCTATGTGATCCAAGCTGGCACATGGTTGTCGTGGAACGAAGCAGGTATTGGCTGACCCCATACGTGATCGATAGTGGACATATTCCACGCAATACCTCTCCACATCAGCATCCACCAAGCAGTTTCGAGTTGATCCGGTGTACACTTCGAGCCACGCTCGCGGAGATAATTTGCAATAGTGTCCTCGCCTCTTTGCATTTGCTCGACATAGCCTTGTGCTTCTCTAACCAGACGACACAGTACCCACGGCGGTTTGACATCGTCTTCCATGTTGCGTGTGCCCTTCAAGATATCGCCAAGCTGGCCCGGAACTCAAGGATCATCCAGAGGACAACTCGGCATGTCCTTGTCATCTTCCCTTTGGTAGATGTCGGTTGTGTACTACGTCGCCATATTCAGATGTGCGGCCACCAGATTCTCGTACTGGCTTCGGCCTTGCTCATCTTCTTCCCCGAATCCCAGTCTGAAAAGGCTAGAATCTGTCCGACGATGTATGATGCGACACAATCCGATCAGCATCTTGCGCCGCTGTAGACCATTCGATTGTGACGGCTCTGGATGAGCGATGCCATCAATGGCTTTATTATTCTTCCGTCCGAAAAAGTCCTCTGCTTATTCATTTTTCAGCTTCTGTAGGAAATCGCGTACTTTTACACGATTCTTTTCATGTAGTCAAGTGGCTCGCCAATATCGTCTTGTGCTGCAGCCACGTTTTCAGGCGACACTGCTTGTTGTACCCGAAAAGGAAGCACGCCTTAGGCAGCTCAGCTGTAGTATTGATTCGTACAGCTACATTGAGTATCTCTATGCCGTATCGCGGCGGTGGCCGCACACTGTCACCAACATCAAAAAGGCCAGTGGGCAGAGCGAGGCAAGTATGTAGAGCGAGTTGAGCATCGACCCGACCCCTCCGACATTCCCTCCCCAACTATGCTATTAGAGATTGCCATCTCATGTACGTGGACCTCTCAAGACTGGCCAACGACAGCGACATCCGAATTCCTACTTCGAGTAGCCATGTGCCGTCAGCCACTCGCGGGTGTTCTCCAAGTCTCGCTCTCTGTACTTAGCATTGCCGATAATTGTGTCTGACACAACAGCAAGGCCGCGATCGAAGCCAGTCTTGTCCTTGTCGCTGAAGAAGCTGGTGATGTCCTTCTCGATCTGGGCATCGGCAAACTTTTGCAGACTCATGCGCAAGAATCGTTCTAGCACAACCATATTTCCGCCCAGATCCTGGCGAATTGTAGGCCACTCCGCCTTGATATACTCCCAGACAGTTCCGCGAACCTTCGAGTTGTTCGAGAGAGAGGCGCCGACAGAGTGAAGATCCTGGATCGGCACATTTTTTCCAAAGGCAAACTTCAGGTAGTCCTTGGCGAGCTCCTGCGATTCGTTAGGACACAAGCCATAGCCATAACATCATGTCTCATCACATGTCTCGGGATGGGTTGTGCCCAAGGGAACTTACCTCGGACTGGACTTGGCCCATTGCTTGCAAGGTGATCTCCCGCCCATCGATCGACTTCGTTGTCTTGAACTCTTCCTGAACAGCTTTGTATGCTGCTTCTCCACCATTCTTGATCGAGATTCTGTAAACAGCAGCTCTGAGCGATGGATGGATGGCCTTGTCATCGCCATCAGTGAAAGCCTTGAACTGCCTCTGAGCTTCAACAACGACTTTTTCGTGTCCAACTAAACCGGCTGTGCTGATAAGAAGAGCGCGAAGCTGACCTGTGAGGTAGTCATCGCTAGGCGCGAAGGCCCATCCTATCTTATCAGTAGCAGGAGTCACAAGCTTGAGAGTGTATTCTCTGAGGGCCAACGAGACTTCTGGGTCGGACGAGAAGATACGTCGTATCTTGCCGAGACTGGTCAAAACCTCGCTCCACACGAGGTAGTTTGTCTCTGTAGAGAACCCTTCCAGGAAGGACAGGACAGCCGGAGTGGTACCCTGGCCTGCCACAGCCAGTGCAGCAGCATCTCCAACCAAGCCGATCTTGTCCTGGACAGACAGCTTGTCAAGGTGCTTGGAAAGCTCGACTAAGCGTGGTGGAGGTAGATTTGTGCGATAGAAGCCGGTTTGGTCGCCGTTGATCTTGTAGAAGCTTGTGTCGATATCGCGGTAGGTGTACTGTCTGGTGGCCAAGGCTTCGCGCTGTGCATCGGTAGCTTGTGGTCCAGTCTTGAGTCCCAGTGGGATCCACCAGGTCGTAGTGTCCTCTTCTGGCTTGACATCTCCAGCTGAGAGGAATCGTGACTGTTCCACGGAGATCTGACCGGGCTCTTCTGCGACCGTAACAACAGGGAATCCGATCTCGCGAATCCATGGGTCCATGAACTCGTTCACGTCCTGGCCAGAAGCTTTGCTAAGGGCGGACCACAGATCTTGCGTCTTGGCATTCGAGTAGGCATTGGCCTTCAGATAGTCCGAGACACCCTTCAAGAAAGTCTTGACACCGAGGTGTGCTGCAAGCATGCGGATGACAGAACTGCCCTTGAGGTAGCTGATGTGGTCGAAGATCTGATCAACCTCCAAGGCGTTTCGCACAGGCACTTCAATGGGGTGACTTGTTCTCAGACTGTCAAGCTGGAAAGCCATCTGCATGCTGTCGGTGACGAATTGGCCCCACACATCCCAGTCCGGGCGCAAGTGATCGACGGCATACCACCCAACCCATGTGGCGAAGCCTTCGTTGAGCCACAACTCGTTCCACCAGTCCATGGTGACAAGATTGCCAAACCATTGATGAGCTAATTCGTGAGCGACGACGTAGACCACTCGGTTGCGATACTTCTGATCTGATGCGTTCTCATCGAACAGCACGGCAGTTGTTCGATACGTGATGAGCCCCCAATTCTCCATGGCACCGTGTGACTAGAAGCATCGGTCAGTAAGGTTCTTGACAACGAGAGTGGAAGACATATGATGGCCTGATTGGCATCAGTCATGGATGAGCAGTGGATCATGGGCAGCGACTTACGAACTCATGGACTGCAAGGAGGTCGACCTTGGGTAGAGGGTAGTCTATGTCGAAGATCTGTACGAAGGTCAGCTGAAGTGTCAAGACGTTGGTTTAGGCTTGATACCTCAGAGAAGTAGTCGACAATCTGGTGTGCGCTCTCCAAAGCCAATCGGCCTTGCTCCTTCAGGCCCTTAGTGGTATACACCCTTACAGGCAGATTGATGCCATTGTACTTTCTGCGAGTGAAGTCTTCCACGTATTCGAAGTCTCCAAAAGCCCACGCCAAAAGGTACGTCGACATGATGGGCGTCCTGTCGAAGCTGACAATCTTGTATCCGTCCTTGCTCTTACGGGACTCCTTCTCATGCATGTTACTAAGAGCAACCAAGTCATCCGGGATTTCGATCTCGAAGTCGAATGTGGCCTTGAGATTCGGCTCATCGAAGCAGGGAAAGGCGCGACGGGCATCACTGGACTCGAATTGTGTCGAAAACATATAGTGATTCTCCGCATCTCTGGCTACACTCTTTGCTGCTTCCACAGCAGGCTTATACTTTGATCTAGTATGAAGTCAGCAAACCTCTCCGACTGATCTCCACCGCCAGTTGTGCTGGAGCTGAGTTTGGCAGCGTAGCTGTTCATCAAAGCGGAGGAACATACCGATAGAAGCCAGCCATGTGGTTGTTCATGACGCCCTCGAATGTGATCGACAGTACCGATTTTGGTGACTGTGGCAGCTCCTGATCAAATGAGAAGGTACATCTCTGGTTCTTCTTGTCGAAAGAGATATCGGATGCCGTGACAGCAGACGAATGCTTTCCTGAGTCTGACACGAATTCTGCAGAGCGTACCTTGAGCTCGAATGTGTTCAATGTGATGGACTTGGTCGTCTTCTTGACCTCTAGCTCAATGTCGACTTTGCCTTGATACGTCCATGGCTCGCCTGCTTTGAGATCCGTTAACGATATGGCATAGTTGATTGGCTTGACCTCGTCCGAGAGCACATCACGATCGGAGCCCATTCTGAGGAGAGCACTGGAGGCGTGACTGGAGCAGTATCGGGGGGATGTAGGAAGCAGTCCAGTTGTAGTTGTAGTTCTAGCAGCTGTAGCGGTGTTGGACGAATTCCGTTCTCTGAATTGCGATCTTCTCGTGTACAATGTAACGTTGGATGTGTAGTAGCGCGGTCGTAATGTGCGAATCGGGAAGGTCGTAGAGTTGAAGAGTAAAGGTATCACCAGGTGGGATGAGTCCAATGCTCTTGCTCTTGCTGCCCCACCAGTGCAAAGCCGAGACAAAGCGTGCATGAATCGAAGGAAGAGACAGCCGCGAGCGATGTGACAGCAGGAGATGAAGTCGTGAGTGCCTGCAGCTTCAGAAGAATGTCGAGTCGACCCTTCTTACGATTGTGTCCAAACGGGAGAAGCTCCACACCGAGCATCGAGGTCATATAGCTCAGTCACGAAAACACGTGAGAGATAGAGCATTGATTAGATCGTGATTAGATGCAGTCCTGCACGATCCTAGATGTGCTATGTATTATGTGCCAGGTCTAAGCAGACCGATAAGACTTCTGAACAGAGTCTCTGGTCTGGTGCTTCGAGTAGAGTCGCCATAGTCCTGTAGCCTCTGTTCACCACGTAAATGCTCATAACTCCAACCATGCTCTCATGACCTGTGAACGCCTTTCATAATCTCATTCCATTTGTAGTAGGTCATATCCGAACCACCACGCCCAAGCATTGTATTCTGTACTGCTTCTTGTCCAAGATTGTCCTCAGCCATTCAAAAGCGTTCAGACCACTCGGTATACTGGTGACAACGGCAGATGTTGCATTTCCTTCGGCTTTTCGTTTCACGCCTCCCAGTGCAGCGCTCGCTAGTGATCCGCCACTTCCATTGATCGCAGACACAGCCAAGCTAGCAGTCTGGAATACAACTTCTTTGAGGGTGGCGTTTCCGCTCAAGTATGCAGCCGCTGTTTCCGATACTGCGCTTGTGCTCATGTTCCATCGCGGCTCAAACCAGTCTGCGCTGAAGTCGAATATCGAGAAGACGAGTACGAACAGCAGTATGCTGCAATAGACGCATGGTCGTTGGAGGTAGAAGTAGGCTGAGAGGAAAGTGATCGTGTAGATCGGAGATGCGTTCAGCCTGGCGATGGTCAGCTATGTTTCAATTGTAAGAGGAATGTCCTGCTTACAGGAAGATTACTATCGGTGCAAACGACCGTAAGCAGAACATGGCAGGAACAGAAGGCAGGGGAGAGGTTTGGCAGATGTCGAAGGTCGTTGTGTTGGTGAGAGATGTCGCGTGCTGCACGGAACGCCAACGCCAAGGGGACTAGCGAGAGGCAAAGACAAAACTTCACGTCTCTCCTGTTCACGACTTCGAAGTCATCAACACGGACCACCTAGCATCTTCAAGCACCGAGGACGGCATCGGAAGCGTAGCGAAGCTATAGCACACAGCTGTATGGAGTCAGATGGGGATCAATGGCAAAGAGGTCGGTCATTACACTAGCTCACCTCCGTAACTATGCAACACATCAGCAGTAATGCCTCTCCTCCAGGCATGGCATCTTCAAAGACAAGCCGCCGATGCCCACGCTAGGATAATCGCTGGTGGAACGTCATTTACGTCTCTGGAGCGACCGCAGGACAAGCTACTGGGGATACTCCAACGTCTTCACTGGACTCTAGACCGTGATAACGAGCACACCAGCACGTGAATGGATGCCAGTGACGGGCTATCGGGCAAGGAATCAAAGGTCAGGATCATGTGAACTGCCCCAGGTCGTCTTTGTCTACCAGCGGGCGGTTTAATCGCGCAGCTGCAGACATTTCCAGGCAATTGTTTCCAATCACCATGTAAGGCGATTTTCGAGGCTCGAGTACATAACGCGAATGCGAGTACATACTTAAGGAGCGGCCCAATTCTTCCTAAATCATGCCCGTTGATTATCACGCCTTGTGCGACATGATATCAGAACCAAGCTTGTCAGAATGAGAAGCAGAAGAAGACGTCCACCAGAAGACACGTCAGGTCCTTCAAACATCTGACAACGTGTCTGCGGAACTGGCCCAGGAGCGTGTTCTTAGGCTACAGTGCACAAACGGCTCCCGCCGTCCTCAGGCGTTGTGGTTAATCTCAATCATCCCAGGATGTCACCTTGTAGCTCACTTTGGGCTGCGTTTGCACAATTCGTTACTTCCTCCCAGCATCCACTTCACTCTCACTAGTGCGAGTTGAGAAGTCTGGGAAGTACCATCTTGAGCTGTCTATAAAGGCACCACACCTCACCAAACAACTTCCTCTTCTATTCACACCTTTCATCCCAGACATCAACTACATCCTAACCCATACCCTTATACACAAGCACCACAGCACACACAGCATCGCACAACGCTTCCTCAGCGCGCGCTCGTTCCACGAACACCCGATGTGGCGACTTCATTGGCCTCACAGGAAGTCCTCGGCAAGCGCAAGCGGGTCGAGGACCAACACGACGACCAAGACGATGTTGAGGACAGTGCTTCGCAGCATAACGACGGACCCAACGAAGATTCGGACAGCAGCGACTCTGACGATGATGACGACGACGACGTCAAGAATGAAGTTGAGGAAGAGGGCCTGTTCGTTGACGAGAACGAAGACGTTGAAGCCGAGCAAGACGATTTCGACCTCGATTCCAACGATATGCCTATGGACGGCGAGATGGGCACTGACGCCATTTACGGCGAGCGCAAGGAGGCATTCCCACATGTGCCTGCCTGTGACCCTGCCACATCCCAGACCGAGCAGGGTCTACTTGGCATCGTCGAGAGCGTCGTCAAAGTCGTGGACGAGCATCCATGCAATAGTAACTACGTCAAGTAGTTCCGTGATCGAGCAGAGGACTTACGCTCGATCCCAAAACCACAGCCGATCCGTATTGCGTTACTTGGAGATACTGGACCAGGTATGTCTGGATCTATCCTGCCCAGCTGCAAGCCATTGACTTTGCATAGGAAGAAGCTCGCTCTTGGATTGCATTGTTGACGTGCCAGACTTGGCGAACGCGGTATGTCCGATTTATACACTAGGTGACCAGATGCTGACACAATCTAGCTGGCGCGAGGACGAATCGTGTACTTCTTCCGCCAGCGGATACTGCGGCCATCTCCTTGGGCAGGACAAGCGCTTCGCTGTGAAGATCACCTATTTCGACGAAGAGACTGCAAAAGCTCTTATCAAAGAACATGTCCGATCCTGAAATCAGAACACGGAAGCCAAAGCTGACTGGGACGACGAGACCCGACAACAATACAAGTGTCGCGCAGATATCGCGGTGAAAACACTCAACGCACTCTTCTGCGACCACGAAGAATTTTCTTCACTAAGTGCCGTGGCGGAGTATCTCAGCCACGCTAAGAGTTCCCAAAAGCTCTACAAGTGCTGCAGGGAGCTCTTCAAAGAGGCCCAGCTAGACTCCGAGAACGCGGTCTTCTTCTAAGCAGACACGTTCAACGAGTTCAGGGCGCTTATCGATCTGCTTCTGCCCGCCTCGTCCTCGCCTTCAGCTCCAAGTATCTGGCCGCTAGTGCAACTTGTGAAGTAAGTCAAAGCGAAGTGTACTTGCAAGGGCTATGCTAATGTCTGACAGGATTGGAGTCCATGGCTCCAGCATCCTGGAGCATGTCTCGATTGCAGATCTTCCTGGTATCGAAGACTTTCACAAATCCTACGAGTGGCACAAATGCTAACTACATGCAGGCATCAGCGACACCAACGTAGTCAAGGTCAAAGCCGCTGAGAACTACCTGCGCGATTGCCATGGTGTGTGGGTTGTTGCTCTAATCGGTCGAGCAGTCAACAACTCTACTGTCAGCAATCTATTTGGTCGGCATGAACAGCGCTTTCGAGACCACATCGCAGTCATTTGCACGCGTTCCGAGGACGACATCAGTCCGGCTCTGGCGCTTGGCATTGGGTCTCGGCGTGTCCCGACCCTAGTGGATGACGCTAGTGGAATAAAGATATCAAGGTCGAAATTCCAGCTTGACGCGTTCCAGGACATCAACAATTTCGCTCTCACAAATAAAAACGAAATGGCGTCAGGCAGCCCAGCAGACGCATCGTCGAGCACGAACAAAGCGCGCGAAGGATCTCCACCAGCACCAACCTCGATCGCGCATCCGATTCGCGTCGTTCACGGCGGAATCCCCGTGATCAACGAGCCGGATCCGGATCCTGTATTCAAAACTATCACACCAGTCGAATCGTCACCGGCGCAGACTGAACATGCTGACGCCGACGCCACTCTGAAACGTCTCAGCGCCAACTATGGCACCAAGCAACCGGTGGGAAATGTGCTGAGGGTCGCCAAGTTGCGCGACCTCAACCTCTCCCCTGCATACTCGAACGAGGCGTTCGATCCTCTAAAACTGCCACGCAAGGTCTCTGAGCGTAGTCAAAGACTGCGAGAGCTCGAGGAGAAGTCGCTACAAGCGAAGAGAAAGATCTCGCAAGTCGATTCACCCGAGGAGGGCGCTACGTTGAATGTCGAGGAATAAATCAATGTGCATTCGACATGATCTGAATCAGGATGAGATCCCCTTTCCACTTCATGCGATATCGACCACGCTACTCGACGTAAGCTCGATGTGCTAATGAGAACAGCGTGGAAAAACGGAGAGCGATCCCAGCATTAGGTCAACTGGCTCTGACATCCGCTGCGCATCGCGATTGTTCCTCTTACGAGCTTCGAGGACGGTTCCGCCGACAGACTACACGTGATCGTACTGGACCAAACGATGTTTCGAGATAGATTCAGGTTGCTCCCTCATGTCATATTGACCACGCCATGCGAAGAAGCCTTGATATGTCAATGAGAACATCATGCAGAAATGGAGAGCGATACTAGCGTTAGGTCAACTGTCTTCGTCATCCACGCACTTTCACGACATGTGTATCCTGAGCACAAGCTGGAAGTGCTAGGTGAAGCCAGCAATCAAAGTGCCACCACTGAGGTCCAGGTCTCTCCTTCATGCTACATCCGACTACGCAACTCGAAATAGGCTTCATATGCTAATGAGAACGGCACGTAGAAACGGAGAGCGCTCCTAGTGTTAGCTTACATGTCTCTCACATCCGCTGATGTTTGTGCAGCCGGGTCGTGAAGTTAGCGCATAGTGGCATCAGTAATACCTGTCAGAGTCTTGCCGCTCATTCATGAGACTGCCAAGATTTCAGGTTCGTGCCTTTTATGATGTCTAGCTCAGGTTCTGCTGTGCCGTGTACACTGTCGTCGATCATCTCTTCTGGTAGGTTGGCTTGAAAGCTCTCTTCGTCTTCTTCGACTTGCTCTTCTTCATATTCATCAACCTCCTGGCCGCTATAGCACTGCTTGTACCATTCACCGGGTTAGGTGCGTTGGTCGTGGTGTTGTATGTCGCGTTTGTTGGGAGGACTGCGAACTGGACTGTTGCGTTCCCCTCGCGATACGTGCTCTCTGGTGTGCCCACAGACTTGTATGATTCGAAGCAGCTCCCGGTTCCACTCGCGATATCTTTGCCACCGATTGCGCGCTCGAACATCTCCAATGCAAGCACAGGTTGGTAGAACGGAACCTCGTGTCCAGATTCGTAGACGCGAACGAATGCAAAGTTCTTCGATTGCTTGACTTGGCCATGTACGATGTCATCTGAAGTGGTGACATTCTCGTAGCCAGCGGTATCGAAGCCAGGTGCTTCAACCATTTCGGAAACCTTTTGTCCACCGAGCCAGTTGCAGTTGTAATCTGCGTCTCCGGCAAATGTCACGACGTAGATACCACTCTTGATCAACTTTCGGATCGCTTCGATCGTGCCTTCCTCCCTATCATCATCACCAGTGCTGCCGAAGGCGCTGCCGACTGCTGAGTTGGATTCACTGAAGTTGACATATGCGCCGATAGCTTGCTGGACCTTGGGAGTGTTCAAGTAGTCCACGTAGAAGGAATATGGGAACGGGTCAGGTGTGAGCTCTCGAATGTCGTACTCATCACGGCCAGTAACTGTATCCAGAACGAACTCAACTTCTGTAGCACAGAAGTTGTCTGCCGCAGTGCAGATCTCATTAATGCCCCTGGTGTTGCAATCTACTGTCTGATCGTAACAGTTGCCCTTTCCGTACATCGAGTTGTACACCTGATTTTTGATCGACTGGTTATACGGATCGTAGTCGTATGTATTGCCTGGGTATACAGAAAAGTTGTAGTAGGCTTCGTATTGTACCAGTGGGTCGTACCAGCCTAGCATTGAGTCAAAATGGTCAGCATGCAATTCGCAGACCTGTGTCATCAAGGGTTCACTCACCATTTCCAATGAGAACAGTCTCGAGATTGATGTGGTGTGCGCCAGGCAATTCCCCTTTCTTGATGAGTGCGTTCTGATCTTCAATGTACGAATTAAAGATCGGCGCATAGTGCCCACCATAGGATTCCGTAGCGAAGTTAAACTCGTTCCTCGAATATTGAGGGAAGGCTCCCATGAAGCCCTGCAATGTCCTGCGATTCGTTAGGACACAAGCCATGGACATATCGTCTGTTTCATCGTATGTCTTGGGATGGGTTGTGCCCAAGAGAACTCACCTCCACATGCTAGGCGCGGCATTGATAGTCGAGTTCGCAGTATCCGTTTGGTTTGGGTAGCTGTAAGTCCCGCAGGTGTCTCCTGCATAATCTGGGCATGTCGCATTTGGAAGCTGAATAATGTCTGAAGATGTCTGGTATCCTGGTATCGGAGTCGAGTAGCTGAAGCCTACTTGAGCAGGATGATCGATGAAGAGCATGTTTGACGCGTTATTCCAGGCATAGGGATTCGAGTAGAGGTCTCCATTCGAGTCAACGCCACAAGGACCAAGCTCTTGAAACAGTCCGATCATTGAGGAAGAGCCTGGACCTCCATTGATCCATACTGTGAGAGGTGCTTTCTCTGGATCTTCCTGCCGGCTCTCAAAGAACCAGAAGAAGATGTGCTGATCTTCAAAGACATCGACATAGCCAGAGTAGCTCTTCACGCCCGGTGTTGTCTCGCAGATGCCATCAGGAACTTGCTTCGAACGGACTGGAATGTCTAGATATCCTTTTGAGCTTGTCAAGTCGGTGGGAGGTGTCACAAATTGCGCGTTAGCTGCTGGAGCAATCAGTATGGCCAAGAGCGAAGAAGCCCCCAGTAATATGGATGCCATGGCGGTGAATGAGATGCAGAAGAGAGAGCAATGCCACCGGCAAGAATGAAACCGCCCTTGGGACCTGCCATGATTTTGTACGCGTCCGTCCGGAATCCACTTCGCGATCCTGCCTGCTGCTCAGATAGGCGAGGTGACACGCGAGGAGCGATGCTACTGCAACGCGATGATGGCATACTACGGAGGCTCTAGGCTTGAAGAAGAAGGCGTTCCTGAAGAAGATGCGATAAGCTCTAGAGGGCAAAGTGCTTGATCAGTGACAAGCGTGAACCAAGTTGATGACCAAGTCGAGGTGGAGTTGGGCTCAGTCGGAGTTCGGCACGATTCTGCCGGGTGAATGCTGCAAACGACTTCACACCGGCTTCCTGCGTCTTTTTCTCACGCTGCGTTCCATACCAGAACTTCGAAAAGTGCATTCACAATGCCTGCGGCCTTCGTGAAGAGTTCAGGAATGGTCGCGAGCACTTCGCCCGAACTGGTATACAGGAAGCCATGGACGAAGAGCTTGGAATCACGGTCTGGCCGTCTGGGCGCGTAGAAAGTGACCAACAGCAATGATGCGGATGCATGCAGTCTGCCGCGGAGTGCCCATCTCCCTGGGAGTCGCCAGATCTGTGCTCAGATGGGCATGATGAGGAAGAGATGCTCAGGTTATGCTGCGGAAAAGGATCTCTGGCCTGCTGCAATCGTTGAGAAAACGCGTAGCCAGGTCCTCTGCGACATCGCATTGTCTATGCCGGCGTGAGTATCTCTGCGCAGGCAGGCAGTCGTTCTGGAAGTGGAGAGCCAGTGAAGCACTCGTTGGGGGCGTGCGCGGACAGCAAGCATCCGTGTTGGCGGAACTGCAGTGAAGCACCTTTTATCTGGAGACGGGCGGTGACGCATGGAGAATCTGCATCTGATTGACACTTTTATTCTAGTATGCAGCTGCTAAATCATAGCTGGAAACCTTTCTCAGCCTCGAGAACTTCGGGCGAACATCCACTTCACTCACTTGTGAGTCGGCCTTTCCTGCAGTGATCTCGACAACTAGCATTCACTCACTCGTGAGCAAGCATCACCTAGAAACGTCTCCCCGCTCGCAGTAGACACCGAGCTGGCCGATGTCCACACGCAGCAGCAGCGAGCGACTACAGACCCTTTCGGAGAAGACTGCCGACCGACGTTCTAGTACCGCGACTCCGCCCGCACAGCTCGATATGTCATGGCTGGCACCGAAGACGACACCGATTTTGCGACGCTACTTAGCTTCCAAAGACCTATCGACAGAGCTGTCGCAC
Source organism: Sphaerulina vaccinii (assembly GCA_022570795.1). NCBI lineage: Eukaryota > Fungi > Ascomycota > Dothideomycetes > Mycosphaerellales > Mycosphaerellaceae > Sphaerulina > Sphaerulina vaccinii. Next base: position 535,595 of record JAKUDP010000001.1, read on the forward strand.
ATATCGACGATTTGCGCACTCGCAACAGAGACCTTACACGCCAGATTTCTGACCTCCAAAGAAGTGCGTCCGAGGCAATAGATGCGCGGTCTGCATTGCAGAAGCAACACGATGATATAGAGAAGGAGCGCGATCAGCTCCTGAAATCATCTGAGAAAGAGGCTGAAGATGCCGCGAAGCTGCTGGAAGAAGCTAGAGAGGCGAAGCAGCGATTGTGTGATGGCAACAAGGCATTGCGCGAGGATATCAAAGATCTCGAGGAAGAGAAGAAGTCGGCGCAGAAGGAAACAGATGCGATTACTCAACAACTAGTCGACAAGAAGAATGAGGTCTATGACGCCGACCAGACAATCAAGGATCTCCGACACGCGAACTCGTCTCTGAAGCTCACCATCGAGCTCAAAGACAAGACGTTTGATGAGCTTAAGGGCGAGAAGGACACGTTACATACAAAGTGCCAGTCACTTCACTCACAGGAGAGCATACTGAGGACGGATCTGCTTGATCGAACGAAGAAGGCGGAAGCTGCAGAAGCCGAACAGAAGAAGCTCTCGAAAGCTTGTGAAGCCCACCAGGCCACCGTCAAGGATCTCAAGGGGCAACTATCCAAGAAGAACTTTCAGAGCAACATCATCTCCACGAAAGATGGCAAGATTCAGGAGCTTACTAACAGCATTCGTGAGCTCAGCCAGGATCTTGAAGCAGAGAAGAACAGAAGGTCCCATCAGATCGACCTTCTTGCCACAAGAAACGCCGAGATCCAAGAACTCAACGAGTACAAGGACGGCGCAGCAGAGAGACTCCGCCAAGCTCGAGACGATCGTGACGGTACGAAGACGCAGCTGGATGCCTTACAAAGCACTTCTGAAGATCTCGAAGTGCAACGAGATACCCTAGCAGGTCAGCTCGAGCAATGTCAGAAGTCGAAGCTGGCGACGGAGTCACGGCTCTCTGCAGTCACTGAGAAGCTACGGCGCGTAGAGCAGACCGTGGGGCAACAAATTGCTGCTGAGCGAGTCAGAAATGAGGAAGCCGAGAAGCGAAGCAGGGCGATCAGAATTGGTGATGCAATGGGCTCCCATTTCGAGATATTACTGCCCGAGGGCCATGGGCGACGTTTTAAAACCAACAGCATCACATTCGCCGAAGGCAAAGCCCCAGATCATGGAAGTAGCCTGCGCGAACTCTGGCCCACTCTCAACGAGGAGTGGAAACTTCGAGAAAGCGTTGACATCAAACATCACTCATGGATCCTGACCAGTCCAGACCTCTCGGAGCTGTCATCGGAAGTGGTTGAGAGAAACATCAGATACCAGGATTTACCTGTCGAACGGAGAATGACGAACAAGCAACAGCAAGAAGCCGCTGCGGAGCTGGCCGAGGTACACTAGCACGTCTACGAGATCGTATATGGGTTTGACTGATATCAAACAGAATAGCTCCCACATGCCTGTGCCATCAAAAGAGGACCATGAACCTACCTGCGCTTCGTCGGCTCCGTTCACCATGTACGTAAGATACCTATTTTCATGCTTCTCCTCAGGTCCGCAGTCACTGGGCTGCTGGGTCGGAGGATCGACATAAATCTTGCAAATTACGCTCTCAGAGATACTTGCTAACTTGTCACTTCAGGCCCACTCCGGAGTCGAATCGGAATTCCATCAGCAGTACTGTAGCCGTACCGACAGGACCTCGAAAACGTCCCTCGTCACGTTCTCCTGAACGCGAGCGAAGGTCTAAAGCCATCTGTCGCACCTGCAGGAAGTATCAAAACTTCTGCACTTCATTAGGCAGGTGCACCGAGTGCGCTCGCCGCGGCAACAAATGCGTATATCGCAGGTGCTCGCAGGGTGACGGCTGCCAGCTCAGAGGCTGCACAAGCTATCATCCGGATCAGTGGCAAGGCCTTGAGCAAGGAGATTGGAGTTCAGAGGAGGACGGCTTCTTCAAGAAATTGGGACAGGAAGGTAGAGCAGGACGGACGAGTGACAAAGGTATCCCCGGCTACGAGTGCGCTCCACGCCACTCAATGCCAGTATTACAATCCTGTTGACGAGCGTCTCACATTGCCATTGACTCTGGTACGCTAGTTCATGTTCAACTTGGCATAGAACTAGTTTCGACACAACAGGACTGATTTTCCTGGTCAGCTTTCACTTATAGCTAACAACTCTGGAACGCTAGCTCATGTTCGCCTTGGCATCCATTTGCTTGCTTGCTTGCTTGCTTGGAGTAGCTCGAGTAAGTGTTCGGCCCGTGTTGCCCGAGTCGAGCTCCGATAGCTATCACTTGCCAAGGACCAGGATAACCAATGTGGTACTTCTTCAGGCACGAATCCCTGTTATCTTCAACGACGACTCGACGGCATCGACACGGCGGTCACATTCCGCACAGAAGGCATTGGCCTTCTGTGGTCTTGTGGACACCAAAGTTTGTATAGCTTACGGCCATTGCATGCTGATGCTGTTTCGTAGACGCAGAAAGATGTGACGAGAGCGATAAGATTGGATTCAAGTTATCTGCGGAGTAATGGAAGTTGGCGATAACGTCTCCTCAGAGATGATACTTATGATCGCAGCGACCTCCCGCATCAAGCAGACCGCAGGCATCCACTGGCTCTGAACACATCTTGAGACCCCAGGACATCCTACCATGGCTTTGCAGTCGTCGATCGTGGACAGCCTCAACAATGTGATCCCACTACACATCCTGGTTCCCGCCATCATCTTCATCATCACACTTCTAGCAGCCGGAGCTCTTATTGACAGCTCCGCAGTCAAAGACATCTACGAGCCGAAAGAGAAGCCCACGATCAAGATCGAAGAGGTCAGTCATCCATAAGCCATACTCACACCGTGACTAATATACTCCAGCTATGGCACTATCCCGTCAAAGGCCTAGGCGGCATCAAAGTCGACAGAGCCACAATCGGTCGCCAAGGCTTCGAAGACGACCGTACCTTCGTCCTAGTCAAGATCCACAGAGATGAGAAAACCGGCGAAGTCACAATCTTGGAACCCATGTACAGCGGCTTCAACCTCCAGATGGTGCTCTTCCAATGCATTATCGAGAACCGAGACAACGGACCAAATGCTGGATCCATAACCATAACTCGAATCGGCCCAGAAAACCCAAGTCCGAAGCAATTGACATATACCGGTAAATCCGAACATCAAATCCAATTCCCTCTCCGACCAGATACAACGAACCTCCCCAAGACAGAAATGGATATGCACGGATCTGCCTGCTCAGTCTACGACATGGGATCCGAGATCTCATCCTGGCTAACGAAATACCTACATTTCGAAACCAAACTTTTCTATATCGGCGATAGTGCCCGTGTAGTGTTAGGTTCAGGTGCTCCAAATGCCGACATGGCGATAGAACGACGCTCGCCATCTCTCGCAATGGTCAGAAAGTTCTTGCCGAAATCTATCTTAACGCCTACGGAAACGATCACGTTCCAAGATATAGGCCAATACCTCGTCGTCACCAGAGAGTCAAACGCTGACATTTCTGCCAAGCTAGAAGGCTATGAAATGGACATTCATAAATTCCGTCCTAACATCATCGTTTCTGGCTCTCCGGCTCCTTTTGACGAAGATTTCTGGTCCCAGCTTCTCTTCGAGAATAGTGGTGTCAAGATGAACTTCGGAGGCACATGTTGGAGATGTCAATCTATCACTGTAGATCTCAAGACAGGCAAAAAAGCTGAGGGGGAGGAAGGGGAAGTTTGGAAGAAGCTGAACAAGTATAGGAGAGTTGATAAGGGTTGGAAGTATGGACCTGTTTTTGGGAAGTATAGTTATACGAGCTTGAAGGATATGGGAAAGACGCTCCGGGTAGGCGATGAGGCTGTTCTGACGAAGAGAGTCAGAGAGCAGCCCGTTTTCGGTGAGTTTGATGTGATTGTCCTGCTTCTTGACCTCTTGCTGATGCTATCTTGTGTAGACTGGCCGTTGCCTAAGGCTGTTGTGGCTGCCTTCTCGGGCTAGATTAAGAGACCGACGTCTACATTATTAAGTGACACTATCTATGGAGATGGGGTTAAGGCGTAGAAGTTTTGCAAAACGATCGCCCATAGCGAGCAGGGCGGTCTGCACCAGCACCACCGCAGGCTTCTTAACCTCTAGATAGACAGATGTCGATCGGCTGAGCTAGCATCTACAATCCTAGACAACTTATGAGCCATTCCGCTATGCCACGGACGACTGTTGACGATATTTCGTTTACCGACAATGATATACCTCCTCCACACGTGCAGGTATGTATTGCGAAACATACACCTAAACCAGTACTAAGACGGCGAAAGGAGGCAAAGGATCATTGTGACGAAGCAAAAGAGGGAAGACGAACTGCAAAACAATCGCCGAAAGCGAGGAATGATCAACACTATCATGGGAGAGGCTTCTGACGTCTACCACACAGACGACATGTTCGAGTGAGCTGGCAACTTCAATTGAAGACGACTTACGCGCTATTCTGCTATACCACGGACGACTATTGAAGATAGCGAAATGGAAGAGAATCATGTACATCCAGGTCTTCCATTGTGTTTGAACTATGTTCTGCGGGTCACATGCATAGCAAAGTGACAAACTGAGACAAAAGATGGCCATAACCAAGCAAAAGATCGAAGACGTAGTGCAAAACAATCGCCTACGGCGAAGAACCAAGTAACAAACCCATGCCCAGAGGCCTATCGACCTTCCACAGATGAGTAGCGTATCGAGTAAGCAGGCATCTACATTGCAGACGACTTATGAGCTATTCCGCTATACCACGGACGACTGTTGAGGATAGCTAAATGATAGGGATTGATGTACCTCCAGTGTAGACCATGTTGTGATGTCCAACACGACGAGGACTTGGCATAACATGAGCTTGATCACAAAGATTAGTGGTACGAGATGCGAGAGTGGGCAATGTAACTTGAGAACGTTCATAATTTGGTCATGATGTTTCATTATATGGCATCTGCCAATCTTTTTTGTTTGCTTTGACTTTTTTCCTCCTCTTTTACCTGATTACCATATCCTCCTCTTTCTACTCACATCCATGCTAATGATATTTACTCAATATCAACCTTCTTGACCTCAACATACCCCGAGTCAAGCTTAGGCACTTCAACCCTCAAAATTCCATCCTCAAGTCTAGCCGTAATTCCCTCAACATCAACCTGTGCTGGATTGGCTCTACTTCCCAATCGTACCTTCCTCTCAAAAGCTCCGACTTTCCTCTCATCCAAAGCCAAGGTCTTGAGAAGCTCTTCGTCACCAGGACGATAGACAACTCCAGCAATGCTCAGCTCTGATTTCTCGGCATCCCAGTTCACTCCAACGTCTTCCTTCTTGGCCCCGGGAAGACTGATGTGTACGACGAAGGAGTCAGAAGTGTCGAAAACATCAACTTCTGGAGTGAAGTCTCCGGATTTCGTTCCTTTCTCCTGTTCGCCATTGCCGAAGAATTGATCCTGGAACATTTCTGCGATCTTTTCGAAGCCACCACCGTATGGGTGGAAGTGACCTCGGCGACCTCCTCCAAAGCCGAAACCTCTTGGGCCTCCGCGACCTTCGAAGCCTCGTGGACCGCCGCGTCCGCGACCGCAGTGTCCGCCACGAGCACCTGGGCCATGTCGGCCATGACCGTGTCGTCCGTGACGTCCTTTGCCTTCACTTTCGGATTCGGAGAACTCTGGTGGAGGACCTTTTGGCTCCGATGGTCCAGCCTCGCCATCTGCTGGTGGAGCTGGTGGACTTGGAGGCGATGGAGGACCATGGTGATGGTGTGGTGGTGGTCCGTGTGGGTGGGGACCATGTCCATGTCGTCCGCGATGTGGCATGGCACCCCAAGGGAAGCCAGCCCAGCCGTTAGACCATGGATATGATTGTTCGTGTTCGTTTTCGTTGTCTGATGTTTCGGCACCGCGATTGATACCTTGCTGCTCGAGACTGGCGACAAAGTCCCAGAAGGGACCGGTTTGGTTGTAGTACTGTACTGAAGGCATGGTTGTTGTTTGGATAAAGAAGGAAAGAGAGCTTGAGCAGTAGAACAGCCACAGTCTTATAGACACTTACTGTGTATCATGACCACCCTGCCCGACAGGCAAGCTCGCAGGCAGCGGTTTAGGACGTATACCATTGGTCAGCCACGCGGACTACTATTCGTACGAGTCGAACTAGAAGGAAAGTAGGTGAATGTCACAGAAGCTAGTCGAAACAAATGGCAGAATAGGTAGACACATGCCGCGTGTGTGTGCTTGAAAGTAGGTGATGTCGAAGCTGATAGGCCGCTAGTGGGCGTACGTAGACTTGTGAGTAGGTTGTGCGCCACAGTGGCGAGCAAGGACATCGTGGCGAATTCTGCTCTTCTGCTCGGCCGAGCTTCAGCGATTGGACAGCTTGGTCTGCATAGTCTTCTTGTTTCTGGTAGATGTGGTCGTGAGTCACGAAGTCTGATTGTGAGTCCGTTGTTGTTCTGAACGTTCATGTAGTCTTGAGTGAACGGGCGACGGAAGGTGAAAACATCGGCCGTAAGATGCTGCCAAGGCCCGATTCTGTCATGTGACAGCCGACCCACTTTTCAGGTCAACAACGTGGGCAAGGATTAGCGGCCTCGAACAATCTTTGAGACTTCAGCAAACTCCTGCCAATTAATCTCGCACTCCCTGGCCAAAGTACCTCACAACCCACAACAACGAACGACCTCACGATCCCCGAAACAGCAGTCAAAATGGGTAACGGAGCAAAAGCACAGCAAAAGCGTGAGCGCAACGCAAAGGACGGTCCAGCAAAGGGCTCGCAGCTGAAAGCCGTAAGTCTGCCTTCCTTGAAAGTGAAAGAACGACTGTAATGGCCAGACAACTGACCTGAATGGGTGATGATATAGAACGCCGCAGCCAAGACGATCAAATGCAAAGTCTGCTTCCAGGATTTCCAGAGTACGGCAAAGAGACCTGCCCTTGAGCAACATGCCGATAGCAGACACAATAAGAAGTACGAGGATTGCTTTGAGGGTTGATTGAGAGGATAGGGAGTGCGGATAAGGAGTGTAATGGCGTATGAAACAGAGACTGAGAAGACGAAGAAGACAGAGATACCCCGAAGTGCGAAATACGGAATAGAACTCAATTGAGCGGTTTGCGATAAAAGCGAGGAATTTTTCTGAATGAGTTGAGATTTGTTCTGTCTTTCTCTGCGTAGCGAACCTGTGCTACTGTGTTGAGCACTTGCTGAGGCGTGCCTTGGTGCTCAGCGAACTGGCAGAGCGTCCCTTTCTTTCTCTGCATTGCGAACCTGTGCTAACCTGTTGAGCACTTGCTGAGGCGTGCCTTAGTCCTCAGTAATCACGCCGAGCTTGCTACCACGAACGCCGAGCCCAAGCTGCTGCTGCCCTCAGTCGTTGCATGACGTGTCCCTCTCCCTCTCGTTCCTCCCGCTCATAGTCCGAGAGTGCTGCCTCTTCCTCTCGTCTCTTCTGCTCGGCTTCACGCGCTTTCTTCTCAATCAAAAGCCGTGCCTCCGCCCGCTCGCGTTGACTGCGGAAGGTAACCCCATTTTCCTTGAAACACTCTGCCTCACCCATCAAGCAAATTCTCACGTTCCTGCACTTGACCGCTGGATTCTTCTTGTATTGTCGTCGGGAGCTCCGGGTGCTCACCTCATGAATCCGCTTGAGAATGTCCCTCAGTCGCACTCCTTCCTTGCGTACAACCGATGTGACGAAATTCGAGTACGATTTGACGCGCCGGCTGCTCTCCCTGAACTTGATCATGACTGATGTCTCCGGCGGCTGCGTGAGGAACATATCGAGGAGTGTATCGACTTGATCGGACTTGTCCCAGTAGGCAGTCGCCTTGTGTCGAAGCTCCCAGTCAAAAGTCGGCGAAAGTCCTTGTACTGCGCGCTTCTCGGGTTTGCTGTAGGGGTGGTGTCGCAGTAGTTCGTCGTTAATTTCGCTGACAACCATTTCCTTCTGCTTGGGCTCCCAGTAGGACACCGCCTTTTGGTAGAGCTTCGTGCGCGTCACCACTGGCATGCCAAATGTATTGAAGCGCATGTACCCGCACACGTAACCTGGCTCGCCGGGTTTGAGAAAGAGCTGTTTCTGCAGAGTTGGCGAGGACTTGATGACTTCTTGCCAGTGGCGAGAGACCTGTTGGCAGAGGAGGATCTGGTCTGGTGCGAGGAAGGACAGGATGTTCTCGTGTATCTCCACTATGTCGAGCATTTTGATTCGCGATGCTGGCGGCATTGTGGCGGTCGTGGTTGTTGAAGCGCAGGCGGAAATGTGAGATTGCTTGCACTGTGAGTGGTATTGCTTGGCGTGAAACAGTCGCACGGCAACCACGAACAACGCAACATCCCTGTCAATGTTTGGTGAAAGTGAAGCCGAGTCGCATCGGACTTGTTTGAAATCCAGTGTCTGCGCGCGTCCATCTCTGCGCATTTCCGAGCCACTACGCCTGTGAGATCGCAGACTGGTCGCTGTTGAAGACCCTTCGCGCCTCCAGAGATGGACTTTCCTGTTAATGCTTTTAGCGAAGGTGAAGTCGGTCCGCGCAGGCCTTGTCCGAAATTGACTGTCTCCGCCCGTCCTCTGCACGTTTCCAATCCGCCACGCTCGTGAGATCGCAGACCTGTCGCTATCGAGAAACCTTCGAGCCTTTAGAGACACGAATGTGTATTGTCATCCATGTCAACGTTTTGGCAAAAGTGAAGCCGAGTCTCGCAGGCATTGTCTGAAAATCACTCGTCTGCGCGCTTATCTCTGCCCATCTTCAAGCCACTACGCTCTTGAGGTCGCAGATCTGTCGCTATCGAGAAGCCTTCGAGCTTTCAGAGACATGAATGTGTATAGTCATCCATGTCAATGTTCTGGTGAAAGTGAAGCCGAGTCTCCCAGGCCTTGTCTGAAATTACTTGTCTGTGCGCTTATCTCTGCATATTTCTATGCCACCACGCTTATGATATCGCAGACCTATCGCAGTCGGAAATCTTTCGAGCTTTCAGAGATGGATATCGATGTTGTTGTTCGAAGTAATCCCTGTCAAGGGCATCAGCGAAAGTGAAGCAGAGTCAACAAGAAGATCTCCGTCTTCCAGCTCTGTCTCGAAGACTGGTGTACGTCCGAGGCTGGAGGCCTAGTCCTCGCATATACCGAGAGATACTTGATTGCATTTGGCCAATCCGTTGACTCTTCTCCGCTCACAACTCCCGCGACCAAGGCGTCTCGAATGCAAACAGAGCAGTGAGCCAGATTGAGCAAGGAATCAGAGAAGAACCACGAAAATAGACCGATATCTCTCCAGGCGGCCAGAAACCATGCCGTCGACGGCAGACTCAGGGCGCCACCGCTAGGAGAATAGATTTCAAGAGAAGGACCATGTTCGCGCGCATTCAACTCTGCACGTTTCCGAGCCACTACGCTTATGAAATTGCAGACCTGTCGCTGTCGAAAACCCTTCAAGCCCTCAGAGATGAGAGAAGAAGAGCTCGAGTTGGTGTAGGCAACCATTGGCCGGATTGGAATTGGAGTTTTGGGACGAGAACTCCGGCTGTGTTCTCGATTGATTTGATGGAGAAACTTGCAGCTTTGAGTCGCCTTACTCCCGGAATGGGAGCCTTGATAACTGAGGAAGTGAGGAGATGAGCTGTCGATAGGCTGAGGACTATGAGAAGTCTTGTCGCGGAAGTCATACCACGCGATGTCGAAGCTGTTCTTGATGAGCAAAGAGATGCAATGCCAGAGATGGACCTCGATTTTGGCCATTCTTCTCTGCGGTTATTGAGCTACTGCGGTCGTAACATCACAGACCTGGCGCAGAACGGTTTGGTCGATATTTCCAGAGATAGGGTAGTCGATCCAGGCATCGGTCCCTCTCTGAAGATTGACTCCGGTTTCGTTTCCACTCTGTCCGGATCCAGCATACCATGGTCGGCGCCGTTTACAGAGACACAGTCCGCATGGTCTCTGTTGACAGGATCACTCCAAGCCCAGCAAGGTGAAAAGTCGGAGGTTGAGCAGATGGTTTTGTGAATCAGAGAGCGTCTCCAGAAGTCCCCTCCACTCATGCAAGGGCAGCACACTTGATGCGTGACGAGCTGAAAGCAGCTTCTAATCCCGAGTATAGGAGTACAATGCAAAGAAGAGCCGAGCCAACGCAGGCAGCGCAGCGACCGCATTCATCAAAGAACACGGTGACCTCCAGTCCTTCCAGGAGGAGATGCACCTGCACCTCGCCAACGGCGAAATGATAACCGGAAAGAAATTGCCGTCGTGTCGCTTCGACGACGGGCAAATGAGCATTGAAGACCGAATGTCGGTCGTACCGTCCCAGGAAAAGTTTCTTGAAGGTCTGAAACTCCGCGTCGGTTGCTTTGGAAACAGAGTTGGCAGAGAGCAGCTTGCGTACCATTTGATTGCGGTCAGCCCAACCTTCCGCATCGCTGCCAGCTTGGAGGTGCCAGTCATTGCCAACTCAGCGTCATCCTACCGACCGCATTCTTCAGTCCATCTTCCAAATCCACTTCTGGTTCGCCAGGATCTTCGATGGCGTAGTGCGTTGACTTCATTGGAAGGCATCGTCTGTTCTCCATCCCATACACTCTGCCATAATTGTCGTCTGTTGTACAGCCTTCGTTCGACAAGCAGAGTGCCTTCGTACCTTCATCACTTCTGATGGCTCCAGGTCGTCACCCTCGTCCGTCAGCTCAGTCCAGATTCCGTCGACATCGTAGCCTCCATCGGAACATCCACTTTGATGGAGTCGTCGCCTAGCAGCATAAAAGCTTTGTTATTGTTGTCTGCAGGCGCGAAGCTCCACGGCAATCTCCTTGGCGGGAGGAGATTCAGTCCCATCAGTCTTTCCTACCGCCGTCTCCATCGCTATAGCGTGTTGCATGCCAACAGACTCGGAATCACTAGAGTGCGGAGATCACTAGATTCTGTTGGAGAGGTCTGATCAAGAATATGGACATCTCTGGGCTACCATAACGCTGCACGCATTAGTCTCATATTTGGTGCAGTGCGATGTATCGCCCCATTCCTCAGAGAAAGTCTCCGTGACTTGAAACATATTCATAGATAGCGTGCACGCTCTCCGTCGCGGTCTGGTCAGAATCCTCGCGCCAGGCGTTCGAAGTCAGGACCGTAGCAAGTACGTTTGTACCAGAGAGGTCGATAGGGAGGTACCTTATCAATGTCGGCTCTCCCGAGCGACGCGCTCCAGCAGCCACCCACTGAACTTGGACATTGTCGGCGTGTTTGATGTTGCAGGGTTCAGTATGTAAGACTCGAGCCTCTTACTGGAAACCCCGTGCGTGGCTCGCGGTGGGTAGTGTCCTGGGCTGGCCCGTATGCTTGTAGCCGTGGATAGTGCTCGATCAGCTGTGTGAGGAACTGCTGCAACGCTGGTCGCTGTCGAATCACTGGGTGGTTTGGTATGCGTGTAAAGAATTCGCGGAGGCTGTGTACGAGTGTGAGAGTCGCTTCGTCGGCCTCCGGAAAGGCCACGATGCGCGGTTCTTGTGGTAGCGGGACGGGTCTGTTCTTGAGCTTGATGGTACGTCTGTCGTATCGGCGTGCTGCGGTGTTAATGACCGATGGTGTGAGTTGACAGTAAGTCTGAGAGGTGTGGTGCTGAAGGATCCGCCACCCCAGAGCTTTCTGCGACGTTGCAATATGTGATGCAAGCTGCAGCTGGAAGCACGATTCGACTCCCCGTTGCCAGGGTAGGGCGGACCATCGTTCATGCAGTTGACCTTTCCTCTCTTCTTACTTGACTGCCTGCAACACGTCGGCAATCGCGTTGTGTTCTCCTGATCTACCATCCAGCCCACCGATACACTAATGCAGATCACGATCTGTGTCGGATCGGTGCATAGTGGCTTGTTCCCTCTCGTGCGGTTGACGACATGTGCGCAAGCGCGGCTGTCGAGCGTCGAGGTGTTACCGACTGCAAAGTTCTTGACGATGTAAATAGTGATGGTACCAAAAAGGGCGAGAGAAGGCTCGGAAGGCGGTGCTGGCAGTGATAAAGTCCTCGAACGGCAGCTCTTTGGCGATGAGAATTAGAAGCTCCGTGACATGAAAAACTCTGTGCACTGGTTGTGTGGGTGTTGAGGGAGGCCAGCCGGATCTGTCGAACGAATACTTGTTGATGTATTGTGCTTGATGACGAAAGGTCGGAAGTGTGTTGTCGCTGGGCTGTTCGCAGAGTGGCGAGCACTGGTGGCTCTATGCTGATGTTGTGCGAACGACGGGGTTGGAAACTAGATGGCGCTCACCGGCAGACGATCCTCATTCATTGGCTCCCTCCATTGTGTCAAGCCGAGTTGCGCTGCCTGTGTGTCCATGCCTCCGGTGATCCTTCTGTGTCTCGAACTGGATGACAGTGGTTCGGATTCTGGTCGCGGAGGCAGTCAAATTGACTTCATTCCTCAGCTGGTAGCGAAGGAGGATGAGGAACTAATACGTCTAGTCAGTGTCGGTCTCTTCTGGCGGCTCGAAACGCACATTGTCTGAGCTTGGCTCGTTTGAGTATGCGTCGAGCAGGTTCGCGAGCGGTGCTAGTTCGTTGGGCATACTTGTGGCTTGCTAGCAGAATAGTGATTGAAGTGATGGTTGAAGGGGAGATGAAAGGGCGGTTGGCTCAGACTGCTAGTCGCTGAGGAAAAATTGTTGATGCCCGTTGTCTGGAAGACCCTGTCAGCTCCACTAGGACCTCCCGTTCTACGCGCACAGCAACGGCATGATGAGTGCCGGCAATTCGCCTGGGGCTCAATAGAACTCACCAATTACAGCTTCACTTCCCGAGCTCGCTCACAAAGACACACGTCCCCTAACCGGTACCCGATGCCCTGAGCATTGAGCTGCGCCAGGCGAGCAGATATAGCGACAAACGCCATACCATCGGTCTAAGTATCAATGCAAGAGCCGTGAACTTCCATTGACGAAGCGCGTCGGCCTCGTCCTCCTGTCAAGCCCTCGAATTACATCCCTCGTACGCCCCCACCTTCGGTCGCGGTCGCTCGGTGCTCGAGTACATTGAGAAACCACTATGTGTGCAGCCTTTCCGAGTGTGTGTACGCCGCGGCAGGATCTCGTAAGATCATCAGACACAATGGTACTCGACTTCACCACATTGGCCTGGCGAAATCCTGATAAATTCGCACGCCCTTCTCTGCTGCCGACGAGAATGACTCCGGCACCTCGATCGCAGAAATGGAGGATCGTCTATTCAGGACAACTTGCTCCTGTTCTCGTCGCTACTGTTCCCACTGGCTCAGGCATCAAGACATGGGGATGCGAGATGTCTCGCAAGTCATGCGTGCGAGTCCGTGACCAGACATTTGCCAAAGAGAAGAAGTATTAGTACCGGTGTCAGCTACTTACCACGCGCTGAAGTCGCCAAATCCGCCTCCCTTTTTCACCTTTTTCGGTGGCGGCATCTCAGGCTCCTCCCATTCGCCCACGATCTCATCTTCTTCTTTAGGCGCTTCACTCGCAGCTTTGAGATACTTGCCCACTCCAGTATCGCCTCCGCCAGTCTCGGCTTTGCCGTCTGCTCGTATGCGCTTCCCAGTCCACGTAGTCCTCTCGTCTTCCGCGCCGCCTTCCTTTCGGAGACGTTCTTTCCGCGCCTCGGCCGCTTCATTCTCGTCTCTCTGCTTCAAGTAGTCTTCGAAGGGGTCAATCAAGACGGCCATGTCCTGGATTGTGCACTCCTGCGTTGGCCTGTTCCCGTCATCCACTTCCACGCTTTCCAACCTGTCCAGCGTCTCCAGCCCTTCCATCACTCTGCCAAAAATGGTGTGCTTGAGGTTCAGATGAGGAGCTTGTCGGTAAAGTATGAAGAACTGGCTTGTGTTGGTGTCCTTGCCCTTGTTCGCCATACTTAGCACGCCGCGCCCGTCGTGCTTTAGTGGCCCTTCCAGTTCATCTGTAAATGTCTTGCCCCAGCAACTTGATCCACCTCTACCAGTCCCGGTTGGATCGCCTCCTTGAATCATGAAGCGCTGGATGTTTCTGTGAAACTTGACTCCGTTGTAGTAGCCACGCTTCGAGAGCTGGATGAAGTTCCATACTGCCTTGGGAGCGAATTCGGGATATAGCTCAATGTTCATAGAGCCAAGATTGGTGGTCATCCGGACATAGCCTTTGTTCTTCACGCGCTTCGGTTTGAGCATATACTCCTCATCGGTCATGATCGAAAGTGAGGAGTCAGTCGTGGGAGTGATTCCAGTACTCGTGAAGCCAGCAGCAGCCATGCCATTGGTATGTCGCGCCGCGTTGTATGGCACTGGCTTCGTTGTGCGAGAAGACTTTGCAACTTCCGCGTGTGCTTTCCGTGCGTTCGCTAAGGCCTGAGATTCTGTCGACTCGCTAGCCTTCTTCTCACGCTCTGCTCTCGCTTTCGCGACTGCCTCTCTTGCCTTAAGAATCTTCGCAGCACTTCCCAAGTTCTGGTCATTGACACCCGCACTCCGCTCGGCCTCCTGCTCGGCTGTGAGAGCACTCTGTCCCTCCCTCAGATACTTGAAGTCGCTGAGGTTCCGCGATTCTAGGTTCTGTGGATCTTGTAGTGTGATAATGTCGCTCCTCTTGAATTCTTCATCATTGAGCAAGTCCCTCCAGTTCTTCGCCTTGATATTGAGTCTTTGCACAGTATCATAGCTAAAGACATTGCCCGTTGACTTGATCGCGACGAGATGAGTATTGTCCGTGACGACCTTGAAGGTGACTGGGTCGACATACTCGCCCTCCTCGTTCTTCGCAAAGTTCAGCTTGATCAGTTCAGCACTTTTCAGCGGTTGTCCATTAACTGGATTGGTTCCATACTTCTTCAGCCAGGGAAGGATGTTCGTCAGGTCGAAAATGGTGCCATCGACGGTGCATACTGGATGCTCGAAGGGTTGTAGTGATACGGCGCAGAAGTTGAAGGGAAGACGCTTGAAATTGGCGCCCGCTCCAGCATTTGCTGATCGTCGAGCATTTGCGCCAGCACTTGCGCCAAAGGCATCTTCGCTTGACCACTCGCTGTGCGTGATCTGGATGTATTGTTAGCGAGGATGAACTTTATCATATGGTGCTTGTCGCATCGAAACATACGTACAGCTTGTCGGTTCCTTTGCCCATCTTGCGTGCTGCTATGGGATATGTTGTTGTTAGAGTTGTCGCATGTGACAAGAAGAAAGTAAAGAAGCGTGATGATGCTGTAGTCTCATATCTCAGACGCGACAGGCTCACTGTAGCTCTATGATGGATGGTCAGAGATTTGAGACTTGACTCTTAGGCTTCATTTCCTGCTCTCGCTCCGCACTAATTACCATTCGGAGCATCAAATCACCAAAATTACCACGCTTTTTCATCTCTATCCAGCTTCACCTTCACACTGTACAGATCGTTGTCGCTGCACGGGCTGGATCCCATGCATTGAGCGCTCCTCATGCTGCTGGAGTAAGCTCAGCTTATGAGGCCCACAAAGATGTACAACAGACCACATGGAAACGGCGCAGGCGCTGAGCAGCACTATCAAATCACATCTAATCACAGCATGTCACCTTTTGGACAGCCACACTATGCCACCGCAGTCTATGGCATAGATCCGACCCTTCAGCAAAACTTTCAGCAGCAGCCTCAGCAGACCCAGCATGTACATATCAGAAGTTCCTCGGACAGCTATGCAGGAACAATGCAGCCTCCATCTCCAGGAAAAGACACCAACTCAAGCTTCAGACCTACTGACAGAAGCTTACCTTCCCGAGATGTGAACGAAGCAAATTTGACTGATTCTTTTGCCACATTCATCCTGTATTGTCAGCCCAACTTCGCGCTGGACACGGACACGTCAACACTAAGAACGAACTTTGAGAATCCTCCCAAGAGTGATGGCAAGGATTTCAACACCTGGCACCTGTTCCAATTGATCCAGAAGCTCGAGTCTAAGGAGATCAAGACCTGGAATCAGCTCGCACTCGACCTGGGCGTGGAGGCACCTAACGTGGAGAAGGGACAGTCGACCCAGAAAGTGCAGCAGTTCACCGTCCGGCTTAAGCGCTGGATGCGTGCTATGCATATCGATGCGTTCTTTGAGTACCTCAATGGAAAGCAACATACATACTTTACAGACATCCCTTCACCGGATGATCCATACCCATCAAACGGCAGAGATGGGGTTGTGGCAGAAGAAGACTTGGCTATCAGAGCCCTTGATAAGTCCTTTGCTCCAAAGCGTGGTCGTAGGCGCAACTCGGAGACCGAAGCTGATGATCAGGCTTTACAGAACTCGGCGACTAAGCAACAAAGACTCCTGGAGAGATCAGACCCATATTCTGCAGTGCCACTCAGCGCACACCCTGATGGTCATCACGATCCATGGGCAATCGCATCTGCAGTGACTCCACAGAGCTTCGCTCCATGGTCAGCACGAGCTCCTGTTTCGGCCATGTCGACCACCGCTCCTTCCAACTTGCGCTGGCAGCTTGGACATGCTCAGACCCCTAGCACACCACATCCTATGAGCGCCATACCTGGTTCGATGTCTGCGCATATCGATGCAGCGTTTGATGGAGAGCCAAGATCGGCTGCAACGCCTTCTTCTCGCAAGCGAAGAAAGCATGGTCCAGCAGTGTCTAGCGCCTGGCCTTCGACCAATGCACCTGGAGCGAAGCCTCGAGGTAGACCTCCGGCAAGTCGCGCTGCTCAGGATGGGCCATTCAGCTCATTCCCAGCAGATCCGAACAATGCAAAAGTGAAAACCCAGGCTCCATCATCGACAGCAGCCTCAGAAAGCAAGATCACGAGCTCTGAACAGTCTTCACCCCAGACCATGGCAATGGAGTATCAGCCGCAAGTCGAAGGACGACCAGGGCGACTGTCTCTCCAGGTGCCTCCCCACACGGGAGCGCCTGTTCGTCTGGCCACCCCACCAGCCTTGCAAGTCAATGGCGAAGCGAGAGAGTTAGAGACACGAAGCGATTCTGATGACCCCAATGGCGGATTTCAAGTCCAAGGAGCACCCGGGACGCAGCTCGCTGCACAAAGACTCGTGAAAGCCACCGCTGAGACTAGAAGTGTACCGAGCTTTACATTCGAGGCGCTGAAGCGTGTCTTGACTAGTGATCTCCTCCGCGCAGACGTGCAGGGTAGACGACAACGCCTGAGTGGCGAAGAAGCCAAGCGATTGGCCGACTCCATGTTAGATCGACTCAATGTGCCAAGAACAGACGCGGGCACAGCAAAGGATGATGTCGCGCGGCTCAGTGCAGCGACATGGCTCGGCGTGGGCGATCAAGCGAACGTGCCTTTCAGGTCTACTGCTGGACACGGCAAACGGATAACAGTAACGCGCTTCCGAACAGATAACGAAGGATACGAAGAGATTGTGAACGACGACAGCATGACTAACGACACTAGAGAAGTATTTGATGTACAGTGGCATGCAAGCATGGGAGGGTGCGTGGGTGCATTCGAGATGAAAGGGCTGTCTCTTGCCGGACCAGCGGCAGCGGCTTCCAAAGAGACGACTGGAGAGACTACGCATGACATGATGTTGAGGAAGAGTATTGAAGCAATCTATAAGCTGGATAAGAAGGGGTGGGTCGAGGACAGTATGCGCGAGATCGCACAGTCCGCGGCGAAGAATTATCGTGCGAGTGAGGACAATGTCGACTGGAAGGCGAAATGCAAGGCCATGGAGTTCGCTGCGAACGTGGCCAGAGGTGAAGTGGAGAGGGCAAGGGCGCGAATCTTTGATCAGGTTATCAATGCGGTGCTGTGATTTATCGTCGTCGTCGTCGTCGAGGTATCTCCAACGAATTTGAATGATGCCTCGGTCAAGCACATCCTATACGCGGCTCTCGCGGCTTCCCTTCTTCTCGAAGTCGGCTGCAATGTCCACATCATTCAAGACCAACTCGCCTCGCTTGGCAGCCGCAACGCGAATTGTTCGCATATGTCTGGTCTGCTGCTCCGTCTTCCTGGTCACCATCCAAGTAATGGAGATCATGACAATACAGAACCCAGTAAAGCCCATAGCTACTGCGAACGAAGTGGTGTACTTCGGCGCATACTTATCTCTGAAGATTTGTGGCCCGACCAAGGATCCGATCTGGCCCAAGGAGTTGACAAACGCAATAGCGAAGGCTGAGCCAGTCGCTTTCGAGGTCGTCTGCAGCCGCCAGGGCCACATTGCTGGGTACCAGGCATTTCCCATGCCGGCTGCGATGATGGTTGCGGCGTAGACACCTCCATTGTTTGGGTAGGTGTACAATACGGAATAGCATGCCAATGTTATGACCATGTAGAATAAGGGCACAACTGGGAGTGGGACTCGTGCTCGCATCTGCAAGTAGCTGCCAATGGCGATCAAGATGATAGGCAGGACTGATGCAGGAATGGTGAGCAACTGGCTCTCAGCAATCGACCTACTAAGTGATGAGTGCTTGATTCTAGGCTGCCGAGATCTGAAGGAAAGATAGACTTACGTGAGCCCAAGGTCAGCCACGATCGTAGGCAAGTAGAAGGTGAGACCAGAAGCGCCGACTGTCTTCGCAATAAAGGCTAAGGTGAACAGCCAGAGACGGATATCCTTCAAAGTCTCTACGATTTCCCTGAAGTCGAAATTCCGCTCACTGGACCGCGGTGCATTGGCAGGAAGACGAGCTTGTAAGAAGGCCTTTTCTTTGTCGCTGAGCCAGCTGGCTTGTGCGGGGACTGGAGCGCACTTCTGTTACTTTTGATATCACGAGTTTGGACATGATCGACTTACAATCTGGCAGGACGAGCCAAAGTAGAACGCCAAAGGCTATGGTGCACACACCTTCAACGAGGAAGAACCTATGGCAGATCGTCAGCAGATTCACGTCGCGTTTGCTAGACGAAATACGCACCACTGCCAGCCAGACAAGCCACCATTACCGGAAATGTTATCGAACCCGAACGCGAGCACGGCAGAGACGATGTTGGCGAAGAATTCGAATGAGTCTGGAGAGATGTCAGCAAGATATGCAGCGATGACAGGCTTGAGATACTGACAGTAATACAGAAGTCGGATCATCATTTCGTCAGCTCTGTACCAGTAGGTGAGCTGCAGAATGATACCAGGAAACATTCCAGCCTCGCAAAGTCCGAGGAAGAACCTTGCTGTATATAGTCCGCTTTTAGTTGTGACTGCCGCATGACATGCGAGTGCAATGCCCCAGGTCACCTAGCATAAGTCAGCTTCAGTTCGTCTCGGAGAAGGTGGCTATCGCACCATGATTCTCGACTGGAACCTGCTTGGCAACATTCGCTTCATAATGAGATTTGAAGGAATCTCAAAGATGATGAATGGGATGAAGTACATCGTGCTGACGAAATTATACTCGTTTCCAGTCATATTCAGCTGCGTCAAGATGTTCCTAGGAGTTCCGCGGTTCATGATTCGAGCATTGGCGGCGTTGTTGGCGTCAATGTTCTTGATCATGAAGATCTAGATGGCACACACAGTCAGAACTTGCTCTCACAATAAGGCGTTGTATGAATGGGCTTACCAATGCACATAGAGGCATGAGATGCCAATCCACGCGTCGGAGCAACTTCTTCTCTTCTTCGAAAGACAGGAGTGATCGCGCTGCCATACGCTCGTGTTCATAGCCGGCGATATCTGCGGTGGCATATTCGTCGATGGACTCCCCACGAAGGTGAGTAGTGGTGACGTCCGCCGGAGAAGACACAGCACTCGCTTGAGTGGTATCTTTGACTTCTGACTTGGAGAACGACATCCTGGAAAATGATGACCGGAAACAAGAGAGGTACAAGAGAGATGTCTGATGCAGACGAAACAAGACAGAACTAGCATAGAGAGCGGGCTGTTATCATATCAGATCATCTCTTAAAGCTGAAAGTGAAGGATTGATGCACTGCTGTGCCGCCGCGAAACAACAATCAAATCAGATCATCTCACGCCGCCTCACGTGGGAGATAGGATGTAGAACAAGCAGGGCAGAAGTCTCACTTAACGAATCGATTTGTGATGTTCCGGTGATCCCCCACTACAAAGAACAGCGTATTCGGATTCCCTCGCTAAGCTCTCCAAGCAAGCGATTCTTTGCGCAGAGAGATCTGCTTATGTGCGCACCCTGCACGTGGTCCCCCACGACATGAATGGCGGAGACCATTAAGGTCAGAGGCTAGTAGTTGCTAAGTGGTCTTGGCTTTTCTGGGCAGGTTGATCACATCAGACCACAAGCTGAAAGACACTCGGACGGGACCAAGACCCTTATTGTTGCTTTCATGTGAGCTTCCTTCAAGGTGATGAACCGACCCTGTTGTTCTCGAGCCCTCTCAATAACATTGTTCACGTCCAAGACATAATGATAGAGTCAACAAGCAGCAAAACTGCCGAACCAAGGCGAGTAGCAATCATAGGTGGTACGTTTGGGAGCACGTGTAGCAAGTCGTGGTATTGCTGACACTGTTCTGCATGTAGCGGGTATATTCGGACTGTCTCTGGGCTTAGCATTGCATAGAAAAGGTAACCAGCTCTTTCCAAGATCTATAGCACGAGCTCACTCATATTACTCTCGCTTTAGGCCACCAAGTCACCATCTTCGACAAATACTCCTACGATAAGACACTATATCAGCCAAGTGAAGACGAACCTGAGCTAGCTGCCTCCGTCGACCATAACAAAATCGTAAGCCCCATCATTTCAACAAACATAGCAGAACATCCAAGCTCATCATTCCAGTTCCGCGCCTCCTACGGCAAAAAGCTCGCATACCAACACCTCGCCCTCTCAAGCCGAGAGAAATGGCTCGAAATGAACGACAAAGCCCGGAGGGGCAACTCATCAGAAGACCTTAATCCTCTATTCTCTCCCTGCGGCATGCTCCGCGTCCAACCAACTTCAACACTCTCTGAACTGGAAAAGGAGACTTTGGCTAACATGCAGCGAGACGGTATACGTGATACGCAGTTTGTGAAAAGTCTAGCAGAAGATCGTGAACGTGCTGCTGAGATGGGCTGGGAGGAGAAGTTATTGGAGTTTCGCATTCCGGAAGATGATGGGGGAAGGAGTTTTGAAGCTGTGCTGGATTCTTTGGGTGGGTTTACGAGATGTGCGGATGGGTGTAAGTGGTTGAGGGAGGTTGCTGAGAAGGAAGGTGTGAGGTTCGTTCTCGGATCGGAGGCAGGGCGTTTCGAGTCGTTCGTTGTCGAGCAGAGTGACAGTGCTGGTGGGAGACGAGCGATTGGATTGAGGACGGCAGATGGTAAAGTGCATGAAGCTGATACTGTTGTTGTGGCTGGTGAGTTCCGTCGTCTTATCTCCTTGTTTGTTGGTCCGCTGTGCTGATTAGGTCAATCTAGCTGGATCATCGTCGACTCAGGTACTGCCTGAGCTGTCGTATCATCTCGAATCGTCGGCTGGCAGTATCGCGACGTTCAAGGTTGACCCCAAAGACGTGATACTCTGGGATAAGTACTCGCCTGAGAATTTCCCAGTCATGACCTGGAAAAGCGCGCCCAGAAGTGACACAGGCAAAGATATGGGTAGTGTCTATGTGCTGCCCAGAACAGCCGAAGGTCTTGTAAAGATTGGATATCGTGGTATCAAGGTCAGTAGCCTTGGAAAATGGGAAGATGAGATGCTGATTCTACTGCTCACTCAGTTCACCAACTTCCAGCCGGCGCCAAAGGGTACGCCTTTCACTCAGGACGGGATGTGGTCAATACCTCTGCCATCTCCAGAGAATAACTCGATCCCGGACGCTGCTTCGCAAGCCATTCGGTACTTTGTGTCCATATTTCTGCCTGACTTGAAGGACATCCCGTTCTACTCAACGAAGCTCTGTTGGTATACTGATACTCTCGACAACTCGTTCTTGGTGAGCACTCCCGCTCCGTGGATTGTGGTACTGGAGCTGACATGACCAGATCGATTACGTTCCTTCATACAGTGGCAATTCGGTCTTCGTCTGCACCGGCGGAAGCGGCCACGGTGCCAAATTCATGCCAGTGCTTGGTGAGGTGAGTACATCTTACAGTACACTCTCAGGGTACGCTCGGACGAAGCTGACAAGCACGCACAACAGCACGCAGCAGATATCTTCGAATCGGGTGGAGAGAGCACGAGCTCTATGCGACCACACTGGCGCTGGCGTGAGGACGTGCCGCGCAAGAATGGTCTCGAAGATGGTCCAGACGGCCCACGTAACATCGGCAAACGGCACACCAAGTGATGCTGGTATTGTAAGATATAGATCGGCATGGAAGGAGAGCCGTCAAAGAGCATAGTGTAGAGTGTGTCCACAATTCATATTCAGTCGACTCCTCTCTACACATCGGCTGGAGAGCTTCGCACTGAGTTTTTTGGCCGCAGTGGCGTGGAGTGGACTCGTAGCCAGAAATACTTCTATCGATTTGTGGTATGGTGGTGTGGCTGTGGTTTGTGCTGTTGTGGTGATGTGTGGGTGTGTTGTGTGTTGTTGTGGCCAAGTCGAACATGAACTAGCGTGCCACATTTATCAGCCATATGAGAAGCTTATCGATGGGATCACGATACTGGCCACTCGGTCCTGTCGCCTCCTTGCTCTTCATGATCGCTATTCTCCGACATTCTCCCAATGGTCCACCCTCACTTGTATAGAAGTCGATACACTTCCTCGGCAATCGCCAAAGAACTCGTCAGCCCCGGACTCTCGATCCCCAACAGATTGACAAAGCCCTCCACGCCCTCTTCTTTCTCAATATAAAAGTCCTGGAAACCTTTGCCGTCTGGTGACGCCACAGCCCCAAGTTTCCCCAACTTAGGTCTAATTCCCGCATATCCCAGCGAGATGGCATTAACATCGACATTCGGCATAAAGGACTTAATCTCTTTGATAGCCTTTTGGAAGCGCTCCGTACTTTGTGATGGTGCAAGGTCAGTGGGCGAATCGACCCATTCGACATCTGGACCGAAGCGAATTTGCCCTGCCATGTCCAAGGTCAGATGTGTGCCCAGTCCGCCGAGACCTGGCGTTGGAGCGGGATATACTAGCGTCGAAGGTTTCGGATAGGATTTCGAATAGGTGAAGTATGAGCCTTTGGCGTAAAAGGGTTGTCGATGGCGAGAGGAATCTTGGAAGATCATGTTGTTGATTGCGCAGGCGTAGAGACCTGCTGAGTTTACCACGCTTTCTGCTGTGATGAATGTGCTGTCGTCTTCTAAGCTTTGTTCTGGCACTTGTGGTGTGGGCGAGGAAGGTGTGGGTTGTGTTGCGCCAGCTCCAGTCCAGATCTTCCATTCTGAATCACTGGACGAGGGAGCCTGGATTCGCGTAACTGGGCTTTGAAGAGCCAGTGTACCTCCTTCATTCTCGAAGTCGCCTTGCAGAAATTGCATGTAGCCGTGTGAGTCTACGATTCCTGTTGTGGGACTTTCGAGTACGCCAGCTTCAGCTCGGACTTCTGGTTCACGGTTCTTGGCTTCATCTCGTGGGACGTATCGGATGGGTACTCCTATTGACTTCGCGAAACCGTGGACCTTTTCGAGTTCCCCCATTTGCTCGTCAGTTTGCGCGACGATCCACTTGCCACAGTTCATGTGAGGAATGTCATTCTTCTTGCAGAGGTCGTACATCATCTCCTTGCCTTTTAGGCATAGTCTTGTTTTAAGTGAGTCGTGACCATAGTAGATGCCAGCATGGATGACCTGGTAGATGTTAGTAGGTGGTCGCGAGTGAGAGGTGTAGCCATTGCCTCTGAGTTACGACTGCTGGTTTCACTGCCAACCATCCCATGCTTCTCTATCAGCACAACCTGTGCACCTTCGACTTGCTGTAATCTTCTTGCAATGGCTAGTCCTACAGCCCCTGCACCGATAACCGCATGTGTGAAGTCTGCATGATGTGACGCGGAGGAGGAAAAGCAACGTCCTTCTCGAGCCAAGCTCGCCACTGCACGCCTTGTAAACATCATGAATGCCCAGACATGTGAAATAGTATAATCAATGACTCCTCAATAGCACGATGTCTTGCAATGATATACCAGTTGAGTGTGGGCTGAGGGTGGATCGTCCTTTCTCGAAGCTGGGTGAGCCGCTTTGCCATGTTGCACAGCCACGCGAGTTCCTGCTTCCAGACATGGTCAACTTCTGTTCAGTGACAATGTTGATATATACACCTGAAAGCGAGAGCTGACGAGAGGAGATGAGAGGAGGGAAGAAGGAGAAACGAACGATGCGATGAGTCGAAACGTTCACTCACTCCCGCCCGAGTCGCACACTGCTCGCCGACTGGAACATGCCACCCCCGAACACCTTCACCAGACCACGCGCCGAGTCTTCATTGGACCCATTCCGGAGGGCTGGTTGAAGAGCCATCGCAAAGAATGGTACAAGCAGTTTGTTGGACGCAGAAGCAATAAGCGGAGAGCAACCTTCACTGCCGCGCAACCTCTCACTGCGGTTGACACGAACGATGAGACCGCAGGCAGGCGCGACAACGATGGCAATGGTCTCTCCTCCACCGAGACCACTCGTCTGTCAGGATCATCACAGTATGCTGGTGGAACAGTCTCCGAAGCGCCAGCAAGCACAACAAGTCTGCTTCACAGCCAGAACAGATCGATTCGCGAAGTTATAGAACAGCCCAATGATGGCAGCACCAACCAGGCTGACGATGCTGAGTCTGAAGTGCCGCCCGGTATACTGCAAGCAGACGGGAGTGGCTCTCGGCTTGACAGAGTGGCGAATAAGTTACCTGTGTCCAAGGTGCGCTTCACAGATGCTGGCAGACTGCAGCTTCGAGCACGAGCATCACGTCTAGCGGCCAAAGGCAGTTTCCGTCACCGCAAGATCAAGGATGGCGAGATGATGAAGGTCGACAAGATGCTCGTCCGTACCGACATCACGCAGCAGTCTCTTCGTGAGGACTATGATGAAAAGATCAGTCAAGGTGTGGTCACCAAGAGTCTGGACAAATGGCGCGAGTTCATGGTCGTCTGCCGCGGTCACGAAGAAGAGGATGCAAAAGCAGTGCTTCAGCTGTATCAGACGCGAGTCATCACAGTGTCCGAGGACGAGAAGGTCAAGAAGAAGCCCAAGGTGCAGATCTTGCTCGGCAGCAGCAAAGTGCGTGTCAATCTGTACTCTTCTCTTGACAAGACCTTGTGTTTGTGGACTACGAATGGCGCACGAACGACGATCTACTATTTGCGAGCGGCATCGAGCGCCACTGCTGTAGAATGGTATACTTTCCTTCGAGGTGTGCTCGGCCATAAGAGGGCTGAATACCTGCAGGTGAACATACCAGATTTGAGTGTCAGCTTGCGCCTTGACGACCCCTTCCGAGCCATCGAGACATCCACCACTTTTGCAGAGGCAGCGACAGGTGACGATGAAGCCTTGGCTAAAGCTGTGAATGAGGAGAAGGGAGCTGCTGGTGCTATTGTAACCCGATGCATGGAGATGCTGAAGGAGAACGCCGAGTGGCAGGATGTGCTCAAAGTCTGGGCACAAGACAATCGTATCGGCCTAGCATGGAAGCGCTACGATCGGATTGAATGGCTACATGGCGCTGTCGAACAGCGAATGTACGGCACCATCGCCATGCAACGCACCCATGACCTGGAACTTCGGCCAAAAGATCACTATCCTAAGATGATCAAGCAAGCAGACGGGTCTGCTCTGGAAGAACCTACGCCTGTTGAAGGTTTCCTGATCCGATTGACTTCACAAAAGGGCAAGGATAAGAATTTCGGCAAGATGTTGTTCAAGCGTCTGTACTTCACCACGCAAAGCCAGTATTTGCTCTTTATGAAGCCTGCGAAGGCCATGCCTCCGCCACCTCCCAAGCTACCCACACATACAGCTAATGGAAACGTGCCATCTACTAAGGATATTTCGGCGCAAGTGCCACTGGCATATGACGTTGACCCGTACCCGTTGGAAGATAAGGATATCGCCTGGCTGAACAGCGAAGGTGTCATTCCTGTAACCGAAGTGCGGGACCGTGACGAAGAGGCTGCTGCGGTGGCCGAACGCAATGTGGAGATGATGTTGGCAGCGGACGGCTTCATCGATCTGTGCGCTGTGCATAGAGTGCGGAACTTCGTCGATGGAGCTACTCCAGCAGATGAGGATCTTGAAGAGGGCGATGATGTCGACTTCCACGTGAACCTCCCCGACACTTCTGCGCAACAAGATGATGGTACCACCAGCGAGGTTGACGCCGATCGCATCTTTGAGCTTGTAATGAAGAACGGTCTCATCATCCGCTTACAAGCCTTCAACAAAACCACCCGCGACGAATGGCTCAAACGCATGCGCCAGCTTGTCGCATACTGGACCCTGCGCAAGAAAGCTGATATGGACCTCTACAAATCCACTCGCGAGCAGAATTTGCGAGAGCTGGGTATTGACGAGCGTGCCGAAGCTCTTGTCGGACAATTCGCATACAAATGGGAAGTCGGTAAATCATTCGCCTCTCCGACCCTGTACAATATGTGTGGTATCAACGAGTGTCGGACTATACATCTATCTGGAGTACTTTTCCGCAAGCCAAGAAAGCATACGACATTCGTCCGCGATCATGTCATCCTCTCGCATGGCCATCTTTTGATCTTTCAGGATACTTTACGATCAAGGTCGGGAAGGAAATTGCAGCATATCCACCACGAACGTATTGCCTCCATCAACCTCAAAGGATGCTACCTCTACTCTGGTCTCCTCACAGAAAATGATCTCCTATACCAAAACCAAACATTCGACTCAAACACCCCTGGACACCATGCTTTACCGCGTGTATATCTCGAAGACGGCTGGACGAGCACCGACGAAGATGCCATGACTACGTTTGTCATATGGCATGCTAATAGCAATTCCTGGTTCAAGAGCTCTTCTACAGTCGATGATCACAAGACTGAGCAGCAACAAGCTGACGAGGACCGCAAAGTCAGGACGAAGTTGACTCGGGTCAGCAAACTGGGTGCTACTGGACGGAATGTCGTGTTCAAAGCCCGCAGCCGTGCAGAGCGCGATCATTGGGTCTTGGCTATACAGGTTGAGATCGAGAGGCTTGCGAGTCAGGATGAGGAGGTTAGGTTGATTGATGACGGGAAGAAGGATTGAGGCACGATGCGAGCATAACAGCATTGCATCTTCGGTATCTTAGCGACGGCGTTGGTTTCGTTATACCCTTGGATGGAGACACAGGACTCACAGTATATGTTGTACAGCACTAATAGCACTTAGCATACGATATCCTAGCAGCAGCATAGCATAGCGTTCACGAAGTATCAAAGACATTGATGCTTTTCTAGCCACGAGGCATAGATTCTGAGCCTTTAGTGGAATACTTACTACTCAATATAGACTACAGCGTCACTACTATGTCACTCTGCGGCAGTGGGGCTATGAAAGACATTGAGAAGCATTCTCGCCCTTCCTGCTGTGATAGCTCGTAGCTATTGCTTCTTGTCGAGATCTACATAGTGATCAACTAGCGGGATCCGGCATGCCTGTTAATCTCGCAGTCCTTGCAGACGGGCTGGCCTGTGTACTACTACTGAAAGATCATCACACCAAAGTTGAGTTGCTTACACATTGAGCTCAAGTCCGGCCTCAAACACTCGAGTACTCATCAAGCCAACGGTATACCTCAGAGACACAAAAGACGAGGTCAGGGTCGTCAGGGTCATGATCAAGGCTGAATTCACTTGTCCCATTGGTGCGGGTACGGCCGCCGCTAGCTTAAAACCACGATATTGGGAAATCGTTCGAAATGGCCAAATAATTTTTGTTGAGCGTGGAGGCTGGCTCTTTGGCTTCAGCTATATGCCCTCGAAGATTCTGACCGCGCAGATAGTGGTCTTGGCCTCAAAAGTCGTCGTTAGGGAAAGATATTGCGGTTTTGGCACCAAGATGGAGTGGTGAGAGTTGATGAATGGGGCTTTTGAGTATGGAGAATCTTGCTGAAGGTGTTTCTACGTCTCTCTGTGCCCGTGACAGTTTGCAGCAGGTTTCAAGTCTGACCGAGAACAGCAGCATACTCGGTTGCAACGATATCCAGCCAGCAGTGAGAACTGCTTTTACGAATAGCGATTCTGCTGATAGCGACTTCCTAGGGTATTCTCGTTGCTGTGAAGAACCATAACCGATCGTAGGAGTTCTACGAACTGCAGGTCGACTGACAGCTGCAAGTTTTGGTATCAGCTCATTCTCACAACCGAGGACTTATTACCACACATCCTCCACTTCCCGACAGCGGTATGCATCGACCTGCTTTTGTCTGTGGGTTCGGTGCCCATTGCGAAGTAGTCGAGGTCTTGGTATACCAGGATCGTCGTCTATATCGGCATCTGATTGGATTGCCATTGCCGCGTCATTAGCCGGGATTTCCCCACCACTCTTCGTGAACCGACTTCACGCCTCTCATGTTCCTTCACAGTTATCAAGACTGCTGCCATTCCTGCGTCTCCGATACGGACCGACAGAGTACGCATCCTCCAAGCCACGTATATACGACACGCGTGCCGGCTGTCAATAACCGACCGCGTGAGTCAAGAGACTTTGGTCGTTCCACAGTCTCTCCGCAAAGCTCCTCACTTCCATGCATGATGCACGACAGGCATTGGGCGGTAATAGGCGGTAGTGCTGCAACTAAAGAATACTAGATGGCAATGTTCCACGAGACCATTTCTCGCGCTGGTAAGTTTGCATCGTTCCACCAGCGACTTGAGCAGTTCAAAGTCTGCGAAACACTTTGAAGGATGAAGCATGTTAGACACAAGCGCCACAAGTGACAAGCAGAAGCAGTCTCGCTTCGAACAGTACCGCGACCAAGAGATTTCGGCAGCACTTAGGCGCATCTATACCGTAGCCAAGCGCCCAAACAGGAATTGATGCACCTTCTATTCCATGTCACCCCAAGCCACGCGAGTGTGGAGGAGCCTGGGGAGTCCGTGGCGAACATGCGGGTCAATATTCTACCTGCGACCTACCCTGCAAGACACGCGATATAGCTAAGTAGATCGCCCACTTGGTGTTCATTCCCTCATTCGATCTTGTGCTTCCCTCCATCGACCGCGGTCCACCTCACCCATCATGGCTTCCCTCCACGACGAGAAGAAGGATGCTGCCATGACACAGCACGTTCACGATGTGCATGACGACGATCTTCAGAAGGGCACAGCAGTCAAAGAAGCCAAGGTCGCCTCGGTAGCTTTGACAGCTGCTGTCAATGCTCAGAAACCAAAGCTATGGAGTCGCGGCATGGTTCAGTTGTACATGATCATGGGTATTGGATATCTCGTATCGACCATGAACGGCTTCGACAGCTCACTGATGGGCGCCATCAACGCCATGCCTTCTTACCAAAGGACTTTCGGACTCAGCGGAGCTGGCTCAGCGACCGGAATTATCTTCATCATCTACAACTGTGGCCAGATTGCGGCGTTCCCATTCTGTGGCTTTCTTGCAGATGGGTATGGAAGGAGAATGTGCATCTTCGTGGGCTGTGCCCTGGTCTTGATTGGCACTGCGATTCAAACGACAGCACATGGACAAGGTCAATTCATCGGAGGGAGATTTGTCCTAGGCTTCGGCGCTAGCATTGCTTCGGCTGCTGGACCAGCCTATACGGTCGAACTTGCCCATCCAGCTTATCGAGGAACAATGGCTGGGATGTATAACAATTTCTGGTAAGTCATCACAAAGATCCCCCTCATCAAGAGTAAACATTGCTTAAGTTGTGTGATAATACAGGTGGCTCGGAAACATCCTAGCAGGCTGGACAACCTACGGCACAGACCTCCACATGCAATCCTCCTCCTGGGCCTGGCGTCTCCCAACACTAGTGCAATGCGGCATCCCCTTCGTCGTAATGTGTTTCGTCCTTTTCTTCCCCGAAACTCCTCGCTGGCTAGTAATGCACGACCGTCGAGAAGAAGCCATAGCAATCTTAGCGAAATACCACGGAGACGGAAACCCACAATCTCCCTTAGTAACGCTACAGATTAATGAGATTGTCGAAGATATGAGCGCTACGCATAATGAGAATCCTTGGTGGGAGTTTCGCGAATTGTTTAATACAAAGGCTGCGAGGTATAGATTGTATATGGTTATTGCTATGGCGTTTTTTGGACAGTGGAGTGGGAATAATGTGGTGAATTACTTTATGCCGCAGATGGTTAAAGCTGCTGGGATTACGAATCCGTCGACACAGCTATTGATCAACGCGATCAATCCGATTTTCAGCTTTCTTGGAGCGTTGTATGGCGCTACGTTGTTGGATAAGCTGGGGAGAAGAGTTATGCTTCTTGTTGGGCTGGGAGGAGGTGAGTCTTTCTTCAATCTCGAAAGACTGCTTAGACTGACGAGTCACAGGCTTGATCGCATATGTCTTATTGACAGCTTTCACTGCTGCTTCGGAAAGCAAACCCGACTTATCCTACGGCACGATCGTCAGCATCTACCTCTTCGGAATCTGCTTCGCCTGGGGTTGGACTCCTTTGCAAACTCTTTACGCTGTAGAGTGTCTCGAGAATCGCACTCGTGCCAAAGGCAGTGGTTTGAACTTCCTCTTCCTCAACGTCGCTATGGTCGTCAACACTTATGGTATCAGTGTTGGTATTGAGAAGATTGGCTGGAAGTTGTATCTTGTCTATATTGGTTGGATTTGTGTCGAGCTTGTGATTATCTATTTCGTAAGTCTTCATTATTCGTGCGAGATTAGATATTTGAGATGCTAATGTTTGATTGCAGTTCTTCGTCGAGACGGCTGGAAAGACACTGGAAGAGTTGAAGGAGATATTCGAAGCGCCAAACCCAAGAAAAGCATCGACGAGAAAGACGAAGGTCGCGATGGATGAGGGTGGCCAGGTGCTGCATGTTGATTAGACATTCTCTGGAATGGATGATGAGAAGTAGCAGCAAGGAATAATGTCAAGATGTATACATCAACACCATTGACTAAACCTCGCTTCGTGAGTACATTTCCATCGCCATCTAATGCACAAAAGGATATCTACCAACCCAATCCTACCCAAGACCCCAAACACCCATACCCTCGTCCTGGTCATCTACGACCACCTCCTCTTCTTTCCATTTGCCGGTTCATCATAAACCCCATTCCACGCATTGATAGCATACTTTGCTGCGAACGGCCAACCAAAGAACAGTACAGCAGCTGGTACATAGAACTTCGTAGCGCGTGCAAGTTTCGCTGTGTAGAATTCCCAAGCTACGGCATGAGGTCGGAGAGTCACTGCTGGGCGTTCGTATGGGTGGGCTTCTTTGAACATGTTTCGGAAGGAGCGGAAAGATCGTATGAGTGCGGGCTGTTGCTGTTAGGACTGAGGCGAGGTGGAGGTTGTGAGAGGACGTACTTCTGTACTACCGGCTGATGAGGCAATTGCTGCTGCGGGGTTTATGGTACTCATTATTGCTGTTGATATGGAGACAGTCTTGTTTTGTGCTTGATTTCAATCTTCGAGATACTACTGGCTGAATAGATGTGTCGTAGATTGTGTGGTACTTGTTCACTCGCTGCCAACGATGTCGATATAGTTTGAACTGTTGTAGTGAGGTAGTGATCTTTGTCTTGCTGTTGTGTGATGCCAGGAAATGTAGATTACCTATCACCTTACCTTATATGCAAGAACAGTAGGGCTGCATGTGTCATGCTAGATGAGTACAAAATCAATATGAGACCGCATACGATCCGCATAGGAAGATGTCGGCATGCTTAGATGCCATATTGATGACCATTCTTGAAGCCCTACAGGGGTGCAAGTGAAGAAGCCGGGGTGGCCTGCAAGGGCTGAAGAGAGAAGCGTTCCTGATCTCGTCATGTCTCTCACCACCAGCTCGTAGTGGCATCGTCGGAGTACGCCATGAGTAGGGTGCTGACAAGATGAAGTCGGGAGTGATGTTCGGGTTGTATGTAAGAAGTTTTTGCTCTACGGAGCAGCCTCCGGCTTGGCCTTCGCTGTTCCTGCCGACATTTCCCTTAAACTCTTTCTCACACCATCACACCACCACTCTCACCATCAGCATCTATCTCTACGCGTCGACTCAGACATCGCACTACGCGTCTCTCGTGGAACAATCCTCAGCGCACGGCTGTGACACCAGTTCGAGACGCTATTCGAAGACACAAGTCGATTCTCACTACCATGAAACCTACAAGATCTATCTGGACACTCAACTATTCTACTTTGCTATACATCAGAATCATCGGCTGCAACTCGCTGCCGTAGCTCTTCGGCCGATACGCATCATCATGGGTACCGCCATATGGCATGCCTATTGAAATGTCATCATTCACCACCTCGAATTTATCGCCAGCATGTGTTCGACATGTCGCGATATAGTGGCCGCTCGAGATCCTTGATCCTCCGTGAGACACTACAGCATCAAGACGGTACTGCAATCCGCTCCCCACAGCGGTAGGGTCGCCATATTTATCAAGATTCAGAATCTCTGGGAATTTGACCCTCGTGGAGACCTTGCTTTCTTCCATTCTCATTATGTTCTTGTTCCAGTTCTGGGCGAAATGGAGGAGTTGAATGAACAGGATCTGGGGTGCTTGGGTGATGGTCTCGTTGATTGTCCGGATTGGGCCACTGATATCGACTCCACGCGCCCTGGACGCATCACGACAGGTGTCATCGCTGCATGCAAGCTGAGTCTTGGTTTGAAAGACGTTCCCCAAGCACCAATCCAGTGATATACCATCGCGCATACCAGGCATAGCCATTTGAACAGAGATACCGAGCTGATCGCTTGCCTGCATTGTTTCTGTGGGTTTACCACAATCATCGCAGGTCCAGGATCTCTTCAGCTGCATGCCAAACATATCGCTGTAGGTCATCTGCTCTACGGGATCTAGTTTCGCTTGGACTTCTCGATGACGATATACTCCAGCATCTCTCGCGCATCACATTGGTCTCCCCGGAGGACTCCGATTCTGAAAGCAGAGTTGTTGGTGGATTGATTATTCGTTATGAGCATGGACCTGTGGAGGACGTTGCCGACTGCTTCATCGACGACATAAATCTTCTCCTCCGCCAGGTCATCTTTCTTGGTCTTCTTCAGCTTGCCTGGAGAAGTCCAGTAATGATAGCACAAATTCTGGAGCTGGCACACGAAGCACCTCGTCGTCACTGTTGTACAATCCTTATGGAATTGGCCCAGATATTGATCAAAGGCCGGTATATGGAAGAGCCCCTGTAGCGTCGCATTTCTGTAACAGTTGTTACCACTATTGACGAGCCCTTTGGAGTACGGGGGTACCCCACCTCTGGAAAGTCGTTTGGCGACGTGAACAAGTCTAAGTTATCTTCTGGCATGATACGTTGAAAATCTCCCCCGTTCCGTTGTTCTATGCCAGCGATCTTATAATACCTGGGATTTGCACCTATAGCCGACGATTTGACTGGCGATGCTGTTGTCGGTGATCTGGGAGAAGAGGCCCTAGTCTTTCTCGCGGGACGTGAGCCTGTCGGCGACGAGGAGGCAGGCCGCTTGGGAGCCATTCTGCTCTGATCTCAGGCTGTAAGAACCAATTAGTGGCAACGATTGGTGATGTGACACTTCACGCCGAAGACGAAGACTATGCTCACCTCGACCCACGGCAATGGATTGTCACCATCTTATGCCACGCTATGCGCCTACGAGCCGGAAATGGACAGATGGGCCTTTGTCTATACTGGTCAAAGACTTCTTGTGCCCGCTTCCGGCCATGAAATTGAACAACTGTGGAATACTTTCCTTGTCTATTCATGTGAGGATTCCGAGCCCATGAGTACCGAGCCTGCCAAAGAGGCATCACAGAGAAGAGCAAATGGCCATATCATCAATTGCGAACATTACAGCAGTCTATCTGGAGTACATCCGATCAGTGTATCTTTGAGTATAACAAGAACTGAGCCTGCGCTTCTCGGCGATTTGAAGTCGGCCTTTGCGCCTCTCTCAGCTTTCCGTCCCTAGACGTGCCAATCCAATTGTCATCATCAATGATCTGGAAGGAGTCGCTGCTGTTCCACTTGCGCACAGCGGCGATGTAATGGCCGTACTGGATCCGATCGCCGCTGTGAGCTATCACCGAATCCAGGCGATATTCGAAAGTGTCGTTGACTCCTGGTTCAGCGTACTGACTCAGGTCCAGCTGCTCAGGAAAATTGAACCTGTCCTTGATCTTGACTTCCACCCAGTTAAGATTTGCATCTGGTCTGGTGATGAAGCATCGCATATCGATAAACAAGATCTCCGGTGCCCGCACAATGGTGTATTTGAAATCTCTGCGTGGGCCGGGCACATCTTCTTCTCCAAAGACATCCTTTCCTTCATCGATACAGTCTTGAGTCTCGTAGCAACGCTGCTCCCTCTGGTCCACGAAGGCTTGTTCGATACCCCAAGACAAGGCTCTGCCGTTGACCATTCCCTCTTGGCCGCACGGGACTGCCAGACCAATCCCTGAGTTTTCATGGTCTTTGATATGTTCGTAACCGCATCCCTGACAAGTCCAAGATTCCTTCATCTCGATGTCAAACACAGTCTTATATGGGATAGCGTCATCTGCTAACTTCTTCCTCTGGATCTGCTCTTGTATAAGGTAGCCCAGGAAACCCGCTGCATCGCTCTGCTGGCCACCAGCCTGAATAGCTTCCTTCAACTCGTGGAAGTTATCTGCTGCATTCTGGGGGTTCTCCATCGCGGCATGGAAGCGTTGGCAGAGACTTGGATCAACAGATCGATGACCCTCTTCGTCTTCATCGTCAACGCAGTCCTCTGACTCCAACTGCGATCGAGACTGTCCTTCCTTGAACCAATACGCATAGCACAACTCCTGGAGACGACACACTACACACTCATTGGTCTGTGTCGCACAGTCCTTGTGGAATGTCAAGTATCGAACAAAGACCGGAACGTGGAATAATGCTTGGAGAACTGCGAGTTGTCAGACACAGACAAGGCCACATCATCATGTTATACCAGATGCCTTGAGGTTGCACTCACCAGCATTGCGATAACAGTTATTGCCGACATTGACAAGACCTTTGGAATTGGGAGATTGCACCGTTGGGTGCTTGTGCCTGAAACTAGCACCCTTTGCGATGGTATCCGTAGGCTGAATCCGTCGCGAGCTTCCCCCTGCCTCCTGCAATACGCCATTGATCTTCCTGTCTGGGATCTGCTTCCCACCAACAGTTGGCCTGGCGAATTTCGCACCACGAGCACCCGTGGGCGACGACGAGGCTGGCCGCTTTGTGGCCATATCGTTCTAGTCTTGGGTCTTGGCTGATACTGTAAAAGCCCTGCGTCGAAGGTGAAGACAATGCTCGTCTGGACTGGAGGGACGAGAACAGCAAGACTTCTCGGTCGTGACATGACCACACAACAATGCATCGTCATCTTATACGATATGCTCTTCTTCGCCGGATGCGGAAGAAAGTACTCTTTGTCCACACATCGATGTCTTTGTTCGCAAGACGTCGAAATTTCTCATCCGGCCAGATCTATCGATTCGACGGTATGCATCGTAAGTATACTGGTCTTACGAAGTACGCTGGGCAGTCTGCTACAGGCTATCGAGTAGAGCCTGGCATTGATGAGCATGTGGCGAAGCTTCCCTCAAGCCAACTGCAGACTCGAGCATGGCTTCCCGCGTTGTCCTTTCAGACTTGCTTCAGCAGCACGCTGTAGCGACGATTGATAGTCACCTCATGTCTGTCCCATCGTCTTGTCCGAGTTCGTTCTATGCACAAATCGCTCGAAACTGAAGTTCGAAAGATCAGAGTCGAGGCAATACAATCGACATAATAAAGAAATACATGACATGCGCAACGACCAGGGTGATGCTTAGTGCGACGATTCAAACAGCTTTCGAATTGTGTATGACTACAGAGGATCTGGCCACTGTACCAAGAATGATTGTTGCTGAGGCGAGGCACGACTTGCTGGGTCGGAGAGGACGCTAGTTGATGTCTTCTTGGCAGCACCTCATCGGCGCACTGGGCCAAAGTACAGGCTGTAAACTGCAAACCACGTACTCAACCTCTGACAAACAGTTCTCGGCATTAGCTTAGGCTAACTTCTGCGATCGAAGACGACCTGGGAGCCATTCCGCTATACTACGGACGAGCTGAAGAGCTGGTAGAGAGCGCATAGTGTGAGATATATGGGACTGTTCGTCAACATTGTTACGCTACATGATGTCAAACAATACGCTGAACGCTACAGACCTCAGAAGTACGCTCAAGAACTTTGACTTTCCATCGAAGACCGTCGACTCCCTGTAGATGAACGACGCGAGTACGCGACTGAAGAACCTCCCTTGTCAAAGTCCAGGAAAGGGATATCTGCAGGCTCATTCTCGTCGAGAAGACACAATTGGTGAACCTCACTCGTACCCACTTCGCCATAAGTCGTTAGATCAGGACTGATTTCTGTCTGGTCGTACTGCTTCAACAATTTCCTGACTTTTCCTGTCGCAGACTGGCGCTTCTCTGGTGTGCTCAGCAGCCTATCCAGAACCCACTTTGGCTGCAAAGCAATGAGCGGAACTGGGGCATGCCTCGACCATCTCTTCTGATGTGCTGGCGTAAGGGCAACTGGGAATAGAGGTGTACCATCGAAACAGTACGTCCAATTCTCATTCTGCGTATCCGATGGGATCTCTTTTGGCCAAGGTTTCGAATCCCAAATCCGCAGTCCTCTCAACATCTCCCAGAAGCCAAGATTGTATTCTTCCACCGACTTCATGTCACCTTCTGTTGGGGCAGCCATGATGACCATGCTGGTGTTGTCACCGAGAGCCTTCGACATTCGTAGGTACTCTCTCAATGCTGGAGCCACTATTCGCACGTTTCGAGGCTCTGATGGATCGTCGGACTCGAGGAAGACATATCGATGATCACCGGATCGGAAGCCCATTGTTGCATAGATGCATGGGAACGTCTTGAGCCCACTTCCCTTTGCAAGAATGGTCTCTTTGAATTCTTCATATGCCATTCGTTGCCATGCGTTCATGTCGAAATTCGATTCCACTTCTTCTTTAGTGAAGAGCCGCTGGGGTTGTTCGTCGATGCGATCACTCTCGTCTTCAATGTCCCGGGCATCCTCGATATCTTGGACATCCAAGCCTCCACCTAGCATACATGCGATGCTTCGAAATCTCCATCTCAAGTTCCTGGCAAAGTCTTGTTGAGCTTTTCGAGGTCGTGCTGCTACCAGAGTCGGTAGGTACAGTCCAAGGAAGAAGATGAAGATGTTGACCGCGAGTTGCATTGCGACCGGTTTTGGCTTTCAGGTTTGGATGTGCACACTCGCCCATAGCGAATGACCTGCTACATTTAAGTTGACAGTCAGGAATCAGCAGAATCATGATGACGGTTTACTACTGCCACGTGCAATGAGCCTCAAAAGACCAACGCCATCAGGAAGTGATGCTATTACAGTACGCAAGCAATGTCTTCATGCATTGTCTTGACGCTACCCCAGTTCATACGGCACTCTGGCTAGTCATTCGCGCTAAGGACGCGCTAAGACACGCTAAGTCATGACGTCGTAGATCCCGAAGGAGTGACAGCTCTTCATGAACCAATGAAAGGTATGCAGAATGAACAGGACAGATCGTATCGTGACACCAGAATCTCGGAAACAGCGATTGTGTAGTCACGATCCAAGATGACATCGAGCAAGCCTTCCTTCGACTAACAAGCTTTGGCTTAATCATTATAGCCTCAAGTTGCATGACCCTGCAATCGAAGTGTTAGCAAACACCATTCTTACACTTGAGGAACATCCAGAACACCAGACTCGCACTCACAAGAATGGCGTCAGACACGGTCGAGATCGCTCCCAGGACTGGCACTGCTTTCACGCTCAATAAAGGCCAGCGACTCACAGTCATCGATCCCAAAGGCGTTCAAGTCTCCGATCTGGTTGCATTCAACCGGCACGATCCCGAAGAAGTGATCTCAAACGGCAGGACTCTCGACTACGCTAGCCGGATCTATCTCACAACTGGCGACCCTCTGTACTCGAACCGCAGCAATATCATGCTCGAAATCGTCGAAGATACCTGCGGAAGACATGACTTCCTCCTCACACCTTGCTCGAAAGACACCTTTCGTATCATCTATGGCGACAAGGAGCCTCACCAAGGCTGCTTTGGCAATATTGCGAATGCCATCAAGGGATATGGCATCTCTGAAGATCGCATCCCATGCGCATTCAACTGTTTCATGAATGTTCCTATCGATTCAGAAACGGGAGAATTGAAAGTCCTGCCGCCGACTTCGAAGGCTGGTGATCATATCGATTTCGTGGCGAAGATGGATTTGATCATTGCCATGACCGCATGTAGTGCGTTGCAGTCGAATGGCGGAAGTTTCAAGCCGATCCAGTATCGCATTAGTGGTTGAAGACTGCATAGAGCGAGGTCCGTATATAGAGGGACCAGCTCGATGTAGGGTTGTGGCGTGCCGTATATGCGGGTGACAGATCTGGGGTCTTAGTGCAATCGACAGTGACCTGAAAATTGTAGCTTCTCGTATATTACATTGCGCGTTGCAGTCCCGCAATATCCATCCAAAGTGTACCGCGCAAGACACAGTATGTCGAATGTCTTTACGTCATGAGCGGTCCCTTGACGGTGTTCGAGGTATTGCTAAGACAGAACCCTGGCTTCCACTGTTGTTAGCTTTGCTTGTTAGGTTGTCATCTGCGATTCAAGGTCGCTAGTAAACTCAATCTGATGCACGTTATGGCTTTCCGTTGCGGCTGCGGCAGTGACATACACTTGTCGCCGCCTCTTCTGACGAGCATGCTGCCGTCATCATCATCGACGAGGCGTGCTACAGCCGTAGCGATGGTAGACGACACTTCCTCCACCATATTCTTGGTCAAGCCACTTCTGATCCAGGGCCAGTACTGTTGCACCTAATTCGGAAAAGCCTTTTCTCGATCCTTCCTTTGTGATGAGTTCAAGGCACTCGTCTGCAGAGACGCTCAAGGATAGCAACGACGATGAGTTCCTCCACGGTCTAGGAGTCCATCTCGATGGCGACAAAGTACGCTGGAACGACGATGCAGTTGACCATCCTCGGAATTGGAAACCTTGGACGAAGTACTATACCACCATAGTGATATCATGGCTGGAGCTCTACATGACTGGCATCAGCTCTGCAGGCGTATGTCCGACCTAAGATATCTCGAGGAAGCATAGCTAATGGTCTTCAGACAGGTGCGGCTGACACAGCGCGAGAAGAGTACCATATGAGTCGGACGCTTGCATACTTCGCTTTTCTCACGATTTACCTGCTCGGTCAGACAGTGGGTGGAATCGTCCTGGCTCCTATATCTGAGACGTTCGGGCGTCGGACGCTGTACATCGTGGCCTCCGTCATGTTTTGCGTGTTCTCGGTCATCACTGCGGCTGTTCCATCTGTCGCAGGTGTGTACATCGGACGCTTCTTCCAGGGCGTGGCGGCAGCGATACCCGCGACAGTCGCTTTTGGCAACTTCAACGATATGTTTGGGGCTCGGGCAAGAATATGGATTGTGTATGGCTACACCTTTTGCGGATTCATCGGCCTGTCGCTTGGTCCAGTCTATTCCGCATACATTACCGAGAGGTGTGGCTGGAGATGGGTCTTCTACATCTCAGCAATAGCTTCTGCTATCTCGGCAGCTCTTGCATTTGGCGTCAAAGAGAGCAAAGCTGAGCAGTTGCTGGAGAGCAAGGCGGAAGCTGTGCGCGACAAGACTGGTCGAACTGAGCTCCGCGCTTCATCGTCGTCCTCGAAAGGGTTCAGCCTCAAATCATTCGCGAAGGACTCTTTATTCCGGCCGCTGGAGTTCCTGGTGACAGAACCAATTGTTATGTTCTGTGCAGCACTTTGTGCCATTGCCTTTGGTCTGCTCTATGGCCTGACAGCTGGCTTGACAGTCGCGTACACCGATCCGCCATTCGATAACACGTTCACACAAGTCTCTTCCTCGCTATCGTTCATTGCCATCCTCATAGGCATACTCTTGGATGTCCTGCCAAGGTTTTACGACGACTGCCTCTTCCGTTGGTTCCAGAAGCACCATGTTCGCCTCGTGCCAGAGTCCAAGATACGATCATTCGCGATAGCTTGTCCCGTCCTTGCAATAGGCTTGTGGATATTCGCATGGACAGTTCCGCCTCGAGTGACGACTGTTCCCTGGCCAGTGTCCATGATCGGGCTTATATGCATTGGCTTCTCCACTACGGACTTCAGCTACGTTCTGTTTGGCTATGTCACAGACTCATATGGTGAGTACGCTGCCAGTGCAGTGTCTGCGTTGAGTACGACTCGGACCATCGCTGCAGCTGTCTTCCCCCTATTTGCATATCAAATGTTCTCGGGCCTGGGCACCAATATTGCAGCGAGTATTCTGGCTGCTGTTGCCAGCGTCTTCGCATTCACGCCTATCTTGTTCTTGAAATATGGCGCAAAGCTGCGACAGAAGAGCAAGACTGCACTGGATGATGAGGATTGCTTACCTGAAGAGAATGAGCATATGCAAGAAGATCACGACAGCAAGGAGAAGAGTGCGGCCAATACAGAGTCCGTGTGAAAGCGCTCGATAGCAAAATATGATGACTTAATGGTAATGTGTGTTTGCTGCAGCCAGAATTTGTAATCCTCTCTGACTGCTTCCCTCAATCGTCTTCGATGTGTATGGAGACGATTCGTCGTGGCCTCTGGTCGTCATTTGGAGATTTCGTCCATCGACTCTGTCCTTTTGTTGAGTGATGAAACAGGTGAAAATGCATGCTGATACTGGCTGTAGAAAGTGGTGGCATGTTTGGTCTCAGCTGAGCAATCCTCCGAGCCCCGCGCAACGCTCCAACTTTGCATCATTACCACCTCTCGAACCTGGACACCGCCTCGACCCTGTTCGTACAATTAGTATGAGACAAGCTCCTCCTCCTCGTCTTCTTCCTCGCCATCGTCACCTTCGCCATCCAATTCCTCCTCCTCCTCCTCCTCCTCCTCCTCCTCCGAGTCTGATATCACCTCCACTTCTGGCGATGGAGTGCTGTGAATGCCGGGAACGAAGGTCAACTCAGACATGTCCTTGAGCCATTGATGCACTGTAGTAGTTGCGCCATGCTTGGCATCAAAGGTGATCATCTTGAGCTTCTCGACCTTCGCCTTGTCTGCAGGAGCTGTTCCTGGTGCAACAAAGCCAACGCGTGGTGCCAGTCCGTGAGCCTCTGGCGTGGACACAGAAAAGTACCATTGAGATGCCAGACCGATCATGATATTACGAATGTCAGATGAAGGGGACAAACTTGCGGACAGCTGTGACAGAAACTGTTCCCAGCAGTCTTGAGAAAGACTGTTCGGTCCAGAACACTGTAAGGTCAGCCGATGGAGGCTGAAGGACTTTAGGTTGAATTTGGACAGCACTCGAACCAGTGAGTCGATCGAAGCATTGGCACTACCAAGCTCAAGGCTGCTCAAGGATCCTGATGGAATTGTCGGGATTGGCAAGGTGCTGAGCTGCAGAGTAGTCGTGGCAGCAGAAGCTGGCCGACCGAGCCAGTCGACGATGCGACTACCCAGGGACCCGTCATTGGCAAAGTTCAGTCGAAGAGATTCCAGATCTGTAGTGCGATGTAACAACTGGCGAAGGGGTGTCTCTGCGAGATTTGCATCGTCGTATGCTATCCAGGGAGCCAAAGCAGCGATCAAGTGCATGTTGCGGAACGTGCCAAAGTCAGACATTGCGAGCATAAGTGTCTTGAGCCCTGCAAGGGTCGAAGTGGTGCAGGCATCACGCTGGAGATGGAAAGACCTGAAATCAAGGTCAGTAAAGTCCTTTGTCACGCTTCGATCGTCGTCGCTCATCACCAGGTCTGACTACGTGCTGGCCGGGAGTCTGCCTTGTGGCGGATAAGATGCTGCCCATATGGATATCACTTACTCCGGTGTCAGCTGCTGGGAACGGCGGAGGAATACCTCAACATTGCTGGGCCGAGCATTGGCCTGTGCCAGAGCTGATATGAGCATTGGAAAGATAATCGCTGGTGAGCTGCGACCAGTATGCGAAGGTGAGCACAAAGACCAGCCCCAGGAACGCCAACGGGCATCCTCGCCGTCCCGAATGCGTCCGGCGCCGTTGTAGTCTCTTAAGCCGACTTTCTTGAGATTCGGTAGGTTCGAAAAGACTTCGACAAGCATCCTCCACGCTCGACCGGTCTGTAGCAGTGTTTCGCGGCTAACATAACCATTCCGAACGCGGTTGCTGATGAGCTCTGTTGTCTCGTCCAACACGTGGGTGCCGATAATGACCTCAGTGAGTCTCGAAGCAAGTCCTGGATGTCTGGAGATACCGACTAGCGCTTCCAGACTCTCATGCTCTATCATGAACTGGCGCTTCGAGAAGAACTCCCTTGCGAAATCCACGAATAGCTTCGTTTCGATTGTTTTGGACATCTGTCGCAGTTTGCCAAGTTCAACTGTGGTCAGAAATGACGCGACTCTGACCAGTATTTCCGGCGGTAACTGAGCCAAGGGCTCGTTGGGAGTTGTGGTGGTCGACGCCATTTCGGAGAAGAGGTGATGTTGTAAGGAGATCGCTCAATGGACTGCTGATGGAGTGTAGATCGATTGAGATTCTTGGTGGCGCTCGCTTAATCTTAGCGCGGCTTTTCTACTGGCTGGTGCCTGATCTTCCAAGGCAGGAGCGTTGGACCCACATGCGACCGGTGAGCATTGGCAGACTTACAACTTCAACTTCACCTTGATCTGCTCTTCAACTTCGAACACACGTCGCTTCCATTGTCGAGTGTTCTCTGTTCGGACAAACTCTCTTTCTCTACACATTGGAAAGTCGCCATGGCTCGAACGCTCCGACAACGCAAGCGACCTGCATCGCCTGAGGCCGAGCCAGATCCGCCCAAGAAGACGAGACAAACCAAGACGACGCCAATTCAAGTCGACTCTGACAGCGAGATTGAGGAGGTGAAGCCAAAGAAGGCTCCTGCTAAGGCAAAGGGCAAGGCCAAAGTCAAAGCACAAGACGACGACGTTGATACAGACATCCAGACTCCAAAGGCCAATGGCAAAGCCAAAACAGAGTTCAAGACCACCATTCCAGAAGATGCGACTGCCGGCAGTGCACAGTACGCGAAGGCGGAGAGACTCGTCGTTCCTGTCGACGAAACGTGCCCATTCAATGGCCAGGTCTACATTGACAGCGATGGTATAATATACGATGCTTCTCTCAATCAGACCAATGCTGGGGCCAATGCAAATAAGGTATGTTGCTGATCTCGCAAAAGACTCTATGAAGTTGAGTTATACTGACGCAGATAGTTCTACCGCATACAACTTCTCACCAATAGCAGCCAACGCTATCGTACCTGGACCCGCTGGGGCCGAGTTGGCGAGAACGGCCAGAACGGTCTGCTCGGAAATGGCAGTTTAGAGGACGCGCTCAATCAATTCGAAAAGAAGTTCAAAGACAAGTCCGGACTTTCGTGGAGCGATCGAGCTGACAAGCCAAAGTCTGGCAAGTATGTGTTCATCGAGAGGAACTACGAGCCTGAGTCTTCAGACGTGGAGCCAGATGAGGCAGATGATCAAGATCCGAAAGTTGAGGGAAGCCGGTCGCGTAGTGCGTCACCAGCTAAGAGCAGTTTGTCTGCACCAGTCAAATCCTTGATGGAGCTCATCTGGAACCAGAAGTACATCGAAGAAACCATGGCGGACATGAATTACGATGCGACCAAATTGCCACTCGGCAAGCTTAGCAAAGGCACAATCACTCGCGGCTACCAGGCTTTGAAGGATCTTGCTGCTCTGTTCGACGATGCAACTCTGGCACAATCTGAGCACAATGACAGCTACAACAACGCTGTCGAGAATTTGTCGAATCAATACTACAGTTTCATCCCCCACGCATTCGGTCGCAATCGTCCACCAGTCATCCGCGAACACGAACGACTTAAGAAAGAAGTGGAACTGCTTCAGTCCCTGACTGATCTCAAGGAAGCTGACAGCATCCTCAAGTCAGCGAAGAACCACGGGTCGATGCACCAATTGGATGTCAAATACAATGGGCTCGGGATGCGAGAAATGACCCCAGTTGAGAAGGAGAGTAGTGAGTACACAAACATCGCTGACTACCTCATCAACACGAGAGGTTATACCCATGGTCACAGCTACTCTGTCGTCGATATCTTCCGTATCGAGCGGGAAGGCGAGACTGAGCGCTTTGAGGAATTCAAGCAGACCAACAGCGATCGCCGCCTCCTCTGGCACGGATCTCGTGCCACAAACTATGGAGGCATCCTGAGCCAAGGCCTCCGCATCGC
This sequence comes from Sphaerulina vaccinii, assembly GCA_022570795.1. NCBI lineage: Eukaryota > Fungi > Ascomycota > Dothideomycetes > Mycosphaerellales > Mycosphaerellaceae > Sphaerulina > Sphaerulina vaccinii. The sequence continues at coordinate 579,925 of JAKUDP010000001.1, forward strand.
CCCACCAGAGGCTCCTATCTCTGGTTACATGTTCGGGAAGGGAGTGTACCTAGCCGACATGAGCTCGAAGAGTGCCAATTACTGTTGCTCGGGAAGCAGCGGTGGCCATGCCCTGCTGTTGCTGTGCGAAGCCGAGCTTGGAAATCCCCTCTATGAGCTCACCGATTCTTCCTATAACGCAGGCGAAGAGGCAATTGAGCGAGGGTCACTATCAACATTCGGCGCAGGTCAGACAGGCCCTCTCGCTTGGAAGGATGCAGAGTGCGTTCATCCTTCGCTCGCTGGCGTGAAGATGGTGAATATTCTATCAACGTCTGCACTTTTGACATTGCTAACGCACAAATAGCCTGACACTGTCACACCTGTTGGCCAAACAGGCTATCCAGGTGCTTGGCTCCAGTACAACGAATACATCGCATATGATGTGTCTCAGATTCGCTTACGCTACTTGCTCAGAGTGAAGATGTGATCAAGGAGGAAGAGATCACATGAGACGGGTTCTCCATACACATACTGGATGAGGTTCGAATGTATCACTACTTGCTCGACATTTATGCCCAGCTGCCGTAGCGAGCCGCATACACAGGCGGGTACTGCTCGGAGAAAGAGCTGAACAAGTCTAGCTCTGACAGCTCGCATGTATAGCTCACGCTTTCAATTCCATGCCTTTGCTCGGAACACCTATGAAATCGAACTTGCCAATCTGCACCCCTTCTCTTCTCAGCAAAGCATATGCTGTTGTCTTGTGGAACAAGACTAGCATCATCAGTAAGTGCACAGCTCAACGCGTGTCGACGAAGCTTACAGTTTGGTAAAGCAATTTCCTGCAAGCATGTCCACCCATCGAATCTGACCTCAACAGGACCGGACATGAACCTGATGTCTTTGTTTTCCTGACCTTCGAATGCTTCTGGTTCCACGCCTTCCAACCATGACAGAGCCTCATCGATCCTGGCATACAGTTCCGCGAACGTCTTCTCATCTCTGGGAGGTGGCTCGATGTTCGCATCAATCATGCGATTGAGCAGCTTCGCCGAATCATCACAGCAAGTCTGGACCTGGAATCTCAAAGGAAACATGTCTGGTGCCAGACGACTTTCAATGAGCGTCTCTTCCGGCAAGTCTTTCTCCTTCAGCCACGATTCGCCTTTCTCCAAGATCTCGCGAAGGCTTTTCAGCTGGCGAATGAAGATTCCAACTCCCATGTCGTATAGTATTGGTGCCATTTTTGCGAGGATATTTGACTGAATGATTCTGTAGTCCTTTGCTCGACGGTGAGAAGCTTGATGGTAATGTGATGCTTGAGGTCGACAGCGTTTTAGCAAACTACTTGTAGCAGATGCTCACCGCCTTCTCGGTCTCGACATACTGCCGACGAACAGCGAAATGTTCAGGTTCGTCGCGGAGGACTTCCAATAGACGTATACTTGACTAAGCCAAAGCCGCCAACCTCGCGTTGTACCCGAGCTCCTCTTTGCTTACCGGATGACCTGGTGTCTACTTCTGACAACTTCCATCATGTTCCATGCCACAGAAGCCAGGGCAATATATGCTAAGATTTGACCTGGTTGTCTCACTACGATCATCGACATCAAGCGCCGCAACCACTTGATCATGGCTGTCGACATTGGTCTACCACCAGCTGCGGCATTTTACACACCTGCACACTAGTACCCCAAGGCCTCCGTGATATTGGAAGATTCTCCCGTCTCACGAGGTCCTGCAGGCGACGAAGAAGAGCTCGAAGGACGTGGTCGGTACCGGACCATCGCGTCTGTCACGATTGGCATGCGAAATGGTTTGCAGCGCGCGCTGCGCAGTGCGCTTGCTAATCAAGCCCAGTATCGTTCGAATTCATTCCTGCGGCAAGAGGTCAAACGTCGAGGACAACCAAGCTTGATCCAATATGAGACCTGGTGTACAAGGAGTTGCATCTTCCGACGAATGCTGAAGCCGTGCGGAAAGCGTACAGAGGAAATCCTAGCCTAGGGAGACATGTCGTGAGCCAGCGCGGTTTTCAGAATCCGCCTGATAACATCACAAGAACTCAATGGAGTCCAGACATCATACGCCTGACCAGGAATAGGCACAAAATGCAGGAGCCAGCCGCACACCACGGCGATGTAATCGTACCATTGGCTGGAGTCGATAGTGGCGAGCGGTTTCGAAGCTCAACACGCCACGCGTAGAATCTTCTTGGTGGCATACTGCGTGTACTTAAGATGCCTATGAGGAGACTCTCGGTTGAGTTCGGCTATTCATCACATGTCAGCCCGTACAACGCGTGGCAGCAGGATCAATGGCTCATCGCTTCGCAAATGTAGTATTCGTTCCATCGAAATGACAGGATCGACCAGTGATCGAAGAAGCGTGATGAACAGAAATGTACTCTGCGAATTGAACATGGATGGATCAGTGAAGTGAAGTGCATTTTAAGAAGAGGCACAAGAAGCGGAGTCGTGCACGGCGCCTTAGCAAAAACGCGCTAGCGAAGCCCAATTTGTTCGACCTCACGCGACGAGACATCTCACGATCCCATCAAGATGCAACTTCCCTATCGCGGTGTAGCCAAAAGTACAAGTTCAGGTACTTCCGAGCATTCCAAATGCATTCCGCAAAAGCTGCTCAACGATCTTGCAGATGTCGCCTACAATATCTCTAAATCTGCGCTTACAGCACGTGGCAGCTACATTAACTTTCATCCTTTGCTGCAAGGCGCATTCTAGACGGTATCAAAGAACCAGCTCCTATAGGGCATCACAAGTACATCGTATCTACTGCCGCTTGATAGCTTCTTCCGTCCAACCGCCCCCAGATTTCCCAGGAGCTAACGAAGTGTAGCCAGCAAGAGGGGTACACTGAGATGGGCATATATATGCACCCTCGGCCACCATGGCGACCATCCTCTGGTCTCACCGACCGGGTTAAGGACCATTACTAACACCTGCAGACAGCAGCCCTAAGTGGGAGCGATTCCTATGGCTCACTCATCGGACGCTGGCAGCGATGACATCGAGAAACGAGGCTACACATCTGCTACTCACCATGAAGACGTCGAACTCTCTCACAGCGTTACTCGAGGAGATGCTGTTGTGACGTTCAAGACTTGGTGTGTCGTAGTAGTATGTACTTACGCTCAAGATGTCTCGCACCGTACTGACAGCCATTCAGGTGCTTGCCGCCAGCTATGGCATATCGTTTTGGCCCGTGCCATTCTTCAGTACCATTCAGAGTCAGATGTCCGCAGAGTTTGGCGACGAGCCAGCAATGGGTACTTGGTCAGTTGTGCAGAAGAAAAAGAGGAATGACAGACAAGCTAACACTCTTTCCTCTAGGCTCACCTCCGTCTACAGTATCGGCGGCACGATCGCCTTCATGCTCTGTGGCGCCAACAGTGATCTCTTCGGACGACGTGCCTTCATCTTATTTGGGAATGTTCTGGTCCTCGTCGGTAGTATCCTCGGAGGAACATCCCGCAGCATCAGACAGTCAATAGCTGCTCATGCTATCATTGGCTTCGGCGCTGGAAACTGCCAGATAGCAGCATTTGCTCTGCCTGAACTGCTTCCTAACAAATGGAGACACTTTGCGGTCGTCATCGCCGATGCAGGCATCTATTTCGATGTGATTGTTGGCCCGGTGGTAGCCCGTATAGCTTTGGCCAACAATGCAGTAAGTGGCGATGTCTGTCAGGAGGCATGGCAGAACAGAAGAGACTGACATTACTGCAGTGGCGCTGGGGATACTGGGGCATCACATTCGCACAAGGAATCTCCTTCGCAGTATTAGTGCTCTTCTACTTCCCACCAAAGCATCCCAGAGGCATCCCTTGGAACCAGGCGCTTCGCGATCTGGACTATGTCGGTATGGTCAGCTTCACTGGTGCTGCTGCCATGATTCTCAGTGGTATCGTCTATGCACTGTAAGTACAATCCATCAGGTTGCCAAAGTCGTGTTTGCTGACTAGTGATTCCAGTCTACTTCCAGCCAGCTCGCCTACTGTGATCGGCCTCCTTGTCGCTGGCTTCGCTTGCTTGATCTTTTTCTGCCTCTGGGAGACTTTCGCGAAGCTTAAGGAACCTCTAGCGCCGACAAGGCTCTTCACAGCCAACTACGGTCGATCTCTCACAGCTCCATTCATCTGCGGATTCGTGGTCACCATGTTCTACTACGGTACGAACATAACATGGCCAACGATGGTTGGTGTCTACTTCACCACAGCTGAGACGCCACGTCACATCGTCTACTTGCTTGCCACTGTCCAGGGCTTTGGTATCTTCACAGGAGCAATGATCCTCTCGTTCGGAGGCAAATACTTCCAGCATTGGAAATGGCAAATGGGCGTAAGTGCTTGCGACTGACAGAGTTCTCAGCCACTGCTGACAAGTGTGCAGATTCCCATCACATTGATGACCTTCTTTGGTGGCATGCTCGGGTATATAACACCTGAGAGGGAAAACCTGGCGATTGCATTCGCTTTCTTGACTGGTAAGAGATATCCAATAAGACATTTCCCGATGAAGACATACTCTGACCTTTCTTCCCTTCAGCAATGTTCTACGGCTACGCCCAATACCTCTCAATCGCCTACATTCAATTCGGCGCCGAACAAACCGAGCTCGGAATCGCAGGCGGTCTCGCTGGTGTGGCAAGATATGCAGGAGGCGCTGTAGCGGTAACGACATTCGCCACGATCTTGTCGAACACACAAGTCAGCTATGCTACGGAACATGTTATATCTGCAGCTGAGGCTGCGGGTGCATCCCCAAGTGTCGCTCAGGCGGTGCTCGCAGCTCTTCCAATGGGTGCCGCCGCATTGGAGAAGGTTCAAGGCCTCACTACAGCTATCGCGACTGCTGCCGGTGGAGCCTTCGTGGAGAGCTATGTTCAGGCTGTCAAGTAAGTCTTTCCTGGAGCGGCTGATCGCCTAATGCCGAAGCTAACCATATCGCAGGACTGTTGCGCTGTCATCCATTGGATTCGGTGCCGTAGCTATCATTGCCTGCTTCTTCCTCGAGGACATTGGGCCGAAGATGAACTCCAACATCGAGATCTTCTTGGAGAACGATGTTCAGGCTGAGAAGAATAAATTCCATTAGTCGTAGTAGACCACAATACATATCGCAACGTTCGGCCGTGTCCGTCTCGATCAATTGAATCCGCTGATTGAACTCACTTTTCACCTGAAAGCATGATTGAATTGCTAAGATTGAGATTGGTATCTGCACACTATGATGTACTGTTGTTCCAGCTTCTGTTGAGCGTAGACTTTGCAACCGTTGAGTCTGTTCTGCTCAAAACTCCGTCTGCAATATCTTCTTCAGCACCGCACTCTCCTTCTCTAGGCCTTCGATAGTCTTCTGACTCTTCGAAACATTGCCTAGAAGCCATTTCATGCGATCATACAGTTCAGGCGGCTGCTTCGGCAGCTCTGAAAGCAAGTGCAACTCCTGCTCATACTTGTCGATGGACTTGTTCTCACTCGCAATTGCATCACCCATGAGTGCAAGCTCCAGTTTTGCTCGCAGTACATTGTCGGACACCAGTCGCTGAAACGCTGGCTGGTACACAGGCTTACCAGGAAGAACTCGATAAGGTCGACCATTGCTCGACTGTATAGAGATGAGCTCAGCTTGCTCGAGAGCAGCAAGAGCCTTCTCGCCTCCGGACTTGAAAGGTTCTGTCAAGAGCAACTCGTTGTAGCGTAACCCCTCTTTGTCAGCCAGCTCTCGCACCAGAGTCCAGGCTTGTGCAGATGACCACTGCCGACTGTCACTGCCAAGCAGGAGATACATCTTAAGTATCTCTGAGGCGGACTGATCGACGATCTCCTTCACGGCCTTGGTTGGTGTCTCACCAGCCTTGATACGGCGAGCGAAGAACTCCAGGTCTGTCAGCCGTCCGCCCAATTGGCCAATGACAGCGTCGAGCTCTCGTAAATCTTGGCGTCGTTGTGAGGGTGTGAGAGGCTTGACCTCTTCGTTCTCGTGATCCTGCTTTCCAGTGACATGTCCTGGCTCCGCGTCGAAGTCGAGATGCTGAATCACGTAGCGCTTGGCTATTTCTGGTGAGCAGTCTCCCAACGAGATTTGCCTGAAGACTCTGTCCGGCAATGCCTTGGACAGTGACTTGCTGAAAGAGACGTCGTTCGTCAAGAAGATGACGTGTGCGATGTTTGATGTTGTCAGCGTAGCTGCCCACTCGGCAAGCTGGTCATATACCATAGTCGCACCTGGCTCCGAGCTCTTGTGCAGCCAGTTCTCGATGACTACGACCGGGCGTCTCTCTGGGTGACCTTCCAAGTACTCGTCGTCCGAGAGCTTGGCGTCCTTGTCATCCTTCTTGCGGCCTTCCAGTGCGATGCTCTTGAGTGCTGCTGTAGTCTTGCCCCAGATCTTCACAAGCTGGTTCTCCAGAGTCTCAGAGAAGCCAGCCTTGGACCCGGTCATACCTTGGGCTGCAAGGTCAACGAGTCCACTGATGTTGTTGATCCAGCTGAAGACAGGTCTATATCCCACCTGATCTGCAGCTGCAGCGATAGTTGACGCATCACCACGAGCTTCCTGAAGTGGCTTGCAATCAATAGTGAGCACTCGATGAGCCTCACGCTTGTGTTTCAGCGCATGCTCCAGCACCAATTCTCTCTTGCCACTACCTCTCGGCCCTTGTACAACAATGAACGTCTCTGACGACTCCATCAACCATGCTTGAATCTGCTGGATCTCACTCTGCCGATTCTCCCAGACCACTGTCATACCACCGTCGTTCAAGCCTCCCTCTCGGCCAAGAGATTTCACCTTTTGTACCAAATCCTCGCTCTGCTTGATGATCCAAGCAAAGATGAAGTTGTCTTCCAGGTGAAACGCTCTTGTGATGTGGGCCTTGATAGCGATAGTTCGGATAGGGTCAAAGATGACCGCGGAAATGCCAGCAATGAGCGCAACCAGTAACGGGATGACAATGCGAGGATGATTCATGAGCCAGTCTTTGATCCAGCCTGCTCGTTGTTTCTTCTCGTAACTCAAGCGTAAAAGCGTACCACTCTTGCCACCTCCTTCCGCATCATTGACCAGATACCCATGCATGCAGTTCTTCGCCATGATAGCCTTTCGATAGTTCGCAAAGTCCAGATAGGCAAACTTGGGCAGAACCTTGGAGTCCGAAGGCTGGACTATTATGTCAGATAGTTTGCCAAAGGGTCGGAAGAAGCTATACAGCTGCTCTTGGTTCAGTTCTGCTACTTCTGCGCCAGGCTCAGTGGGTAGGAACTCTACGCGTAGTCGTGTCGAAGGACGACGTGCCAGATCTTCTAGCCAGGGCTTTCCCAGTACTCGTCCAACCTGTACAGTCATGAGCGGATTCCACCATGGTCGCGGCGAGTTCTCGTCCAGATACTTTCGGACAGCTTCCGAGATGGTCTTCGAGTCGCTCGTTCCATCATGTGAGAACTTCAGAAACGCAGCGCCTTCACTATAGCGAGGCAGAACTTCAACAACATCGGCCTTTCCTCCGATCTTCGCCTCCTTCAGCGCCTTCTGGAAGGCATTTGCAGGATTGATGACACCGTAGCTGCTACTAGATGGATCGAGAATCTTTGGAGTCTTGCGGCCAACAGGAATAGCAGCTGTCAGCCTGAAGAGCCACTGCAAGTTGGTAGGCAGTATGGAGTTGAAGAAAAGAATGCCTTGCTGAGAGTTTGTCGTGATATGGCCAGTATTGTTGTCGCCGGTATCTCCTGCTAGATATCGCCTTGTGATCCTTGAGGCTGCGATTGAGGTCTGTATTCTGGGACGCAGTGGAGCCGCCGCCGCTCGCATGAGCTGGCCTCGCGGCATGATCACTCTGTGTGACATCCCGATGCCTCACTCGCGAGATGCCATAGCTTTGCGATGCGGCATCTTGCCGATGTTGATGAAGAGACGCGTTGTCGAACAAAGTTCAAGCGCGATCAAGGACCGGGTTTGTCTACACCGGGTGACGTCAGTTCTTGGCATTTGCTCAATGGTGGTGGTGGTAGATTGAGTGAGACTCTTTTGTACGAAGTATGATGATAGTGTAATAGAGTATCTACAAGAGCTATTCTGTAGCGTGTCTGACAGTCACATAAAGCTCAGTCGGCCTTATCACCCAATCATCGATTGCATTTGGGTGATCGCGAGCTCTCACTTCATCGCTCAACTCGAAGTCAAATTGACTCACAATTACTGGTAAAGCCTTCAGCATAGTCAGCATAGCAATGTTCCTCCCCAGACAGTTGCGACTCCCAAGACCGAATGGAAACCACGCCTTGTTCATCTGATCTTTCTTCTCCTTGTCCTCTTCCAGCCATCGCTCAGGCCGGAATACAGCAGCATCAGGTCCAAAGTTGTCTTCATCGTAGTGAGCACCCCACGAAGACATGTTTACCACGTTGCCAGGTCCGAAATGCAGGCCGTTGATCTCTGCACCACCGTCTGGCACTGCTCTAGGCAGTCCTAGCCCAGTCTGTGGGAAGAGACGTAATGTCTCTGTGATGACTGCGTTGAGGTATGGCATAGCTTGGACATCTGCCAGAGTCAGACCAGAAGCTGAGCTGCCTGGCTGAGTCTTGGCCTTGATCTCATCTCTGAGAAACTGCTTCGCTCTTGGATTCTTGCTTAGGTAGAACAACGCAGCTGTCATCGTGCCGCTGGTAGTGTCTGAGCCTGCCACGATGTTTCCACCAAGCCCGATCATGATGTGCTTGTGCTCGAATTGAGATGGATCTTTGTCGTTGGCGTCCAGGAACTGATCAAGCATGCTATTTGGCGCATTGTCCTGCTTCATTTCACCTGAAGCCCGTTCCTGCTTTCTACGCGTGACAGAATCCAAGGTGAATTGCGTCAGGTACAACTTCGAAGTTGCAGGAGTTCCAGAGAGCTTTGTCCACAGTCCAGCGAGCTGATAGTACCACCAGTGCCATTCGACCATAATCCCCACGAGTGTCGCGTACTCAGCGACTGCTCGCACAAAGACCGACAGGTTTCCCACATCCTCGCCATGATCCAATGAACCAAATCGTTTGCCGAAGGTCAGCAGAGCCATAGTGTCGGAGACGAAGCAGTGCGTCCAGAAAGTAAGGTCGATGCTCTTGCCGACAAGTTCTTCCAGTTTGGTCATGAACAGATCGATGCAGCTGTCCACACTGTCTTCATATGTGGAGATGTTACTCATTGAATACTGATGTTGCAGCTTTCTCCTCAGCTCGCCGTGGATCTTATTGCTCGTGGCATTGAACAGTGTCAACTGCCCAGGTGGATTCCAAGCCTCATATGCTCGTGCTTTCTCCAGACCTGCACCATATCCGAAAATTTCTTTCACAACAGATGGATCACTAAAGCTGTATTGACCAGGTGCGTAGCGGACGATCTTTCCATACTTGCGATGTAGCTTGATAATGTCCTCGTTCCAGTGCCCTAGCCAGGCTCGATAGAAATACCAAAGTTTCGTGAAGCGGGCGATTCTTGGTCCAGGCATAGTACGGAGTGGATCACGTAGTTGCAGGAGGCGCCACCAAGAAACGTATGCCGCTGCAATGCAGCCAAGTAGAACCAATGTGAACGCCATGATTACTTACAGGTCTCTTGTTTGAGCGTCAGAAGGTATATAAGCAGTGAGCGGGAAGCCTGAAGCCCTAGCGTGAGCTTCGAACTCCCATTATGATGCAGTAGCGCATCCTGCTCAAACTCTATAATTCGTAATGAAAGCCGAGGGTCAATGGCTTCTCCACAACATTCTTGTTAGGGCTGGCTTATAATGGTCTCAGAGAGACCGTAAAGCTCGTTAGGAAACCAGTCGGGTCATTGGGAGAACAACGTCTGACTTATGCTGATGCTGAGCACAGGTCTGTTTTGCTGGAGGTCACGGATGACAGCTTCTCACAAGAATGCCGAGTCCTTTTTCAGCATGATCAGAACGTGAACTCGTCACCAATTCCTGTCCAGTCCACGCTCTTCAACCAGGTGTCGAGATCGAATGCATCCAGGCCGCCCAAGGCATTGTAATCGAGGTCCGCGGCTAGCTCGGCGTCCGCATTGTTCACTTCCCAGCTTGATGGCGAGGTGACCTGTGCATCTGCTATACCATTGCCTGTGACTGTCGAGACAGCGGTCGGCCTGGCGGCTGTGCCAGCATCGGCGTCGAGTACATCGTCGAGTGTGCGTGTAATGATCTGCGATGCCTGTATGCATACGGCATAGTTGGCCTCCTTCGGAGTGCAGATGTTCTCGAGATTGGCAACAAACACAGATAGGTCGCGAATCAGCTTAGACCGGCTTATGTCTCCTGGTAGACTTCTCCCACCATTCTTCGATATTACCTGCGAGATAAGAGCTACAGCTGGAAGACCGTAGCATAGCATCTGTAGGCCATTAGCATGGACGCTCATGAGTAACGGTGACGACAAGCCTACCACATATGAGTTGTCATGCCTGAGGAAAACAGCTCTATCTCGCACCTGTCCAAGATGATTGACAGTAGTAACAATCTGACTTGCTATCATGAGGGCTCTACCAGTGTAGGTAGGATCGGACATGAGCATGCGGTGTATATGCAGATCGCATCGCATGTAGTATAGGTACGCAATAGCCAGCATGAGGCAAGCTGATGGCTGCACACTGGTATTCCATATGTCCGGACTGTATCGCAGGCTTTGTGGTAGTGATAACCAGAAAGTCTCGCATTGATTCTGGAGAAGTTTCAATTCCTCAACAGCATCCATAGTAAGCTCGCGATATTCATATTCCATGATACTTTCGTGAAGTACACCAGCCATGAGACGCATGCGACACCATGTTGTGCAGCAATAGTTGCCTTGCGAATTCCAGCCGGTGTTGGTAAGCTTGCTTCGTGCGATAGCTAGTGTCTCAGCATTACCCAGCAGCTCGTGATCTTCGAGATCCAGCGGTGGCTGGCAGTCAGAGTAGCGCTTTGCTATGCGAGGCGGCCGGTCGAAGAATTCGGCTAGAGTCTTGTCCCATCGATAGATCGCTGTGAGGTCAGCCTGCCATAAGTGAGTCAATGATGTCAAGCGCGTTATTACTCACACGCCCAGTTTCTCCGCCGACACTCTGCAAGCCAGAACGGAGCGTTCGCGGTAAGCTTTGATTCGCGATGAATTCCCATCATGTAAACCTCGGTCGTGATGTCCCCAAGAGCTCGCCATACATTTGGATGAGAGTCTCCCTGAGCATTGCTATAGAGTCGCATGATCTCGAAAGAGAGCCATAACATAACATCGTTCATGCTGGGAGCCAGTTCGCGAGCTAAGCTCAAACACGAATGAGCACTCTTGAACAAGAGATTCTGCAGAGTCCAGTAATCTTCGTGACCCTCCCCTCGGGGCAAGCCACAGCAGTGTGCTCGCGCGGCGATAGCATAAATCAGTCCTATCATTTCCAGACGAACGTTGTCGCCTGTGAATTGGTCGATAAATGTTTCATATCCAATCTCAGGGTGGACCTTGATGCTGGAAGAAGTGTGGCGTATCACCGAGTCTGCGAACTGACGGGTTTGACTATTGTCGTGTCGCATGAGGGACAACGTTCGCGTAGTTTCGACCAGAGTAGAAGTGGCGTAGGTCATGATCGGACCAGGAACCAAGGCTGCTTGGGCCACTTCCACGTAGTCTTTCACAAGTCCTTGGATGTCGTCGAGGAACGATAGTTGCTTGAAGATTTCCAACACATCATTGATCTGTTGTTCGTGAAGACCGTGGCTGTCCTGGAATTGTGTACGTCGTATATCGGACTCATTACCAGCACGTAAAGCGTTCTTGAAAGTGTTGCCTCGCGCGGCAGACTCCACTACATGCGCTGAGTCCGGAGTCAACTGAGGTGTCCAGGGCGTACTAAGAGGTCTCGCAAAGGTCTCCTGTGATACTACAGGGCCACGAGGTTTGGTCAATGGAGCTGGGTGGTAAAAGCATTGCGACGCTTTGCCACGGTTTGCACATCTCTTGCAAGGACGCTGGTCCTGTTATTACTTGACGAGACCAGATCTACTGATTCTTCTCACTTGATGATCACACCTGATCTTGCCTTTGCGACAAGGCTCGCAGGAGGCCTGTAAGAATGCCATAAGTCAGCGATGTGTCAGTTTATGTGATTGGTGCTTCTTACCAATTTGCCATTGCGCCTGCTAGTCGGCGTCCCGTCTGGCATGGCTGATGCATGCTCGCCATGCGATGAACACGATGTTGTTGTCAGGATGGCAGAAATCTGGACGCGTCGGTGTGGTTTGCGAGACCGGAATGACAATGCCGAGAATCGGAGTGACAAGGATTTGGGAATGCCGCATATCGGAGTTCTCTATGGACCTCAAGAATCTTTCCCTCCTCCTTCGCAGTCGAATACACGATGCATCTTCATCTCTGCAGGAGTCGTGTTATCACGACTGTCGTCAGGAAGCATGCAATGGCTCAGATGCCTCTCACACGAAGAATTTCTCGCCCATTTTTATCAAGTCAAAATCCTCCATCCCCCGATGCAAACACGAGACATTAGCAGAATCATCGCTGTAGGGTTTGTACTCTGCCCGAATACAACGAGGAAGCATACAGCGCTTCAGATGCCTCCCCTACCGACAGAGTTCTCATGTACCCGCGTCGACCACATCAAGATGGGAATCACTACGTTTCTGACTGCTTGAGTTCACTTCAGGACATAAGGAGCTTGCCTCGTATCAAGAAAGTCATGTCGCTCAGGCAAGCCTCTCTAACTTCACGATTTCACGACTTTGAAGCCGCACCTCGAGCTCAAGAGCTTGGTTCTGCCCCGTCCGCAGAGTTAGCTCCTTCTTCACTCGAGCTCTCGCAAAGCCAGCTCCCTCTCCCATACCTCCAGCTGCTCCAGCTCGTATAGGCCTCTAGCCTTCCTCCTCTTCTTCCACTGGACGATGCAGATCCAAGAAGCCTTCCGACGAGATCAGCACAATCACCTCCACGGGGTCGAGTTTCTCGCCGACTATGGTCAGGGAGCATGCAGCAGCTCAGATGTCCCTCCTGCTGAGGAAGTCGTTACCTAAGTGCTTCGCCTTCTCTGATCCATCTCTGTCTTTGCACACTATGATGTCTGCGCTTTGCATGGTAGAGTCAGTGAAAATGATCGGAGAAATTCGTGGAATGGGGTACTGTTCTCTGATCCATTGCCAGTAATCGAAACAGGCCTATCTGCACTCAGCATCGCATAGTCAGTGGAGAAGATTCGAAAAAAGTGGTGGAAGCAAGGTGGTCATCTCTGATTCCTTGAAGAGTATCGAAACTAGTCTGTCTGACGCCTCTAGCGCATGGTGGCTCTTCACTCCGCCGAGAGCATGTCAAACCTCAGTTCCATCAGCTGCTCGTGGATGAGGACTCCCTTCTTTTCGATCTCAAGCTTCTGCAGGTCCAGCAAAAGCTTCGCCTTTCTCTTCTCCTTCTGCTATCAGCTCTGAGCGCCCATTCTCTGGTACGAGCACTCTTTGTGCACACTGGTCTGTCAGCGCCGCGTATGGCATGGTCAGTTGTTAGAGAGCGGAGAAAGTGGTAGAAAAGAGGTATTCTTCTCTGATTCCTTTCCGTTCATTGAGAAAATCTGTTTATTATCGCTTCAAGTTCAAGGTGTTCTCTTTTCTGCCGAGAGCACCTCAAACTTCATCTTCTAGTGCCATGAGCTGCTCGTGAACGAGGACTTCCTTCTTCTCGATCTCGAGCTTCCTCAGCTCCAGCAGAAGCTTCGTCTTCCTTCTCTCCTTCGACTCACCAGCTGCAGCTGGGGCACTGACTTCCTCTGTGACTTGAGGTCGCTGAGCAGTGGCTGACGCAGGGATTTTCCGCGTCTTCTCGGGCTCAGACATATCCTTGATCTCCTCCTTTGATTGCAAGATCTCCTCGTCGTCCTCGTCGGCACAGGATGGTTTCTGACTTGGATTCGTCGCTTTCTCCACAGTTTTTGCTGAACTTCTTGTCTTCTTCCGTGGCGGTCCTTCAGTCACAGGAGCAGGGAGCCGTCTTTTCGCTTTCTGCGCGGAAGCTCCATCTTGAGTACCGCTCACGCGTTGTGGTGTGAAGTCCATGTCATTGATATTGTAAAGAGTCCGGGAGTCAATGGCCGGAGTATGTCCACGTTCTGGATTGTGTTAGCTGGAGATGCAGTGGTACAATGCTGGGGCCTTACTGGTGTTGACAAAGTGGAAACTGAGATCCTTCCCTCTTCTGATCCAGCGTGGACGCACTATGGATCGTTGCGTAGCATATTTCGACTGTAGTTTAGACCTATTCGGGAGGTTAGCTTGCTTAAAAGATGAGCTTCGTGTACTGACCATTGCTTCTCTGGTGGTTCGTCTCTACGAGGACGCGCAGTCTCGTTGCTAGACCATCCAGAGACCCAAGAAGCAGTTGACACTGTGACAGCGATGCTACCTGCGAGTGCAAAGAGACGACGTGTGGGCTCGTACGATTCCGGAGCAAGTGTAGATGTCGAGCGTGCTACTAGTGTCAGTGAGGTTTGCGCTAGGCCATGTTGATGGCGCTTACCACCAGGCCGTGGCATGAGCAGGAGGTCATATCTTGGTGGACTCCATTCGTAGCTGGTTGTGTAGGATGGCGAAACACGCGAATCTTATTGATTGGCGCTCCTGTTTCTTTCTGCACCAGACTCTTTGGCAACCAGTGACTCTGGCGAACGCCTTTCTCAAACTCTGCGTTGCCATTTGTGTATGCGACCGTCACCAAGAGTCCATCATTGTCTCCATAGTCGAAATTGCGCGGGACTTCGACCTGGACTTGGAATTGAGTGGCATGGTTCACCGAGATCTGGTTGAGTTCCCAGTAATTCTCGTGCTGGCCGAAATCTGAATCGCAGGCTTCGTGACCACTCACGCGTATCACGCGGCCGCGGCAGTCCGTGATATGAACCTTGATGTCGTTGGGCTCCATGATGCGAAAGGATGGTGTTATTTGTGTTTCTGTGGTGGTTGCGAATTCGAGATTGAGATTAGGGTGGGCCGATTGGTCATGCATGCAACGCGCGGCTGAGGATGAAGTGAAGTGAAATGAAGTTCACAAAGAGCATGACTGTCATCGAAATATGAGAAATGCTTACCTCATTTTACTCCTTCACCCACTATAAAACCTTCTTGAGTTCGCATCACCGACCTCCAGCCTGCGCCCGCGCCTGCTTCGCCTTCCTCAATGCCCTCAGCTTCCGCTCAGCTCTGATCTCCCGCAGCTCCAACTCGAGATCTTCTTCGTCCTCGTCATCACCGCATTGCGGCTCTGGCACTTTCGTGGAAGGTCGATTCGTGCTCATGTATTCCTTCTTCACTTCCACCAGGTCATCATTGTCTTCCGTGAGGTCAACGACAGCAGACTTCGCAACGACAGCAGACTTCGCAACTGTCTTCGGACTTTGTGCTGGTCTTGCGATCGTAGGTGCCACAGGCTCATGAACTTCTAAAGCTCCTGAGCATGGTGAGTGCTCGCGCTTGATGGGCGTGTCTTGCCGTGCTCCGCCGCGCTCTTCGACCACATTGGCTGTCTCCGGAATTGATTCAACCGACTCAGCCGACTGGAGTGGCTCTTCAGCGCGAGGCTGTGGAATCATGAAGCGAGGATCTATGATTGGTGCTTTGAGCTCCTGGAGACCACCGCTGACTCTGTCCGGGACCGGCGCAGCCTTCTCAATTGTGTCAACTGGCTGCCGAGGGCGAGTCTGTTGCGTTGGCGGAGGTAAGCCTGCCATCGATGCTGTGCGCTTGCGCTGAAGTATACTATACATCTCACCCCAAGTCGGTTCGCTTGACGGCAGCGGCTCTGCAGGACGCTGTGTCGAGGTCCCGCCCGCAGTTGATGCTTTAAAGCTACGCAGTGGCGTGGCCTTCTTAGCAGGCAATTTGATGGGACCGCGCTGCAAAGTAGAGCCCATGGCGCAATCTGCTTCTTCATCACTGCTCGCGCCAAGGTCTACCACAACGGTTCTGCTTGACTTCTCCTGCGGTTTGCCACTTTGCTGTGGTGGCTGCTTCGAACACATCAAAGCTGATGCTGTGCTGCCCGGTGCAGAAGGTCCAGACTTGACCTTAGTTGGACACCTCTTGGGTTTCAGTGTTGACGTGAGGACTGATGCTTTGCTGGGATCTTGCAGTGCAGGCGAGGATGATGGTGACGAAGCTGGCGAGGTACTTCTCGACAGGGTCGGCGTGCGAGCTCGTGGCACTCTTCTTCGCTTTCGTGGATGCTGCGAATGCGGCACGTAAGACGGTCGTGATTGTGCCAAATTGTTCTTCAGCCTGGCGAGTGCTCTCTGCAACCCACCCGGTTCTGGACGACTTCTAGGCTCAGTTTTGGTCGGCTCTGGGACCTCTCTGGGTGCCAGTGGCTGCTGCACTATCGGGACTGTATGGCCTACAATTCTGTTAGCGTTGACCCAGTCACAGTTAGATTTGTACGTCCATTGCGGGTGGACCTGGAACTCGAAAGCAAAGTATTGCCCATACTCGTTCCCATTCTGGTTGCCTCCAAGACGCTCAAAATGCTTCAATGCACCACCTCTGTCAACTTGTCAGCGTTGGTCATCAGCTTCACACTAGCATAAACATAAACTTACTCAGCTTTCGCCTTCATGTTGCCTCGCACAACGAAGATCGTGATCGAACCTTGATCGGCTTTATGGGCTCGCTTCCAGTCGATGGATGACACGGTTGATGGTAGCCGGGCAAGGGGCATATTGCCCTTTGACCTCAAATCTCTGGGTCATCTTCTGCTGACCATTCTTCCGTTGGAAATGGTAGTCGTCGCTGGACTGCCAGCGGTCATTTGCTCTGCTGACACGCATCTGGACTTTGATCGCATTGGCGTCATGCCATTCGAACTTGGAATTGAGGTGGAGCACAACGCTGGCTTCTTCCTTCTCAGCGTCCGGTTTCCGCCTCTGTACTGCCACCCGCGCGACTGAGCATGCGGGCTTATCACCACTCTTGCAATTTCTCAGATCGCGGCTTGTACACAACGACGGATTGTGTGCGATGTTACGTTCAACGTATTGCTCGCCATTTCTGTTTAACGAGATCTCAATACCTGCGTTGTGCCGCATGTTGCTGATGTGATGGTAGTTCTGCAGTGTGGTTAGTTGCTGCTGTTGGTGAGTGGGATGAGATTTGTGTCAATGAAGAGAGAAGTGGAGATCATGTCATAGAAAATGCTGCGCAATGAGAAGAAGGAAGGCACAGTATGCTGCCGAGCAATGTGATACCTGACGCTAGGATGGCAGCGAAGTGAGGCCATATGATCATTACTTGCCACACTGCAAGTGCGTCGTTTGTTCATACTGTACACCTCTATTGGCCTGGCGTCGGGACATGTTAGCAACCACTCCTCCACACATTACTACTAACCTCACTCACCGAATATGGAATGGGCATATATCTGCCTCTTCCGCAGATGCACCGGCACCTCATTCTCTGGCGCGCCCGGAATCTTCTTCTCCAGATTCCTATCCTCGTCGTTAGCATAATGCAACCCCTCTACCTCCAGAACCCAGTACGAGGAAGATAACTCACAACTTCTCAAAAACACACTTATTCAACCCCCTCTCCAGTCCCCTACACTGCCACAGTTGCTGATTATTATTATCCAAACACTGCCAATGCTTCCGAAACTCCTCCAAACAACTCTTATTCACATCATCCAGCACTGAAGCCGCGCATCGCGTGACTTTCCTTCCCTCTTTCAAACAGTCTGACTCTCCCTTGCCGTTGGATTCGGTCTTGCAGTGCATGAAATCGTCATTGTAGGGTTTGCAGCGGGCGCCGATGAAGAAGGCGGCGGAGAGGAGAGGAGCGGACGAGGCGCCGATTTCCTGGACTTTGGGGATGGAGTCGGGTAGGGGTGTGGTGTCGATGAGGACTTGTTGATTGAAGCTAGCACATACTGTTAGTGTGAGGAGTATGGTGAGAGATGACATATGCATACCGTGGCTGTCTGCCCGACATGGTGGCGGTTGTGAGTGCTCAATGGGTGTGTCAATGTCGTGCAGCAGAGAGAGAGAGAGCTTGAAGTTGAAGTGTCAGCCACATCGGGATGAACCGAGTGGCTAAAACGCGATGTTTCTCACAGAGCTTCAGCTTCGCGCGTTGTTGGACATTCGAAAGACAACAAATTCACTTGACGCACTTCTGCCTGTCCATCTCTTCTTTCCTCTACTTGGAATTATCTGAACTACTGCCACACCTCATCGACCATATCACGGCGACTACGAGCCAACGCAGCGGCCATGGGCCTGTTCGACAATATTCCGAGCAACTCCAACTCCGGCGGAGGAGGACTCTTTGGGAATAACAATAACAACACAAACCAGAGCAGCAGTACGACAGGCGGCGCAAGTCTATTCGGCAATACCACCAACAACAACAACGCCTCGACAGGTGGATCGCTCTTCAACACTCAGCCAGCGACAACATCCAGCGGTGGAGGATTATTTGGTTCGCAGCCAGCAGCAACGAGCAGTAACACAGGAGGAGGTCTCTTTGGGTCACAGCCAGCAGCGAGCGCGAATACTGGCGTTGGAGGTCTCTTTGGCTCGAACACTGCTGTTAACACGAATACTGGAGGTGGAGGCTTGTTCAATAACAACAACACCACAAACAATAATGCCGGCACATCGTCTCTGTTCGGCGGAGGAAACACGAATACCGCCAACAACAACACATCCTCGCTGTTTGGAGGTCAGCAACAGCAGCAGAACAGTGGCGCGTCAATGTTCGGTGGTGGTCAAGCAACGAATGGACAGACCCAGAACCAGGGAACGCTCTTCTCGAATCCGGGTCAAAATCAACAGCAACAACAGCAGCAGCAGCAGCAGCAAGGTCCTGTCTCGAATGCCTCTATCTTCAATCCACAGACTGTCTCTGTCGGCGGTCTGGGCCACACGATGACAAACGCGCAACTACAACGCCTGCAGTTCAGCGGCGCATCGACAGTTCCCAACGAGAAGAAGATCTCAGAACAGATCCACACTGTCATCAAGAAATGGAACCCCGACATTCGCGAAGATCCCACTTCCCAGACGAACCCTCGAAGAACCACCCTCCTGCAAACATACCTCTACAACGCCGTACCGAAGGAATACGCCCCATTCTTCTACCCAGATGCCGCGAGAGGTGAAGATGAGAAGAGCTGGGAAGAAGCGCTCAGCCAGAAGCCTGAACTACCAAAAGTCGACGGACAGGAAGTCGCAGGCCAGTCATACGTGCCCATCCTCGTAGTAGGTTTCAAAGCATTAGGTGATCGGGTCGAAACACAAGCGAAGATTGTCCAGGAAATGCGTTCGCGATTGCATGAGATGAACAACTCCCTCTCCGCAGTCATGGACGCACATCAACAGCGCATCACAGTCAAAATCGCAGCTGCGAAGCGTCAACATCAACTTCTCTCACAAAGATGTTTGCGTTTGGCTGTAAAAGTACAAGTCTTGCGAAATAGAGGCTACGCTTTAGATGCACAAGAAGAAGGACTCCGTAAGACTCTTCTGTCTCTAGAGCGACAAGTTACAGATCCAACATTTATCGGGAGAGAAGACGAGATCTGGGCACGGATGGTATCTCTGAGGGAGAGAGCTCGATGGTTAGAAGAAGAAGGAAAGAGAGTCGCCAATCAGGTTCAAGGACAACAGAATGAAACTAAGAGTGCTGGTGTTCCAGAGGAAATCCTAGCCAAAACGAGAAAGATTCTCAAAGATTATGATGGGCAATTGCAGCACCTCAACAAAGAATTGGAGGAGGTGAAGAAGGAGTTTGCTGCTTGGGAGGAGATCAAGGGCAGGAGATGATATGATATGATATGACCCAATCCTGGCAAATGTGATCACGCGTTCTGAGCGAGGCGTTCCGGATAGTGTTGTGAACAGAAAGATAGTCGCTCGCAGTGTAAGAAGAACGATCCGAGCTGATTGATTGTAACAGTCAGTGTGCTGATGAACACTCTTTTCATTCATCCATACGTCCCATCTTCTCCCGACCGTCATCACAGTCCAGTATAGGTTCGAAAAAACCCAGAACTTATTCGAGTCTCCAAGTGTCCTTTGTCCTGAGAGATAGATGATCGCCATCTGAAAGAAAGGTGAACATAACGTAGTAGTATTGGAACGAACAAACGAACAGTGCCGAGCTTTCTGACCCGAGTAAGTGCTCCATGCTCCAGATACACCTTAAGTCGAGAACTCACTAACTTACTCTTCTCGGTACGGTACGCTAGCTCATGACTGTCTTGGAGTCGAAAAAGTCCTTAAGTCACTAACTCACTCTTCTTGGTACGCTAGCTCATGGCTGTCTTGGCGGATAAGTGAGGATAAGGGAAGTGAACGAGATGAGGTCAGGGGCGGCCGCGAGGACGATGGCTCATTACAGGATATCTCTCTGCCGGGCTATAGTATTGATCACAAAGTAAGTCGCAGCGTAGGTGTCGACTCCTGAGTGCACACTGTCATTCTCTCCTAACTCTCTATTGCATGTAGTACATGCGTATTCTATCTATCTTTCTTCTGTTTGTTTGGGGTATATCATTCATTCTATGCCAAATACTGTTCAATCACAGCCACTCCTACAGACCTCCAAACTGATCACCTTGCCCATGATCACAATTCCTCCATCTATGCGCAGAACCCCTCTGCATCCTCGCACTCCTCCTATAATCCAATTCCTCCTTCTCCTCCCTCAACCTCGCAGCCCTCTTCCTCTCCCAAACAGCTCTTATGACTTTCTTCGTCTGTTCTTCCCCCTCTTTGAAATTCGCCCTAGCCAACTGAACAACTTTATCAATTTCCTCCGGCGTGTAAACGAAATTCCACGTACTCATAAACTCACTCTTCATAGGATCTACGCCTGGGACTTTCTCATTCGCCAGAAAAGGAAAATAAATGAGTGCAATGCCAGCGTCAGGATCACGGATATGCCAATCATCGGAAAGATCATGTTTTAAGCGTTTCGTTGGCGGATCTTCCATGAACTCTTGTCGTTCTTGTTTTGTTCCGACCCATACTGTGCAGGGACCTAAATCGGTCATGCTTGTTGCCGAGCCCTGTTCTGTGGCTAAGGTCTTTGGGGAGTGGGCTACTGAGGCTGCTTCTGCGAGTTCCATGTCTTGCGTCACTTCGGCTGTGGGTTCGTCTGGTGGTGGCCATCCAGCTCCCATGGGCCAGCCTTTGATATCTCGGGAACGTGCGTAGCCGTCGACCACCTTTACCCAGTTGTCGGTTTTGACGTCGGCGGAGGCGTCGAAGGCTACTATTACGTCTACGTCTCTGCCTGGTCTGAGGAGAGGGTATATCGGGAGGTTGTTTGACATGCCCGCGTCCATGAGTTGTAAGTGCGAGGCCGAGTGTATGCTGTCTGGACACGTGGCTGGTAGCTTGTCTTTCATTCCGAGAGCGAAGTTTGGGATGACTGCTGGATCGACAGGATGCACTTTTACCAGATCCTCATCCTTCTGTGATAGGACTGAGTCCAGCTTGCCGAAGCCTGCAGCCTTGATGATTGGCCGTATCTCCTTGTAGTAGTGGGAGAGTGTTGCGCAGAATGCAGAACCCCAGATGCCGAGCATGAGTGGCACTCTCAGCTCCGGCAGAGCAAGGCCATTGTCGCGCCAAACTGTTTGACCGCCTTCAAAGCGTCGTCCCATTGCCCATGTAGGGATCCCAGAATTGAGCTCTTCGCAGAAGAACTCGTAAGGTGTCCATTCGAACCACTGAAACCAATCGTAGTGTTTCGTGGTAAAGCGGGCTTCCTTCGCCTGATCGCGAAAGTCTGTCGGTGCATTGGGAATCTCATGTCGTACGGCTGTGTATATAGGTAGAGGCTGCAATCCTTCCTCGGTGTAGTACTTCTGATTGGAAACCTTCAAGTCGTAGTAATCGACGTCAAGCTCGCCCTTCGGAACCATGAGTCTAGCTGCCAGAAGGAGTCCATATACGTCAACGAGGCCGAAATCTGCGTCTGGAACACCCTTCAACTTCTCTACGAAGCCACTGAGCAGGAACTTGTTCGTAGGAGCCTGGTTGAAAAGCGTCAAGGCGGCTGTTGGTGACGCAATATGTAGTCCAATCCTACCCTTAAGGTGATCTATGATGTTCTGGTGGCTAAGGTTGCCTATCGACGAATAGTACAGCGTTTGAAGCCAACAGCTGCCAGAGACACCAGCTGTGTATGTTGCGCAATCAAAGAGTCCAGATTCGTGAGCTGAAAGATACGAAGAGGTGCCCGCCACTAAAGCTCGAAGGCCACCTCCGGAACCGCACATCGCAATTGTAGGTACATCATCAGGATGCACGTCAGTTTCTGGAAGATCAAGGTACCGAGCAAGAGCTCTGGCTGTGTGCTTCTTGCGCTTGGCAAGGAAATCCTTCTCATCGAGGCATAGTTGCTCTGAGACTCTGACTTGAGCGTCCCACAAGATCTCAGGATTGCAGATCGGATCGTGAGCCTCTTCCCAGATCTCCCAACTCAGGGACCATGGTGCCATTGACAGCTCATTCTGCAACTTGGTCAAGAGTTCTGGAAGCTCTCTTAGCCAGCTGGGAAGAACGAAACTGATAATGGTGCTCTTGATGCCAGTAAGATCCACTCCTGATACCGACTCGCCTACGGCTACCAGTTTTCCAGAAGCTGACTGCCATGCAGTCTTCAAGATATCAGGTGTGTCCTCTGCCTCGTCGTTCGAAGAATGACCGGCCCTTTGAGATGGGGGAGCTGGATTTCCCAAGTCGTTCTGATTGACATCCTGTCCGCTTGCTTTGCTATTGGTAGCCCGTTCGAGTTTGTCTTGCAGTCGCTCGCCCTTGCTGGCGGCACTGTAATCGGCTCCCCACGTTGTCCCACTGTCCAAGAGAATCGGTTGACGTCTGCGCTGCCATTCGTGACATCCAAGAATGAAAGATGATCCAGTTCCTAAGCTGAATGCGACCAATCTAGCATTGCTACCACGCAGTACAGTAATTGCGCGATGCATGCTGCTTCAGGGAGTTTTGCATATCCAATGGCAGTGAGGAGAGACGTGAGAACCTGTCGACGAGCGCATGAACGAGAGGAAGAAGTGGACAAGAAAGCGATCAAGACAAGGTGGAAACAAGGTCAGAGCACAAGCTCTTCACTTGTGGAGGTGGAAGTGAGTCCGGTTGTCGCCAGAACCAGGAAAATCCTGGTCGCGAGGCTTAGCGTGTTTGTATGACCGCTGCTGCTGCTCGAAAGGCACGGACCGAGGTCGATCTCACGAGCCATGAGGCTCCACTACAGCTGTTCACGATACGATGTTTACTACCATACAATCACCACCTCAATCCAGCGATATATCATTTGACTCACAGTCTTGCTCTTGGTGTATCGTAGACTGGGTGCGTGCACCACATCGACTGCCATTTGCAAACATAGCCCCGAATGTACATTCGATTCATCGGACTTGTCGAAGCCAGCGCTGCCTGAGCGCATATGCGCTGTGGACGTGGACAGTAGTGGAAAGCAGCCACAATGGTTGCGCAGCGCCATGCGGCCTTCGCAGAAGAGTCTGCGGAGGTGGAGGTGCTGTACGCGAGTCTGGACAAGATGAAGAGCGTGTCGAAGAAGATTCAGGGCTCCATGTCGCGCCTCAACGAGACAGGCAGGACAGTGCAAGATGCCATTGGGCCGATATATGGCAACACACAGAGACTGCAAGCCCAGAACTTGAACATCGATCGAATACTGCAAGCTATCGAGAAGGTCAAGCAGCCACTGGACATGCGCAATAGGGAGGAGCGCATCTTAAGCAGCCGGCCAGAGAAAGTGGGCTTGACTGAGTACATTGCGAGTATGGACAGGACGAATCAAGCACTGCGAGAGCTCAAGACCACGAACCTGCGATCGAACCAGGTAGCGATATCAGAGTTGAGCTCACTGCTAGCGACCGGAGCCGGGAATCTAGAGAATGTCTTCCGGGACATGCTTCGACAAGATTCACAGCCCATTGAGCCGCTCAAGCAGATCACAACGTCGCAGGACTTCCCGCGCATAGCTTCCAGTAAATCTGCGCAGCTGCGTACGATCAACACGAACATATCGAACTATCACTCTCAGGTCGCGCCTCAAAGTGACTTGACCCACGCCGGGAAAGTGTATGCGCACGAAAGAGGCCAGTATATCGCTCTTTCCCTCCAGAATCTTGCTTCGGCAACCCTTTCGACTGCGAAGAAGTCTCAAGCAGATGCGATATACAGGCCTGGAACATGCGCAATCACAACATATGCAACTGGACTGCAAGGCATGGTAGTGGCTGAGTACGACAGCATATGCCCTGTGTTTCAGCGCGAAGAGTGGGGCGCTGTTCTGCGCGCGACATTGCAAGATGCTATGAAGACCTTCACTGGCACGCTTCGTGATCTGGATGTCCATATCCGAGCCCACCAGCTGACAGACTGCTACCTTGGCTACGAGATCATTGATGTAGTAACAAAGATGGGGGTTGCCATTGAGCAGCACACTAGCGAGTTGAAGCAACTCATGTACGACACTCTCAAGCCAGTGCGAGAGACATCCAAGAAGTCACTATCATTCCTACTGCAAGATACACGCAGCAAAGTCAGCCAAATGCTGCAAATACCTTCAGATGGCGCCGCCCTCCCGGTCACCACGGACGTAATGACACGTCTGCAGACCATGACGGCGTACCTAGTACCACTAGCGAGCATCATGCGTAGCTTAGGCGATGGTGGCTGGAATCAGCCAAGCAATACCGGCGACTCTTCATCATCAGTTCCTACTATGAAGTCATTCGATGTTGGAGCCGACGGGAAACAACTATTCGCGCACTACAGCACCGACACAATCGAAACTCTCATCTCTTCACTCGATGCTAAAGCCCGCGGTCTGCAGAAAAGCAAAAGTCTACAAGGAGTCTTCCTTGCCAACAACATAGCAGTAGTCGAGCGAATGATCAGAGCATCTGAACTTGCCACACTGTTAGGAAGCGCCCAACCCAAGGTGGACTCATGGAAGAAACGATCCACACAAATGTACCTCGACGGCTGGAAAGAATCTGCAGCCCACCTCCTCGATGTAGGATTCTCCAGCAAGACCAGGCCTACTAGTACTGGTCAGGCCATGGACAGTTCTGCGATTGTGAAGTCCTTGACGAGCAAAGACAAAGACTCTGTAAAGGAGAAGTTCAAGAACTTCAACACATCTTTCGACGAACTCGTGGGAAGACACAAAACTTACAAAATGGAGCTGGAAGTACGAAGACAATTGGGTAGAGATGCTCAGATGTTCATCGAACCCTTATATGCACGTTTCTGGGACAAGTATCATGAGGTGGATAAAGGTAAAGGCAAGTATGTCAAATATGATAAGGCTCAGCTCAGTAGCATGCTGGCAGCACTTAGTTAGTGTGTTAAAGATGGATAGTGTAGGAGTAGTGATACCCAGAGGTGATATGCATAATGGAAAGTTTATTCTTCACTTGACCTTTGCCCTCGCCCTCACACCGCCAAGACAGACATCAGCTAGCGTTCCATGATAGATCGTCCACTCCACTGGCGATTATTGTCAATAGTACGTCCATGATACGTCCACTCAAGGCAAGCCTGACCTGTACTAGGCGAGACCCCCTTCTCATGTGATGATGAGCGTCGAACTCATCACATGATTCACGTCTGGGACCGAAGGAAAGTAGTCGTTACAACCTTTCTACCATTTGACATTGTCTACGCTGCTGGAAGGACTACGTGGAGCGTTGTGGTCAACAGAACGTCCATGGTACGTCTACCGCAATGTACTGGACCAGCACTCATTCCGTACGTTCATTGGCGCCATCTCACGGAACCGTTAGTGCACCAATTTGTCCACTCGGACATGTCGCTAGCATTTGAAGACTGCTTTTCAGCCTCCAGGTGCAATCAAGGTTCACAATCTGCATTGTGGAGTTGTATCGACCTTCAATGTTGAACTTGAAGCTCTATCTTACATCTCCCTCTAACGTCGCTTTGTAGCCATAATGAGACCAACCAGATACTTTCCCTTCACAGTCCCTCCACCAAGCTCCTTCTCCATCTCCTTCCACAGTCTCTCCATCTCAGCATCTACCATATGTGGTCCAAAAGCATCTACCATCTCTTTCAGACGCGGAAGATCAGCTTCAAACGTCCAATCCTGACTTTCCTCTTCGGGAACAATGACAATCTGATCAGTCTCTCCAACTCTATTCGCCAAAGAATCCATGTGGTCCTTCAATTGCGCATGAACATCTTTCGGACTGAGTTTGAATTCCCAGCCGTCGTCATGATGGATCTTCAACCTAATAGCCCCCGGCTCAAATATCTCCAACGGAAGTGCTTCAGAATTCCCAGCTGTCATGACTCGTTTCATGTACGGTGCAGTAAATGGTGTATGACCTGTGTGTTCGCATAAGACTTCAGAGCCTCTCCACCATAATCTTGCCCAGATATCTTGGAGACGTTCATCGACTAGGATTGATGGGCAGAAGATCATGTAGGCATAAGTTCCACCGGGTTTGAGTTGGTAGTTTAAAGCTTTGAGCCATTTATCGTGATCTGCGAAGTGGACACAATTCGAGGCTATCACCATGTCGATGCCTTCTGCGGGAAGGTCGTCGATGTCTTCTAGTTTCGCCACGCGGAACTTTGCATTGGAAAGGTCTTTGAGATGTTGTTTTGCGATGTCGATGTTGCTTTTGTCTATGTCGGAGATGATGATTTGAGAGAACTTGGCTGCGAAGCGGCGGGAGTGCACTCCGACTCCAGCTCCTGGTTCGTGGACCACTTCGAACTTTCCGCCTTTGGAAGTATGGTATGACCATACACGCTGGAGAAGAGACTCTTGGAGGTGAGGGCGGCCTTTGATGTAGGTGTTCCAGAAGTCTGAAGAAGCTCCAGCCTCTCCGCCAAAAGGATTGATGGTTATGCCAACAGCTGGCTGCAGGGAGCTAGTCTGTGTAGCCATAGCTTTCGGAGGTGTTCGGCTTGTTTGGTGATCGATCTGTTATAGCTAGATATTGTCAGGAGTCAGATAGCTCGAGAATAGTGCGGCCGAGTAGCCAGACTGGAAGAACACTTATGTTCGCCGCTGCTACCAGGATTTGGGATGAGCGGCACATATGAGTTTGTCATGCTGCGCCCTTTCGTAACGGATCTGGCACTTCGATAGAGTAAGCATGCGCGTTACATGCCATATCTCTGCTATCGGCATCGGCTGTTCCCAGTATGAACGATATACTGCAAACCCTCTCAGAACGAGCCTAGCGAGTTGCGGGCTCCGAGCGAATCAAATTGTGGTATGCCATCATTTAGCCTTTGCCCAGGATCAAGTGCCGCGTCTTGCCTGTCCAGGATATCAGAACTTCGTGCTCGTGAACCGTGAACACGGCAGGTGATAGCGGCCGAAACAACTTGCTCGTGGCTTCGACGAATCTAGACACGCCGAGCAATGCGTTCTGAAGCCGCCGGTCAATCGGATTGCAAAGTGCCCGTCAAGGCCATCGGGACTGTAAACCCGAATACGGTTCAGATCGTGACCCATTAGCTGTCTTGCTCAATCCTTGGAAGAGGCAATGTACGCTGCACCTGTTCAGACAGACAGGCAAGCTGTCGAGGCTGGCAGCTATTGAACAACGATGAACGAAAAGTGCCGCTGTTCCCTTGGAAGATTCCACTTGGCCAGGCGAGGCTAGTTTCGACCGGGACAGGTTGTGGATGAGCAAGCTCAGTGGTCAGCCGTCATGCAGGACAATATGCCCAATCCAGTGTGCGGCACCAGATGTTGACATAGAGCCATTCGGGTTACGGTAGACTCCGCGGGCAAGTTAGTGCCGTGCTGAATATCACAATGAGCGGCTAGCTTCGAGCGCGCGAAAGAAAATCTACGCGGATGCGTAGGCATCGAAGTGCCATGTCGTTGGATTGCAGTCGAGCTCGTTCCAGCCAATCGGTGAAGACGAACTCTGCCCTCATCTGGGCTCCCTATGCTCCATGATCACCATGTGAGCTCGACTTGCTGAATGCGTCGCGTCACTCCATCTTATCTTAGTCCGCTAGTGGCTCTGTAATGGTCATATGTGTATTCCAGTGATGATGCTCGAAAAGTGTTGCAAGCTTCAGAAGCCTAGTCGGCGCTGTGCCTGAATATGTTCCTGACATCGAACTCTGCGGAGATCGATACGTGGATGAGTGATCCTGCGCTGTGGTGAAGATGTAATCACTTCAAAGTCGGCTGATCCCCAGCGATATATAACACTTGCCAATGTCCTTCAGACTCTTCCTTCCCCGTGCCCCAACACATGCTCTCTCCACTTGGATGTGGAGTGAAGGACCCGTAGCGGTACTCCTTGTGCAAAGTATTACATACATATTGGAAGTCCTGCATCTTGCAATGAGTCCATCTTGACTGTGGCAGAGGGCCCAGAAAGAAAGGCTTTTGACATGATGGCCGCGAAGGTCAACATGTGTAACTACAATTTGGTTACGAGCCCTTTATTATGACCCAGAACGTGCGTAAGCATGCCCCAAGTGCTTCCTGGTAAATCTGCCAATCGATAGTCAAACGCAGGGTTCATGTCTTTGAAAGGGGCGTACAGGTGAAAATCCGATTGGCTGTAACACTGCCGAGCGTCATTTCACTAAACCCGGAACCTGGAGTCGCATCAAGTCTCCATATTGTTCATATAGCAAGCCATTCCCTCTGCTAACTTATGCTGCTCTCCTCTTCGAGATTGTTGTTGATGCAGAATTGTTGCGCTGGTGAAGACTCGCACTTACATCCATTGGATTTGAAAGTGCGGCTCTCCTCCGCTGTTGAAAGCTTGGCCATTGGTACCTGGCCTGAAATATTTCGTGGAACCAGGTGTTGCCAGAATATATGCGAGGCTACACAGCCCGGAAGTCTTGCTGATGGCTACATGACTGTCCGCTGTGCACACAATCTTGGTATTCGTCTTCTGGGAGGAGGTCATCGCCTCGAACAGGGAACATTGAGCATGCGGCGGACCGGCGGCAGCTTCCCCCATTCGACATAGCTTTGCAGCTGCCATACGGACCCATTGATGCGGCTTCTTGCGGGCGTCATGCAAGTGCAGTGGCCTTCAGTCGCACGACAGCCGCCTGGAGAGTCGAAGTTCTTGTATGCTCATGTTGTGCTGTGTTCTGAGTCTGCCAGATGTGTGTGAATGTGAAGATGAGAGGTCAGAACAGAGTTTAGGGCGCCGTGGAGAAATTGTAGAGGCCAGTTAGGCCAAGCTAAAGTGCAACCCCTGTCAAGTCTGAAAGTCCCCTTTCCTGGTGCACAACTGTTGTAACGTCCAGCTTCTTGCCATCTCGACTTCATCCTCCCCAGCACCTACCTCTCGCTCAAACCAGCTCTCGGCGCCCGGCAACGCCGCATTACGACTCGTGCTTCACACTTCTCGACCTTCCTTCAACCACATCCATTGCGGCGATACCAGTTCGGCGCAAAACCAGCGCGCGAGTGGAACGACACGCGGCATATCCAGTCCGCCGACAGAATTTCCCTGTACGAGGCATCCTTCACCACCACCACCTCCTCCCATTGCGCCTTCTGCACCAGACCGACGCGCATACCGTGAGGAGAATCGCGACTGACACCTGCGTGCAATCAACAGAGCCATTGACAGAAGGAATACCACGTTGAGTAGTTCCAACAAATCACCCCGACTGCACTCGCCATGGGTAAGCCAACTCCTTCTCCTTCATCTCCCAAACACTCATACCGCCAATTCGCGAGCGACGCGCTGCCAGCGGCAAGATACACATAAATTTGGCAGACACCGCGGAAGAGCGAGAGGACAGCTGCAATCATGTCTTCCACATCCACCATGAGCAGCACTACGCGGACTCTCAGCACCAACGACTCGCCTGGCCGCCCAATTGTGCTGTCCACGAACACGGCGTCAATTGGCAGAATCATCACCCCAGACCGGCTCGACATGACAATCAAGGAGCTAGAAGTAACCAAAACTGACTCAGTATTCGACATAGCCTCTCCAAACGGCAACATCCTGCCTCCGCCAGCCCGTGCTTCACCTATTCCAGACTCCGCAGTTCTCAATGGCAAGCCATCTTCGCCACTTGTCGCGACGAGTAACGTTCATCAGAATGGCGGAACAACAGCGCCTCAGACCGTGTCTTCGAAAGACCCAAAGGCGGCAGCACAGGCAGCCACTGATATGAGGAACATTGTGCGCAGGAAGCTTACTGGCTATGTTGGCTTCGCGAACCTGCCAAACCAGTGGCATCGCAAGAGTGTGCGAAAAGGCTTCAATTTCAACGTTATGGTCGTTGGTAAGAAAATCACAGTCACTCGTACTTTTCGAGGAAGGAGCATTGACAGGAACTG
This sequence comes from Sphaerulina vaccinii, assembly GCA_022570795.1. Taxonomy (NCBI): domain Eukaryota; kingdom Fungi; phylum Ascomycota; class Dothideomycetes; order Mycosphaerellales; family Mycosphaerellaceae; genus Sphaerulina; species Sphaerulina vaccinii. The sequence goes on from JAKUDP010000001.1 coordinate 610,303, forward strand.
CAGGTGAATCTGGTCTTGGAAAGTCGACACTCGTAAACACGCTGTTCAACACTTCTTTGTACCCACCCAAGGAGCGCAAGCAGCCATCTCTCGACTTCGCACCCAAGACTGTCAGCATACAATCAATCTCCGCCGACATTGAGGAGAACGGCGTGCGCCTGCGCCTGACCGTTGTAGACACACCAGGATTCGGAGACTTTGTCAACAACGATGACTCTTGGAGACCGATCGTTGAGAACATTGAGCAGCGATTCGATGCCTACCTCGATGCTGAGAACAAAGTTAACCGCATGAACATTGTCGACAACCGCGTCCACGCCTGTGTCTACTTCATCCAGCCGACTGGACACTCCCTCAAGCCACTCGACATTGAGGTAATGCGCCGACTTCACACCAAGGTCAACCTCATCCCAGTCATTGCCAAGGCTGACACTCTTACCGATGAGGAGATCGCATCCTTCAAGCAGCGCGTAAGTCTGCGTTCCACGTGCCCAATCGCGCTCTCAATGCTGACACCACATAGATCCTTGCTGATATCCACTACCACAACATCAACATCTTCGAGGGGCCACGCTACGAGCTCGATGATGAGGAGACCATCGCCGAGAACAACGAGATCATGTCCAAGGTGCCTTTCGCAGTTGTCGGTGCTAACGCTGAGGTCTCAACACCAGAAGGCCGCAAAGTTCGTGGCCGCCGATATCCATGGGGAGTCATCGAGGTGGACAACGAGGAGCACTGCGACTTTGTCAAGCTCCGACAAATGCTCATCCGCACTCACATGGAAGATCTCAAGGAGCACACCAACAACTACCTGTACGAGAACTACCGTTCCGACAAGCTCACCTCCATGGGTGTCGCCCAAGATCCTAGCGTGTTCAAGGAGGTCAACCCAGCTGTCAAGCAGGAAGAGGAGCGCTCATTGCACGAGCAGAAGCTCGCCAAGATGGAGCTCGAGATGAAGATGGTCTTCCAGCAGAAGGTCCAGGAAAAGGAGAACAAGCTCAAGCAGAGCGAAGAAGAGCTATATGCCCGTCACCGCGAGATGAAGGAGCAACTCGACCGACAGCGACAAGAGCTCGAGGAGAAGAAGCAACGCATCGAGAGCGGACGACCAATCGAAGAGAAGAAGGGCCGCAAGGGTGGCTTCTCGCTCAGAGGCTAGAGTGTGCTCCGACACGAAGCGAATTTGGTTTGGAGCGTGGTGTTCATGTTGATGTCAAGCGAGGCAGGCACGATTGCCGGTCAGACAGAGATGCGGTCCCGTCTGCGAGGGCTCGTCTGTACCTGCTGTCGCTTGCGATGTCATCTACAAGGACCGGCTGGAGATTGGCGGTGGCGCTGCGAGCTGGCCTGGCTATAATGTCACTAATTCACATTACCATTGCAAGTACCTCAGCCGGCCTCGGACCAGCGAGCACAACACTCATATGCCACCAAGCCAATGTCGCCCCACCTACGACACTGTCTGACGAAAAGCCTGTTGCCATGGACTGGATGGAATTTTATCGATGCTGTGATACCATGGAGCCTTGTCGTTTCTATCTGCTTCTTGTACTTTACTAGGCTGGCTGACTTTCCTTGTGTTCTTGAGAGAAGATAGCGACGGTATTAGTATAGGACACAGACCACGCTCTTCACCTCCTTTAGCCATCATTGTCACCGGAGAGCGACAACGAACACTGCTTACAGAATGTTTATAGTCCTGCACGCAAGCTCATATGTCATGTGAGCCACCAAGGTATGTCTGGAAAGTCGCACTCCTTGCGTCTTGATAGCGCTGACTTCTCCAATCTGCTTAGTATCGTGGTCGATGCGCAATGTTCAGCGACATCGCCACGGGGTCACTGGGCTGCAGAGTCGGCCGCGCAGAGAACTCTCGAAACACGAGCATTTGATCGCTGCAACTGGCTACAAGAGGCGTTTCGCAGGCGTTCTGCAAAAGCCACATGATCGGCGGCAGGGCGCCGACAAAGGAGTTTAGGCCCGGCCTTTAGCTGCGCTCTCGGCAGCCATTCGGCTCCACGGCATTGGACGAACGTCATTTGTGAAGAAAAGTGTATGCGCGTCTGTTGATACATAATAGCAGCGCGCCTCTGCATGGACGACCATGATGGCAAACCAAGTGCTTGGGAAGATTACCAGGCTGACCGCGATCGGACACATTCCATTGATTGAGAATTAAATACACGCGACTTTACCAGGACTCACCACATACGGCACGCGTTGGACATGGACTACAGATCACAGCGGGAGCGCGAGCAAAGACCGGACGAAACAGAGGAGCATTACGAATCCACTCAAGTGCCAGATCGCGAAGATGTCGAGGAAGCAGAACCCGTCGACCCGTCCAGAGCACTTCGGACCCACGAATCGCACGAGAAGCACAGCAACGATGATGACTCCTCCGATACCTCCAGTGTATTCTCTGAGAGTCGCCATATAGAAGGACCCCGTAGCATACGACGCAACAGCACAGGGCTATCTCGGACAACGACCCGTAACCTCGAACGAGTACAAACCACAGCTTCGACAGTGCTGTCAACGATCAGATCCCGTGTACCAAGAGCACCATTCACGCATCCATTAACGAATCAGAAGACCTACGCGGATGTCATTGTTGAATTCGATGGGAAAGAGGATCCGTATCGTCCCATCAACTGGCCTTTCAAGAAGAAGGCTATCACCACTGTACTCTATGGCTTCACGGCTATGGGCGCTACGTTTGCTTCGTCTGTTTACAGTTCAGCAGTCAGTGAGATTGCGGCAGACTTCGAGATCAGTTCAACTGTATCGATACTGGGTATCTCCTTGTTCCTGGTTGGCTTTGGAATAGGTCCGCTTGTCTGGGCACCTCTTTCTGAGGTGTATGGGCGGAAGCTGGCAGTCTTGATTCCGTACTTTATCAGCGCGATGTTCGCGTTCGGAGGCGGAGCTGCGAAAGATGTACAAACGTTGATGATCTGTCGGTTCTGGCAGGGTATCTTTGGTAGCGCGCCTGTCACGAACACTGGCGGCGTGCTAGGAGACATCTGGTCTGCTGAGCAGAGAGGCGCGGCAATGGTCGGGTATGCTATGGCAGTCGTGGGAGGACCTACGATCGGGCCAATCATAGGCGGTGCCTTCATCGTCAGTGGAGCGGGCTGGCGATGGACGCAGTACTTTACGGGTATCCTCATGATGCTCTTCCTGGTGCTGGATATCCTGATACTGGATGAAAGCTACGCGCCGACCTTGCTAGTTGTCAAAGCAAGGAAGCTGCGACATGAGAGTGGTAATTGGGCACTTCACGCGAAGCACGAGGAGTGGGATGTTTCGCTCGTTGAGCTGGGAAACAAGTACCTGGTACGACCTTTTCAGCTTCTCGCGACTCCAATCTGCGCACTCATGGCGCTATATGCGTCCTTCTGCTATGGAATTCTCTATGCCTCTCTTGCGGCTTTTCCGATCGAATTCCAGGAGACTCGTGGCTGGAATGATCTCGTTGGATCCTTACCTTTCCTTGCCATGCTGATCGGTATTTGCATCGGAGCGTGCGGAAACTACCTCAACCAGAAATTCTATGTGAAGAGACTGAAAGCAAACGACTACAGACCTGTGCCGGAAGCACGCCTTCCTCCAATGATGGGCGGCTCTGTGCTATTCGCTGGTGGTCTATTCATGTTCGCCTGGTCTTCTGGGCCTGATGTGCACTGGATCGTACCTTGCATCGGCATCGCCTTGGAGGGAATCGGCTTCTTCACCATCTTCCAAGCGGCGCTCAACTACCTCATCGACACATTTCAGCGATATGCTGCGAGTGCTGTCGCGGCGAATACAGCACTGCGCAGTGGATTTGCTGCTGCTTTTCCGTTGTTCATATCACCTATGCTACACAACCTTGGCATAGGATGGGGCGTTAGCATCTTTGGGTTCTTGGCTGCGGCTATGATTCCTATTCCGTATTGCTTCTATGTTTTTGGCAAGAGGATTAGAGCTAGAGGGACGTGGAGTCGAGAGAGTGTTTATCCTGATGAGAAGAAGCAGGATGCGTAAATCGACAGTGAAACTCTACTTACTGAATCTGCAGCGTACCGGCGAATTGTTTATAGAGTCAATGTTAACATCAGACTTTCATATCCCCTCACGGACATCTCTCTTCTCACCTTCTCAACCACTAAGCCTCTTGATCTGGCTCCAACATACTCTTCGATAAATGCCTATTTTGGAACGCGCTAGCCAACTCTGAACCCCACCAAGCAAACAACGCGCCTCCTAATTCTCGATCCTTCAGATATCAACACACGTCACAAGTTCACAACCTCACAAGAGTGGCACAGATTTCTCGAACATGGCTCCCGCAAAGACGTATGTTTTCGCGATCACGCGACGCGACTTCGACCACTATCAGAACAAGAAAGGCGTCCTGAATGTTGTCGAGATTCACGCAACACTCGAGTCAGCAAATACTGCAGCCAAAGCACACCTTCAGAAAGAATCGGCCAAAGCACCGGGAGACCCCAAAGTTGAGGTAGATATCCATTGCTAGGTTACATTCGCGTCGTCAGAGACACCTACTGACATTCACAGATCAACGAGAAGGAGACCAAGGATGGTGGCTACGAAGGGTATTGTCGGACCTGGCAAGACAAGCGCGACAACTTCGAAGTCCAGGTGAAGAAGTTTGAGTTGAAGGGCGTGGTCGCTGATGCAGGTGCCAAGGAGTAAGTTGAAACTCCGCGAGCATGCAATGACTATGGCGCTGCAGACTCACGCAGCATCGCCTGCACTGAGAGAACCATTCAGAGATACATGCTCCGACCGCTGCATAATCAGTAGTACTGACATTCATTGCAGCTCTGCTCCAGCCGCAAAGAAGCCAGTCAAGCCTGCCACTGCTGCCGATCCAGCCACAGCCTCATCTAGCAAGACCGAGATTCTCCAGGGCGAGAAGAACTCCTTGAAGGACCTCAAGCTCCTTTTCACAGGCACTTTCAACACTATGGATCGCAAGACTTGTGAAGCCACAGCCAAGACCCACGGTGCTCATATCATGGGACCAACCAAGCTCGCGGAGTGCGACATGATCGTTCTGGGTACGAGAGCCGGCCAGAAGAAACTTGATGAGGTCGAGGAAAAGGGTCTGAAGACCATAAGCGAGGCTGAGTTCATCGAGATGCTGGGAGAGCCGCCGTCCAAGAAGCGCAAGGCCTGAGCGTGATTTGAAACATTCAGCTGTTGGATGTCTCACTGAAATTGCGCCTACTGGGGTTCGAGACGCGAGACAAGCCAGTACTGGAACAGTCGTGCCTTTCTAGAGACACTTTGGCACCAAGATGCTCGCAACGTGGACTTGTCGCAAGTCGAGCCCGATACCTATTGATGAGAACATCATCAACCTTGACAGAGACTTGATAGGCAGCCAGCAGAAGCCGAAACTATACTCTTGTTCGGAAATGCCTCAGGATCGCAAGCTCTCTCAAGAAGTATGGACAGCAGAGAATCAGGCGGAGGCAAGTCTTGCATCCTCTCTATGTTGTAACAGCTCTAGCGTTCCATGCAAGCAATACATTCCCAAACTTCGCCAGCTGAGAAGCATCTGTTGCCCACGTTGTGAGTAGCCGCACTACGACCCAGTCATCTCCTCTCGTCTCCCACAGATAGAACGAAAAGTTCTCTTGAAGCTTCTCGACCAGCACTCTAGGCAGAATAGCGAAGACTTGGTTCGTCTCTGACTCCGCGAGCAGCGCAAAGCCTGCAGCCGTGATCGACTGTGATAGAGTCTCTAGCGAGCTGAGAGTATAAGTCCTCGCGGAAGAGCTCTGCGAACTGCGCACCCATGATCCTTCCCTTCGCCAGAAGAGAGCCATGTTGCTTGATGTAAAACGCAAAGTCTCGTGCCAGTCTGGGATCCTTCACTACAATTGCTTCACCAAGTAGAGCGCCATTCTTCGTGCCTCCGATCCAGAAGATATCTGTCAACTCTAGAACATCGTTCCAGCTCATATCGTTCTTATCGCTAGCCAGGGCTGTTCCAATTCGGGCTCCATCTACGAAGAGCAGTAGATCGTGCTCTTCGCATAGTTGCTTGATAGCTCGGAACTCAGACTTTGTGTATATCGTTCCGATCTCTGTTGCGTTCGATATGTACACAAGTCGAGGTTTGGCCATATGTGGATAATGCCAGTTTTCAGCCAGGGCCTTTCTGATGAGAGCTGGTGTAAGCTTCCCAGCTTCAGGAATGACATTGATGATCTTATGGCCTGCTGACTCAACAGCTCCTGTTTCTCTCGTGACGATGTGGCCTGTACTTGGAGCGATGACACTTTCATGGGGTCGGAGACAAGCTGCTATCGAGATGGCGTTGGCACTTGTTCCAGATGGAACGAAGAAGACGCCTACATCATCGTTCTTGAGATGCCTCCGGTATGCTGGCGCGCTTCTTCGCTGTATTCATCGTTCCCGTAACCAGTTTGTTGAGCATTGTTGCTTGCGATCAAAGCGTTGAGCAATTGTGGATGTGCACCTTCGCTGTAATCATCTAGGAAGCTGTACTTGGCCTGAACAGGAGGTTCAATCATCTCGGGCATGATGGTGAAGGTCCAGTTGTGATGTGGTGTGAGCTTGCAAAACTTCGATGTTGTGTAACGTGTCAGCCGATTCTATGCGACAATGGCATCGGACCGGTGGTCCACTCTACGCCAGAACCACGGCGGCGGTATTCCCGTGACAAGGATCTGCTACATAACGACTCCCTTTGTGAATGGTGACAATGATGCTCAAATATCATGTTATGCAATCGTTAGTATCCGAGTTCGAAATGAGTGCCGTGGGCGGCAACCAGAGTAGCAAGAAAGTCGATTGTGGAGTTCGATCACTAACAACTAAGTACCATGGCTCATTGAGCAGGGGCCAAGCTGAGGTCGTCCACAACGACCCAAGCATTACTACTACACTCAACATGTCCGACAAAGTCCACGTCCAGGCTTAAGCCATTCTGAGCAGTTTCTGCATCACCCTGCTGGAAAGTTTGAATATTGAAAGGTCCAAAGTAATGTCTGTCGCTGTCGCCGCTGAAATCATAGTTCGAGCTCCATCCTCCGGAACCGAATTTGTACTTGAACGTACAGCTGCCAGTCAGAGCGCTTCTTCGCAGTGAGAACGTGACCTCGTAGGCCTGTCCAGGGCACATTTGGGCTTTGGTCGATATCTCACCGCTCCCAGAGCCTGCAAAGTAGGCCTGTGGATCGGCAAAGTCGATCTTCATGCCTGACTGGGAGGTTGCCCAGCCTGAGCCCTTCTGAGAGAAGTCGCCGTTGGGAAAGCCTTGCACGGGAGCACACTTATCAGGTGGTGGAGCCTACAACTTCATTAGTACACCGCGTATAGCCACGATATGGTAGTTCGCTACATATACTTACGTAGCATTGACCTTGAAAACAGTAGCCTGTGTCGCACTTGTGACCACAAGCGCCGCAGTTGTTTGGATGAGTGAGGAGGTTGACGCAACGATCGTTGCATTGATCATTTGGACAAGCGCATGAGCCTCCCTTACACACGGCCTTGGTCGAACATGTTCTGCCACAAGCACCCTTTTGAAACGTTAGCCGCGAAAGACTGTCTGGTAGTGTTTGACTTACACAATTATTCACATCGTTTCCGAACATCGAGGTGCATTGGTAGTTCGCCGTGATGGTATCTTTGGGCAGATCGCCAGTATTGATGTTACTTCTTCCGCAGAGACCTTGTGCAGCAGAGCAGTAACAGCCACATCGCTCCTTGTTAGCGCCGTAGAAAGCGCCACGACCAGTGCTGCCACTGACTGCCCATGCATAGAAGTCTGCGGCCTTGAGGCACGAGAGATAAGGCACATAGCTGTACCAGTGGTCTAGGTAGTCGCATCCGGTCGTCCTCATGCACTGATGAAAGTCATTGTTGCATCCCTCGAATGTGCCAGACTCACAATTGTCGTAGCAGTTGTCGTGTCCATCGCAACAACTTCCGAATGAGAAGTCTGGCACAAAGTCGAACCCGTTTGAAGGACCACAACCATTTGGATTGAGGCCTCTAGCACCAGGGAAGACTTTGGCAGAGAGGTCTGCTGGGGACGATGGGCACCGTGGCGCAGCACCTTCGGTGTAGATGCTCTTCCGCACCTTCCTCGTTGTAGTCTTGCGTTGGAGAGAGTACACCACCATGGTCTTGTTGCTAGAGCCGGCAGTAAAGGAAGTCGTAGCGCCATTAATGCCCCAGACATAGGATTGGCCGGCTTGTGTTACAGTAATGCGTCCTTTACAGTCGACGCCAAAGATCGACGTGATGATGTTTTGTCCATTGCGACGAGTGACAGTCGTGCCCGTCGATGAGCCAGTCAACACCAGAGCTCCAGTCGAGGTCTTCGCAATGTATTGTGGAGTGTTTCCAGCCAGCACAATATCGTAAACACCTGCAGCCGAAGACTTCTGGAAGAAGAAAGCTGGCAGTACAAGTGATTCGGCAGGTCCCAATGCCTTGGCTGCTGCTTCTGAAGTCGGAGAAGGAAGTGGTTGGAGACGATTTCCTGACTGGCTCACGAGTGGCACGAAGTTTGATCCACCAGCTAGGATATTGAATTGATTCGTTGTCAAGGTTGGATCTAACATGCATGGAAGGTCCGGGAGTCCATCTGTTGGTGCCGGCAAGATTTGGGCCAGTGGGGCTGTGCCCATTGAGACGATAGTCGGCAGCGGATCATCCTCGTATGTATATGTGACTGTGAAGCTCTTGTCGCCTGTTGGAAAGTTCACCGCACTTGATGCGAGTGCGGGACTGTCGGTTGTCTGTATGTTGGGCGTGGTAACGACTCCTCCCATATCTATTGTTGCAGTAGACCCAGCCGTGTTTGCAGCCGTCGATGCACCGCTCGTCGTAGTCGGTGGGGTGAGAACGATTGGAGCACAGATACGATCATAGAAGAGGTACGGACTACCTTTGGAGGTCTTGAAAGCTTGGTTGACCTGTGAGGTATAGTGGAGACACAAACTAGGACCAACTGCATAGCTGAGGCATCTCTTGTCGTTCTTGCAATGCGTACCGCATGCTGCGGCTGTCCTGAGGCTCTTGTCGGTGGTGGTAAAGTAAGGGAGCTTGAGGGCAATTCCGGGTTGACCACAAACTAGGTCAGCAGCAAGCGCAGGTGATAGCAGTGGAAGGGCAATAAGCAGAGCCTGAAGATAGCCCATTGTTGCGAGATTGCAGAGGTGTCGTTGAGAGAGTCTGCTATGAGATTGCTGCGACTTACCTTCCAGCCTATATAGCCAGACACAAATGTTTGTGGCGGTCCTCAATCAGGCATTGCATGGAGGAGAGAACTTGTAGGGACAGAAACGCTGCGAGCTCCGAAGCGTACCTCCTAGTGCCTTGGCTGCAGATGTGCGGCTTCTGGAAGGAGAAGCTGAAGAATCATACCGCTGGCTCGACTTGTAGCCACATTCATTTGTGAGTGTCATCAGACTTTCCTTCCCCGGTTTGTAGGTTGGAGAGGCCAGCCTCGGCCAACGAAAGGATCGTCGCCAAGGAGAGGCGCACTCTGGAAGCAATGCCAAGGCAGATAAGGTTCGCCTAAGCACATTCCACGTGGGCGAGAGGCGGCAGCGCCGAAGGATTATGTTCAATCGAGTTAGCTGATATGTACGCGAGCAGCATGACTGGACCTCGCGTGCATGAAGTATCATGTCTCTACCCGGAGTCGTGTATGGCTTCTCCAAAGAGTATGTTGAGCGTTTCGGACCGCGCTGGAAATGTAAACGAGACCAAGTCAGCATCTCGCCATGCTGGCAGGCTTGCGACATTGGTGTTCTTGTTGCAGTGGTCCTCGACAAAGACTCTCGATGGTATGGTGTTTCGAGACAAGCCTCCAGGAGCCAGAAACACAAAGCAAGAGAGGGTGCGAAGATGCGGAAGGCGACGTTCACAAGCTTCTCGTCTTGCCAAGAAGTAAGATGTAAGAAGAGCATCTTCGATCCTCAGCTGTCCTACAATAGCATCCGGTGAGACGAATGCGATGTCCTATCAGATCGCTGGGGCGTGCAACATCAGGAGCAGCGCAACATCTTGAGTCGCACCCATCATGCACTCTAGCTGTCCGCACGAGAGGTCACAACTTGGTCCTCAAGGCACAAGCGATGCTGATGTACAGCGCCCTATGTTACAGGGCCTGGGCATTGAGAGCAAAGCTATGCTTATATGCAGAACCCTAGGTTGCAGTGAGACTCCATATGCTTGGCAGCACCGGTGCTGAGGCACGAAAATTGTCGTAGTGGCTGCATACCGCATAGATGTGTCGCACCACAGCGAAGCCACAATATATGTATCTTGGAAGATGCAGCACAAGATAGGGCTGCAGCTTCAGATCCAATAGTTCTTCTTGTGAAACACATCGTGCTCAGAGGTCATATAAGCATGCTGTCATCCGTTCGCGAAGACAGAGCAGGAATGCCACCTTTCGTTGCACCACCAATCTTTACTATGGGTTCTCAATGCCACTATCCGCAGTACGACCCACGGGCGACAGACAAGGATGTTGCTACTGTTGTCGAGACTTCTGTTGACTCTGCATCGAGCGGACTCGTCGCCGACGCAGGAAAGGTCAAGGTACGTTGATCCAGGGACGTCTCATATAGCAGAAGTACTGATTCGCTGCAGAGAGTCTTCAACTTCTTGTCTCTCTTCGCCTTTTCTCTTGTTTTCATGACCATGTGGGAGGGAATGTTGATCAACCCATACTGGTCGTTGTCCAATGGTGGTGCACCCGAGTGCATTTGGGCCTTCATCGGTGCGCTTGCAGGCGCACTTGCGCAGTCTGCGAGCCTTGCAGAGATGGCGTCCATTCAACCCATCGCTGGTGAGTGCACGTTGCACTATAATAGCCGCGGTAGTAGCTCAAGGCTGACATGCTGTCCTTTCCGTTAGGTGCACAGTACCACTGGACCTGGGCCTTCGCTCCAGCGAAAGTGAGGAGGTGCCTCACATGGTTCCAGGGCTGGGCTGACTTGGTGAGTCCTGCTGTCGAGTGTCTCGCGGTCTTGGCTAATGATCGTGTAAGGTTTGGATGGATTAGCATGATCACATCGATCGCGTTTATGAATGCCGGCCTTGTGCTTGGTCTGGCAAAGCTGGAAAACCCGAGCTATACTGCGACCGCCTGGCACTTGACGCTAATGATATGGGCAATAGTGGTGTTGCAGGCGGCTGCCAATATCTTCGCATATAGCCCTTGCCCGATGAGTAGATCCACAACCGCTGATGAGTCTACTAGGTGGCGAGGATCCCGATGAATGTGGACGGGGCAGTCACCAGTTTATCTGTTTTGTGCCCGCTAAGAGGAGGAAAGTTAGGGAAAGGAAGAGGAGTTTATATATAGAGGAGAAAGAGAAATCCCAGACCATTTGGCTAGCTCCCGCCCTCCCGAGGCCACCAAGATGTCCATTCTTGACTTGGCCTGAATCTGATCGGACAAGCATCGCAATCATGAACACTCTCCAAAACACCATAGTCACTTCATCCTAATTCTGGTGCAATCGGCTCCTATGCACCAACGAGAGGCGTCTGCTACAGATCTAAAGGATGTCGATCGCTGTGTCCGCACCGCCTGGCTTCGACACGACTACGACTGGCGCAACTTCACAAACCATGAAGATCAGAGGATAAGAGACGGGACTGGCAATGGTACAGATCGGCAACTCGTGCATGGTGCCACGACCAGTTCTGGCAGAGCTTGGACAGGTGTGAAGGTGAAGACACTGTCCGATCATGAGTCAATCGAATCGCCTAGTATGCCGCAATAGTTCTACTCGAAAGTTATAAGGACAGACACTCTCAGCGGAATCTCCACTCGCTAAGGTACACGACTTCTCGGCTCTATACGCTCCTGCTTCGCCACTTGGTCGCTGCTCAATTCTTCAGCATGCCTCAAGCATCTACTGGGGTGCTCCCGTGCCAGCATCACATTGGCAACAGTGCCGACTCCAATACCCTTTCCCGAGCAGTCACCAGGGTTGCAGTACCAATGAGTACCATCCTTCAAGAAATTGATGTCGTGGTTCTCGATCCAGAGTCCATTGATCTGGTTGCGGTGCTTGTTGCTGTCCTCGCCGCACCTTGTTCCGGTCATGCGGGAATGGTCTTTGAAAGACGCGGACTTGTCGGGGCTATCGGCGGCGAGTGCCCAGCAGGTGGGCGCTTCACCAGTAACGCGGCTGCCAGCGGCCCAGCCAACGTGGCCTTTTCGCAGACCAAGCCATAGAGCTTGTGTTTGGGTGGATGCAAGAGCAATGCTTGCCAACAGGTGCTGTGGCTTCATGATGATCTATTGCCGAGACTGGGTCAGTTCATGGCATAAGTGTAAATCTGGGAGAGGCGAAAGCTCACTTTCTGTGTCTCAACTGGTGGCGTGGAGGGTGTGGTGCTCAGATCGCTGGAAAGCTAATGCTCCAAGGCCGTTGCTCTGCTCCGGTCTTACAGTATATGCCTTACTCCAGACAAGGCACTTCACACTGACCGAAACCAATACGGACTCTATTACCTTTCCGAAGGATTCATTTCCAGGACCTGTTCGACTCCCATACGATGCTCCGACGAAACAGCTAGGCAACAGCATTGCTCTATTTCCAATGCCTGCCACGAGACCACACCACTGCTAGACTTATGCAGCTTCAAGAAGGACTTCCTATGTTTGCAGGGACCACGCTTTCTGTACGCCCGCTAAGTGCACATATGGTGCAGTTCCTTGCACTGCGAACACGAGACGGCAAGGCGCAGCGTGCTACCGACAATTTCCCGTTTGCGATCTCGATGCATCTATCAAGCCTGGGCCCAAAGTACTTCCACAGTATCACTTCTCCGATGCCAACACATATTCAATGACACCAGTACTGAGTCCGCGCCAATTCTTCCTAGCCCATGCGTACCACGTAACGCAGGCGAACAGAACGCACAGCACGAACAACGGACCTGCGTAGTTCATGTTACTTGCTGTGACAGGCAATGTCTGTGGGAATGGCAGAAATACTGCCACGTATACGGAATGGACAAGCGCATATCCGTTGACCCAGGGACCATATCGACCCAGGTTCCATGTGCCTAATGTCAAAGTCGATCCTTTGTGCCAGCGGGTGTACAACATACAAGCAATGGCAATGCCGTACGATATGGTCAGTACCATGGAGGTCAGCGCTGCCACCGCTCCAAGAGCCGCTGGAGAACCAAGATTGAGAAGAGCCAGTAGCATGACCAACACAGTCGGGAGTAGTACAGCCTGGACCGGCACACCGGACCTGCCGCTGACATGTGCGAACCAAGGATGGAGTCCGCCGTCTCTTGCCCAGGCCCATGTCAGACGAGAGACTGTCGTGGTGCTAGCAATGCCCGCGCTGAGACACATGGCAGTGATCAAGCTGATCAGTGCTGTAGTGGCGTGCTGCGAGCCCGTGACATTGTGAAGTATGACGAACATAGGTATCGACGAACCCAGAGCATCGTCCAGCGAGCCGGAAACGAACATATATGGAATGAGAACGATAGACCAGAACATTGCTCTTGGTACCGCATCTCGAGACTTCTTGGTTTCCTCACTCATGTGCAGGCACCCGTCCCATCCGGTCACTGCGATCGCAATTAGTCCTCTCTTCTGACAGGATTTGTACTCAACTTACTGCCCCAGATGAATGCCAGCATTCCTACGTTGAACGAGACGAAGCCTTCATCCCAGCCCGAAGACGTCACAAAGTCTGTGAAGACGTACTCCGCGCTGTGCTTCTCTCCCATTGTTCCGAAGATCACAATGATGACCACGAAGAGCACGACGTGCAGCACACTTACCCCGATCTCGAATACGGAACATGAAAGACAACGAAAAAGTCTGGTGTAAGATGATACGCTCGCTGCATGGATAGGTCTCGACGCAGTCTCAAGATCCTTTCTCTGCTCTGCCCCTTCACAACCATCTCGGAACTCTAGCATCATCATACCTAGCCTCCTCTACCTTGGCTTTCTTCCACCTACTACCCATATATCCCTGCTCACAAGCACACTTGGAACACACGTCATCATCGCAACCTGCCTTATTGCAGATATACCACTGATTGCACATTCTCTCACCACAGTTCGAGCATGCAGAGAACCAGTGTGTTTCGGTTTTGATTAGTTGATGGAGAATGAAGACGCGACAGGTTTTCTTGTTGGTATCGGACATCGTTGGCTGTGTCATGATGTGAAGCAATGTATGTGGTCGTAGGTAACCAGTAGCTGTGGCTTCAGTGTTTACTTGTAGTTGGCGATCTCGTTTAGGAGATCGTGTAAGATGGCCGTCACGTAGTAGCTGTAGATTCAGCAGGAACTTATATGAGCGGTAACAGTGGGTGTCTTGTACACATTTCTTCTCGTCTTGTTTGGTCTCACGTTGTGGATGAGACATAGTTCAGTCGCAGACCAGTGAAAGGTTCGAGACTGGGACGTAGAGGCTAGACATATAGGAACGTGGTAGAGCCATAGTCGTCTCAGACGTCACAAAATCTCAATGACCTGTCGCTCCTTGCCAACGAAATGCTGCACTTCTTCGTGACCACGAGCTTCGAAATTCCCGACACGCACAAATTGAGACGTTCCATCCTTTTGCCTGACCAGCAGCCCACTGCAGCCTGGTTCGCCTGCATACATTCGATTCTCAGCCACGAACTCGAAGGACTGCAGCGGAAGGCAGTAATAATTGAGTCGGTCAATGCTGGAGAATGTTGTCATGTCCTTTGGACTGCCCAGCTCGCGCATGATGATTGAGAAAGCATCGCCAAGCTCGTCGCATTCATCAGCTTCGTAGAAGGCGCTGTTGAAGTCCTCTCCAATCTGATCCAGGAGACTTTGAGGAGTTTCGATGACTTCGTATCGATCATTGGCTTGGTCGAATACTGCAATGGCGCCGTTGTACCAAGGTAGAACAGGTATCAACGACGCGCTCAAACTTAGTATGCCGCCCACTACTTGGCCGTAGATGTTGCTGGAGTCTTGCAGATCGATCTTCACGTCGCATACATCGCAAAGGTCTTTGAAGCTTGATTCGACAGCATAGTTGCGACGATGCACGAATTCCACTTTCCCTTCGACTGAGCCCCACGACCACGTTGGAGCACGATATGGCTCAGGTCTGACAGTCGTCTCGTATGCTTTGATGCGCCAGAGAAGCTGAGATGGTAGCTGCGATCTCCAGAGGCCCGCTACGTATTCGTCCTTGAAATCTTCACCGTATCTCTGAGCTAGACCTCCAATCGCGATCATTCGGTCACCCATGAAGGTAATGCCGGTAGCGCTATACGTCTCGACGATGTACTCCCAGTCGACGTAGGTTGGAACAGTCTGAGCGCCTCCAGTCTTCATCTGTAGTCCCTCACTCAGGTCAAACCAGACCTGGGGTACCCATCCTGGGAACGTTTCGCATGCCATTCCTTCTATGCAACGATACCAGACCTGTTCTTTGCCTAGTATGAGAAGTCGAGGCGCTAGCTCCAGTTCCTGCAGTACCCAGGCTCTAGTGACAAGCTTCGAGTTCCTTGTGTCGGGATGATCGAACCCTTCGTTGATTATGCTGTACTCCATGGGCTTTTCATTGTTCCAGGTAGCCATGACTGAGGCAGGACGGATCAAAGCCTGGGCACGCTGGAGAAAAGATGGCTCGGAGCTGTTAGCCGCGCCTGCCAGTGCGATGTTAAGGCTCGAATTCCGATACACTTGACACATCTTAGCTGCTTCTCGCTGCCAATCGTCTTTGGAGTCTTGGATAATGCATAGAGAGTCGATCCATATGTAGCCAATGCGTAGTTCTCGGGCAAAGTATATTGCTTCTTTGTAGTTGGTGGGCAAAACCGCAACCTCGATGCCGGCCTGGAGGGATGCCATATTGCTACTAAGCAGTTTCAGTGGATTCGTACCGCCCCAGCAGTGTGAGATTGTGCAATATGACTTGCCAAGGTCAATTCCCGTGGCGCCGGTATCTATAAGCGTGATCTGTTGGGATTTATCTGAGCTGCCGATGCGCAACAGTCGTGTGGGCCTGAAATCTCCAGCCAAGTCCTTGCATCTTTTGTGTTCGATCTTGCACTTCTGATGCCAAGACGAGACAAGTGACAATAGTCGGGAATCCCTCAGATCGGTTGGCACAGTCCACTCTCCTACACTTGCGGAGATGTCTGAAGTTGGCCAAACATAGAAGCCCCAGACGTCAGACATGCCAGTCATTTCGCTGTCGTCCTCATCTTCGTCTTCGGGTTCTTCATCGCTATTCATGTTTTCAGCTGGTACCTGCTCGACTGTAACCTTCAGCCAGCCATCAGGAAGACCCAGAGGCGGTGTCAGATACATCTCAAGCTGGAATTTCAGCTCATCCCAGTTTGTGAGAGGCTCATCCTCGAATTGCCTCGTTACAGTTTGGCAGATGTAACAGCCTTCACTAGCCGCTTGTCGAAGTGCTTGCGGCGTTGGATGATGTGGTATTCCACTTCGCAGTACCTTGGTGCCGGAGAAAGCTGAACGGCATTGATCGCAGACGCCAGATGCCATAGTTCCGAAATGTGAGATCCGAGAATTGGGAAGTTGTAGCGCTGTGCATCCCGTGGTCGTGTGAGGCTGAAGGTAGCGAGTTTCCAGCGCTAATGCAGGCTTGCGCCGAATGGCCTATCATACCATCATGTTGTCAAAAGTCGTGCAGACGACCTAGAGTATCGAAAGTCTCAGATTCCGATGTTATCTTAGGTATGATATACATATATGCACAAGTCCCTTCCCATGACCTCTCTACAACGTAGGCGCATTCTCCGCACTCGTTGGCTCAGCAGCCATATCAACTTCGGCCTGCCCACCTGTCGGCGAAGGAGACGATACTGTTTGTGTGTTGCCTGCTTTCTTCGCTAACCTCTTCTCTTCCCTCTGCCACACCCAGACAGGTCTCCCGGTCTTAAGTTTGACGTCCCTTAAGATCTGGTCCTTGATATCAGACAAAACAGCTTGACGATCTTGCTCCTGCGCACTCTCAGCGACATCAGCCTCTTCAATTACTGCTTGCTCTTGCTCTTGTTCTTCAGCAGGTCGTATCGAAGCATCCCAGTTCGCGGCTCTTGTCTTCCACATATTTGCTTTTAAATCTGATACACTTTCCGCTCCTTCTTGATCTGGGACTGGTGCAGTATTTCTCACGAAGCCCATGTTCTCATGCTGGACTCCTGTAGGCCACATCTCCGCATATTCTGCATCGAGAGCGTTGGCCCACTTGACAGAGATTCCTTCCGAGTCGAAGATGGGTGCTGTGACAAGTTTGATGTCTTTGGCATTTGCTCGAAGAGCAGGGTTCCTCTTGCCGAGCGTAACACCTTCTTGCGCAGCGAGTACGGGATCGAGGGATGAGGGATAAGGTTTGATGTATTGTCTCCAGTCGATCGGTTCTGAGGTTGCGGAGACGTCGTTGCTGTCTGTTCCGGGTGTCTCTGGTGCACCTTGTGCCGTTTCTTGTGCAGTCATTTCTCCGGTAGCCTGCTCCTTTGCAGCCTTCACAGCTTCTGCAGCGTAGACCATCTTCCTCCTTTGCAGCTTCGTCTGGTCCAGAACTTCTCTCGCTTTCCGCATCTTCTGATATTCCTCCTTTCTCTGCTTGGACTTGATGTTCTTGTCCACGCTCCTTTCGCTGTGCCCCTGGATCTGTGCTTTCAGTTCTGCGATCCTTCCCTCCAACTCCGCCATGCCACCCTTTTCATAGCTCTCTGCTAGTCGGCAGATCTCATCGACAACCTCGTCTGTCCTCGCCTGTACCGCAAGCTCTTTCTCATTCACCAGTTGGATCCCCTTCTCCTCCTGCCTCAACAAGATGGCAGCCAGGTCAGCGACACTATTCGCCTTCTGGTCCATAACCATCCTGATCCGCATCTTCTTCTTCTCCCGCTTGATGACATCGAAGACGGTTTCCTTCTTGCTTCCACCTCGATCTTCCAGTTTGGCCTTCCTATCAGCGATCTGCTTCTCCGTGAGTGGCCTCTTGATCTCTTCGGTCAGTTCCCAGTTCGTCTCATGGAGGACACGGTATTCCCGCAGCTTCTTGAACAATTCCAGGCCTTGTCGTTGATTGGGCACGGAGACAGTGAAGAGTGGTCGCCAGATGTCTTTGCGCAGCTTGGGCGGATTGTTGTTGGCGCCCACATCGGCCAGTTGGGACAGATGCGCTTGTCGAAGTGTTCGTTCCAATGAGTAGAGCACCTGGTTCGTGCGGATGTTGCAGTACGCGTAGATGTGGTGGCCATGGTTGGGAGGCAGTGACCGCACTGCGCGTGTGCTTTTCTGCATGATGATGAAGACTGTGAAATGTATGTGTTATGGTCGTCGATATGTTGACTCCAATGCCTCAAGGACGAGATGGGAGTGGTTGTTCGAGAGACTCCCGAGCTCGCCGCATTTCTGACCACAGCTCATCTGACAATATCAACAAGAAAACCACATTATCCGTACATTCTTCTCTTCCAAGTCTTGACGACTAGATCTCCTCTCTCTGCGCGAGCATGACGACTAGCACCCAAGCTTGATCTGGGCAGGTCTGACGGTCCTGGTCCAGGACTGTACTAGTTCTAGGCTTCTTGCCTGACATGCAGCAAGTCTATGGACGAGAACTATCATCTCATCTCTCTGAGGTCTATCATTCATGGGCCATAGACACATTGACAGCCGCCCTGCTTGATCTGGTGTACAGCGCCTGTGCAGTCTGGAACTGCCATCCTGCCCTGTGGCTTGGTCATGCCACCGTCAGTTCTCCAATCAGGATATCAGCTTGATCGTGACTCCGATGATGAAGGTGGCAGTGGCAGTGTCTGCACTGCCCAGACCAGGCATGGCACAGGATAGCAGCTTTATAAAGCGGTTCTCTTCACTCCTTGAAGATAGGACTAATTGACCCAGAAACGTACTGAAACCCCATGAATAGCCCTAAGCTGAGCACGCGTGGTATGGCCAGAGCTGCTAGCACTCATTTGATGTCGAACACTATGCTGATGTGTCTGTAGTGGAGTCGCCGCATATCATGGATGCGTCGAAGCTCGTCGAGTCGTGGTATGGTCCTGGAGCCGTGATCGGCTGGATCTTGTTCTGCTGCTCAGTCATCGTCAAGTGGACATTGAACAAGAAGACGCGACAGCTTGATATCGTCAGCAACGATCTTGTAACCACTCTTCTCTTCCCGGCTGTCTCTGCCGGACATCTGGTCTACCAGATAGCTGTGTATCCTGCATCACGCTCTCGCATTCTCACGACTCTGGATCCGGATCTTACTCCAAAGGTTGCAGCGATCGAAGCCGCGCTCTGCGTCTGCGACGACTTTTGCTTCATCGCTCTCCTGCTATCGGCTCTCGCAATAGGAAGATCCCAGCCGAAGAGATTCATGGTTGTAGCCGCGGCAGGTCTGCTCTGCTTTGCCGGAGAGGCTACTCTTTTCCTAGGATCACAATCGCCGGCACCAGAAGACCTGAACCTGAGCCGGCCGTACTTGTTCACTAGCAAGGTTGCAAGCTTCTTGGCCATTGTCCTGCTGGGAATACTGCTGGATATGGCAGTGGTCTCATGGTCGGCGCTTACAATAGGACGCAAGGCAAATAGATCCGCCGCGGACGCCAATGCCCATCGCCTTGCGAACATCAACATTCAGATCGCCAGACTAGACGGAGACAGACAAGAGATGCAGCGACTCCAAACCGAGTGGACGGAAATTGAGGCAGAAAGAACGATCGCGATCAGTCGCTGGCCAATGATGGCCAGCTTACTGGGAACAATACTTATGCCAATCAACGTCGTGGTTCTCCTCCTGTCAGCGAAGGACTCGCCCGTCGTGGGACTACCCAATCCCTATCGATGGCGACTGGACTTCCTCATTCCACGAGCGAATGCGTCCATTACCGACATTGACCAAGTCGTTGGCATCGCTGTCGGACTCGGAACTTTGATATACAGCTGTTATGAGGCATGGAGATCTCGACGACAGACCTGCGAAACATCATCAATTGAGTTGCGACCACTTGCTCCTTCATTTCAGCGGTTGCGCTAGTAGCAAGGCACATCACTATCATGGCAGCAAAGACATATACTTGCACAATGAGCAATGGGTTATCCAAAATTGAACTACGGTAACGTGAAAGTTACGCCGAGCATTACCAATGAATGCGTCCCGCCACGTATACAATAGCGATATTGCAATGACTCTTCGATGATTTTTACCTGCTGCTCATTAAGAAACGACTCAACAAGCGAGCACTCTGCGATGCCAAACATTCAAGATCTCCCACCGGAGTTACTTCTCCAGACATTATCGTACCTGCCTGCGCGACACATCCAGAACTGTCGCGGGATAGATCACCGCACGCGTGACCTGATCGATAACAAGGTGAGCAGAGTGCAGAATAGAAGTGATAGTCCGGGCTGACGAGTATTGTAGCGCAATGACATATTATGTCTTGGTCCTGGCATATCACGTTCGAAGGACAGGCTCGGTCAAGATGTCCAGCAGCTCTGCCTGTACCCGACTGAGACCGTGGAGGACGGAATTCCGATAGCCTTTATCAACGCCGCCATCGGTTTCATCAATCACTATGGCCTTACTGAGGCGATCCATGATCGTAGAACGGTGGCTAAGAACATGCTTCTGACCTTCATAGAGTACTGGATCTCACGGGTGGGTCAAGGTTGGCTCGATAAGCACCAGACGACCTGTGATCAAATCCTGGACTGGGTTACGATACTTGTAGATGTGCATCCGCGTTATCCTTTCTACATTCGTACTCTCAGTTGTTTGGACGTGTATTACTCGTGGATCAGCCTAGATAGCGAGGAGCAAGCGTGCGCTCTGCTTCATATGCTCTGGTCAAGGCCTATCTTATTCGACTCCGCACTCTCCAGAGCAAGGACTACACCTCATGACAAGTGCTATCCGATGCACTACATTATCAATGATGAATTCCTTCGCACTCTTGAGCTACCGGAGTTGCCACTGGAGTGTCCTTACAGCTGGTACCTTGGACAAGACGCGAACACATTGATGAGAAACCTCGAGCGTCGCGGGGTGTACACTATCAGCGCTACACAAAAGGCCGCTATTCTTGAGGAGACATACCTGGACATGAAAAGGTCACCGCTGTCTCCCAACGAGACGCACTTGGTACAAGGCTTCGCCTGCTTTGCATGCAATAGCCCTCGATTGGTCGCCTCGTCTACGCTGCGAGCACTACTTCGAGACTTCCTTGTGGAATGGCCAGCTCCATCAGGCACCTGCCCATGTCCTACCTGGTTGGACAGCCTTCCTATCAGAAAGCAAGTGCAATCACATGTGCAAGCGCTTTTGGGAATAGATACTCTGTCGAACTAAGGCAGGCCTTCTCGCATCTTCCATATGTCACCACTGGAAAGTGAACGAGGCGATATTCAGGCAACATGACGCTGCTCCACTTGTGACAACTCACTTCACGACGCGAAAGTGAGTGAGACGACATTCGCGGAGCAGCGACCGATTCTCCACTTAAAATTCGCACTTGGCGTGACTTCCATTGCTTTCCCAACTTCTTCATCATCAACACAGCAACATCTTTCAACCTTTCCATCACATACCACTAGGAGCTTCTCTCGACATCAATCAACAACCACGCCATCTACAGTCCAACCATGGCAGGCGGCGAAAAGTGGCGCAAGCGCAGAGCTGCGAAGCAGGCCGCCGCGGCAGCAAGACCTCAGCCACGACCACGCAATATGCTTATCAGCATGCTGGCGCCAGAGTTGCAGCTCGCTGTGTTGTCGCATCTTCCAGTCAAGCAGATTCAGAAATGCCGTGCCGTCAATCGATACATGCGCGACCTCATCGACTCACCCGAAATCAAGACAATTTGCGCCCAGCCAGGCCTCGCCCAGGCGCAGAGAAGATTCGCGAAGTTCATGGAGACACATGTCGACTACGATGTCGATGCCGTCGACGAATTTGGAGTCCCTTGCGGCTTCCTCGATGCTTTGACTGCATACACAAAGCTGCGCGGCATTTCCGAGGACTATTGCATGGAGTACGTGATATTCTTCGATACCTTCTCGCGTCACTGGTCTTTGCAGTGCCACAAGAAAGACGGGACGCAGCCACTCGTCTCCACAGACAGCGATACAATAGTCACGCGCCGCGCAGTCGAATCTATTCATGATCTGCACATGCACCACAAAGGCATACCTGGACAGAGCCTATCTGAGGCTCAAGTTGCGCAGCACGTGGCAACGCTTGGAGAAGACGAGTCCCTCGCAACAATGAGGCTGTCCATCAATCAACTTGGCCCTGCGATCATGCAGAAGGTGCTCGATGGAAAGCTAGACGATGTTCCTCATCATCAACAAGGAGACTATGTTGACTGTATCGCATACGAGTCGCCATACGTCTTTAGGCTCGAAGGAAAGCTACGAAAGCTTGGCCGCCAGCATCCCAGGTGCCACTTGGTGTGGGGTGGCGAGCCTCTTGAGAACGAGACGTCCGAGGAGAGAATGGCGCGCATAGAGGCAGCTCACGAATTGACTGTGCAGGAGGAAGAGGCCACATGGAGTGAGGTACCCAAGAAGCGAGCTTTGAGGGGGAATCATCTCTCTGATATTGAAACTCAGCGGCCCGACAAGCGTTTCTCCTTGGCCGAGGAGAGACCCAGAGTCCATGACTACGAGTACTTTGGCTATGATCCCGACGAGGTCGACGAAATCGGACCCAAGCTACGAACGAAGTTGGGCCTGCCAGAGCTACCAGCAAGCTTACTATTTGCCTACTATGCCCGTACGGCTCGCGCAGCGATCATGATCAAGGACATGTTGGAAAGTGATCGTAAGATATCGCAGCTTGAGCGTGCGGCAATGCTGAATCGCATCAACGTTGAAGCGCATCTTTGAGAGCCTTCAGTACAGTGGCGGAAGCGCGCGTCTCGCATCCACGCACGCCGACTGCGGCAGTCGAGATGCGCTGAGCCTAGTGTCAGAAAGCTGCTTCGAATCGGAGAGCGTCGACATCCGTCACGAAAAAGCTCTCTGCCGCATCATGGACACCAAGCATCCGAAGGCGACGACCGCAAAAGACTGAGATTGAGAATGCGAATCGAGCACGACTGCTTTCTATGCCGCAAAGTCGGTAGAAGGCAGATAATTCGACATAATTCGGATACTGAATTGGGACAGACCAGTTCATACAGGCTTGGTACCTAGCAGAGGACATTGGTAGAACGAAGGAAGGCCTCGAATGGATATTTGGCTGGTGCACCGAAAGAAGAATGGCTCCTTGTGCATACACTGAAGCATATCGTAGACCTGGAAACTCAATGCTTAAACAATCACCGTCGTCGCATCAACCACAAGGACGCCAAAGAGGCCACAGCAGCGCCAAGCAAAACTCCTGTTGCAAGTGACAGATACTGCGCATTCTTGGACTCCGGACGTTTGGCAGATGCTGCCTTTGCCGTCCCGCCCGGTTTCTGCCCGCAGACCACATGCAAGTCCATGACCTTCCTGATCGAGTCGTCTCGCATGTTCCGTTTGATATCGACGATGAAAGACTGAGTATCCTCAAGACTCCAGCCCAGTGCTTTCGTGAACATGGCTGTCGTAAAGCCCTCCATGCCAGACATGGTGCTAAGCATGGTCCTGGCTCCTAGAGCACGCTCCTTCGGATCGGTCATCCAGGTACCCCACTTGTGTGCGAAGACTTTGTCATTCACATTCTGCAGTCCTGCACCGCGCTGGAAAGTGGCCAAGTGTGGTCCTAGCTGAAGCTGTCGTCCTCGCTTCAAAGCAGCCTGCTCCATCAATCGGGTCCATCGAAAGAACGGGAGGAGCTCGTTCGGATCGTCAGACATTGGTATCGTCTTCCCATGCTCATCAACCATATACTGTCGACACAGAGAGAACTCCTGGTGCTCCACCCAACCTCCTGGCGCCAGATACCTGACCAACTTCGCCATGAACTTGTCCCAATCTTCAACACAACCATGCACCAAGCTCAGACGTATCAAGTCGAAGTACTCTTCCGGGAACGGCCAAGCAGATTCCATATCTTGTGTGATCCATTCCACGTTCGCTGGCTTTTGCTTTGGTTGGATAGGACTGACGTCCATGCCGACAATCATGGCTTTGGTATAGTCTTCTGCCATTTCTACACACCATATTCCACTCCCACAGCCTATGTCGAGTATGCGAGGGCTTTCCTTCGTTGCTGGCAGAGGAGCGAAGTGTAACAAGCCGCCTTTGACTTGAGTCAGAATCCAGTGCTGTTCATTGAGACGCTGGATTTCAGGCTCATCGTTCGGCATGTAGTAGTGTCCGAGCTCGCTCGACGCATATCGGCGACCATTTTCGAAGCTCCATTTGTAGCTTGAGCTGCTCTGAATATCTATGTCTTGCTTGCTGATCTGTGGTCAGTGAGAGGTGTTGTACATGGCGTATTGAGAAGAAGCTTACAGTTTTTCAACATCCACAAGATTGCCGCCCGTCATCGTGTATCTGCTGCAGTAGCACGAGGCACAGGTACGACGTAATGCCGGCTGTGTAACTCTGGTGATTGACAGGGAGCTTGACAGGTCCTATACAGTATCCTTTTCTCTGCCAGCAGCGATATCCGAGGAATGAAATTCAACAAGGCCTCACTTGCTGATCACCTTCACTCTTCTTCAGTGCGGCATCTCGCTACCCATACTGCCGCCGCCATGCGGTACAGTCTTATGTATCCATTGCAAGGAACGACAAGAGCCGGATCCACTGACAGCTCATACCCCCCCTAGCTCGTGCAGCACGCAGTAGTTCCCTGATAGCGTGTCCATATCACCAATGGCTACACAGCGTATGCAATGCAGCTTTTAGTGAGTTCTGGAACGAGGTTTTCGTTGGTGGAAGGTGTGTAGTCTGCAGCAATGAACCAAGGGAAACTCAGTGGCCGAGAAAGGCTTCACGGCTTCTTCTCAGCCGCGGTCCGGCCCATCAGGGAGCATTTGCCATCTTGAGATCTGTGCACACTGCACCCAAGTGAAGCACTTGGGTGCGATTTCTCATCGAAAAGTAAAGATCCAAGAACATGATTTCATCAAGACAACGATCTCGCCAGCATAACGAGCGAGAGCCTCGCAGAAAGCTTCTTGGAGAAGTTGATGCGGACTGGTACGAGCAGTGGCTTCAGAAGTCTTGCTGGAGGGATTGCTCAGACACACTATAGAGACAACTGTGTTCGGGTTTCCTTCTTGACTTTGCTATATATACCTTACAAGTCTACACTAACTCAGGTCAGAGCAGCCAGGCCTCCAGTATCGAGACTGAGACTACGAGTTTAAGACGAGTTCGAATTGTCGCCGCAGGCAAAGATGCCACCTATCACAAGTCATTCAAGCATAACGCGACAAGCAGAAATGAATACTCACCGATAAGCCCATTCGCATATGCGTCAATAATCTGCTTGATCACACCGTAATTGCCAGCTGCGAAGAAGAACGCTCCCAGTGGTATGAACATCATATGGAACCAGTAGGCGAGCTGCTGCTTAGCACTGCCTTTGTACCATCCCCAGTGGTCATACAGCCATAGGTAACCGGGCAGAGCTATCGACATAGGCGCCATGCAGAAGCTACCGATAATCGCGATCAAGTAGTTGAAGATCGGGATTGCCTCCACTAGTATGAAGGCGATGAAGCCCAATCCAATCGTGCAGCCTAGCCAGGTCGCCCAATGGATGAAGGTATTCGCCTGGAGATGTCTACTGTTCCGGAGAATCCTCACGAACACATACTTGGCCGAGATGTGGAGGTAGAGGCACCCGCTGACGATTAGACCAATGAGTCCAATGCCGAAGGCCACCATCTTCACAGTCTGACCAGCTGATTCAAGAGAAGGCGAAGCGACCCATTTACCGCACCATCGATAGACGACGAGCGAGAAAGACAGATATGCTGCAGTGACGATACCCATGCAAACATAGACTGCCTTGCGATAGTCCTTCGGATTCTTCATCTCCGAGATGACCGGAATGAAAGCCGAACTTCCCGCAGAGCTGCAGAAGATTGTCGTTGAGGCTACTACTCCAGCAGCAAAGGTCACTCCAACTGGAGAAGTACTGTAGTATCCGAGATCGTAGTCGCCAGTCCTTGGTGCAGCGGCTGGTCTGTCGCGAGTCGTTACACCGATGACGACGATCATTACGGCGATGAAGATGGAGCAGAAGCCAGCGAAGGTGAGAGTTCCGACCTGGTGCATCTTTCGTACAGAGGCGCATGCGACGACAGCACACGTAGCGAGGACTCTAGAAGGTTGTCAGTTCATGTTCAGACTGTGTTTAGGAAGCCCATCATACTTACACCCACCACACAGTACAAGCAGCATGATGCGAGAGTGCATTGAGGCCAACGGAGACTCCAAGGATGCCAGAACCAGCACACAGAACATAGGCGATAACGAACCAGGCGCCCACAAGCTCTTTAAACCAAAGTCCGCCGACTACGCCCGCCATGTCTGCAACGGAATGACAACCAGGATGCCGAATACGAAAGTCTCCGAAAATGATGCCACAATAGGTATTGAAAGCACCCTGTTTAACTTAGCATAGCGTCTCTCATTGTGAGAAGCAAAACACAACTCACCCAAGCAATAACGTTCATCGCACCTCCGACAGCACCCAGCGAGACCATCGCCGTCGGAATCGAAAGCACACCCGTCGCGAAGATGACCTTCAAAAAGATCACGGTAGCTCGTGGCCAGCCTACTGTACGAAAACTGACTTCGCCATTCTTCTTGAACACTTCGTGTCTCTCAGACTCGAGCTCATCACTGATCTCGCCAACTGCGATTTCTGGATCGGCTGGCGACTCGTCGTGGATGGCTTTCTTCTCGTCTGCTGCGATGGATGTGCTTGGAGAAGCCATGGTTGCTGGACAATAGCTAAAGCTGACAGAAGAAGACAACACGGCAGAGGAAGCAGTTCCAGTCAGTTATCATCACTCATACATCATACATCATAGACATGAGTAGTGATACCCAACACCTCGCGTGTGAAGCTCAAGGATATGGCCTATCCACGAACACATAGCCAATGAGTGATCACCTAGAGGCGAACCATGTTTGTGAGGCCTAGACTGTATATCATCGATCAGCTTGTCGCGTGGCGATAAACGCTATGAACTTCCCAGGTAAACATAGATAGCGACTTTGCTCCAACCAAAGGACGACCGATCTTGGCGAGAGTTGCAAGCCGGGGTGTGTCTCGGCATGTCCCATACCAGCTGCAGCACACGTTTGCCTATCTTTGTCCACAGTTTGACCCCTCACATATCTCGCATACCGATCCGCGAAGTCTTGTAGGGCGCTATCTGCCTGCCAACAAGATGGCCGTCGGCTGTGCCAAGCCAACTTTGCAGCTATAGAGGTATGAGCACAGCCTAAGGCCGTGGTTTGGTGAAGTGCCCAGGACTAGGAGGCACATCACCCGTCTCCCAGAACTTCATCTCAGATCCCAGCTCGAAGTGGATAGTTCCTCCTGTGACCATAACATCGTCATGTTCAAACCAGTTCTTATTCCAGTCTTCTCCATTGATCTTGACACTTTGCACGTAATAGCTATTCGCATTGTCCAGGTTGTTGGCTGTGATTCGTAGCGTCGAGTTGCCATTTACTGTTATGTTAATGTCGTTGAACCAAGGACTTGCGATGAGGTAAACAGTCTGTGTGACGACTGGATATCTGGGAGCGAACGCTAGTCAGTAAGTGAGGTCTTTTCATGCGTGGAGATGTGGAGGTGCGTGGTAGACCTACATTCCCATAGCTTGCCAGATCCACCAGGAGTTCAATGCGCCAGAATCTGAGTTACCTGGCACACCGTAGAGAGCATTCTTGAAGTACTGGTTGCTCAGACTTCTCGACTGTTGGACGCTCTTAGCTTGTTTGTTGATGTAGTTGTACTCGTATGGTGTTGCGAAGTCGGGCTCGTTGCCGATATTCATGAGTGTGTTGATGCCAGCGCCATTATCCCCTAGACTCTGCTCTGATGTGTTGGGCTGGAATATGTAGTCCAAGCGGCGCTCAAACTCTGTTGGTCCACCCATGAATTCTATGAGAGTCTCCATATCGTGAGGTATCGTGAAGGCATACTCGAATGGCGTCCCCTCATACGTTATGCTGTTCCAGGAGCAGCCACCACATTGAGCAGGATTGTAATCCGTAAGGTTGAACTCGCCGCTACTGAGTCGAGGCGCAGGAAAGCCAGTGAAGCTCTTGTGAGTGTGGTCGTGAGCCCAGATAGATTGCCAATTCGCGCTTCGATTGAGATACTTCTCCTCATCGAATGGTGCAACACCCTTGGCAACCTGGGCCAAGCTGAAGTCGTTGAGCGAATACTCGATTGTCCTTGAGATGCAACGCGTGCTACGGTCTAGAGAGACGTAGCCGAGTTCGAGCCAATCCTTCAAGGCACCACGACCCTGCTGAATGCCGGCACTTTGGTCGACGTACGCAAATGAAAAGAAAGGTGCAACTTCGGCGTCCTTCACCATTGCTTGGTATCCCTCAGTCCAGTTGATTCCCGGCAGATTCTTCACATATGCATCAGCGAGGACGTTATCGGCGTTGCTGCCTCCTTGCACGAGACCATTGTAGTTGCCACTTCGGCCATCCGGCATAAAGCCTTCGTACTTCCAGATGTCGATAAGTGCGCGAATCATGCTTGCATAGTACTCTGGCTGGAGAATATGTTGAAGCGAAGTAGTGCACCTGAAGGTGTCCCAAAGGCAGTAGAAGTCGTCCCAAGCATCTTCCGCATCCGATAGAGGATTCTCGCCACGACGATCAGATGGCATTAGATGCATGAAGTACCTGGAGTTCGAAACACAAATCAGCAGTTATCTAATCACTTCATGTGAATGCACTTACATGTGCGAGTAAAGCAAGATCAGGTTCGTCTGATTCTGCGAGTCGTCTACAGGCACTTGAATCTTGCTGAAGATATCTCTGTTCCACTCCTCGACAGCGGCTGCAACGGTGTCGTTCAGATTCCAGGAAGTAATCTCTTTGGACATGCTCGAGCATGCTTGATCGGCAGAGATAAAACTTATCCCAATTCGCGACTTGATTGTGCTGGGTCCTGCTGATGGCCACGCGAAGATTGCGCCTACACGATCTGTAAGAGGCCCACTATCTTCGACCGAACGTCCCCTAAACGTCGGATGCGGAATTGGCTCATCAGAGAGCGTATGCTGGCGCATCACAGGTGCTGTGTTCCGGCCACGAAACGTATGTGCTTGCTCAGGAGCCTGCTCGAACTCTCCACAGAAGTAAGTCGTTGCTGGTGCTGAGTTGCTGAAGCCGCCACCATACGAGCCCCAGCCAGTGTACTTCTTTCCGTCATCTTCTATACTGATGTAGCCTCCGTCATAGAATTGTGCTGTGTTCGCGCCACTCGTATCTGGCAAGAAGTGCGAGAGATCGACAAGCACGTACTTCTCGCCTGCTGGAAAGTCATATGAGATGATACCACTATGTCTGGCGCCTGATAGTTCGAACTTCACTCCGTTCTCCAGCTGTGTTGAGTAGTAGCCCACACTTGCTGTATCATTGACAACAGTCCTCTTTTGCCAGTACGTCGTGTTGTCGAGTATGTTGACAGGCGCATCGATGTACGTGAGAGGCATCTGCGAGACTATCCCGTACTTTGGAGGGCCGCCGGTTCCGCTTTCGTGCATCATGCTGATTCCGGTCACCAGACCTTGGGTCGTCCATCCTCCATTGATCGTCTGAGTGGTAAGGTTCAATTCGTATGAGTCGATACCGACTTTCGCCATACCAAATGGTACGGCTCCTCCGACAAAAATATCACCTCCGCCAGCTGCCAGACCCGGGTCAGGACCTTCGCCTCCGATGAATGGATTGACATATTGACTGTAGTCGTGTTGAGCCACTGCGAGACTCAGCAACCACGATATCAGAAAGCGTATGCTTGCCATGCTTCCTATCATCATATCAGTGACTTCGCGAGCCTCGAACTATAGCATGAAGTGGCTTGGTGGCTGGTATAACATCAACACTTCCCATACAGCTTGACCTTGCATTACAAGGTCACATCCGCCGCATTGTGACATAAGCAGCGTCAACCACCGCTCTGTTGGAAGCAAAGAAGAGGGGAAAGCGTGCACCGACAGTTGCTGTTCCTGAGATGACCATGCCGCTTCTGCAGGTTCGCGTCTATATCCGCCCTGTCCCATGCTTCGGCAGCTGACTTTGGAGATTGCCTTTATCGAGTCGAGGGCTCCCACATGGTCGACGAGTTTGAAGAGTGGACCATTGTCTGGAACCACGACTTCGCTAGACTAATAATGATCGAGTGTGCGAAGGTAACCCACGAACGATCTAGGACTCATCACTTCAAGGAATCAGTCGCTCCGAGCAATGGAAGTCAAGAGGCGGCTCAAGTTGTAGAGAATGGTGTCCTGACGAAGTGCCGTGCTTTCGGGAAAGATGCTGGGCGGACATCTCAGAAGCTTGATTGCCATTGCAGAGGATTCCGATGATGGCTCGCTCATTCGGACGATCCGATGCGCCTAGCAGGTTGGCAACCGTGATGATGGTGTTGTTGAAACAGACCGCGACCGTGACGATAAGCCTCACGGAAAAAAGGTGGCCCGAGCTCACCGCAGAAATCCAAGGCTCGATAAAGGTCCAGTCATCGTCCACGATCTGCGCGGCGTGCAACTCATCTTCTCCTGTCAACTTGAAAGTGATATGGCCAAGAGCAGCATCATGCTTACGCTGAAGGAAGCGGCAAAGCGTCGCCGCACTCGTTCTAGGCTACGGTCAGCTAGAACATGCAGACTGTATGACTGATAGTCTGCATCTGCGTCAGTGAATCCATAAAAGGCCACTAGTATCCTTTCTTGTAAGTATCATAACCATAGAGAAAGCCTCATATACAAGAATAGCGACAGCACGATCCTCGAGCTTCGACAATGCCTCTCAAGCTCCTTCCGATGCCACAATCCGAATGGCACATATATTACGAGATTTGCAAGGCGGCCTTCCGCCCTGGTATCATGTCAGTCATGTATCCCAATGGCATCAGCGACAAGGACGCCGAGATCACTGTGGACAGCATGAAGCGTTCTGCGAACAGATACCCAGGTCGCTATCAGCTCTACAAAGTCGTGGACACCGATCTGCCTGATAATGATCTTTTCGAAGGAGTAGTGGGTGTCAGCAACTGGAGGATATACGATCAGAAAAGGACAGATGAGGATGTCCGCAAGGAGAAAGAGGCGAGTGATAGAGATACAGAAGAGCTAGGACTTCAGCCTGGGTTGGATCTGGCAGTGGCCAAGGATTTCTTTGGCGTGTGTGGAGAGTACAAGAAGAAGCATTTAGGACTTAAGCCTTACGTGCTTCTACATGTGCTTGCCACGCGACCGGATCAAGGGCGGAAAGGCGTGGGAGCATTGAGCATGGAATGGGGCTGTCAGAAAGCGGATGCACTTGGCCTGCCACTGTATCTGGAGGGCTCGCCGAAGGGCGTTGGGTTGTATAGGAAGTATGGATTCGAGGTGGTTGATGAGTTGCCTTGGGATGCTACGAAATATGGCTATCAGGATCCACTGACACACTTGTGTATGAAGCGGCTACCTCAGCAGAAGATCTAGTGAAAGGAGGAGCATAGAACGATTGCGGGAGCTTTATCTCCATCTTCGACTGTTGAAAAGCTCGTGCCTAATATAGCGCGATGGGAGGAGTAGCACGGGTAGAGACCCATTGCATGTGTTCGGCTGCTACAGGGGAGCACGCTGGAAGCTCGACTTCATGGGCGTTGAAGTCCCAATGAACAACACAGTTGTGCAATCTCGTAGCAAGGAGTCCAAAGGAGAACATCGCTTGTCTCTGTTCACCAGCGAGCGACCGCTGAGCAAGAAGGGCAGGCGCGTCTGACAGTGAAAGTGAATATTTATGTGTAGTTGTGCAAACTCTATTCTGCTTTCATAAATGCATCATCGAACCACTATATACGCGCTCCACGTCTACATGATGAGAGCAGCTGTCTACACACTCACTTGATCCACGAACAACTGACATATCCTCGTAACAAGCAATCATGACTTCCAGCAGTACCTCCTGGCCACCAGCTTCTGGCCTCACCACAAACGTAGTCCCACGCAAAGATGCCGTCTTCCAGATCTTCTCCTCAACCACAATCAACGCTCCTGCTTCGCTCGTGTTCGAGATCTTGCTACACATTGAAGCATACAAAGAGTGGAATGCATTTGTGCCGACTGCGCAAATCTTGAAGCAAGACATGCCTGAAGACGACCGCGACCCGAACGACTTCTCGCACATGCATCAAAACAGCATTATGAACTTTGACGTAGTCATGGACTCGAAGAAGCCGGACAAGACCACAGAGACGAACTTGAAGGTTACAGATATCTCTACACCTAAGAAACAAACAGACTATATCGACTCCAGTGATCCTAGCTTCACAGCGGATCAGAGTACAGTGTACAGAGTATCATGGACGACGCACGGTGGTTTCGTGGCTCGTGGGCTGAGGAGTGAGAGGTTTCATGAGGTGATCGTCAAGGGAGAAAATGACTGTGAGGTGAGAACTTGGGAAGTTATGGGAGGTGTGCTGGCGTATACTGTCAAGTGGTTGTACCACAGCACGCTGCAAGACAAATTTGCGCTGTGGTGTAGTGATCTGAAGAGGAGGGCTGAGAGTAAGCATAAGGAAGGAGCTGCGATATAGCAGGACAACAGCTTCATGCACACGCCCAACAGCGCATTGCGAACAGTAACACCCACTCGACGTTATCCGAAATTCCCGTTTGTGCTGTTGGAACATGCTTGATCAGGTTGTGTCAATGCAGGCAGCACAAACACAGCCTACTGGCAGACAGGACTATCTCGAAGCAATGGCCCTCTGCGTATGTTGCGATTGCTTGAGACCGTAGAGGCTTACCAACTCACAAGGAGGTCCACTCCCAGGAACTCGGGCTCGAAATCGACATCACGGTCTCTCACAGGAGAAAACAGTATTGAGCGAAGCAGCTGTAATACT
Source organism: Sphaerulina vaccinii (assembly GCA_022570795.1). NCBI lineage: Eukaryota > Fungi > Ascomycota > Dothideomycetes > Mycosphaerellales > Mycosphaerellaceae > Sphaerulina > Sphaerulina vaccinii. The sequence goes on from JAKUDP010000001.1 coordinate 643,394, forward strand.
GCAGCAGCTGCACATTCAACGACTTCAAAGATCGCCGGATGCCCTTGATATGACAGGATCCACTTCACCGAAGCCACGTGAAAGGCCGTAGCGTGGTGGAGATTGGTCCGAAGCCACATACCGCTCACAGATGTCTTGGCTTCTCGTATACCAGTCCGGATTCGGCATTACACCAGCTGCCGACTCCTTACTGGCTCGCGTAGAGGTGTTTCTTAGCAAGTGAAATGCGCTTGCAGAGACTCTGCGCTCCTGACTCCGCTAGTCTTCCATAGCAAGCCAACACTCTCAGTCAAGCACATGCTAGCTCATTGACAACCTGAAATGTACGCCATAGGTAGGCATACTAATGCTGAATTACTTGATTATCCATACGGACATACCGACAGCAATGTCTGCCGACCAAGAACGTACCTCTTGAGATCTTGCTTATAGCAAGAACGCAGCCAGTGTATCAGCAGTCTCGAGACCAGCGAGCCAGTCACTCTTTTAGCATCATGCACTTCCCTCAGGCTCTGCTGCTCTCTGCAGCCTTCTCGTCACTCGTTTCAGCTCTGCCACAAGGTGGCTACCAGAACAACAAATTCTGCTCAACAGTCTCAGGTCTCGTCAAGAAGGAGAAGTGCCAGACTGCTGCTACTGCTTATTGCTCATCTTACCTCAAGATAGCCACGCCGATTGTGTACATTACCAAGACCTCGACAAAATGGAGTGAACCCACCACCGTATACAAAGACGGAGGCACCAAGACAGTTCCCGGCGTGACCACCACGGCACAGGAGACTACTTTCACTACTCCTGTCACGACCATGTAAGCAAGAAATACTTCGAGTTGGTGCCAGATTGTTGACAATGCTGTAGTACTACGACCGATGTCTCCACCATCTCCGAAGGCGAAACCACTATTACTACAACGACCACAATTAGCAGGGCCACCTATCCTGCGGGCTTCACGTGCACTGCTGCTCCAGCTGCTGCCGGGCCAGTCGCTCGTGATGTGTACGAGTGATCCCAGCCATAGCCATCGCCAAAGCCAAAGGCTCTCTCTCTGCATACAAGGACAAGAAAGCCATCTCTTCTGCATGCAGCTGCTTGGCCATGCCAACTCCATACGCAGTCACGAAGACCCGTACTGCCACCGTGACTGCCCAAAGCACAAAGATAGTTCACAAGAAGTCCACAATCACCCAGGATTCCACGACAACCATCACTCAAACAGAATCAGCGCCACAAATCACTTCCTTCACAAGCACGATCGAGTTCTCAACTGTCCCAGCAACCACCGTGACTCAAGTCCAAACAACCACAGTCCCTGGCACAGAAGAAATCATCCCAGATTTCCGCATCCGCACCAGCTCTCCAGACCTCCCAGGAGCCGATGGCGGCCATCTTCGTCTTCGCGGTGCCGGAAATTTCCCCACCTTCGACAAGACCTCGGAAGGAGATATCTTCCGTCTCTCCAACGAAGGCTGCTATCTCGTTTCAGTAAATGCCACAAGCGGCTATACCAGCCTCGCGAAGCAGTCTTCTCGCTCCGAACGTCCTGCTCCAGTCTACTTCGAAGGGATCGATGGTGGGGGCCAGACTGGTGTGCCGATAAATTGTGTCGTTGATACAGAGACTGGAGAACTCACTTGTATGACGAATGTGAGCAATGGGACTATTGCTGGTGATATACCCAAGGGAACTACGAATCAAGTGTGTGATGGACAGTATCGTGAGAAGGGAAGATTCGGTACCAATGATGCTGGTAGCGAGTATGAAGTGAACAGATGGAGATTGGGCAATGCTGAGGTGCCTCCGAATAGAGACAATCCAGACTCTCCTTGGCAATGTTCTGTGTCGAAGTTCACTATTGAACGTGTACAGGCACCGGGCTTCAAGAGGAGAGTCAAGAGGGGTAGTCTAGGTGCTGTGCAGCACGAAGGGCTATCTCCTCACGCCAGCTGAGATGTGGTGGGGTCAAGTGAGAGGTGACGGCTGGCAGATCGTTAGTCGCTGTAATGTTTATTTCTTCCTCTTTCGCACTCCTTAGTGCATTGTCATCTTAGACTACCTTGAAAGGACGAAGATCTGCTCGGGAAAGATCCAATTCTCATGTGCTCGATGTCCTGAGCATCCTCCTGTATCATCAAAGATCGTCTCCAGAGCTCTCTTAGTGTTGCGGATTGGCGCCTCACTCGGACACCGGAGTATTTATTCTACAGGGCGTAAACGGTAACGCAAATTCTTCCTCTTCTCCTCTACCCTCATGCCACTTCTCACGAATAGCATCTTCGCATTGCTGTTGTTTGGGCATGACCCAGAATCCGAAGCCGTAGAACATGACCCATAGCCACAGCCTGTTGACGCGGCGTCTAGACAGACCAGTGTGTTTGGACAGTTGTCGCTGGATGCACAGGACGAAGTACTGCAATATCCACCGGCAATTGCGCAATTTCCTCGACCCTCTGTGGTTTTATAGCAGGCACAAGTCGAACTGCCGTCGCAATATTGTAGGGGCTCGAAGTTGCTACATGCATTGGGCTGGTAGCATTGGCCATCCATACACGCGAACCCGGTAGCACACTTGTTACCACAAGAGCCACAGTTGAACTTGTCGCTCGAGAAGTCTCCACGACACACGCCATTGCATAATGGTGAAGCGGAAGGGCACGCTGAAGTCGTGGTGGAGGGTGTGGTACTATCGTGCATTTGTGTTAGCATGAGTCCTAGCTTTCAGTCGAGAAGGTGGAGGTAGACTTACGAGGGTGTCGTACTTGGTGTTGTGCTTGGTGTGGTGCTCGGTGTGGTGCTTGGTCTGTAGACAAACCGGTCAGCGGGCATTCCCGGCAACGTGTGTTGTGTACAAGGGTTGCGATCCTCTCGGTTTGCGGCTAGACTCACGTCGTCGACGCAGTGGTCGTGTGTCTAGGCACCGGAGTGGTAGAGACGAGGACCAGGCACGAGCAAAGTGCAGACTTGAAACTCCTTTGTCTTGTAGTGAAGGTTGCTAGCAAGTTACCACTGGAAGATGTCTACAGGGTCATTAGCACTCTTGTCCTGATGCGCCTCGGAGAAGAACGCCTGTACCGTGCTAGGAGTTGTGGAGGCATATGCTAAGTTAGCAGTTGCACGAAACCCAATGTATGCAGTATTGGGCAACAAACCGTGGTTGAAGCAGTAGTCGATGCTTGACGCTTGTAAAGCAATGCTGGAGTAGTCGTCAATGCAGGCGTTGAGCGTGCTCGAACCGTCCTTCGCGCAACCTTTGCCCTGTAACAAGGAAGTACAGTATCTGAAGGCTGCACGATCGGTAGTCAAAGGTGCGAATGTGCCGAGATCGGTACGTCTGCAAGTTCTAGCAGATGATGTAGAAGAAGACTGAGCAAGAGCTAGTCCTGTCAGAACTGTGATCCATGCGAACAACAGATTGTTGAACAACATCGTATTCGAGAGATGAGAGGACAATGGTAACAGCAGACCTTAGGCAAGGGAAGTTGTGACTTCACTCGGGCATGTGGGCGCATATGTGTAGGGGCGCTCCACCGTTGTTCACTCTGCGCGAAACCTTAACTTATGTCAATCGAGCTTCAGGAACATTGGTAGCTCTCAGCCAGAATCCTGCTCAGTCACGCCTCCATAGGCATGACCCAAGCGCGCTCCTAGCCTGCGGAACCTCCGTCTCATGGAGAAAAGGGTCCTCGTGGCATACTTTACAGAAGTCAAGAAGCAAGACGCTCTATCAAGAGACGCGACAGCCTTGTACCTTCGCGTTGACGGAGCTGATTAACAGAGCTGATGTTCCCTGAGCTCAACTTGCCGCGACGGGTCTCATAGATTGTAGATCTTGGCTCAAGCCGCGGGCCTTGTAGTGCGGTCCGCGTCCTCACCGAGAGGATATGTAGGTGATCCATAGAGCAAACAGATGGGCGCAGCTCAGAAGCTTACAGGTCATGGTGAGTCCTGCCGTCCTGCCGCAATACAGCACAATAGAGAGCTCATGAGTAGCTCAATGATACAAGATGATCTTTCCAATCGACCGCCCGCCTTGGCGACCACAGTACTGTAGTTTTATAAGGCGTTGATGATTGTGTTGTAGATCTGCTGGTAGATGGCGTTGTGAAGAACTTCGGGTGAGGTTGAACGTCGATGGCGATGGTGGCGAATGGCGATGCCAAGGGTTCATTGGTGGCGTTTCACATTTCGCTTCGAAAACATCTCTCCAATCCTCCTCCTCGCTCACACGAAGCGTTCCCGGAGACAGAAGGTCAACTCGCACCTGTAGCCACCGCCTGGAACTTCTACATGCTCGGCCAGCTCCTCGCACATATCCAAATGCACCTGCATCGTCAACTAAACCTTTCCATTTGAGAAATTACCGCTCGCCACCAGCTGAGCGCGTTGGACTGCACGTCGCGGCAAACGGCCCACGACATGGCTGACACCGTCGCGAAGAACATTTCAGGGAGTCATACTATCATAGCCTCAGTGAGCACCAATGACTACGTTGTCTCTTCATGATGGTCTTTGCTGCGGTACGGCTTGATTCTACGCGGGCGAGGAGGTGATAGGCTGGTCGGACACCTCTTCCTCTCTACGTAATATGGCATATGTGTACGACTTCGGTCCGCCTTTGCGACTGTGCAGTGCAGTTTCACCTGCATTCGTGCAATGCAGTACAAGACTGATCACTGCATTCTATGAGACGTGTAACTCGTGGGGGCGCATATGTCTGTCATGATGATCAAACACCAATTCAACAGACCAAAGACCATATTCGCTACAAAGATACATCTGCAGCTGCGGTACCTATAGAGGTTGTAGGTTGTGTCTACGATAGGAGTCTTTTCGTCTACGATTTCTCCAATCTACATCTGTCGTGTCGGGAGGCTGGTCTGTCATGATGATCGCAAAATCTCAACAACATCCAGACCATAGTCGCTACAAGATACAGCTGTGGTGTTTGCTCCTGCATCTGTAGTGTCGTGGACGCGTTCGATTGCCCAGGCGAATCTATTGGCGCCCTCTCGCCAATCCTGGTACGTGGTGCTCGTTCGTGCATAAAGGTGTGGACGCAGGAACGGTCTGTACAACACGAGCTGATCAAGCGATCAATCTGAGACACTCTGGAGCGTGCCACAAATGCAGGATGTCTGATTCGTTTTCATGGATCGATATACATATCCATTCTTCTTTCTGGTTCGTGAATGCTCAACATTCCAACAACGCCACTTTTCATGCAGCCAGTACACCCACATCTGTCTCATAATTTCGTGATGCTTTTCCTGAGGTATCAAAGTACACACCATACACATCGTACACGCGACCCTTTCATGCAGCCAAACTGAATTCTGTCCCGATGTCTGTCCCTGTTATCGTAGCCCAACTCTGCCTCGCTTGCTGTGAAAGTCTCGCAGCGGCAGCTTTGCTTCGTCCCATTCGCATTTGCTCGCAACAATCGTAGAACGAAACAGATTCTCCAGTTTCCCACAAAGATTCTGAGATTATTCTTCGTACCATGACGTCTACCCATTTGCTATGGTCTTGTCTGCTAGCGACAGCAGGAGATTCTGTGGAGTCCTGTATGCTGTGAAGAACTCGTAGTGCTTCAGCTAGGAGATCTTGCTTCCACTTTTGTGGTCCGTTGAGGGGTTCCAGTGCGATAAGTTCTCGTAGCATCCATGTGATTTTGTAGTATTCATATTTCCATTCTGTTGATGCACATGATGGGACTGGTGCTGTGAGGAGATTGTTGTGCTTTTGCCTTCGTGTGACTGTTCGTGCTTGCGTTGGCCAGGCCATCGGCGTCATTACTTGGGCCATTGTGTATTGTTTGGCTGGTTTTGTTCTGAGCAGGATCTCGTTATATATGTTCTTGCAAGTCTGGTATGTTGGGAATGATTTGTATAGTGCAGGCTCTTCCAGTGAAGTATGTAAGCACTGGTTGACTCAGTGATTGTGTTGGTTGGGTTGTGGTATTGTGTCGATCGGGAGAAACATTGGTGAGAGCAGGCCGGCCTTTAATAATGTGATCGGTTCCGATTCTTCCTGAAAGCATAAACCGCATGTGGTCCTGCACGTCGAGAGTAAGATTCCACGGGATGAAGGGTCACCCTGTTTCACATGAGCTGCGCCTTCGTCCACATCTTGGGCGAGTCTTGGCCAAGACCGACAACGTGGCCGCCATGAGCGTGTAGTCCAGACCTCTGGACTGGTCAATATCGGGTACGTTCACAGGTGTGCCCGCCAAAGCGTGTCGTGATGGGCCACAATATGCAAGTCCCTACCTCCTGCAAGTTCCTACTTGTGGGGGAAGTCCAGCTGTGTGGTTAGCTGCATGTTACACTGCAGTAGCCCGACTTGACGTCTAGACTGGTTGGATGCGACTGGTATTACAGCTACGCGGTCCAGCTGGAAATCGTAGCTGCCACGAGGTCTCTGCATGATGGCGTTATGTGAAGCTCAACGCGTTCATTCGCGCGTCTCGCACGCCTCCCAACATTGTCGTCCTCATACATGCGTAATCTTGTGGCCTTGCGGCCATGCGCTTTGCGTTTTGATGACGGACTTGTCGTAACACATGCGAGCGTGTATCGAAGAGCATCTCGGCACCGCGAGACTCGGCACTCTGTGTAAACACGATGCCGATACTGGCCAAGACGGCCTCTTGGATATCTGTGATAGAGGTAATTCCATTGCGAGAGGGCGAGAAAGCGAGAAGGGCTGGCCAAGCCATGAGTTGGCATTTTCAGGCCAGACTCCGGAGCTCCGAGAAAACCCTATAGTACGCGAGTCGTCTCATCCTAGAGGTTCAGCCATGTCAGCATTGTGGCTCATCGGTCCAAGCGATTCGCTCCGTAGGACATTGGCCACGCCAATGAACTCACAATACAGAGTGCAAGTACTGCCACCATACTCATCACATGTTAAAAGGACGATGTCGCTATAAGCGCGAAACTAGTGCCTGTTAGCGTCTGAGTCGTGAATCGTGATTGCTTGCTCTGATCCCAGAGTTAATCGCAGAAGACTCTTTTCGTTAGGCTGTTGTTAGCTACAGGCATCGGCATCGCACGATCTTTGCGATAGGATCTACCATATTAGGTGTAGCAGATAGGGAGATCCGGCACATGCCAATCTTCGTCTCTGTCCTTGACACAGCTGAGCGGAAGAAATGCAGAGCCCTGGTGGAACTCGAAATCGGAACCGAAGATCATAGCATTCACCTCTTTGACAGAACAGGTAATCTCTGGATCCGGTCTCCAAGCTTGGGCGTCATGGTCAAGTTAGCATGAGGTGTGGTAGGTAATATGTTGAGCTCCGTTCAGGCAACCCTCGACAAAATCAGCGGCAGAGGCTGCGCTGGAAACGGCAACCATATTGCCAGCTGCGGATGGTATGGCCACATGAGAGGCTTCGAGCATTGCGCCTGCTTCCAATTTGACAGGGCAGGCCAGGCCTAGACGAAGTGGCATCTCCGTCTCGCCACTCTCCAGCAGCACAATTTGGTGCTCGTGCCAGACACAGAAGCCTCCCATCAGACGAGGATGTCCATAGCCACGCAGCAATTCCCAAACTATCGTGTTTGGCTGATCGATAGAAGAGGCTACGCGTGGATGAAAGAGGATCTCCTTGCAGCCTTGTAAGGCTGCTGGACCAAGTTGTGTGCGGCCAAGTGAGTCGGCCACCTCGCCAATTTGTGCGCAATTGCAAAGACTCAATCGGGAGTTAATGCCAAAGTGATAAATCAGGTGTCGCAATGATGTGATGAGTGGTATGAAAAGAGAGAGGAAGAAAGATTGATGCAAGTGCGAATTCTGTTATTTGTGGCTGACTCTTGCTATAGTGCACCGTAGCAAGCACGAAATCTTCATGCTCCTTTACGGAACCAACACTTCTACATCCATCATCTACAAACACTGCAAATTCATTTCATCATCTACAAGCACTGTGAATAGTACTCATTCCCGGCCTGCTTCTGGCAAGTAGTTCCGGCCACACACTTCGTCGGTCCAACCCAGCCAATGCCACCACACTGGCCATAATGAGTCTGTGTTGCGCCAGAGGACGACGTGGCAGTGGTTTGACGCATCGAAGTGGTGGTAGCAGGACGCTGCGTAGTCATCGTCGTCTGCTTCGAACTAGTCGTCGTACGCTGTGAAGTAGTCGTTGACTGCGAACTAGTACTTCCACTTCCACTTGGAGCCGCGGGATAATTGCCATCATCATTTCTCTTACAGCTACTCTTCGCCAGAAGCTGCGCTGGACAAGCCACACGCTCATACTGCATCGTAGGATTGTTCGCGCCCTGGAGCCAGCCGAAGCGGAAGTCGCATCCAGGCTGGAGTCTCGGTGGAAGATCCGAACACTGTGAGATGCTCGAAACACCTCCATATTGCTGTCCCCAGCCGGAAGATGGTGCATTGTACTGTTTCTGGCAGCCTTGCGGGAAAGCTCCAACGCCGCCTCCTGGAAGTGCGAGATCGAATTGTGTAGACGAGACGTCGTAGCCGATGTTGGTAGCTTGGACGACCATGACTTTGCCGGTGATTTGGGACGTGAATGTAAGTCTGGACAGGTGTTAGCCATGAGCTCTCTCAAGATATGTGACAGATCTTACTTGTAACAGGCACAGCAGGTATCTGCTTCACTGCCACCGCCAGTCACAGCGGCGAAACCGTAGGCCAAATTGTCGTTGATGGCGAATGGTTGCTGGCTGGAGCACATGAATGCGACGCCATTGGAGTCGCAACCAGAAGTCGCATCGTGGTTCGACAGCGGGCTATCGTTGATATCGCAGGTGTTGACTGGGGCGGAGAATGCTGCCTTGCCACTCCAACTGCAGCTCGCTTTGCAACAGTCCCAATAGCGAGTAGTGGTTCCAGCAACACCTCGCTTGGCGATATGGCCAGCGTCAGAGATAGCGGCTGTAAGGGCGAGAGCTGAGAGGATGTGAGAAGTCTTCATGATTGTGAAATTGGAAGGCGATGTGATAGTGCGATGATGGTCCTGCTACATAGGTGACAGACCTTTATAGTATACTCACCATTGATGCAGCTCGGATGGAGGTATGATCGCTCAACCTCACTGGCAGGCGTTCTGCATCAGTACCAGATTGGAGCCGCCGTTGCATCAAGTGACAGCCAACGTCAAGCGAACAGCATGAACTTTGGTTAGCATTGCACAAAGTAAGGTAAGGTCAGCCATTGTCATCATGTGTTTCAAGGGACGATCTACAAAGCTACGATTCTGGTTCATGGCTGACAGCGGAGAATTGGCCGTTCTATGCGATGGCGGTTTCATGATCTTTCAGGTGCCAGATGGACTGAGATCCGGATCTGGTCAACAGCCATTCCACGCGTCTGAGGTCCTAAGCGATCATGTCCTACTTCACAGATCTTAAGCCTTCACATGCCTTCTTCGATGTGATTCTGGTGCACCCAAGACATGGCGCGGGTCGCATAGTGCACACTTACACAACGCCAAGTCTGGTAGGAACTGCATACCTCAGGGCACATTCAGAACTTGTTGAACTTTGCGACACCGTCTTATGCCGTGAACAATGAGGATTCTTCTCTCAGATCTCAGTACAGCGTATGCCTCTCATCTACTATGCCTTCCTCATTGAGCAAGTTAGCGATCTTCTCATACAGTAGTGTAGACACTTACGAAACCTTATTCCAGCATCAAGCTCGGCTCATCATCAGTGCGAAACAGCTATGGCACAAGTCCGCAGGTACAATCGACGTCGCTTCGTGGGAGGAAGCGAAATGTGTACTTTGCAAATTACCACTTGTTGTCCTTTTCATGTACACAACACTATGTTCCTTCTGCTTCTCTGTTCGTATCCTGTCGTATCTCGTAGCGGTGCTTCTCAGCTCAACCTAAAGAAGAGCTGAGATGTCGTATTCGTCTTCCAACGCGCGAGGATTGCTATAGTCGTTCTAATGAACGCAGTGCCGAAAGAATAGCCTTCTTGCCATGCACTGTACAGTATGCTCCTGCGTTGCCTTATGTGTAACTTCTCATCGCATCCAAATAACCGACTCCGCCCTTCAAGTCACGATCGAAGGTCTCCGCAACATCCAAGACTCGCTTGATATGTCCCATCGTCAACTTCTGTCCTTCGTTGATAGCCAAAGCCTGCGCTGTGCGGGCCATGTTCTTGATCTGTCTGCCGTTGAGGCGATGTCTGGAAAGAGCAACAAAGTCCTCTTCTGAGAACTGCTCCACACCAATGACATCTTTCGTGTCACTCTTATCATTGAGCTCGCCCTGCTTGCGAACACGCTCGATGAAGTTCTTCCAGATCTCTTTGCGTGCCTTCCCAGTCAGTTCATCGTACCTCAGGGCAACGTGGATACGCGACTGGAAGGCATCGTCGAATGTCTCTACTCGGTTCGTGGTGAGGAAGAGGATTCCTTGGAAGTACTCGAGCAGACGCAGGAAGATGGAGACCAGAGCATTGCGGTGGATGTCGTGGACTTCGCGCTTCTCCAAGAATACATCAGCTTCATCGAGTAGAAGCAAAGCGCCCCATGAGTGGGCGATATCCAGAATCTTCTGGAGCTCCTGTTCCAGTCGAGCCGGATCTGTGCCAAGCTCTCCTGCAGACACAATGTAAAGAGGACAGCGCAGCAACTCAGAGATAGACTCAGCTGTGAGAGTCTTTCCTGTTCCTGGAGGACCATGTAGGACAAAGACAAGTCCCTTGCCTTTGCCTTGGATCACATCATCGATTGCCTTGGCAGGGTGGTACTTGTGGCTCTCGACCAATGCACGAACGGTCGACTTCTTGTCACCCGGCAGAACCAGCGAGTCGTAGGCATCGTCGTTCCATGCTATGTCGTGAATGCCAGACAACGAGAACTCGAGCCATAGCTTTTCTGAGAATGCAAAGCCGAGCACAACTGGCGAAGTCAAGAGTAGCTGCTCTTGGGTGTAAGTGCGCTTCTCCAGTCTGTCGATCTGCTGCGATCTGATAGGGTCGCCACTCTCATCAACTTCCACAGCAACGAAGTGAGGATCTCCCGAGTCGTCCTCAACCCACTTATACTTGAACTTTGGCTTGTCCTTGTCACCTCCACCAAACTCATCATTTTCGAGATCTTTCTCGCCACCCCCTGGAGCATCTTCCTCGTCGGAACCATCTTCGCAACACGAACAGTCGTCTCCTTCTGAGTCACTGATGAGATCGTCGGCGTCTTTCGGCTTGATCAGGGAGATGGGATAGTTGGGGTTGACTCTCCGGAAGGTAGCCGGATCAACAATAACACGCCCATTGATGTTGATCTTGAGTACCTGTTTCTTCTTCTTCATGAATGCAAGACCCTTGTGTGAGCGATATTGCATGCCTTCCATGTTGACGAACTTTTCGCCACGAGCAATGATCTGCTTCTTGATGCCAGCGGGATCCTTGTGGTACTTGAGGGGGTAGGCAGACAGGCTAGTGATCTTGCGAGGACCTTTGAAGGCTTCAACGTCCACTTCGAAATCACCGAAACCGAATCCCTTGCCATCATATTCCATATACTTGCCTTCGACACAATACCACTCGCCACGAGTCATGGTCTGGTACTTCATCGCGTAGTCTACTTTGAAGCATCGTGGCTCATCCCACGCTCCATAGCATGAGGTAATAGCAATGTCGTTGGGCGTGAACAGAGCCCAGAGCAGGTCGAACGTGATGTTGCCGGCAGCCAGGAGTGGGTATAGTGTCTTCTTGGTGTCGGCGTAATCGTCGTCGATGAACGAAACAAGTGTGCGACACACAGCCTTCTGCTGTTCCAGCTTCTTGATGGTCTTCTTCTTACGCTCTGTCTTGATCTTGCTCTTCAAGGTCTTCTTGTAGTACTTTCGCAGGTCTTCCAAGTACAAGAAGAGCAGATTCGGATCGACTGATGGCTCCTCGGCTTCGAGGCTGACACTCTTACAGTCCTTCATGACCTCTGCCAGGACCGCGCGGAGCTGTCTCGACTTGATGTCGATCACAGTGCTAATGTACTTGTTCTCCCAGTCGAATTTTCTGCGCACGAGGAATGCATACTCTGCAAACTCGCTCTCTTCATCTTCGGCACTCTCCTTCACCTTCCAGTTGTGAATGGCGCTGTCCCACAGCTGGTCCACACGCTTGTAATCCAGCGCATCTGCCTTCTTCGACTTCCGCTTGCTGCTGGAGTTCGACTTCACACTGGAGCGTCGCCTCTTGAGAGCACTCTTAGTCGGCTTCGGAGTCGTTCTCATTTCGTGCAGCTTCAGATTCAGCTCTTGTAGCTGTAGCTGCATTGCTGCAATCTCATCCTCCCCATCATCAGTGGCGGCCTCTTCAGTCTCAGTCTCGAGTGCAGCTTTCTTAACCTTCTTCGCTTTTCGCTTGCGTCTGCTAGTGGCATCCTCCGATGAAGAGTCGCTCTCCTCGCTCTCAGAGTCATCGCTGTCACTGTCGGAGTCCACGATCTTTGACTTGCTCTTCCTGCGCTTTCGAGCGGCTCTCTTAGACTGCTTTAGCTTGGCTGCCTTCTTCTTGCGCCGTTCTTCTTCAGACGAGCTGTCCGAGCTGTCATCGGAGTCCGCATCTGAATCAACACTACTATCCGAGCTCGAGTCGTCTCGCGAGGACTTCTTGTGGTGAGCCTTCTTCTTCAGCTTAGACTTCTTCTTGTGCTTCGGTTTTACACACTTGGCCTTCTTCTTGGCTGCTGTCGTCTTCAGCTCATCGGTCTGGGCTGTAGCTGGCTCCTCTGGCTCCTGGCGATCGGAGGCTACAGCAGCCTCGTCTTTGGGAGTCTCATCCATGTTGCTGCCGGCAAGACCAGTTCGCAGCGATGTGATCGGCGGTGCAGTCGTTCGCTGCGGTGAGTCAGAAGGCGTCGATGCAGGTGTAGGGACAGGTGATGATCCGCCTACAGAAGAAGTGGAGGTGGTTGGCGGTGACGTGTCAGTGGCGATATGTTTGCTCATGAATGCAATGTATGCAGTGAGTCGTATGTCTCGGAAGTGAGCTTCACTCAGAGATGAGCAACTCGGTAGCAATAGCTGTTCTTTTCGGCGGTGAGCGCGGGTAGGGTACGGTACGGTACGGTAGTTGTATGATGTATGAGCAGTCGGGTGCTTCACATGCAGCAGAGCTTCTCGCTAGCGGTTCTTAGTACTTGCGGATGTAGTGGTAGTACGATATGCGTGCTGCTCAATCAGTAATATCGATGATGTATATCGAATGATGAACGGCCAAACGAAGAAACGGTGTGCTCTGGAGCAGCTGCCGGCATCGATATATGTACCGCTTGGTCAGGAGTGACTGACCAGTGGAGACCGCAGGTGTGATGGTCGGCGAAAGTGAGGCTGTTCACTTCAATGAGAGACCGCCGCCGCCTACGCCGTCACTGATACTGGGATACCGCCCCGGGGCTCATCGGCAACAGAGGCAACAGGCAGGCAGTAGCTGTATTGCCTTGAGGTAGCTCGATCCGCAGCACTGGCTCGCCTACGCCACCGTATGCAGGTCGGACAGTGGTTCGCGGACAAGTTGCATATAGCTTCGCATACGCATACCAGCGCATAGAACACTGCCAACGTGAGCGTTGAAGGTGGGGCGAAGAGGACCCTCCAGTGGCAGTGGAGCAGCCGTTCACAGGACCCCAAGTGAGGCTGAACCGCGCCGTCCTGACAGCATATCGAGATCAGACGATTAGACGTGGTTCGATGCACTCCATTTGATCTGATCCAGTGGGCGATGTGTCACCGGCGATGACACCGATGACTGGCTGCACAGCGACTCGCGGCCTCGCGTCCAGTGGAAAGTGTCGTTTCGTTTCTTCCTCCGAATGGACTGATGCGGCAGATGCGCTGACCAAGAAGGATCTTCGCGGGCTGGTCAAGCTGTTGGCACAGCTCTTGAGCTGCGCTTTAGCGCGATGCAGTCACCGCATTCGACGATCCAGGGCGGTCCCGTGGTAGATGTTGGCCGTCCATGGCGAGACGCTGCTGGACAGGATGTCGCTGAAACAAAGACGGGAGAATGCCGTGTGTCATTCGGAAGCATGAGAGGGTTGACAGGAGGTCATATCAACCTGGCAAACAACATGTGCCATCACATCACACAGCTGCACCCTCGGCTGATATTGGCATAGCTCCGGCAGTTGGATGGACCTCGAGTCAAAAAAGAGGTGGGCCGAACTCTGACATTGCGAAGACAGCACAGCGACCCAGTGGGCCGGATTTCTCCCACAATCAGAGTGGATACCGTCATATGAGCAGCGATATGAGTTGAGAAACCTGCTACACCTTCGCGTAGAGTATACAGCGCTCTCTTTCGCGAGATCCAGACCCGAATTGCCTAGTTGAGAATGCTCCATGCGGATGCAGATAGCCCGAATGATGAACTTCACCACGACTTTTTCCAGCAACATCCTTGACAGCATCTTATCGCCACCCGCACAGCACGAGTGGAGGTCGCGAAGAGTCGCTCAACATCACCTCGTTAATCACTACTACTAACGTGTACAGTGGGAGCCTCGCGTGGAAGACGCGGCGACGTCTCTTCTGATCCGCGTCCATGCCAGCTCCCGGACTTCTGTCGCCACTAAGGAATGGCCAGCGTGATGATGACTGCCTCCAATGGAGATGGCGCGGCCGGAGCATCGAAGCACCACAGCCGGCCATCACAGCAAGAGGCCGTGGCGGTGAGACGATCGCGCCCATGCGATGCGTGTCGCCGGAGAAAAAGCAAGTGTGTCACAGAGGATGGCAACTCCATGTGCGTGCTGTGCAAGTGTATGAAGAACCTGCAGTGCGCGCCGAATGATGGAGTATGATTGACTAACAACCCTCATCAGTTCACAATCAGACCTGCACATATCTTGAGGCACCACAGCCGCGCAAGCGCAATGCCAACTCTTCTGGCAATGCAGCCGCAGCAGATTCACAATTGCCTGCAAAGCGAAGTAGGACACTGCTGCTCAAGCCTGGAACGGGCGTTGAGGAGTACGACACTCTGCCAGGGAGCCTCCTGAGGTGTACCCTTGGCCTGCAGAACCGGCACCATAGCGAATACGTTGGACTCAACGCGATCCCCGATGTCTACAGCAGCCAGTTCTTCGACTCTAATGCTGCCACTAATCATGACTGCAAGGCGAAGCAGGACTATGTACGCTTTGTCCACGCATCTCATGCTTTCCGCATCGTTGCCGATGAGCAGACGGAAGGCTACGACCAGGAACGAACCGACGTCGATGAGATAGAGGCACTAGCTTCCGGTCATGGCGAGGAGCTCGTGCAACTTTACTTTCGAGTCGTGCACCCCAGCTTTCCGGTCTTACATAAGGACGTATATCTTGAGAAGTATGCAAGATCCTATCGAGAATTCTCGCCGCCACTTCTCGCAGCTGTGTACCTGCTGGCGTCGAGTTACTGGACATATGATGAGCAACTGTCCAAAAGTCGAATGATCGACACTGCAGCGCTGCAAGCACTAGCCTTCCGGTCGCTCCAGAACGCTATGCGTCGTCCGAAGCTGTCGACAATTCAAGCAGGACTCTTGCTCTCACAATGGCAAAAGGCTTTCATGGGCGCGTCCAATGAGAATCGAGATCGACTTACAGTGCAGCTTGTAAATATCGGACATGGACTAGGTCTGCACCTTGATTGTTCCCACTGGGAGCTGCCAGAGTGGGAGGTTGGGTTGAGACGAAGAATTGGCTGGGCACTCTACATGCAGGACAAATGGACCGCATTGCTTGAGAGCCGGCCTTCACTCATCAGTGCGGAAGACTGGGATGTTGAAGATCTATCAGAGATCGACTTTCCGGAGAACGTGGAGGATGACCAAGAAGGCAGTGGCGAAGTTGAGCGAGGGCGCTTAGTGTTCACTTACATGGCACATCTGTCAGTCATTCTGGCCGAAATCCTCAGGACCATCTTTTCTGCAAAAGCCAGACGACTTCTGGATAGCGCTGCAGATCGTCTTGCCGTGTTGCTGGAATGGATGAAGCCTCTCCAGATCAGTCTCAAAGACTGGTTTCTCACGCTGCCAGAATCACTCAAGATGGATACAGCAGCCTCAATGAAGCTGTCTTCGGTAGGCTATCTGTGCCTAGCCTACCTTACAGTTGAGGTGTGTTTGCACAAGAAGCTCCTCCGAACTCTCAACAACACATCTTCGCCTTCCCCAACGATCGCACACGTATGTCGAGCAGCAGCAAGTGAGCGCTTCACGAATGGAACAGATTTCGTGCAGAGGCTGCAAGCGCAACACTTACACTCCTTCTGGTACTTTCCTTCAGCTAAATGTTGTGCTCTCATCCATACACTTGGCCAGACGTTGGGACAAACAGCGAACAGTGAGGAAGAACAAGCAATGTATGCTCGAAAGCTCAAAGAGCTCAAGTGGTTTCTCAAGGTGAACAGCGAAGCTGGTGCAAGCTTTATGAAGCAAGCATTAGCACTGATCAACCAGTCAGTCCGCATTGTCAATCAAGTGGGCGAGACGAGTTCGACGACGACAAGCCCAGCATCAAACGATTTCAAGTCGACCGGCCAAGGCTCGCGCACACCCGAGCAGCACCACACTCATCCTATAGCCCAGCAATGGATGCAGCTACAACAGCATGCTGTGCAGAATGGCCAAGTCCCCTACAACGCTTATCATGACTACAGCCTCGATCAGGCGGCGTTCTCGGATCCGGAGACCATGTTTGGCGGCTTTCCTGATCAGCTTGATAGCACCTGGATGCACGATCCGAGGTGAAGTCGTTCCATGATTTTCAATGCATCTTCTCCCGCATCGGTGCACCATGGAAGCTGTCTAGCTATATCAGCTTCGGCCGACGCTGACCACAATCTGGAGAAGTGATCGACAGAGTAAAGGCCGCGTACCTTACTCCACATCCGCAGCAGTGTGGCGCCAAGAGAACCACTCAAGGCCAATCGCCAAAGCTCGTGCTTGAGATAGTCAAATATTCTCGAACGCTCGCCTTGTTTTGTGGTATACTGCTGCTATCGGAGTAGCGTCAACATGAAGATGACGTCGCTAGACCTTCGAGCTTCAAATATAACGATGCTGGTGGAATCCTTCAATGGCAAAGCATTCGCACCGCACCAGTTCATCACAGCTTCATAACTCATCGACTGCTATCAAACCACCATGACTCGCCACCACCGCCACGAGCATCACTCGCGTCACCACAAGAGCGGTGCTTCGCACGAGACGTCTTCCAAGTCAGGCGAGATGGCCAGCGAGAGCAAATATACGTACGGCTGCTGGGTGGCTACGCCAACAAGTTATACGGGCCAGACTTTGCAGCAAGACGAATCTCCTCATATCGCTATCAAGTTCACTTCTGGCTCTGGCAGTCAGACCTACGAAGCAGAAGTCAATGTCGCGTCAACATCAAAGGACACGGAATTGGTGTACTGGATGGACAACAATTGGACCCACCCACTTACTACGACTCTGAAGTCTCTTTCCGAAGGATTCAATGCTGCTTCTACAACAGATGGGACTGGACTTTCTCTTGATTTCATTCGCACGAGCCCGGCACTCGTTTCCTTTCCCGCTGGGCAAGTCGTGCAAGACGATGACTCCTCCGATGTGGCCAACAACATCCTCGATAAGCTGGAGCCGATCGTCAAAGAAGCCATTGCAGCCAAAGCAACCATGTATGTGTTTGGTAGATCTTACGGCACTGGAATCGACGATATACACATGAATCAAGGAAACACTGGTGATTATGAGAACGCCGTTGGTGTCGATGGCGCTCTCGTCTTCTATTACAATAAAAAGTTCCAAGCTGTCTTTACGGCTTTTGCAACGCAGGAAGTTCCTACTGACGATACGACTGGTGCGCCGACCTCGAGTGCCAAGGCTCTCGATACCATTGCTACGGGTGGCAGCTCGAGCACTACCACATCATAGGAGTAGAAATGGCTTTCATTGGATCTGAGCGATTGCACCACAAGACAGACTACAGAGCTGTCGAACCTGCATTCGAAGATGTTCAATACTCAAGTGCTGCTAGGAGAAGAGGCGGAATCGAGCGCGATCGGAACAGAACAGATATATAAGCACTTCAGGCTGAGTAAAGGAATCAAATGTACAATATGCAGATCAGATTTGTGATAGACATGCAACCTTGAAGATATGTGGACCAAACAGGCTTTGTAGTCAGCAGGCGAGTACAAGCGCTGTCAGACTACGCTACCAGATTCGGCAGGGATTCTGCCTATCAATGGCCACTTGCACGACCACTTGTGCGGCTGACAAGATAAGCATTTAGCTTGATTGTCCTATACTATATACAAGATGTTCTCATCACTGCAGGATGTCTGGCGATCGATCTTACCGACCTTGCCATACCATGGACGACCTCAAGACGAGTCCGAAAGTGTCAGACCAGCCGGCCTCTGACACTGATGAGAAACATGGCCAGTCCTATCTGAAGACTTTAGTCAAGAAGTTGGCACTTGAAACCGGAGGCATTCAAAGAGTCACAGATGAGCAAAGAGAAGCTGGAAGCACACATGTTTGGAATGCTACTACGTTCTGGCATGGCCATACCTCCAGAGGATAGTGATGCTGAGCTGTTCGCTGACACTTGCCCAAATATAGGTTCAGCGCGAACTTCGCAACAGCTACATTATCGACAGGCCTTCTCGGGCCTAGCTTTGGGCTTGACTTCTGGTCAAGTTTTGCTGTAAGTTGTTGCTGTTGCTGCATGGTGTGCCGGACTACTGCTGATATTGAGACGTCTGTCTAGTGTATTCTTGTAACGAATGTGGTACTTACGATATGTCCGGCTTTTGTGGCGACTTTTGGTTTGACTGGGTGAGTAAAAGCAGAAGATAGAAGGCCAGCGCTCGCATCAGTGTCTCACCAAGCTCGCACTCACTTGAGTGCTGGGCTTAAGGACAGACATTGATTGAGACAGCCTGCTTTTCCAGAGATCTTTGCTGACCCTTCTACTCCCTACGTTCAGATTACGGATGGCGACGTTCACGTAAGTATCCACTCGACAGAACTTGGTATTCAAAGATTGATGATCGAACAGGCGTTACTCCTTCGGATACTGGGGCAATACCGTCACCATCGTCTTCGCACTCATCACCTGCATAGGCTGGAATGCCATCAATGCAATCGCTGGATCCTCTTGCTGGGCCGCTGCAAGTGATGGCACGCTGCCGACCTGGGCAGGCGTGATCATCATCTCGACAACATGCTTCGTCGTTTGCATAGGCGGTATCTCCTGGATCCACCATATCGACACTTACTTCTGGATTCTGCCGCTCATTGTCTGGTGTGTAGCAGCTGGCCTCGGGGCAGACCACTTCCATGGAGCAGCTGTACCGAAACCTGTTGGCGAGAATGGAGCGGCTTCCGTGCTCTCGTTCATAGCCATCAATATCTCCTGGTGTATTTCCTGGAGCACTTTGGCCGCAGATTACAACGTGCGCATGCCCGTACATACGCCGCAGTGGAAGATCTTTGTTGCGACGTATGTCGGTATCCTTGTACCAAGTCTTTTGTGTCTGACGCTAGGTGCCGCATTGTATACTGGAGCGCAGACAAATCCAGACTGGATGCAGGCATATGACGAACACGCTGTCGGCGGACTCCTTGCCCAGGCTCTGAAGCCTGTGGGCGGCTTTGGAAAGTTCTTGTTGGTTCTCGCAGGGCTGAGTGCCGTTCCGGTATGTGAGCTGAAAGTGATAGCATCAGTATGATGGTTTTGTGCTAACTTGAGATGACAGAACAACATACCGAACCAGTACTCGTTTGCGCTCGCTGCGCAGAACTTTGGACCTTGGGCGATCAAGGTTCCCAGAATCGTCTTCGTCTCCATTGGCTTTGTCATCTCGACGATTGTTGGTTGCTTCGCGTCGCTGTCTTTCGAGCTCTCTTTGACCACTCTACTCTCCATCATTGGTTATTGGACTGTGATGCTTCTTGTCGTAGTCGCAGAGGAACATTACATCTTTCGCAAAGGTCGATGGTCTTCGTATGATTGGGACGATTGGTGCGAGCCGGACAAGCTGCCCTTCGGGTGGGCTGGTATCGCCACGATATGTTTCGGCTGGCTGGGAGCATTGCTCGGCATGTCTGAGCTTTGGTATGTGGCACCGATCGCGAAGTTGATCGGTGGCGGAGGCAATATCGGCCATGAGATGGCTTTCGCTCTGTCAGCTGTGACGTTTCCTGTGTTCAGATGGCTCGAGATCAGATATACAGGCAAGTAGTTCAAGCTGTACTCTGGAAATGAGAATTGAGGGTTGATGTGCTGGATTCATGAAACACTATCAGTATGCTTGTAAGATCATCATCATGTACAGAGCTATGCCATCTCACGCGCGCTCTTAGCCTTCTCGCTGCGTCCCTTGATGAACTTGCTCAGGTCTCCCACTGGCAATGCAACTGGGAAGTCGACCGATTCGAGGATCATCGAGAACCACAGGTACCAAGCCACCAGAGAGGCAATGAACGAGAAGGCGCCTCCAGCAATTCGGCAAGTGTTGCTGATAGCCATGGATCCATTAGCTCCGGCGTAGTAGGAAGCAGCCAGCAATGGGAACGTGATGACGAAGCAGACCAGAACTGCGACCAGGCAAATGTTCGTGCGAAGAGCTGCGATCGCGTAGAAGATGCAGAGAA
Organism: Sphaerulina vaccinii; assembly: GCA_022570795.1. Lineage (NCBI taxonomy): Eukaryota > Fungi > Ascomycota > Dothideomycetes > Mycosphaerellales > Mycosphaerellaceae > Sphaerulina > Sphaerulina vaccinii. The sequence goes on from JAKUDP010000001.1 coordinate 664,011, forward strand.
TGCACTACATCTTGTTAGCCTCGCCTCGCCTCGCTGTGGCATGTGGGCTGCACTCACCATCCAAATCAAGAACACGGCGAAGCTGCGGTAGAATGCTGCAGTGCCCTCTGCAGTGGTTCCGTACCCGTTGATAGCGTTGAAGGAGGGAGTAAGAGTTGCTCCGAATGCACCCCAGAAACCTCCGAAGGTGAAGAAGACGACAGCTGGGAAGGTGTTGCCCAAGATCCACTCTCCAATACCACCAGCGTAGAGCAGGATCGCGGCCAGGAAGTAAAATGTGCCTGGCGATTCGTTAGGACAAAAGCCATTGCCATATCATCATGTCTCATCATATGTCTTGAGATGGGTTGTGCCCAAGAGAGACTTACCAATACCTGCCGAGGCATTTCCAGTGCCTCCTCCAGCACCTCCCCAGCCCATCAATTGAATCGCAGTCGGTGTGTTGGCCAGCAGGAAGCCGCCAAGGGCAATTGGTGTGGGATTGGCGAATGTCCATCGAAGGTTGCCAGCAACTGGTGTCTCTGGAGCAAGATACAGCTGAGTGTCGTTAGCATTTCAAGCCCTGAGACCTTTGGATGTGCATCCGCGGAGCGAGACGATTGCATACCTTCTCGAATTGTGAGGGTGATGGCTTCAGCTGCTCCATTCTCTCGATCTGTTCTGCGTGGTGGTCGTGGTGGTTGTGTTTGGCATGATGGATTTCATCGTAGTTAATGGTCGAGGTCGACTCAGGGGTAGTCATGATGGGCAACTTTCGTAGCACTGTCTTTGTTATGAGATGAAGTTCGGGAGTGGAGGACTATCTCGGATGGTTGTGTAACGAAGTTGGACTGATGACCTTCAGGTAGGAGATTCATGGGGCTTATATGGCATGAAACACACAGACATCGCGCCGATATGCTGCGCAGGCGTTGTTCGGTGGCTTCACCTTCTCGACTTGGGTCGACCATCTCCGCAGTCTAGCACGCACGGCTGGGGTAGTCTGGGACTGGCAAGTTAGCGGAAAGGAGGCTCCATGAGGCCAGAGTGGTCTTCAGTAACGGCTGGCACTCGCAATGCATAGCTATTTCCTATTCCCGCAGTGCTCGACTGTGATGCTGTGACGGTAGTGCGCCGTAGTCTGTCCAAGATTGCGTGGTAGCCTCCAGCGACTTCGACTCGAGCAGTCATGATGGCTTGCTTTTACGTGTCTGCAATTCAATCTTAAGCAAGATGAAGCGACCAGTATGGAGTCTAGACTGGGCCAGATCTTTGATGAAGCTTGTCGGTGCAAAGCAATCGAGACAATTGGCTGTACCACAACGTGGGCTTCCAACGACCAAACTCAATCGAGGACAAGCATCGACACGTGCGACTTGTAGATCCCTACGTCCGTGTATACCCGCAGTATAGTGTAGCGCGGCTTCTTCATCTCTTCACTTCTTGAGTGGTCGGCGTCTTGCAAGCGGGGGAGGCTCAGGCTAAGCGGCCTAGTTTTGCTGGCTCCGGGTCTCCGGATTATGGCGTCCAGCGTTGAACTATCCCAAGCGGGTAGCTATAGGTAGAAAACTGGAATATGAGTGTCTATTCAGGCTGCCTGCATTGCAATGCACGGCGAGACGCGTTGTCTTGTTGCTTCTTGATCGATGTTGAGGTCTGCCTGCTCAAGATCGCAATTAGTAGAACAGTAGATATGCTGCTGGAATTTCGAGTGGATCACCATAGCTACGCAGACCGTGCGAACCATGAAATGCAGACGGCATATTGCAGAGAGCTATGTCGCGTATGCTGGCACAAACCGTCCCGCGGACTGTTGACTGAAAATGGGAAGACGCATATGACCACTTTGCCAGCCTTGACCACCGTCTCGTGCACAACGACAAACTCTGCTGACAGTTGAGACGACTGCGATCGTGCAAAGTGTAGGTACTGTATCGTTTATATCCAGAGCAGACCCTCAGCGGTGCTGGAGACGCGTGCAGACCAGGCTATGGCGTTCCTCTAGTCTGGACGCAAGCTGTATGCATCTTGGGGAACCTCCACCATTACCACGACGCGCGTCGATGATTTCTTCCTGTGCGAATATCTGCTTGCGGTCCATGATCGTGCTGTGCGGTATTCTTTTGAAGCAGAGATCGTACAAAGATCGGCGGTGAGGTCTTAAAAGAATTCCCACCAGTTATTCTCCTTGGCGGACGATCACATCCACATCCACGCGCTCAAAATAAACCTGAACCTCTGTCAACCTGAACTTACCCTCAACAATAACTGATGATGGCAGATACACAATAGACATTACGCGTCGGCATCGTCGGCGTAGGCGAAGTCATTCAGGTCGTCCACCTGCCGCTCCTCGCTCCTCCATGACCTCCATACACGATAACAGCCATCTGCGAATCCGCGATATCTCCCTGGAGGTAAGGTAGCTTGCCTCTGTACTCACGTCAGGCTAGGCATCGTCTCACTAGGATGCTCAACGCTGTGCTACGAAGGTCCACATTCCTCTCCCAACTGACAGATCCAGACCATCCCTTCAGCTCTCCAGAAGTAGACATAGTCTTCGTTCTTACCAGCGATGCTACACTACCGCCGCTCTAGAAGCAGAGTCGAGAAATCTAGACGACAGACGCAGCCTTTGGCCCATTATTCCAGTTCTCATATACGGCATCGAGACACGTGGAGGAGCATGGCAATACAGCCCGTGGCTGCCACGAGACGCCATATAACGCGACGCGCCTTCAGACATCGTAGATGTCTGTCGAAATCACCTCGGGGCTCCTGCTTGTACTCACCGCGTTGCTCGCCGAACACTGACTACGCCTGCTCCGAAATTCACATCTCCGCGGATAGTCCTCCGCAAGAAGCATATTCCAGTACGACAACGAAGCCCAGCTGAAGAGGCCTACTATGTGAGGGTTAACAATAGCGTTTGCGCGTCAGAAGCATACACACAGCACCAATCGCCTACAATTACCTGTACTTCCAACGTGCGTTGCCCGATCTCATACTACCTCGATGGCCACTCAAATCACTACAGGAGCGCCCACGGTAGTAACAACGATGCAGTGCTTCGCCAGAATTGACCTACCACCTCCCAAAAGCGACTTCAGTCGCCTCCTTCAGCCACACAGATCTCGATTAGCAGGATGCCGTGTCGCTACACTAATCCTGTACGGGCAGTCACGAAACAGGTTCTTGCACTGAGAAGGAAGGAGCTGCTGAAGTTGAAGATCACGGCGTTCATTGCGCTCGCCTGACGATTACGACCGCTTCTCATCAGGAGTGCGACGGCGTTCTCACCCGGATGGAGTGCGAAGGTACGCCGTTGGCAGTGAATGCTTCCTTGTGCCCAATTCGAGCTCCGCAAGGGTTGCAGGACAAAGCAACTAGTTCAACGCCACCAAGTCACTGTGGTAACAACTTCGCGACGATCTTTGTACCTCCATGATCGACAAGCAGTATAAAGTAGACATGGCCCGACTGAGGCAGAACAGTAGAGAACCAGAGAGCATCAAGGACCAGGAAGCACAACTTCACATCAAGCATCTGTCAAAGACTACCGAACACCACGGAACTACAGTGCCACGAGCCAAACAATCTATCAATCGATACCACAACAATGGCTTCACCACTCCTCTCTCTGCCTCGAGAAGTTCGGGACAGTAGGCCATACCTCCCACGCCAATGCTCTTACCCACTGCAGGCCACAGACACTGACTTCTTGTCAGTGATCTCGGAGATCGTCATCATCAACGACCAGCCATTCCACCTTCATAACTCTAGATATGGAAAAGGGAACAACAAAGTCACAGCACGGCCAACGAAGACATCTGGATCTGGCTTATCCTCATCTTGCAAACAGATCAACCTTGAGTACTCCTCTCTATTGCAGAGGGCTGCACTCACACCGGGTACCAAGACAATCGCACCAGTCTACGACTTCAACTTTAGTGAACTCATCAGCTATGTCAAGACACTCAGACCACATGAAATCAAAGCTGCGAACAGAAATGAGAATCTGGTTGTCAATCTTTTCATGTTCGCTAGCACTATCACTGTGGAAGCAGCAGAGAACCTGATGAAGTGGATTCGGTGCTGCGAAAAGATTGGCATCGAACTTTCGTATGTCTTTCAATGGACCACAGTGGATATGAGGCAGTTCAAGTCCATGGAGGGCGCTATTGGCGGAACAGTGGAAGGGAGGAAGATCTTGGCTGCTATTGGAAGTAGGAATGTCAAGGCTTGGAGCTGGGAAGGATATCAAGCTGGGCTGAAGAAGGAAAGACGCTCTTGAGCTGGTGCTTGGCTTGACTAGCTTGTGTTCCATGACAAAGAAGCCGTTTCGTCATGATAATCGTCCCACCTTTCCTGCCCAGCTCTCCATCCTGTACTAGCTTTCCATATCTACTGAACCCGTTCTGCTCATAGAACGCAATAGCACCAACATTATCTCTTCCCACGCCCAAGTAGACTCCAATGCATCTCTCAGCTTTGAGCTGCTCCAACAGAGCTGTTATAAGCTGTTTCCCGAACCCCTGCCTTTGGTGACTTGGCAAGATATCAATGTGCAAATGGCCGGGAAACACATCCCACAATCCTTCCACATCTCCATCACAGCCCTTCTTCGGTGCAGACCAAATGATGTTCAGCATATCCTTCCCACTATCATCACCTTCGAACAAAACTTGATCCTTCACCTCATCTAACGACTTCGCGTACTCTGACTTCCATCGCTCACAGAAAGCAGCAGTATCAGAAGTCCCTATACAATAGCCTACAGCTCGTCCCGATCCATCATCGAGAACGAAGCAGGTCTGAGGAGTCAAGTATAGATATGGTCGACACCAGATGTATGAGCTGATTGTCCACAGTGGTTCGGTTTTGAGGGAGTCTGAGCAGGTCTGGCGGAAGATGTTGATGCATGCTGAGAAGTCTGAAGATGGGGAGTAGGGTCTTATGAATTCCATATCGACACGTGATGACCCACTTGTCCTGTCTTGGGCGAGTGGTGTAGATATAGTAAGTAAGGAGTTGATGTTATTTCGTCCAATGTCGAGTCGTATATGCCAAGCTTTCAGCACCTCTAGGTGTCCTGAATCCAATATTCGCGCTTTCCTAACCTTGCTCGTCAATCTTGGGTAAATGCTCAGTCGTCCTGGTTCTTGGAGCGCTCCCCTCTCTGCGTTTGTGACTTCGCGTCCTCCTCGGATCAGATCAGCCTGTAAAGATGTTCAGGCTCCCCACGCACAGCCACAGGTGAAGTTCAACCCCTAGGACATATACATGCCCTCACCTTGTCCTGTCCAGCATACCATCACACGCCAGGTTGACCTAGCCGCCCACCGGGTAGATAAGCAAGCTCTAGGTAAGCTCTTAAGCTTTCATGTACCATTGACGCCATACCCAGACGTTCGGACATATGCCTACATCCAGTAGTTACATCGATCTCATCTTGACGCTTAAGTTCGATGTTATCGGATTTCTTCAGGGAGTGATTTGGAAATCTGCCATGTCCGCCAAGCATCAGCCAAGAAAGTACATTGAAGTAACAACACAGGCTCTATAAGGCCTGTCCACCACTGAGGAGAAATGAACTTAGACCGCCTTGTAATCCAAATCTATGCTGGATGATTATCGCATCGCATATCGTATCGCAATGCGAGATCTACGGCCCGGATAGAAGAGACAGCCGGATGTCCTTAGCCTTTGAGCTTGGGTTATGGTATACAGGGTTACTGTATGGTTTCCACGAGTTATGGCATCGGTGCTGCAGGAAGCTAACAGTCTGCCGGTAAGAGTGTTTCTCCGAGACATGCGAGACATGTGCGTAGTGGTGTGTTGGACCCAACAAGTCGGCGACCAGGTGGAAGTTGTCGGCGAACGTGAAGCGAAGGCTCTTCACTCGTATGCGGCTGTACGACATCACTCCTGCCATGCTATGTCAGACATTGTTTGGGACTTCATGCAATGAGCGTATCCCTTCACTGATCAGGCCTTTCGATATCCCTTCACCTTCCATCGCTGCCTACATGGAAGCAATAATCAATGGGACGTTCCCATGGGCACCAGATAGAGATCATTGTCCGCCAGCGGACAGCTTGCCGAGGATTCGAGTTCGAGCAACGCCCTCGCCTTCGTATCGTACTGCGACCACGTTGCAAGAGCGTCTCAGTCGTGTCGCCAGTTATATCGTCTTCACGTCGTCCTAGATTGCTGTGCCCACCGTGACTTCACGAACAGCGAATACGAGCCAGCCGCGTGACTTGAGACAGAGCAGTCGCGTCAGGATCGCAGCTAAGCCCATAGCTTCATATCTTGACTTGGCGGTCCATGAAGTGCCTATAGCGGCCCTCTGCCGTAGATGTGATATCGTCGACCAGAGTAGGCAAACGCGAGCATCCTAGGTATGGTAGCTATTGTGAATGCGAAGGCAGCAAGGAGTGCCTTGACCTTCGTGTTGGCAGCTCTTGGCGCAAGCGTGAGGGTGTGAGGAGAAGCTCGGTGGACGCGACCTTGTCTGTCACCTTCTCGAAGCACCAAGAAGACAACGTGCACTTGGCCTCCATTCCACTGATACATCTGTGTACAGCTGGCAGCGAGCAATCCGGTGGCGCTTCAGCCATGCTTCAGTACGCGTACTCTGCGCTGCGGCGAATGTAAAGGCTTGCTGAGGGCACGCGACGTGTTCGGATTTCTCTGGTTGACAATTCGTCATAGAGAGCTTCGCCCAGAGCCACGCACACACAGCAGGCCATGTCGCACTGATGGCAACACCAAAAAGCGGCATATCGTCGTAGGAGCGGATGCCATTATACGACGATGTTGTGATCCATAGAAGCATGGGATCCTGCAAATTCTGTTGGTATGTATCAGAGACAGTTCCTCGCAGTGAGCAATCAAACGTCCAGAGACCTTTCTTGATGATCAGCTTATATATGAGCTAGGCGCCTCCCCATTGTGTCTCCAGACATCACTGCAATTGCTGCCTGAGGCTTCTCACGAGTCTCGCTTTTGGCCTAGCGGAAGCATCGTGTCTGTTCGTCCTGTGTCGATGAAGACTGTTGTGAAGGCATGCAGGAGCCACAGTAGTGGTATGCCCTCCTGTAATAACAACATATAAGTCGTGGTCGTGGTCAGTGCCTTGCTTGAAGATTAGAGGCTATATCATATAGAAAACCTCAGGTATGCTTGCATCAATTTACACAACTCAGCCCTGTCTATTTCAAACCTTACCAACCACCAGACCCAACAAGACGTCTGAAGCGTCAACGCAAAGGTAACTCTCATCGGAATCAGAGTGCTGGGAACGCTTGGTGATGCAATAATGCGATTGACGTGCAAGTTTCAGGTTGACTGGTTCACGATTAGGCAACTCTCATTCATCGTCGTCGTGGATCTACCATGATGAGACCAGGACTTTGAGAGACTACTTTGTTAGGTCACAGATTGTAGAATGCTCATTCTTTGTAGTCTCCATCCTTTTTCTTAGAGTCAGGTCCGCCGTCCTATGGGTGTTTGCGTCAGCATCATCTTGAAAGTCATGCAAGATCAAACTCACCTTCACCGTAGCCGCAGTGCTGAGACCGCCGTCTTGACTGCAATGCGCAACGTTTGTCAGTTCTGTTACCGATGTTCTGGGAATATCAGTTATGAACTTACGCAGTGCCGCCCACTCCACTAATTGGGTTTCCTGCATGTGCATGACGGTTGCCGGCAACCTCATCCTTCACATCTTGTGGAGGCTCATAAGTTTTGTCTTCACCACGGTTGCCGCCATCACTTCCTCCGTCCCGAACTGTGTCTGCTGTGGACAGTCCTCCATCCTTGGCAGTGCCGCCGACACCATAGTTCTCATTACTTGTAGACATTTTCTGTTTGCTGTATTGGTCGGGCTGTAGTCGAAGATCGTTGTTCCTTGGAAAATGGTATTGTCGCACGAGAGTCTGTTTGATACTTATGTTCAGTTGGCAGACAGTACATAACATAAACGATCATCTATGACACGCGAAGGCATCATTGGGCGATTTCGTGGAGGCCGCGGGGTGAACCAGTCTTTGTGTGGACTAACGCACTTGGCTGCAGATTCAGATGTCACTGAAAGCAGGAAACCCTCTCAGGAACCAGGTCAATGGCTATGGGTACTGGCGATTCGGCAGCTGTTCCGACGTTTCACTCCTGCCGCAGGACTCCAAGTATTCGGTGCCCAGGAAGAAGGCTTCGGTGTTTGATTGTATCAATTTTGTCATCTAGAATAGTGATATTCTACGTACAATTCCTCCCCGCTCTCTTCTCCAAGTCGGGTGATGTTATTCAAGTGTCGTAAAAAGTCGTAGAGAATGCCGAACGCAGCGTAGTGTGACTGTGGCCACCCATAACCCAACACAAAGAGATCAAATGATCAAATTAGGCTCAAAGTCTTTCGGACAAGCCTCCTGTCCTGAGCCTGCTCTCCCAATGCTGCGGGACGAGTCCGTACAAATGAAATAGCAATATGACCTTTTCCGCGTCTCACTCAAGAACGCTATCATTATACGCCAACAGCGCCGTGCTTGCATTGAGCATAACCTCCTAGACTGGATTCTGATTTTGTTGTGGTGATCAAGCTATTGCTTCAATCGAGTGCTCCTGCGCAGCCCCACAGCACTCGTGTTCTTCAGGAAGCCGAATTGGTGGCTGTTGTAGTTACTCTCGTGCTTCTGACTGCTTTCGCACCTTGGATATATTGGGCTTACGCATCAGATTGCAGAAGCGCTTCGAAGTCATGAAGCAGCTCGAGATGTGGCGTGTTCGACCTCTTTTGGGCCACACGTTGTACCCCTCGTCTCTGTAAGAGCATACTTCTCGTCATACGACGTGATCCATTTGACTCGGCAGCCTCCCTGTGGGTAAGGTATGTTTGCCGATCTTGTGAGAGGACGTTCAGCGGAGGTGCCTCTGGCGTCGGTTCAATACATTCCGGCATGGCGCTGGAATCGAAGAAGTACTTGAGGTACCCCGTTACCAATGTACTGCTGTGCTCCGTGTTGGTTTGCTAAACATTCGTTGGAAGTGCTCTACGAATAGCCCGACCATCTGCTCGTCGGTAGTGCATGCTCAAAGTGTCAGGATCAAGCTCGCCGCTTGTATCGTCGTCATCGACAGCAGACAAAGATGAGTTGGGCACCATGCTGTAATCGCTTGCGCTCGCGCCTGGCCTGGCGCCTTGTCTGAGCGGCTGATCTTGGTATCGCTCGCTGAAGACGTGACCATATGCGCGTTTATTTGTGTCCATAGGTGGCTGAGCTGCACCAAAGTATGAGTTCGAGGGCGCGGCTGAGCTGGGAGATGCGGCTTCGAGCTTATTACTTGACAACATGGCTGAGCTAGTCTGTAGAGGTGGCAGATCAAACGGTCTGTTAGACTGGGGTGTGATGGACCCATTCGACCGGCTCTGAGCTTGCATTGGCTGTTGTGGTGCTGGTCGGCTGTTGTTGTACATGTCCATCGAGGACGAATATGAATGGCTGGGTTGTTGTGCCTGGGTTGTTTGTGGTTGCTGGTAGCCCTGCTGCTGTGCCGGCATAGGATAGCTCGGTTGTGTTTGTTGCTGAAATCCAGACTGTGGTTGCGGTGGTGGTGGAAGCGATGGCTGCTGCACAGAGTATCGTCTAGCGTCAGCTTGTTGATGCGATGAGTAGTCAACGCTGCTGCGTTGCTGCAGCTGTGGTGCTGTCTCGTAAGGTGCTGTAGGAGCTGCACTGTACTGAGGCTGCGCTTGCTGTGCAGGTCCTGCCTGACTTGATGGATATGCATAGAAGCGTTGCTGGGGACCACTGACCGGTACTGGTGGCGGTGGTGCAGCGAAGCCGTGCTGGTATTGAGGAGGCGGTGGCTGCATGGGAGGAGGCTGCTGCATGTAAGGGCCTTGTTGATACGCTTGCGTAGGCGAAGGACCATACGGCGCCGACTGCTGAAAGCTGCTAGATGGAGTGTGAGGAGCGGTGCCATATTGGGATGATGCCTGGTAGCTGCTAGACATGTCCTGAGTTGATTGCCTCCGCGATATGGGGCCTCCGAATGATTGGTGGCTGGCATTGCTCACAGACCGTGGACGAGCAATTGGGTCCATGTATGCATGTGGCATTGCACCGGGGTACTGAGCCTCTGGCGTATTAGATACTCGAGCGCGGGCTCCAGCAGTCTCGTCCTCATAATCATCCCAATCCTTGGCTCCACCCTTAGTTTCGCGACGGCGCATTCTGACATCTCGTCTGATCCTGACCCGGCAACCTTGTTCAGCGACCATCCGGCTCAGAGCGGTGCTCTCGGTCAGACCTGGGAACTTCTTTGCGCTGAAAACCTGGAACGGCTCGGACTTCACCTCCAGACGATGGTTCACCACGGGAGCTCCATCTCCGTTGCTCTTGGCTTCTTCTGACAGCTTGTCCTCATCTTTGGAACTCTTGAGCTCCTCGTACAGGCTGAAGCTCAATCGGTATTGTCCTTCGTGGCGAACAGACAGGTCTGGGAAAATAAAGTAGCCAGCAGATTTGGGCCTGTCCAGGTATACCATTCCGGCTACAGGAGTACCAGTCAGGACTGGAGGGGTGTGTCGCTCCGATGCAACACGTCCGTGGGCTATGGGTCGAGCAGCTTCCAGAGTTGCGAACAAGAAATAATTGGCATGCATAGTAAACGTGATGTCAGTTTCTCGGTCCTGTCCTTCGAAGATTTGGAGCTCTACAATCGGTGGAGGGTCCACAGGTCTTCTATCGGCGGAGGCTGTGATGGTCATTAGCATTGGTTTTGTTTTGTGTCTTGTGAAGTGCGCTCACATTTGGCACCTTGCCCACATGCTCTGGCACGTACTGGCTGTTGAAGCACAGTCATCTGGTAAGTGATGATTCTGCCTTCTGCAGTAGTCCTGCAGATGGAGCTTTCGGTCTCATTGTCGACCGCAATTGTCGCTGGCCGATCCATGATGTATAATGTGACTTCCGAAGAGGATGTTTAGTTGGATGTGTTGTAGCGGCGATCTATCTGCACCGTGCTGTTAGTGACCAATGTCCACTATGGCGGCGACGACAACAGGAGTGGTAGTGTTTGAAGGATGCAAGAACCAGTCCACCCTGTTGGAAAAGTGCTCTGATACGCCGGGCTGGGTCTCGTTGAATTGTGTCCCGCAGCAGTGGTCAGGAACCGCAGCCAAGCAAGGGCAGCACTCACAGTCAACAAGTAGTCTGTCGCGCAGGCGATGAGATTGCCGCGACGTGTCGCCAATGTATCGCTGGAAGCGTGGTAGAGTAAGCGCTCGAGGTGCAGGCCAGCAATTCAGTATCTCCTAGCAGCAGGAGGAGAAGTAGTGTCGGAAATCGTCGTGCAGCCGCCCAACTTTCATCACGAGAAGGAGCGAAGCGCGGTTCGTGGTTCCCAGGCAGTCGGCGGAAGACAGTTTTGTTCTGTTGGTACCGGAATATCCAAAGTTCAGTGCGCCTCCACGGTCCTTGCGAAGTCGATAGGCTCTCCAATGTGCTGGCCGAGAGAGAGCAGCGTTGTAAGAAACGCTGAATCTTGGTGATGAAGGGAGAATGGAAACGGAGCTAGGATTCTGCGCAAGAGAGTTGCGAGTCCCGCTTCTTGGGTACTACTACCCTAGTTCGCGTCGACTTGTCCCTGTAGAGTTAAGCGATTTTTTGGATCCGCTATCTTGCAGGACACAAGGGAGAAAGCTCCCGCTGTGGCGCAATGAAAGCCAACCAGATTGGCTGAGCATATGTGGGCGATGAGAGGCGCCCGCTGCAGCGCGTGAAGCTCCGTGACGGCAACGACCTGCGCAGCTTTGTTGATCAGAGCATTTCTAGTCTGAGGCAGGAGATAGCGGTGCACATCGCGGTTCATCAATGATCGTTAAGCTTCACTCACCTGAGCCACTTCTAAAGTTCTTGGCGTGGGTGAAGCGCCATCCCAGGAGGCCGACTCGAACTCAAAGCCCGATCGACCATTCCACTGACGCATCAATCTAATCTCACGGCACCATGCCTTTGGGGTGTGTGAGCGCGAGTAATGTGCCATGTGCCCTCTCCATCACCATATCACTGAAACGCAGCCGCATACGAGTGCATCACGCCCTTGGACGCGATCCCATGTCGACGTTCTTACCGAACCAGAGCCAGCACCGGATCTCTGCACTCGTGGCAGGCCGGTTTGGTAGCCAGCGACGGCCATTGAGTCCAACGGCTCTCCTGCAGCTTGGCAGAGACATTGTGTTGGAATAGGCCTGATCTGCGATATGCGTTTACGCATCGCCCACAAGACTGGGAACACCATCGCACGCCCCGAACGAACTCCTCGCGCCCATTTCATCAGCATGTCTCAGGCAAGCCTCAACTCGTGGCGCTCAATAGCACGCTGTGACGAAGCAGTTCCAGCTGCGCCAACGAGAGCAGCGTAGAAATATGTGAGTGTACCACTCTCTCGCCACCTAGGTGACCAGCCTCTCTCACATTCTCTTTTGCGAACTTCTGGCGATACTGCGGCTTCGCTGTGCAGCTGTGCAGCTCCGTCGGAGAATTTCATCCATCCCAGCGTGCCTCAGACATTTCTACTGTTCTACCACGCATTTTGTCCCTATCCAATATTTACCCACACTGTGCAAGCGAGTACAAGGTCCTTCCTGGTTCTTCTGTACCACCCACATATTTCCAGGTATCCCTGGCATCTCCGTTGTCCCCTATGCACAGGCTCTTCGAGTAATGCAGAATCGATACCGACTCAATCTATGCGCAAGGCTTGAAGCATGCTCTCGAGCATTGTTACCAGCAACGGTAGATGACTGCTCATCTAGACAACGTGCGCTCTCCGCGTTTGTTGACATCCCAAGCTGCAAGTCGAATAAGCCACGGTACGCATCTGTCTGGGATGGCAGAACCGTGGACTGGACAACAATGTCTATGAACAACGCTATCCGCCTTCCGGAACCCGTTCTTCGTTGGCGTTGAACTCCACTCTCTGGGGCCGACCGTCTTGCTGGACCTGTCAAGAAGCGCTTGCACGCATGCCCGGCTCGCCAGACTAAACACAGCAAGCAGCAAGCTACCGGCTCGGTCCTCTATTGTGCTACGGGGCGGTATATGCGCCAGCAAAGACGAGTCAACTCTCCACTCTCTGCACTTCACTCTCCATCTCGTCTCCGCTTGCCTCGCGCCACGTTCACGTTTCAGGAAGCGCTTCAAGCGACGGGATATACGACGAAAGTGCACAGTGAGCGTCAATGGTGAATTCACCTACGGCCACATTCAGTACCAAGATAGAAGAAATCTCACCCGATGGCTGCTGCACCAAAAGTCTTTGATCGGTCATCTGCATCTGCCACCACGACATCTCTCTCGAAGGAAGGGAGCAATCAAGCGAAAAGAAGCTCTGATCACCTCAAGCAGAGGTAGGGATTGGAAAGGTTACACGACATTTTGCGGTGGGAAGACCGTTTCGTACGCCACTAATGCTCATGGCTCAGAGAGGACAGGTGAAGACAAAGAGACTGACTGACCCGCTGTGGCGAGCGAGCCAAAGGCTTTCGTGCTCGGACAAACACATCTAGTTTGACGTTGACGAAACATCACGAAGAAGGAAGGGTGGCTTACTCAAGCAAATCAGAGGTGCTGACCATCTCATGATCATCTCACGCCATGACCCGGTTCTCGTCAGGTGGGTGCGTAGGAGGAAGGTAGGCATTCGAATTGCTCAATCTCTGCTCGGATTTGAGCAGCCGACTTATGCAGCAGAGACTCTGCACAAGTATCCCCCTCCACTATCCGTCGAAGACGCCACGAGAGATCATGTCCTTGATGCTCTTTCGGCCGACCTGCTTGCAACACAGCATTTCTAAACAACGACTGTTGCTGTACACTGAACTATGCGTTGGCACGACTCAAAAAAGCTCGCTCGTCGCCTACAATGACAGTTCTCATCACGCGGCTTACCTCACACAACGAGGAGAAGTAGCCGGGAATGCAAATATCCTCATTGGGGCATTGGCTATTCTGTCCGACAGCAACAACTCTTTCCGTTGTATTACAACGCTACAGGGACCGAGGATCAGAACACAAATGGCTCTTTCGATGTCATTTCTCAATGTCATCACTCGAAGTCATCACCCAAAGCTCGAGGAAAATGAACGCTGCCGCCATGCACTGTCTTTGCGCTGAGCTGCATAGTCGGCTGCGATTGCGAGAGACATCAGACATGAAGCCTGGATTTCGACACAACCTCTGGGTTCCGCGTGTTAACTTCGTTCGCACGCCGAGGCTGCTTTTAGTAGCATAGACAGCGCAAGACGCAGAGGGCGCCGGCAACGACCAGTTTCCTCAGCCCTGGACCCAAAGTCATCGAATGAAATCCTTGCCCATGGTTTGAGTATGATACTCTGCGTGCGCGCATTGCTCGAGCCATGGCAAGCTTCAAGAAGTAGAACCTATAGGAAGGAAGTGATGAGGCGGAGCGATGATACACACAGCTGTCGCTTTAGATACATCGAACACCACCAATCAAGCCAAGAGTGTGTGCATTCACATTAGCATTCTACCGTTGTTCTTCTGAGGTGACCACTTTTCATATTATATGATGCTTCCTACTTGTCCTACTCAGCTACTTATCGAAGCTTTTCATGTCTCTCGCCGAAGTAAGTTGTAGAATAGAAAGTGCCTTCATCATCACCAACCAATGATACAAATCCCGCCTTTCCCAGTCATTAGTCTATTATTGATCGTATCCTGAGCTCGTATCTGCATCCTACTGCAGAGTGTAACATAGCAATGAACTCCGCGATTATCGCTTTTGACGCCATGCACCCCATCTGCCTTTCGTTCTCATCACGAATGATTCTCTCTGTCTGATACAAATGCCGTCCGTCCGTCCGTGTTCGTTCCGTAATTACATCCGAGAAAGCGCAGATCAATAAGCAGCCACCATAGTTGACATGTCGATAGCCGTGTCTAATGTCGCTGAAGGCCGAACGTGAGGCATCGCGGCGTGCATAATGATGGAGGCCGTAAGCACGAATGTTGGAGGCTGATGAAAGTGTGTCAGCTGGTGTTCTCGATATACGCGCTGGTGGCTTCTGAGATGACGACTTACCCAAAGCCACGATGTCTCAAGCCGCTGCATTGCTTCAGCGGACATATTCGGTCGACCACAATCGGAGAGAACCGAAAGTCCGTCACCTCTCGTCTCATAATGCCCATCGACCTCGTGTTCTGCAACAAGACCCAGTGTAGTGGGATTGAGCGCCGCGCTCTGCTCTGCAATGCGGTAACAGTAAGCTGGTGGCGCATGTACCGGATCAGGAGCCGACGAGAGGAGAGATGAAAGCCGGGTTGCTTCTGTCGCGGCGTGCAGCCGTGGCGGCGGTGGGAATGCGAGGCCTCGAGGCGGGCAGGACGTGTGTTCCGGATGTACGGAGGAGGTCCGAGATGATCGAGGCTGACATTGGCGAATGTGCTGAGAATGTGCTGGCAGTGCACCTTCAATGGCATCGCGAGGCGTCCGAGCTGCACTTGATCGCCGGGAACGTGGTCGCGGCGCTGAGTACAGCTTGCTGGAACTGGCCTCCGACTCGTAAGTCGACGCACTAGCGATGTCCCAAGTAGCTTTCGAGGAAGGTGCATAATCATAACTAACGCTTGGCTGCAGTGAGGGTCGTTGCAGCATAGATCTAGAGTTTCGCCGACGACCAGTATTCAGCAGCAGCTGCATACGATCTTCGCGTGTCATCGAGGATGCGACACCTAACGCGGAAGATCCATCAAGGCTGCGAATGCATGGATCAGCACCACGCTGTGCCAGAAGCTGGAAAGTTTCTCTGTGGCCATGCAACGCTGCGTGCATTAACGGCGTGTAGCCGCACTTGTCTCGAGAATCGACATCCACTCCTTTGGCTATCAGTGCTGCTGCTACACGGCTCAGACCTTGTGCGCATGCCATCGTGAGCATCGTTGCGCCTGTGTCAGAGTCTACATCAGAGTTGTGCTCACTCGGATCGACAGCTTCAATGACACGCAGAATGTCATCTTCGAAGTCAGGCGATGCTGCTGCCATGTGGTATCCTCCTTGTTGCCCCAAACCGCCTCGGGTCACGTTCGATTGCACAAATTGATTTGCACTTTGCTGCGCCAGAGTCGCCCAACTGTCTGCCTGCCCATACTGTTGCTCGCTCAAGTACTTCAGCGCCATGACCATCATCTGTTCGTTGTACTGGATGTAGCGGAAGATCGGTCTGTTTGCAGGCTGAGGGTATGGAGCGCTGCCGGGTGGAGCAACAATGTTCAAATGTACTGAGCCAACTCTTCCTGGAGGTGAGATAGTGATCATCGAATTTGGCGATAGCACCTGCGCCGATGACAACTGGTCTCCGAACTGCACTTGAATGCCATTGACAAAGTGCTGTCCGAGTATCACGACCTCAGTACCACCGCTTATTGGACCCTCATTCGGAGTAATCCTCTCCACTGAAGGATACCCAGCCATCGATCCATCGTGGCCAGCTGATCCAGGAAGTGTTTGTACAGCGAATGACTGCTGCTGCTGCTGCTGCTGCTGTTGCTGCAATGGTCGATTACCCATCGTGTTTGTTGGTGTCTGTATAGCTGGATGCTGGCGAGCATACGCAGCCATGTTGGCGCGCGTCTGCTGCAGAACGGGACTAGAAGCTCTGCTCGGCACGGCCGATGATGGATGTGAGAAGTATGCCTGATTGTTCAGATTCTGTTGTAGACGCGACATATCGACTTGTGACTGGCCGAAGTTGAAGTTGGTGTTCTCGCTCGGCGTGGGTGGCCCGCTGCCATAGTATTGTGCTTGGCCATTGTTCTGTGGAATCGTCATGAAAGCCTGGTTCATGGTAGGAAACTGACCAGAGGGCGAGAACGGAGTGTTTACTGACACTGCTGACGGCATGTTCGAGGAAGGTGGTTGACTCGTGTCCACTCTTGCGGGAGTCATCGTGAGTCCACTGGGAACCTTTCTGTGCGATGTGAATGTGGAGGACTTGCGTTTCTTGTTAGGACCAGCTTGTTGTGCATTTGTTGGCGATGCTGGCCTCGAAAGACTAGTCGGTGTCATGGTGGCGGACGTGGTCCCAGACGCATACCCGGAAGCTGGTAATTGGTGTACATGGCTGTGCGGGTTGAACGTCTGGCCATATGCAAGTTCTGGCAGGTTTCCTGCAGACCGAGAGGAGGTAAACGGGTGCACGTGTGCAGACATGTTGACCATTGACTGGGACATCGGTAGACCGTTTGGCATGAACGCTGCTGTGTTCTGATAGTAACCTTCACTCGCAACTGTTGTTGCGAAGCTTTGTGGGTGTGTTTTGTGATCGTCCGTGATAAGAATCGAGTCGGAGATCTGCTGAGCGACAACATGGCCTCGCTGGTCCTTGAGCGTGAAGATCACTTGAAAGCCTTCTTTCTCGCTCTGATGCCTACAATAACATGCTATTCGCATGGCAGCAGTGACGTGAAGGGCGCCATCAGGAGGCACGTATTGCTCTCCTTCGGCATTCGTATCTCGTGGGCCATACTGTCCGGGTTCGCATGGTTTGAATGGCAGGTACTCGTTCGAATTGAACACCACCACTCTCTCCGTCTCGAAGCGCTCCCAGTGCTGTTGCTCCTCTTCACGCTTCGTCTTCTTTCGACCTGCTCGCTTCCTTTCTCGCTGTATGCAATTGCTGCATATCTTCACTTCTCCCCCATTTGCCACCTTGTCCTCCTCTGGCAAGTCCTTCTGATCGTTTTTATCTTCGTCTGATGAATCTCGTGAGACTTCCGCTCGCTTCTGAATCTCGGCATTGTTTTGAGTTGCCGCTCTCTTCATAGCTCTCTCCTTATACTGCGCATTGTGCATGGCACTAGTGCATACCAGCATAGTGTGAAGCTCTAGAACCTTTGAACTCTCAAGATCTTCTTTGGCCAGAAGTTTGGACTTGGCAATAGTATGTAGTGGAAGATGGAGGTGTTCTATCCCAGGTGGCGGCTTCTCAAGGGTCATAACCACGTTAATCTGCGTTTCCACGCGCGACTTGGGAGATAGGGGCGCGATATGCAACGGAGATCGACCTAGTCCAGGACGAGCACCAGCAGGTCCTCGAGCATGACTCGCTGGAGTGCTGCCATTTGCGCCTGGAGAAGGCGTGAACGCCATGCCACCTGGAGAAGTTAGTTGACTCGTAAAATCGCCTGGCCACTGCGGATTCTGTGCTAAGGATGGGTTCCAATTCTGGTTTCCAGTATATGCTTCCGGACTGTCCGATGAGGGAGTGGAGAATATGGCATTGGGAGATGCTTGGTTGAACATGAGATTGGTGGCGGGAGATGGATCGCGACTACCACCAACTGCGAACATACCAGGATTGATAGTCTGCACTGGCGACTCCCGACTGTACTGCGCAGCCATGTTCGAAGCCACGTGCGCGTCAATCGACATGGCCGCGTTGAAGTCGTTGGCATGGACTGGGCTAGAAGCGGCACTATTGAAGTACTGCTGCTGCCGCATGCTGCCCTCGCCATAACTCTTGCTCTGCTCAAGTGAAAGATTGTGCATGGGCTGGGAGAAATGGTCATAGCTCCGCACTTGCTGCATGTCCATCTTGCTGTCCTCCTGCTTGACCAGGTGGTGCGACTGACCATCCATGGACGCGGGCGACTCCGAAAGACCTGTCTTTCTCTTCCGTCGACTTGAGGTGTCCGAAGATGAGTCTTGACTGGAGCTCTCTGCAGAGGCAGAAGCTGCAGCTATCTCAGCTCCACCATTGGTGTGTTGCGCGCCTGCACTGCTCGCGCCTTCCGGGCCTGACTTGGAAGGTGTTCGCAGAGTGAGGCCAATCGGGGATTCGCCACCGTACTGCGCGTCGAGGTTCGTGAAGTCGTTAAAGGCGTCGAAGCCAGAGGGAGTGTCGAAGGCGGTGGTGGAGCCCGTGTCGAACATGTCCAAGTCCTCCCACGCGTTCCCCATATTCCTCGAGTCCATGATTCGGGGTCCAGTCCAGCCCACAGTTCCTTCTCTTCCTAGTTCCAGCGCGCGGCCACTGACCCTACGCAGCGCCGGATACAGGAGGGGTGGTGTAAGCAGAGAGGGCGGACGTCTCGCTCGCCAAATACTTCACAGACAGACAGACAGCAGACTCCGCACGAGAGCAACAAGCCACCGCGCCAGCAATGCACACGCACTTGGCTGCTCTGCCTAACCTAAGATGCCGTCCCTCTTACAACAATCCCGCGCTAGGCTGCATCTGCACTGCACAGTCCGTATTCGGCACCCGATTGTTGACTGACTCCCCAGACGTCCCCGCAAGTCCACCAACTCTGAGCGAATGTGAGGAATAATAACACCGAGTGGTCGTCGTCGTTGATAGCCAGAAGAGTTGCGCTCGCGCAGCACGTAATTCACGGTCTGTGGCGTGAACCAGAGCTATTAGTCCGTCGAACCTTGTTGCAGTAGTCAGTAAGTAATAAGCTGTGGCCAAGTACCAAAGTATTCTCCTCTTGGTTCGTGTCCTCTTGTGCCTTGAAAGTAATTGGTGATGTCTACAATACAACTCCTCCTTCTCTCCTGTACGGCGGCAACGAGTACACCAGACCAGGCCAGCAGGCACAGGCAGGCATTACCCAAGGGCTGTTACGGTCCAGTTCACAGTCCGCTATTCGGCAGCGTCCCCACTACGACGAGGAGTAGGGAGCCCCATCCCTGCCCACTCGTGCATCCTCTGTGCAACACCTCTCTGTGGTACTGCTATATGAGAGACATGCGCCGCCGGCAACCTACTGCCAATGCCGGAGCATGCCTATCTGGAGACTGCCATATATGCTATACTTGCCGCCTCCATCCTATCTTTCTACCATACTACTCACTCGCACATAGAGCAGTCATGATATACACCGAGCGCGGAGAAGCTAATGAACACCCAGATGTATCACGATCTCCAACCCCGGCGGCTCCGTAGTCATCTTTATATGCAGGTATGCAGCTTGCCGTTCGCCTGCTGAGAACAATAGGACTTAACACTGCAAGTAATCAATACAGTCTGCTCTGAGAGGCTGACAGTACGCAAACCTGGCCACTATTCCAGGTCTCGACTTGTGCTAGGCGAGCAGTGGAGTCGGCCCGTGGCTGCCGATTACCTGAGATGATCAGAGCGAGGACAAGGACCTGCACCTGCGCTGGCACGAACAGTTTCTGGAGAAGATGCTGCTCGATCCACTTCACTGTATGCTGGCAGGCACTTCAAGCATCAAATGATGCATTCGTGCAACAATCTCCATGCGACTTGTGCTCCTCGAATCCTCATCACCCGAGCAATATGACGGATTGCAGCAGCAGCAGCAGTACGAAGGATTCAGCTATGCCTTGGAAGTGGAGCTCAAATGCCAATTCGTTATCTACACTAGGAAAGGCCTCATATCAAGCTTGACAGACAACCGGGACAGATATACTTGCATCAACAACAATCCACTTCTCGCAGGGCTTAGGAAGTAGGACTCCGAAAGACTCCAGGCGATCTATACTTACGAAAGCTACACCGAATAGCCACCGAAAATACGTTCGAGGTCGTCGTGCTTGGCATATTGCCGGCTAGCCACCACACGAAAGGACCACTTTTGCCTCAGGAGCCACAGGAAAGGTCCACCGCCTGCCTCAGGAACAGGTAACTCTTCTCCATACCTTACGTGCGACGATCCCAGATCTGGCCTATTACAGTGAGTTGTCACATTAAGCGCTGGCCGGAGCATGGCGACGCCACAATGGATCTTTCTCCACAGTGCGCAATCGTGACAGGTCCAGGTTCAAGGCTATAGTTTCACGAGAGAAGTGGATAGAGTCGGAGAACCTCTCTACTGATAGAAAGACAACGGGCATAGTCACTACACTACGCCGTGGTATATGTCTTGCATATCAAGCATGAGCACTCATGTGGCATCACTATCAGCACGGGAATAGAAAAGCCCGGGGTCGAGAGGAGCCGTGAAGAGTCAGAACTCGCGTGGCCAAATTCGACCTCATCTCTCGGAGTCTGCTCCAGATGCTGAAAGTACAGGGTAATGCGAAGACCGAAAGGCGAGTGGCGACATGGAAACAGGAAGGTCTCAGCGGAGAACAGGTAACGATACCGTTCTGGGTCCTGGCCCACTGCATTGATGCGAGTCTTCCGCAATCGCTCATATCTATACAAGCAAAGATGGGGTATCTCCAGCAAACAATCAATAGCAAAACACAAAACTTTTGTTCGTCGTCGAGACGCTGCTCTCTGCGCAAACGTCTTCATACCGACCATTCCAAGACGCCTTTTGAATGCCCCATCCCAATATGCCACTCACTACTCGTATCACTTTCTCCTCACTCCAACGCCTCCTGTTTCGCCTTATACTGCGCATACAACCTCTTAATCATATGCAACCTCGATCTCCAACTACTCGGATAATCACCCATATCTCCCGCCTGCCACATAATAGAAAAGACACAAGAGTTGAGAGCCAGATTTCTCACATAGCCACCTAAACTCGCCCCTGATATGACTTTGACTTCGCTCGCGCTCGATAGGCTGGGAAATCCAGGCCGAGATAAGACACGAACGTTATAGAAACGTTCTTGCTTCGGTTTGTTGCATGTGATTTCTCTCGCTTGCAAGAAGGAAGTTCTTTCCGAAGGTGAGATCACGATGTAGACGTAATTGAAAGCCGAGGGAAAAGTATTGAACTGGAAATCCGAGCCGGAATTATTGAAGACGATGTTCACGAAGTCGTTTCCTATGTGGCGTTTCTTGTTGATGACTGCCAAGTGAGGATCAGAGTCATTGGGCATGAATGTTGTGATATGGTAGACCAGCTCGGTAACTTCGTTGTTCCAGACCATGGTATAAGCACCATCTGCGTCTTCTGCGCGATCGAGACCTTGGGAGTTGAAGTTGGCGCCTTTGAGCTTACGGAGAGATCCGAGATCTTCGAGGAATTCACGATAGTCTGGTGTTCCGGAGGTGTTGAGGAGGATTTGGTTTTCGTCGGTTTGGTCTTCGCCTACGAAGATGACGCCAGCTTTGTGGGAGTCGAGGGCGGAGGTCCGATCGAACATTGTTATTGCTCGGGTCACGGCTGGATCGTCGTCGGGCAGCGTGATGATCGTGTCTGATCCTAGTGCAGAGTAGGGACGAGGAATGGCAACTTTGCCATATGTGCGTCCATCCTCGTCGCCGGGAAAGACGTTGAGATAGTCCTGCGTGTCAGCCTCTACCGTTACTGAAGCCATTAGACGCTTCTCAAGCTCATCTGGCTCTTCGTGGTCATGGTCCATATGATTCGAGAGCAGTCTTTGCGCGGTTCCTGATGGTCGTCTAATCGTCACAATCGTCTTGCCAGTCCGTAAAGATGTTTCTGTTGTGATCAAAAGAATGCCTGTAACACGATGGCATGTGATGATACGCCCATCGATATCATCGAAGACATTGACAAGGGGTGCGGCAGTCTCTTCTTCGGCGTCGATGCGATCCATCAGGTCGATTGTGACCAGTCCTTGTTCTTCAATGCGCTCACTGCCATCAATGTCGGTATATCGTAGGCATCCACTGATGTACTCCTTCAGTCCGTGCCGATCTTCGCGTCGTAATGCCATGTACCAGAAGGTGATGACATGGTGTGCTAGTGCATACACATATTGTGCCATGTCATCGTTGGCGCTGCTGCTCATCCCCGCGCTCTGCTCACTGGTCGGCGTTCGTTTTCGCTCTAGCGAAGAAACGCTTCGAACAGACTGCAGGTAGCTGTGGCAGACTCCGAATATCTTCTTGAAGTCCTCGATGCGAAGCCTGTCCTGCAAATCCGAGAAGCGCGATAACCCAGCGAAGAACTCGAGTACATATATGGCCAGTGTTCGCTGCGTCACCATCTTGGTCATCTTGTTTATGACGATGTCCATGTAACTGGCCATGAGTTCTGGTAGCTCATAGCAGCATATCGTAAGAGCGTGGATGCAGTGGATGCTGGGCATGTAGTCTCGAGAGCCGGCCACATTGATGATAGTGACGATCGCGGACTTCACATCGTTTCTCGGCAGGCAATAGTGATAGCTGATGATCGCGGTGAGGATCTGTATCAATTGTATGATGACATACGACTTGCTCAAGTCAGGTGTTGGTGGCTCGACGAATCTATCTGCCTTTAGCAGATCGCAGACCGCTTGACGAAG
The DNA here is from genome assembly GCA_022570795.1 of Sphaerulina vaccinii. Classification (NCBI taxonomy): domain Eukaryota; kingdom Fungi; phylum Ascomycota; class Dothideomycetes; order Mycosphaerellales; family Mycosphaerellaceae; genus Sphaerulina; species Sphaerulina vaccinii. The sequence continues at coordinate 687,198 of JAKUDP010000001.1, forward strand.
TATGTTCATCTGGCGGAAGCTACCACGCCATAGTACGTGGTTGCGAACCAAGGCGGGTAGCGATACCAGCATGGCATTATAGACATCCCATTGATCAGGTGGCCGTACGATCATACCATGTATGGCATCGACCAGCGCCTCGAGTGACAGAGTTGAGAGCCCGTAGAGGTTGTAGAATCGCGCTGAACGGCCAGTTGGAAGATCGGACGAGTTGATCTGTGTGGGATCCAGATATCCTTCACCTGCAGCATCGGCCCTAATGCTCAACACAAGTTTCATGGCTTCGACGCTGTGCCGTGCTGCTTGGCACAGGAGTGGAAACAGCCAGTTCCTCTGAGCCTCCCACTTCTCCTTCTTCGTTTTGTGGCAAAATATCCTGACCATACCTCTTGCAAGAATATCCACTACTGTAGGTGCAGTCGCAGAATCCTGTATGAGGCTGTGGAGGGTGTAGACGAAATCTTTTCGCGCTGTTGTATTCTCGGTTGAGAAATATGCCGACACGCTGAGATTGATGAACCCTTCCAGTTCTACGGCATATAGAGCTGAATCGCTCAGTTGGCTGAGAAACGCACGATACCCATCCTCCCACATTTTGTACTGATCTAGCATCAAGGCACGATGCCACGGTGCGAGGAGCTGGCCTGTAAGCGAGGCAGGAAGCGGTATCCGAGCTTCTACAAAGATCTGGGCCATGTCGGGCTGATGTCGCAATTCGAATGAGCCAAGTCTGAGCTCAAGACCAGAGAACAACGCTTCGATAGCGCTCTTATCCAGCTCCAGTGCCACGCAGTTCTCAATCAGGTCCAGGCCAATCCCAAGTCCTCCGTCTTTGACGAGCTCTTCAAATACTTGCTCGTCCCGCAGCATAGTGCCCATCATGATTGCGACGTGTTCGCGTAGGATGGCATTGTCGCGCACAGGACATTTTCGAAGTCCACGGATGAGCTGAATGGCGCGCATAGAAGGAAGTCCAGCTTCTCGAGCTGGTAAAAGGTTATCGATCGTGATCAGAAGTGCGCCAATTGCTGCAGAGAATTTGTACTTGTCCCAAAAGTTTTCATGATTGGTGATGATGTCCAGGAGAGTTCCCGTGAACTGTCCTCCGAGATGAGATGCCAAAATGTGCTGTGACACTGTCCATGCCTGTGTATTGAGTCGCCTATGTCTGTTGGACCGACTTCCTTGGTAATATGCGTAAGATATGAATTGTACTGCCGGAAGCAGGTCCGGGATCAGCGAATAGATTCCAATGGTGTCAATCAAGTGAAGCGCAGCATAGGAGTCGGCTGTCGAGGATGACGAGCTCGCTGCATTGAGCGCTGTATTTAGGAGGACCTTGAGTGCTGGAGGCGCGAACCATTTTGCATGGAATTGTATTGACGTCGCAGTTTCCTGAAGGACTAATGCAAGTGGAGTTTTCAGACTTGGTGATAGAGAGTGGTCATCTTGTGAAGAATTTCGAGCGATGGCGTCTGTGAGTTCTTGACACAGCGTGGCCTCATGCGGCTCTATGTCATGACGATTTGCGGGCTCCATACCAATATGAGTGCCGTTGAGGTTGATGTGGAGTCCAGTAAGAATTGTGCTGTGATGAACATGTCAGCTTTCAGTCAATAGACGAAGTTACACCACTTCCATGCACGATCGCGCAACACAGGTAGCTGGGCAAGCGCAGATTCGAGGGTTGCTTGAGTGAGGCAGTTGGCAGGCAGTGTCCGCGAGGCAAAGCCTTGTTCGAGGCCGCCATCACAGTCAAGACCACCCTATCCACTGCCTTGCACAGCAATGCACAGACTCTGGCCTCCTTCGAGATCATCTGAGGCATCCACTTCTGGGTATCTTTTCAAATGACGAATCATGCTAGCAGTCTTGCATGCGGATGACCGGGATGAGGTGAAACTGTCTTCAGCAGCAGACAGACAAAGAAACATATCAACATACCTCGAGGTTGGCGTCGACAGGTTGCTTCCAGACAGGCTCGAGAGCGGCCGCCATTCTGGTGTAGGAGGCACATGTTGTCCGTCCATAGACACCTTTCCTTTCCTTCCTCGACGAGTGGACTTCTGAATGAGCCAGCTGGTGGAGAGGTCGCATTGTTGATAAGGGCTAGATTTGATTCGAATTTTCGTGGAGGTCGTGCGTGCGCATGGCTGAAGACAGCAGGTGGTGCCCGGGTCGTGTTCTATTCTCTCCTATCCATCTGATGATACGTGAGCGGTTCTGTCATGATGTTCCAGCGGGTGGAATCGGTTTTGCAGGGTTGGAATCATTGCGGCCGCCACGCAAAAAACACCCCACTACCTACTGCAGAAATTGAGTTCGTGCTACGGGTCGTGGCGTTCATCCCTGCCGCCGTCCGCGCGCTGCCCTGTATTTTGTTTCTAGAGCCTCATGAATACTCCACCCTGGTCAGACTGATGAACACTTTGGGACAGTGCTGGAGATCTGTTCGGATGGAGTGTCCCTCTCTTCGACGAGACATCGGCACAGCATGAAGGCCCGACGAGAAGACGAATGCGACTGCGACGACCCTCGCCATGGATCACTTCTCGCCCGTCGCAGGAGCCTGCGTGCGCGTGCTGTGTCTCCCAGTGGGCAGCATTGAACGCAGCAAATTCGCGCTCGTCGTGCAGAGACTGCAGCAGGAAGCGAGCGTCATCCCATTGGCAGACATTGCACCGCACTCGAGCGACGAATCCCACACACTCTCGCCCAAGTCCTTCCCTCTGGGCTCACTCCTCTATCGCTTCTCGCCCTCGGCGCCCTCCGAACTGCAGCAGCAGCTTTCACCATATGAGCTGTTCCGAGAGCCTCTACTGGTCATTGGCGTGGTAGATGGTCTGGAGGGCGATGAGGATGCCCGGCGGAAAGTGCTGGACGAGGCGTCAGCCTACCTCAAGGAGCGCCATCCGCGTGTTGTTCACAGACAGCTGGCGGTGCTGGGAGAAGATGGCAATGCGCGCGTAGACAGGGCTGTTACTGTGTCGAACATCGACAGCCATGATGATCCATCTCTGCGAGCTGCCATGTGCGATATATCAGCGCGCTTTCTGGTCGAATTCACTACTTATGCCAAAGCACTGCAGGCGTCCCCGTCAATTCAAACCCCAGGCCAGACTGCTCGTGCCCTGCAAAGGAACTCCTCTATTCGTGACAGCGACAAGCGTTCCAGCTCTGGAATGTCAAGTCCTGTCGATGAGGATGGTCCAGCAAAGGCACCGCCTCTTCCAGCAAAGGCACCGCCTCTTCCAGCAACATCATTCGAGCAGATGCCGAGTGCTAATGCTGCTACAAACACTCTCGAGCGATCCGATAGTAGAGGAAGCAGTCAGAGTGGCGGTAGCAAAGGCAAAGGCCACAATCGCACATCGAGTCACGACCGCATTGCCTTACAAGGCTTTGGTTCTGGCACGTCTCAGGAGAAGCTGCGCATCAGGGGCAAGTCGCGCGTAGGCATTGTGCTTGGCTCAATCTACATGATGGCCGGACATTGGAACGATGCTTTGCCCATCTTGGTCGAACACACTACGAAAGCTCGATCGCTTTCCGATCATCTTTGGCATGCCAAGGGTCTGGAGAACTCAATGCTGTGTATGTTGCTGCTTGCGTGGGTTGGCGTCGACTTCCAAGTACCTTCGATATGTGACCCCATCACCGAGCGTACAGGCTCTTCTACTATGGCTCGTGCCAGCATTGACGCTCGACTCGCTGCTGAAGGTATGCAGCGACAGATTGTGCGCCTTTCCGTCGCAATTCCCGATCTGTCGAAGCTGATCTTGAATCTGTATCGCTCTCATGAGGGGGCTCTGGAGCTTCCAGCTATAGTACCAGCAGAAGCAACTGTTCGCATAGCAAGGCTGCTTGCCGCACTTGCCGCTGCAGGAGGTGAGCTATCGTCTACCAAGATTGAGCCAATTGTCGTTGGGTCTAGTAGGCTGCAGCAGAGTCCGTACAGTGGTTCAATGCCACTCGGACGATCGCGACCATACTCTAGAATCGCAATCGCAGAACTCTTGGCACAGGCGCTGCCTACGAACGAAGATGGAATGCCAGTCGCGGATCACATTCAGCTTCTCTCCGGCATAGCAACTTCGTACGCCACGTTAGGTCTCAAGCGCAAGAAAGCCATCACGATCAAAGACTTGATACACCGTCTGACTCAGGCTCTTCTTCAAGCACGAAAGCTAGGTGCCGCCGAGATGGGTATACATCCCGCTGCCGCCCTCTCCATCGAGTCTGGCCAGCACTCTGCATCACGACCAGGTGATGAGAACAGTGGTCTTCACGACTTGTTTCACGAGCTGGCTGTCACTTATGGTGCCGATATCACCATGGCATCGCAGACCAACAGTCCTACATATGTCGACACCAAGGCATATGGCAGTGGACCTCTCAAGCGGGATATCATGAAGGAGTTGGCACATTTCTGCGAAGCCTCACCAGATCCGCTTGGGGTCCTGTCTCTGACCGCATCTCTTCTTCGTGCTGCAGGGCCCAATTCCGCCATCGATGCTGGAGTGACCAGCATCGACAACGCCTTCTCACGCGAAGAGCAGATGCACTATGCTACTGTCATCAATCGTACTGTAGCAGTATCGAGGCATCTCGGATTCACGGACGTCCTTGCGGAATACTGGGATCCATTCCTTGTGCGCATGGTACAGATACTGCAGCCCAGCGGTCAACGGGTGGTAATAGACAGGACCAAGCTCAATGTGACACAAAAGTCCTCCGATCAGCCCATCGCGCCAGGAAACCCGCTTCTGTACGATCCTAGTGCGAGTAGACCTGGCACTGCAGCACGGGAAACATTCCTACTCGTAGCCAATGAAGCTTCTGAGTGCCAGGTAACACTACAGAATCCATTCGACATTCCTGTCGACATCGAAGTTCTTGAGCTCGTGACTGATGGGATCGAGCTAGGCTCATCACATCCGCCAACCACTCTTGGTCCGTTGAGATTTCAGCAAATCACCTTGATGATAATGCCCAAAGCCGTCGGAGTCACAAAGATCACCGGCTGTCGTATCAAGATGCGAGGTTGCTACCCACAACACTTCCCCATCGTGACGACGCCCTGGGCACCTCAAGCACTGCTCACACTTAAGGATCTGCACATCGGCTCGCGCAATGCTAATCCATCTACTAGCACGGAGTCGGGATTGAGAACCCTCGGGATCGAAGCAGATCATGTGTCCGCAACAGTGATCGATGAGTTGCCAACTTTAGTGCTTGAAAGCACAACAGCATTGGAGTCAGGTCTTATGCTGCTCGAAGGTGAGAGCCGGTCGCTAGAGCTTATTCTCCGCAACACTGGCAACATAGCAGCCACTGTGTTCGAGGCCACTGATACCGCTGATGTCCTTCGTCGTGACGACGAACACAAACTCAAACTACGTGGTGTCAGACACAAGCGCTCGAAGTCGTTCCTACCGACGACTACTATACCGCCTGGAGAGTGTACCACTTTCAAGTTCAGAGTGGAGGGCAAAGCCGGTCTATCCAGCACGCAAGCCAACTTCTTTTACCAAGCAAGTGGAGGGCTGGACACGAAACACGCACGCGTGGTCTCTGTGCCTGTCATCATGACTGTGAATGCTGCACTACAAGTTCATAGCCTCGAGATCACGCAACCTAGTGGGAGCGACGGCAGCGATACCCTGCTCGTCTCTTTCGATCTAAGGAACGCATGGCCACAATCAGTCTTCTACGAATGCTTTGAAAAGGCTGCACGACGCCTTGAGTGGCGACGGGAGTCATCGGACGCGCCGCAAGATATCAAAGACGGACAGCTAGCTCCTGGGGAGATACGGCGGATCTACTTGTCTTTGCGGCAAGATTGCAATACATTTGACTACGAAGAAGAGGCCGAGAGTGCTCGAATACGATTCCTGGATCAATTGCACGTGTCCTGGCGAGTGGAAGAGCACAGCGGATATGTGGATCTACTCGGCCTGCCTCTCTCTTCCGATGCTATGGATCTTGCGCGTGGTTCACCTGTCAGTTTGCATATCAGCGCCAGTCGCGTAAGCAAAGAAGAACCCGGCGAGTCTTCGACAGGAATCTTTGCTGTCGGTGACTACATCACAATCACAGCCAGACTCAAATCTCGCTCCAAGAGAACAGGACATCTATCTGTGGAGCTACAGTCGCAGAGTCATGATAGTCGGAGATTTGCTATCGCAGGCAATCTGAAGCGCGTCTTGTCTCCTCTCGATGCTGGTGTGGAGACGACTGCTGAGTTTGTGGTCTGCCCATTACTGGCTGGCCAGTTGGAATTCGATACTGTGGTGCGACCTGTTCAGCTTGGGAGACAGATAGAGCTGGACGGCTGGGTTGCTCATCAGAAGCTGACGATTGATATAAAAGGGAGAACGGCTTGAATGAAGATAATATGTTGCACAGGCATCAATATGCAACTATGTGTCGGAACTCAATCGACCTCTTCAATGTGCTCGCTAGCCCATGGACTCCGGCGTCTCAACTGAGGACCATACTTGACCAGCACGAAGGGCATAGGCACCATCACCAGCGCAAGAAACGCCAACAAAGACCCAGCCCATTGATACCCCAATGTCTGAAACATCTGAGAGCCGAAGAGAGGAAATCCGGCGCCTGCCACATTTCTGATCAGACCTAATGCCGCCAGTGCAGATGCCGAGTACTGTTTGTACGCATCTTCGGTATACTGATACGTCATCAGAATGAGAGTGTAGAAAGACCATCCCCACAGTGCTGTGGCAAGCACAGGAACAGCTGGGTTAATGAATGAGTATGTGGTCCACGCGAACCAGAACAAGCTGATCGGAAATGTGATGCCGGCACTCATTCCCATGCGTAGTCTTGCCTCGGGTAGTCTCTCGTTGGTCTCGGATTGCTTCCTCTGGCGTTGGTAGTATTTCTCCTGGAATATGTTGGTGATCGGGCCCACAGTGATACCGCCAATAATGCCCAAAAAGCAAAGTCCGACTTGCAGAATGTCCAGTCCGTGTCCCATAGGTCCAAAGACAAGTGTGAAAGCTCCATTCAGCAGAAACGAAATGCCGTACAAGTACCCATTATACAGTGCGCCGAACTGAACGACCGGCTCGAAGAACAAAAAGCGCCAAGGACGCGACTGTGTCACCTTCACCACTTCCCAGAACGTCTTTTTCCTATGCTCCGGCGCAACATCAATACTCTGATCTCTTGTCTCCTTCCTCAGCTTTGCAGCTCTGTTCCTCAGAATGACACTATGCCGTGTTTCACCAACATATAACATAGCTGCCACAACCCAAAGATAACATGGCCCAGATATCCCGAGTAACGACCACATTACATCCTCCCAAGAACGATACTGCGCGACAAAGGACATTAACATAAAGCCAATACTTGATCCACTTGTTGCCGCCCAGAGGAAAATCGACATTGCATAGCCCGTTTCATGATGACTGTACAAATCTGCAATCGTGCCTCCAAGCGTAGCGATCGTTACACTCTGGAAGAATCCACATAGGAATCTCGTGATGAACCAGCATGCTAGATTTGGAGCTAAAGCACTTCCTACGAAGAATGGTAGAGCAAGGCCGTATGAGACGATGTAGATTGGCCGGCGACCGAAGTATTCGGATGCTGGACTGTTGAAGAGAGGTCCGATTGCGAGGGCTAGGACGTAGATTGATAGACCTAGCGCTCCGATTTCTGAGCCTACGTTCCAGGTTTCTTCGAATTTTGTTGTTGCTGGGCTGTAGCCTGATGAGCCGAAGGAGACGCAGAGGTCTAGAGGGATTATGGAGAGGTAGGTCAAGCGTTTTTTCCAGACGGGCCAGTTCCGTGGGTTGGAGGGATCGTTGGGGGTGAAGCGGATTTCTTTGTTGGACGGCGGTGTTATCGAGGTATGGTTCTTGTCATCGACATCGTGTTGTTGAGGGTGTTCTTGACTGGTCTTCCCGCTGCCATGATCGCTGGAGTTGGAACTGGACTTTTGCATGCTTGAAGTCAGCTGTGTGGCAGATGTGTCAAAGGACGAGGAGGACATCAATCTCGAAACCTCTTTCACACGATAATAATCGAAAAGTCATTTTTTGATCAGCGCGACATTTGATGCGCGACAAGATCAACGTCATGGCGTTTTTGTATATACTGCTTTCGGAGATGGTTGAAGCGTGTAGGCGTGATATAGCACATTTGTTCCCGAGCAAGGACCAGAGACGAGCAGGACGATATCGGGGAGCCGATCGCTGGCCTGAATGAAGTCGATGAAGACGCTAATTCGAATGTTGTACTTCGCGTGTTGTAGCGCGAAAGAGTCGCAGGTGGTTCAAATGATTGGTAGTTCTCTGTACCACGATGTGGCCAGAGTCCCGCTACTTTGACCACGGCCTGTGAGTAAACACCGAATATGAAGCCTCAGCCTTGTCTTTCTGTCTTTCACCTTCATCGATGTCTTTATGAATGAAGCTCACAGGTACTATCGCCGGGTCTCTCCTGCCATGGAGAAAAGACAATACCGGATAGAACTATGCTTTCCAGCTCCTCGGTACTAGTCTCACGATGTCAGCTTATGAATCGAAGGATGAATCAGCATCCTGTGGCATTCACTACCAGGAAGTAGCACACTCTCCATAGCGAGAGTCATTTCCTCTTCCTTACCCCATACTAACCCATACCAACCTACTGACTATGCAAATTATCATAATCGGCGCAGGTCTCGGCGGGCTCTCCGCCTCTCTCGCTTTCGTGCGACAAGGCCACAAGACCACACTTCTCGAAGCACGTTCAACGCTTTCCAAAGCTGGAGGCGGACTAAATGTCCGACCTGGCGCATCGAGAATCATGAAGACTTGGGGTCTGAAGCCAGATTTGGAACGGATTGGAGATCCTACGTCCTCTTTCGTGTTGAGGAATATGATCACTGGAGATCTGGAGACGAGGAGTGTTGCGATCGAGATCTCAGATGAGGTTGATTATGGTACTACTAGAGAGGCGCTGATGGAAGTATTGTTTCTTCGTGCAAAGCAAGCTGGTGCAGATATTGTGTTTGGTGCTGGGGTTGAGAAGGTAGAAGAAGATGAACGTCACGCGAGAGTGGTGCTGAAAGATGGCAAGAGATTGGAAGCTGATCTCATATTGGCTGCCGATGGCATTCGATCTCGAACCAGGTATCAAATTCTGGCTGATGTTGCTACTTCTATCGATCCGATTTTCAGTGACGTGACACTATATGGCTTTCAAGTGAATGCTGTCGAGGCCATGGCTAGATCTGATACCGTGCGAATATGTCTTCCCGACTTCGCGACAGTCTGGAAGGGACAGAACGGGTTTGTGGTGTCGAGGCTGAATCAAGCGTTAGGCATCTGCGGCTGTCTGTTTGGCATCAGGTCAGAGAATGACATGAAAAGTCTTTGGGACGAGAACGGTGATATTGAGTTTGTCCGAGACTTCTACAAGGATAGTTGTGAAGACTTGCGAGCAGTTCTGAGTATGGCCGAGGGCTGTGATCGGTGGAAGCTGGGTACGTTAAGCACATCTCCTATGAGAGGACGTGCTGACATAGTGATTGCAGCTGAGATGCCTAACCTGCCTCGCTGGACGAGCAGAGGAGGTCGTATCGCTCTACTAGGCGACTCTGCTCATGCAATGGTAAGCCTAGTGTGATGGACTAGCTATCAGAACAGTCACTGAAGGTCACTCCAGGAACCAAATGCCGCACAAGGATTCTCGATGATCATTGAAGACATTGGCGTGCTAGAATACCTAATCTCGTGCGATCCATCTGCAGCGACAAATATACCTGCCATCACAGCAATGTGGCAGAAGCTTCGAAAACCTCGAGTTGAACGGATCAAGGCCTATGCGAAGCAGAATACAACTGCCTTCCTAAATTCGCCTCCGCCGGTCAGGTTGCAAGATAGCAAATCCAGCCACAAAAGAGATGTCAAGCCTCGAAGTATGAGGAATGTCACACCAGATATGAATGCCAAGTTCGAATCGAGAGCATTCGTGAAGTGGACGCTGGACTATGATGCTGTGAGCGAGGTAAGAGAATGCCAGGTAACGCTGAGTACAGCCTTGACAGATGCTGACCTGTCCATCCCAGGCCAGAACTGCTGTCCAAGGTCTGATAGCGAAGTTGTGATCGATGGTTTTGGCGGCGTCCTCAATAGCATTACGACCATAAATACCTGTAGTGGACACCAGTCAGCTAGGCATTCTTGACGTTCGTGTGAAGGAGACCGCAATGTCCGTAGCGGAATTCAATGTCGTCCGTGCTCAAATCGTGCTTGGCTCGCGTTCCTGCCTTCTCCTTCTCTTCTCACATTCCTTCTCTTCACACTTCACCACATCATCACGAATACGATATCTCTTGTATCGACGTCGCACTGCATCTATCCACGCGGCCGCGCAGACACTCACGCCAGCAAGATGGACACTGCCAGCACGACCAGGATCTGGCGGGCTTATCCACTGCGCTGCGACCCTGTGGGCCTTCTTATCACCGCGACAGTGATCTGCTACTCGGCATGAGGTTGCATTCGGACGTCTTCCACGCATAGAAGGATGTGCCGAAGCTGCGTGGCATGTCATGGCACGCGCGAAAGAGAGAAAGATTGGACACACTTGAGAGGCTCTGGGCCTATCTATGCACAGAACTGCCGTCACGCGAGTTGCGGAGCTTCTCTGCAGATTTCGGCAACCCTGCAGTATGTCTGCGCGCCGTTATCTACAGACGCTTCAGCGAATAGCACGATTGCACGCTCGAAGGACAGCCATGATCATTGCGACTACTTATAAGATGATACTCTATCTTGTATACTGTAGGTTTCGAAACTTCACGCGCTCATCATACTCACTTAGAACTGCGATATGGCAGAATACGATGACTTGCACGACGCAGATTGGCCGCCGGGGACGATACAGCTTGCACAGCTGCTAGGAACGGACAAGAAAGATGGAGAGATCATCCTACAGCCGCGACCTACTTCCGATCCAAATGATCCTCTGGTAAGTTGGCAGCTGTGCGATGTGGAAGCACTGGAAGCTGATGCAGTGTGCAGAACTGGCCGAAAGGACAGAAGATATTGAACTTCTTCCTGGCTAGCTGGTACGCATTGATGGTCTACGCCTTCATCAACGCTACGAGCCCAACCTGGGGTCCAATGGGCGACGAACTCTCCTTCAGTTCTGAGACTTTGACCAATACCTATGCGATCGGCTGCGCGACGCTGGCACTTGGCGCGCCAATGCTGATTCCGTTCGCCCTCAAGTACGGATCAAGATCGATTTATATCATCAGCAGTGCTGCACAATTCGGAATCAGTATCTGGGCTGCTCGCACTCAGACCGCAGGAGACTGGTGGGGTGTCAATGCGCTACAATGCTGGCTTGGGGCACTTGCAGAAGTCCTCATCCAAATGACCATTGCAGACGTCTATTTCGTTCACCAGCGGGGTCGGATGAACAGTATCTATGTCTGGGTCGCGAACGTGGGCAGCAACCTCGCGGTCGTTGCAGCTGGATATGTTACCACGAACATGGGCTGGCGTTGGGTATGGTGGTGGTTCGTCATCTTCTTCGGGATCCAGCTGCCAATGTTCGTCTTTGGTTTCGAAGAGACGAAATTCATGCAGCCTGAAACCTGGGAAGACCGTCGGCGCAGCATTGTATCCACTCAAGTGAGGCCAGACAATGATCAGAAGACGAAGGAAGATCTGGACCAGAAAGGGGCAGTGGCACCAACCGCGCAAAGTGACGACGAGACACACTCACTATCGGACGCAATGCGCAATCCGAGTGTGGTACACATCGATCACAGGATACCTCGCAAGACCTATTGGCAGAAGCTGGCACTCACAACGACATCACCTGGCAAATGGTTGCACTTCCTCCGCCACTCATGGCAGCCATTCCTGATCTTGTGGTCAATTCCAGGCGTACTATACTGCTCGCTAGTGTACGGCATCTTGCTGGCATATAGCACTGTGATGACGACTGTGCTAAGCACCTACATGCTGGATGCTCCATACAACTTCAACTCGTCGCAGATTGGATTGATGAGCCTGGCTCCTTTTGTCGGATCGACTCTCGGCTCACTGATCTCCGGACCACTGTCAGATTGGCTTGTGGTCAGACTCGCGAAGCGCAACGGAGGCATCTACGAGCCAGAGATGCGTTTCTGGGTCTTCTTGCCTTTCGTGCCTTTCCAGGTTGCCGGGGCTTGGTGGTTCGGATACGCACTCAACAACGGCTGGTCCTGGTCACAAGTTGCAATCGCCTTTGGACTCTGCAACTTCGGATCAGCACCTTTACAATCGATTGCGCTCACATATATGCTTGACGCTTACAACGAAATCATCGGAGATGCGCTCACAGCGCTGACGTTCGTGCGCAATACTTTCAGCACGATATTTGTGTTCGCTATGCCGGCTTGGATAGCAGGCGTAGGAATGGCAAGGGTCTTTGACACCATTGGCGCCATTGGCGTTTTCATCCTATCTTTCGCGGCCTTCTTCATCTGGAAAGGGAAGTATTTGCGCATCAAGACCGCAAAGGCATACAGGCATTACGCGGCTTTACAATTCGAAGCAAGGCCCATCTGAACACAACCTGCATCATGGAGAAACGGCACACGTGCAAGGAGCAACGGCGGACCAATCTAATGACACGTGCATGGAGAAACGGCAAACGGCGCATCTAGGCTTGTTTCGACAACTATACTGTCCGAATTCATCGATCTACAGTACCTCCGATACTTGATAAGCTACGCAGCCCTACACAGATTGTCACCTGCATAAGGGTACGGACAGCAGGACCGAAGCCCCGATGCAGAATCTGGACAATGTCAAGAGTGTAGAAGCTGTTGATGGTTGCGCCTTCCTCGACTCGACTTCCTTCTGGTTTGTGGCAAATCGCCTCTACTTGTATGCATACGACACAATAAACAAGAGAATCGTTGGTCTGGCTGACACCCTACCACATGCGACAGAAGCTTGGGAGTTGCGCACAATCCAGAATTGTCTATCGCAGTTTGAGCCGTGGCTTGTGCGAATCAAGCCCGATAGGAATTAGCGCCATGTCTCAATCGGTCCAAACTTCAGCCTACATGCATCTACATTCAGTAGTATCTCCTGCAAGGTCCCAACGAATGCGATACTTTCTTTTGCTATCGACTTGCCTTGCACGTGTAGGTATTCGGGCCATGATACAGCTAGTATGCCAGCTTGCTCGACGCTTGCGGATCTGGCCATGTCCTACATGTGCGCTAGAGAGATATCACACGTCGATCTTCAGACTTGATGAACCCTAACAGCAGTTTAACAGGTAGTTACCACAATACTCTAAGTACTAATACTCCGAGGCTCGACGACACTTGATCGTGTTGGCAAGCAAGAGAAGCAAGAGAAGCATGAAGGGCATCATTGCGATCGCAGCTGTGCTGCAATGCGCGTTCAATGTCCAAGCCATAACAGAGTCAACTTTCTCCTGCCCAGCCAACGGTGGTTCATCGATAACAGACGACAACGGAGCACGATACACCATCACCTGTGGCTCGGATCTTGCTGGCAACGTTCTCGAGACTCGTCAAGCTCCCAACTCGTTCAAGGACTGCTTCAACTTCTGCGATGCAAGAAAGCCTGACTGCACAGGCTGGACATACTCTGGAGCCATCAACGGAGCTGGACCTGGCTACTGCTATCTGAAGAAGGGCAATACCTTCTTGACTGATGGCCGCAACACCATAATAGCGGCTGTTGGGACAACCCAAGCCAGCTTTGCCTGCCCTGCTGACAGTGGCTCGACACTCACAGACACCAATGGTGTGCAGTACACTATCACCTGTGGCTCTGACCTAGGAGGTTCCGTCATACAATCAAAATACGCTGCGACCAACTTCAAGGACTGTCTCGGTTTCTGCGACGCGACACCGACTTGTACTGGCTGGACGTACTCCGGAGCCGTCAATGGTGCTGGATCGGGTTACTGCTACCTCAAGAAGGGAAGCTTATACTTGAGTGGTGGCACCAACAAGATTGTGGCAGCAATCAGAAAGTCGCCGCAAACTTCTCAAACATCGTCCCAAGTTTCGACCACCACTTCGTCCAGTGCTACACCACGACACCCCACAACGACCTCTCAGCCTGTCACAACGAGCAGCAAGTCGAGCACGACGCTGTCAAAAAGCACTAAACCGGTCTCGACCAGCAGCTCCACAACGTCATCCAAGAGTTCGAGCACAAGTACTAAGCTAACATTGAGCACTACCTCAACGACTACCAAGTCGATCTTCACTAGTAGCTCGATGACCACGAGCACTAAACCGACCTCGACTACTACATCATCGTCAATCACCAGATCGAGCTCGACCAGTAGCTCAACGACAAGCAGTAAATCAACGACAAGCAGTAGCTCGAGTACAACTAGCACTAAGTCGACAGTGACTAGTAGCTCGACGACCACATCCTCTCGATCATCGACATCGTCTGCATCAACTCCATCGTCAAGTCCTACTTTTGTCAAAAATGCTGGCAAACGGGGGTTAGCGTACAATAACGACACTTTCACACTACCATACTCCCAAGCTGGCCAGAATTCTCAGGTTTCCTGGGCGTATGACTGGTACTATTCTCGTTACAGCACGGCGCAGAGCACAGTCAAGAACCCGTCTATAACTTTCATTCCGCTGCTGTTCAACGACGATTCATCCCTGACAAGTGTCTGGAATTCTGCAGCACAGTCTGCGATCAATGATGGTGCAGATGCGCTTTTCTCGTTCAATGAGCCTGATTTCTGCTATGGAGGCTCGGCTTGCATGAGCGTCAATCGAAGTGTAGCAGCATACAAGTCTTACATCCAGCCCTTTGCTGGTAAGGCTAAGCTTGGTGCGCCTGCTGTTACGAACGCTGGACCTCCGTACGGATTGACTTACTTGGATTGGTTCATTGGCAACTGCACTGGTTGTCAAATCGATTTCATCAACCTTCACTGGTATGCCAACTCGTACGCTTTTGGATACTTGCAATCATACGTGCAGCAAGCTCATGCTCAATTCCCCAACTACCCGATCTATCTTACCGAGATTGGCCTCGATGGTGGATCGTCACTTGATACTGAGGACAGAAAGGAGGCGTTCATGAAGAATGCGACCTCCTGGTTGGACTCACTACCATACGTGGAACGTTGGAGTTGGTTCTTTGATACGACTGACAATTTGATCAACACCGATGGCACGGGCTTAAGTCCACTTGGCGTGCTGTACAACAACTACACAGCGCCCTGGGTACAATGACAGACAGGTTGATGTCGGCTGGTCCGATAGAATAGATCTCGTAACTTCGTTATACATATTTCATATCATACAACGTGAGGTCTCATGCTCAGTCTGCCCTCTTCATTCCTTCCGAGACCAAAGTGTGGTGTTGGCGGCGGACTTCTGCCACTTTCTGAGCACGGGAACCCGAAGTTGTTCGAGTTCAGTTCACTATAGGGCGTCGGCGCAGGCGGTCGTTCATGAATGACAGATTCTGGCCCGCTTAGATCCGTGCGATCGCTCTTGCAAGTCAGAAAGCTTGTCTGAGTGCGAACACTCTTACTTTCTTTGCAACTCTTTTTCGCGCACACTATCTTTCCACTTTCATCGACAATATACTCTTCACCGTCATCAGCGCTCACGTCTTTTTCCTACCATTCTTCGAACTCGTTTACGCGACCGTAGTTGCGCACGCTACGTTTCGTGCGATCCAGATTGGAGAGTTCTGCGACGGAAAGTGCTGCTGGGCCGCCTTTGATACCATTTCCAGCATTCCGATCTGAATTTCCTCCAATGAGTCGTGGTGCGACGTGCCTGAAGAAAAGTCTCATGATCGGGAGACAGCCGCAGATGATGACCAGATTAGCTTCAACGCAGATCCAAATGGCAGGCTTTGCAATGGCCCCAGTTGCATCCACGGCGCTGATCATCGGCGGTAAAAGTGATAGCCGGACGAGGCTAGTCACTAACGTGAGTGAGCCCACACTAAACATGGCTACGAGTCCAACCTTCTGCGAGAATGGTAGGTGCAGCTGCAAGATCATAGGTAGTGGGATGACCAGAAGGAGTACGTCCGTTGCCGCATTGAGGCCAGCTGTTGCAAGGTACATGCCGCCCTTACTCGCACAGCTTCCCGAGGTGATCGTGATATCCCAGTTTCGCTGCAAAGGATGGCATGCGAAGATGAGAGCGAAGAAGAGGGCTGCGCTGTAGCCGATGACGAAGATCGCGCTCGTCGCGAGCATACATTGAAACCATCTCTCTGGTGATAGCCTTCGATAGAACAGCAGAAGTGAGAACTTCGCAAGGGCCATGAGTGGAATGTAGAGCACGCTGCAGACCGATATGAGCAGAACGGCGAAGTTCGCGTCAGGTAGATACAGCTCCCACAGATGGACGCTAATCTTGTTGACTGCCCACAGGTACACGACCATGGTCTGAAGACCGATTGAGATCATCTATGCGCAAAGGTCAGACAAGGAGACTGTCTCGAAGAGGCATCGAGTACTATACCCAAGCAAAGATCATCGCGACATCGTCGATACCCAAGAGCCTTGCAAGATACGCCTTGGTATAGACTCTGAGCAGTATGAAAAGTGTCGACAATGCCATACCGACAATGCTGATGATCATCCCCACATCTCGGTATGTGGTTCTCGGATGGTCGAAGTTGACTGTGTAGCCTGCAGGTGCAGTTGCAGCTGGCACTTTGCTGAGGTCTGTCGAAGACATGATGGTGGTCTCGTCATCCAGTAAGAGGTGGTCACAAAAGCAAGATCACGGCATACAGCTCAAGGTCGTGAAGGTAGGTCCTGAATGAGGTAGAAGAGGTTGATCAGACGAAGCGTGTGGTATGAGCCATTGAGGTCGACAAAGGCTCCCACCGAGTTCGCAGTGCAACAACATACGCCCCGAATCACCTTATCCACACAACCGGGTAGCAGATCCATCGCGCATCAAGGTTCATGCCAACTGCCACATGTGCTACGGCACAGAGACATTGCAATTGCAGCGTCTTGCTTGTCGAACAGGACCCAGAGGTGCATAGGCGAAGTGCTGTACCTGCGCCAGTGTCAAAGCCCGTCGTTGTGCCTGAAGATCGTTGCAGGTGCCGTGTGGAGAAAGGCGTTCGAGACTTGAGAGGAGCCGGTGTCATTGCTGCATTCGGATGTCCTGGATGATGTCTGCTTGCTCGAGCACTATTGGCCCACAATTGCGATATTGCAATGCTGCGTCACTGCCAAGGATACCGCTCAGCATTGTGAGTAAGAGGTTCTGCTGCGATCCTGATGGCTTGCACGTCGCGTTGGATACCAGTCTGTCGCGACTGTTCTGAGTGCTGCGTTGATGGAGAAAGCGGACATCCGACGAGCTCTCATCGCTGAGCATCGCGTGGCGTGTTGAAGACATCCCTGTTCACACGTTGGCGAAACCCCGGTCGATGTCAACATCCATGTCAGGCGCGAGCACTACAGTTCCTAGCGTTGTGACCACACATTGTAGCGACGGCGGCATTGCAACGATGTCGTGTAGAGCCTCCACACTTGGCTTCTTCGCGAGTCGAACGCTCGAAGCGGCACAGAAACAAGCAACACAAGTATCTGTGCCGCAAAGATCAGCGGTATAGCTTCAAGATAGTTTCTGGGACCTTGTAGGGAGACGAGCATGTCGTCAAACAAGGGTAAGGTCTTACTTCGCGAAAGCCGTAGACATCATGTCTCTCAGATAGACTGTTCAAGCCACCACACTCGGTGACGAAGAGGTTTGGAAGCGTCACCCGAGATGGCCGTGAAGATGAAGCTCCTCCTGTTGACAGCCTTGGCAAGCATTACGACAGCAGACTCATTCGCGGGACCTTCGCATTGCTGTTCAGCACTTCTCGACATACCTGGTCTCTCATCGCGAGTGTCTTATGCAGGCGAAGAGGTCTTTTCTGGTCAACTCTCGAAGTACTTCTCTCAGACCGCCGGACTGGCACCACATTGCTTCGTGGAGCCAGAAAGCACTTCAGAAGTCTCTCTCGCGATTCGAGCGCTCGTCTTAGCCAACAAGACTTCCCCTTGCCAGTTTGCGATCAGGAGCGGCGGCCATACGCACTTCGCTGGTGCAGCAGGAATCGAAGATGGTGTCACAATCGATCTGGGACGATTGAGTCAGGTTCAGTATCGTGAAACCAATAACTCAGTTTCTGTGGGCCCCGGAGCTGTGTGGGGAGACGTCTACAGCTATCTCGATGCATTGAAACCACCAAAGATGGTAGTCGGAGGGCGTTCAGCCTCTGTGGGAGTGGGCGGTATGGTGCTTGGCGGTGGCAATAGCTATCATGCGGCTCGAAAAGGATTCGTGTGCGATAACGTTCTGCGGTTCGAAGTTGTCCTTGGAGATGGAAATGTGGTGAACGCGAGCCAGGACGAGAACAGCGATCTCTTCCAAGTTCTGAAAGGCGGCAGCTCCAACTTCGGGATCGTGACCAAAATTGAGCTTGCGGCGTTCGAAGGCGGAGACTTCTTTGGCGGACTTGTGTTGTATCCAGAGTCTACCGCTGAGGAGCAGTTTGATGCTTTGTTGAAGTTCGGTCCTTCGATCAAGGAGGATCCTTTCGGGAGTGCGATTGTAATCGGCGTCTTCATGTCCGTTATGCCACAGGCGATGTTCATGAATGCGTATGAGTATACCAAGAAGGAGGAGCGACCGGCTATGTTCGACCAGTTCTTCTCAATAGAGGGGAATATGTCTGACACGACTGGTATCCGAAGCATGACTTCTCTAGCAGAAGAGCTCGAAGAAGTGAAGGGATACCGAATCAGCTTCAGCACTTTAACCTTCGGTGCAGACGTACGCGTACTGAGAAAAGCTCATGAGGCTTTCAAGGCTGTTGTCGCGAGATTGGAGGAAGAGGCAATAGGCGAATGGGCCGTCTTGACTCTATATCAGCCTCTTCCTGCCGTGTTTACCCAGCACAGTGCAAGAAATGGTGGAAATGTCCTAGGACTGGATCGATTCGACGAAGATCTCATCTTGTACGAGCCGTATCTGAAATGGCAGAACAAGGAGCAAGATGCGCTGTTCCAGAGCCAGGCCCAATGGTTGCGAGACGAGATTGAGGCTTATGCGAGAAGTATCGGCAAGGACAACGAGTTCGTGTATCTCGATTACGCAGATGCATACCAGGATCCATTGAGGAGTTATGGCGCGGCCAATGTGCAGAAAATGCGCGCCGCCGCTGCAAAGTATGATCCGGATGGTGTATTCCAGTACATGCTGCCTGGTGGATTCAAGCTGTCAGAAGTTCGGCTGTCAGGGGAAAGCGAGACTGCAGGAGCAGTTCGAGATGAGCTGTGAACAAGTGATCTTTCTCCTGATTGCTCTGCTCGCAGCAGACTTCGGTCCTGGAAATGTTAGGATGTTGCCGCGAACGCACCTGCCATTGTGGCAGGTGGAACTGAAGAGCTCAAAATGTGTATGGACATATATGCTCTATCTGCACAGATCTATATGCACGGCGGCTTTCCAGTACTTGTGCCCATGCCTCGTTCTGATTCTGTGCTTCATCTCATCGTAAAAAGGCGCTAAGTGCGCTCGAAGCAAAGGTCGCTCCTCCTCTAAATGCATGCAATGCGCCTGTTTCCCATTCCCTTCCATGCGCCGTGTGTCCTTTGTACACAATATGCATCAAAATGTCGAAGTCTCGAGTGCTGGCACTCATCCCAGAGCAGGCACAGCCAAGTGTGAACGATCTAAATGGGATCTCTGAAGTGCCAATGCCAGGTCTTGCTCGGTGAAGTACTGATGATCGTGGGCAGTGCTGACAGTCTGCGAGAGGCCGTTCGCAGTCGCGTAGCCATTCGTGCTTTCCGCTGTTTTCGGTCGTTCGAGCGGCTGATATCGCTGGTCTCTGGATTGTACTCGACTCAACCCAACTGATCTCCATGTTAGTTCTCGCACTCCATCTCAGTCGGGCTCGTACAAGACCTTACCATTATGAATATCATCATCTCCCTCGACTTCAGGCTCTGTCTGGAGTGTTGTGGGAATTGCAGCGCCCATATGCATTGCACCCTCTCGCTTTTGAACACTACTCTTCTCTGTTTCGTGGCTGGTCACGCTATTACTTCTGCCGTCCGTACTGGGCCCGCTGAAGCTCTTTCTGCCCAAACTGATCCAACTACTCCTCCTACTACCTGGAGTTCTGGCGCTGTTTCGTCTGCTGGGCGCTCGAGTTCCCATGGGACTATACTGTGACTGAAAGCTCTTCCTCCGCCATGCCTCTGCGAAGCTGAAAGACTCGAGCTTTTCCTTGTGCTCCTTCTTGGGCACCGCTCGATACTTTGGCCTAGGCATGGGCTCGCCAGGCTTGTAGACATTGCTCGGCCATCGTTCGTCAGAGGCTTTCGAGGACGCCTTGGATATCTGAGAGTCGCGATCCGATTTGGATTTGGACTTGAACAATGCCTTGGCTCGCTCCCGGATGGCCATAGCTGAGCAGGGATATGTACAGAAATCGAAGTGAAGATAGCGAGGGCCTGCCGTAGCTCAAATGCGTCTCATCGGTATCCGGTGCGTGCCATGCAGTCCAAGAATTGCTGTAGACAAAGAGTGCTCAGAAAGGAAGGAGTTGATCCTCCAGAATTGGCGTTACGTCAAAGGCACAGGATAGAGACGGTATAGCTGGTACCAGGGCGAATGGAGGTATGGAGAAGGCGAATATGAGCAGTTCCTGTATCCGTAAGGCAATACAAACAACGGATCTCACTCACAGAGGAGAATGTAAGGAATTACGCAGAAGACGACACTGAGACAAGACGATGGGTGATTGTCTGGTGCTCCTGTGGGGAGACTGTGGGCTTGCATAGTGGGAACGGCATCCTCAGCCCGATGTGTTTCTACGCCGATGGGCGTTGCGCTTTTGGGTATAGGTTGAGCGTAAGCGCTGCATTTTGTCGGGGCGCGGCGGCAAAGAAACGGAGAACGGAATCGTGGGGCCTCTAGAACGAAAGAAACGAGCTGAGGAGGCGACTTGAGGAGGCATGAAGTAGGCCCGAGAAAGCGTCCATGAGGCATGAAGTATCAAAGTCAGCGAAGAGGATGAGGTGGTGATGTTACACCACTGGCTACTCCCTCTAGGAACATCCTGACCAGGAGCGGAACAGCGGAACCGCCATGTCAGTTAGACATTTGCTGCTGGTCACATCAGATGCTCTGGTTATGCTCTCGCACTCCTCGGACTTCAACCTGAGCAATCCACCAACTGCTCTGGAATTCACCATAGCATGAGAACCCCCCTCGCGTTAAATGATCAAACGTTGGAAAGTTGTGATCAGGTCGAAGTCATCTCCGTCAGCTCGCGAGCACCAGGCTATCGAGTTCCTAGACAGAGCGCATTGCCTTTGTGACCCAGCATTCAGAGAGCATTTCCGATGTTTGTTCGCGTGCCACGAGCCTTCTCTCCTCCGTCACCACCACCGTTGAGCGCCGCCGGGTGTTGAAGGAAAGCCATCACACCACCCCCCGTCCCCAATACCGCTATTCAGCCTAAGAATTCTTCCCTGTGAGCCGAATCATCGGGTTGACTTGGCACACCACGCGACTCAAGGGCCGATTAGATACTGGGCAATCTCTCAGACTTCATGTCTGTTCATCTCTTGACCCTTCAGCACTTTCACTGCACATCTGCATCCTGCATGCGAAGCGCGCCACCTGCATCTACTATTCTATCATGAACACCGCCTCTATGATATGTGGCTCGACACGGCATTGGGCGGCTACCCGCTTACGAGCCTTCGTCATCCAGCATGAAAGGCTGGAATCCAGATCCTGATCTCGACCAAGCAACATCCAAGCTCCATACCGCGCCGTTCACGAATTGCCATGTGATGGACTTGATTGCGAGTCCTGGACCACTCAAGGCTTGTGGAGTCAGAAGCTGAATAGGGCTGCTACTTGCTTCTTCCATGACTGGCAATCTGTCCATCTCCTACGCGATCCAGGATGGCTTCGATGCGTTTGTGCAGCTTCTGGTGCAAACGCGCGGCTGAGAAACCTTGGAAGAAGACCACTCATGACCTCAGCCACATACACGTTGCACACACCGCTGTCCATCTATGCCAAGTTGGTTCGCTATGGCGTCTAGCTAGACCACAGAACTTGCACAGCTTGGGATAACGTGCTGCGAATGACGTCTGCATATGAGCTGCAGCTATCGCGTGAAGTGCCCCGCTCGTGTAAACAGGTAGGTGGTGCTGTGTTGACCAAGAATATAACAATATAGGTAGGCCGTTGACTGCATCACATACACATAACATACCACAAACATCACTAAGGACTACTAGCAACATGGATCAGATCAAGAAGCTTCTGTGAGTCGACCACTGGGCACTATCCGCAAGATCTTGACTGACAGATTTCAGCTCGCCTGGCTCGACCAAGGACGATGAATTAATGTACGGGAATGAGCAGGACAGACTCAAGAACGCAGCAGCAAACGAAGCGAACAAGGATACTTCCACTCTATACCCTGTAGATGGACAACAAAAAGAGAGTGGAGGCATACTGAAGCAGATCACCAACCCAAGTGGGAACAAGTAGGCTCTCTTGAGACCACTGGTAATCTTCTACCATTCTAACAAGCTTCCAGATACGACGAGCAAGCTTTTGGCACAACTGCGACAACAGCGGAGCCAGAGGTGGACCATTCGAAGCTACAGACGGACCCCCAGCACAAGGAGTCGAGCATTGGCAGACAGCTGTTCAACCCAGACGGTTCTAAGTAAGATGAGTAAAAGCACATTTGCAGAGCATGACTAACGCATCTCTCAGGTACAGCGAAACTGCGTACGGCACTACAGCCACAACCGCTGGTGGTGATCGCAAGAACTCAACAGCGCTTGCGTCCTCAGGAGGCGTGGACCCAAACACAAGGCTTGAGACACATGAGGATGCGAAGGACCAGAGTGTGTTAAAGCAACTTGTCAACCCAGGCCGAAAGAACTACGACGAGACAGCCCACGGTACGACAGCAACGGCCACTGACAGTTCTGCACTGGGTAGCTCATCCTCCACCTCGAACAACCAATCCAGTCTACCAATTCGAGATACCACGAACACAAACACAACCTCAGACTCGAACTTTGGCCGGGATGCTGCAATCGCAGGAGGTGGAGCAGCAGCTCTTGGAGCTGGAGGTGTGGCAGCAAACCAATACAGCAAGCGCGAGCACGATACAACTGGAGCCGGGCAGACTGATGGTCTGGCCGATGGCCGTACTGGGGCACAGGCTGCCCAGGACCAATCTGGTTCACATGGCGCAGGTCGCGATGCTGGGAGTGCCAGTGTTGTGAACAGAGCTCACGACAACGATCCATACAAGGGCGATACTATCCTCGCAGGAGCCGCAGGAACCTCTTCTCAAAGCAGACCACATGGAGACAGCAGCCTGGCTAGCGGAACGTCAGCTGGCTACAATCAGCCTACAACGTCGAGCACAGCTGGTGATGCCACATCTGGATTGACTGGATCGAGCGCGACGAGGACAGCTGACGTGGACCAACCAACTACCGGCAACGAGTCTCACCTTGGACGCGACGCAGGTATCGCGGGTGGCCTCGCAGCAGGCGCAGGCGCAGGCGCTGCTTATGGTGCCTCTCGCCACAACAATGATAGCGGAGTATCGAGCACTGAGCCACTTGGTGAGCGATCACACCCATTGACTTCTGGCACTTCTCATGGTCATATCAACCCAGTAGGAGCCCCAGAAGCCAGCCTCAGGGAATCTTCTGGACAATCCGGACCAGATTCACACTTGGGTAGCTCTCACACTGGTGTGTTAGGGTCTTCACAGCATACCACTGGCGTACCTTCTGGTGGAGTGCACAACACTGAGGGAACGACTCAGCTCAACCAAGCACCAGCTGATGTTCAAGGCGCGACTTTCCTAGACCGCTCTTTCTACATTGGCAAGCCTGGCGACCCTCACCGGGCGCATGTGCCTGGCGAGTTCCCGACTGCTAGTGGCGAAGATCCACATGCTGTCTCTTCTAGCACTGCTGATACCTCTTTCATTCAACCTACCACAGGTGCCACCTCGTCTGATCACACTGGTCGTAACACTGCTCTCGCTGGAGGTGCACTGGGCGCTGGCGCTCTTGGTGCTGGTGCTTATGCCTCGAGCAGAGATCAGCCTTCTTCTACTACTGGACAGTCTGGCATTGGGCAGACTACTGGCTCTGCGACGAGCACTCAGGATCCTGCATTTGCCCACTATGGACGTGAGACCAGTGCTCCAGCGACCTCGACTCCAACAACCTCAGCTTTAGGCTCATCTACTACTGCTGACCACCACTACGGCCGTGATGCTGCGATTGCGGGTGGCGCAGGTGCTCTTGGCGCTGGCGGAGTGTACGCTGCTACCAGGGACCACAACGACCCAACACAGGCCGCCGGACTGACAAGCAACTCGCAGCAACCTGCTTTGACCTCTTCTCAGCCCACTTCGGCTCTCCACTCCAGCACAACAGAACGACCAGCAGCCACGACAGTGGGCTCAGCCACTCCTCGCTCTGATGTTGCTCAGACTGGAGTGCCAGCAACGAGTCGTGATCTGAAGACCGACACTACCCGCGACGATACGCACTATGGCCGTGACGCTGCCGTAGCTGGTGGTGTAGGTGCAGCAGGTGCAGGTGCATACGCCGCTACTCGTGATCATGACGACCCACTGAACACCACTCACTCTGCTTACGGCACTGAAGATCCTAACAAGCATAACAGACTTCACAAGCAATCTCCAGATGAGAAGAAGCTCGAGAAGGAACAAGCCAAGGAGGAAAAGCACCACGAGAAAGAGCTCGAGAAGCAACATCACGCCGCTCAGAAACAGCATGAGAAGGATGACAAGGAACGTCGACATGCCGCAGAGAAGGCAGAGAAGAAACACGAGAAAGAGGTGGAGAAGCAGCACGAGAAGGAAGAGAAGGAAAAGAAGCCTTCCTTGATTGACCGCATCCTGCACAGGCACAAGGATGATAAGGACGAGACGACTTCATCATCAGTAACAAAGTCGGAACACGAGCCACTGCACATCAAAGAGAACACAGACAACGGACCTCTAGACCATCCTCTAGTCACTGCCGCAGGAACTACCACGACGGCCGGAGACTCTACTGGATCTTCGGTCACTCCAGCTGCATACCAACAAGGTGGCTCCAACATCGTAAAAGAGCCTCACACAGGTCTTCCAGTTGATACCAGCAAAGGTACTGGTGTCGGTGGCACTGACGGCAATCCCAACATCGGTGGAATCCACTCTCACACCGGTGAGGCTGGTGCCACCTCTGGTCCTGATTGGGAGGCCATCAAGACGTCCAACACTCCATACTAAGTCTGGAAGTGTGGCATAATGGATGATCGATCAACTTGACTTGAGCTGCGGAGTAAGCGACCTCTGTTTACGATTGACGAGATTGGATTGATTATGTAGCACATGATACCAATTTGGCTTTCTGCTCTGGTGTTGGCGTATACCTGATCTGCTATAGCTCTTACAAAGATTCCCAAGAACGTTCAGTGCCTAGAAAGCTTTATGCAACACTTTCAGGTACATGGTGAGGAGTTCTATGCAGATCCAAGCTCTTGCCTGCTATTGCGTTCGCACATCCAGACCGCAAGACACTGGTAGACTGCCACTGGAATCGGAGGGTCGTGGTTAGTACTATAACAGTGTGGCAGCTGATGATGAGCCTGGTTACAGATGAGCGATGATATGTTCGCTCGATATCATTGTCGCTGATGATGAAAAGTAGTCTTATAATGGTCGCTGGCCGAGATGTTCCCGCCAAGCTTACTCAAATTACGGTTAAACTCTTCACGCAAACTCCTCTCCAGTCCAACCACATACGGCCTCACGGCATTGTACATACCTGGTCTAGTTCCTCTGCATGAGACTATACAGCGCTACATACCATCACACCGGAAGGTCCATCCTCTTAGCTCGCGTCATTGCTACCTCTTCCAGACAATAGCGTACTGATTAGCCTGGGAGAGAACGCAGAATGAGCAAAGACCTGAAGTCAGAATGGGTCACTCGACTAGGCACATCCTGCGGGTGTATAGCTACCGCGAAGATCAAGCGGTTGATCAGCGTGCTGGCGCCAGAAGATCTTCAGTAGTGCGGTCCGGATAGCATTTTCGGATGCGATGATATAGGTAGGTCTCGGAGGATGAAAGATTGAAGAGTGAGCTCTCCTGCTGTTCGTGCCAGGCGAAATACAACCAACAAGACCATGCATTCTTCAATAGCTGTACTGCTGTCCTGCGTCAGTGCAGTGACAGCACAAGCTGACAATCCCTTTGGCTTTGTCAGTGCCTCCACTCTTTGGGTTGGAGGACCAGCTCCCATTGTCAATACAAGCTATGCGAGCTTCCAGGGCAAGCAAGATGACCGGACCAACACATCGAACTACGTCGGTAAGGACTCGCGTGTCGTGGAAATGGAAGCAATGCCGCCCTGCTGAACGTCAACAAGGAATCAGGTACGCTACAGCACGACGATTCGACCACGCCCAGCTCTCTGAGACACCACTCGAAGGCGTCCAGGATGTTAGCGAGTATGGACAGATATGTCCTCAGCACATGGTCGTACCTTCCGGCTTCGCGCCAGATATCGGTCTGCCTGTGAGAATTGGCATCATAAACATCGCAGCATGTCGAATATGACCTCACAATGTGATACAGGGACAAGTCATAAGTCTGCTAGAGGCATTGCCTCTCACACAAGCTGCCCTTCAGCAGTCGGAAGATTGCTTGTTCATCAACGTCGCTCGACCGCAGGACCAGAGCTTGAAGGACCTGCCCGTTGTGCTTTGGATGTAAGCTGACAACTCTTGAGCATGACCGGAGATCGCTAATGTATTGCAGTCATGGAGGTGGCTTTGAAGTTGGCTCAGGACACTCACTTCTCGGCGAAGGCAATGTACCGGGAGTGTTCTATCAAGGCAACCGACTTGTCCAGGAGAGTATCGAGATGGGCCAGCCGATCATTTTCACATCCATCAACTACCGTCTTGCCCACTTCGGCTTTACTGCCTCGCCAGAGATGGCCGATGAAGGTCTTCTTAACCTTGGCATTGAAGATCAACGTGTGGCAATGCGATGGATACAGAAGAACATTCGGGCAGTAAGCAAGGCCACATTTGTACTGCTGTCCTCGATTGGAGTGCTAATAACGTGTTCAGTTCGGCGGAGATCCTTCCAAAGTGACAATCATGGGCGAGAGTGCAGGCAGCTGGTCCGTGTCCACTCATCTCGTCGCCAACAATGGAGACAATGAAGCCCTTTTCCGTGGCGCAGTCGGTATCTCTGGCGGTCCTCTCAAGGTTGATCCACCATCACGACAGCAACCCTTGTTCAACGATATGGCGAATTACGTCGGATGCGGTGATGCTGCTGACAAGATAGCTTGTCTCCGCGAGGCGCCATATGAGCTCCTGTATGCTCATATGAACACAGTCAACAACTTCCTCGTCGGCTTCAGAAGTCTTGCATCAGCTTGGACTGTTCGGCCGGATGGCAAATTTATCGCAGATAGTCCGGACAAGCTTGTGGCAGCTGGAAAGATCGCCAATGTACCCATCATGTATGGCGACATGAGAGATGAAGGCACCTTGTTCTCTCTCACGAACCAGCTCAACATCACCACAACTGAACTCGTGAAGGACTACTTCAAGACGTACTGGTGGCCGGACATCACAGAGGCTCAACTCGACCGCTTGATGGAGCTGTACCCGCAAGATCCCACACAAGGAGCACCTTATGGAACTGGTCTTCTGTACGCAGTTCCACCACAGTACAAGCGCCTGGCATCCATCAATGGTGATTACAGCTTTCAGTCCCAACGTCGCCAGTTGCTTGCGCAGCACACTGCACCAAAGTGGAACTATCTAGTCGAGGCTTCGGTTCCGCTGTCTGCCGCTGGAAGCACACCACTGGGAAGTCTGCTCGGAAGTCTTGGAGCCACCAACATTCCAGTGCTTGGGTCCTTCCATGCCTTTGATATTTTCTTCAACTGGTTCGGAACGATCCCTCCGGAGCTGAGTAACAATTCTCGACACATGATGAGAGTACTGGTCTCCTTCATCCACAACCTCGACCCCAACCAGCACGGCGAGAATGACATCCCTGAGTGGCCACAGTCGGATAGACAAAACCTAGAAACGATACATTTCAAAGAATCAGGCGTGGATATCATCAATGATGACTACCGTAATGCCTCCATGGCGTTCTTCAACGAGATCAGGGACTCCACGCATCTCTGAGCGTGGGTGTCGTCAAAGCAGGTCGATGTATTCGGTCGAGAACCGTTGATAGGCTGGCCCGTGGAGGGTATGTGATGAGGATCGGAGGGTGGGCTGGTAATATATCTAGTCTTGTTCAACGTAGTGCGGTGCACACAGCTTACGCTTGTCTCTCATTCCAGTAGTTGTACACGTTCTGCCACGTGCTGAGATACCAGATGGAGTGGAGGAGCGACCAGATCTGATAAGGATAGGAGGATGAAACCAAGATGCGACCGCGGTCCGGAAGGCTGAGGCTGATGCCAAGATATACCCATGTAATGTTTGTACACCTCCAAGGTTTTGTATGGTATTTTCACACGACACATGTGCTTCTGTGACAACGTCTCTTCCTTGCCTCGAGTTTGCAGATTGTGTTCCATCTGTCGTATTCATTGCTGGCTGTACGTGAGCACAGTAGGAAGGTGTCACTACATGTCCATATCTGCATCATTTCATCCCTCCCACGTCGTCGCCGCCTATCACGATCAAGATCGCCCAGGGATATTGGGCACCACCCACGCGGCGGACCTAAAACACTACGTAGGTTGCATCCCACAATCTCGGTACTGGGCTGCAGAGGATTTGCGGTCGGCATGTTGACTCACAGTACCGGCAGCACGATATACGCCTATCCTCGACCTCACTTGTCTCTCATTCGTGCGCGGAAGGCTCCTGAAGCTGGAAACGCGCCGGGAAGCGAGTAGCGGTGTGTACAGCCGTGTTCCGCGAGAGCAGCAAGGAACAGCCTTGGTTCTCGAACCGTTCAGCGTCTCGTGGCGGTATGTGACTTGAGCTTGCCACGATGGAGGTGAGGCTATCCCGCTCCTTTTGTACAAAATCCAGGCGGTGCCCTGATTGTCAGCGACTCTGTCCTATCCTGCGGTGTTGCTTTGCGATGACCACCTTCTCTGCGCGCGAGGTGTTGCTGGACGGGTGCGCGCGGTCTGTGGCAGGTTGGAGATGATGTGATCTACCAGACGGATTCTCAGCGGCTGCCTACCGCCGTTGATAATTGTGTAAGTGTCTCGATTCTACAGTCAGGGCAGAGTAGCGTGCTACCTTCAAGCGTGGTCATGCGAAATATGAGCAGTGTCGACCAAAAACGAACCTGTATCGAATCCCACTCCTCACCTGCCCATATCTTCCCGCCACTCACTTCTGCTCGACCTTCACTTGAGCACAATCGATCATATCTGACATCGCATCCAACACAGTCTCAGCCATGCGCACCTTATTTTCCGAGAACATCCTCTCGCCCACACCCACACCAGGTCCCGAGCAGAAGGCGAACCCATTCGAACTCATATTCAATTCTGGCAGTCACTCAAGCGGACCAAGTGCGCAGAATAGCTCCACGGCATCATCGCATAGCTCACCCAAGGAGAACGACTGGCTGACGGCATATTACCGCGAGCAACAACGGTTCGCTAATGAAGTACACATCCAGAGCAGCAATCCGAACCTCACAGCGCAAGATGCTTCGAGTCGACACAGCCACACGCGGCGGAAAGGCAACTCCAAGGTCCTCTTCATGGGCATGAGAAGGTACAGCGGCGCACTTCACATCAATCACCTGCTCGACGTACTGACAGCCGGCACAGAAGTGGCAAATCCTCCATCCAGAAGGTCATATTCGAGAAGTTCTCTCCGGCAGAGACTCTCTACCTCAACTCGTCCACCGACATCGAAACCGCAACAATGGAATCATTCATGAAATTCGAGTCCTCCGAAGTGCCACCCAACATCTCATACCTGTCACCAGACTTCGACCGCGAAGCAGTCTTCGGGAACGCAGGATCCATAATCTGGGTACTCGATATGCAAGACGAATACTTCCAATCCATTGACCAACTGATCAAAACAGCCGGCTTCATAATGGACAACTACCCGCGCGTCAACTTCGAAGTCTTCATCCACAAGACCGACGGTCTATCAGAAGAGTACAAATACGACACTTTCCGCGATGTGCGCCAACGAGTGCAAGACGAACTCTCAGATGCAGGCTACTCAGATCGCCCAGTGGCGTTCTATCAGACCAGCATCTTCGACCACTCGGTCTACGAAGCAATGAGTAAAGTCGTACAAAAGCTATTCCCACAACTACCGGCTATGGAATCACTCCTGAACAAACTCTGCTCAGCCTGTAGGATTCAAAAAGCATACCTCTTCGATACGGTCTCGAAGATCTATCTCGCTACAGATGCAAGTCCGACTTTCCTCAAGGACTACGAAGTCTGCTCAGATTACGTAGATGTCATCGTGGACATCAAGCAGATTTATGGCTGGCAGAATCGTGGTGGCCAGGAGAGTGATGATAAGGGAAGTGAAGCAGTGGGCGAGAGTCTCATCACATACGACAAGAGCGGGAACACCTACATCTACGCGCGCGAGATCAACGAGTAGGTCCACATTTTTCTACTTCAACAATACCTGACAAAAGCTAATGTGAGACCTAGCTACCTCTCTCTGATATGTGTGATGGGACAAGGAAGCACTGCGGACAAGCGCGTCTTGATCGACTACAACGTCAGCGTACTCCACGACGCTCTACAGCAGATGTTCAAGCTACGATGAAGAACGCGAGAATGATGCTTGCAGGAATAACGACCATGGATCCAGAGCCGATCAAATCAAACGCCTGCATAAAATTGTACATATATCAGCATGGACACGACACTTGTAGCACTGCCAACGGATTGCAGATAATCTGTGAGAAAAGTATCTTTTGATGAGTGAAGATATTCTGTATCATTTCGAGGACTGCTCCACTCCAATCGAACGACCTCGAGTAGGCTGCTCGAGTCTGCACTGCACCTGCGTACATAATTTCGAGTACCATGACTTGTCATAATCCTCATATGAATTCATCCCACAACAAACGTGCATCATAACCAAAAGCACTCCCATGCGCCTTCTGATGCAGTATCATGTCCATAACCCACCCTTTGCCCGCCAGTGCTATGCTTCCCATACGCCTGATAAAAGCTCTCCCTAACACAAAGCATCATCATAATCAATCCCATTAAACAACCCCAACACCACATCGAGCATAGACCCTCTTAATTCCATTGCAGACTCCGTATCATCGTCCTCTCCTCCAAACATTCTCTTATCCCGTGTCGTCGCCGACTCTTCTCGCACTAGTCGCGGTTGTTGCTGCTTCGTCGTTGGCGCAAGCATATGTTTAGGTAGTGCCGCATAGTTGTATTTCGTGTCACTCATCGATGCTGGATGATATGTCGCTGCTGGAGCCATGAGGCTACTGGCTTGCATCCTCCTCGACTTATTCGATCGATGTCTGATCCTTTTCCGGTTTTGCTGTTTCTGCAATGCCATGGCTTCGTATGGTATGGGTATATTATTGTGATATGTGTAGAGCGGTATGTCCAAGCGAGCGTTCATGATCGTGGAAGAGACTGTGCTGTTGTAGTAGTTGTACATCAAGTGCAAAGCAAAGGAGATTCGTTATGTGTAATGAGCGCGGTAATGGAAGACGCGACCTACTACACTCATATACTAGGCGGTGTCGGTAGACACATCATATGACTGGCAGTGAGTCTATGGCCGAGCTCGGGGAACCATGAAAAAGAGCTCATGTTGTCATCGAGAATCTTCTGTAGACCGTCTTTGTCTTGGGCTTTGGCGTGGAGTGAGTCACGGAAGGACAGAAGTTGGGCTTCGATGTGGAGAGACTGGACATGTGACCATCTTCGCCACATCTCAGCAGCGCCACTCCTAGGCAGTCTTCTTTCTCACATCATGTCTCGCATACCATCGGATGACGTTCAGGCAGAGCAAGAATGTGTTGCTCGAAAGTCCACATTCGCGTTGGCATAGATGCTTTCGCCTGGGGAAACCATCACTCGTCGAAGGCTGCTTCGAAATGGGTTCTCACACCATGCTGTAGCTTGAATTACACAATATCTCGTGCTACATTATCTTTGGATTGTCTATGAGGGTCATTCCTACAGTACTGTCGTGTTCATGGCGTGGCCGCACCATCTTGACTCTTTAAGCCGCACAAAAGGCTAATATTACACTTCCAGATCTTATTTTGGTCACAGCATGATGCCGGTAGATGTTGTGAACTCGTGCATGGGAGCCTGGGAGGCATTTCAAATTTGGTGCTTCATGGAATATTCCACTCCAGATTCGTAAAGTTGTCCAGTGCCGTGGTCCGCTGACGCATGCATTACACAATGGAGAAAGTGCTCGCTGATAGATGCTTCGGACTTGAATTTGCGCTGCCTCAGTTGGTGAAGTAGTTGGAGGTTCTACTTCGCAGCGACCGCGTATATGGGCGCATACATTGTCGTATTCGCTATTTGGGATCCAGAAATAGGGTCGGCCGCGAGGTCTTCGCTGTCGTATTGTACAAATGTGGCGTTGACTATTGCTTTGGCGAATACCGTCACTCGATCGTATGGGTCTTTACCAACACTGCCAGAAGTCAGTGACAGAGTACAGCAGTCGTCGAGAAAATGAACTCACGCAGGATCATCAAAGCGATCTTGGATGGCAATGACGAAGTCTCGCGCGCTCGTCCAGCTGTCTATGAACCAGGTGATTGTTTGTGAGTTATCGCACTTTATCTGCACACAGAGTCAGCAGGTAGAAAACAGGACCGGCTCGACTAAACGTACAGAATTCGAGCTGACTGGCCAGTCTTGAGCTGTATGGTTCCATCTCCCACTGCAGCTTGCGATGTCTGGGTTGGCAAGAGTCTCAGGGTTCGTGACATTGAACTTCAATACCGTGTTTCCGGTCGTGGTGTCGTTGACGACAAGGCCGGTGATCTCGAGGGCTGGATTGTCTGCGAGGACAGCTCGTTCTTGAGCGAATGGGTATGCTGCAACTGATGATATCAGAACCGCAAGGCTGCTGATGGCGGTCGTAAAGTGCATCTTGCTTGATAACTCTATTCTCGATTGTAGAATGTTTGTTTTCGATGAAGCTGATGATCTTTGGTTATGCAGTCGCTGGAAATCAGGCGCGCAGAGAAGGAGTCGTATATGATGTGGTGTCCCAAAGAGCTAGTTCGCTGGGAATATGACGGCCAATTGAGTAGTGTAGATCCCTGAGTGCAATAGTAGCACGAAACAGTCAAGTCAGTAGTTTCGCGGGACAGAAGCTTGAGTTGTAAAAAGGATATGTTAGGTTGGATGAAGATGGTTCTTTCTGCAGCAACAGCGGAGTTGCAGTAGTATGTCACTGTCGTACAAGGAAGCAGTCATTCCTGGAGTGAAGATCGTCAAGCACACCATGTCCCTACAGGCTTCGTCCACAGGATACAGCGACCAATTCAGAGCCAAGAAGGCGCAAGGTTTTCTCTATTGGCTGTATTGGCTGTCTTGGATTAGGGTCTGCCAGGTCCTTGCAGGCTTGTCTTGTGCGAAAGCACGATCTTCATGCTGTCTGCTATGAGGTGACATCTCGGAGATCCAGTCGCACGACTGAGTTTGTCATGGGGAGGCCAAACAGTAAGGCGATGGTGTTACCGACGAATTGTTCGGTGCCTCGCAGTCAGGTCTTCCACGAACGTTGTGCGGCGCGCCTAAGGCTCCAGATATGACAGGCCTCTCCTTTAACATGTCCAGGTCGCTGAGCTTGGCGGGATGCTAAACCGAATTGCATGAATCAAATTCTGTAGTCGGCCAAGCCAAGAAAGGGAGGTTGTTGCAGCCGGTGGTCACCTCATTTCCGTGGTGGTTTGCAGTGGTGAGTCCTTACGAAGCACGACATGGGGGTTTCTATTCTCGTCCTGCATTAGTACCGACAGCATGGCACAGCTGCACGCTGCACGCGAGGCTGTTGCACCTCATATGTGGCACATGTGGGCTCGTGTTCAGCCTGCAGACGCCTCAGTCTTCGAGCAGCGACTGTCTGTCACAGCGAGCCGAACAGATGTCCTCGCCGGCGAGGCAGAGAAGGGGGAACAGATGGGGAAGGAAGGAGCAGTTCACTCACGACCACGGGAGCTTATAATATATCCATGATGTCTCGCCGGATCACAACGAGTGCTAAATACGCCCAAGCCGGGCCGTGATTGATGACATCTCATCATGCGAGTTCTTCATTCGCACGCGCGTTCTACTGCACTTTGCAACAACAAGAGCAGCAGCAGCGAGAAGTTGATGAGGCTGAGAAATCCCACGTCACACTTCATGTTGTGTTTCATTGTCATCTTCACTTAATTCACCTAAGCTCAGACCAACAACCACAACAGCTCCACCGCCCCTCCTATCCCCGGTCCAGGTGGACACTTCGTCTCCAGGACAGCCTTGAAGGGAACGCAGACTATGCGTAAACAGCTTCGTGCAGCCCTTTCTGGCAACAGTTCTACCAACAGCAGAACGTTCGATCATCCCGGTAAGTAAGCACATCGCTCATCTATACTGCATCCTCGCCTACCAATCCTACTACACATATGGACTACTATCGACGGAAACCGTTGGCTGGAAACGACTAGCAATGCACGTCAGCTATATTGAGCGCATGTACGCCAACTGCGGCAGCACGAGCACATGGAAACAGTAGTCGGGCAATGGGGACGGCGACGTCCTCATCAAGACTCATTGTCTCCGCTGCCTCTGTGTTTCGAAGAGACCCATTCCGCCACACAGGATCCTATACTCATCCCTGCTGCTGCACAATCCCGCCATCCCGGACTTTTCGTGCCGCTGTCGATTGACTCTACACGAAGCTCATGTGCTAACACCCGCCTTAATCGAAGACCTGCCCTCTTCCCTGAGCCAAGCCACTCCCAGAGGGAGCAGCAGCAACAACACCAGCGCCAACAACACCCGGTCCAGCAGCAACTCCCCCAGCAGTAAGCTGAACCGACGCGCCAGCACGCACAACATCGTCAATCATCCAGGGAAGAATCTCGGCAAGATCCTCTAGCGGCTGCCAATCTAATTCCTATTAACAGATCGCGGCACGTCCTCCCCTCTCAGCAGCGAACATTCGCATTCCGGAAGTGGCATCTTGCGCTCCCAGACGGTACGAAGAGCTGGCGACCTTAGTAGCACTACCACTGCTAGCTACAGCACCAGCACGAGCACGAGCTCGCCTCCGCTCTATTATCACTCACCGCACAGTCCAAACAAGTCCGAGGTTGATCCGGCGGGTCACTATCCTTCGCCGAACGACGTGCCCGAGTACTCCCATACTTCGCCGTTTACCTCAACCAGCAGCGCTTCACCGTCGCTGTCCATGAACACACACGCAGGAGGCGCGCCCGGCAAGACTTCCTCCGATTCCGGCACCAACGCCGTCGCCCTGGATCGCTGGTCGCAGCGCCGCTTGCAGCGGTTGAACACCGAGCAGGGCTTCCGTGAGCAGCGGCAGGGTGGTGGTCAGGCGGTGCTCAGTCCTCCTCCCACCGCTGCAGCACCCATTGAGCAGCAGAGCTATACTCAGCCCGGTGGTGGCCTTGCTCAGTACGCAAACGCGAATGCTCAGCCTCAGCCTCAGCAATCCCTGCACCATCAGCCGCACCATCAGCAGCAGCAAAGTGCCTACCAGAACTCTCGAACAGCTTCACAGGCCAGCTCAGGCCTCGCCATACAGACGCAGAATTCGACCAACCCTCCACTCCGGTCGCCGGCCTTCCAGACCCAGGCACAAGCTCACCAGCAACAACAGCAGCAGCAACAAGAGTACACGCCGCCCGAAAACCACTCTCACTACGTTGCTGACAACGCGGACCGTCCTGCGCTGAGCACAGCGCGAAGCTTCTCGGCCCAGACCGACGACTCGTCTTCCATGTCGAACAATGGCGCTATGTCCCAGCCGAAGGCAGTGCGGAATGGCAACAATAGGCAAAGTATGCACAACGACCTAAGATCGCGCGAAGGGTCACACTCCACGCAAGGAGGTCAAATGCCTGCGTTCAGTGCCGCA
This sequence comes from Sphaerulina vaccinii, assembly GCA_022570795.1. NCBI lineage: Eukaryota > Fungi > Ascomycota > Dothideomycetes > Mycosphaerellales > Mycosphaerellaceae > Sphaerulina > Sphaerulina vaccinii. The sequence continues at coordinate 723,441 of JAKUDP010000001.1, forward strand.
GTGGTACCTCCTGGTAGCCAAGGTCAGCCATACAAGGGCAATGGACAGACACAGCAACAACAGCCGCAATCTCAGCAGCAGCACGGTGAAGTCGGTAGAGCCACTCCTCAGCCACTGTCAGTCGCGGACGAAATGAACGAGGACGAGGTGTCACAGCTGCTCAAGGATCACAAGGAGCTTCGTAAGGCAGCTGAACCGGTGCTATTGCTCTATGCTAACATGTGGAACAGGCGAGAAGTATACGAAGGTCAAAAAGTACTATTTCGAGAAGGAAGATCAAGTCAAGCAATTACAGAACAGTCTGGCACATCAACGCTTAGCACAATCACGAACTTCGCTCGACGACAGCGAGTATACTACACGATTCAATCGACTAGACGGCTTGGTGGCACAGTTGGCTTTCAGCATACGCAAGAATTGGAAGAGCATACCGACATGGCTTGTGGGATCGGTCAACAGGGATGCGGTTGTGACAGGAAAGCAGGAGATGACGGCGGCTGGCAGAGCATTCATTTCGAATTGGTTGGTGGAAGAGGTGTTTCACAAGTACTTTCATCCAGATCTTGAACCGGCGCTCTCAGCACAACTCAGGAGTATACAAACCAACATACGTCGGCATGCACCATTGGCCCAGAGTGCAGAAGAGGAGGAGTATCTGACGTCTAAGGTTGTGAACTGGAGACTGGCAACTCTAGATGGACTCGCAGAGACGTTGCGATCACCACAATGCCCGGAGAATCGACAACGCCTCACCGACTCGCTCAAGGACGGCCTAGTGTCTTCACTTGCGCAGCATCTACAAGATCCTCCTCCCTCCGACCTCGAAGGTGGTGTGCACATGATCATTGAACTCGTGGTGAGCATAGCCATCCACCTACCACTGGAGAGTCGAGACGTCACGATCGAATACTTCCAGCCTGGCTACAGCATCATGGCCGATCAAATGAAGACGGAAAGCGGAATACCACCATTGGTTACATCTGTGGCAGACGATCAAGCGGAACGAGCAAGCATGAAGAGCGCCGCAAGTGATGTTACCGACATGACCGACAACAACACCGACCAAGCTTCCATTCGAGGGGGCAAGAGAAGTATGCTGAGCGCCATAACAGGCAAGCCTAAGTCTGGCAAACATGCTGGTGCTTCGTCTGGGAGTCTTGGACGACCCGAGAGCGCGCAGGGCATGAAGGAAGATCAACCACCACGCGTGCGAATGGCAGCTGGTATTGGAGTCTCTGTTCGAGGGCGCTCCATTCTCGTGAAGGCGCCCGTCTTCAGCACGTAGATCAACCGATATGAGTCGATTGTGGGATTAAGGTTCATTTCTGGAAGCGTATTACCAACTTCTTGGCTATACTACGGGACGAGGTCCATTGAGAAAGTTTGGACGATTCGTACACGCATTTACGAAGACGAGCAGTAAAATCTGCCTCGAGTTTCTCGGTTCATTGAGATGAGATCCACGACAAAGCTTGAAATAGAGCACCAGATACCCTTTGCTTTGTTGGTGTGCGACATATTAAAGAATCATGTATGGCGGTGCATAGGATGGAAAGTGAAACGGCATGGCGGCAGACATCCAATCTATTTGACGATTGGATAGGGAGCGCATTCAGGATTGGAGAGAGATCAGAGTCCGCACAGCTCGCTAGGTAGTGAGAAACGTGCTATACACTATTGCTCTAGCCCGGCTCCTGCACCCCTCCGTTTGCGTGGGATGGCTGATAGGGTGTTCATGCACTGCGCAGGACGGCCCGCTAAAGGATGGAGATAGCTGGGAAATGGAAGAGCTTCATTCGATCGCCTTGCACAGCCATCCATGATCCATGACTGACCTGCGTGGAGGCGTGTCGGCTACACCATATCGTGTACACCCTTTGTATATATGTCCTGCTGACGATGACGAGTCTAGCCTAAGCCGAAGATGTCCTGAGCTGCTCTGTTCGAGGTTACATCGATCATGGATGGCTTCTAACGCTTGATAAATCTTCTCCATTTGCCTGCACAGCTGGCTCATTACCGCGGCAGCAACCAAAGTAGCACAGTCGGCGGTGGATGCTGAGAGAGCATGTATTGCCAACCAAAGTCCATAAGTCCACGAGCGGAGTAGATCTTGGAACATATTGGAGACGTGGACAGAAGCCTTGCACAGCATTAAGATGATTTCAATAGAAGAGCTCAGATACTGGTTCGCCCGGCACGGGTTGACAAGTCAAGACATCGAGATATGCTCTGACCTAATCCGCTCTCGATATGAAGACTACACTTTCGTGCCTGTGGATGATCAAGGCGGCTGCTCATATACCGGCATGGGATGTCCTACTGGAACCTCAGAAAGATTCGTGCTACAGTTCAGGCTCAATGACTTTGCGATCGATATGAAAATCGCACAGGACGCTGCAAGAATCTTTCCGAAGCTAGCGCCAAAGGTCATTAGAAGTGACCTTCTCGAACTGTCGAACGATGTAATGCTTCAAGTCGTGGAGATGTCAGTTGTGAATGGCAGGAAGTACTCAGATATAGCGAGTTGTAATCCTGTACCGGAACACGACGAGATCTGGAAGTTGAAGAACCTTCTTGGAGGTATGGCGGACTTCTTTGCGACTGCTTGGTACGCAGCTCTTGCTGGCGATAGTGATTCGCAGCGGAAACGCGTGGGCTTGATCGGCTCGTCGATACCGGAGAGGCTCGCTTTGCTGGAAATGGATTTGCCTTCGGTTGACTTGCGAAGGACTGCGAAGGAGGCTCGACAATCTTTCGAAGGAGGCATACTGGACGTTCTGCCCGTGGTTCTTAGCCATGGCGATCTCTTACCATGCAACATTATGGTAGATACAGCATCGTATCATCTTTCTGGTCTAGTCGATTGGGCTGAAGGTGAATACTTGCCATTTGGTATGACACTGTATGGAGTCGAGCACTTGCTTGGGCACATGGATATATCGAACGGCCGAGATACCTTTGTGTATCATTACCTGGCTGATATGCTACGAGACTTCTTCTGGGATAGTCTGCGCGGGAAAGTGAATGTACTTCGCAGAGATGACTTATGGCAGGCGGTGCTCTTGTCGCGTACGATAGGTATACTGCTGTGGCACGGCATTGCTTGGGATGAAGGTAGACGAGATCGTGTAGTGGAGGCTCAGAGAGACAGCGGCGAACTGTCATGTCTCAAGCAGCTGTTGGGAACTGGTTCGAGACCTAGGCAGCTCAGGCTCTAGGAGACAGTGAAATATCACGCTCTATTGTATGTATAGACCAGAGCTTCACCTGCCTCGAAGGTTGTCATTGCTCGTCACGCTTCGGCTTCACAAGTCCTAGTGGTTCCGCATCCTTCTTGAACTCTTCCCAGTCAGGCCGAGGAAGCTCAATGCCTTCTGTAACGCGAGCGTATGTGATGCCACCCAATCGAGCGATGGGTCTCAATACCTGTAATTACTGGTCAGCAAGTGTTTCCAACAAGCGAGCACTTCGAAAACTCACAGCTGGGTCAAGGATATTCTTCTCCTCATTTATCGCATCCTCGCGCGCCCAGAACCTGACACCTTCGATGACAGCAAGAACACCAGTCTTCTTGCCAGGAGTTGCTCGGCTCTCAAACTCTTGCGTGTTCATCAACTTTCCTTCTACTGTGAATACTGCTTCTTTGACACGCGAAGCTTTCACAACTTCGCTGTCAGCAGGTGTCAGGCCTGTCAAGGCCCATTCTGAGACACCATACGGAGCATTGACAGAAGTGGCGTTCGCAGCTTCCAGATAATGTTCGCTGATGATGTTGATGGTGCACTCCCCAGAATCGATCAAGTTCCTCAAGCTGTCCTTGGCTTGTGACATGCCGCCGGCATAACCTACGATGAAAACTGGAGGATCGTGATTGACAACCTGAGTGTACGAGAAAGGTGCCAGATTGGTAGAAGTTCCATCTTTCGATCTTGTTGACACGAATCCTACTGGTCTAGGAATGATGGCGCTGATGAGCAACTTATAGTTGAATGTTGCAGGTCGTCCATCCTCGTAAGGATCAATGGAGATGTGCTTCTTCTTCAAGCTCTCGCCTCCATCATTCGCGCCTTGCCCTGGTTTCCAATTGGTGTCCTTGGTCTGGGTGTAGCGCCAAGCCATGCTGTCATCCCATTTTGGTCGCGATGCTTCGACTTCCTTGAAGTTACCGTGAGGGTTACGCTTGATCTCCTTTTCGGCATCATATCGTTGCTCGTGTGTCGCCGTATCGGCATTCTTCTGTTCTGGTTCGCCGGACATGGTTGAGACTTTTCTGGTCGTGTGCTGGGTCTTGATATGTCCTCGCGAGGGATTGTGCCTGATTCTGTTCAGTAAGAGCGACCTTGTGCTCGAAGATAGTTGCACAGGATATCTCATGCTTATGAGAACAGAGAAGCTCTAGTCTACATGGGCCAACACAGCCATTCCGCTCCAATGGCCGGGACGTCATTTTTAGGGTGGACTTGGTTCCGCGAAGAAGCTCCACACTTCGGAAACGGTCTCATCGTCGAAACATCCCTCCGTCTGATGGAGATGCTGCAGCCAAGGTTTGGTCATTAGGGTCAAGGACGTTACACTTGTCTTTCTAGTGTAGTCAACAACTTTGCGTAAGTCCGAACGTCGTCGCATAGTGGTTTCAAACGGTATCGAATGGCAGATGTTCAAGTTGACCCCACCATGAACCAACCACCACAGTAGCGGGGTCGTCCTGTCGTCCTATCTTGGACCTGGACCGTGTACGCAGATATGGCCAGACAACCTATCATATCTCCTCGCTAGAGCCAGCGATCTGCCATTGAATGGAAAGAGGCGACATCTTGCGCAGCAGCCAGTCCTACGAGAAGCCTCCAGTATTACCAGAGAGATTGTCAGATCTGGAAGAACAGATTAACAACATGTCGTCGGACGGCTTCTCCACGTACTCTCTTGGAGATTTCAAGCTCAAGAATGGAGGCACTATCCCAGATGCGAAGATTGCATACAAGACATTTAGTACAGCAGGCAGCGAAGCCATCATCTATCCGACCTGGTACTCTGGAGCGATCGAAGACAACGAGTGGCTTATTGGCAGTGACAAGACTCTGAATCCGGACAAGTACTTCATCGTAATTGTGGCGTTGTTTGGCAATGGCCAATCTAGCAGTCCATCCAATCGACAAGATGTACGTCCATGGCCAGAAGTCACTTTTTACGATAATGTAAAAGCGCAACATGAGCTTGTAACGAAGAAGCTCAACATCACACACGCCAAAGCTGTTCTGGGATGGAGCATGGGCGCTGGCCAGACGTTTCAGTGGGCGACGCAGTATCCTGAGTTTATGGATTTTGTTGCGCCCTTCTGCGGCTCCGCCAAAACCGCTCTCCACAATAACGCCATGCTGGAGGGCGTGAAGGTCGCAGTGTTGGCCGGCAAAGGTGCGGCATCTGGAGGCGTTTGCAAGGGCGAGGCTACGATCAACCAGTATCGTGCTTGGAGCGATCACGAGAAGGTCGTTGGGTTGAAAGCGCTCGGTCGAGTGTACTCTGGTTGGGGATTCTCTCAAGCATTCTATCGAGCGAAACTGTACGAGAGCGTCCTGGGATTCAAGGACATCGAGGACGGGAGACGTGGGCCTTGTCGAAGGATCCTGATAATATGATCGCAATGCTGTACACGTGGCAGTCGGGTGATGTTTCGGCGCAGGAGCCATATAATGGTGAGTGGAGGATGACGAGCAAGATCTTGATGCGCTTGGCTGACATATGACAGGCGACTTCGATGCCGCAATGAAAGGCATCAAGGCGAAGGCTCTGGTTCTGCCTTGCAGAACCGATCTTTATTTCCGTAAGTCAAATCGAGCTGGACATCTCTGACTACTTCCGCTGATTCCCAAATAGCACCGGAGGACAGTGAGGACGAGGTTGCGAGGATGAACCCTGGCATCGGCCAATGTGTTCCCTTCGAGTCTATCTGGGGTCACTGGGCAGGTGGGCCAGGCCAGAGTACAGAGGATGTCAAGTGGCTTGATCAGAAGCTGAAGGAGTTCTTCGAGTCTGGCTGAAGTTCGCGACCATCTTTACTTGGCCGTCTCTGAGCCAGACGAGGCGGCCATATTGACATAGTTACAATCTAGGAAGGGTGGCCAGTATGGTTAGCGAGGACAAGTGGGATACTTGTTCTATACTCTGTTGGAATCACTCCGCCGTCTCTCAGTAGCTTGGTATCTTGCGCAGCAGTCGATCAGACCTCGTGTATGTCATGTTGTCGCTCACGCTCACGCGTTGAGTCGCGTCCTGGGAGCTCTCCAGGCCGAATGAGCCTCGATGTTGTGGTCGTTGGTAATCTTCAGATGCCGAACCGGTGGCCTCGGCCAGGCCCGTTAGTCGTCGGCCAGTGAACGTCGTTAATAGTGAGCCGTGGAAGTGAACAAACGGAGAAGAAACGAAGGAAGGAACGCGTCTGGCTCGTGAAGCTTAGCGCGGCAGGTGCAGGGATTCTCGGTCTGTGCCTTCCGGATCTTCAACTAGCTTTCTCTTTCTACCTGCCATCACTTCGTTCACTTTCCATCAACAATCTGGTTGTGCGGTTGCGCACAATACAGCCTCGAAGTATCCATATACGTCGCGAACGCGCATGTGATTACTCGACATCACCCGGCCTCCGCCTCCACCGCCGACGACGCTTGTTCCGATGAGGATTTGAGCATCGAAGCCTCTACCGACCTTCCTAGTCACCTCCTCCACGACCACCTCCTCTCCACGTCGCGAACATGGCAACGCAAACGTCCGAGTACAAGGGAGTTAGTCCGCCGCTATCAACCGAGGGCCCGAAGCCGCGCGACAATGAGCTGCACGATCTGTTGCTGTCTGAGTTGAAGGCTCAGAACAACTTCGAGTCGCCAGAAGAGACGGCGAAGAGGTTAGTGCTGCGTATGCAAGTCTATAGGGTATGCGCTGATTGATATTAGGAAGAAAGTACTGTGTAAGCTGCAGACGCTGCTCGTCCAGCTCGTCCAGCGCGTAGGCAAGCAGAAAGGACTCAACCCAGAGCTGCTTCGGGAGGCTGGCGGCAAGATCTTCACCTATGGCAGCTTTCGACTCGGAGTGTATGGGCCAGGCTCTGATATCGATACGCTGATGCTGAGCCCGAAGCACGTCAGTCGCGAGGACTTCTTCGAATACATGCCCGACATGATTCGGCAGGCCATACCAGCGGAGGACCTTACCGAGCTCGTGCCTGTACCTGGAATCGGTGTTCCAATCATCAAGACTGAAATCGAAGGTATCGCCATTGATCTCATCTGGTGTACTTTACACCAAGCCAAAGTGCCCATAACTCTCGAGCTTGACAACGCCGAATTGCTCCGTGGACTAAGCGAGACCGATCTCAAGTGCATGAACGGTACTCGAGTCACAGACAGGATCCTGTCACTAGTGCCCGAGACACGCACCTTTCGCATTGCGCTGCGAGCCGTCAAGATGTGGGCACAGAAGCGTGGTCTATACGGCAACGTATATGGATACCCAGGTGGTGTGGCTTACGCCATGATGGTCGCCAGGATCTGCCAATTGTACCCAAAAGCTGCGTCATCATTGATCGTTGCCAAGTTCTTCTGGATAGTGAAGAAGTGGAGTTGGCCCTCGCCAATTTACCTGCAAGCTCGTGAGAAAGGACCTTCGCTCAATCAGCAGGAATGGGACCCTCAGAAGAACTTCCGCGACAAACGGCATCTAATGCCAGTGATCACGCCAGCATATCCTGTCATGAATGCCACCCATACTATTACGCGCTCTACCAAGGAAGTGATCATCCGCGAGCTGAATCGCGGCCATGAGATCATGGAAGATATTTACAACGGAAAGAAGCAGTGGCGTGATCTCTTCATCAAGCACGAGTTCTTCACTTCAGCATATCAGCACTACATCGTCATTGTGACTGCCAGCAAGAGCCGCGATGCGCAACAAGCCTGGGCCGGCCTCGTCACATCGAGGCTCCGATTCAAGCTTGTCGAGGGCATCGAGGATAGTGCCGACAAGGTCAATCTCGTGCAACCTTTCAACAAAGCGATCGAGCGGCATCACAAGTGCAAGACCAAGGAAGAGATCGAAAGCGTCCTAGGCGGTGGACTCGATGGCCTAGTCGGCGAAGCTACCACGACCGAGGACACTGCAGACGTCAAGCAACAAGCTGCTGCTGGCGGTGATGCCGATGTCATCAACGACATGGCTGCGACCAACGGCGATGCTGAAAAGCAAGACGGAACTGAAGCCGAGAAGAAGGACGAGACCCTAGACGAGAAGAAAGAAGAGACCTTCACAGGCGAGCTGTGGACGAGTACTTTCTATCTCGGCATCGAACTCCTTCCAGGTAAGTGCCAAGTCTGCAAAAAACCACTATCAAGGCTGACGTTTCAATCAGGCGAGAAAAATCTGGACATCTCCTACTCGGTTAACGACTTTAAGGCTAACGTGCAGTCGTGGCCGGGTTATGACCCAGACGTGCACTCAGTACAGATCAAGTACCATCGCGAGTGAGTCGCTCTCCACACTACCTCCCTGAGTGTGTTTGTTAACAGGACCACAGCTATCAGTTGCCGCCTGACCTCTTCGGAGAAGGTGAAAAGAGGCCCGTCAAGAAGTCCAAGAAATTGAAGAAGGACAAAGATAGTCTGGAGAAGAAGCGTAGCTTGTCGAATGCGGGCCTGGACGTGAGTGATCGAAGCGCACCGCCAGCTAAGAGACTTCCTGGCCCCGCCCACCCACACTTTTTGATATGCAGCGAGAAGCTAACTGCTTGTGTCTAACCTCTAGGAGAACCAGAATCCTGCTAAGCGCCGACAGTCTGGTGCCCCGAATGGCAATGGTTGAAGATCGCGTCAAGAACTTTGGCATCTTTTTGGTTAGGATGTTTTTACATCCATCAGTCTAACATCACTACCACCCAGTCCAGGACTCCTTCGACAAAAACAGGTGCAGGCTCAACATGGCCACACTCTTGTGAACACTCGCGACATCAGCACATCCGACGCGTCACACTCGAATCGAGAACAAGCGGCCAGCATGCACGAGCGAAACACAGACCAAAGAAAACCCAAGACGGCCCGGACGGCATGTACACTTGTGGTCCTGCCACAAATGAGGTAAGGCGATCCCCTCCCAAGGAGAGTGATCCTCTGGAAGTGAAGAAAGGAAAACAAGAAAAAATCGGCCACGAAGGGAGATACAGCTCTAGCAGAGCAGGCAGCATTGGCTATTCCCTCTGCTCGTGGCCATCACTGAAGGCAATTGACGATGGGTGAGTGTTGGACTTAACAAAATCCCACAAAATCGGCTAGAGTATGTAGCTGGAATAAAACAAATTTAACGAGGTCTACGGACCTCTATCAATATTGATAATATTCTCCCTAATATTCTTGACCTACAGCAGTGGCAGTCACCAGCGATACGCTATGCAGAAGGCGTCCGCGATTGACTTTTGAATCAGGGACGATGCATGACCTGCGTGAGTTACTGTACAAGCACACTCGTCCCGAGTGATTGGTGACTGATCGGACATGAAACGAGACCCTGACACAGATATAGAAGAAAACCTGTGTGACAGTGGGATCTCTTTCGGAACATCTCAACGTCTATAGCGTGGTCGGACGGTTCGGATCTAGCTGAGACGAGTCACATATCTTACTGTAGCATTGTCAGAATACGTGATCGTGCGTCGAGTATTGTTGGAGCGCGTGGACATATCGCTGTAGCGCGTGGAGTATTGAGTATTGTTAGAGCGCGTGGAGTGGCGCTTTCTGTCTCAGGCGTCGTGTTCAGGAGATTGTGCTTGTGTAATGAGTTGATGTTATATTATGATTGATCTTTTCTTAGTCGAAAGATCCTATCACGAATAGAAGAAATGGAAATGAGATTCCAGAGGTGCGGGTGGTAGATGGAAGTGTATCGGGTACTTTTGCGGGAGAGGAACCTTGGTTGGTTGTGTCATGTTCTTGTTTGAGCTCGTTCATCGGAAGATTTGCTTGGCGAGAATTATAAGGTGGTTGAACCGGATGTGTTTGTATTTTCACAGAGATTGTCGTATGATATATGTGACGGCGGAGCTGGCTGTGCTGTGGTAGAAGCAGGTCCGGCATGAACCATCATCGTTAAGAGCTGTTGAGACTGTACTTTGTCAGTGCGTAACGCTTGTGTAACGTCGACGTGAAGCCGAAATGGTTCGTCATGTTTTTTCAACGTCCGTTCGGTAAATGTCATCAAGCGAGAAGGAGCATGCGTTGTCGCATGGATGTTGGAGCGGCTGCTGAAGGTGGATGGAGTGGTTGTAGAATGCTAGCGCAGATGAAGTCGACTTCGGTACGCCACAAGCCGAAACTAGATGTACTGATGTACCTTGAGCTCGAAGCTGACATGACCTTGAAGAGCTGAACGGTATGTGCCACGAGTGTGGTAGCAATCAGGCTGTGGGATTGTCGCCAGCCGAGGACATGCTGCTGAAGGCGCCCGTCTGCTCACGTTAAAAGAAGTTACAGCAGTCAATGGGTGGCATTACATAGACACGAGCGAAGGCGTTGTTGGCCGAGAGAGGAAATTGGTTTGGAAGCCGAACCCTGCTGTATACTTTCATAGTGGATACTGGTCTGCTCGAATGTCCCGCCGCTGCTCCGCACCAAGATATGGAGCGATGGGACTCGTTGATGACCAACTGTACCTCGGGTCGGTGCGAATAGCGTAGCGCTGGAGAGGACACTTCACCTGCAAGGGTAGGGCGGTGGAGGAGGAATTGGATGTTATGTTTGGCATGAAACGTGCAGTCCTGATCATGAGAATAAGCTTCGTGTGAGAGGCATAGGAGTAAGGATGGTCCACCCAAGGCAATTATTGCTACAGCGGGCGAGGAGATGCTCGATAGGAGTGACATTGGAATTGGGCATTTCGTGACCATCGACATTTGTCGTCAGGGTTCTGGACGGTATTGGTAGATTGAGGCTGAGATTGTTAGGCCGTTCTTGGCTCGGTCGTGGATGGACTGATGCACGGCGTTCGCTCATCAACCCTGCTGTCGATACACATCATCTGCAACGCTCTGCACTGCATTGCGCATCAATCACCACACCTTACGTCGCTGTTGCTCGGCCCAATTGATTACCCATACTCCACTTGCTGTGCTGCAAGAGTCTCCACGACGTCCGACATACCGAGCATACCACTGTACACTGAGTAGGAGAGAACGGCCGTCTGACTCTTTGCTTGGCCTCAGCTTCCACGACAGCTCACTTTCGCTTTCGGTGCCTGCCTGCCAGCCTGCCTGCTCGTCTGCTTGTCAGCACGGCTCCGGCTGTTCTCCCACGCAAGAAACGCACGCACGCACACCCGCCCAACACTCTCCCGACACGGCGCGACGCACCGCACTACACCCAATCTACTGCCTGGCACCACCTGGCGCTCACCGCAGCTCCTTTGGCTCCAGTCTCACGCAGGCTCAGGCTCAGACAATTCCGTCGTGCTTGCCTGTTTTGCGGCGCGACTCCGCAGCGCTTTCCCTTCCGGCCTGGAAGTTTGTCTGCTGAATTGAGCTTCTTTTGAGCGAGCACGAGGCTGCAGTCCATGAGAGGCTCCTTCCTATGTCCTCCATAAACCAGCGTTTCAAGCGACTAGTCGGTTCGACACGCAGAAGCAGCAGCAACAGCGTCGCGGGCAGCCAGAGCTCCAACGCCGGCAGCACCACCAACCTCGCCGCGCCGACACAGCGCGTCTCACCCAGTCGCAGCGGAGTCAGCGCATCGCCTCTCACGAACGGCTCCGCTCCCACCTCGAACCCCGCCGCCAGCACCAACGGGAACAGCGCTGCTGCCTCTGCCACTTCTGCTGCTACTGCACCTACGAGCCCTCCGCCGAACGGAGTGCCAGCCTCGCGCAGTTCGGGACAGTCGGCTGCCACCACCAACGGCACTGCGAGCCAGCAGCCTGCGCCTTCCGCATCGTCGACGTCGCTTGCCATGAACTCGAACCAGCAGCCTACACCGCTAGGTCGGCCGCCCTCATACCAGTACGCCAATCAGGGAGGAACTTTAGGCGCTCCGGGGCATCCTAACCAAGGCAGGCCGTCGAGTCCAATGCCTCCTCCACCCATCAACACGGGCGGTGGGCATGCGTACGCTCCTCAACACCAGCAACAGCTATACCAACAACCCGCACCACCGGGCTACCCAATGGGTCAGCCGCCACAAGGGCATCAGCCTTATGGATATGGACCACAAGCTATACAAGGTCCGCACTCGTACAATCGCGGACCAGCTGAAGTGCAGGGTGACAACTCGAGGAGCAAAGCACAGCTCATTGTCGGCATTGATTTCGTGAGTGAGGCTGAGACGGGCACATTTGGCAAGTACTGACAGCAATCTAGGGAACGACATTCTCCGGAGTAGCATTTGCCTTTGCGACCAACACCGAAGCCAAAGAGGATATCATCGTCGAATGGCCCGGTGCAGGTACGCAAACGAAACAAAAGGTAAGATGCATCGTTTTACGAAGACCAGCCTAGGGAGCATACTGACACGCATGCAGATTCCAACAGTGTTATATTATGACCAGCACCAGCAGGTCGTGGGCTGGGGTCCAGATATCGCTGAAGCACTGGCACCTACTGGTTACCCCAAGCCAGGCGTACAGAAAGTAGAGTGGTTCAAGCTCCAGCTCATGCTTTCTGGCAACACATATATCGATCCTATCAACCTCCCCCCGCTTCCACCTGGAAAGTCCGAGATCGATGTCGCAGCAGATTATCTGTTCAAGCTTCGGCAAGCTATGCGCAATTCGCTGCAGAAAACACTGGGCGAAGTGTTCAACCGAGAAGAGCGGAACATCAAGTACTTCCTGACAGTACCAGCCATTTGGAACGATGCCGGCAAGGCGGCGACAAGAGCTGCAGCAATTCAGGCAGGATTCCTGCGAGACGAGAACGATAACAGATTGACTCTGATTTCTGAGCCAGAAGCAGCAGCCATGTTCTGCGCGAAGACTGGCCTGCTCAACCTCAAGGTACACGACGCGGTACTCATTGTCGATTGTGGTGGTGGTACTGTCGATTTGATCGCGTACGAAGTCGAAGAGGAGTCGCCGTTCACTGTTGCTGAATGTACTGCTGGATCTGGTGACTCTTGCGGTTCCACAGCTTTGAACAGGAACTTCTCCAACATTCTGAGAGCAAAGATTCGCAAGATGAAACTGCCAGATGGATCCAAGACTGCAGGCAAGGTCTACGCGAAATGTATCATGGACTTCGAGAACCGGATCAAGGCCGATTTCCGCAACAATGGCCAAAAGTGGGCAGTTGACGTTGGAATCGAAGCCGAGTTCCCAGAGGCCGGCATCGAGGAAGGCTACATGACGTTCACTAACGAGGAAATCCTGCAGTGCTTCGAGCCTGTGGTCAACCGTATTTTGGAGCTCGTCCGGAACCAGATCATCGCCATTCAAGCGCAGAACAGATCATTACAGGTGAGTACAATTTCAACATGGCTTTAGGGACTTCGCTAACATATCATAGAACGTGCTCGTGGTCGGTGGTTTTGGTGCCTCAGAATACCTCTTCCAACAGATCAAGCTCCACGTGCCTCCGCAGTTCCAGAACAAGGTTGTTCGACCCATGGACTCAGTGGCAGCCATTGTCAAGGGTGCCGTCACAGCTGGTATCACGGAACGTGTTGTCACCTCGCGTGTGGCAAGAAGGCATTACCTCATGGCAACGCTGCAGCCTTTCAAGGAAGGTCATCACCCAGAGCAGTACCGTGTGCCCTCGCTCGATGGTAAGGACCGTTGCAAGTACACACGACAGATCTTCGTGCAGAAGGGACAACGAGTCAAGATTGGCGAGCCCGTCAAAGTCTCATTCTTCCGACAAGTGGCCCCAGGCGCAACCCTGATGTACGAAGATGTGCTTTACGCTTGTGACGAGGATGTTTGCCCTGAGTATACAAAAGACCCACGCATTAAGGAGGTCGTCACTCTCACCTCCGATCTAAGCAGAAAGAATCTGGAAAAGGACTTCGAGCGCATGGACACACCGCAAGGAACATTCTACCGTGTCTACTTCGACATCTACCTCACCCTGGACGGCTCCGAGTTCAGTGCCGAGCTGGTCTGCCAAGGCGAAGTTATGGGTCGCTGCTCTGCCAGATTCCGATAGACTGTTACATTGAGCGAGGATCACAGCACGGCGTTGAGGAGGCAGTCGTGCGGGCAAAAGTCATTCCAGGATTGTAATGATACGCGGTCGAGCATTTCGAAGACAGTATACGGCAACGGCTGTTTCAATCAAGAATGTATGAACGGCCGACAAGATGCATGGAAGAGGCGCGGATGGCAACAAAGCGCCAGAGCAAGTCAGCGCGGCACACGAGACGCCTCGACATGCTACGACAAACACTGGAACCGCTAGCAGGACCTGGCGTTGGACAATATATATCTTGACTATACAGCGCAGGACATAGCGGAGGGTGATAATGCGTCAATCTTTATCTTGGAACGAGTACCCATGGCGAGAGAGAGTTGTTGTAGCGGCACCCATTTTGACATAGGATTTCTTTTCAGAGTACTTAGCCTTCTGTGCATTATAATCGTTAAAGAGACACTTCTCTCACAGACCCTGTTCGCTCCATTCGCGGTGCTACAAGTGTTGTGTTGTTGATGTCGTTCAGTCATCATCCCTATCAATGTACCATACACCAGTCTTGCCATTCTTGCCAATAGGTCGAGTTCTCATCTTCAACCCAGTCATCCTGACCTCCTCATCAACACACTCCGTCCATCTCTCGACGAGATCCACCACTTCATTTTTCAATGACCTGTCCTGTGGTGGTACATAGATACATATGATGATTTGCCTAGCGAAGTCGATCTTCAGGTAGTCCATGAGGGTCAAAGAAGGTTCACGATCAACGTCAAGCTTGCCCAGCTCTAGTGCCATCCTACACTCCTGATCTTCAGACAACCCTCGATGCCGCACGAACGAGACGAGCGTGGTGTGCTTCTCCCAATAAGGTGTTCGCATATTGCATATCTCCTGTAGAGTCTCTAGCACGCCTTGCTGAAAGCGCAGCAGCAAGTCGTTATCTTCAACAAGACCTTCACAGAGCAGCCAGAGACGGAGTGTGAACGCATCAGGGAGAACTGCAGGCGTTCGGTCCCGACGTCTCTGCCACTCATCTG
This sequence comes from Sphaerulina vaccinii, assembly GCA_022570795.1. Lineage (NCBI taxonomy): Eukaryota > Fungi > Ascomycota > Dothideomycetes > Mycosphaerellales > Mycosphaerellaceae > Sphaerulina > Sphaerulina vaccinii. Next base: position 738,627 of record JAKUDP010000001.1, read on the forward strand.
TCCTCAGAGCTTCGATTCTTGTGACCAGCCTCTCGACGACTGGTTTCGTATGCTGCACCCAGAGCTTCAAAGCCTTGCCAGACTGTCGTTCGACAGTAGGTGGCGATAGTATTTCAACGAACTCGCTCCAGTCGTCGAAAGCCGGAGCTGCTTTGCGCAGTAACACATCAGCGTGCTGTAGGACGATCTGCTGAATCTGGGCAAGTCGAGGGCCTCCAGATTTCGGTGTCCAGTCCCACGGCAGCTTGAGCAGCGAGGCGGGCGTTGTGCCTCCGAGTAGCGTCGTAGTGCCGGCCGGGCCGAATAATGACATCCAATGTTTGCCAGCGTTCGAGGAGCGTAGCTTGGAATCTTCGTGAATGCGCTTAGTGAATGAAGCTGTATAAGGTGCAGGCTCCATGGTCGTGATGAGCATGTTCCACCATAACTCTGGTACATATGCTGGAATGTGGCTGGGCTTGTTGAGCAACTCAGTGATGAGCTGCAGTCTGAGCGGACAGTTAGACACCTCGATGACTGGCACCATCAAGTGGTTACAATAGAGCGAGAGCCAGCGTGTGTTGTTCTTGATAGATCCTTCGAGCACTGGTATGAGTACCCGTGTGTAGAAGCGCGACGAGTCAGACTCGTTGTCCAATCTTTGCGCAGCATTGACTAAGCTGGCTAGAACTGGCGGTAGCTGATCGCCGCCATCAGACTCCATGTATACCTCCGGCATCGTTTCTGGATCGTGTTCGAACCTGAGCCAGTCTTCTTTCTGCATTGGACTTCTCTCGTTGATACTTGAGGCGACTGGCACCATGTACTGCTCTAAAGCATCGACAATCATGGTCTTGACAGCGTGATCAGACGTGTCGATCATGATATCGACAAGACTGTTCACTACAGAGGTCAGGATGTCAATGTGCTTGGCAGCCTTGAGTATCGGAATCAGTATCTGACACGCAGACGCCTGGTCGATGTACTCGGCATCAGATAACAGCTGAGCCAGCATCTTGACAGTGGTCACTTTGATAAGTGGCTTCCCGGTCGACGTTGCATCAGCCTTGCGCACGGCTTGCTCAGCTAGCTTTTCTTGCATGCCAGAGCTCAAGCTTGTCAGAAACTGACGGGCAGTCTCCTTAGGCAGCGAATTGAATAGTCCTGGTGTCAAGACCGCGCGCTGCCATGAGCTTTCTTCCGGGCGCTCGAGAATCATGTGCTTGATGAGGCTGAGCGATAGCTGGGGCTTGTCGCTCTCACCCAGCAGATCCAAGAGTCTGAGTGTGTCCATTTTCTCCCCGGCCTCGTTCTCGAGCAAATGTAACAGAAGTTTAGCAGGCACCGAGTCTTTCCATTCCTCCAACACTGCCCAGTGCGAACCGATTGCAATGTCTTCGCGATCTAAGAAGTCGCCATCAAGATACATGGCTGGGAACCTCATCTCGGTTTCCGAAGGGAATGCAGTCGTAAATAAGCCAGGAGATTGCTTGTTTCTTGCACTAATGTACAATAAAGCTGCCGCGATAAGTGCTTCTTTCGCCTGTGGTGAAGCACTATCAAGACAACGGGTCCAGAAATATGGCGTGGAGCGCGCTTGAATCTCGCTCTGAAAGTTTCGTCTGAAGGTCGACTTCAAAGTGTCGTAGTTGTTGTAATTCTGGTGGATCATGACATCCAAGATAGTAGGCGCAATGCGTCGAGCTTTTCGGCTGAACGACTTGAAATGAGGATCTGGATTCCACTCAATGGGTTCTGTCACATCGTCGCTTACGGGCACTTCAGGCTCTGGGAGAGACTCCAAGGCCTCTGACAAGGGTCCGTTGTCCTTTGGTATTTGAAGGTCAAGTCGGAGATTCCTGAGCGCATCCAGCTGCGTACCGAAGATTGGTCTCCAGAAGCTGAGCGCTTCGTCACCAGACAATCTGGCATTGGAAAGCGGTCCGATTGCATGCCTCCATGCTTGGGCTATAGCGGCATACTTATCAGGACTCCATCTAATGTAATGCCTCAAGGCAATTTGATATGCCTCCACGAAAGGCCCAACAGCTTGGAGCTCCTCATCGGTTTCAGGCAGCGCTGAAAGAGCGGATTCTGCATCGACGAAGACTACTTGTCTAGCTCGCTCGTTCAGGTACTGGATCGAGGCACGATCTGCACGTTCTACAATGTGCAGAGGAATGAGGCAATTGAAAGGCAACCCTCGTGGATATGACTTTGGTAGCACCAACGTCGCAGGTCGTTGAGTTTGGCGATATGTTGTCCACAGCTCGTTGCGTCCATAGGCAAGTTCGTCAAGAAAGCGCAGAGTCGCAGGTCTGGAGGAGTGTTCAGTACGCACGTGAGACCTCGTGAGTGAGGAGAGCGGTCCGCCAATCTTGTTGAATTCCAGTCTTGCATTGGCCTCTTCAAGCCCACGGCGCTCCAGCTCGATGCACACATCAAGGGTATCCCTCCAAACGATGCGGTATACCTCTTCGTCCGTGAGGTCCAAGGCCTCCTGGAGCTTGTCGACTCGTTCAAGTCTAGTCTGCACCAGAGAGCCGATCAGGCCCAGCACACCTTGCCACTGATAGCTGTGGAAGCTTGGTTCGGCCATAGCTTCGCAAGCTGTCTCGAACAAGTTCAGACATATACCATTTGCCTTCTTAACATCCTGCTCAACGTCCTCTTTCGACTTTTTCTCGCCGGCTGCCGAGAATCCACACAGCAGGTTGACACTAGCTGCATTCTGCAATTCACCCTGGGAGTAGATAGCAACAGCTGTGAGCGGATCCTTGGTATACCTCTTGGCCCACTGTAGGGTGTCGCGATACAGCTCAATAGAACATGATACGGTTGCACAACGCAGCGCATACTGTGCCCAAAAGGAACGCGATGGCTGTTTGCGAGCTTTGGTCGCTTCTCGTTTCCGCTGCTCGACAGCTTTAGTTGCCAACTCGAGCAGGTCTGAGTCATCCCTGGCCAGCAGAAGTAGCAGATATGTGGGATCTTCATCGATATGGTACAGCTGTTCGGCTTCCTGGTAATCGAAAGGATTCGCATTGATACCAATGAGCCGCTCAAACAGTCTCCGAGCTTCAGGTTTTGGTAGGACTCGGAAGAAGTCTGGCGACCACGACCAAGGCAGCGCCTTCAGATCAGTATCGGAATTGATATCCAATCGCAGAGACGGAATGTGTCGTACGATGAGCTCGAGAAGTCGAGGTCTCAGCGGCCAGGGTGCTCGCTTCAGAAGGCGTTCGACACTTGAAAGATCAATAGAGTGGGCCTTGTCGATCAGACCAAGTACAGCCAGAAGCGAAGCCTCCAATTGCTCAGGGCGCCTTGACCACTTGCGGACAACATACTCTACCACAGCGGCATCGGAGAAGTCTATACCTGCAGCTCCCACGTGTCTCCGGGTGTAGGCCACGTAGAGGGCTACGATTTCTGCCACGAATTCTGGCTTGGTGCTTCGCCGCCATAGCTTCTTGAACAACGGATTCGCTAGGATGCGGTGGAACGTATCGCAATCGAGCTTGCCTACATCGCCTCGTTTGCTCAGAGCCTCCAGAACATCAACGGCAAATGCGATGTTGACGCCTAGCTGCTCGCCCTTGCACAGCGTGATGTCGCCGGAACTTTTTGCAAGCAGCGAAGACAGCCGATCGATATCGATCTCATGCTGTGAATCTCGGAGTGTGGCCAGATACTGCTGCCGAAAGCAGGCTAAATGCGTCTCGATGGCAGTCTGAACATCGGGAGATGAAGAAGGTCGTCCAGATATAAGATCAGCGACGAGTTCTGCTGAGCATGCCGGGAAGATTATACTATGCCCAGAAAGAGGCCTCTGATCCGCGATCTTGATGCTTGAGTCCGGAAAGTCTTCTCGAGGGCACAGCGCTTTGTAAAGCTCGTCGACCAATCGCTGTCTTGTTTCAACAGCCGTTTTCAGGTTCCAACTCTTGCTGATCTCGTAGCAGAAGAGTTTATAGTCCCGTACAGAAGTCTGCGATAGGTACTCAACCACACCTGACGTGCCACCTAGCGCATTCCATACTTCTTCTACGCGAGAGCTTGAGAACAGTGTGCCGAACTTCGTGCTCGAGGCACGCTGTACCAGTATCGAGAATTGTTGGTGTACACCTTCCTTGACCGCCAAACAATCTCCACTTGCGTTCAGCCAGACGCTGTAGACAGTAGGCGGCAATGATTCGGCCTCAATCCCTGCCAGAAGTTCTCGTGTGACTGTTTCGTTGCCATGTTGGGTGGCATAAGTCCGCAGGTATATCGCTAGCTCTTCCGCTGTGCTGCTTCGCAAAGTCGTGTGATCCATTGTTGCACCAAATCTAGATATTGAGGCTCGCAGTCCATTCCTATATGTCGAGATTGAAACCAAGTCAGTATCGGTGACTTCAAACAGCTTACCGTGAATGAGGCGGATACGATGCTATGCTCGTACTGCATCTGGCCATCATGCAGCCGGTGAAGGCGATCGGCGCCTCAGCCCGCATGTGAACAGTCATAATGGGCAGCGAGAGGTCATTGCCACTGGCGGTGACTGCGAAGGGAGCATCTCCAGCCAGGCTTCCATGGCATAGCAAATAGCACCTTCGTTTTCGTGGTGACTGGTCGGACAGAATTACCAGAAGTGCAGAACAAGTAGAAGCAGGACGCGTTCTACGATGTCTCAGCAGCTCAGGCCTAGTCTGACTATGCTGCTTCGGGACGTCGTGGCTTGGGGCCTGTAGAAGAATCAGAAATGATCAAAGTGAGGAATCTGCTCCATGCTGATGTTTGTACACTTTTGTTTCCATAATCTATACATGGTATCCAGCTATGCCCATTCCACTCATGCTCATATTCTTCGTAAAGTTCATTAGCTTACACTCATTCTTTTCTTAGGTTCTCGTTGCAGGTCTTCATCATCATCATCATCATCATCATCATCTATCTACTTGAGAATCGCGTTCACCAGACCGCCAACAGCGCACCCAAGACCGTTGAGCAGACCATTGCATGGTCCGAATCTGTAAACATTGTTGCCGGCGACCCATACCCATTGGCCATTCCAGAGCACGTAGTGGCCGTTGACGCCATAGGGATAGTAAGGAGGGTTGTTGTCGCCGATGGTCAACAGCGGGCCACCTCCCAGGCTGAGGTTGATCAGACCGTTCTCTTCACGGGCCTTGATTTTTCCGGGCACTGGCGGAGGTTCTTGCCACTCTGGGTTTGATACTGCCTCTGGGAGTGCAGCAGCCTCACGAGCTTGAATGGAGTTTGCGTCTTCTGATGCTGGAACTGGAGCTGCGGCGACTTGGCTGATGGCGGTGGAGGCCAGGAGAATCGAGATGCACTTGAAATGCATTTTGTTGATTCTGATTGTTGTAGTCGAGCTTGGAGTGGTAGTTATGTTTTCGGAGTGAGAAGAGTTGGTCTTGCGATTATGAGAAGATGCTGAAAGGAAACTGGTACTTGTGATTGCTGGGTTGTACTGAAGTGGTTGAGTCGCTTGCTGATGGCCTTCTTTCTCGTCGAAATTCGCGGATCTTATATCCTCCATCTCTCCACATCTCCATTAGGTCGATGATGCGAGTTCAGGCCCTTCATGCTATCATTAGCAGACTGTCAGTGCAATGCCGAAGCTCCACATAGTTGGCTGACGCCAAGAACTTGCTCGACAGAGAGTTCAGGTGAGAATAGCTCGAATCAACCAGCTTGGCAAAGTCTCTGATTGTTCTATACCATAAGAGTTCGCAAGGCCTGTTCAGCCCTACGACATTGTGATCATGCGATTCGTCGGAGCAGGGAGGCCAGAGTTGGAGTACCTGGTACAACCACACCTAAATCCAAGAATAGTATCTCCAGAAACCCAAACAAGACTTCGCATACCAGGTCAAGGGTATCAGACTTGGACTGTATACAAGCTTGGATTTGTTGCTTTGGAGCAATGCGTACGGCCGATTGTACCGACTCGTCATATGGCGTGGTACAGGACACTATGAGACTGTTCATGGACCGCTTTGTTGACGACACGGTGTGTCTATGCACGTGGAATAGTGCCTGCCCACTGATCTTTTAGGGTATCTCCCAACATCGTGCCATTGCCGAAAGGCATGGCTGGCGAGCTTGTAACTTTGAATTCGTACTGTCGTATCAAAGATGGTGGAGTGAAGGTGTGACTAGCCGCGTGTCGAGAATGCCAATAACTGGTAATTCCAACAACGATGTTGTGAAGTCGTGTGAGTATTGTCAAGTCTGGCAAATGCTATTCTGCCGTTACGTGACGCCAGTTGAGATCAATATGGCGGAGGGCGGAGGCCACGCTGCTTCGTACCCCAGTGAACTCATCTCACTGGATCTTCCATCAAGCTATGCCCTCCGTGTGAGGCTTGTTGTATGCCTGCGAGTCCACATTGCTCCTGCTGACTCTGCTGAGTGCTTAGTGGCCCTGTGGCATAGTGACGATGTTCATGCTGAAGCCATAGACGTGTCGGTGTCGTTTCTGTTTCTCCCTTGTGCTGTGAGCGTCTAACTGCTTGGCGCGGAGTGGAAAAAGTGGAGATCGGAGTGCCTCACGGAGTTCGAAGAATCCTTCTACCTTCTTGATGCCACACTCTTCCGACATTCATCACGCACCCATCTACACACGTCTCGTTCATCGTCACGATTTACGATGCGTTCACATGCCAGCATCTCGGACTACAGAGCTCTACTGATACCCCAGCTTACTCCGTGAGCTTTGCAACATCTGCCTATATTCCTGATGCTCCGTAAGCATCAGGCGGCCATGAATGGGGAGATACCGCGAATAGAGAGACTCAATCGCACGGAGTGTTGTTGATCCCTTCGGCGTAGCACAATGCTGACCTGAACGCATAGCACTGCCTGGCATATGTTCAGATATATAAGAAGACCATGCGTTCATGCATATCAGCAAACTACCATTGGCATTACTGAACCCATCCATTAAGCTTTCCATTCTAGATCACGCGAAGCTACCGCCATGCCCGTCTTCAAGAAGTCGCATGACAGCTCCAAATCAGCCAGCTCGAGCATCGCAGATTGCAAGTCTTCCTGCACCGTGGACACAGCATCGATCACGAGTGTGGCTACCACTATCTACTCCACACCAGCTGCGGCCACGAAAAAGTCACCAGGGGAGAAGCAACGAGAGCGGCAAGCTGCACGGATGTCAAATCGAGCACTTGCTGAGTTCTTCGCCATGAAGTGAGAGCTTTGCAAGACGACCGTGAGCTATTACTGATCATGTGCGTATGCCTGAGTTTCATCTAATCGCAGAGCAGGAAACTTACAACGAGCCAATCCCGTGATCCCGTTCGATGAAAAGTAATTCGAGCAGGTCGAAGGCAGACTATGGCACTGAGCACTGCTGCCAATGAACACATCTGCTGAAGCACGGGAAGAGATGTGGTAGCTGTCCTATGAAAGCAGGCTGAAGCGCCAGACTCACATGTTCCAGAGCGTCGAGGACGGAAAGGATCGTTGCCTATCTCTTCAACATCACGAATAGACACCATTTGCACATGAAAATAGAAGCGTCTCGACAGACCATTACTCGTGAATCCCACGTGCTCATCTCCACAACGTGCGCACACGCGTCGACGTCCTGCTGCGTGAAGAACGGGACCGAACTGTGGAACTCATCGATATGCAGCACAGCACTGATCTTGAAGCATATGGACGTCGCGGTGTACGGCTACACCGATAACACCACAAGCGTTTGGTGTGCAGTGAAGCTACACATTTCTCTCCTGATCTTTGGTATGATTAAGCGCACCCGGACGATGCTATTGGTCGACAACATCTTCAGATGCTGTAGCGCGAAGTTTGTTACGAGCTATACGGCATCGAGCTCACGCATGAAAACGCCATCGCTTCGGAACCCGCGACGACAGGCAGAAATGGTACGGCTCAAGATGCCCATCCACCGCCTGCCACGTTTTTCAGCAAGCCGCTATCAAGCCTCTTCAGCCAGCCATGACTTCGAAGCATTGTAAGGCTGAACTACTGAGCGCCTACCACTCCGACTAAACCTGTACCGTATGCTCCACGCCCACGAGCTCGTGCGCAGCCTGCGCACTGGAGTGGAGCTGGTCGACAGCCACAAGGCGACTACGAAGGCACATAATCGTGGATAAGGTCGATGAGCCAATAGATTCAAGGCGGCATCGTTGTTACAGCTGCCATGTGGCTTTCGAGGCTTGATGCTCAGCCTGGTAAGGCTGGCACACACGGTGAGTTGTGCATACCGTAGACACGGAGTCTCCTTGTTGTCAATGCAGCAACAGTGTCAGGCTGTCGACTCTGATGTATAAGAATATGCACCTCTTCCTCCGATTCTCACATCATCCCAACAACACAATCACAGCAAAGCAACCAACAGCATCAATCACAACAACACATCCAACAAATCCCACCAAAGCTACTCGATCCTACTCTCAACAAATCCAGCACATACCACATCCAGCCTTACCACCCAACACCACAAAAACCACACATCAGCAGCAATGGAGTTCATCGTCCGCAAGATCGAGAACAACCTCAACAAGTCCGGCATGGAAGACAGACAGTCCCTCAAGTCCGCTGGGTCTCGTCGTGGCCGCTCCCTCAACTCCAAGCAAAACTACATCAGCATCAAAGTCACCGAAGTCACCGAAGTCGAGCCAGTCGCAGTCATCCCATCTCCATCACCATCTCCAGTTCGCAGCCCAGCAGTCGTCATGGCACCCCTCACACCAGTCACTTCCGATGCCGCTAGCTCAATCTACTCTCGCAAAGCATCGAGCTTCAGAGACTTTGTCAAGAAGCCAAAGTCATCAGCAAGCTCCACAAGCACGTCCAGCAAGAAGTCGACGCGAGAATTCATGTCAGCTATGAACTCCTACCCATGGGTCTCTGGTCCATCAAGTGGGCTGACGAGCTCTGCAGCCAGCACTGCCAGCTCCTCACGTCGCGAGGCACCAAGAAAGATGTCAGCCTTCAGCTTCCCTTGCATCGCGGCTTGTGTCTAGAAAATGAGAAGAAGCCTCTTTGGATGTGTCCAGGATATTGATTAGGGTTGGCGATTGTTTTTGCTTTGGGAGTTCTCGGGTTTAGCGATAGCGATACCACAAGAAAGCATTGGGCGGCATTGCATTGCATGGAGTATTGTATTGGGATTCACATTTAGCACAATTATACCACAGCGAATCAAAGCTCATCAGACATACCACGTCTTCCTCAACCCCCAACCTTACCACCCTCCTCACAGCCCTCCCTCTTCACTGCTCAAGAAAGCTGACGCTTCAATACACAAGACAGCTGACGAAAGCCACCCATCAAACGATGTGGCGCGATCTCGATCGCGGTACAGCTTGCCTCGACGCAGCTTGGACGAATTGCAGTGCTTCGAGATGGTGGTGTGATACGTCGAGCTATACATCAATTACAGTATGGCCCACTTTGCAGCAGAGAGTGGGACACCACAGCGTCGCATCATCAGCCCTGGAATGGTCTTGCCTGTAAGCCACCATCAAGCTATCGCAAGGTCACACAGAGTGTACAGTCATTGGTCTGAGCCGCATAGATTGCTCCCGACATTGGCCTGCGTGTGTCGAGCTCACCCATCAAGGATTTTCAACATTTCCTCCACAGTCCTACATTTCTCCCTCTCTTTATCCTTTGCTTTTCCTCGTCTCACCTCTTCAGCATCAATCTTCTCCCACTCCTGCCAATTAATCGGCCTCATACCTCGCTCTTCAGCGACCTTCTTCACTTCATCCCAGCCCTGTATATCACCAAAACCACCATCATGAAACTTGACATTATTCCGCCAATCACTGACAATGACATCCGCGCTGGTAAAAGCATCGTCCAATGTACTAGCGATAACTCCTGTAGGTCCTCGTTTGACCCAACCAGCACAGTACATTCCAGGAACATGGCCAGCTGTCAAATCGCCGGGTCCGAGGTCAGTTGTAAGGACACGGCCGTATCGATCGTTGAAAATTATGCCCTTCTTCGTGTCGAAAGGTACGCCCAACCTGTCCATTCCGGCTAGTGGCTCGGATTCGTAGCCAATACTGCGGAAGGCGAGAGATGCGGCTATAGAAGTCCGTCTTGGAGGCTCCACGGATCGTACTCGCAATGCTCGAAGAGCGTTTAATGTCTGTTCCGGCTCTCCTGGTATTACACTTGTAATAGGAGATGCGACATACTCTGTGCTCTGAAAGCCAATAGCATCTAGAGCCTGCCCATTACGGGACAGAAACTCGATAGGCGATCTCAGGTATCCCAGCTGCCAGGCTCTTTCTGCTCGTTCGATGGGCGTTTTGCTTCCCTTTTCCAGTAATTCGGATATGCGCTTTAGCTGTCGAGGGAGTTTCTTCCTTTCCACCTGTACTAATTCTTCCCAACCTTCAGGTGGCGGCACGAAACCCAAGCCTGGCAGGTTCAAAAGTTCTCTCAGCTCCTTTATGGTATATGGGGCTTGCAGTGGCCCTCTTCTCCCAATGACTTTCACATCGCGGATCTTGCTCTTACTCAAAGCCTCAACAGCATGTTCTGCAATGTCCGTCTTCTTCAGCTCAGCGAGACTCATCAGCAGCATTCGAGTGACATCCAGAGCAACATTCCCTTGTCCGATCACAATTGCCGTTTCCCCAGCTTGCAGATCCGGCTTTAGGTCTGCATATTCCGGTAGTCCATTATACCAGCCGACAAAGGCCCTCGCAGATAATACGTTGTTCAGATCTTCTCCAGGTATATTCAGTCTCTTATCTTTCGAGGCTCCATATGCGAAGAGAACGGCATCGTAGTGCGGTGCTAATGAAGTGAGTGGCAGTTGATTAGACTCATCGCCTATGGGCACATTGCCAATGTAATTGAACCCAGGGTATTTCGCCACATCTATCAAAGTCTCTGAGCATTTCTGTGTTATCACCTACCTATCAGCAATCTCTACAGTGCTGTTGTCGTTTGAAGGCTATCGCACCTTGGCTTCTGGATGGTCGGGGGCAATGCCAAAGCGCACGAGACCATAAGGCGATGGCAGTCCTTCGTACATGTCCACTCGCGCGTCCGGTAAGTTCTTCAGCAGTCTGTAAGCTGAGTAGAAGCCTGCGGGTCCTGCTCCTATGATGGCAAGATGCAGTGGTCGCTGTCGCGTGTTCGCCACACTGTATGTTCGAGTGCCATGTCCAGCAGCTCTTCTCCTCGAAACGGTGGCGCCATTGAGCCGTGCAGCTCTCTGGCAGCTTCTGCACACCCACATCACTGTCGTGCTTCCAATCATGACCGTCGAGTATGTTGTGTCGAATGAAGAAGTCCGAGGTCGGAAAGTGAGACAGCATTTTGAGCCTCATCGTCACCAAACCACGCTATCGAATTGATCGATAAGGCTAAGATTGTTGCTGTGCCAACGTGTCAATATTGCTTCTGACGATCCTCCACCAACTGACTGACCATCCTGGTTGACCAGCGACCGCTAGGCCGATCTCTCTTCTTGAACATCACTGGCTCAAGTATACTGCTCTTACATTCCTCAGCTCTACACTCACTCTCTTCGTCTACCGACAGTCGCTACAAGCAGGCAGCTCAACGCAGCAACAATAGCATTGTAGCATTGTTGCTGTCAAGCAGCTCGCCATCATCATCATGCCTGAACAACCATACCTATACGATCCACTAGCAGGCTCTCGAACCTCAGTCGCCTATCCCTACTCCGACTTCAACCCAAGAGCAGCTACTCAGGCACATTATCAGGCATTCGTGGACAGGGCGGAAAGGCAAAAGCGACAATCTCAGCAGCAGCAGTCTGGACGTCCTCTCATCAATTTCAATCAACATCCTGATAGTTATATGGTAGTGAATAATCCGGAGATACACCATGAGCCGTTGCCATCGAATACAAAGGCGAAGATCGTCTGGACGAGATGGGCGCAGTTCGCGTTGAGAGTGCTGCAAGAGGTTGGGGCACTGGGTATCTTGGTTTGTGTAATCTGCCTGAAGATGAAGAACGATGGACCGAGTTGGGTCATTCGAGTTCCTGTAAGTTCCACGATGCTGTCGTGTTGAGGATTTAGCTAATATAGATTAGGTTGCCTGGGACTTGGTCATCAGCATGTATGCGATTTACCATCTGCTCAGACCAGCCAAAGGACGGACACCAAATAGCAGCAGCAGCTACCACTTCTTTGCACTCTTCATGGATGTCGGGCTCATTCCCTTCTACGTCTTCATCGCGCTCTACGCCAACCAGAACTACAATTTGCCGGCAGACGATGCGAATCGATGGACGAGCTTTTTCAGCACGAACTTCGCAACCACAACGGTCATGTTCGTGACCTTCATTACGAGCATTGTCGTGGGAGGACTCCACTTGGTCAGCATCGGTATCGATATTTACCTGATCATGATCTTCCGCAAGATCGCGAACCTACCTCCCGATATGAACCCGCTCGAGGACAACTTGACTGGCAGCAGCCGCAGAAGATCCATGAAGCACAAGCATAAGAACTCAGAGATGACGGCCTCGTCAGTTTCAACAGACATGTCGGAGAAGAAGGCAGGATACTACAGTGGTAGCACGATGAACGATCCGCGTACGTCCATTGCCAAAGATCCAGAGGCTAGGGTCGTTCCCTGGGGACACAGCCGGATGAATTCAGCTCAGACATACTCGGCGCATAATCCTGATTCGGCACGTCTGTCGAGGCAGCAGTTCGATGAGGTGACTCTCCACCAGGGACCCCACTCTGCGAGGAGTTCGCGCGTTTCCGTTCCCGGAACTGGCCACAGGTCGAGAGCTGGAACAGTCGTTTCTCCAGCAGAGCATGGCGCTCCACTGTACTTCGACGATATACCTCCAGTCCCAGCATATGCTTCCAGGCCCAACTCAACTCATGGTACGCCAGAGCGTTACGTGGCAGCACCCACGCGAGACGTCGTAAAGACACAACCAAAGTCCGGTCTACTGAATGACAACTGGTATGTCCTCCCTGACGAGGATGTTTCGGACTTGGGGACGCCACGTCGAAACGGTGTTGGGCAATCTGTCGCAACTCACACCCGTGAACCAACTCTGCCAAACATCGATCTCAACCGCACCGACTCATTTGAGCCTCGAGTCGAACCGCTCAAGATGAACCCACCAACACCAACGAATGCAGAGAGCGAAGTCGCCATGACATTGAAGCAGGAGGAGAAGGAGAACTACGATCCTCAGGAGATCGGAGTCGCTCGACAACTGACTGTAGCATCGCATGCTACTGTTGCTTCTTCGGTCTACTCAGAATCTGCCCCATCTCTGATGACTTCGACCATGGTCAGCAATGGTAGACCAAATAATGCCACCCCAGGTCGAAGACAATACGGCGACCTGGCATCAGCCACTCGTGCCATCAGGAACGGTGGCCAGCAACCCGGGCAGGGAAGAGTGATCTCCAGATCCGGTGCAGACATTGCCGACATGAATGTCTACGGCTCAGACAACCAGTCAAGACGCCGCGAGGTCAGCGGCAAGATTGCCGAGGAAGGCAGAGGCGGATGGTAAGACTCCTCATGAGCATTTGGTACTTTGACAAATGTTTGCTGGAATCTCCAGCTGCTCTTGGTGATGCCAGTCCACCATTGAGGTGATGCCAGTCCGCCATTCTGCTGCCCCAGAGTGGAAGCATAATTACTTGCGCTCGAACTTGTTCTTGGTCTCCAGCAACCCTCATGTCGAAGGAGGCGACGATGAGACTGACTGGAATGTAGGAATGGATCCACCACGACGCTGGTCAGCGTTTCGACTATCAGTACCGGGACAGAGGACGACGAACGACCAAATCGAACCAAAAGCAAGCGATACTACGCATCCAGGAGGAAGAGTGTGAAAGAACGGCGAGACCAGCGCGATTAGAGCCGTGATACGAGAAGTGCTTCGTATGGGCATACAGGACCTGCGTGGCACCTGATCTTGAGCTGAAAGTTCGTCCAGGATGTTGGATGATTATGATGAGCGTTCATGTTGATGCAGTACACGATTGTCAATAGCATGTAATACATGTGCAGGAATCAGTGCTTTTCCAGTTTCATGCTGCTCGTTCAGTGTGATTGTTTGTTCTTGTTACCCGTCCCTCGTCACCATATCCCACGCCCAGCGCATTTCCCAGACACCAACGATGCGGTGTGGCAGCTACAGCTATCCATACCTCATCAAGCTGCCAACCAGGTTTTGTGGTTGTAGAAGAAGTCAAATACTGTGGCTGGTGGTGAGCATCCCCAGGTTTCAGATCTGACTTGAGCCTCCTCGCCTTCCCGCTTAACCACTCACTCACTCTGCATGCATTCGCTTCATCTGCTATAATCTTTGCCCTCCCGCGGCGCCCCGGGGATTGTTGTGTTGTCGGACGGTGGTGGTAGAGGACTATCCTCTTCATCTTCTTCTCCTTCTCTTCTGTAATGCCTGAAATGCAACAACGCAGCACGCTCCTTCCGCAGCATCCATCAGACCACTCTGCTTCTCACGCTTCCTCTTCGACCGCCGCCGCAGCAGAAGCCGACATCCACCAACCGAATTCACTGCCACCATGGATACATGTCAACGATGAGGGAGCGCCTTACCTAGAACCCGCGCCCATACTACCGAACACTCGACATTACAAAGTCCCTCCGAAATACCAGCCCGGGCGGAAACTTGACGCCTATCGCGATGCAGAGCCAGGTCTGTTGTCGGCGCCTATAGCGGACCACCAAGTACGATGGATACCTTTCATGCAGTCGGGACCAAATCCCAGAGAGAACAAGGGCATTATACGGAGTGATTCATGGATGCGCGAGAATGTACCAATTTTCGACCGAGGCTGGCAAGAAGAAGATGAGATGATGCCCGACAGCAATAGGCCGCGCGGTTTGCCAGGACTATTATTCAGAGGGAAGTGGTTGATCAGTCCGGAAAGACAAGAGAGAAGTGTGAGATTGTTCTGGAGGCTACTGCTCAAGAATGCTTTCGTGCCTCTGTTCTTTCGTGTCTTTGTCCTGGCTTTCTCCTGCGCGGCACTGGGTGTTGCGAGCACGATTCTGAAGACTGTGAATAGAGTCAATGATGACAATGACATTTACAATCAGTGTGCACCCAGGGCATCGACGTATATGGGGATTATTGTTCCTGCGGTGGCTATACCGTATATCTTCTATGTGACGATAGATGAGTATACCTCGAAACCGTGCGTTTACCTATCAACTATCCGACCTATACCACTTTGCTAACACAATCTCAGACTCGGCCTGCGTTCAGTCGCCGCGAAGGTCCTCCTCCTACTCTGCGATCTCTACTTCATAGTCTTCTCGGCCTCGAATCTCTCTCTGGCCTTCAGTGCCCTCTTCGACGACAGCTGGGCTTGCTTCGAAACAGGACAACAGCAAGTTGGCGATACCTACATCGACATACCCAAGACGTGTCCGAATAATCCGAACATTTGCTACAAACAGAAAGGCTTGACTGGAGTACTACTCATCACGCTCGTGGCATGGCTACTATGTTTCAGCATAAGCGTCTTGAGGGTGGTGGAGAAGCTGCGACTGGAGTATTAGAAGAGAGAGCATTACGAATGATGAATTATGAATTGGAATCGCAAGCGTTTGGGAGCGTGGAGTCTATGTACATATTGTGCAGTATTTTGTACAAATTGGGACTTTGGGGGCAATCGCACAGAGAGGCAAGATAGCGGACGTCTTGAGAAGTATACCATTGTACTACAGCTTAGATGGCTCGATGCCTGTATTCGAATCTGTGCAATATCAAGCCATCTTCCTGGCGCTCGTCCACCGGTATATCAGTTAAGTTCCGGATATTCTCATTAGCCGGAGCTTGGCACTATATAACGCGAACCTCGACGCGTCTGGCAAAGCAACAGACACAATGAGCCATTGAGTATCGGCACCAATTCATGATCTAAATCTATTGGAATAGATCGAGCTGGACTTACTGGACCTGGCTGACTTGAAACCCCTCGGAAGAATTGAGCGCCGTCGCGAACCTACCACGCGTTTGGCATGACTTTGAGCATTAACACTACTCTGATTATAACACTGGATCTGACTGAGCTGGAACGGTTGAGCCCTCTATACTGGACAAACCATCTACCCGAAGCTTCGGACGATCAGGTTCTCGCGAGCTGTCTGGATATGCGCCATTGAGGCATTCGTTCGCATTCAAGCTCGAGCCGAGACACAGAGAAATCTCGATTCGACGATGGCCACGCCTATAGGAATCGCGGACAACGTTCCGGTTGTGGGAGTCGATGGTATGGTCCGATGGCTGACTCCTCAGGTAGCCTCGCATCGTCGGATCCACAGCCACGATACCATCAGTATTCGCAGCTGGGCCAAGCATAATGGCATTCTGGATGAGATGCTGTTTACTATGCTTGATCAGCTCGAACGGCATTGTAGCATTGAATCAGGATCCCAAATTTTGTCGTTACATGAGGGTGCCCAGCTTGTGCAGAGGTATACGAGCCTAGGTCGTGATGAGCAAATGCGTTGGCTGCTGGCGGACTTGCGCGCAAGGGAAGTCATACATGCATTCGATGTTGCGAAGACAGCATACAATACACCAGCCACTGCTCTTTCGAACCAGGCCGCTTCACTCCGCATGAGCATCAACTCCCAGCAGATCAACCAGTTGAATCAGATGCTGAGCGCGCAGTCATCCGCGAAGGTGGCAGGGCTTCGGAGCGCAGATCAGGCCGGCAGTAGGACGGTACCAACTTCTATGCCTGCGCCACAAAGAATCCCGCTGGCAGAGTCGTCGCGAAATATCTTGCCTCGCCCGAGCACCCCTCTTGACCAGGGCACGAAGCGCAAAAGAGAGGACCCGAAGCCGGCGAGCCACCCCGGAATGATGCCAGCTGGAGGAGAAGAGCCAGAGGATGAAGACTCATTGCAAGAGCAGGAGGCTGCGCTGCAGGCTCGTATCGCGGCGATACGTGCAAGGACGACTCACGATGACGAGCTCATGCCTCGCAAGAAGGCGAAAACGGCCAAGAAGGCAACCACGCATCAGGCGCCAGCTGCTGCAGCAGCAACACCTTCGAAACCTCCAAATATCTTGCATGCCCCGAAATTGGCTGCCTACTCAACACGGCCCGCACTCGAGGACACGAATACGCGTGTGTCTCGCAGCCCCCAAATCCGGACCACAGTGGTAAAGAAAGATGGTCGGCTAATCACTACCACTACCGGCGGAGCGTATGGGGATGGGACGTCGGTCAGAAGTGTTGCGGACCTCACCCACAGTGGTCCAGACACGCCCTCGACCCCAGTCATGCCGATCAAGCTCATACTCAAGAGACAAGAGAAGCCTGACTACAGGCTGAAGGCGCCGCTCGTAAGTATGAATGTTGGTAAGTCTTGGAACTCCTAGCTGACGATGGTAATGCAGGGCACAAGTTTCGCTAGGATAGCCCTTATCGCAAAGAAGGAGTTCGGTATTCCCGTGCAGCAAGACGTCTGCCTACACTTCGAAGGGCAGAGGCTCAGCGCTGCAGAGACGGTGCGTGAAGCGCTCCTCAAAGACTTTGCAGTGCTCAAAGTGTTTGACCTGCCGCCGAAGGTTGCCTCATCGGTCTTGCCACAATCTGTCGTTCACAAGCAGGAGTCCAAGGCCACGACGATCTTTGGAAAAGTTGAGCGAACCGTAACCCCTCCTCCAACGAAGCCAGTCCCAGCACAGCCAGTCATCGACCTCATATCGAGCTCGCCTCCTCAAGTTTTAGCTGAGCCTGGCCCAGCTCCGCCACCAGCGCCAGCACCTCCTGTGCAGGTCGAGCCAGTCCTTTGTCAAGAGCAACAAGAGATCGTTGACCTCATTGTAGCTGGGCACAACGTCTTCTATACCGGAAGTGCGGGATGTGGCAAATCCACTGTTCTCAAGGCTTTCACAGCTCGCCTGCGAGACAATGGTAAGACTGTGAGAATCGTCGCGCCAACTGGGAAGGCCGCACTGGACATCAATGGATCCACGACATGGACCTACGCGGGCTGGACGCCCGGCCATATGAAGAAGCCCTTGGAAGAGCTTGTTAAAGGAGCCTATGGAAAGTTTGTTTCGAAAAGATTCAAGAGTACTGATGTTCTCGTGATTGATGAGATCAGCATGGTAGAGTCGCATCTGCTTGAACGACTGAGCCACATCATGCAAGCCGCACGAGGGAATTACAAACCATTTGGTGGCGTTCAGCTGGTCGTGACTGGTGACTTCTGCCAGTTGCCTCCTGTCAAAGCCTTCCAGTTTTGTATGTTCTGTGGTCGTGAGCACACACGTGTGATTGGGCCTAATCGAGAGACTCTGTACCGCTGTCCCCAACATGGAGACTGCAACGACGACGATAAGTGGGCATTCAAGGTAAAATGAACCCAAACCAAATCACTAGAGCAGTGCTGACTTAAGATCTAGAGCAAGGTTTGGGAGAAGTGCGAATTCAAACACATCAACCTAACCGAGATACATCGACAAAGCGATCAAGTGTTCATTGGCATCTTACAAAAGCTGCGAATAGGCAAGCTGCTCACCAATGCAGATCGACAACTGCTGCTGGACCACCCTTGCGATGTCAAGAATGCAGTCAAGCTGTTTCCGACGCGCGAAGAAGTTCGGCGCATCAACCAGACGGAGTTCGATAAATTGGTCACTGCCAAGCGCGAGTACAGATGTCTGGACTATTTTCGATGGAACCAGGAGCATGGCAACCTCAGAGAGAAAGGCAGGCGATCGCCGGTAGACAACTCACTGGAAGCTCTGCGCGAACATCGCCTCGAAACCAAGGTCGAATTCAAGGCAAACATGCTTGTTGTGCTGCTTGTCAATCTGGACATTGCCAATGGCTTAGTCAATGGCTCGCAGGGACGAGTGATCGGATTTGAGCCGTATGATGAGTCCAAGCTGCCGAAGGCTGCGGTTTTCGAAGGCGGTAGTTTCAGCTCGTCCTCTCGTGGCAGAGGGGCCAAGAAGGGTCGCGGTGGTAGAGCGGCTTCTCCTGAACCAAGTCAGGCAATGGTACAAGGAGAACTGCGCGGGGAGTATGCATCTCTGCGGGAAGGCCAGATCAAGGATTTCATATTGCAGCCTTGCAACACAGAGAAGCGGTGGCCCATTGTTCTCTTCGACAACGGTATAAGGCGCACAATCTATGCTGATTGCCAGGTGAACGAGCTTGGAGACGACGAGCCGTACACGCTACTGGCTCGTACACAGATTCCTTTGCTGGCAGCATGGGCAATGACTATTCACAAGTCGCAAGGCATGACTTTGAACAAAGTTATAGTTGATCTTGGAAGATCTTTCGAGGAGGGTCAGGAATATGTCGCACTAAGTCGTGCAAGAAGTCTTGATGGATTGCAAGTGGTCAGCTTGGGAAGCAATGTGGGCACAGGTGGGAACGAGCAGGTGAAGAAGTTCCTGAAGGAGAAGTTCAATATTGGGTAACCATTCTGACGCATCTATGCAAAACCTGAAGAGAGGCCCTTGCAAGGCCAAAGTGAGAGCAAGTGCGCGTGCGAACGTCCAGATGCCGAGAGTTGAGTGGGGCGGCCGTGCTTTCCATGAACGCGACTTGCTGGGTTGCGACTTCCTCAGCGCGTGTGGTGGCAAACCTCATCTGCCTGATCTGAGCTTACACACCTTCTCAGTTGAACTTCAGACTGTTCTCTTTCATCTCGACACATCTGCATACCAACTCCATTGCAGCGATCCACACGATGGCTCCAGCAAAGAGACACACGAGAGCCACAGCAGCCGCTGCAACCCTACCAGACACGGGATTTGCACCTGGCTTTGCTCCATGGGCCACGACCACAAGCTTGCTCAATGGCGGCAACCTCGCACAGATACCAAAGGTACGAGTAACCGCTAGATGTCTTCGGCCTGACTGACAACCATACAGTTCAATGTTGAAACTGGCGGGTTCACACACGTTGTCACAATCAATCACAGCGATGCCTTCGAGCTCGAACCGGTATGCGAAAGCCATTGTCACAAGCTCTCATCAGTTCACTGATGTCTTCACTACAGCTCCTCATTACTCAAGGTCCGCTTCGCGGCAGTCATGCTTTGGTCCTCAAGCCTTTCACCAAGTACTTCCGATTCCTCGACCTGCCCCTCGAGATTCGCCGCATGGTCTACGATGAGCTGCTGCTAGACACTCAAACAATCCACGTCTCCACTCAGAAGGCCAAGGACGAACCACGACGTGCTATGGGCCGCAGACATTATTCACTTCCTGGGTCGACTGTGATATATGCGAGTCGCTTCCGGCCTAACTCGCTTGCAATCATGGCAGTGAACAGGCAGATGCTTCAGGAAGCTTCGGCTACTATGTATAGCGGCAACACCTTCAGGTTCGACAAGTTCAGCACATGCCAAATTTTCTTGGCGGATCTGGGCACCATGCGAGGTCATATTCGACACATATCATTCTCTGGTTGGGCGTACCAGAAGACCAAAGCACGTGGTATGTTCTTCAAGCTCAAGGACGCGACAGGACTACGCAGCATCTCCTTGCATTACATGGACTTCACCAATTGGACCGTGGACACTCTTGCCGCAGACTGCAAGACTATGATGACAGCGCTCCAGAGATCTCGAAAGGGTGGCTCGAATGTCTTATCTGTGCTTGACATTCTCAAGTTGACTTTCAGCAAATGCACAGACTGTGACAAAGATGGAGTCTCGTGCACAGATTGTATCAGAAGATCTGAGAAGAGCAGCAGTCTTCAAGGACAGATTCGCCGGGCAGTCGCAAAGAGCTTGGGTATCGAGGACTAGGGCGAGACGGAAATGGCTTGCCCAAGCATGGACATATGCCTCTGGTATCATGACTGAAGATGTGAAGGATGGATCTGCTGCTAATGTTGCTTTGTTCTGCGAGTTACAAGCGTTCTCAGGGACTTGCATCCTATTTGCTATACCTGATATCGAGATATCAATACCAATCCCTTCGACATCCTCACATCATCACTCGCATTGTCGAGGAAGAAGTCTAGACACAGCGTGAGCAATAGAAGCACCGTTTGCGGCACTGCAGCAATCCTTGTCACTTCGTGCATGGAATGTGGGGACCTGTCTGCATCTCGTCCATGGATCGACTTCTCGTCGCATGCAGGCGCAGTCTATACACCCACAAGGCTCACTGTATGATCATGTCAGATAGAACACGTATTCAACATCAGCATGTGTATAACAGAGGCTGTGGCAGACGGTGGATTGTCTCCCATAGTAAGCGCGACGCGTATCCCTGCCGATTGCGGGTAGCGCCTGCCAGCCGCTGGGAGAATTTGCTTGGCCGCCGACATGCTGTGCGACTTCACCTTGACCATGATATGAGAGCTGCCGTGCAAGCACATACAATGCACCTCGTAGAGCTCATGTCGTACGCAAACGACTGCATGCGCGGATGCTTCTTTGTGCGCCATGTGCGCGCCTTTCAAGATGAC
The DNA here is from genome assembly GCA_022570795.1 of Sphaerulina vaccinii. Taxonomy (NCBI): domain Eukaryota; kingdom Fungi; phylum Ascomycota; class Dothideomycetes; order Mycosphaerellales; family Mycosphaerellaceae; genus Sphaerulina; species Sphaerulina vaccinii. Next base: position 760,068 of record JAKUDP010000001.1, read on the forward strand.
GAACAAGGCAATAATGCGTGGCAGTGGCGTCCAAGGTCTCCATCTGACATTTCATTGTGCACACAGGAAAGCTCGAAAGTGCGGGTATGAAACGTCTGTTGCGCTAGAGCTGCTGCCATTCTTCACTGCGATGAGTTCTGCGTTTCACGAAGTTCAATATTCAACATCTCTGAAGTTCTCGCTTCACACACACTCATTTGAAAACACTCACTCCCACCACAGATATCGAACTAAGCCGGATCACAGCACGGCATTGTAGAGCAAGTCTTTGTCTACGCCGCATCATCGTCGCTGCGAATTGAAGCTGCTGCTCGACTCGAGAAAACCACCCGGTCTGCAGCGATCCGACTGCACCTACCTTGTGCCTCCGCACTCAGTGCCACCTGCCTGCCGCAAGATCGCAATTACTCGAGCCAGTTGAGCATCGCTCATGCAGCTTCGCATGGCGCGCGCGTAAGCTCCCCAAACAGCACACCTCCACCAGCCATTCCATCGACAACATTGTATGGCCTCGGAGGAACCTTAAGTCATTCGCTTGGAAGTAATGGCACCTTCGCAAACCCACAGACTGACGAAGCATCACCTACAACCGACACTGAGAGGACCCCAACGAAGCTTCGACGGCACCGACGACAGACAGATCCAACAAGCCGGCCGCTCCGCTACCAATCTCAATGCTCAGGCGTCGGCGCAGTCCTTACGCGAGGCATCACGGCCAAGCTCGCGCGATGGCAAGAAGTATGAACCACTACAGTCATTAGGCTTAACAGAGCATCTGGATCGCCCCCGACCAGAGCCACAACGGCAGTATTCTGGCACACTCTCACCGCACGCGCCTCCCATACCATCTCCGCTGGGACCAAAGCCCTCGAACTCCAGCGCAGCGTCGGTCGTTCGAAAGGCCAGTGATGACGATACATGCAGCTCAGAAGGAGTTTCATTACCACCGCGAAGGAGTGAACTTGCAGCTGCTATTGAGGAGATGACACTGTCCGGTAGCCAAACACCGCCTCGCAGCGTTCTCCGGCCAGGAGATGTATCATATCAGGAATCCCACTCGGCGTCGTCGCAGTCGACCCCAAAGACTGTGCGAGATCTTGGATCAGATTACACTCGCTACTTCAATCCATTCGCTACACGATCGAACTCAGCGAATACATCTCAACAAGATCTGTCGATATCGGCCATATCAGCAATGCGATTACCAACCTTCAACTCTTCTACGAATCTAGCTCCTTCTGAAGCAGCAGTATCTTCCGCAGATCTTTCCAACCGGCTTTCGGTCCACTCCAACCCTTTCAAGGATGACAAGCGGAAATCCTCCTCACTTGGGTCACTACCAGATTCAGCACCTGGCACGCCCGTGCCCGAACAACCTGATGCTAAGGAGAATGAACCTGGGTCTTTGAACGCTGCGGTCGTACAGCCGCGGGCTGGGACGCCCACTTTCATTCACAACGCAGATCCAGAGAAGGCGACTTTCATGCCACAGTATGTTGATGATCGACTAGGGGCACCATACATACTGTACATGGATGAGAAAGAAGACGATGATGACATGCACATGCCTGCTTGGGATGACGACCGCAATCCCAAGTACAGGCCGACTTTGAGAGATCGGTTCTCAAAGGACAATATCGTGAACACGATCGGCATTGTCTTTCTGATTACTGGCCTCTGCACGATATTCATCGTGCTGCCGGTAATTTCTTTCACCGGCACAACTCTCATCCCGTACAATCTCGATACACCACTGGATCAGATGCCCGGCCACGGCAAGCCAGATCCATGGTTTCATGTCAATAACAACGACTATCCGCTACTCGCGAATATCAGGTCGAGTCTGATAGATTCTGATACACCGAGCTCTGCGATGACACGTAAGAGCATCAATGGGAACGAGCTGAAACTGGTCTTCAGTGACGAGTTCAATAAGAAGAACAGGACATTCTATGAGGGAGATGATCCGTACTGGTTTGCCCCAGATATCTGGTATCATGCCACGAACGACCTGGAATGGTATGATCCAGATGCAGTCAACACAGGTAAGTGCGTCGGTGAAGTTGACAAAGACATATGATACTAATACCGCGCAGGCGACGGCACTCTACAACTTCAGCTCGATGCATTCGCCAATCACGACTTACAATACAGATCTGGTATGCTCAACTCGTGGAACCAGCTGTGCTTCAAAGGCGGCGTCTTCGAGATCTCTGTCAGCCTACCCGGACCTGCTGGCATTCATGGTCTTTGGCCCGGAGCCTGGACGATGGGAAATCTTGGTCGGCCAGGCTACCTCTCCACTACAGATGGCCTATGGCCGTATACCTACAACGACTGTGATGCCGGCATAACTCCGAATCAGTCGATGACTGATGGCACAAGCTTCCTGCCAGGACAGCGATTGCCAAATTGTGTCTGTCAGAACGAAGACCACCCATCTCCTGGGACTGGCCGCGGTGCACCCGAGATCGATATCATCGAAGCAAGCGCAGACTGGGCTGGTAAAGGCTATAGCGTGGCTACACAGTCATACCAAGTGGCGCCCTTCGACATCTTCTACGAACCAAACTACGACTTCATGGAGATCCCAAACTACAACTTCAGCTATGTCAACTCATACACTGGAGGACCATTTCAGCAAGCGGTTTCCACGACAACCATGCTGAACAACAACTGGTACGACGGAAAGGCTTATCAAAAGTACGCGTTTGAGTACCAGCCTGGAAGCGGTAAGGACGCTCACGTCACCTGGTTCGTTGCAGACGATGAGATGATGAGGTTTGATGGTCGTGCTATTGGTCCGAATGGCAATATCAAGCAACGACTCATCGCCGAGGAACCTTTGTCTATGATTCTCAACCTCGGTTTCTCTCACAGTTGGGTCGACATAGATCAGGCCAATCTCAAATTTCCAACTGTGATGCGAGTCGATTACGTGCGATGGTACCAAAACGCAGAGGACGACAGTCATGAGGTGACGTGCGATCCGCGAGGATACCCAACTACCGACTACATCGCCAGACACCCAGAGGCGTACAAGAATCCTAACGCTACGCTTTGGTCAGACGCCGGCTACTCAAGGCCGAAGAACACTCTAATGGACGGATGCAGTGCATAGTCCTTACTTACACTTGGAAACCATGCGTGGCATTGTCAATGTACATGATGTACAGCACACATCAATATACCCAAGGCGTGTCATTCACGGAAGAACAGCACATAGGTTCACGATTTGGTCTTTCGGGCAGCACAGTACTAGGGGTCAGAGATTCGGGCAAGGTGTTTGAGCTTAGCGGCATTGCGTGTGAGCGTTGTTTTGGGCACGACGGTGACTAGCGGGACGCAAGCTTAGGTGTATGGCTGTACAGAACATGCCAGTAACAAACAGTTGTCGGGTCGGAGTATAGCAGAGCAAGTGGAGACATAGACCCCAGCTATGGCAACGGAAGGCTCTCTTAGAAGCCAAGCCCAGGCTGGCCATGACTAATGCAATTAGACTTTGCCTCACATTGAGGAGTTCGCATCTCCAACATTTTCCAGCTCATATCAGCAAACGCCGACTCACGCCATCGCGAGATGCCCGTCATCATCATGTCTCGGATAGATCACCATCTAGTTTGATCATCAGCAGGCATGATCAGACTACATCTTGGTAGCAGGCATGAGCCGGTCGTTATGAGTTGCCATGCTTTATCACTATTATTCACTTACTAGATATATGCTGTGTAACCCGAGAAAGGATCTTGGCCAAGATGGGAAACTTTTGTTCTTCGTTGATCACACAGCAACGAGAGATGGATAACGATGATGATGATTGGCCGAAGACTGAAGAAGAACTGCATAGGAGATATTTCGAAGAATATGATGCTGGATCTATGCTGGAAAAGGTTGAAGGCAACACTACGAAAAGGAAAGCCGAACTACATTGCAGCTATATGCTACCCACCCTCCATCTCATGGCAAAAGCAAAACCTCATCTCAAGATCCTGGACGTAGGATGTGGATCTGGAGAAATCACAGTCGATTTAGGTGAAATGTTTCCTGAAGCACATATCATCGGCATTGACTTATCTGGTGCAGTGCTAGATACTGCTAGGGTGTATGCTGAGAGTCGAGGCGTGACAAATGTGGAGTTTGTACAGAAGAGTGTGCATGATATGGATGGGGAGTGGAGTGGGATGTTTGATGTTGTGTTCACGCATCAGGTTATTGCTCATCTTGGGGATCGGGTTGGAGGGGTGAGAGAGATGAGGAGGGTTACGAGAAAGGGTGGGGTTGTTTGCATGAGGGAGGGCAATTTGAGGACTGGGAGATTTTTTTCTCATGAGAGGTATCGGGCTTTGCAGGAATGCTTTGGAGTTATTGTTGATGTGCATGAAGCTGGTGTTGGTGCTGCAGATGCTGGGAGGCAGCTGAGGCATTGGGCTGTCCAGGCCGGGTTCGAGAAGAACTGTCTCAAAGCCACACATAGCGTCTTCAGGTATGATACCTCAGAAGGACGTAGAGCCTATGGCGGGCACTGGCCCGGTCGATGTACGCAAGGCCTTTTTGCTCAGCGAGCCATGGAGCTGGGTGTAACATCAGAGAGACTAGACGAGTATGCCCTGGCTTGGAAACAATGGATCGAGGATGAGAATGGCATCTTTGCCATGATACATAGCGAAGTTTTGGCTGAGGTCACTTGATCAGGTTGTCTTGTGATGAATTAGACACTCTCAGATGAACAATGCTGTCGATATTGCTATGCACTCACTATACACTCGTCATACATACATACGCAGATAAGCAAGATGACTGCAGATTACCCGAAATACAGACCTGTCGACAGACTCGGCGGTACATCTTCTTGCTTGGTACCCCACTCACTCTCCGTCTCGCCCAAGACCAAGTCTAGAGTTCCACCTTCGAAGAAGAAAGTATGATCGATCCAATTCTTCGTATAAGTCTTTCCGTTCAGCTTTGCACTTTGAATGTACATCTTCTGATACGACGAATCAAAATTCACATTCCTTATCGTGGCAGTCTTTCCCGTCTGCGGGTTCTTGATGCTCACGCTTGGAAAGAATGGCGGTATGATGAAATATACCGACTGTCCTGCTGAAGGAAAGATCCCGAGCATAGAGAAGAAGACGAAGGTACCCATTGCTCCACTATCGTCGTTTCCTGGTATGCCTTCGATAGTGTCGTTGAACATGGAAGGAATGTAGTGATGTGTTATCTTGGCTGAGAGACCAGGGCGGCCGGCATAGTGGTACAGGAAAGTTGTAAGGAAAGCTTGTTCGTCGCCCATGTAGAGGACTCCGGAGGAATGGAGTTTGTCTAGACGTGCTAAGTAGGCTTCTTTGCCGCCAAGGAGGTTTATGAGGCCTTGCATATCGCCGGGAACGTAGAAGAGGTAGAGCCAAGGGCTACCTTCGTAGGTTTCGTGGCCTGAGGGGTTGAGGTAGCAGCCATCGAAATTGTTGAGGGCCGAGCAGAGAGTAGCGTTCTGCCAGCCAAAGGTCCCGTTGTAGTGGCGTGGTTGGGGAAAGCCTTTGAAGCCCATGGATTCTTCTTCGGGATTGTAGACGTTCTTCCAGTTGCTGGCACGTTTGGTGTACTTTTGATAGTCTTCGCCTCGATTTGTGGCGTTGGCCATTTCAGCTATGCAGAAGTCGTTATAGGCGTACTCTACAGTTCGAGAGATTGAGCGTGTGCGTGTGCCTCCGTGATCGTGATCAAGGTATGGTATATAGCCAAGGTTCTTCCAGCTTTCGAGGCCGCCACGACCTTCGACATCCCAGTTCAGAGGTTGTTCTTCGGCATCTTTGATTAGAGCCTGGTATGCATGAGTCCAGTCGACACCCTCGAGCTTTTTCATGAACGAGTCAACAAGAATGACATCCGCATTCGAGCCTCCTTGTGTGAAGCCTTTACAGAATGACATGCGGCAGTCCGGCAGATATCCAGCATGTTTATAGATGTCTAGCAGAGCGCGTACCATGCGAGACTGAGAGACCGTATCGACAAGCATATAGAATGGGTGAACGCCTCTGAAAGTATCCCAGATGCAGTACCAGCTATCATAGTATGGCTCAGTCGAGTTCCAGAGCTGGTTCTCGCCAGTGTAGTCCTGTGGGCTCAGAAAGGCTCGATATACGCCACTCCAGTAGTTCCTCAGATGAGACTTGTCAACTCCTGTAGTATCCAGTGTTATAGGGCTTAGCTTCTCTCGCCACGCATCTTGAGCTTGCTTGACAAGACGCTTGAAATCCCAGTCCTGAATCTCCTTCTCTGCGTTCTGACATGCGCGCTCTATGCTCAACCAGGACAGACCAACGCGCACCAAGATCTCATCGCCAGGCTGCATCTCCTTGAACCGTACATACACTCCTTGTCTTGGCGCATAGAACTGGTTCATACCTGCCATTACCGAGCCGCCTGGATATACTGTGTTGTTGAAGCCTCCGATGTCTTGTAATTGAGGCCCCCGGAAGTCCACACATTGATAGCTCCTGTAGTTCGTGATGCCAAAAGATGGATTGAACGTTCCTTCAGCCGTGATACGTCCAGTCTCTGGGTCAACCTGCATCGTCCGCTGGCCATTTGAAGCTGGAAGATCAGATCCATCAAGCATAAGTACCGGGTCTGTTGTATTGGTTGCGTTCGTGAACGAGAACTTGAACAGACTTGCACGCTCGCCAGCAGTCATTTCGGCACGGACTCCAGATACGAGCTCAATGGTGAAGTATCCAGGCGTAGCGCTAACAGATTCCGGAACATAGTGCGTGCTGCGAACATTCTTGTACATTTGGCAATCCGTAACGTTAGGACAACTTGGCTGGACGAAGATGGGAAAGTTGCCCATAGATGGAGAACCGCCAGTACCAGAATCGTGAAGCGAAGAGAATCCCGTGATAGCACTGCGATCTGATGCAAAGCCTCCCATCTTCTCTCCAGCAACATCTGCTACCGGCTTTGCCATGCCAAAGGGCAAAGTCGCGCCAGCAAACACATGACCGCCTGGTCCAGTTCCGATCAGAGGATCGATATACTGCAGAACATCTTCTTGAGCAGTGGCGCCGAAAGTGTTCACGAGCAGAACTCCGACCACAGCCAGTATGAGCATCCCAGAGATGATGAATACCCAGGTCCAGCAGTTCCAAAGTACAAGCAAAGGCTTCGGCGTCCTGTCGCGCAAGTCCTGCGTTCGTTCTTGAGCATAGCCGACCAGCGTCTTCACGGACTGCACGGATTCCAGGAACTTTCGCCTCCTATCACTGACCGGCTTGTCAGTGAGAGTGACATCTCCATCCGGATCCTCCCCATTCTCCAGCAGCTTGTATGACTGCCAGCTGGCCATATTGGTCAAAATGTCAGCAAATTGGAGATCGAGGGATAAGCATGATTCATTCACGATATTGGCAAAAGGGAGCTCCTACATCAGCTCCATGGTAGACTCAAGCCCTGCCAAGAGGTCTCGTAAAAGGATACATCAATGTGGCTTGCGGTCTCTACCGAGGGAGGATCGACATTGGTCGCTTGAGAGTAGCATGTCCCTAGGAGAAGCTGAAAATGTAGAGCTTTGTGGTTTTCATTGTCAAACTTGGGCGAGCTGTAGGACTTGTTTCAGGACGAAGTCTGCACAAGGTGTCTGAGAGACGATGTTGGTGAACATCCTTGTGTTTTTCTGGATAGAGTTCTGCCAACAAGAGCCAAGCGGCCCGCATCAGCCTCATCTCAATTCGGTATCCGCACGTCTCCTGCCTTTTGTTTCTTCTTCAACGTCGTGCTCATATTGCCCTCTGACCATATGTAGGCCATCGGTACTTTCGCACAAAGAGCGAACTACCAGGCCGAATTGTCACTGGACAGTGCTGGACATCGTGCGATGCTATGGCGCGCGCTCCTTCGTCCAGTTTGTCAACAGATCCGCGGGCCTCAATCGGTCGATGAAAGCACAACGTCCGGTCATAGAGAACATGGCTGTCTTGCTTCATTGTCGATGTGTGTACGAGCAGACAGGGACGAACTGAGGTCTAGTCTTTTGTCGCACAGCTGCTAGTGTGGCGTTCCGACTGTGCTCGCGATTGCACTCGGGGCAGAGAAGACTGATCGAGCAGGATGGAGACTCAGAGAGCTTGAGATTGGAAGACAGAGCACTCATATCGCTCCTGTCTCTGTTGCTGCCGCGTGGCTATTGTGCTAGACTTCATATATCAATGTCGTTGTCGCATTTCGTGCCTGAGGTTTGCATTGGGTCCGTGCCAAGCGCGCTAATGCACGCCACTGCATTCGTGATTCACTCACTCACTCCCACATCACTTTCATCAGCGAGCCCGGACATTCACCTACTTATTTGTTGTCACATAATACAGGCACTGCAAACGATAGCCATGATAGAGACTCACTGGAAGATCTTGGAGTGCAAGTTTGCTGTTACTCGTCGCATTTCGCATCGTCCGTAATTCGGCGCCGCCACCACGATATCCGTTATCATCAACAACATACGAGCTGGATCAACATGAATCCACTACAGCTGTTAAACCCGAAGGCCTTTGCGAAGGAGAAGGAAAAGGCTAAGGCAGTGAAGAAGACGCCAAACTATGGTATGTAACGTCTCAGTTCCTGCCGTTATTGTACCCGCGTGTGCTTCACTTCAAGCTTTCGAGAGCATTTTGTGCGCTCACCGGCATGCCGATTAGGCGGCAATTCGCGCACATTCACCATCAAACCTCACACGAATTCGGCTTATTGTTGTTCTTTCCACAATCGGAAGCTCAACCGGACCTTATCTTCTACCACACAACACATCTTCAACCTCCACTTCCAACCACAAACCATCCTTGCACACCACACATCCCTTCAACATCATCACCCTCATCCCACATCACCGCACTTGAATCATAACGACACATCATCAAGAAGTGCTGCAGTATTTGTCACATTCTTCCGCCGCCTCAACGCGGTCGGCGAAGAGGATGGACTTCTTCAAAGAGCGCTCAATCGACCCGTTCGATAAGCACAATGACTTCAATCAGCTGTCTTTGCCTACAACTGGCGGCCCTCAAGATCTACCTGCCGCTTACATGACAATGGCAGGTCCGCAACAGACGCGCAAGCCCACTGCCGGTCCAGGTCTACCACCATCGCCTCAACAACCCACCTACAACCCAAGAGCTTTGCTAGACCCAAGAGCCGCTGCCACTTCTCAAAATGGCGACAGCAACAAGATGCTACTCGAAGCGACTGACGGATCCGCCGAGGACTCTGGAATGTCTGCCGCACGTATGATCGAAAACCTCAACGGTGTGACTGAGCGCGACGATGTGCCAATGAAGAAGCGCAAAGTCATTGACATCGAAGGCGAAGGATCTGATGAAGAGCGCAAGAGGCAAAAGTCCCAGTCCGTACGAGTCGGCAAAGGCGGTGTGCTCAGCGAACAGCTTAAGCAGCAACGTCGAGATATGGCAACCAGCAACGGTGGTCCAAATGCTGATGCCATTGATCTTACGAAAGATGACGATCCTGGCGCCGAGGTCATCATGAAGGGCGCTGCTAAGATCATTCCTGCAAGCTCTGCCGATGACGAGGAGGTGTGCCTGGGTATATTCGACACGACTGTTAATGTTCATCGCATACCGACCGTAGGAGTGTCCTCTGCCATCCCAAAGACGCATTGGCCCGACAGTCGCATCACGTACAAGCGAGAGGGGGATCCGAAGTCCAACATCATCGATGTATTCGACAAGTCAGGTCAACGGTTTGGAAGCATGGACATGAGAGCAGCCATCGCAATGGCTCCACTCATTGACGGACAGGATGCCAACAAAATGCGATGCAAATTGATGCTCCTCAACCGCAAAAGGAAGGACGGCGAATCTCCTGGAATGAGAACATCCCAGTCAATGAAGATTGCAATACAGATGTACTGTCCACGAAAGAAGGCTGCAAAGATTGGTCAGTGGCTGTCTCGGCACCAGCTCTTCCTGCGTACACCCCAGGGCTTTACCGGCAGAGAGGTCCTGAACCCACACGTTCCACAAAGCTATGCGCCAGTAGCCAAGGTCAACGGATACCAAGCGCAGAGATCCTCTGCTATGCTTCACGTCACACGCTCTACAGAAGAGATGAAGCGCGAGGCCGAGTCTATGTTCGACAACCTCGCCAAGGACGAGGATCTTCCGGCCATGGAGGGCAACGAAGAGATAATCTCCACAAACTTGATGCCACATCAAAAGCAGGCGTTGCACTTCCTCCTTACGCACGAGCGAGATGACTACGAAGGAGACGAACTACCTAGTCACACATTGTGGAAGCCGCAGCTCAAAGACAATGGGCAGCAAACATGGTACCACGTCATCACTGGCCTTCAAGTGACCGAGAAGCCGGAGCCAGTCCAAGGTGGTATTCTTGCTGACATGATGGGCCTGGGCAAGACCCTGAGTATCTTGTCACTTATCGCAGCAACAAAGTCAGAGGCAGGACAGTTCCGACGAGAATCTCCTGATGAAGATGCCGACCTCGACCGCAATGCTCGCGGTACGCTCATCATCTGTCCGAAGTCTGTGCTTTCGAATTGGCAAGAACAGATTGCCCAACATACGCTACCAGGAACTATCTCTTGCTACGCCTATCACGGATCGAACCGAATGCAAGACACCAGCCAACTTGCTAAGTTTGATGTTGTTCTCACCTCCTACAACACGGCTGCTGCAGAACTCGGAGCCGCCAATGGCACAAGAAAAGCGCTCGGCCGACTAAACTGGTTCCGCATCGTGCTCGATGAAGCTCACCAGATTCGCACACAAACAACCAAAGTCTCGAAAGCTTGCTGTGCACTGTATGCTGAACGTCGTTGGGCAGTCACCGGCACACCTGTACAGAACTCTCTCTACGATCTAGGCGCGCTCATTAAGTTTCTTCGCATTCATCCACTGGACCATCCTCAGACGTGGACCCAGTACATCATGTCTCCATTCAAGAACGGAGATACCGATGTTATTCAGCAGCTGCAACTTCTCGTTAGCAGTATCACTCTTCGCCGTGGCAAGAAGACCATCGGCCTGGTCGACCGCTCGGAAGAAATCACCCGCCTTGACTTCAGCGAAGCCGAAAGAACCCTATACAAAGCGTTTGCTACTACCTGTCGCACACATTTCCACAACATCACAGGAGGTGGTAATCAGCTTCGAGGGAAAGCCTATGCTCACGTCCTGAAATCTATTGGACGCTTACGATCGATCTGTGCTCATGGTCGCGAAATGCTCAGCGACGAGGACATGAAGGAGATCGATGACGAGGACTCCAGCAATGCGATCGTGGTAGACATAGGCGACGAACCCGGATACGGTGATGAGAACGATTTCACCACGGACAGCGCAGCTTACAGTCTCTTCAAGGTCATGCAAGACAGCGAGATGGACAGGTGCCAAGATTGCAACCGCAAGCTTGGCCAAGAGCCAGCATCTGACGGCGTGGTGGACTTGACGAATGACAGCGACGCAAGCTACGAAGACGATGCACTTGAGCGTCCAGAACCCGATGCCGAGCTGGGTGAGGAGTCAGATCTAATGGGTCATCTCACGCCTTGTTTCCATCTCATTTGCACCCACTGCACAGAGAAGTACACCAAACTGTGCAAGGAGACCTTGACTGTGGATTGTCACCACACCTGCCCTTACGATGAGTCTTACCAGCACATGGGCATGAAGCCGTTGACCCGACACGGCTACGAGCATCACCTGGACGAGAAGAAGCAGTTGGAGAAACAGCCATCCGCTGCCAAGTGGGATGCCGATAGCTACAGCGGCCCTCACACGAAGGTCAAGGCGCTTCTGCAAGACCTCGAGCAATCTGCCATGGAAACCGCCAATCTGCCAGAAGGAGAGCCACCCATCAGATCCGTTGTCTTCAGTGGCTGGACTTCCTACCTCGACCTCATCGAATTCGCCCTCAAAGCTCGCAACATCGGCTACGCACGTCTCGACGGTTCCATGTCCATCAAGCAGCGCACTCAGGCCATGGACACCTTCAAAACCGATTACCGTGTTGTCGTCATGCTGGTCTCCATCAAAGCTGGTGGCCAAGGACTCAACTTCACTGCTGCGAACAAGTGTTATGTCATGGAGCCTCAGTTCAACCCCGGTGTTGAGGCGCAGGCTGTCGATCGAGTGCATCGTCTTGGTCAGACTCGTCCGGTTTTCATCAAGCACTTCATCATGAAGGAGTCTGTTGAGGAGGGCATTCTGAAGTTGCAGAGAAAGAAGGAAGCTTTGGCGCAGATCAGTATGGACAAGAAGCGTAACAAGCTTGAGGAGAACAAGGCGCGTATGGATGATTTGAAGGAGCTCTTTAAGTAGAGACTAAGAGGAGAGTTGGTTTGAGAACGAGTTGCGGAGACTACTCAAGAGTGGGCTATATAGCTGAGCCGAGATGGAGAGACTTACGAGGAGAGAGTATCAGGCTCAGGCACATGGCTGGACAATGTGCTTTGCCGCTGCTGGTGAGCTGCGTAGATCATGGCTCAACGGTAGCACGATGGCCTCCTCCACGATACCCATAGATTTCCGAGAGCAGGACAGGTCCTGCATTAGCTAGTTGCTTCTATCGCGAGATAGCAGCTGACTATTGGATTGAAATGAAAGCAACATACCTCAATATCTCATCTCCTCCTCAACACGACTATGCATACTGCATATCATAGAGGCACCTCGCTTGGCTACTCGTTAAGCTGACAAGAAACAGAACACTCAGTAGAGAGCTCGATAGAATGCTCAACTGGAGTCAAATACCTTGATACAATACATGTAATCTTCTTTCTTTCTCTTCAATTCAGTTCACGTTTACTCCACAACCACCACCCAGCAGTGGCCTCCTACAAATCATGTTTCATGAACCCCTCACTATCGTCGCCAATGCCCGAAAGTGCTCTTCGGCTCATCAGCCTCACCCTGCCCTTGTTGCTCTCCAACAGCAGAGACCTCAACCTCAGGCGTAGGCTCAGCATCATCCAGATTCAGGAAGTCACCGAAATTCTACAAATCATGCTTCGAGAACCCCTCACCGTCCTCGCCAACCGGCTCAAAACTGCTCTCCGGCACATCGGCCTCATTTTGTCCTTGTTGGTGCCCGACAGCACTAACCTCAGGCGTCGGCTCCGCGTCATCCATATTCAGAAAGTCGTCCATACCCTCCATTCCCTCCATACCATCCATACCAACATCGAAGTTACTTTCGAACTCGTTTGAGGGTTCAGTGGCGTCTCCGTTTCCACCATCTTGGCCGAAGAGAGATGTAGGCTCCGATGGCTGGGCAGACTCACTGACAGCTGCAGACTCAACGGGCTGGGTTGGCTCGCGCTGTTCGTTAGACTGCTGCTGAGGAGGCTCTGCGCTGACTTGAGGTTGCTGTAATCTCAATTGTGCCAACCTGGCTTCTTCTGCGCGCACACGTTTTCGGAACTGGAGTCTATCCAGGAACAGCTTTTGGCGGGAGCGCTCGATTTCGCGACGTTCTGCTTGGAGGAGAGACTCCATTTCGCTGAATTGCAGTAATTTGAGCTCAAGCTTTTGCAGCTGAAGGTTGACGGCGGCTGAGACTTGGTTGGTGAGTTGTCGTTCGGTATGCGAGGCAAGAGCTGCTGATCGAGCAGCAGTCAGACTTAGTGCTGTGGTTGGCAGGTCGTGTGAAGTGGGAGGTTCCCTCGTAGCAAGAGACGTGGTGTCATCAACGTCCATGCTGTCCTCGCCCTTGACATCTCCAGAGCCTTCCGCCGGCTTGTCGTTCTCTGCGCCGCCTGCAGAAGGTGTCTCTGCATCGATGCGCTGCTTCAGTTGTTTGCGCATCTCCTCAACGCTCTTGCCTGCTGCCTTTGCCGTAGTCGCAGGATCAGCGAGGCCAGCCAAGAAGCCCATGACAGACATGACAGGGTTATCGAACTGGCTGAAAGGCAGACGGCCACCTGAGAGGTATGCCAGATCCTGCACTTGGACGCCATTTGATGTTGGTGTTTCTTCAAGGTACTTGTCCTCAATCTCGAGCTGCAGGAACTTTAGTACACACTCTTCTCTTGTCTTTGAGCCCACATGGTCTGCGACCTGCTCCCAGCTATCATCGAACATTTCTAGACCTTCAAGAAGGAGTAGAAGCTCCGAGTCTTTCCATGGCGCTTCCTTGTCACCTATACTTCGATAGCTTTCGTTCTCGAGCTTCGTGTAGTCAGCAGATGTGGTCGAGCTCGGGAATCGTCCCTCCTGGAAGCAGAGGCTGCACAGGTCGTAACGCTGATCCTTATTAGGGTTCGGTGTGGTAGCCACGGCAGGTGGGTTCTTGGAGTTGTGGTATCGCACGCGTGTGCAGTCCTTGCCGCAGGAGTAGCAGAAATACTGCTTGCCATCCTGCTTGAGGCTTTCTTCGATGCTCTTCTCGCCATTGGCCTCGGTGCCCTCAGTCTTAGGAGTAAGGTCCTTGCCCTTCTCGTCGTAGATGTTCCTTCGCACTTCGAGGTTGAGATCGGCTTTGCCTGCCGTTGCTAGCCTGTCAGTGCCTGCGTGAGCTTTGCCGGCAATGACACTGTTTGCAGCAGGCTGGAGAGGCTGTAGTCCACGAGGAGTGTCCGCTGTTATGCGGAAGTGTCCTGTGAATGGTGGGCCAATGTTCGACGGTCGCGTATCTGGATCGATCTGTGACTCTCGTTAGCTCATGACCACAGCGCAGTGTTTTTCCAAGGTATACCTGATAGTTGATGAGTCCCCATTGCTCCAAGAAGGAGTGGACCCGCATGATAGCGCACACATCTCCCGCCAGGTTTCTCCTACACGCCGTCACAGTCAGGTACTCCGACGGGTTAAGCCGGTAAGTATTGACCATGAAGTCGCGGTAGTCCTTGTATACAGCCGGCGTCTTGCTACGATTGCGGTTGTTGAAGAACTCCGGCAGTGCTTTGCGCTCCAAGTTATGGATCTCATGCATGTCGAACCACGCGCTGTAAGAAGGTAGGATAATGGCATGGTTCTGGTCGATCAGGTGTGATCGCGCAGACTGCTCGGCCACGGCCTTTGTCTGTGTAGGTGCAGGAGTCGCTCCAGCAGCAGGAGTCGCGTCTTTGGTGTCTCCCATCTCCTCGTCTCCATCGCCCTCTTCAGCATTCTCAGCTGGAGGCGCATCCGGCGCGTCGAGTGGATTATCTGATACCGGCGCTACTGCATCGCCCGAAGCAGGTTTGTCGGATGCTGGTTGTTCTGCCTTCGTGTCCTCTGTGTCCTCAACCATTGACGTGTCCTGGTCCTGTTCTTGACTCTGCGCGTTCTGCTTGGCGCCAGACTCGATAGCCTCGTTCTCGGCGTGGATCAGCTCATCTGAGGCCTCTCCAGGCGCATTGGAGTCTTCGTTTGCGAATTCGAAATCCATTTTAGCTGTTGTGTTGAGCCTGCTGCGAAAAGTCCAGCTCTTTTGAGGTCAACCAGCCACTTCAACGGATCACGTCCTGAATCTCCCCAGGTAGTTGTATCCTGGTCGCCTAATTTCGGATATCGCAATTCTGTGCAGTAAAGAGTGTGAGAGGCAGCGTGGGGAGAGTTGCTCGATGTTTTGTGGGCGCGATCGATGTGCTAGAGCGTGGAGAGGGAGAACGCGATGCTGGCGTGGAAGAAGCCGTCGCGACGGCAGTCCGCAGCTACAGACAGCTTGAAACTCGAATGTGGTCTGAGCATACTTACCAAAGCAAATGCCTCCCCAGCTGATCTACGATATGGGACTACTCTCGTGATGGTGTGCAAACTTGAAGTGTTCACGTCGGGTATATGTATGCTATGTGCGGCCGTGATGTTCTGCACATTCCTAGTCCTACTGCCCACAGGCCGTCCAGCCCGGTACGAGATTCATCCGTCCTCGTCCTATTCAATACAGAATGAGTCTTTGTGAAACTGTCTTCCTGAGCTGGATATCATTCATCTCAGGACGTCGAGAACCGCCATCGATCCGTGACACTCCTCGTCGACGCTGTCTTCTCATCCTCCGTGTTCGATCGATTCAGCTTCAGCTCTCTCAACCCTCCCGATGGCTGCGAATTCCTAATCGCATAAGACGCGGCGGCCACAGCACCCGGGCTAGGAGTAGCAGGAGTAGTCTCAACTTGCTGATCACTCACACTCCGCTGTCCATACCACCCACTCTTCCTCTTCTCAGCAGCCCACGACCCCCACGAGCTCAGATATGCTCCAGCTCTCTGACCAGCAGCGGCTACACTTGCTTGCGCCGCCCGCTGTCTACTCTGCTGAGCAGCATCATTCTCAGCATTCTGTGCATTCGCCGCTGCAGCGACTCTCGCTTCTTCGGATCGTTTCCGCTGTGCTTCTCTCATGACTTGGAAGTCTGCTGACAACTTATTGAAGGCAGAGGTTACCTGCGTTCTGCCATCTGCCAAGCGCTTACCAACAACTTCTTTCGTTTGGCTAAATCGCTCATCGAGATGTAGTTCTGATATCTGCACGGCCAGTCGGCGTTGAACGTCTTCTATCGTCAAGCCACCTGCCATCGGATGACGAGGCTCTACGATGTCGAAGAGCTGGCTGTCTGTTGTTCGGTTCCATAATTTGTAGTTTTCTGATTGTTGCCAGACTTCCACGAATGGTAGGGAGAACTCTGATGCTGGATCGCCCTCTATGTCCGCAACGAGCAGTTTCGGGTCAGAATCCTTGTGTGTTACCAGGTATTGATGGTACTTTGTGGCAGACAGGAGTGCTATCAGGTACTCTTCGAACTGAAGTCTGATGAACTCTTCACTGCCTGCATATCCGTGAGTGGTCGGCCGACCGGGATCAAACGCATCCCACGTATCATTTACTGATTGTGTGAGGAAGTCGATCCACCTCCTATCCGCTGCAGTCAATGCCAAAGCATTCTTCAACGCTGGGTTGAGCACCTGCGCAGTGTCTTCGTCCAGGTTCACCAGCAGATCGCAGTACTTATCCTTCTGTTGTAAAAGCAGACTGTTAGTGCTGCCCACAACATAGCTTTGTGTATTCGCGTCCGTAACCATATCCAGCTGTTGCAGAGGAGTGTAGGGTCCGAACATCGATCCTTTCCCGAACAACTGCAATGGCAATCCGATGTAAGCCAACAAGGATGCTCGATCGCTTGTACGGACAGAGTCCGGTTTCTGCAAAGTCTCCGCATAGCGATCCATAGCTGGGTCTGCACAATCGCGCAATTGTCGAACCAGGCCTGGTATTAGTGAGATCAGCGAGAACTGCACCTGGCAGACCCGTTCGCACTGAGAGCCGAAGAACAGGATCTGCAATGCATCGTTAGTTTCCGCGTACTGCGCTCGGAGCTTTTCCATTAACGTACCTTCTGCTGCAACAGCAAGCACTTCAGCATAACCAAAGTCTGCCACTTAAACGTATGCAGAAGCTCTCTCAGGCTCAACCCAAAGTATTGATCCCTCTCGTCCTCATTCCTCGCTCCATCTTCAACCAAGCTCTCTTGGAAGCGCTGCTCACCCAGTCAGCACATATCCCATATAGCAGGCCTTCTGTAACCACTAACCCACCTGTAATATCTCCAAATCCCTGAAATCTTTCTGTCCAAACCACGCCCTCGTCACAGCACTCAGTTTTTCTCTCAGAGCACTGAAACCTTCAGGTCGATCTGTAATGACCACAACAGCCTTCTGCACAGCACTTCTTGTCACTTCCTCGCTCTTCCACGTAAGAGTGCTGGAGTCGATTTGATGCATACATGATATGCCGAATACTGAACTTGGGAGAATATCTTTTCCTTCCGGACTCGTGCTGCCCTTATGCACTAGACTGAAATATGAGAACTCCTCCTCGTTCTGGTGTGCTCCGTCTGGTAAGGCCATATAAGGTATTAGGCCCCAGTCGTTCGTTGTAGTAGGATCTGTGCCATCTTCGACGCCGATCCAATGTTCGATCTCAGGACCTCGGTGGTGGTTGAAGTCTACCACGCAGACTAGAGGTTTGAAGTTACGTTCATCTCGAGGCCGAGGAGTGTTGCTTCTGGAGATCTGAGGTGGTGTCGGTATGGGTGATGTTGTAGCCATGGTCGCTAGCCTCTGCTGCAGGAGCAGCTACGTTGGACCACGGTCTTCAATCGCTGGCCGAAGCATAGGAGTACGAGTAAGACTGTTTAGAAAAGTTGTATCGTATACTGTGTTAGAAGTCCAGTTCGTGATGCCCTGCCTAATAGCTGTAGATCGACGGCATTTTGGGGCGGCGTAATCTCGTGGCTCGGCGATCCGTTACTCATTCATACTTCGATGCTCTCGTGGTACTCTCTGGGTAAGTTGCGGAGCAATGGGTTGCTGTTATGCACGTCCAGCGCATACACTTCCAGGATATGCCTCTTTCGTCGACGTGCAGCTAGGGTCTCGGAGCTTGACGAGAGATGCAAGCGGTGTGGAAACAATGCCAAGTATTGTATCAGACGTCGATGATAGAAGGAAATGAGTCGTAGAAGATGAGGCAAATTCATGTCTAGAAGTGCTACAAAAAGATGGGCATCGTAGGAGATGCTCGGCTTCACACAGCCTGCCTACGTGGGCATCGGATATGCGAACCATTGTTCGAACCTGTTCGTCTGGTACGCCTCATTCTCCGTTGCATATCATACATTCATATCCTATGCTTATGCGCTCTTGAGCTTCTCAGTGAGCTCTGGCACCTTCTCAAACAAATCGCCCACCAGTCCCACGTCTGCCACCTGGAAGATAGGTGCATCAGGATCCTTGTTGATCGCCGCAATAACTTTCGAGTCCTTCATACCAGCCAAATGTTGAATAGCTCCAGAAATTCCAGCACACAGATACAGCTGCGGCGCAACGTTCTTTCCCGTCTGACCAACTTGCAGACTGTTGTCTGCAAACCCAGAGTCCACCGCAGCTCGACTCGCTCCAACAGCAGCACCAAGCGCATCTGCGAGTGGTGGCATGAGCTTGTCGAACTCCTCTTTACTCTTCAACCCTCGCCCACCACTAACCACCTTCTCTGCCGTAGCAAGATCAGGTCGATCACTCTTTGCCAAATCCTCAGACACCCATTCCGTAGGACATTCAGCCTTGGGATCTGTGCCCTCCTCCACAGCAGCACTTCCTCCCTCCGCGGCACCAGAAGGGAAAGCCGTCCCTCTCACAGTCACAATCTTGATCTTGTCTTCACTCTGCACCGTCAGAATCGCGTTCCCAGCATATATCGGCCTGACGAACGTATCCTCGCCTTCGATATCTGTAATGTCGCTGATCTGCTGCACATCAAGCAGCGCAGCCACACGAGGCATAAGATTCTTGCCAAAAGCCGAATGTCCAGCCACAACGTGTGTATATCCTCCTTTCTTGATGTTCTCTACGAGCAGAGGTGCAAAGTTCTCGGGTAGACCTTTGTCGTAGGCTCCATTATCCACATAGATGACTTTCTCTAGTCCTTCGACTTTGGATGCTTCATCCGCCACTTGTTTGATGTTTGAGCCTGCTACAAAGCCGTGTATGCTGCCTCCAAGTTTCTGTGCAGCGGAAATCGAGGCGAGGGAGGACATGTTTAGTTTGCCTTCTCGTTGTTCCAGGATTGCCAGAGTCGATGCGAGGCGGCGGAGGGCTTCTCGAGACATTGGCCGGATGGCTGGAGTCGCGCGTTGTTGGCGGAGACATGTTGCTGCTTGCCGTAGCACGCCATTTCGTAGAGGAGCGACCATGTTGAGATGTGTGTAGTGGTGTCGTAGAAGTGGAAGAGGCGTCATGGTGGAAGACCAGACGATCTTAAGCCGCGCTTTCAAAGCCGAGGTCGGGGAGAGAAGTTACATCCATTGGCATATGAATATTCTATTAGCTGGAAAGACACTATTACAACGCTTCTCATGTTCTTCATTCAGGTTCAGGTATTTCGTAGAGACTATTCAATAGGCTGGCAGCACTCTTCCTGCGTTCTGTATCTGCAATTCCTTCATAGGGTGAGACTTTATGTCCCACTCGCGTCTGAGATGATCCCACATCCAAATCAATCCTGCTACTGAGCGCCGATTGCTAGCATGAGCCTGACGCATTTTACATGAGCCAGCATGCCACTGAGAAAGGCCACAAGTGTGCCACCGGAAAGAGATATCTCATTTAGACTCTGGGACGCCTGTGCACCGCCCTATGCCTGTATCGTGGATGTCGTGAGTTTGTTCTACGCAGCTCCGTTTTCAGTGAGACCGCCTGCAGCCGTCGGGTCGTTGCCTTGGTCGACGTTGTGGTAGTCAAGGATTTCCGAGTACATCATAATCTTCCATGTGTCCACGGGAAGGTCGGCGTCGTTGAACGACCAATCGAACTTCTCTTCTGCCTCTGGCTCATCTGTAGGATCGTGGTATGGAGCAAGGTATGGATCTGCTAGTGCTTCGCCGGCCTTGACACGTTTCCTTGGGTCGAACACAAGCATACGCTCGAGGAGTTCAATGGCTAGGAACGTTAGCTGAATTCTTTGACTGCGCTCTGTCAGATCAACTCACCTTGCGGGTCGGCATTCTTGAACTTGTTCTTTAGTGGCTGGCGTTCGCGCTTTGGCAAGGACTGCACGAATCTCAAGGTGTTCTCACTGCAGATGGTGGAAATAACATCATCCGGTGGTGTACCAAGAAGCTCAGTGATGATGGAGAACTGATTGACGTGATCCTTGCCTGGGAACAATGGCTTGCCCTCCAGCATTTCTGCGAAGATGCAACCAGCACTCCAGATATCCACCTCCACATCGTACTTTTGCCACGTGAGCATGATCTCGGGCGCTCTGTAGTATCGGGTGGAGACGTAGCCAGTCATTTGAGGATCCTGGATACGGGCGAGACCGAAGTCGCAGATTTTCAAGTCACAGTTCTCGTTTACGAGGATGTTCGAGGGCTTCAAGTCACGGTGGACGACTCCCGCGGAGTGCACATATTTGAGACCACGCTGATATTGTCAGATTTGCTGTTGGTACGAGATGGAGAATGCTCACCAGTATTTGGTACAAAAAGTACTGGATGAATTGCTTCTCGAGAGGTCGT
Organism: Sphaerulina vaccinii; assembly: GCA_022570795.1. Lineage (NCBI taxonomy): Eukaryota > Fungi > Ascomycota > Dothideomycetes > Mycosphaerellales > Mycosphaerellaceae > Sphaerulina > Sphaerulina vaccinii. Next base: position 781,086 of record JAKUDP010000001.1, read on the forward strand.
GATGTGAGGAGCCGATGCAGATCCGTTCCAAGGAGTTCGGTCACAAAATAGCTGTGAGAAGAGAATAAGCAAAGATTATAGTCAAGGCAGACTCACCGACGTACATATCCTCCAGAGGTGAGATGAAGATATCGCTCAGAGAGATGACCTGCACTCATATTAGCGCTTGGCCTTGCCATGGATGCGGGAATGTGCGGCATACGTTCTCATGCTTCAAATGCTTGAGCAACTTCAACTCTCGGTATGTTCGCTTCGACAAGACTGGCGTGCTGAAAGGCTTCATTATCTTCTTCACAGCCACGGCTTGTCCTGTGAGCTGATCCTTGGCCGAGCTACAAGGCTCGTTAGTCCACGGCCTCAGTATCTTCACTCTCGTCTCTGCCCAAGTACGCACCATACGAGCCCAAAAGCTCCCATGCCCACTGGCTGCAGATCGGTATATCTGCGCTGGTCAGTCCTTATTCCCTCGTCTTTCCAGATTGCCGCGGCGCTGCCTCCGCTCCTCTCTTGCCACGAACCTGCTGGTGATCTCGAACGTCGTGCCGAAGATCTGGGCACGTACGAATTCCGCCATGGTGAAGGATGTGTCGGCGCGCTCGATGTGTCGGTGTGGGAGATAGTGTTTTCGAGGGTTGGGAGATTCTTAGGGAAACCGCAGGTGAAGAAGATGTTTGGAGGGGTTGCGCGATCGAAGTTTGTTTAGTACGGTTATCGGGCGCTTCTTCCACGTGAGTTGTGCAACTTCCACGACTCCACTGCTTTCCTCGTCGTCGTCGTTTCGCGCCTGAAGGGAGTCGACTTCCAGTGTGGTCGTTCGTGTGGCGGTGTATGTTGCACAAGATGGATGCAAATCGTTGGCCTGTTGCGGAGATCGACGAAACAGCTTCGTTCTGGTCCGACCCGTTGACTCTATCAAACGCAGCTACGAGACACCTCAAGAGAACAATTGTGACAAGAAGCAGTCGGCTACAGTATCAAGCCACGACTGAGGGGCTACTTCTTGAGGAGAAAATACCTACTACAGACTTGTTCAGCTTCTCTTCAGGTTGTTTTCGTCCGTCGTCATCGAAACAGGGCCATTGCAAGAGCCAGAGTGAGACCGAGCGACGGGCTGCACTCCGGCTCTGCTTCTTCACCTGCTGCAACCAGTAGAAGGCCTTGGTTCGTGCTATCTCAGTCTTCTCAGACACTCGCGCAGGAACCGACCTTGATGCTTCTGATGTCATGCAGGACTACTCCAACTGCAAGTCTAGGACACCCGACGCTTCACCTTCTTTTGGCAGAATGGAGGATAGCAGAAGAACTAGGTTATACCTACGCTGCAATGGTTCCTTCGTTCCAGATCATCGATCAGGCCTTATGAAGCATGCACTTTAGCATTAGCATGGAGGGTATGTCTGCGCGAGTCTACTAGGCCTTGCAGATGGCTTACAGGCGAGCAGAGACTGCTACTAAGTATTCTTCGAGAATGAAATGTCTCGCACCAGTGCTATTATACATGACCGGAGAGATTTGCATACACCAAAGCAAGACCTAGGACGATTTCCCTAGCAGGCCATTCGGGCTTGATGGTGCATCTGCTCCCTTTCATGTATCGTCACTGGCATTTCAGATCTTTGGAATCCTGTCATACTCGCAGTGACTTCTTCTATACAGCTTGCAGTGTTGGAACTCCGAGGACCAATACGGAGGACAGTAAGTTCTACAACTCGGCACATCTTACACGTTGTGCGGCGTAAAGACCGCTCGCCTAATTGGTACCTGGTACGCGTATACCACGTGCAGGCCAAGATGCCAGGTCGGAGAAGTCAAAATGAGTCCGAATGTAAAGCCGTTGCCATCAACCTACCACCGCATAGGGACATACCTCACGAGTAACACGATGTGGACATGCTCGACCGGAATAATCGAGCCAGTTTATATGTCTCCAGATTATAGTAACCAAAAGGCACTCTCGCGTGACCCTTGCGTGGCAGGAAACAGTTCGCATGAACCACCGATGGGAGTCGGGATCCAGAGTTGTCGAGTGGTCGCTCCCGAGTCCTCGGCGTGGTCGGGACAAGACAAGTCGACAGAACAACAGGATCACATGAGACGGTTAGGCGGGCGGCATATGGGAGACATGATACATGCGAAGGCAGCCTGTTTCATGCAACGCACTCCAGGATCTTGCTCGGTATTTTCTCGATCAGGTACTGCAGTGAGCTGTAAATTACAGGAGAGGAAACAGCACCACGATATGGAGTTATTTGAAGTGTAGTCGTTCGGAGTGGATATGACTTGCATCTCGCTAGCCGATGGCACAACGTGAGGTTTGGAGAGGGGCATTGATTGACTAAGCCCCAGAAGTAGAACTAGCAATGTGGTTCGCCGTCGTCATATTTCTCATGAGGCAAAGCAGATGTTGTTCTCCGCCAATGTCGCTATTGTGATTGAGTTGCCGAGCGACAGGCATCGCATAGACGAGTTCGCACCTCGCCGTCCCCAGCACCATCGAAGCAGAATCCTTTGCTGGCGGCACAGTACAACACCGCAGAAACGAGAGTCCAACAACAGCAGCAACAGCGAGCCCATAGAACTAGCTCCAGTGTCAGATCGTTAGTGCTGCGGACGTTTGTGGACCACGTCCGTGCTTCTGAACTGCATACCATCATCATCCTTCTTGAGCCGTCTACATACAGCGAGCGGCTCTTCCGCTCACCCACGACGGTCCTTGCACAATCTATTGGAGCTGCCACCACCGATTCCTGTCGCACCAGTTTCTACTCGCGCTCCGTCCACAACCAGCGCCTGCACTACCGCTCGCTGCTGGAGAAATCAGCGACCCGTCCACAGTCTACCGCTTGGCAGCCAGAGCCAGCATTCGCAGCCCGACAACAAAGGAACAAAGCCACGAGCTGCGAGCCGTGCGTGCGCCTTCACTGGCACATTCCAAGCGAGCTCCCGTCTGCAAGCAGTCCGCAACCGCCACCGCAGACATCGTACAGCACCACCACCGACCACGATTCACGCCAATACCAGTATACCGGCGCGGGCGAGGCCGGCCATAGCAAAGCGGTTTGGCGTTCAATTGGCATTTGCCAGAGCTCATTGGAGCTGTTGGGCCATCCCGACACACCTTGCTTAGCTATGGGTGCTTGTATGTCCTCTGATGTACAAGATGGCGACCAGAAGAAGCGCAGTCAGATGATCGACCGCACACTCGAGGAGGACTCGAAGAAGCTACGGCGGGAATGCAAGATCTTGCTGCTAGGTATGGCTATGGTACGGGAAAAGTAAGTTATAGCTGAGCTAACAATGAGCGTAGGGTCCGGTGAGAGCGGGAAGAGCACGATAGTCAAGCAGATGAAGATTATACACCAGAATGGTTATAGTGTGGACGAGCTGGCATTGTACCGGCATACCATATACAAGAATCTGGTGGACTGCGCGAAAGCACTTGTTGGCGCAATGAGGCAGTTTGAGATCGAGATTGAAGACTCAGCGAACCGAGAGCTCGTAGACTATATCATGGAGTATACTGTTGATCCAGACCCACAACAAGCGCTGGATCTGCGGATAGGGGAGGCTATCGCGAGCATATGGAAGGACCCATGCATACCGAAGGTCTTTGACCACCAAAATGAGTTCTACCTCATGGACTCGGCACCATAGTACGTGCTCTGGCTCTAGCTTATGGGATGACACTACTGACCTTCTAAACAGCTTCTTTGACGAAGTGGCGAGGATATCAGCTGCAGACTATATACCCACCGAGGCCGATGTGCTACGAGCTCGAACGAAAACGACCGGTATCTACGAAACAAGATTCCAGATGGGTCAACTGAGCATACACATGTTCGATGTTGGTGGCCAACGGAGTGAACGCAAAAAGTGGATCCACTGCTTTGAGAACGTCACATCGATAATATTCTGTGTCGCGCTGAGCGAGTACGATCAGGTGCTGCTGGAAGAAAGCAGTCAAAACCGCATGATGGAGTCGCTGGTCCTGTTTGACTCAGTGGTGAACTCAAGATGGTTCATGCGGACATCCATTATCTTGTTCCTGAACAAGGTGGATTTGTTCCGAGCAAAGTTGGCCAAATCGCCACTTGGGAACTACTTTCCCGATTACTCAGGCGGCAACGATGTCAACCGTGCGGCCAAGTATCTCCTTTGGAGATTCAATCAGGTCAATAGGGCGCACCTAAACCTTTACCCTCAGTAAGTCTATTTGGAATAAAGAGAGGAGTCTTCTTGTACTAATCTGTCTCAGCCTTACGCAAGCGACCGATACATCGAACATTCGACTAGTCTTCGCCGCAGTCAAGGAAACGATACTCCAGAATGCACTGAAAGATTCGGGCATCTTATGATAGCATATCATCATATCAGGATACTTCTTCCATTTGATACGCCATTTACAATCCGACTGAATTTGGCATCACGAAGCAGACCATTATTGTTATACGAACATTCTTCTTTCTCCGATGCTACCAACACTTCAGGATACTACAGCGGGCGTTCTTGGGAGTCAGGCCAGCGCAGCTCGAATGCGGCAGAGTGATGCTTACCACGGGAGGCTTTTTGTATTGGTGCTGGGCATATTTCTGGCATAGCTCACGCTTTGGCTGATGGAATGGGATGGGCTTCGAGCCTATCTTGCTGTGTTTTATTGGCGGAGATGGAAAAAGCTGGTCTTTGGTGGCGTGGAACGTATCCACGCGCTCAGTACCTCGAACTGGTAGGGACACTGCCTTGACTTCTAGTGGCATATTGGCACGTTCTTCTCTTTGGCGATCTTTGGCGACCTTCGGGAGCACGGGATGTCATGTACCTTCTACGACGACTTCTCACGACATTGAATTGATGGCTGGAAGGTACTGACTGGCACATTGACGGGACGTCCTGTGTATGAAGGAGGAATACGTCGGGCGAGCTGGTACTTTCTGCTGCTTCGTTGCGCATCAGCGAGCATACTTGTAGGCCTGCGAGGTTTGGATGAAATAGCATACGAACAGTATAAGCTCAGATAATAGTCCTTCACGATGTACCTGATCGTCCACCTGCATACCTTCTTGTTCTCCTGCATCCTGACCAGTTCTCGGGCTACCCATAATTCGCTGCAAGTGCACACTCGTTGACTGCACAGGGATGTGAGAGCCAAGAAAAGGTACTCTGACTTGAACCTTCGAACACTCTTCACATTACCCACCTTCCTCACACCATTCACCTTCGTAAGCTGTATGGCATTGCCTCGACATACAATACGTTCTGCTGCTTCGAGCACGTGCTTATCGTCATCACATCTCGTGGTAAATATGCAGGAGGTTCACAATCCCTGCACTTCATCCACTTCTCGCCTTTGTCTGCCACATGTAAAACGCATCGCAAAAAGTGCATCTCGCGAATCGAGACTGCTCAACAAACCGACTGATCTTCAGGAGAACGAACACGTGTGCATTGTCGGTACCACACAATCTCCAAGAACCTGGCGAACACCTGCAGCACCCTCTCGATCGCACGTCAAACGTCGCTTCCCGCGAAGCTGCGTCAGGGTAACACGAAGCTAAGGCAGAGGACCACGCCATTGTAACGGATCCAAGAGTCGCGAGGACAGGTGGAACAGCTCCGGCAGACCGCTGAGAGGACATATTCAAGATTTTTCACGAGCAAGGCAAGTTGTAACTACTTTCAATTCATTTACTCTTCTAGAATCAGCTTCTGAGGAGTCTGGGGCGGCTTCAACAAGCCTGGACACCTTTTATGCCTGCCTCGACTCTTCAAGGCGCGTAGGATGTTCGACTTCAACATGAACATCGCGCGAGACACTAATGATGGAGTACCTTCTATCTCAAAGCCTTGGCCAGTGAAGGACATCGTCTATGTTGCCATTGTGGGAGGCGTCTTTCTGGCAGCTTTGGTCGAATGGTTCCTCTGGCTGACGGCTTTCCTCTATTGTCTGGTCAAAGTCTTCATCAAGGCTGATGGCAAGACGAAGTGGTCAATCAGGATCTTGTCTCTCGTGCTTATGGTGTTCTTCGCCTGCATGCGGCTCGTCTTCCTCCCGATTATGGTCGTCACTCTTCCTCTACCATCACAAGTTGTTCAGTACTTCCCGAAGGACATGGTCAGCATACTGCAATGGTTCGCCTTCTGGAGTTTTGCTGGGCTCCTGACAGTGCCATGGCTATTCTGTGTCTACCAATTGGTAACGCACAACATTGGCAGAGAGAAGAGGATCAAGACTGTGCTGGACGAACACTCGGCTCCGAAAGTGGTCATAGTTATGCCATGCTATAACGAAAAGCCAGAGACCCTGCTGCGCACTGTGGACTCGATCGTGGACTGCGAATATCCTCCATCATGCATGCACATCTTCTTATCTTTCGATGGAGACAAAGAGAACGAGCTGTTTCTCAAGACCATCGACTGCCTTGGCGTCCCGATCACTTTGGAACACTACCCGAAGAGCATAGACGTCAAGTATCGGAAATGTAGAATCACTGTGTCAAGATTTCCTCATGGCGGAAAGCGAAGCTGCCAAAAGCGAACGTACAGATTGATCGACAAGGTGTATGAGAACTATCTGCGAAGGAACGACAATTTGTTCATGCTCTTTATCGACAGTGACTGCATTCTCGACAAGTACTGCATACAGAACTTCATGTATGAGATGAACCTCAAGCCTGGCAGCAAGCACAATATGCTAGCAATGACTGGTGTCATCACTTCGACAACCAAGAAGAACTCCTTGATCACTGTTCTGCAGGACATGGAGTACATTCACGGCCAACTCTTCGAGAGATCCGTGGAAAGCGGCTGTGGTGCGGTGACCTGCTTACCAGGAGCACTCACTATTCTGCGATTCTCGGCATTCCGGCAAATGGCGAAGTACTACTTTGCAGAAAAGGCAGAACAATGTGACGACATGTTCGACTATGGCAAGATGCATCTGGGAGAAGACAGGTGGCTCACGCATCTGTTCATGATCGGTGCTACCGAACGATACCAAATTCAGATGAATACGAGTGCATTTTGCAAGACAGAAGCGGTGGAGACCTACAGAGGTCTATTGAAGCAGCGGCGAAGATGGTTCCTAGGCTTCATCACGAATGAAGCATGCATGCTTACAGACATTCGCCTCTGGAAGCGCTACCCCTTACTGCTTCTGATCCGACTGGCGCAAAACACAATCCGGACGACAGCACTGCTCTTCTTCATCATGGTCATCTCCATTATCAGCACTTCCCAGAAGATAGCAAACCTGCCGGTCGGCTTCATAGCCGTCTCCTTGGGCCTCAACTGGGTACTCATGCTATACTTTGGCGCAAAGCTCGGACGATACAAGATCATGCTGTACCCACTCATGTTTGTGGTCAATCCGTTCTTCAATTGGCTATACATGTTGTATGGAATATGTACAGCATATGAGAGGACCTGGGGAGGACCACGAGCAGATGCTCTACAGGCTGATGAGAACACAACGCCAGCTCAAGTAGTGGCCAATGCAATCGCCAGTGGTGATGAACTCAACATAAAGCCCGAGACGTTTCGAACCAAAGCAGAAAGTCGAGTACCACTGATGCCATCAGAGTCTCTAGACGGACGCTTCGCACCTGCTGAACAAATGCCAGGAGGCTTCTATCGACAAGTCAACAACTCAGCCGCATTGCGGTCTGACATGACGCCACGACAAGAAGAAGGTGCAAGCCACAGGGATAATTCACAGGACTCTTTCTCGTCTGAGTTCAGTTCTCGCGACTCACGAAACTCGCTGCCAATGCCAAGACGTGTCGAAAGCATTGTCGGGCCTGAAATCACGGCGGCCTACCATGCTCGACAAGCAACGCAAAGACCTGCAGGCGGAGCTTTCTTCGAAACAGGACTGTTTGATGATGAAGCAGAACTTCGGCGCGAACTGGAGAAGCGGTCTAAGAGCCTCGACCGACCCGCTCGATATCACAGTCGCCCAGCGTCTGTAGAGAGTAACAGATCCGATATGTCGGAGGAGTCTGTGGAGATGCACTTTGCACCACAACAACACATACCGGTCCAGCCTCCAGTACCCAGCTCGGCGCCAATTTCTAGACAGCCGGCTGTGAGAGTACCTACAACGCGTCCTCGAGATCCATCGCCAGCTCGTAGCAGATCTCCAACTAGGTTGGCAGTGCCTGCTCCTGCCGCGACACGGCTCGGCGCAAGTCCTTTGACACGCAAGAGTTACACCAGACTAGCGACTGACGACGCAGCTTCCACAGCTGGCTCTTCTACAGAGGTCGAAGTGAGAGTGCCTACGCGATCATCAATAGATGAGGAAATGCCCAGGGGGCGACGAAGAAGGACGAGTATTGGGTTTGATGGCCGGAGAAGATTGAGCAAACAGCCTAGGGGGAGTCGGTCGTCGAGTAGAGCTTGAGTACTGATGAAAAGTGGTGATTACGAATGAAAAGCGTTCTTTGTAGATACTGTGATGCATACCGATCATATGCTGCCTCCTATTTCGCCTCCCTTCCTCAGTACGACTGGGGTGAGCTTAGGTCGTCGAGCGAAGCCGCCCGAGCGAGCAAGTATCTCCGAAAGCGAACTTCGAGTCTTGCGACCGCCAACTGTATGCGGTGTTCAGTACGATCATGAGCTGAACAGGCCCATCCCTCCTAAGTGAGCCGCCTCAGCAAGCTCGAGGTCCTCCCACCCTTCTACCATCCATAGTGTAGGTCGTGACGCCGTGCGCCAACACGAGCGTCCTTGCGATCTTGCGCGATGCGAAGTGCTCAGGCGACCAGGGAGCATCGGTACCGACACACTCCGTGTACAGTCCGTTCATCGATCGTGAAGGCGAGTGATGGTGACAGCCTGAGAGTCTCATACTGCATGCTCCGGTATGCTAGCACAGCACAAGTTGCTCGCGAAGAGCCTTCTGAGAGGGAGCCAGGTAGCAAGTCCTCATGCATCTTCTTGCAATGTCCATATCGATCTGCCCTTCATCCTTCACTCATCATCCTCTTCACCTTGTCCAACAAAGGCTGACTCTCCCTTCCCAACTTCCTCTGACCATTCTTTCCTCCAGTCCTCGCCTTCGCCATCTGTTTTCTGAACTTCTCTCTTTCCGCAATCTTGATCTCTCTCTGCCTCTGTCCTTCTTCGCGCTCCAGTCGTCGCTGTTCAGCTTCAGCTTTGCGCTGCTGTGCCTGCTCGTACTCCTTCCTGAAGGGCGCTTCCTTGGGTCTTCGTTCTCGAGGTTTGCGCTCTCGTCGCTGCGATGACTGGAATTCATGATACTGTTCATCCTGGTCCAAGAGAGTTTGGCGTTCAGGCTGGGGCGCTACCGTTGTTGGCTCGTCCTTTTCCTGTTCTTGTTCTTGTTCCTGCTGCTCGAGTTCTGCTGCCATGGAGGCGGGAATGGGGATGCTTTCTTCCTGCTTCTCGGGCACTTTGCCTTGCTTCTTTAGCTTTTCATAGTCTTTCCATATCTTCGCCTTGCCAATCAGGTCGGCCTTGATCTTTTGGACTGCTCTTCGTTAGCAACCTGCGCATACTGAGTGCTGTACCTTGAAGCCTACCTTTGCGTCTATGGGTCCCGTCTGGCAGATTTGCTGGACCGACCTGGAAGCCTTTCTTGACGCGCTTCTTTTCGCCACCGTCGTCGCCATCGCGCTTTCTCTTTTCTGCAGACATTCCGTATTGTGCAGTTGTTGATGCGAGGTTGCTCAGTAGAAAATGTCCTAGTCGAGGCTAGATTGTCTCCACAGCGGGATCTACCCGACGATAACGACGATAACGCACATCACGAGGACGAGGTTCGGGAAAGCACGTCAATGCTTTGGTGCAGATGACTCGTCCTTTGAAGAGGAGAAAGCGGAGGAGGAGATAGCGAGAAAGAGATAATACCTCACCTCACCTCATCTTCCTATTTCCTAGTATGTGAGAGATACCATCACAGTCTCGACCGTCCCTCTCCCGTCATCCAACGAGACCATCGGGGTGGTGCACACCTGAAACAGAAACAGGTATTACTCTTATTCACCGCAGACGTCTTCCTTGTTCGTCCCACTTCCTCAGGAGAGTCGTCAGTGCTGTGACAACAAACAGAAGAAGAGCCACAAGAAGCGTGTGATCAAACATCTGAGAAGTGGTATAGCACTGCATCTACCTCCGAGGGTGACTACAGAGAGCTCGGGGCCAGATTCGTGGCTCCGAGCAAGTGATGGCCGTGAATAACGACTGTCCTGCATGTCAGCCAACATACGGGCAGTCGTCAAGCACGGGGAACAATGAGCAGGATGGGAATGTGTCGAGATTGAGGGCGGTAAGCCCAGAGAATGGTAGATCAAGTCCGACTATCTACAATCCATACTACACTGGACGACCACGAACGCCTGCCAATGGAGCCAAGTCGAGTGCGATAGATCGGCAGGAACTCATAAGGAGAATAAAGAGCGGCTCGAGGCCTGCATCTCCTGAGCTGGAGAGACCTCATTCGAACGAGTATAGCCGTCTCGTGAAGATCAAGAGTAGGGAATCAAGACCAGTCTCACCTGAGATTGACAGGCCAGCATCGAATGAAGGGCAGCGGAAGCGAAGATCACCTGTATCTTCTCAAATACTGCCAGAAGTTCAAGATGCCAGACCACAGTCACCGGAAGTACAGCAGGACAATCAGGCAATGGGCCTCCAGATCGAAAGACCAAGATCAGCGCTACATCGTGGCGACTTTCGAGAGCAGACAACTTCTTCCTTCGAGCAGTTTGGCAATCGTACTCCGATCAGGGAAGAGCAGCAGACTGTGCTCTCGACTCCACCGGTCGTACCATGGCATCCAGCCTTTCCAGCAGCATTTAGACAGCACCACGAAGACACAGGCGTTACACGTACCGAAAAGTCCATACCAGTACCACGTCCTGAACGACCTCGTGCAGTATCGAATGCTTCAGGTTCACTTGCCGGAAGCTTCGTCTATAAGCCTCCTACCAGCCCGCTCGTGCAGTCTTCACGACCTGATACGCCAGAACCGCCATTGCGTGACCATTCTCGAAGCCCAGACAAAAGCCGTCGACATACGTTTTCGCCGCGATCGTTTCAGCGTTTTCAATCGTCTCTTGATTACCCAACGACAGCACGTATTGCGCCACCACTGCGCTCAGAGAAGACCTTTCCCTACCAGGCACATCAGCCTAGACGTTCTGTGAACCCAGACTCTCCATATGTCAGCCTTCCTCAGTCACCATTCGCAGGGCCAAGACGGCCTTCCATCACAGACTCGCCGCTCCACCATGCTCCGCTTGTCGGATCCTACGAAGAGTCCATTCTTCGAGGTCGAATGTCTACCACGCCATCGAAGCCACTCAACTTCATGGCGCAGATTGGTGTTCTTGGAAGAGGCGATTGCAAGGCGAATCTGAAATGCCCACCACACGTACATGTCCCATTTCCTGCCGTGTTTTACAGCTATGGCGGTGCAACCAAGACACCAGCACTTGACCAGCCCAGTCCGTATGTGGGATTGGTAGACCTTGAGAACAGCCTACCAAACCCCGAGCAGGCGCGCGACAGACGACGCGAAAGAGTGCAGGCAACCACACACAGCAACACAGGAAGTCGTGCTAGTTCTCCGACCGGGTCAGGATCGGATGCAACAAAACGACGTAAACGCACGAAACAGAAGCGTCGCTCTGGCTCACCAAAAGCACCACCTGGAGGTAGCTATCGCATCCCGCAGCAAGGTCAGCTTCAGATCGTGCTCAAGAATCCCAACAAGACTGCAGTCAAGCTGTTCTTGGTACCTTACGATCTATCAGACATGGAAGCTGGTCAAAAGACCTTTATACGTCAGCGCAGTTATTCGGCAGGTCCGATAATCGACATGCCATTGACTTCGCGCGCCAACTATGGAACAGACAGACCAGAAGCATCGCTCAGTCCTACAGGAGATCCGGCTGACAGACCCATGCTTCGCTACTTGATCCATTTGCACATCTGCTGTCCATCAAAAGGCAGATACTTCTTATACAAGTCAGTGCGAGTTGTCTTCGCCAATCGAGTGCCAGATGGCAAGGAGAAGCTGCGCAACGAGATTCAGCTGCCCGAACCTAGGTACAGTGCCTACAAACCAGGCAGAGAATCGCATCTGAGCAGTGCAGTCAGCACACCTATGAAGGATGATACACGAAGACGAAGTGCGCTCGATCCAGCAATGGCCACTTCCAGGTGGCCGCCGCCAGCGCACCTAGCACAATCTATGCCCTCCACAGACTATACAGTGCCACAGCCATACGATGTTCCTATGCCTACGCTTCCACGACACTTCACGACACTGCCAACTTTGCAGTCACGACCTGCCAGTCGCAGCTTCAGCGACAATATGGACGTGGATTCTGGCTCGCAAGGCACGCGATCGCCCATGTCTCCTACTTCCACTCAAGGAGATGAGATGACACGAAGCATCCCCAGCCTGGACGATCCTTTTGTCTTCGAGCGTGACCGGAGCAGAGAGAGGCGAAGTGGGCATACTAATGGCAACGAGAGCTTGCTGAGCAAGAGATTGATGGACTTGGCATTTCAGAAACAGAGGGCGATGCGCTAATAGTCGAATTTTCATGGAGTAACATAGCGAGGCGTTGGTGGAATGGACATAGATTGGATATGGCGATATTGGTATACAGTCGGCTTGAACTGATCCTTGGGTGGACGCATGTATCAGCAGGTCACTACACTCCACTATTGCAGCTCTAGCATTCATGCAAGAAGCATCGTTACCATCTCCGCGGTATTGGTTGTCTAATAACCTCGCTAATAAGAGAGTTGTAGTGCCCCTTCGCGGTCGTGATCGTCATCATAGAGCCACAAGCTGCCGATCCACACTCCAAGCTCTCAAGCTTCGAAGCCAAAAAGTAGCCAACTCCGACAAAGATGAACACAAATGACCGGAAACGGCAAATAGCCATATAGGCATATATCCGGAACGTCACCGACTTGAGTGCACTTGCACGGGAGCTACTGGATGACCTCAATAACAATTGTGATCATATACCTTCAATACTTCTCATCACCTCCGGGCATATTGCATTGCATCGCATTTCGTTGATCACTAACTTAACTCTGATGAAGAGAAGTCAACGCAAGCGAGCAACATGCATCTCGCCGCCCTGCCTTCGGCACTGGCATTACTGGCCGCCTCACTCGTCGTCGCACATCCAGTCACAGAAGAATCGAGAACAGAGGCGGACATCCTCTCACAACATCAACGACTGTGGGACAAAAGAGCTGTGAATGCCAATGATACTAGCCGCTTCACTTTCTACACTCTCAAGACTCCAGTCGCAGGACCTTGCGATCTCGTAGAAGGACCTGACGGAGCGCTTTGGGGCCAAGGCATTCTGGACAACATCATCTTTCGAATTGACCCAAGTACTGGAACTATCGAAGAGTACCCTATACCATTCACGACACCAATCTCAAACCAAACCATACCTGGAGTGCCAAGCATAGTCGCAGAAAGAGGAGCTTTCTCCTGTGCAATCAGAAGCGGAGCAGATGGAAACTTATACGCCGCGAACGGTCTACGAAACCAACTCGTCCGCATAGACCCAACAACACGCAAAATCCAAATCTTCACACCTCCAGGCACCGGCCTCCTAGGTAACCTCCAACCTTTCAACGACTTATACACTTCCCACGACGGAATGTGGTATACCCAAACAACCGGAAACGTATTCCAAAAGTTCGACTACAAAACCTCAAAGTTCACAACATACAACATCCCAACACCCCTAGCCCTTCCATTAGGCCTCTTCGTCGCCTCAGACCAGAAAGTCTACGTCGCAGAACTGCTAGCGAACAAAATCTTAGTCCTCGATCGTAAGACGAAAAAGATTTCCGAGTATCCTCTTCCAGAACCACTACAAATGCCCGCTGTGATACGAGCTGAAAGGAATGGTTATGTATATTTCTCTCTGTTTCTTGGAAATGGGATCGGAAGGATTAATATGAAGAGTCACAAGATTGATCTCTTTCATACGAATGAATTGGCGGCACTTGGTGCTGAAGATACTATTGATCGTTATGGAGGTGTATATCTCAGTTTTTTCAATGTTGATGGTTTGAGTAGGTTGGATACTGATACGCTCAAGTTTAGTTTCATTCAGTTTCCGGAAGCGTTGGATTTGCCTGTGGCAGATGTACCGCCTTATGTTGATGTTGCTGTTAATTATGGACCGGGAGATGCGGTTTGGTTTACGGATGTTAGTAGGAATCGGGTGGGGAGGTATGATATCAGTGGGTTGTATGGGTACATTTTTGAGATGGATGGTGATACACCTATATGAAGTCTTCATGATCGATGATCGATTCAGCTTGTCAACTGCTGTTTCTTTCGAGTACTTGGATGTCCAATTGGAACGAAACCTGTCCGGCTCCTGGGAGAGAGAGGATTCGCCTTTTGTACCAGTCGGAGTGTACCATCTCAAATATGTCACATTTCCAAAATATCGTTAATTCGAACTTTTCGTCCTAGAGGTCTCGGAATATTGCCAACCCACATCAAACTTCCCAAGCATTGTTTGTCGACCATATTCTGTCGACTAAATGCCTGCTTGGCATGTTTGACTAAGGCCCTCCCTGTCGCTGCCTCTCCCCGCTAGAGACAGCTAACCCTAAGGACGCTAAGCAATGCGTGCTGTCCAAGAGTCCACTTGATGGTAATACATGCACTGTAGACACATGTGCAATCGAGACGAAGCATCAAGGTCAGACAATACACATTTCATTTCGTAGTTACTGTTCAATATAACATATGTCCGTTGCTCATATCCATGTCCGCGTCCGTGGTTATACTCATTACAAATGTTTCGTCGGCTGTGAAGCATCATTCCATTCCTCATGCTACCCTCCATATTGACCGCTGAACATAGCTCGAAGCGTGTACTTTTCTTTTCTGTTCTGTGGTTCCGTGTCTGACCCAGTGCACCAGAATTCCTCTTAGGAGGTCATCTGGGCATGAATTGAGTCCTGCTCGGTCGCGCCTCTTGCGCCACTTTCTGGGTTGACGTCAAAACGAGCGCTCACCCATCGTTGCGCTGATAATCGGCATTGCTTTGTGCGCGTGCACATCATGGTTTCGGGTTCTCTTCAGTGATAGTGTTGCTCAACCATTTGGACTCAGTGGAGTTCCTGGTCGAGAGCTCTTCGCTCCCAGCCTCGAGCAGCTCCGATCCGGCAATGGCTCATGGGTAGAGTCAATCGGGGATGCCGGTATAGTCCGACAGCTCTTGACACTCCCAGGTCGACTTCGCATAGACGACAGAATCGCAGGGCTCGAGGGGCGTGAGCCATCACTGGAGCCTAGTAGTCTCGGACTCTGCAGCGCGAACTCAGGACTGAAGATCTGTCCAGCGAAAGGGGACGCTGTAATGACTGTCCTAGGTGAAGTGAGTGGCGGAGGCACAGGAGACTCCGTCCTGAACAAAGGATGTATATGCTGCTGATCGGCGGTCGGACTGGTAGGATCGGTAATGCTTGGTGTGCTACCTTGCCGCATGTAAAGGCGTGGAGGATCCATTATCGAGTTCTCTCCGTCGCTATCAACTGCCGCCGGCTCAAAAGTCCGCAGTGACGTGCCTTCGGATGTGTCTACGCCAGCAAATGGGCCGTCGAGAGGATGTGCTGGGGAGACAGGTCGGCTCCCTGGAATTGGTTCCAAGGTTGGCACCTTTGGCTTCCTTTGCGATGTCGTCTCGAATGAATGCTTTACACGAGAAGTGTCCCAATGCTCAAAGTCGGACTCTACGCTACGGGCACGCTGAGCATCTGTTACTCCAGCCGGCTGTGTCCCTCTCGAGCTTCGTGAGCCGAACGATGTTTGTAAGATTAGTTTCGTCTTGGACGTCATGGGCCGCAATGATTCTGTTGCTGAGTTCCGCAGTGACGACCTCCCACTAGTAGTGAAGTGGGAGTATGACAGCGACCTCGGCGAAGTTGGTTGATGTTGAGCACCGAAGAAAGACCCAGGTTGCTTCATACCGATTGAGCCAAGATGGAGTGAGATCGATCGTTGCTTGACCTGCTGGCTTGGCAGGAGTTGGTCGTGCACTGGTAGCACGCTGTGCTGCACCACTCGAGGCCATGTCATCGTCCAGAAGACCACTTGCGGTATCAGACCAATGACGGCGGCAGCCAGTCCAGCTCCTGCCAAGTCATGCACATACTGGTCATCTAGCACTCTGCTGGACACATTGCCTTGCTTAAGATTTCGAGCAGATGTCAAGGTTATGAGTGCCAAGATAGATCCGATCAGGCAGAAAGTGGCACCCGGGACCCAGACTGCGATCATCAAACCTCGAGACACCCTGCGCAAGAAACAGCTCGTAGCGACCAGAAGCGCAACGAGGGCGAGAATTTCGAATATGGAACCGGTGATCGCCACAGGAACGATTGATTCGGTAGTAAGAGCTGTCGAAGCCAGTGTTGTCGTAATTGCTGTGGATGTGATCTTCGCGACGAAAGCCAGGATGGTAATTGAAGAGAATGCCAACGACGATCGGTCGACGTGATGTGGGCCGACGATTGCCATTGTGCTTAGCGAGAGTGTGATGGCAAGTGTTGCTAGAGGATCAGACACGTCCTGTCATCGAAGGTGTATGTACGTTAGCCAGGCGCTCGAGGTCGTGGCTTGAGCTCTTAGCATGACATCTTGAACATGCAGACTGGAACGTGTTCGATGCTGATGTCGAAGTCGTTTACGAGTCCATCATCGTCGTGTGGAAGTGGGGAACAGTTGAGGTCCAGTGGCAGCCCTCCAGCCGCGAGAACGGAGAAGAGCCTTGTTTATGGAGCGCGTCGAAGAGAGAACGGGCTGCAGAATTCTATCCGGTTCGGGGCGCACGTTGAAGGTAACACCAAGTCCGGTCGGGCGGGACAGTCCATGAGCAGGGGAACACGAGATCCTTCTGTGTCCACAATTGCCTGGGTTGGCGGCCTTGTGTCGTGGTAGAGGCAGCTGAAAAGTGCGCTATGTCGATCTAGAAGTACGTGAGTGTACACAAAGACGCGTTCTGACAAGGGCATGGTAGTGAAGAAATCGGATGAATACAAACCTAGTGAAATTGCTATGGCGGTGCTGTCCAGAGGTCGCGCGCGAAGAGTCAACAACAATGGAGCTGTGCAAGCATGTCGCGTCGTGGATAGTCACGATATTGACAAGGACATGCATGCTCAACTGCCGCCATTGCGCGCCAATTTCACGGCCCGCAGCCACAAACCAATGTCTATATCGGCGGTGGCAGTCTTCCGGCGTGGCTGCAGTTCGCGTGGAGCTCTCAACTTCATAGTGGAGTCTTCTCGTGCATATGTCGTACTCAGTCAATGGACATGAAATAGCCAGGTGTAGCTTGAAAAGTGCTCGACCTCGAGGTCGTCTTCCGTTCGTTCTCCGGAAGTTCGCAGCTGATTTCCACGGACTCAACACACCTTATTTCGGCGAGCATTGTGGGCGCCAACGTCTAACCAAACGAAAAGCGTTCGTCCAGACTCGGAAAGAGGTATTGTTACTCAGAGCTGCTGTCAAACCATCTGACGTGGTATAAAATCCCTGAGAATAGACATTGTGATACATCGCACAGTCCTCGAGAGCCCTGCAGGAGAAGACCCGATCTGGTCTCATGCCGAAGAAACAACCACACCGGTTGGCAGCCATCTGGAAGGAGTACAGGCTGTACAGCAGCTGCTGGCTCAGCTTTAACCTCGTGTTATTGGGTCATCAATCGCCTTCAGCTAGCAATGTATCCTCAACAGCTCATTCAGAACGAGCACAGCGTGGCTGTGTTCTAGCTGATGACAGGATCGTGCGTGATTCAATAGTAGAGATTGCCACCTGACAGAGTGCGGTGCTGTTCAATCTGCTGTACGGATGCCAAACCTGGCTGCGATGAGGAGTCCTCGCTATCGGAGACGTTTTCTGATACCATGGTGTGGAGGTGGATGTATTTGTTGATCAACTCGAGCTCCGTGGATCATTTCGTCATGGCCAACGGTTGACTCTGGCGCGTGATGTATCTTCCAATCTCTCACAAGCAGACCAACAACAATGAATCTCGCGACAGAAGAGGAAAGCGCGATACTAGTCGTTCTGTTGAGAATGATGAGTATGGTAGTTGGAGAGGCAGGAACACGCGTGAGAAGTGAAAGATGATGGCGGAAGGGTCCTTCACTTCACGACCACGCATGATGTTTTCTTGAACTGCCGAACATACTAACCACAACATTCAACAACAAGGCCACCACTGCGACGATGGCATATCCAAACAGGTGCTTGTTCTTGGAGCTGCCAGTTGAGGTATGTCATGACCCATCCACTTCAATGCTCTGACATATTGACATGTTTCTCAGCTCCGCCTCGAGATCTACTCATATGCCATATTGGAAAAGCACATCACGATTGGCACCTCGAAACTCGAAGGAACATACCCAGAAATTATCTACCGCCTATATGGCAAAGGACGCTCACCATATCCCGGAATCCCTCGCAATCATGAACCTGTCATCGAGACACAGTATAGCGCGAGGCTTCTATCCGCCGTGAAGCCTGCAACGACGGCAGCACGCATTGAGCCCACCGAATCTGCACGTGCCCACACCCAGACAGCTTACCACACACTGTCTGTACTCAACAAGCAGATCGCCGACGAGCTCCAGAGCCATTTCGCGATCCCGACTCGAAGAGAAACGTCTCTGTTCGTGAACTATCCATCTGGACTTCATATCTTACATACTACCACTCCTCAGCTGCTTCGGCAGTCGAAGAGCGTACATATCGCGGGCACCTATATGCCGCGCAGCTTCAATGCAGCACGAGCGGCATGCGTGGGACCACGCCAACAAGAGAAGTCACAAG
This sequence comes from Sphaerulina vaccinii, assembly GCA_022570795.1. Taxonomy (NCBI): domain Eukaryota; kingdom Fungi; phylum Ascomycota; class Dothideomycetes; order Mycosphaerellales; family Mycosphaerellaceae; genus Sphaerulina; species Sphaerulina vaccinii. Next base: position 799,951 of record JAKUDP010000001.1, read on the forward strand.
GAGATGTCATGCCCGACTCGGAGAAACAGCTCGAGGATCTCTTCAGATCTTGCTTCGGGCCTACACCCACACAACATGTGGAGAAGATTGAATTGAGAATATACTATCCCGGTTCCGATGCCTACAGCACAGTCTGGGGAGACGACAGCTCGCCCATATGTATTGCACTTAGGAATGTTGCGCTGGGCGAGATCGATATAGAGGTATGGCGCGGAGATCATGGTGTCGGAATGTGCTTGACAGCCATACCAACCACGGAGAAGAAGCGCGTGGTCAGCACTGTCTGGCGCAAGCTTGAAGAGGGTAGAAGAGGTCAGCCTGAAAAGGGCAGCTGGACTGTTGACCCACACTGGCCTGAAAGCAAACTGAAGAGTGCGGATCGATCGTTGCATGCGAACATTGCTGTTTCCACTTATGCTTGAGGTCCAGCTTGCATACGCGAGCTACCACGATCGTAGTGCTGCGTTGAGGAGACAGTGGCCCTTGCGACATTTGCTTGGATGGCAATTACGATCTCCTGGATAAGCAAGCTGGAGCACATCACAGACCGTCTGGATATTCGATCGATAGCGACAGCATTAGAATTGGGAATGAGAGATCTTGTTCTATCAGCTACTGCTGGCCATGTGGCTACTACACTTCACCCCCGGTGTTGCACGAGGGTTGGCGGACGCCTCACGACTGCATGAAGTTCGAGTGCATCTGAGGTGCAGGACGCTTCATAGTCATCGTGCCTCGCACTGCACTGCGCCGCCTATAGTTGGCTCTATCACAAGCGATATGTCAACTACGTAGCAGAACGCCTCTTCCTAGGTCGACACGAGCAGTAACCAAGCGATCGAGCAGCATATGAGCAGGTTGTGTTGTGGCATATGCTGTGAGACAAGTCTGTCCTGGAAGACATGATCAAGCTCTCATCCAGAGCCACGTCACCTTCACTATCATGGAGCAAGTCACCGTGAAATGCAGGATGCTCTATCGAGGGAGCTTGCAGTCAACGTCAGCTACTGAGCTGCCGACACAGCTTGACTCCCAGTCCATGGCAGTGAACAGCTCTCATGCTAAGCTGCATAATAATTCTATCGTGCTGATCCATAGCATGGCGCAGATAGTAATGGTACTCCGACTACTTCCAACTGCCGCAGACACAGTACGGAGCATCCGGACCTCATCGAAGATTCGAGCAAGTTCTCTCGCGCAACAAGCCTGAAGTCAGCATTGCACATCCATACCTCAGCTACGGGCCGTTTCGGACGACCCTGAAGTCTGCAGTCGTGCAAGCTTTCTCCTATAAAACCTGGACCTGGCAATCGCGAGCGATACCGCCTTCCAGCATGTTGGGTGACTTTCGATGATATGGTGTCAACATCCTGCTTCCGGAACTGCGGACACAGGAGATCCTCAGGCTGATAAAAATTTGTAGCAAATGCTCGGAGTCTGCTCCAGGAGACAGATAGATGATACGGCGAAGCAGATTACTTAACTTCAGATGAACTGTTGAGCTAATTGTGAGTGCTACGAACAAGTTGAGAAACCCGAGAACCAGCACTTCTCGTATCGAGCTCCACGAGGTACCATAAAAAGGCTGCAATTGACTTCAGTCCCTGTTTTCGCTTTCTTGGTACCATACCAGACTTCACCTATCTCCAACAGGAACAAGAGTCGCTTTCTTAATAAGCAATCTTGATAGCAATGATACCAACAACTTTGTCTTCGTCATCGATATCAGTATCATCAGTATTGAAGTGAGCAAGTAGATGTGTAGTAGTTGAGCTCCCTCAGATCGAATACTGACTCCAACTTCCAAGAAATGGAAGCTGAAACAAGTTGAAAGTTGGTCTAGACTGCAGAAGACGAAGACAAAAGGACGTCTAGATGTTCTTCTATGCCATCTGCGATTTGACCAAAGTTGTCATTTCATCGCATACACGATGTTAGGTGCCTTGACCTGGAAGTGTTCATGATACTTCTCTCCTGTGAGGAGCCTTCATCGACCAAGCTTCTACTACAGCAATTCACAACTAGCTTCCAAGTTCATGATCATGCTGCATTCCATAGCAAGTACCCAGCTTCGTCCTCGATCCTGCCTTAATCCATTGCCCGATCGATCAAAACATGCCATGCCATCGCAAGCTAAGCAATGTTCCACTCCACAAAGCTGCATGCATGCAGTGCTCAGGACACTTGATGCTCCCCTCCAAGTCACACATGCGCAAGACACAAGCGATGCGAGCGGAGAGATACCATCACCTTGTTGGCACAAAGGTAACACTAAATCCAGATCTTGCTCTCAAGTGACAGCTACACAGACCACTCGACGATCTTGCTCGTTTCAGGCATCCCAGGAAAGTCTTGCTTACACAACGCTGATCGCAACTTCTCATCACTACTGTAGCAACTGTCGACTTGTACAAGGTGTGACCTGACTCTAGTAGGTTATACGGATTTGGTGGAGTGGAAGTATGCTTGACAAGTGTGGGCGCTTGAGATGGAGGTAAGCGGAAGCGGGCGTGGGGTCGTCGGTGACATTGAAGAACTACACATATTGTCAGTGAAGAGGTAGTATCAGGGAATGAGTGTGACACGAGAGGCAATGTTGTCTTGGGTTCAAATCTTTGTAGTTCATACATATCACTCCTTTTGAGTGGAGTGTACCTAGTCCTACAGATTTCGAGTCTACTCAACTCGCTCGCCTAGCCTGCTTTGTCTTGTTGTCCGAAAATGTGGTATCATCTGCAGTTTCTCATGTTGTGTCGCCCATCCCATGATGCAACGTCGCACCATGTTGATTCCAATAACTCCGTAACCCAATCCGTCTGCAGTATGCTGTGTGAATAAGAAAAACAATGGACATAGACAAGCTAGGGCTAGGTGAAGCTCAGAGTCAGACTACAATTGGAGCTTCGATGGATTTACATGTCCATCCTGAAGTGTCCAACCCATTCGATATCGATCTCGTCGTTAAAGTCGTTGTCAAGGAAATTGCGTTCTGGTCGACGCCGCTGTGCATCGCCAGATTGTTGTACAGCCATTGGCTGCACCTTGGTTGCTTGTGGAGTGTGTTTGTGCTCACGCCAGTTGTTGTCTTCCTGCCAGATCTTGCTACCGTTAACGGAAGTGGAGCGAAGACGTTGTGGACTACCTTGACGCCAGGATGGCGCACGTTCGCGCTGGCGCTTTGGCTCAGGCTCCAGTTGAGGTTGAGCTTGGTTCTTGTTCTTCTTGCTGCTGCCAAACGGAGTGAAACTGGCAAATGCATCCGAGTACTTGGTCTTGGGTGGAGTGGCAACAGCAGTGATAGGTGTGACAGCAGGAGCTGGCTCCTGTCGAGCTCGGCGAAAGTTGCCTAGAGCAGCCCACCTGTCCAAAATGGAAGATGACTTGACCTTGGGAAGCTCCTTCGCAGGCTTGTCGTCGGTAGACGTATCGACCTCAGTCAATGGAGTACCGGATCGAGCATTGACATCGAGAGTGGCAAAGGCTTGACGGGGTGTGACACTTTCGCGACCCTCATCCATGGCGAAAGAGAGTTGAGGTGTGCTTGGCTTTGCAGTGCTCACACGCTCAATGTCGGATCCAGCATCAATAGTGGTCTCCTCGAAAGATGCACTGTCATCAGCCGTGATCTCGTCGGTAGCTTCCTCCTCTTCTTCCTCCTCTTCCTCGTCCCACAGATCGCTCCAGCTCTTAGAGAAGCCGGACTTGGAGCCATAGGGAGAAGTCTTCGGACGCGAGAAGCTGATTGGCAGGGAGCCAACAAAGTTGGTTCGCTTCTTGAGTGATGAAGTGGTAGAGTGCATCGACTTGATTGACTTGGTCGACTTGTAGGACAAGCCGAGACCAGAGTCAACATTCGAAGACAAAGAAACTTCGTCTGCATCAACGTATTGCCATTCAGAGGTGTTGGCAGAGGCAGGGAACAAGTCCATGTCCTCGTCGTGAATGGTTGAAAGCTGGCGAGTTGTCCTCTGTGGTGTCTTGAGCAATGCAGAGCTCCATGGAAACGAGTCCGAGCCAGGCAGACCGGGACTAGTGACTGAAGGTGTACGCAATGGTTCGCGTGCAGCAGTAGCCACTGGCACCAAGTCGCACTGGTCGTTGCAGAAGTCATCGAGAGCTTCGTCATCAGTGGTGAAGCTCTCAACTGCCTCGAGAGCCTTCTTCACAGCAGTGAGAGACCTGTTCGATGGGTCAATGGCCAATGAATGCTGAAGGACGTTGAAGGTGTCCTGAGACATGTTTGGGAAGACGTCGAACAAGCTCTGGCGATCGCGAGCGAAGTCGTCGAAGAGTGGATCCTTGATGGTCGGAGTTGCGAAAGGGTTGCGCTGGAACAGCACATTGAGCAGCACAATGCCAATAGCCCAAACATCAGCCTGAGCAGGACAGTACCCATACCCATAAACACCAGCGTCGTATTGTTCAGGTGCCATGTAGCGGTCAGATCCGACAGCGAACTCCGTTGACCAGGTGTCTGTGGTTGCAAGACCAAAGTCTCCGAGCTTCATGGCAGCGTCCGAAGTGAGGAAGATGTTCTCTGGCTTGATGTCGCGATGATAGACACCGTTGTTGTGCAGATGCTCAACAGCGCTGACCAGCTGCAGCATGAAATCCCGAACATGTCCAGTCTCGAGAGGACCCTTGCCCATTCGAATGGCCTCGTAGAGGTCGCCATTGCTGCAGAGCTCGAGTACCATGTACGTGTGGTTCTCGGTCTGGAAGCTGGACACAGTGTTGACAATGTTGGGGTGTTCTGGTAGGCGCGTGTGTATGCTCAGCTCTTCAGAGTACTCGTCCGTGTTGATGGCTGCAGGACAAGTCGTTGCGGCATTAGACTTGGTGATGCATTTGATTGCAACATCTTGTCCAGTAGTGGTATCCTTGGCCGCGAAGACCATGCCAAAGGATCCATGGTTCAAAGGTTTGACAGTTATAAACCGCCCGTTATCGAGAGGTCGTTCTTGTTGGAAGCCATCTCGCATACAGGCCATGGGGTGAATGTCCGGAGGATATGTTGCAGGTCGTGAACAACAAATGTAAAACGTCTAGCCGCCTAAACACAATGTCGTGAAGCCGTCCGATAGCAGCACTCCGTTTTGTACTACAGCCAAAATAGCAATACAGGAAAGTCGCTCAAAGGCTCGCTAGCTTCAAAACAAGTCGTATCCGGTGGTTGTGTGGTTCAAAGTAACATAAGGATCGTGGGTGGTATGATGTGTACAGGAAAGGTGGTGGTAGAATAGCTCGCCAGCTTTGGCGTGGTTGACTTGTCCGCGTCCGTCAAGGAGCAGGAGGCTGGTGGTCGATAGTGTCGTTAAGGCGTTACAATGGGATGTGGTCGTCGGTTGGATGTGGTAAAGCAAGTATATGAGAAATTATATGACAAGAAGAGTAGTGGAAGAGGAGGTGATGTCGGTCGAGTCAGTCCAAGAGAGATGATGAGTCGGAGAGGAGGGTCAAGTTCGGGAGCGTAGTCGTAGTAGAGGGAGTTGATGTTGCTGAGCCAATGCTGCCTGAGGATGGTAGCACTGCTATTGCTTTTCGGTCATCAAAGGGGGCCAATTGAGTTCGCGAGGCCGGCCTGGGTTGGTGATATAGCAGTTGGGACGTCCAGGCAGTCGAGTGACAAGTGCCTGTTGTTGCGTGATGGGGTCTGAGATGACAGCTGGAGCCGTACACAAGGAGTTCTGTTTGGCTGTTTCCGTCCAAGTCGAGCTTGCGAGGTCCGATGACGAAGCACAGATCCCGGGCGGAGCGGATACTGGTCAGCTGCTGCGAAGGACCCTGTTGTGCTTGTTTTACATCTGGCACTGGCAGTGTTGGAGTTGGATGAGTTGCGATCTCAGGATGTGGAGCCTATCGAGGTGTAGTAGTGTTGTGTTGTTCCTGGGAAGGCGGAGCTCAGGGTCGTGACTGATGAATGCGGGCGTCGGTCGCTGGCTCTTGTTGCCGTGGATGCAGATTGCGTGCCAGTGTATCAAGCTCGGCAACTGCACACGACGTCGCTGCCTGCGTCTGGTTCGAAAGCGATCGTGAAAGGTGAGAGAGAGTGTTTGTCGTCTGCGATTCGGATATTCTCAATGGCGCAGGCAGGAATCGGATATGAGAAGTAGTATTGTGGATTGGAGCGGTGTAGGTAGCACAGTAGTGAGAGGTGAAGGCAGCGGCAAGCAAGAGGGTGGGTATCTGGCTGTTCTAGCATGTTCGCCAGCACCCGGACCCAGCCTACGACAGCGGACAAGGCTAGCTGCAGTAGCGTGACGAAAACGGCATAGAGCAGGCAGGCACGGTCAAAGAAAGGAATGGTACGCAATACCTTTTGCCACAACTCGTGGGTCGTGTGATGTCTTTGTTTATGGCACCATCGCCAGCCAAAACAACCCGATTCTCCGATGTCCGACTGGTCTCGTTATCGGCTCCTCCACCAGTTGGCATTGTCCTTCGAAACGGACATGTTTCCAAGTGCCCACGTCGGCGGCAACAATGCTGTGTCTGGCAGTGGCTCAGAGGTCTCGCGAGACGTTCGAAACCGTCTGTAGGCGCTCACCGTTCTGTGACGACAGCAACGCCTGGCGAGACGCCTGTTTCATCACCAGGAGAGCTCTCTGCCAACGTCGTCCAAGACTCCATGGGCATATCCCTTGCTAAGCCAATCAGATGACACTTTCCAGAGTTGGACATGAGAAACCTTGGGAAATTGCGTATAGAACCCCTCTATCGTCATCAGCAAGTGAGGTACACAAGTGTAATCTCGATAACCAACCGAAGGTCCCGAACAGCGATGCTGCGCGGATCAGCCAATAGATAAGTGCTCTGGTATATCTGTACCTCTTCACCTAGACTTCCAATGGTATCTGTGTCGTATCGCGAAGGATAGCTACAGCTACATCTTCTGGCAACAAATGGATGCTCGCTCCAATGCACCACTGCGAGGTACAGCGTACGGCTCATGCAGCCAGTGCATAGAAGCGCCACCCTCTCCGGAGAAAATATGGGTCCAGACTCATACCGGGTGGTACGCCGATTCACCTCGATGGCCTCGTGAGCTGGCGCCTGTACAAAGGACTTCGGTCCATACCACATGATCTCGTACGCAATGGTGTTCACACAGGTGCTCGTTGGGGACCAATAGTCACCGGACTCTACCTTCTCCTTGAGGGACAAGTGTGATCTTGTCTCGCGTGGCCAGGCAAGCCAGAACTCCTTCGAGGCTTGTAGACAGCAGCCACAAAGACATTCCAGAGCTCCTCGGATCGTGCCCGAGTCGCGCAGTACAGATGCTTGTTGTCAGAAAGGGTGGCTCAGCAATTGATAGACGCACGGCTCGGGTCTTCGCGTCACCAAGAATGGCAGTGTGCACGCGCCGGGCAGAGCCAATCTGCGTCTTCAACCAGACAACGCAGATCGCTTCGTGGCCGCTGAGACCACTTTGCCATGCTTTCTGGACGTCGTGTAACCAGCGGTGAGTTGACATCTCTCGAGATCTTGAACCACACTCCATGCACCCTATAACAGGTATGCATGTGTAGCCAATACCGAAGCCGCTTGATGAAGAGTTTTCTGGTAAGCATAATTGTGTGCAGTAGCTTCGCGGAGTGTTGGTCGAGAATCAGGTATAGCTGTTCGCGCTCATGCAGAGCGTTCCGAACCTGTAGCCTATCTCACGAGTCCTCATGCAGCCAAAACGCCTCTTGAGTCGAGCCAACAATGTTGATCGACACTCTCGAGGCATTGAAGTCTGCGGTTGAGAAACTACACATAGCGGTGTAAACATCAGTATGTCTGCAAACACACAATGGCCTCGGCTGGCGACTGCTGCAGGGAGGCGAACCGCAAGTGTGTTGTACTTCGACGATATGATAGGAGCTCCAGACCCACGGGGTTTCTTGTTGTCTGGCGAAGCATCTGTAGCGCTTCGCACCGCAGCAATGTGCGAAGATTGTTGTCTGATGGCCACGAGGATGGCGCATCCAACCCAAAAGATCTCGAACGTGAAGGATTCGAATGCTGTATGCTGATTGGTGTTCCAAGAACGACGTACCTGACAACCACACACCTTCGCTTAATTTGTTCCCGCACTCGCACTTCACTCACATGTGGCAGCCAAGATGAATGGTATCAAGTGCGTCCTACTTGACATTGGTACGACTTTGCTATCAGTTGGCATGGCAGCAACTAATAATCTTGACTAGAAGGGACAATCCTTCCCATCTCGTTCGTGAAAGAGACACTTGTAGGTCCTTAACCACGTTTCAAGCAAAACGCTCTCGTTGTGCAATCTTGCTCATGCGCTATTGGCTCATCACGAACAGTTTCCTTACGCACTCAACGCACTTCCAAAAGTTCTTGCAGCAAAGTGGGACGACCCAGAATTCGAGCAATATCGCAATGCATTCCCTGAAGAGCATCGCAAGTCACCGGCAGACCTTCAAGCACACGTGGAAGACCTGACAAAGCGAGACGTCAAGATTGCTTACTTGAAGAACTTGCAAGGCTATCTGTGGGAAGAAGGCTACGAGTCCGGAGCATATTCCACGAATCTGTTTCACGATGTCGTCCCTCAGCTTCGACAGTGGCAGTCCGAGGGGCTTTCTCTTGCAATCTATTCCTCCGGCAGTGTCTTTGCCCAGAAGCTCCTATTCGGCCACGTGCAAAAGACTGAGACATCAGCGTCAGCGTCAGCAGGTTCGAAACGCGGAAGGCTAAGTGACGACGCCGCCGAGGATCAGGCGGATGACGAGACAGCTGAGCCACCAAGCAAGAAGAAAGTCGTGGAAGTAAGCAGCGGTCAAGCTGCCGATGTCAAGCGTCAAGAAAGTGCTCGAGCTACTTCGACTAGCACTCCTGCTACCACGGCCAGTGACGCTGTTAGCAAAGCACCTGATGCAGCTACGGCAGCCGAAGGAGATGCTGCCAATGATAGCAATTCCATTGAGACCGAGGATTTGACCGCTCTGTTTGATGGCTGGTTTGATACGGTCAACGCTGGTCTTAAGACAGAGGCTGCGAGTTACGCCAAGATAGCAGAAGCTCTCAAGGTAGGATGTGATTACTTGGTGGAAGCTCCAAGGAGTCGAAGCTGACGTGTTCTAGTGGCAACCTGCGGAGATCCTGTTCCTCAGTGACAATGTGAAAGAGATCGATGCTGCGCATGAGGCGAAGCTGGAAGCTATACTCGTCGACAGACCAGGCAATGCCGAAGTCGCCTTCGCCGATCGAAGCAGATTGCAGATCGTGGAATCGTTATCTGAGGTATATATCAACAAAGGCCCAGGCACGGAGACAGGCAAGGAGGAATCGTCCGCAGACGGACCAAAGTGATTGATCAAAAGCAATGCTACTTCCATCAGCTCTCCCTCAGAGCAAAGCTAGGTTCTACCAAACACACTTTCTCAGAACTGTCGCCCTCCAGTCTCCTCCGCAGACCTCGGAACAGCCCTTGCCCAGTGTGTGTTCTAGGCACAATGCTAAACATGAAAACCAGCTCAACATCATCCTGATACCTCAAGAACGCCCGCGCAGCGGACCAACTTCCTTGATCCAGCAAGATCCGTTGATGGTTCGCGATTACGGCCAGGCGACAGAAGAATCTGTACAGCTTAGATGGCGCAGGAAGTGCCGCGCGAGCCATCACGCGCTCGTGGAGCAGTTTCAAAGCTTCTTCATATGTGATTGTAGTCGGCAATAAGATGGCGTCGCCTTGTACAGCCAGGAGTCGCGCTGTGCTTGATCTTCGAGAATGAGACCAGGCTCGTAGTGGTGCATTTGCACGATCAGTGGTATGACCTGGTAGGAGTAAGCATAAAGCTAGAGGCACACAGCGATAGACGTACACGACAATCGTCGTTGACTTCTTCGTAGCTTGGTGGTTCAAGCGTTTCAATGGACATGATGACTGCTCTCACTGCGTGGTTGTTGATGGTGATCTTGATAGGCATGACATGTCTGTTATAGATCTGATGCTCGTGTTACGCTACATTCACTATCGTGTACAACAGTGTCCTCTCTCTCGTCAATAGTGCGACCTGACAACAGCAGATCTGGTTACAAGCCCTTCAGCAATCTTCACGATCACCAGATCCAGTATTGCCTTCATCACTCCAAAGCCCACGCAACAAAAGACCTGCTCATTGCTTGGTAGCATCCGCCGTAACCCCAACGTCCTTCACGACACATTCCATCTCTCCTCGTCGTTCACGATCTTCTGGCACACTGCCTTATAATCTTCATCCTCGAGTTTCAGAATCCTGTCCCAATGTGGCATCTTTCCCTCAAAGTCTTGGATTCTCGGCCCATACCAACTTCCCATAAACATGGCTCCGACCGCCGATGTGAATCCCATGTTCCACTCAGTCGAACTACTGTTCCTCGATGCCTCGTCATACACCCAACGTAGTTCTCGAGATACCTTAACCCAGGCCTGCCCTCTCGAAGCAGAGCTGATCGCATCGTAGTGCATCTACGGTGGAGTGATAGCTGTCCGTGGAAGGCGATCTTGGAACATCGGGCGCAAAGTCGAAGTTGAGCTGGGGGATCACAATGCTGTCGAGGGCTGAAAGCATTGTACGCCAATCCCCTTCGACATCGTCTCCGCGTTCGATTTGCTGGGATCCCTCCAGTGTGGTCGTGCTACTTGGGGAGACAGAAACGCTATGTTCGCTGGACTGCGGCATCGCAACGGGCATAATACTGTTCTGTTGCAGTGGCAAGCTCATCGTAAACGACTTGCCAGCATCACTAGGAAGCAGTGACTGTAACTCGCTTTCCGAGAACGTGCTTCTCGTGCTCGTTGCTGGCGTGGACAGTGTCTCGCTCTCTAGTATCGTGCTACCATTTGAGATCCTGGTCGAGATCGGCGATGGATGGGTGACGGTTACAGAACTGTCATCGTTGTCGATGAAGCAGAGGGCGGGTTCCGGACTGGCGTTCATGGCAGTCATCATGCTTGTGTACGCTTGCTGATCAGTCTCATCGCCAGTCAAATGGCATAACCTGACAAGCATAGTCAGGCACTCTCGCACGTTGGCTTTGTTGTCTAGCTTTCTAAAGCCCATTAACGCCTCGCGGGCATGTAGTTTGGCGCCATCGTAGTTTGACTGATCCTCGAGACAGGAAGCTAGCAGAAGGTGGTCCTCATAGTGCTGTCCATTGTCGCCATCGCTCCTTCGTACTTGAAATTCCATCTTCTGCTCCAGCATCTTTTGTGCATCGACCCATCTTGCTTGTTCCCAGTATATGTGAAATAGCAGACCCGTTACTTCCACGAGTTTAAGGGCTTTTTTAGCTCTGCGCCGTCGTCGCCGAGTTTTGTTGATGTCGTAAAGTTTTGATAGGCAGAGACGCAGGTCATGCTCCGCTTCGTGCTGGTGGCCGTTATCCATGAGTCTCTTTCCTTCCGCAAGCAGACTTCCAGCCATGATGTCGTCCAACTCCTCTTCCGAACTTGAGCCACTGTCCGAAGCTTGTTCGAGCTCCTGAATGCTAGACTCTGGAGCACCTGCGGACCTTGCCAACACCCAAGCCTCTATCTCGTGTCGTTTCTCATCATCATGTGGAAACAGATCGCCGAAATCTGAACGCACGATGCTCATAGTACCAACGTGTGTTCGACCGACGGAGCTGCTTGTGGACGATGCTGAGGTCACAATGCTCGCTGCAGATTTTATGCACTCTCTCATGCTCTTCATCGCTGCGGTCCGGCAGTCTTTGTCCTCCTCGACCTGATCATCAGTGTCAGGCCCAGCATCTAGCACAGCAGCGCTGGACGCTGCTATACATCTATCGATTTCCGGTACAATAGCCCGTATCTCGTTCTGAAGGTTGACCAGATCGGGGACATCGCGATCTGTTGACTTGTGATACCAGGTCTGGTTGGCCAGTATGATGGTCGTCATGGAAAGCTGTAGTCCAGCGAGATATGTGCGGACATGATCTCGAAGAACCTGTATGCGCTCAGCTGCGAGGTTCACTCGTAGTTGCTTTCGTGGGCCGTTCAGGAAGGCAGTCTCCTTGCCGAGCTTCTGGATTGTTGCATGCAAGTCTACAAGAAGTGCTGTTCCATCTTCGGTCGTTCGTGCGATGTTGTTGAAGTGTGAGGCAATTCGTCTCGTGTCGACCTCAGCCGTAATGTCAGCGACAGTACTTCGTATCGAGCCTAGCACTTCCTTAAGGCTGGCGACATCGCGCTGTAGGTCAGCGATGGTCTTGTTGATGATCACGACACCATCGTGGAACTGCTTCAATTCGGCTCCGACAGTGTATGTGATCTTGAGCAGTGATGCAATACCTGCAACTATGCTCAAGGGCTCCGACATCGTGGCGCTGGCGTAAGCATGCTGAGGTCTCGTCGAATGAGCATGCCGTTATCTGTTGCGTGAGACTTGTAAGAAGCAGATCCCACCCTTGCGACCGACGAGGTGGTGCTGCGGTATCTGCGTGCTCGAGGCTATCTCCGCATGTCCACTCAGCATCGAGCTTGGAGCTGCAGGCTTGATGCGCCACACAAGGCTGCGTGGGCTAGATTGTAAATGCAAGATCTCGTTAGCTTCCTGCAGCTCGGAAGTTGTTCTCGATAATACATGCCTGGCTTACGGTGTGCTGGAAGCAAGTAGGTGTGTATCTGTGCTGTAACATGAGTGTGAGCTCTGTCCAGCAACGTAAGGTGAGCATGCGTGTAGCTGAATTACTGTCGTTTGTCGGACTGACCTACAGCCTTGCCGTATACACGCGGCAGCTTGCCATTGTTGCAGTGTGAGGCGGGTTCTCAGTGTCCTTCACCGACATTGCTACCAATCTGCGAGGTCGCCGCGTGGCGACTACTCATTTAGAGTCTACCGCAGGGCAAAGCATCGCTCTCATGCCACGATAGCAGGCAAATGTTGTCGCGAGGTGTCACTCAGGCCGTCACAGCTCAGACATACTGCTGGAGGTTTGTGTTGAGACGCCGCCAAGTCGATACGTTGTGTCTCAAGACATATCCATCTCATCGCCACCTTGGCCTCTCTTCTCGCGGTCTTCCACTCTCTTCTTGGTGGCAGCCTTTGACTCCTCGATCCACTTGTCGTACGTGCCATCCTTGAGCTTCTTGCCAGCGACACCTTTTGTCAGCTCCCCAATGAAGCCCACAAAGTTGTGTCTCCGCAGCGCATTCTCCCACCGCCAATCGCGTCTCTTCTGCTCTTCGCGCGCCAGCCATTCCTCGTCCCCCACCTCTCTTGCTCTGGACCTCAAGTCCTCGCATATGGCAAGCAGGTTGAATCGGATCTCTGTCTGCGGATATCGCTCTATCCGTCGCTGTAGCACAGGTATGACTGCGTCGGAGAAGATCTCGGGAGGACATGCTCCTGCATCGCCGTGTCGGATCGGTGCTGGCTGTAGCCCATCCAGCTCGTACAGTGTGCTATTTATGCTCGTATACGCAATGAAGTGATAGACATCATCGTCGGCCGTGGCCAGTCGTGTCTCGTCTGATACGAATGGTGAAGAGCGTGCGAACGAGTTGTGTGTGTCGCGGATGAGGTCTGAGTTGGAGAGAGCATCGCCACGGAACTCAGCTGGGAAGGATGCTGTGAACTCCTTGAATTCCTTCAAGTTCTTCCCAATGTCAACGCCACCTTCTTCTTGGTTGTCCTTGTTGAGAAGCACACTGAGCAAGGCCTGTGTCCCGCATGCATTTTGAATCGTTTGAGCTGCAAACCACAACGGCTCTTCCTGGTTCTCTAGTGCTGCATAGTCAAACTCGCCATCCTGAGGCGTGTCTTTCTTGGGCTTTTCGTCTGTTGGGTACTTGAAGAGGAAGATAACTCCAATTGGATTTAGCTGTTGTAGCGATTCGGCGTCCAGCGATATGAGCTCTTCGAATTGTACTTTCTGAACTCCGAGAGATTCGATGAGGTATGTGAACACGCCCTAGTTTTGTCAGTTGATATAGGAGAAGATGAATAGAAAACACCAACCGCATCACTCTCTATCGTGTTCCAGCCTGACATAGTTCTTTGGCTTCTGTCAGTCGCTGAAGTGTTGTCTCAAACACGTCGCGTGAACCTCAAGCGGAGCAGATCTTGAAAAGTGTCTGTGCGCAAGGCGGGATGACGACACTGGGATTTGCTCTGAGCCTTCCGCTTTCATGTGCGTCGCATCGCATCACGCTACCTTCCAACTTTGCATGCCAGAGCTATCACCTTTCCATCTTTCTTCTTGTACACCAGTGAGCCTCGCAAACCCCAACACCATCTCACCCATCACACCGCAGCCAAATTGACCCGCGCAACCAGTGTCCTCAGACTCCCAGCTAGAATTCCTCGCCAGGCCGAATAGCGAACAGCAATCACCGCAACACGAACCAGCAGCCGACATGTCTTACGCCGCAGCTGCCGCGCCCCATGGCAAGAGCCAGAAGCAGACCGATGAGGAGAAGTATGCGATATTCACGCGCGATCAGGAGAAGTGGATAAGCGCATGCTAACACGACGTCAACAGGATGCCAGACTTCGTCCCTGAGATTCTGCACGAGGACTCTGGAGGTAAGCAGTAGCAGTCCGAAGGCACCCCATTTCCCCAGATGTCTCACTGAGCTTGAGCCTACTGCGGCGACAAGCTCACGGACAGGCATGCTTGGATGCATTCGCGCTTTTCAGAGACACTTGCTTACTTCTACTTTTAGTCCACTCTTTGGAATCCTTGAACTCTGTCAATGACCACCTTCAATCGCTGCCATCTGACTCGTCATACGCTGGCCAACAGGAAGCAGAGGAGCGTGCAGCAGAGCTCCGCGAGCAAGGCAAGAAGGAGGCCGACAAGCTCGACAAGGAGGCCCGCGACTTCATGAATGCCGCTGAAAAGAGCGCAAGCGACCTGAAGAGCCAGGCCAAGACAGACAGCAAGAAGCTCGAAAAGAACGCTGATGCTGAATTCGAGAAGGCTAAAAGCAAGGCTCAAGAAGGCTACAGCAAGGCCAAGACGGAGGGCAAGAAGGCTGCAAAGGAGGTCGAGAAGGACGCGAAGAAGGCTGGTGACTGGGCTGAGAAGAACCAGAACAACCCAGTCGTGCTCGGCAATGCAGCAGCCATCACCGCTCTTGCTGCTCTGCTCGGTGTCGGAGCCTACCGCGCTCACAAGGCCAACACTCTAACGTGGAACGTTGTCGGCGCGTGGACAGGCGTTGTTGGCCTGTTTGCCGTTGGTGACTACTACGTGTCACAGTACGTCAGGTCTGGATCTGACTCAGGATGAGGAGTCTACAATCATTTGCAAGGATATGCTGGCTAACATGACTGTACAGATACTTCTTCAAGAAGTACCCACCAAAGAACTAGATCACGATCACCGAGATGACGAGACTCTCCGCGTGCATGAGACGACCACGCTACGGCTTAGAATGAGGAAGCACAGAAATCCAGCTCTACGGTTTGGAGAAGGAGGAACAGAGGAGGCTTTGAGCGTTTGCAGCCGAGGCGTTAACGGTCCCAGTTCTGTATAGTATTGCTTAATTCGAACACTACTCTACACACCCGCTTCACTCTCCAGATCAGTGACCACTACGCTCATGAGATCGCAGACCTGTCGCTGTCGGAAACCCTTCGAGCTTTCAGAGATGGGACAGTCCTCAGGCATGCTTCTCTGCCTGCTCCAGAGCCGCTATGCTCACGAGCTTACAGACGTGTTGCTTTGAGGATCTTGTGGGCAAATCAGAGACAGAGTGGGGAAGCAGTCATGTGAGGAGGATCTGCTGAATGCTGCTATGAGCACGTACCCTTATGCCTATCGAACTGGCGAAGGACATCTGGCCTGAGAGTATCCCTTCACGGGGCTACAGAAGCAGGCGGCAACGTTAGACCTGCAACTTGATGTTGAACCATATTCATACAATCTTCATATGCTACGAGAACAGACCAGCAACATATCGTCGCTGCCCCTTTGTCCCAAACGCCACACATCTCACAAGCCACGTTTTACGTAAAACCCTATTCCGCCCAAAAACCGAACTTCAGCTTTCCCCAAGAATCACCTTGACAATGGCTTCACGGTATGTCACACCTCAGAGCTCGCCCTCACCAGTAGTCACCAGGGAGAATATCACTAACGGTAGGTCAACCATAGATTCGCCCGTCAAAACGACGCGCGCAATGCGCTCTTCTCCAATTACTCGCCTTCCTCCCAGAACTCAAGACCTAATTCCGCTGCTTCGAATAACCGATCTTCGAGTCGCAACCCACCAAACGCCGCAAGCTCATCACCCTACGCACTAAACAATGACAACTTCGCGCCAGCTGGTGGAGCGGTATATGGAGCATACAATGCAAATGGAGGGAGTCCGAGTCCGTATGGAGTGACAGACAAGAAGAACGATGATGCTGGTGCTGGGTTTCGGTCCGCAACACCAGATAAGAAAGGTCGATATAGTGATGCTGTTTTGGAGAGTTTAGAATCGCAGAATGATGATCAGGCGGGGGAAATGAGTAAGAAGGTTAAGATGTTGAAGGAGGTAAGCGAGTACATACAGAGAAGTAGGGAGTATGGCTGACATGCTCAATAGTTGACAATGGCGATCGGCGACGAGATTCGCGATAGTACCAAGCTGGCAGACTCGATGAACGATTCCTTTGAAGGGGCGAGGAATCGATTACGAGGGACTATGAACAGGATGTTGAGGATGGCGGAGAGGACGGGCGTGGGTTGGAAGGTGTGGCTGCTGTTCTTCGTCTTCATATGGTGCTTATTTGCATATGTTTGGCTCTTCTAGAAGGGAGATGGTATGGCACTGTGTTTAGGCGAGGAGTTGAGGCGCATCAAGGCAGCATGTGCATGAGCCGTGGATATGGTATACCTGAAGGACAAGAGCAACAAGAATTGACCGTAAAACCCTTCGACCGCTATGAGCATCTCATGCTCTAATCTCGACTTCGAAATCGAGACAACTATCCAACCTCGCCACATCACAACACCACCGCATCACCTCTCAGATGCCTCCCAACCTTCCTCACCCAACAACCCACCTTCCTCCCCCTTCCCAACTCACCACTAACCACATTCTGCGACATGGCAATATGCAACTTACATCTTCCACGCCCAGTCCCCGCCACCAGTAAAACCGCCCTAACGCCCGGCCAATTCTCTGCCGAAACCAGAACTTTCTTCCCGTCCATCGTGAGATAAATGTCCGCTCCATAATACATCTCGTTGTTGGCGGAGGAGGTAGTGAGATTCCAGCCGAAGATGTGAGCTGCGCGATCTATGCAGGGTTGTAGGACATCTGAGCCGGTGGAGTGAGGTGTTAGGAGGAGGATGTCTGTGTATGAGGCTGTGCGAGGGCCGACGTAGATCTTTGTTTGAGAATTGGAGATGGAGGGCTTGTGGAAGTAGGCGTAGTCTTTTATGGAGATGAGGATTGGCTGAACAGAACAAGAACGGTTAGCTTTGAGCCATTGCTGCACTTGCTGTGTCGCTTCTTTCACTTACGGTTCCTGGTCCTAGGCTCTCAGAATAACTTGGAGGATCTTGATCTAGCGCTTGGAGACCGAGACTTGTTCTTGGTATGACTGTTCGTGGCGATTCTGGTGGCGTATCCCACTGCTCGTCGAGTTCTGCCAGCTCGAGATCAACCGCAGAATCGACTCGTGTGGTTCTTGCTGCTGTGGTCTCCGCTGGCACTCGAGCTAATCCTCTGATTACGGAAGATAGCGGGCGCCGTATGACTGGTCTGGTAGAGGCGTCGAAGGATGCTTCGAGTGGTGGTAACCGGCCTCCTCTTCCTCCTCGGCGGACGACTGAGTCGAGATTCGTTGGAAGGTCTTCGTGAGGAGTATCGCTGCCTGGTGAGTTGTCTGTGACTGGTCTCGCACCTCTCCCAGGCGTTGGCGAGTCGACGCTCGGCAATCCATATCCATCAGTGGTACCTGGTGGCAACTGGCTGATTTGGTGAGCGCGTGAGTTGATGTTCTGTTCATGATCAACACGATGATCCTCATTGCGTGATGAGTTCTCCGTGACTGCCCTCGCACTAGAGTTCGTCCTGATGCGAGTGAGGATTCGCTCCATGGTCTCCTGTGATGGCCATTCGACCTCTCTTGGTGTGGCAATGGCGGTCGCCATGTTGAGATTGTTTTTGGTGCAGAGCTCACAAGTGCATAAAATCATGGATGTTGATGAATGCGAATGTGCTGCGGTGGTGAATGAGAATGAGTTGGTAAAGGACTTAGCTCATCGATTGCGATTGTTGTCGTGAAAGTGAAGTAGAAGACACCGATTCGAGCTCACTGCCACTTCACTTGTTTCATGTTCGATGGTACGTGCATACAGACCACGGTACTAACCCTAAGCGAAAGGCTCGAGGTGAACATTACTCATGATTTGATGCTCGAGAAGAATACTGGTCGAACTGTGTATGGTCAGTGATAATGTCCAGAGCTCATGCGCTTAACAGTGGATTCTGCAGCGCGTTATCCCTTCTCGATTCGGGCTCCGAGCAGACGTGCGGAACGAGGGTCTCAGAGATGAGGTAGGCCCGGCTGTGCTCGTGACTTGGTCTCATGGTATGGTAGGTGATGTGGTATCTTAGCTGTGTTCATTCTGCACTTCTACTTCCTCCCCCTTCGTTCTCTCCTAAAACACCCAAATTCCCCTTTGGTGCCCTCTCTCAATTTCTTCAAAATACCTCTCATCTCAGGTAATTCGCCCTGCAACTTCGCTCTCGCATCATTATCCGTCCTTTCGTCCAGCGCAAGGTATATCTGACTTTGTATCTCACCGGCCTTATCAGTGGTATAATTGTTCAGAGTCTGAGCCATGAACTCCACGTCGAGAGTAGCTTGCATCAAAGCTGGCAAGGTATAATGCTCTCGTAGCTTGAAAGCAGCGATGAGAGCGAGCGAGCATTGCTCGAGCATGTATGATAGGATCTGGTTCGTGAGAGTGCTGGTCGTTGCGGACGTGACTTCTGCGTGGACTAGGACAAGTGCAATGAGGACATCGTAGACATAAGCTCGAGCTTCTGTCGGTCGAGGCGTATTGGGTTCCCATTCTTTGGCGGCGATGCCTTCGTTTATGGTGTTGGTGAGATTATCCACTAGAGGTTTGACGTAGGATTGGAAGAGTCGAGCATCAATTTGTGCAAGAACGTCCCGAATGGTCTTGCTTTCTTCAGTGAGCTTAACACTGAATGCTGACTCGAATTGTGATATGAGTTGTGGTATGACTTCGCTTCGGAGGTGGTTGAGGTTTGACAAGGTAATGAGCATACGCTCGTTGCGATTCGAGGCGTCCAGCGCTTCTGACCCGAGAGTGGCGGCTCCATCGACATCTATCTGCCGATAGCGTGTGATAGTGATGCCGTCTGGGTCGGCATCCTCATCGAGGCCAGCACTATCGCGCTTGACCCTTTCGGCATTCTCAACGACACCATTCAATCCCTTATAAAGACTGGTGACGAAGGTGCCACGAACGGCTTGCAACAGCTTGGCAGAAGGAGGCACGATCACGTCGCCACTCTTAGTGGACGCATCAGATACGAAAGCAATCTTCTGCACATTGCTGAGAACCTTGTCAAACCAGGCTTCGAAATAGTTGGGCATTAGAGTCAGGTCTCTGCGATCGGGGCTTCTTGTCCAGCTTTCGAGCACTTTGCACCTCTCGGCATCAGTGCTCCAGCTTGCGCAAATGCCAGTGATGCAGCGTTCTCGTGCCGATACGAGGGTGTTCTTCAGTTTCTCGGGCTCGTTGGACATCTTGATTGTGCTCAATGCCGCCATTTCGCCGAAAGCAGTGCCAGCAATTGCGACAAGCCTGGCCAAGTAGAAAGAGCTGGACAGAGAATTAGCGCCTGGTGGCCAGAAAGCATATGACTCCCACGCATTGCCACCCTTCGGAGGTGGCGGAGGAATGTTCTGAGGATCAAAAGAGAAGCTCCGGCCTTTCAAGCCAGATATCGGGGTCTTCGCATCCGGAGTGATTGGCGTGGGCGGTATAGGACTGTATAGGTCGCTGATGTCGTCCACTGGCGCATCCTGGAAGAAGGCGTTGACGCTGTCTCGTAGCAGACCGACCATCTCCAGGGCATCCTTACGGATAGCATCAATGTGCTCTTGTGATAGTTGCATATGTGTGTAGTCCTGCATTGCAAAGACTGCAGTGGGAAACGACTTTTGAGCCTTGTTGTCGATGAACGACAGCGCACTTTCATGCCAATCAAGCAATTCGCCGAGGATGCCATTGGTCGGAGATAGTAAATTCGCTAAGGAACTCTGCACTTTGTCCCAGAAGATGAGTATATTCTCCGTATCGAGATCGCGTGTAGCGTAATTCGTCAGGCGTAACGTTCCACTGCTGGCAGAGGCTGCGCGAAGGTGTTTGGCGAGAGCAATGTTGTCCAGTCTCGTGTTGGCACCCAACTTGCGGCGCTGTATCTCGATCTCGATACGACTCCGTTCGAACGATCGAGCTATCCTATCCTTGAGGTAGAGATATCGACTATTAATCCATACCCAGATCGGATTCTCCTCCGCACCAAGTTGAAGTAGAACAGCAATGAGGTCCATATGCAGCTCTCGATCGCTCTCATCAGCCACACTAGCAGGCCTCCGGCCGTGCGAGTTCTTCAGTCGTCGCCAAATCTCCTGCTTGAAGGTGTCCACTTGCTCACTCACAGCATGCCACATCCTGGCAGTGACAATGATCTGCTGCGCATCAGCGTCTCCCAGTTCCATCTGATTCTCCTTGGCGATCGCAGCGATGTCTCGAGCCTTGTCTGCATGCTGTTTTGCCTGCTTGTAAGCAGCCACGACCGAATCGTAGTCATTCTTCTTGACAGCCTCGTGAATCGTCCCTGGCAGGCGGAATATGTCGCGATGTTGCTCCAGCGAGCTGAGTACCGACTTCAGCGTCTCCTCCTTCTCGTATCCACCAAGCGCGGGACCCCAGACCTCTTCTGCCTTGATCGCAACTTCCTGCAGCGGCGCCTTGATGCCCTGCACACCATACTCTGACTCTTTGGTCAAAGCAGTCTTCTTCTTGTCGATGTGTGGAATCTTCGCCTGACTGCCAAACGGTCCACTCGTATTCCTGAAATGACTCTGGTTCTTGCTCGTCTGCCGCGAGTGTGGTCTCAAGCCTGAGCCAGCCGAGGGCATCTGCGACAATCGGGTAGGCTCTACTCCCTGCGTCCTCATTTCCGTATAAACTGTATCTATGGTGGCTTTGGCGCGTACGAAGCGCTCAAAGTTGCTCTCCACCAGAACCTTCAGACTGGCTGACTTCTGCTCAATGCTCCTGCTGAGAAAGTCAAGCCCTCGTAGGAGGTCCTCAGTACTCGCTTGCTGGTGCACTTGCGATAGATATAGCGCAGGATTGAAGGTCGTGCTGGAGGTCATGAACTTGTTGCGCAGGGCCAAGTTGTCGTCCACGGGCAGTCCTCTTCTGCGCAACTCTGCAGCAACAGAGGGCGCCATGCCCAGCGCGTCCGGCTCATCCTTCTGCACGCCCACATCACTATTTGCGGTTTTGCTGGTTATGCTGCTCTTGAGGCTGGCATGTCTGTCGATCTTCTGGAATCGCGAATTCGTAGTGTCTTTCGAGGTGTTGCGATTGTGTCCCTTGGTAGATGCCTTGGATGGGAGCTGTTCCTCATCCGACTCGTCGTCGTAGTCGTCGTCGTCCTGGTGCGGCCATTCGGTCGGGTATAGAGACGTGAGCTTGTACTTGTTGAGCAGCTCTCGCTCTGTGTCGGCCGAGATGGGCATTGCTCGATGTTAGGTGGTGGTGGTGGTGTGTCTATGTCTCTGCCTCTTTCACAGCTACCTTAGCATTGGAAGGACTTGGCTACGGCATGGATCCAGGGTCATAAGTACAAGAAGCAGTTCGCAGAGTTTCAACACACGAACCGGAAGAGCCTCACTATGCTACCTATGCAGTTTCGAATGCTACACGTCTAATCATAGTCTTGACTAGAAGCCATCACTACGCCTCAATCATATCACAGGAGACAGCATAATATCAATAGTCGTCCCATATGAGTCCAGACTTGGAAGCTGAGGGTATCCACTGCCGCCGTCTCTAACCGCGTCCCTACTCGATCCGATCCCGCATGTGCGCGAACTCTGTCCGTAGCTGCTTTTTGCTGTGAACACAACACCGAAACCACGAATCTTCACACTCTCCGATCTCGACTCCCACCAGGACCAATACAGTCGCGTAAAGTGACTGATTTCCCAGTGGTACTCTATACGCAATCGCAAGGATGTTGGCGAGGGGGATCCGAGTTGCGGCGTCGCGGCAATGCATGAAGGCTGCGCGCCCAACTTTTGCTCAGGTATGGATAAGAATATAGATACTTGCAGAAGGATGAGTGGCTAACAGTATGAATAGTTTGCACCACGAAGCTACGCCACAGCAGCAGAGGACAGAATCGCCAAGTTCCCCGGCCAGAAAGGATCAGATGTATGTTGATATGATGAAAGAAGATGGAAGGATAGGATGTAGAGACTGATGCGCTGGGAATGAATAGGGAAAGTACACAGTATCACTCATCGAGGGTGACGGTATCGGTCCAGAAATCTCGCAATCCGTCAAGGACATCTACAGCGCCGCGAACGTGCCCATCAAGTGGGAACCCGTCGATGTCACGCCCATCCTCAAGGACGGCAAGACTGCCATTCCCGACGAAGCCATCGACTCCATCACACGAAACTATGTTGCCCTCAAGGGTCCTCTCGCCACTCCCATCGGAAAAGGTCACGTCTCGCTCAACTTGACCCTCCGAAGGACTTTCAACCTGTTCGCCAACGTGAGACCGTGCAAGAGCATTGCAGGCTACAAGACCCCATACGACAACGTGGATGTGCACCTCATCCGTGAGAACACCGAGGGAGAATACTCAGGCATTGAGCACGTGGTAGTCGACGGTGTGGTGCAGTCCATCAAGCTCATCACCCGTGAAGCCTCCGAGCGTGTCCTCCGTTTCGCTTTCCAATACGCACAAGACATTGGCCGACCAAAGGTCCGAGTCGTGCACAAGGCCACCATCATGAAGATGTCCGATGGTCTCTTCCTTTCCCTCGCCAATGAAATCGCCAAAGAATTCCCTAACATCGAATTCGACGCCGAGATGTTGGATAACACTTGCTTAAAGATGGTCACTGACCCAGCCCCTTACAACGATAAGGTGCTTGTCATGCCAAACTTGTACGGAGACATTCTGTCCGATATGTGCGCTGGCCTGATCGGTGGTCTTGGTCTGACTCCTTCTGGAAACATTGGAGACGAGTGCTCCATCTTCGAGGCTGTGCACGGATCCGCTCCTGATATCGCTGGCAAGGGTCTTGCTAACCCAACTGCTCTACTTTTGTCCTCGATTATGATGTTGCAACACATGAACTTGACTGAGCACGCTGCACAGATTCAAAAGGCTATTTTCAAGACTTTGGCAGAGGGACAATACTTGACTGGTGATCTTGGTGGAAAGGCCAAGACGCACGAGTATGCCGGTGCCATCATCAAGAACTTGTAGATATGAAGGTGGAAAAGGCGAGAAGTTGAGATAACCCCCAGCATGATGCTCATTTGAAGCTTCGGCCAGCATAGAGCTTTGGCGTTTTCTGTGTATCATATGCTTTGTCCTTTGCAAGATTAGAGGCATGCGGATCTTAAGATACATTGAATGCAAAGATCGTTGAAAAGAAGGCTCCCTGCCGATTCATCGCACACAAGTCCACTCAATCACGGTTCAAAACTGCAGGTCATAATGGTCTGGAAGGAGAAAGTCAACCCGTCGCATTGACTTGCCGCCAACTTCTTGCAAATGGGTGTTTCTCGCGCCTCAATTCTTGGCACAGAATAAGTACGATGGCCGACATTGCCCCAGGTCTCCGAGAACAGAACTAGTCAAACAAGTTACGCTGATGCTAACGTGAGTCAGACATTCATTCGTTACAGTGGAATTCGCCAGCGTCCGGACTTGCTCGCCCATCCTCTCCGGACCACGATCGACGACGATCTAGCAGATGGACTCAGAGAATTCCTACTATACCGCAAGCTAGAGATCGATGCAATGTCCTTTTTGAGCCCAAGGCGATGCGCCGCTCTCTTGCTAGTAGCATCATTCTCTCAACCGGTCCTCCTACAAAAGAAGGCAGTCAGTCGCACTTGCTTCTTCCAAGTTCACATCCACTACAACACCATCGCCAGACGAACACAACATTGCCGTCAGAAGATCGCAACATAACACACCGCCACACACTCTAAGAACCATGTTCTCCTCCATCGCAGTCCTCGCCCTGTTTGTCACATCCAATCTGGTTCACGCCCTCTGCGGCGTCAACGTCATGAACGTCGCCAAAGGAAATGTCGTGGTGGGCTCTGGATGTGTGATCGAAGGAGGTGAAGCTACGATTCGATATAAGGACAGCTTCAAAGATGTTTCTATACCTGTGACTTGTTCGACGTCTTGTGGATGCTCTATTTCTGCTGGTAGGGTGCTGCCGCCGGATTTCTCGTTGCAGAAGACTGCTCCTGTTTGTTAGGTCAGGCACAAGGTAAGTGAATGCTTATATTGTGAGGGTGAGGGAACGTGTGCTGACGATGAAGATGAAGACGAAGACTTGAGAGATTGGTCATACTACTGCTGCTGAACGATTCCGAACGCGAGACAATCCTACCACGGATTCGGGAGAACTTGTTGTACTCATTTGTATGGCCGAGATTGTTCCAGGCATACAACCAGGAATGAGCCGCCCACTATTGGAGTGTACGGCCGTACAGAGATCAGTGATCATATCAATACAAGATGATAAGATGATCCAGGCTTTACAGACTCTGAAGATGTTCACACAGAACGACGCAGTACTGTGAGGCCGAGGACTCACTCTCATGTAAACCCACGACATACGAAACACAAGATCTCAAATGGCTTCCAGTTGCGTGCGGACGGGATCACTCATCCTCGTATCTGCTCGTTCTACTATAGCTCAGCGGCATCAGAACGGTTGACGATCTAGTACAGCGGACTTACCACTAGCCAGAGATGTTGCGATATTCGCATTTGTGCCCGAGGACACCACCAAGTCGGATGATATTACAGTTCAACAAGAAGCAAGACTCCCCACGAAACACGCAAGCGTTCGCACCATTTCCTCAAAAGCCCATTGCAAGTACCTACCAGAGCCCACAACTACAACAAACGATCAAAGACCACACAACATGAAGCTCCTCCACCTCACCTTAACCCTCCTCCCATCAACCTACGCTCTCTGTGGCGTTAACATTCTCAACGTCGACAAAGGCAATGTAGTCGTCGGTTCTGGCTGCGTGCCAGAAGGAGGCGAAGCTACCATTTGTTATACCGCTGGTATATCCGGAGCTTGTATTCCCGTGGTGGCTTCTAATAGTTGTGGATCGGGTATCGGGCCTGGCAGGGTACTGCCACCTTACTTGAGTTTTCAGAAGACGAATCCTACCAACTGTTGATGATGAGGAATGGATGGGTTGAGTGAGTGAGTGGAGCTGTCTCGCATTATTGTAGAAGTGTGTATTGAACACCAACCACCAGACTTATCAGCCATAGCAGGTATCTGAGCTACTAGTTGCAGCGGAAGTGCAACAGATGAGGAAGAGTCTCTCTGCGAAGTTGCGTCGTAAAGGTCGAAGGATGCGGTCTGTTCTGCTTTGCTTTGTCAGAGGCCCGATTGTGGGACCGAACTTCACTTGAAGGATTCTCGGATACTTTGCCGGAACCCTAAGTTGCTCACCGCGGTCAGATATATAGTCCGACTGAATGCCACTTCTCCGAATCTATACTACATCACTCTCAGTACGGCGTACAAGAAGTCGCCCTGATGCGGCGATAGAGAATATATACGTCCGAAGGATTGCATAGACACTCAAGTATAAGAGTAAGAATAAGTATCGCTTTCTATCATGTTTCTGGCACTTTAACTTAACTGATCGCAACACAAATCTCTCCTTTCCAAGCTCATTGCACAGCATGGTGACAGTAGCCCTAGCAGGAGCAACAACAGGCTTCGGCCTCACGATGCTCAAGACTTTTATCCACCTCAACAACAACAACAGCGACAAACAACAGCAACACAAGATCGTCCTTCTCTCCCGCTCGCCACAGCCAAAGCTCTCAGCTCAAGGCATCGATGTCTGTCCCGTAAACTACTCCGACCACGCTCAACTCGTCTCAGCTCTCCAAGGAGTCCACACCTTATTATCCGTCATCGGCGGCTCCCCTCAAGGCCTCCTAGACTCTCAGCTCAACCTCCTCTCAGCAGCCAAGGAAGCCGGAGTCAAACGTTTCGCTCCTTCAGAATATGCTGGTAACGGCTACGAAGGCGTAGAACTCTTTGCACCAAAAGCGAAAGTCTGGGAAGCTGTGCAGAGTAGTGGATTGGAGTATACGAGATTTGAAGTTGGACTTTTCATGGCTGTTTTGGCTACTGGTACGCCTAAAAGTGTGACAGAAGTTGGGATTCGTGAGGGAGCGGCAACTGGTGAGGAAGAAGCGCTTGCTGGGTTGAGGCCTTGGAATTTCGTGGTTAATATCTTAGCTGGTACTGCAGATTTCGCAGGTGATGGAAATGCGGAGATGGTGTTGACTGATGTGAGAGATATTGCGATTTTTGTTTGGAAAGCTTTGAGTCTGGAGAAGTGGGAACCTGTGATGGGTATGAGAGGTGATGTTACCACTTTCCGAGACGTTGTTGCGAAATTGAAGAAGGTTTCTGGAAGGAAGTATTTGGTCAAGGAGAATGCGATTGAGAGGCTGGGAGAAGAGGCGAAAGCTGATGCAACCAAGACTTTCTATAACCAGGGCAGGGTTGCCATTGCGAATGGGTGGGCGATGGTTGGAGATGATCTCAATCGCGCGTTTCCTGAGGTGAAGCCAACGACTGTGGATGAGTTCATTCAGAAGTGGTGGAGTGGAGTGGAACTGGCAGAGCCATCGTGGACGGACAATAAGGCGTTCGGTGTGCAGGACTTCGAGTAGAGCGGCGATGTGGCCGAGTAGAGCAGTATCACAATGCAAAGTGCTCGATCATCTTTCCCGTGCAACGTGAGCGCAATAGCCAGCAACAATCACCACAGTCGCCGACTGATCCCGGAGACATTTCCGAATGCAAGCCTGCGAGCCATGTATCGCTCGTGTTGAGCTGTTTCAACAAGCGACGAGTGGCGTGTACTGTACTGTGCCGTATGCACCATCAGTGCTGGATCGAGCAGGGGCGTATGTTTAGATTGATACTCCACATATATTGACAGGCAAGTGGGTACACGCGCTTGTCGCGCTGGCATCGTTGCACAAATCTCGAGATGTCTCTGCACGAGCACACATTCGGTGCTACTGCAGTTGGAAGTCTTCGTCGCACAGCATTGCGAATACGTGCTATCCGCTCTTGGCAATCCAATGTGTGATATGACTAGGTGGACCTATTCATGGCAGGTGAAGCGAATTGATCGTCGTCCCAAATCATTGACAGCAACATCACTGCATGTCGAGTGCGATGAGCGTGAAGTGCAAGACTGGCTGAAGCTTGACGAGAGGCACGTCGATGTGGAAGGGCAGTAGATCCGCGACTTGCGTTACTTGCCAGATAGCTTGTTATCCCACTGCTCTGTAGGATAACGATCCGGTTCGTGGCAAGTTACTTGGTGCTAACGGCTGTCACGTGGGAGCGGAAGTGTAACCTATCATATATTGGGGTCTTGTCATATGGTGCAATCTTTGCCCGGCTTGCTATTGGTAGGCAGGATAGTCTTTCGTCTAGTTGCATGCCGATGGCCGCAAGCAGAAGAGGTATCAGCCAAGTTCAGGGCCCAAGAGCTATGCTTCGAGGACGATGTCTGTTCATGATGGCGGCTATCGCGCTCAGCGCGCTGAACGCGGGTCTCAGTAAGTTGTAGAGTTTAGTGAGCGACTCGAAGCTCAGTGGTGGTGTGGGCTATTGTAGCTGCATGTGATTCTGCACATTGCGGTTCATGATGCCACGGCCCGCCGTACATTGATGTCTCGTCTAC
The DNA here is from genome assembly GCA_022570795.1 of Sphaerulina vaccinii. Taxonomy (NCBI): domain Eukaryota; kingdom Fungi; phylum Ascomycota; class Dothideomycetes; order Mycosphaerellales; family Mycosphaerellaceae; genus Sphaerulina; species Sphaerulina vaccinii. The sequence continues at coordinate 827,956 of JAKUDP010000001.1, forward strand.
ATGCATGACGATGCCGTAGTGGCCAACCTGGTTGTTCGGTGGCTGGTTCATAGCTGGAATATGCTGTATAGAATTTGCAGGTAATACGGTCGCCTGCCGCTTTTGTGTCAACTTGTAAGATCAGCAGACACGTCGGACTGCCAGCAGCGGGGCGATGAGTGATCTTGTGCGTGAAGAGCACGAAAGTCACGGCTACTGCGCGATCATCTGGCGATGGAAGAGTGATGTGAGGTGCTTTGAGTTTCGCTTCATTGCATGAGGAACGCGGCACATCGATCATATGCGAGTCATGAAAAGTGTTCCGGTGAGGAGCTTCAGCCGCATCAACCTCCAAGTGCCTTGCCAACTAGAGCTTTGCAGTCATCCGTCATTGGGATTTCGAGCGCCAGATTGTGTCCGTCTTCAGACATCTTGACCCATGTCTTTTTCAAGATGGTGATGATCTTCTGCTCATCGTGCTTCTCCTTGAACTCATCAAATTGGTCATCCAGAAACACGAGACATGCCACATCTTCGAGGACTTGTACTTCAGGCTCGCCTTGCTTCAGACCTTCCTTCTCGATCAACGCGATGCATCTCTTCACGTCATCCTGCGTGTATCCATTCTTCTCCAGGATCTCTCCCACGAGCTTTGCCTGGCGCTTCTTGAGGTGTGTTCTCCATGAATGATAGCCAATCTTGGTCATCGGAAACTGGTCTCGAGGCACTTCCCAGCGGCGGAAGTGCTGACCACATATTGCAAGCTTCAGCACATCTGAGGCTTGCGGAGAGCGCTTCTGTAGGTATTTCTCCATCTTGTCGGAGTAGTGCGACTCATATGGCACTTCCTTCCCATCTGGACTTGTTATCTTGTTTGGATCCTCATCGTGCGCCGCGTATATTTCCTTCCGCGCTTGATCGTAGTTGCCTCCCATCTTGCTGTTCTGTTGCCTCCTGCGCTTCCAGTTCGCTTCCTGAGATATCTTGATGATGCTGCCTCTCGTCTACAACAACAACTTCACAGCAGCTCTCTGCGAGAGATAACAGGCCCTTGACTATCCAATCAATTCGTGCATGACCATTGGATCTTGGCTGCATAAGGTTGCTGCCGGAGCGTACTTCCCGTTCCTCAAACCTGGTGACGATTCTTCGCTAAATACTTTTCTCCACAACAACCACATCGCATCTCGCGCTTATTCAAAAAATACAAGATGCAGATGGCCGCTTCCACAAATGCAACAACGTGCTCAATGCGTGATGAGTCCTCTTACTGGCCCACTGGAAGTACCTGCAGCGACCCGGTCCAGGATGAAGAAGCGGCACTGTCTTCGGACCATCACAAGACGACCCGTCGCGAAGACGCTTAGGGTGGATATGATGCGTGCGATGGCGATTTAGGTAATCGTCACTAGCACATGGTTTGACTACCACCAAAATTTCCTGGTCGCCGACGGCTCGTTGCCTTTGTGGACAGCAGCTTTGCTAATACGACGGGTAACTTCTCCAGAAGTACAAGACTTTGGTACAGTACATGCTTTCCGTCGCTTCCATTGTTCCCTCTTCATCAAAGAAATAGAAAAGCTTTCGCCTTCGCTTTGCATTGCTTATTGCTTGTTATTTTCAGTATGGACGAGGACACAGAAGCTGGGCATGGCCGTAAATGGCTGCAAGACTCATCAAATTCCTCACAGTGCTCATCACCACGATTGGAGCCCGAACTCACACATCCCGACTCCAAGCCTCATATACTGGAGTGGATAGACTCAAACGATTCACGTAACCCTTACAAGTGGAGCTCAAGGCGCAAATGGACGACAGCAGCTTTGATGCTATTTGGCACATTAGTCCTCACGCTTAATGGCACTGGCATCACCATCGCTGCGGGCGAGATCAGTGCCGAATTCAACGTACTCGACACCTCAACCTTCACGAACTCGATCTGGATCGTGTTCAGCTGGAATATCGGCGGGGCGTTCTTCGCGCTGTTCTTACCCCTACTGGAGGACTTCGGCGTATACCGTCCCTACATGAGTTTCTATGTCCTTTTCTTCGCCATGGTCATTGCACAGGCTCTAGCCAAGAACTATGCTACATTGATCGTCACACGCTTCATTAGTGGTGGCTGTGTTACTATTCTGGCGAACACCATTGCGAGCGTCATACCGGATATGTGGGAGGGTGCAGCAGAAAGAAGCGTTCCAATCGGGCTGTACATTGTCTTATACCTCGTTGGCAACACCCTTGGACCCGTTGTATTCGCTCCTGTCATGCAATTCATTGGAAACTGGCGATGGATCTTCTACATTCAGCTCATCGTCTACGGTGCCCTGCTGCCTCTGTACGCATTCCTGCTGCCCGAGACTCGAGGGCATACAATACTTGGCAAGGAAGCCAAGCGGATTCGCAAAGAGACCGGAAAGCCGGTCTATACTGCTCAACAACGCAACACAGACCCAATCACTCAACGACTAGTCACATCAGTCACGAGGCCACTTTACCTACTTGCGACTGAGTCTGTGCTATTAGCAAGCACGATCTGGAGTGCCTTTGCACTTGGACTGGTGTTCGCATTCACGCAGTCAACAGAACAAGTCTTCCGGGAGTTGTACGGATGGTCATCATATCAATGCGGATATGTGCAAGGTGCGATCGTGATCGGCGAGGTTCTCGGATGGCCTGTCTCTATCTACGGTACCAGCTTGTACTTCAAGTCCGCCAAACGCAATCGAGAGACTCCTGGTGAGCCCATACCTGAAGCAAGACTGTATGTCAGCGTCTTCGGGAGCTTCCTGGGCATCACTGGTGGCATGTTCGTCTACGCGTGGACGTCCTACCCTTTCCTCCCGTGGTATGCACCAGCAATCGGATTGGCCATGGTAGGTTTCGGCATACAAATCGTCGTCTGCACGATCGCAGACTATGTGGTAGATCTGTACGCCGACTCTGGCAAGGCTGGTTCTGCGATAGCCGGAGTTGTGGTCGGTGAGCAGCTTATTGCTGCTGCTCTGCCACTGGCAGAAGCGAGCATGTACACTAACCTGGGCTTCCATTGGGCTAGCTCACTGCTTGGGTTCATCGCCTTGCTGCTGAGTATGGTTCCGATAGTCTTCACCTGGCAGGGCAGGAACCTGCGTGCGAAAAGCCCGTTCATGAAGAGCGGCGGACAATTAAATATGGAAAAGTCATGAAGCGTTCTAGCGTGATTTACAGAAAAAGCATTGATGGCATTTATATCATAGCGATGTACAGATACTACTTACGAAGGCACGAATGATACGGTCGATCGGTAAAGATTCCGCTTCTTGGCGGCTTTGAAAGCCCTTTCCCTCTGACCAACTTGACTCTCCTGAAACACCACAACAAACTGTCACACAGACTTCCGAACCACAATCCCAGCAAGATTGCAGCAGATTTTGATGCGCTATTGATGCTGAAACTATGCTCGTGAAGAGCAGCGAATAGAACAGGCGCTGTTCACACTATCTTCCTCGCTCGAGACTGCTGTCACTGAATTTTAGGCTTCGCTCACCACGATGAAGGCTGTTCGTCCTGAGCAATCAAGGCCGCATCACAGGTACGCACCTTTTAGGTCGTGAATTCGCACAAACAAGGCAAGACCTCGCCATGTTTCCTCAGTATAGAACCCATCACGCCCACGATTACCTGGTACTTTCCATCGCAATACTGCAGAAGTCTCTCGAGTCAAGCCTTCCGATCCTGCGACTCCAATGACAATAGGCCTTGCCACCGGCAACCCTGACAGCGGCTGCCTTACAGTTCGTTTGTCAAACTTGTACTGTGCGTGGCAGCGTTGAACTTCGCGACCTGCCCTGCATAACCCTGCTGCGCAAGTCATAAGGCTACTACAAACGCATATGCTATGCCAAACTTCTTCTTCCGGACCATATACCTGTCGAACACCACGCCTATCGAGATAGACTCAAAGGAACCGGAAGATAGATTCGCTGCCCAATCTCTCCTCCCAGCCCCTCGGATGAAAAGGGAGACTCTTTGACCAGGAGCAATATCTGCAGAAATGGCTTCATACGCCACCAGACAAACTTGCGTCGTCTCTGTCATACTACTCATTGTGTTCGCTCACGTCTCCACACTCTTGGTCGTGGCATATCGAAGACATTATGTCGTCGGAGGCAGTCAATATGGCGGAAGATAAAGGTATGTCTCAGTTGCGCCATGGCAACACAACAACAACGACTAGACGCCGCCACGTTATGTACACGAGAAGCTCACGTCGCGTGTGCAGTGCCGACACGCTTCGACGCTCTCTTGAAGATGCTACCACTCACAACCACAATGAAAGAACGATACGGCGTTACGCCCACGGATGTACCGACGCCGCAGTCCGGCGAGACACAACGTCTTGGACTATCTCCAACAGTCGTTGGCACAATTGAAGACGATCTATCTCCAACAATAGTCGTAGACGACAGTTCTCCAACAGACACAGACTGGTCGCCCAAACGTGACCTTTCATTTCCTCCACCTGCAATACACGAACCAACAATACCATTTGAGCTATCTGGCACAACACTATTCGATGAAGTCCGCGAACAATTCCAAGGCGGTATCTCAACATTAGACAATCTGTTACGCTACATGGAACATTCTGGACCAGCGAGATGCAAAGGCTACAGAAGAGGGATTGACTCATTGCTCGAGAATTTAGTGGCGATGGCAAAGTGGCTGGTAGGGTTCCTAGAGACGGCTAGGACAGCTGATAGTGATGCGAATTGGACGAGGAGTGCTGTCGTTGGGTTGAGGGTGGACTTGCATCAGTACTCTTGGAAAGTTATGAAGTTGACGATGTTGTTGAGGCAAGTGGGAGCTTATAATGCGCCCAAGCTGCAGCTGTGACAAGACATGTATTGAGCGAGGAGGAAGTGTATAATGAGCGGGGAGACCTATGATATGAAAGAGCGACCTGGAGCGTTTGTACTGTACGATCGGAAGATGTGTGGATAGAGCATTAAGGCGATCATAACAATCGTTATGCTATGCAAGGTGTGAAGCGCCATCCCGATACACTACCTTCTCTGGTATCCTCTCTCATCGCGGAGACTATGCCATGCAAGCAAACAGCGCCATGCTCACAGAAGGAAAGTTCGAGCGCCGATCTAACCTAGAACGTTTTCGACCAATGCTGCTCCTTCTTCGGCTTCTTGAACCACTGCCATCTGTTATTGGAGAAAATGATCTTATTCGCCACCTCTTGGTCATGTAAGAGCAATCTCTCCTCGTAGCCTCTCTCAGCGAACACATCTTCCTTCATGATACTCGTCGTACACTTTCCCTTGCCTTCAAACTCCCAGTGAACTTCTCTGATCCCACCAGGACTCATATCTATCTGCATATTCGGCGCATCATGCGAAGAGTGTCCATCGATGAGCTTCCATCCATGTAGTGGTCCACCTTGCGTAAGCAGGCCTTTCCAGCGAGGTGCACGTTGAGGGCGGTACATCTTGGGTCCTTTTTGAAATGTCATGAAGCGCCAGATTATAGATACTATGCGTTGATACCATTCCTGAGGTTCGACTCCTCGGCCAGCTAGGTCTATGCGAGCGCGTACGGAGGAGTGCATGTACTCGTTTGTTACACTCAATGGTGAGCCTGTGTCTTTGCCTGTGATGTAATCTGTCTTTTGGTAGCGACCTGGAGTTCGGACTTTTGCGCCGATGAGAGATTGAGGGAAAGTGTTGCTATCGTATAGCTTGCCCATTGCCCAGCCGTTGTAGTCTTCGCCGCTTGTGTTGCTGGTATAGTAGTTGCTCGATTGACGGAAGCATAGGTCGATGAAGTCGTCATCGAATCTGATCCAGTCGAGAGGCTCAAACTTCTTGAGGGGATCTCGTGAGTTGCCACTGAGTTGGTCCATCATCCAGGCAAGAGTGATGTTCGCCATACCATAGTCATCGTAGGACCCGCCAACATTCGAGTGCGCGCCAGGAAACCAGACTTGCTTGAGGTTAGTAGCTCCTTCATCGTCACGCTCCCACAGTGCAGGAGAGAATGGGTACCGTCGTTCGTCTAGAGCCAGAGCATGGAAAGCATTCTCAACACAATCGCTGAGTCGTGTATCGTACCAGCCGTATTCCTTGATGAAAGCAGGCAGGAAACCTTGGAAGATCGGGTTGACTGGTATGCCGAGAGCACCAACTGTGTCCCACACGCCAATGCACTTGATCTTAGCTTCTTGTGTCAAGCCAAGAGACAGCAGATGCCTCTTGAACTCCATCATGTATTGATCAATGGCGCCGGCTTTCTGCGATCGTGCTATTGCTGGGTCTGGCTGATTTCGCTTCGAGTCTAGCTTCTCATCTGGGTTAGCGCGACAGTAGGCGTCTAGGAAACGTGGCTCATAGCCTGGCTTGCCAACATTCTCCCAATCAGAGAAGCAATCGTAGAAGTATGGCATGGCTTTTCGAGTGAGGATGCCGACCGCGGAGATGAAGCCACCAAGACTTCTTGCTGTAAAAGCACCACGCGAGAAGCCGACCAGGAAGATGGAGTCTGGTCCACAGAGGTGGTCGTCTGGTGAGTAGTTCATCCCTAGAAAGCCGTACGCTTCTCGAATATGTTCAGCGAGCCCGATTCCAGTGCCTCCACCAAGAAGCTGGTCGTATAGTCCCAGTCCCGTACCAATGCCGCTCTGATAGTAGACGATCTGAGGGTGCTTGGCATCATCTTCAGACATCATGGCTCGTGCTATCCTGGTCACATTCGAGGGATTCTGAAGCTTGCCGTCCGTGTAGCCATTGTCGGCATCCATCCAGGTGCCATCACAGCATACAATAAGCTTCTTGGGTAGTCTGGGCTGGCGCCTCGCTGCTTGCTCAGATACGGAGGTGTGTCGTTCCGTCATATTGGCTTGTGCTGTGTTCCAAAGTAAGGCTGCTTTCTGCTAGATGCTCAATGAGCCTAATGGCAGAAGTTCTTGGGCTTCGCTGGAACTGTGTCCGACGAAGCTAGAATCGGATGGATTGTGATCGTCTGTGCAGAGTAGCTCTAGTAGCCATGTAGTAAAGGAAGTCAGCAAGCTCAATGTTATATGTACATTCTTCGCAAGGCAGAGTTCGGGTCTCGTCCTGTCAGCATAGGATGCACCTCATGATAGCCTCAGTCACAATCGAAGGCATTCAAGAAGAGGGCGGCCATGTAGGTGTGTTGCGAAAATAGTTACTGGGGCTGAAAGGCGGCTGAGTCCGACGGCATTCCTTCGCTCGTGCATGGTACGTGAACACGTTTAGATCCATCGGCGTGCGAATTTACTCCGCATCAAGTGCGTGAGCGTGAAGGATCCAATTAATCCCCTCAAGCGAAGTTGATGACTGAGAGTGTATGCAGAAGGAGAGACAGGGTTGTGTTGTGAGTGAGAACTCAAACCGGGCGGAGCGGGCGGCTGAAGCGCCATTATCCAATCGATTTCATGGTTTTCATGGTATGGAATCCACAGTTCACTCACAACACTTCAGCTGGGCTCAGCTCAGTGACACAAAGGCTGTTGTGGCTGCTTTCGCTTCCGGTGACCAACAAGGCGATGAATGCTGTAGCTGCTCTACGACTCACCGGACTGGAACATGTGTGGAGGGACTGCTTCACAAGGTACCGAGCCTGAAGAACTGTTATCCTGCAGTCACTTGTCAATCGTCTTCAGCTAATCCTCTATGGCGTCGGCCAAGCGCGATCAGTCTAGAAGATGTATGCAAGTCACCTGTAGGCCACGTCTCACTGTCTCTCTGCCTTTCTGTGAAGTACCTCGAGTTGCGGTCGACGAAGGCGATGCCATAGCTTCGTTGATGGTGCTCAGAAGCATACCTCCTATAATCCTACAATGTCAATTGAGAAAAAGGTGAAATGGGACAACAGTATTAGAACACATCATTCTTTCAGAGATCTACTACTCTAGTCATCTAAACTCGTAGGGAATCTCTCGTCGCTTTTGCATCGTGTCGAAAGCTCACATAACCTTTCATCAAAGCCAAGTTCCCCAAACGCCGTACGTCTATGCATCGTGTCGCTGGCCAAACACCCGAAAGTCGCGATCTATGATCTAGAAGTCGTCCTCGTCACTGAAGACCTCCTCACCCTTCTTGCGGCGAGCCATTCGGTCCTTCTTCTTCTTGCGAAGTTCTGAGGCTGTAAGCTTCTTCACCTTCTTGGTGTTCTCGATCTTGTTGCCCATGGCATCGAACTTCTCCTCCTCGTCATCACCCTGGGTGAGACGTGGTCCAGCACCCTGACCCTGCACCCAGTTGTGACCAGATGGAGTCATGCGGCCGTCCATGACTGCCCAGACTTCCTCAGTGAGATCCTTGGTGAACTCAGCAGAGTGAGTGATGATGATGACACCACCCTCGAACGACTTGATAGCCTTGGAGAGAGCACCAAGGGAGTCACGGTCGAGGTAGTTGGTAGGCTCGTCAAGGACGATCAAGTGAGGACGCTGCCACGAGCATGCGGCGAGCACGACCTTGACACGCTGACCACCAGACAGACCACGCATACGCGAGTGGGAGACAAGCTCTGCATCAAGACCGAAGTTGGTGCAGTGTTGCTCAATCTCCTTGCGGACAAGAGGACGGAACTGACCACTGGCAAGAGCCTCCTTCTGATCGACATCAGCCACCATCTTCTGGTGAGACTGGATGAGCTCGTTACGTGGGATCCACGCGTTGTCAGCAGTCATCATAGGTGTCCACTTCTCGTTCTTCATGCCAATATTGTCACCAAGAGCGAACGAACACTCGTACTCGTAAGAGTTCTTGAATTTTCTTCGCGAGTGAACACCAATGACACGACGTTGCGAGCCCTCAATGCGGTAGATACGGTCCATGGCCTTCTCATCGTCTTCGGTAACGATCTTGTTGGCACGGTCCATAGTCTCACGATCCTCACCAGTCTGGAAACGCCATTGGATGTACTCAGATGGAGTCTTGTCGAGGTGGTGATCGATATGTGCGAAAGCGTGTTGCTTGATGTATGCAATACGGATGTTCTCGTGTTGGTAGACATCACCCTTGGTTGGGATAAGTTCACCAGTGAGAACGTTGACGAGAGTCGACTTGCCAGCACCGTTTGGTCCGATGACAGCAATACGGGATCCGAGCGAGCACTGGAAGGTAACGTCCTGAATTTGTGGCTTTGGTGTGCCCTCATACTGGAAGGTCATGTTGCTGACACGGACAATGGCCTTGGCCTTGGTCTTGACACCCTCAAGGAAACCTGGCTCTGGGAACTTGAACTCCATCTCGGAAGCACCAAGCTCGTAGTAGGACTTGGCCGAAGGCACACGCTTGACGAACTCGGAAAGCTTACCACGGTAACGCTTCAGCTTGAAGCGCTCGTAGTGGATAACGTGCTGGACAACGTTGTCGAGGAACTTGCTGTCGTGGGAGATGATGATGGATGTGCATGGGGAGCTGGTCAGATAGTCTTCTAGCCACTTGACGTTCTTCACGTCCAAGTGGTTAGTTGGCTCATCGAGCAGGAGAATGTCAGGCTCGGAGAAGACAGCACGTGCAAGTGCGAGCTTCATCTTCCAGCCACCAGAGAGCGCAGTGATGACACCGTTGACTTGCTCTGGAACGAAGCCGAAGCTGTCAAGAGTCTTGCGGACCTCATCCTCTGGAATCTTGATGTTGGCCTCCTGGAGCTTCTTCATTGTCCACTCGATGGTAGTCATCTCAGTGTCGTCAGAGTCCAAGTCGTGCTCGACGTAGACAGTCTTGACCTCGCTCTGCTTTGGGAAACCCTCGACCTGCTCGTTGTTGATGGCACGCATGAGGGTGGTCTTTCCGGAACCGTTGGGTCCAAGAAGACCGTATCGCTGGCCCTTCTTCAGGCGCAGATGCGTCTGGTTGAGAAGAATCTTGGCACCGTAGGCCAAGTTGAATGTGCAGTTGCAGAGATCGACACCCTCCTCCTCATCTGGCTCCACCTCGTCCTCGGCGAGAGCGCCTGGAAGCGAGCGCTTGCGGAGCTGGTCGACAATGCTGGCAGCGTCGTCACCAACAATGGCGCTGACGTATGGGAGCAGGTGTGTTGTCCAGCTAACAGTTTCCGTCTCCTTCTCGTCGATCAGCTGACCACCGATGGCAGCAATGTACTCGACAATTGTGCTGAACTTCTCAGCAGCCTCCTTGTGCTTGTAGCTGAGGATGTCCTTGAGCTTGGCAAGAACAGTCTCAACATCCGAGTCGTGGGCAACTTCTGGGATCTTGCCGTCCTTGACAGCACCGACACGGATCAGCGTGTCAAGACCCTGCTTGGTCTTCTCACGGGCCTCAGGATCAGCCAAGTTGTCGTTGTTGTGGGTGAGTTGTGGCATGAGCTTTGGCAAGAAAGATGCGACAATGTTTGGGTCCTCGACAAGTTTGCACATGTTGTCAATGATGACAGCAGTCTTACGCTTGATGGCAGTCTCACGCTCCTTGAGACCACGCTCGAGCAGAGGCACCATGATGGCAAGGGTTGGCTCGTGGACATCGGTGACGAAAGTGGTAGCACCGAGCAAGTGAATGGTCTCTGGGACGTTCTCTGGCTTGGCGATACACTTGATGAGCTCAGGAATGAAGCGCTCGATATCCTTGTTGACAATGAGCGCGCAGACCTTCTCCATTGTGCCGTATGCCTTCTTCTTGACTTCTGGCTTGGTGTCCCACATGGCCTCAGACACGATTGGGATGAGGTCTGGGACACGGTAGGCAGCCTGTGCTGGGGCGCTCTCGGTGAGCGCCTCGATGCACTCGAGGTCGGTCATCTTTTCGGGCCACTTCTGGGCAGTGCGGATCGAGTTGATGAAGTGTGGGATGAGGAGCTTGACAGCGTTGGCGTTGACGGCCTTGGTGATCGAGATGGCGGCGTCCTGTGCGGCGACCTTGACGTTGGCCATCTTGTCGCCCACGGCGGACAGGACAGCTGGAAGCAGCTGAACGAGGTATGGCTCCACGGTGACGGAGACATCGGCGTGCTTTGCGATCGTTGCGATTGCCTCGCAAGCATTCTGTCGGGCGCCAGCGTCCTTCTTGTTGTTCAGCATCTTCTTGAGGCTGTCGACGGCCTTGGTGGGCGCGTCGGCCTCCTGGATATCGCCATTAATAAAGGTGGCAATCTCCTGCGAGGCTCCCTTGGCCTCGTCGGCGGTCTTGGAGACTGAGAGCTTGGTGAGCAGCTGCTCGAGCACCTTGGTGCTGCCGGCGTTCTCCTTCGCCTGTTGAGACATGATGTGTGGTTAAGGAAAAGAAGGTGGGTGTTGGGGAGAAGAATTTGAATCAACAGCAACGACTTTTTGTGCGAGGGGCAAAATGCAGCGCGGTCCTACCCGGCGCTAGCATGGAAACCCTTCGATTTTCGCGCTGTTCACTGTCTCCACGCCAACTTCTTCACTTTTCGTGCGAGAAAGAGGTGTCCAGATGGCATAATTCAGGCAGAGTACGACCATTCACCGGCTGTGTCACAACAGTGTCACTGCAGCCTTCTCTTCACCTCTCCCTACTCGACTCCAGTGTTGCTCGAAAAATTGTGTGGCAACGAACCCGATTTAGCTCCTCAGCAAACCCATCTTCACGGCGCCTCTGAGTGGTTGAGCAAGCGAGTTCCTGCGTCACTTTTGGTTACGAAAACCGGCCGTTTACTTTTCGTTGTTGGTGACCAGAGCAGAACAGCGACACATAGCAGAACAGAACGACTGAAGGATGATATTGGAGCCTGTCCGGAGCTCGATCTTACATTATGTCTATGTGCAAAAACTTGTGGAGGTCCTGGATGTTCCACGATCGGACAGATTGCGAGAGGAAGGACAGAACCTGAACCACGATGCCAATGTCGGACTTCTTCGCCTCGAGAACGGTTTGCACGACGAGCACGACTGAGAACGAATGACAGAGACCTACTCGGAATCCTTCTTTTGCTTCTTCGCAACAAGCTCTCCTGTTCTAGAACTTCTCCACGAGAACGAGGATGAAAGGCGACCTGTAGGGACTATAGGACAGCAGACCGCCTTTTGCCGTCTGCACATTCACGCCATGGCAGCCGCAAGTACCGTAGTCAGTCTGAGTTCTGGGGACCTGTATTCTATGGTAATCCTTCGGCACATCCGCTGTGTGCCAACACTATGACCTACTCGGTGCAACTATTGCCCAGCCATTCTTCGATTCCAGGCGTCGTCTCGATACTTCATAGTCCGGCTTCTCAGTAGCGCAGCTATCATTGCGCCTGGGAAAAAGGCTGTGACTAGCAAGTGCATCCAAGTCGAAAGAGTCCAGCATCACCATGCGTTGATCGATCTACGTACCACGAGCACGTCTGGCACTTTCGGACCATCCTTTCAATGACTCCTGGTCCAGCATTTCCTCTTCCTCTTCGTCGTCTTCATCCTCCGAATCGGCCTGCTCGGTGGAATGGTTAGCAGGTATCTCTGAAATCACGAGCTTTTGTGAACGCGATCAATCTCGGAGGCTGTTGCCGTGGCGCACTCGTATCCGTTGAGACGACAAGAGTTGGGTGGCTTTGCTCTACTTACCTGCGCTTGTGCGGGCGTGTTGTTGGATTGATAGTTGCTGGGTCCAGGCTGAGGTGCGGGATTAGCAAATATCTCTGAAATCACGGCTTTTCGGGAACGCGGTCGGTCTCCCAGACGGTTGCCGTAGCACGCTCGAGCACAGTGAGACAACAGGAGTAGAGTGGCTTTACTTACCTGCCCTTGCGCGGGCGTGCTGTTGGATGGCCCGATGTTGGATCCAGGCTAAGGAGCAGAGTTAGCAAGCATCTCTAAAAGCACGAGCTTTTCTAACGCGCTCCGTCTTCTACTCACCTGGCCTTGCGTAGGCGTGTTGCTGGATGGCACGACCTTGAATCCAGGCGACTATGATAGCAAGTCGAATGATCAGCAAGTTTCTCTGAATAAGCGAATTTTCTGGAACGCGATCTGCCCCCGAGCTCATCGCCGTGTCAAGCTCGAGCTTGGTGAGATATAGATATGGATTGAATTACTTGGCTTGACGAGGGTCTCTCATCGATGCTGGATCCATCACCCTCTATTGTATCATCCGAGCTCGAGCCATGCGACTAAGGAAGGCAGCAGAGTTAGCAAGTATCTCCGATGAGGCAGATTTGCGCGAATGCGCTCTGTCGTCGAGCTCATTGTCGTGGCATGCTAGAGCCCAAGGAGATACCAATGCTTGCGAACTGTGGCTTTACTCACCTGCACAGCTGTGAGCTTGCTGGATCCACACACTTGAGAATTCCGCACACCTGATGCAAGCATATCTCGACCCATCCTCTTCCGCATCGCTGTCTGAGGTGCGGCTCTCTCCCTTGTGAACATATCCATGATTCTGGCATGGCTGGCGGCACAAGAAGGGCAGAAGTGGCGCGTAACCACGATGAAGCTACCGTGACATCTGCAGGTTGCGAGGAAATGAGCCTTTCCAGCATATCCGCCCAAGTAGGCTGTCAAACACTCGCTCAGTGTAGCCACACGCTCGTGCCAGCATACATATCGGTATACGCGGTTTCGACACATTATGGCGGATGTGGTGGTGGTCGATGTGTTGAAATTCTCGAAAGTGCCAGTGATATCCTGTAGGGATGTTGAAGACCTTAGAGTGGCACGGTGTGCGATCAGGGGAAAGAAGGGACAGATTTCCGACCAAGAAGTTCTAGGAGAAACCGAACTAGGTACATCAGTAATCTGCCCGGGATCGACCTTTATGAGTGTTGCCGTTCTCCAAGGCGTTTTCGGTCTTGTGTGTGAAACCCAAAGGCCTCTGAACGGCCGTGGTGTACGATTGTGAGGAGAAGAGAGGTATTCCTACTGAGGACTTGTCCATGAAGTAAGTACAAGGAACTAAAGAGACGGGATCAATGATTACCCAGGAATTGACTTTCTCGACGTGTCGACGTTCTCGGGATGGTGGCTGGTCTTCTGTGTGGAGCTCGAAGCTCTGTGTGCGGGCGCGGTGTGCGTGGGAAGAGAGAGATCGCGACCAAGGAGTACGCCAGGAAGGATGTTCAAGGGACCAAGGAGATAGGATCAATGATAGATTAAAAGAGAAATGATGATGGTTGGACGACGTGCCATTGATGTCTGAGAATAGGACCGACTGAGCGTCACATGAGCAAGACGAAGATTCCATGAAGAGATACGTGTTCTTCACGTCGTGGAAGCGACTCTGGTACTCTGAGAATGCTACTCCTCTTGCGAAGTGGTAGCGGTACACACACAATGGTACGATATATGCTTATTTATCTCACAGTCTCCACTCACCTTCATGTACTGATACTGCAATACTCACCCTCCTTACTTCTCATAACCGAGCCAAAAGCAACAACACCCGCATCCGACATCAATATCAACATCAACCAATGGCAATACACAAGTCAGCACAAGATCTCAAGATGTTTCTGAACACCATGCTCCCCTTCAAGAACAAGAAAGCCCCAGAGCCACAACCTCTCAAATGCGACTTCTGTCACATTCACCAATCCTTCCGCCGCTTTCCGGGCCCCGAGTGCCAAAATACTGCCGCGAGCATCTCAGTCGCTTCAGTTCAAAGAAGAAGAAGAACATGTGCAAAGAATGTCTGGCCAAGGGCCTCGAAGCACAGTTCGATATACGCAGACCCATTTCTATCCGCTGTCCGATCTGCGAGACCAGATGGGACAAACTGTTTATTGAATGGAGCTTGGGAGCAGATGCAGAAGGGAGGAGAAGGCTCAAGAGGTATAGACGGGAGGAGAAGGACTATAAGATTAGGAAGAGGCTGGAGGGCAAGCAGAAGGTGATCAGGAAGGAGATAGAGCAGAATCCGTTTTCGGACAATGTGCCTGCTGGGTGTGGGCTGGTGGCATAGGACATGTCGATGGTATGCGAGAATGCCAAGATTTTGAGGGTGAAAGTTTGTCTAGCGTACACGACCGTGGTTGTACAGAACCCAGACCAGATATCAGGGACAGCGGTTCAAGACACGTATAGACGGAGTATAGGTAGTGAGAAAAGCTAACTTCTCTGCATTCGATCTGCCAGCGAATCATGATGCATCAGAGGTACTCTTTGCCTAAAGAAAATTCCATACATCCTCACTCTTCTATGGTAGAACCAGGACCAGTGACTCAATCCACCAGTATATAATCCCACAACTCTTCCCAGGCCCTCCTTCTTTCTTCTTCAGTTCTACAATCGCGCTCTAGACTTCAACATACCTTCTCACCCACAGAGCTACATTGTATATCCTTTATACACACGCACTACCAATCCAAGATGGCCTCCGACAGCATCGTCAAGCGACTGAAAACCAGACTGGACAGCAAGCGCAAGCGACGCGTATCAGGAAAGCCTTCGAGATTGCTAACACGACCAGAGCAGGCAAGACTATGTCCTTTTTGCGACAATGTCTTCCGGCGCGCAAAGGGATGTGGTGAGATGTGGTGCGTGCACTGCTATTGCAACATCCCGGGCTTCAACTGAATTGGTCATTCTTTTCGTTGCTGCCGTATCCTTTTCGCAGGAACAGATCAAGATTCGACTTGATCATTTTCATCGACATCCTTGCGCATTACTGCGCTAGGAGTTGGAGAAGAAGATACTCATCGAATCGATATTGAGTGTCAATACACCCAGAGATCGAGCCACTACATCGGGCTGCCGCTGGCGGTAACTGTGCTTGTCTATGACCGCCTCGAGAGTACCGCTCTGTACGGGACTCCAGAACAGAGAGCTTTGACGTGCTGTTATGCGAGCGGAGCTGTGCAGGCGTGGTCGCTATCATCTCTAATGAGAGGAGTGCTGTCGCCTATTATGCGCTGCATCACATCACGAAGATGTGCACAGGCGGCCCAGCTAGTCGCGGCCCAGCCATAGCTATATGTTACACTGCATGCTGGTTTGCTTCGTTTTCTGTTCTAGCCCAAGCATCGCTTCTGTGATCGACATGGACAGATGTGCCATGTGATGGAAGGGCGCGATATGGTGATATAGCGGGCCTATAGCTCGCTAGATCTCACGCACCCATGTACGCCCCATCCGTTGATCATTCGTCCACGATAACTGCATTTGTGCCTGAGGCGTTGCGATTGCGCCCCAGCCTCGTTCGTCCCGCGCGAGAGCTGTTTACCAAGCTCTTTCAGCTGCACTTTACAGGTGGCGAACGGAGGCAGTGATGATCAATTCATTCCATCGTTCCAACACTGCTTCGACCAGATATGGCGTCGAGGCCTGAAATGAGCGAAAAGAAGAAGGAAAGCAAGCTCTCGCACCTTGCAGCATGTTGGCCGAAGCTTTTCCCTCACCGGCCAAGGACAGAGTGTTAGATATGCTGCGAAAATAAGCTAAGCAAGGCTTACACGCAACACAAACGCTTGCCATATGAGTGTCGCGGCCATCTAAGGACTACTTGCCAGTCTTGCATTCGCGCGTCACTGAGCGCACAACTCGATAGCAAGCCATTGCTAGCAGTGGGTTGTCCTCAATGCGCAGTACCGTGGAGCAGCGATTTCTTGCGAGTGCTGCTTGGACATAAGGACAGGAAAAGGTTCCAGCAACTTGACCTGTTAGCGCAAGGTCGTCCATTCGTTCCCAACGCCGAAGACATGCCAGAAGCTCCAACACTTGACGTATTGCTGGAATCTGGTGCAAGGCTGTGTCCATGGTGCCGCTTTCCTTTCTGCAAAGATGGTGGCTGTGACTATATGTCTTGTGAGTCTCAGAGCAACCAATGTCTAGTTTCTGACCAAGCTGCTGATGACTGCCTAGGGTCCAAGTGTGGCAAAGGCTTTGGCTTGAATTATGCACTCGTGCTGGAGGATGGACATGGTCGTCGCGCCAAGGATGTTTCTGATGATATCAGGCTCGACTTTGGAGAAGACGCATACGACTGAAGTCATTCCATTGATGGCCCATGCGTCGCGGCGAGGCCAAGAAACAGGCTGGGTACCATAGCGCGACTCCACAGAGAGTTGCCGGCTGCCGACGGTGATATGGGTTTTTGTTAGGTATCGGCGAGCAGGCATCTCGGTATAGGTTCTTGAGGTATGGAGCATGCGTCCTAGGATAGAAGTGGTATACAGTGTATACAATGCCTGACGTATATGGCCTCGAATCTGGCATGTGGTTCGAGAGGAGATGACCATAGGCTGACAGGTCCTTTCCTGGTAAGGTGGTTTCTTGCCTTCGCCACGCGGAAAATATGCATTTTCATATGCTTTTCGAGTGCTCCAGATCCACTTCCGCACTCTTCTCCACTCATTGCTACCTCTTGAAGAACTTTCACCATTCAAGGTTGTCGGGAGTCTGCCATGCGCGGGCATGGACCTTCAATTTATTGATCATGTCTCGTTGATCCCTTATGTGCTTCTCGTCAGGAGTTCTTGCTCGAAATTTATCTCTTCTCCCCTCACAGAGTCGCATACTGCGCTAAGCCAGAGGTCTTTGACGTCCTCGCAGCATACCTTCTACACCCTCGAGGATTTCAACACACCGCCGCCACAATGTGCCAAAATCGCAAATATGGATGTCCCTGCGGTCTCCAGCGCGCGGCCACCTCTAGCGAGTGTTACGAAGCCTGCAGATGTAGTGATGATTCGCTCGTTTTCACTGTACTCATCTGTCCTTTGTGCGACAAGGAAGATGCAAGCATCGCAGGTTGCTTCAAAGGCTGTATTGCGGCCGCTAGGAAGGTCGCTAGTGCTATAGCTCCTGGATCGAATAAGAGAGCCCGGAAGGCATTTGTTAAAACCTCACCTTTTCCACGTAAAAGGAACTGGGAGGGACTTCGATTAGATCCACCCTGGACAATGGTCGTTGTCGAGCAGGTAAGTCGAACCGCAGGGTAGAAGCACTCATGTCTTGTTCCGCTGGAGCCTGCTACGGCGACGAGCTTGCAGACGGTCGGCGTTCACAGGAGTTGGTGATTTCGGAGGGGCTTGCTGACCATGCTGTTCTAGTTGCAACTCGGCAGCAAACAGACTCAGCAACCCAGCAGCACACAGACTCAGCAACCCAGCAGCACACAGACTCAGCAACCCAGCAGCACACAGACTCAGCAACCTAGCAGCACACAGACTGAGTCTGGGAATCAGACCGAGGAAGAGGGGGAGGCAGCACTCCCTAGTCAGGATACTTTGAGAGCATTGTCGAGAGCCGCGGTCGAAGCAGCTCACCAGGCCGATGTGCAACGGATGCGTGCGCGTATGGAAGGCTTCCGGGAGATGTTGGTAGAGGAGACACCGCGCCAATTGGTGGGAATATTGGCGGAGGACAGAGAGCTTGCTGCCTTGGGCTACGCAGTGTTCGTGTGCTCATACCTTTCCTTACAGCAGAATGCTTGAGGGCTGCGGTGCTGGCATGCCACCGCACTCTTTGGTATGTTCGGTCGTCCGTTATCACGCATCCTTGAACAGTGCAACTGATGCGAGCACAAGCGACTTGTCTTTGGAACCTCGACTTTTGGACTTGACTGGATATTGCTGAGGCTGTCAGCTCAAGAAGTGGACGTGGTGTCTCCAGTCTGCGCTTGACGACTGCGCTCCGGGATGCTGCTCTATGATGGAATAAGATAACGACTTGATCTTGGAGAAAGATTGCGCAATGATAGCTGCGCTGATGAGACGCTGAACTCCGAGTAGATGAGATTCAGGGCAGACTTTGGGGAAGCATCGCGCGTGAAGTTGGAGAAGATCCTGACGGAGGCCGGATGTGTCGAACGATACCCATGGTTGAGTGTTTGGAGAACATGTCCAGAAGTTCCACTATTTGCGAACCACATTCGATACAGCCTGTCGCGTTGGAGTCACGCATCGTCTGTGCATCGTCTTACCCGCATGTTAATCTCGTGTGTTCGCATGATGGCCAGCAGCATGTGTTCCAGGTAGCTCTGAACACTTCCAAAGAGTCTTACATCAAGAAGACCCACCTCACCAATCTCATAAAGCCAATCCGGTCAACCAAAGATCGATAAACACCAGGCCTCGACCTACTCTCCAGGAACCACTTATACGCTTCTTTCCAAGCTTCACTCCCTCCCTCTTCGATCACATCGCCATGACAAGGCACAATCCTCTCGACATCCCACTCTGCAACTTTCTTCGCGTCCCTCCTAACCAACTTATAATCCACAGTGGCAATATACCAGATCAATCTTCGAAACCAGCTCGATCTTGCATGTGCAACTTGAGCGAACACCCAAGATGCAGGTCCAGTAGTCGCAGATGATGGCGCGTATTGCTCTGTACAGGGCAAATTCATGAGAAGGTCCGATTGAATTAATGTCTCGGTCGGTTTATGATACCATGCTATGCAATACGTGATGAAACCTTCGAACAGTATTGTGTCGATCTCGTCTTCGAAGTTGAAAGCGTTCTCGACTTTCTGCTGTGGGGAAGAATAGATGAAGTTCCATTGGACGTCTTTCCGTTTGCCTTCGAGGCCAGGTACGCCGATTGTTTGAGCTTGGGGCCAGATTTTGAGATAGTCTGCCACGTACATATGATGGCCTAGATCACAAGCTAGGAAGTGGACGCCACCTAGTTCTTGTAGTTTGGATTGGAGGCGTGGTTCGAGCTGGATTGGATTGAGGAGCAGAACGCGGCCATCTTGGAGGCGGATAGCTGCAGCGCGGTTTCCAACTGCTACGAATGTGGGAAATGAGCGACCTAGAGGTGCGGAGCGGTTGAAGGGTGTTGTGAAGGTTGTTATGGTGGAAGAGATATTCTTGATCTTGAGACCTTCGGTGGCCATGGCTTCAGCTACTGGTTCATGCCCTGATCTCTAGTATTATCAGTGGTATTGAGTCAGTAGAAGAGCTGTACCGCCATCAACGTGAAGTCTGGTACAGTACAGTAAATGTCATCGTCATCGTTCGACGCGGGTTTGGGACGCGTTTCTCTGAGGCTGATCTGCATGTATATGCTCAACCAGGAGATGGTGATTAGAGCACACCTGTCAATATCGACGACTTTATGCCGATCCCGTGTTGATATGTCATTGTGCAACAACACCTCTCTCTTCTCTATACCACAACTTTTACAATGACATACATGGACAAATCCCAACTCTGGCCTCTCCTCCTCCTCCTCATCCCATTCATAGCCTACCTCCTCTACCGCCGAGTCCAAGCAAGGAGCGCAACATGGACCACAAAACATCTCCATAACAACTGAGCAAAATGACTTCTACATCATGGAAACACAAGCTCAAATACACGGTCCTGCCCATGCAAATCATCATCTGCGGAACCATCTTCCTCAATGACAACTACATCGAAGTCCTCGCCGTCTCCGGAGCTTCCATGCAACCGACTCTCTCACCAAACTTTCGCGTGGACGGGACGAGAGATTACGTCTACTTCAATAAGTGGGAACCAGTGAAAGGGCTGAAGAGAGGAGATATTGTACTGTTCCACGCACCCCATAAGCCTGACAGTCTCAGCGTCAAGAGAGTCGTAGCATTGGGCGGAGATACGGTGTTGCTGGATACGAGGAGGCGACCGGAAGACATCATGAATGGCGTGGAGAATGAAGCTGCGAAGAAGTGGGGTATTCTGTTTCAGAGACGGCAAGGAAGAGTACAAGTCCCTGAGGGACATGTATGGGTTGAAGGAGATAATTGGCGGAGCTCGAATGATAGTAATGCATATGGGCCGATCTCGAGAGGTCTGATCTTAGGCACAGCGAGATGCCTCGTTTGGCCATTGGGGCAGTTCGGGAGTAAGCCCTGGGAGAGCTGGACTGGACAAGGAAGGAGGACGAAGGTCGTGCCTGCCGCACCGGAGAAGTTGCAGGTGAAGAAGAGAGATGGTGAAGTGGAGGAGAAGTGGTGGCAGCCGCATTGAAGAATGCAATGATATACCGACACCCTTCGATGAGGACGTCTGTCGTCGCATAATGCAGCGTACCGAGCGGTGGAAACAGAGCGATCAGGACAGGAACAGCGCTCTCATCATCCAAGGGTCCGACACATTACTCACCACCACATCTGAGCACGGTGTATTTCTCGAGGCGAGGTATTCGTCATCAGGGGACGCGAAGAGCGTTCGAGCTCGACTTGACATGGAGACAAAAGCATCTGACGCGCAAGCTTTATCGCATACTTGGAAGGTAGATGTGGACGACTTTCGCCATCTCCTTCTGCCGGGCTCAAAGCGATTATGCCAATCCAACAAGCGATAGCGACACGACCTACAGGACATCGGTCATGCCTACCACTATCTTCTTTCGCAAGGCAGCAGAACACCTGTTCGGTATCTCAGTTCTGGTGCCACATGTTGCAACCCAGCGGTACGGGCAAAGTCAACCAAGAATACTCTCCTTTTTTCTTCTTAAAAGTCTCGCAAGGACACATACATCACTATCAAGTATCCTCAACAGTCGCGTCTTATTCTCGACCTACTGTCAACGCAACAACACCGACAACGAGGAATCCCCTAGTCTGGCAACATGTCCCCAGCACCAAAGTCTAGGCCAACGATGATGGCGGTCGTCGGAAGGGCGTTTTGCAAGATGCTGTCCCGCGGGGCGCTCAAAATCGAAGGCCGCAGCCCGGAGGCCGAATGCAGCTACTGCTGCGAATTAAAGCCCTTCGACGCTTTTCCGCGAAAGATGATGATACCTCGAAGCTGCAGACCTTGTCTCGGAAGCGCTCGAGGACACCGCGCACAAAGGATATGCAAAACCTGTCTAGCCAAATATGTGGAAACCCAACTTGAGTCGAAGCGTCCTTTGCAGATAGCTTGTCCAGAGTGCACTATCTTCTGGCACCCTCTTATGGTTGGTCTCCATTACATACTCGACTCTTGGGACACTTTTACAGAAAGGTACAAAATCTACAGCCAGAAGATGCGGCGCCCACTACAATCGTTTGCAGCGTTCGCACTATATGAGCCGCCAAAGGACAAACAGACACTGATCACGCTTCTCAACCAAGTCTCGAGAATTTGTCCGTATTGCGCCTTTCCTTTTACACGCATTTCGGGCTGTCCAAACATGACATGCGGAAACTGCAAGCGGGATTTCTATCTGGATAGTGCTCCGACTGTTGCAGCGGCGCATGATGCTTATTTGAAGCGGAACATGGCAGCCGAGGGTACCCTCGAGTCGCAGCGAAATCCACACAAGAGGAGAAGAAGACGAGAGAAGAAAGACGGAGAGATTGAAGACGAAGACTGATGACGACTTCGAAATCTGGCTTGCCACGTTTCACAAAGGCACTGAGGTTCCGATCAGGGTGCTTTCGAGAAACTGCATTGAAATCAAAGACACTCTACGATCTTAGCTCCATGTTCGACAGGTCAGAGTCGAGCGACGTAATGAAGAGCCTGAGCAAGAAATCGTCAATGCAAAACACGATATCACGCAACAGCTAGCGCTATCAGAGCACACAGTCAAGGTGGCGTGTATAGCGACTTCTTGCTTGAGCTCTCTCACCTCTTCGCACTTATTGAAGTGCACCGGATGGCGTCGATAATGGAATCGTTTAACATTCTGAATGTGGCACAAGTGCGCAAAGTGGTGCTCAGCACTCGAACGGCGTGTCTCTGACGCACTAAGGGGATCTTGCTGCGGAAGCGGTCTGGAGATGCGGTGCCTTGGTTGCTTCTCACGGGCAGCAGAGATCTTGAGCCCAGAGCACGACTTTCCGGCATGTGAGATCGTACCACGAGACAAGGTGGTGCGTGTAGATGGAATTGTTGTCACCTTTTCGTATCAAGCATGTGCACATGCATCCAGTCTTCACTTTGCAGCAAGTGAAGTGACTGGGATCCGTAGCTCTGACATTCACCTTCGTTCACAATCCGAAGTCATGCCTCTGAGAGACATCTAGGACTTCCTCCTGGCTGCACTCGCAACTTACGACTCCCACTACTAATTAGGGGCAACACAGACTCACGACAAACATCATCCGCTTACAACATCTCCGCCTGACATCTGTCACACCTTAAGCCGCCGATACAGAGTCTAGATATAACACTACAAGGTTACACCTTAGCAGAACTGCTACAGATCGAGACTTCAAACATGAGGATCAATCCACTTCGGCGCTACAAGTTGAGACCAGGTCGCGTTCTGGCGACTCTAGGCGGCGCACTACTGATTGCTGCCACAATATTCTGGGCTAGCAAGTTCACCACTGGTCGCAGCACTCAACAGTCCACCTTTCCAGTCTACTCCTTCGAAGGTCGGGTTGCTCCTCACCTGATCTCCCGCGCCAACAACGGCAACAATGCAATCGCAAACTGGCTGGGCTACGACACTTCATACCTCTCTCGACCTCTCAGCCAACTCGACCCCAAAGGTCGAGCAGTCAAACAAGGTCACGCTTTGCAATGCATGATGAAAGCACCACCCAACGCTGTTGCAGCTTCACGATTCCAGGACATCAGCAATCTGATAACTTTCGGCTACCGAGCTTCTTTCACCGATCGTCCTTATGGCAGTTGGGTTCGCGAATACGGTTTGACAAGAGCTTTCGCGGATCTAAGCAT
Organism: Sphaerulina vaccinii; assembly: GCA_022570795.1. Classification (NCBI taxonomy): domain Eukaryota; kingdom Fungi; phylum Ascomycota; class Dothideomycetes; order Mycosphaerellales; family Mycosphaerellaceae; genus Sphaerulina; species Sphaerulina vaccinii. Next base: position 851,427 of record JAKUDP010000001.1, read on the forward strand.
CTCTGGACGAGGTTTCGTTCAAGTCAACACCGGAAACTCCTTTGCTGTCAAAGACGCCAGTGGCAAGAACATTCTGTATCCGGCTAGTTACGCTACATTCTCATCAGAAATCAATCCACAAGCTGGAGTTATTGTGGCTACTCAGAGTTATGGACCGGAATACATGGCCAAGAACTACGGAGTTGTACTTTCAGCTGGACAGAGTCTTACGCCGCTGCAGAAAGTTAGTGATCTTCTTTTCTTGAGCTGGAAGAAATTGATCAATGATCGGAGAGTCGGAAGTCTGAGGAATCTGGAGCATATGTTTCGATGGAACAGCATCGTGCCAGAGGTGCAAGCGCTGCTTAGCGTTATTGCCGGAGGAAAGACCATCGAGCAGATTGGCGAGGTAAGAAGACCTTCATTTCACGTAGATTCGTCATTATACTAACGGTTGTATAGTGGCCTGGTGTGTCATATCCTATCACGGAACTACAGGCTCTAGCGACGCTGAGCTCACCGAATGCGAAAGGAGTCGGGTGGCTTCTGGGACAGCATAAGGACGCGATGGGCGTTAAGACGGTCGATCGGGTCAATATCTTCAACTGTCCTGCTGCGGATGGGGAGGCGCAATGGTGCGTGTATCTGCATATTATTTCGGCTTAGAAGCATGGCAATCCTCCTAGCGTCGTCGTTGTTCGTGGTGTTGTCCTTATGCACCTAGCCGCGATGCATATGCACCAAACGGTGGCAGAGGGGCATTGAAAAGTTTTGTTATCTCAATAGAGTCAATACATTCTGCAATACAGTTCAAGCTCGATATTCTGTGAGCTCTCACGATCACTCTTACAGCGGTACGACGACTGGCCGCCTTCCAAGTGAAGTGAAGTGAAGCCAACTGGCGTCCCACTTACGTGCACTAGCGCAAACGGCTGCTGTAGCCTACAAACGTCGCGACTTTCTCATCACAACAACACAATTCGCCCAACGTCAACCAAAATCAAGTCTTGACCAGCAACATGACGTTCGTGCCTTGGGAGAAATACAACATCTGCAAGTGGTACGCCTTGCCGAAAACCATCTGCAAAGACCGACCATGCACATTCAATCATCCTCCAAAAGAAGAGCTGCGGAGAATCTGGGACCTTCATGATGAGAGTAAGACGTCTCCCGAGGGAGTGATATCTGATGGCTATGCGCGGCCACGTTCTCGCGACTTCGAGGAGGCTCGTGGCGTGTCTGACTACCATGCATCGGCGCAATATGGGTATCATGAGGAGGCTGTCAGAGGAGTAAGTGAAGCAGTTGGAACGCAGATATCTCTTTTCGAGTTTGTCTGACAGGACTTACAGAACTACCGCTCGCGACCACCGAGTAGCGGCGGTGTGGATCATGGCGTTCACCCAGACAGGGCGCAGTTGCTGCCGCCACAATTGCATCTTTCGAGGCCATCTCCAGCAATGGCTCTTGCACCGACTGAGGTGGACAGCTATGGTCGACAGCGATTCGAGCGCGACGGACGGCCGACATCTGAGCATCGCGGCGAGCACTGGGTACCACGTTGCCCTGTTCCAGAGGACTTACCTGTCTGGTATCAGGATGAAGCAGTGCGATCTGGCTATATCAGTTCGATCCGTGAAATGGTTCCCGCTCTGGCCTCAGAGTTTCCAGCTCGGGCCTCAGATCAACCAGAACGCTGGCCAGTTCGACGCCCTGCTGTAGAAGAGCTGGCCGAAGCTTCAGTACATAAGGATGCTACAGAACGCTGGCCACCACCACGTCCGGGTGCAGGAGAACGAAGTGAGCATCCAGTTCCTACTGCGGGACTTCACTGGCAGCAGTCAACAAGACATCCGAGAGAGATGCCTCGCGACCAGCACTTCAATCCTGCACTGTCCGCAAACGAGTTCATCAACGGCGCCAGCATCTATCGCTTCGTCTGGGGCAAACCTCTGTGTGTCCGATGTGGTGAAATGGGGCACCTTCCCAAGGCTGGCTTCTGCAAGAACGAGCCACTTTCCGTGCCGGAGCAAGACTACCTCTACAGACTCATGAGAGCAGAGCAAGCTCGTAGCAAGCAGGAACGCCCGAATCCACCGTACTCTGAACAACCGAACCGTGAGTCATCCGTGGAACCGCAGAGTTTGTGGCAGCGTCCAACTTCGTACTCTGACGATCGCGAGCCTTTTTACCAAACTCAGTCTGAGTCCGCAGAGCCTGGTAGATCCACTTACTGGCAGCGTTACCGGGAACAGAAGGAGAACAGTCTACCTCAGCACGACGAGGACGACATGGGCAGATCTCGGAGACGGGCGCCTGTCCAAATAAGCCACGATGATCGCGAGCCTCTCTCTCACTCTCAGTCTGGGTCTAGAAGACCTGACCAGTCGTCCTACTGGCAGCAGTCTCGTGCGCAGAATCAACACGACCTATCCCAATGTGACAAGGAGAACATGACCATGATCCAGGCTCGGGAAAGCACGCCGATCAAAGGTCACAAGCGCAACTTCAACGACTTCAGCGACTTTCTCGATGGCACTCGAGATGAAAGACGTACCATCATGGCGAGCAGACCTGATGAGGAAGTCAAGATACGAGGAATGTCGCAGGTGAAAAAGGAAGCAAGCGTGAAAGTGGAGGTCGAGGTCAACGAGGTCAACGAAGTCAAAGTGGAGCCTCCACCGGCCTTGGCTCCGATCGCGAACTTCGTGCATCCATCTCGCGCTGCGCTGGTTCCAACAGCTGCCAGTCCATTGCATACAACACCTCCATTACTAGAGGCATCTGTGCCGTTGGATACTCTTTACTCCGCCGCGATGGGAGCGACGAAGCGCATGTCGAATGGCGAAGCGAAGATCATCGGGCCTCACCCTTCGACACTTCGAGTCTCTGCTTCGTACATAACCCAAGCAGCTATCGACAAGAGATTGGCACCAGAAGGACAGGATGCGCAGGAGAGGAGCCTAGCAGAGGCACGAGAAGATACTGTCAGGCTGCAAGGAGTTGCATGGCTGGATAACGTCCGCCGTCATCTACAGCTACCTGTCAAGACCTTCACAACGGCTGTCGTCTACTACCACAAATTCCGGCTTGCTCACCCTAAGGAGGACTACCAATGGATCGACGCAGCAGCCGCAAGTCTGTTGACAAGTTGCAAGAACGAGGATACGTTGAAGAAGAGCAGAGACATTCTAGCGGCAGCGTACAACATGAAGCTACCCAGTAACCAGGAGCAGGCTGCCACAGACGATCCGATGTTCGAGACGCAGAGCAGGATGGTCATTGGGATAGAACGACTGATACTGGAGAGCGGAGGCTTTGATTTCAGGAGCAGAGCACCGCATCATACTCTGGTCAAGATTGGCAAGAGCTTACCGAAGAGCCCAGACCTGAAGGAGGTGTCGCAACTCGCCTGGACAGTCCTGACTGACCTGCATCGCACATTTGCACCCCTCAAGCAGACGAGCTCAACGCTGGCTCTGGCAAGTCTGGAACTAGCTGCACACTTCACAGCTGCTAAGGCAGATGATAACTCATGCATTGTGCGTGACAACCTGCAGAAGCTCAACCTGAGCAAGTGGCACACCACCCGTGAAGAAGTCATGGAGACGTTGCTGGACGCCCTCGACCTGTATACACACAACACAGGCTCTTCTATCCTCGGCAGCAAGTACTCTCTCGACGACCTTCTTCGCATTCGCCTTGCCCTCAACAAGGAGTGCTCCGACTCTAGCCTACCGCGCTATACCGTGATTCAGCCTCCGCCATCGCCCGACAATGCCAACGATACGAGTAACACTCTGCGTGTGGCTAATGGCCATCCTACGCCCGTCTCACCGCCACAGCCAGGGGCACAAGCACCCCAACCTGTCAATGCCTATACTGCTACGAGTCAGCACACTCCACAGACCGATGGCACACTGCGCTTCATGCTCAACCCGCAACGAGCCACTGAAGAGCGCGCTGAAGTCAACCGATACTACACTGAGGAATGGGAGGAGTACGAAGAGGACATCGAGGTGCCACTTCCACGCGATCGTTCTCGTGAACGTGAGAGGGAGCGAGATCGTGATGGGTATTCGAGACGCGACCGCGACAGTGGTCGCCAGCGCGACTTCGACAATCGGCGCAATGCAGATGATCGCAGTAATATTGACAGACGGAATGCACGCGACAGTCCTCGTGCTGCTCCAGCACCACCAAGAGAGCCCAAAGTTGCAAGACAACAAAACCCGAGCAACATGCTGCAGAGCGTCGTTCGCGCACCTTCGCCGGCGCCAGAGATCATAGTTCAGAAAGAAGATGATAAGGACAACCAGCGAGACCGCGATAGAGATTCAGACAGACATCGAGATCGACCCAGGAGCCGTGACCGGGATAGGAGACATGATTCAGGTCGTCGACATGATGATCGGGACAGGTATGATTCGAGGAAAGATCGTGGCAGCCGAGATGATAGAGATAGGACTGGTAGCGGTGGAAGCAGCAGGAGACACTATGATGATGATCGTAGACGTGACCGGCGTTGAGCTGTTGGCATGGGACCAGTGGCGTGGAGGCGGATGGCTTGAAAGTCAAGAAGTGCCCAAATCGTGCATAGTCTGCATGAGGCCTTACGGGAGCATTGCGGCGAGAACGAGCAGTGTATGTGTGTTCTGAAGCTGACAGACCGCACCTCAGCGAGCACAGATTCTGCGAGTCTTCTCGAGAAGTGGACGGAATGTTTGTGCTTTACATGCCGGCGCATTTGTGAGCGCCGTGATTGAGAGAAGGCGAGAGACAAGAGTCAAGAACCAAGATTTTGGAATACTGAGTACTCCTTCTGAGACCACTATCGGTTCGCTAATACCTCCGAGAGCAGGCAATTCATCCATCTGAAGTGAAGTAAAGTGAACTGAAGCCTTATCGGCTAGTTCATATCATACAAGCCGCCGTTCGGTCCTTAGTCCTCGTCCAGACCATCGCGCGCGTCATCGCCACACAGCTCAGGCATGTCGAAGTCCTTGTCCACGATACCAGCCGGCATCACGGCGCCTCCTGCGATCATGAGCTTCTTCCACTGACGCTGGAGAATGATCGAGCAATCGGTGTAGTCTGTGCCTCCCTTGCTCTTGAGGACGTCTGCAACCAGCTTCCACTTCTGTGCCTGAAAGGAGTCCTCGATCTCGCGCTTGGCTTGGAGGAGAATGGCGTTGTCCTCTTCGTTGAGGATGGCGAAGTTGGTCCTGTAAAGTCTTGGTCAGCAAGTGTCTCTGACACATTTTCGGATTGAAATGTTGCTATCTGGATGCCTGGCAGCTCAGAAAGCGCGAAAATTGCGGAGAACCAGTCACTTACTTGAGTCTGGCATATCGGTTTGGCAGCGTGCTCTGAGCGGTGCCCTCGCCAGTCAAGCGCTTCCACTCGGCCTTGATAACACCCCACTCCTTCTTCTCGTCTCTCCAGCTTATGAGCATCTTATCAGGTTCCTCGCACTCATCGTAGGTCCTCGGAATGGCGCGCGCGTTCGCACCTTTGCCTCTGAATGTGCGCTTCTGCTTTGCGCGCACAGTCAGTGTGCCAATGACTGCCTTAGAGCCGGAGGCTTTAGACTTCTTCGAGGACGATGGAGTGTCGGCGCCGAGCTTGCGCTTCTTAGCAGCGCCCTTACCAGCTCTTGGTAGAGCCTTCTGGAGACCTGGACCTTCGAAGTGGTCTTTGGTGACGTTTGCTGGAGTCTTCGTGAAGACGTTCTTGTCGCCGCCTGACACGAATTTCATCTCGGAGTTGAACGGATTTGGCTCTGGGAGCTCGAGGCCCATCTCGTTGTCGGACATATCGGCGGTTCGTGGCGTAGTTGTTGTTGTGGTGGTGGGAATGTCGTATTTGTTAAGGAGAGACTGTGGGTGAGGTTATTGTAAGGAAGTTGGTGAACAAGAAAGAGAAGGTTTAAGCTAGTGCATGACCGTTGGAAAGTGAAGGAGCGAACGATCGTAGCCAATAAGCAGGCACGTATTGTCAAAGGGAAGGAATTACCCTCGCCATTCACTCTCTGCGATCGTCGACCACCGAGCTACCGACCTTGGCGACAATATCAGGACGGAAATCACTCGTCTCTTTTGGAGATGGCAACATTCGTGTCTTTGGAGATGGCAACATTCAAGAGGCGTGAGATGTGCTCACGCCACACTTAGTGCGCTATTCCTACGCAGAATTGACCGAATCCTGTGCTTCACTTCACTCCAGGGCAGCCACCGAGGCATCAAAGCTCCGCCTAAGATGGAATCGATATCGAGCAGAGCTTTTAGAGAGTAGGCTACATGTGAATAGTCAACACCAGCACAGGGCTACAATCCTGATCTCAAGAACTATCGATCATTCCCATTTTACCTAGTCTCTGCCCTCAAAAGCGTAGCTCGTGGCCAGATTGTCAGAAACACAAAGTGGGACGTCCGAAACCTCACTTCCACTACCACCTCCACCTTCCTCGACAATTCGACTCTGAGGAACAAACACACTACGCCGCTCTGTCAGCCACTCGTATGGACGCCATCAGTATGAGTGCACCAATCGTGAACGGAGCTCCCTTAAGCGAATTCGAAACAGGATACCTAGCATATCGTGATGATGTCGATCCTCGCAGACCAGACATCCTGCTGCCTGATGTATATCAGCAAGCTCAGCCTTCGTATCTTCCCGCGGTCCAAGGGCATATAATAACCTCTGCCGAGACAGTAGCCATTGTATGTGCTCGCAAATCGGGACCAGTGAAGGATGCGGACGGAACTGCTTCTGCTGCTACCAAGCGACCGAGCCATTCCACTCAGACACAAGCTAACCACCATATTTTTGAAGGCTTTCGAGAACTCCTCCAGCAGACCCTAAACCACTCATCGCGTCCCTCGTTACGGCCAGCGAGCGTGCCATCATAGAGCACATGCTAACAGTGGACGATGATATTCCAGGCCTTCGAGAACACGTCGACGTCAGTGGCCGCCTGGCGTCAAGTTTCTGATCGCACATGCAAGACGTTCTCTCTCGCAGTCTCTGCTCAGAGTAGCATATACAGTATTGACCTACGGAGAGGTGTAAAGAGATTTCTCCGCAGCACCGAAGATAGATAAAGCCGAAAGAGATTTCTCCGCAGCACCGAAGATAGATAAAGCCGAAAGAGATAGGTGAAGTGAACTGCACAAGAAAGGAAACAGCGACGGATGAGAAATTAGACAAGGCAATTTCGGAGGCAGTTCCGGAGCTTGGCAGCAAAAAGTTGGGATGTCCAACTTCGACCTCACCTCTACTGTACGACTAACATGGCTCAACTAACATTATTGGAGAGCCCGTTCGGATGTCGCGTAAACGGAAATACCAATCCTTCACAGGTCTCCATGAGGGTTGACCATACAGATTTATCCACAGACTACCCATCACGACGTCTCACGCAGACTCCAACAAGACTTGCATACAAGTACGGTCTTCCTACATCTCCACCTCATAGATGACCATTCATATGTCAAGCTTCCAAGACTGAACAATGCAGAGATACAGCATCACATCAATTCATATAGAATCTAAGACTACTCCTTAGGTTCCAGCATAGTCTTTGCGACCATACCTCTCTGCAGCTTATTCGTGGCTGTCTTAGGAATCTTATCCACGAAGAAGACCTTCTTGGGCACCTTAGCCTGCAAGAGACGCTCACCAACCCAAGCCTTCAGCTCCGACTCCTTCACCTCCTCGCCGTTCTTCAGAATAACAGCGACTCCGACATCCTCTCCATACATATCATCCGGCATGGCAAAAGTGACGGCCTCTTCCAGCGCTGGATGTCGGTTGATCACATTATCCACCTCCACAGGACTGATCTTCTCGCCACCCTTATTGATCAGCTCCTTGATTCTCCCAGTCAATGAAACATACCCGTCCTCAGACACTTTACCCTGATCACCAGTCCGGAAGTGACCACTGGATATGAAAGACTTCGAATTGGCCTCGTCGTTGTTCAAATACCCGCTCATCACGTTCTCGCCTTTGATAGCAACTTCTCCTACTTCTCCCTGCTTCACCTCACTCCCTTCCTCATCCACAATCTTGACATCAACTCCAGTCGGCAGGCCAACACTTCCTTCTCTCGTTCCGGAGGAGTCAACAGGATTGCTACAAACTTGATGTGCAGCTTCTGTCATGGCGTAAGCTTCCACAATCGGACAGCCATATCTCTTCTCCAGCTCCCTCATCAAACCACCTTCGAGACGACTTGAACAAGATCTGACGAATCGGAATTTAGGTGCTTCTTTCATCGGCATTTGTGATGCTAGTTTGTGTAGAGTTGGGGTACCAGTGTACCAAGTCGCTTGATGTGTCACAGCATCTCGAAAAAATGATGGCGTGAGTCCTCCCTTGGCGGTCATGATGACCGTTCCGCCTGAAGCCAGAGGAGCGAAGAGTCCAGCTACCAGTCCATGGATGTGGAAGAGTGGCATGATAAGTGGTGCTCGGTCTTTCGAGGTCAAGGAATAATGATCGATAATGTTGGACATTGAACGAGCGATGTTGCCATGTCTGAGCGGTACAGACTTTGGCTTACCAGTTGTTCCTGAGGTTCCAAGTACTAAAGCAATATCGTCTGGCTTCGGCTTGTTCGTCTCACCCTCTGCATCATCAACTTTGCTATCATTCCCTGGTAATTGGATCTCGACATCATTCTCCACGACACTGCAAGTGGCAACTTCTATGCCAGCTTTCTTCGCGGCAGCATATGCTGCACCTTCCTTTTCAACTTCCTGGGGCGACACAACAACCCACTTGGCGCCAAAGTCTCCGTAGTACTCCTCGAGCTCGCCACTTTTGAGGCCTTTGTTGAGAGGAGCGACAGTGGCAGATTGGAGTGTCAGTGCCAGGAATGCTACAGCAAAAGCATAGTCGTCTCCAAGTACCATAGACACTTTGGTACCACGTTCAATGCCCTTCGTGGCCAGAACCCTTTGTAGCTTGTAGACATTCTTAGCCAGTGCAGCGTGTGAGATGGTCTTGTTCGTCTGGCCCGTGACGATGATTGCTGGATCTTCGACATCAGCATGAAGGCATGCGTGTAAAGTGTCCATTTTAACGTATGTAGTTCTTAGAGTTGATAGTGCTTCGCCAGCTCTCAATCAAAATACAGATGTAAGATTAACGCTGACAGTGACAGCTTCTACATAGACCTGCAGTAGCACCGCTTGGCATTGTCCTGCAGATGCGGTGTGTGCTACGGAGAATGGTACAAGTTCCTCGACTACTGCACGATGCCGTAACTGGCGCCTTTGACGTCAAGACCACGAAAAGCCACTCGCTAGGCTAGCTCAATGTCGATCTGTCACCAAGTCTGTGGGCCTGCAGTGCTTGGGTGCTCTAGTATAACGAAGTATTGTGCTTTCCATAACAGGCAAGCTACTTACTGGTGTGGATATCGGGATCGAACGAGAGCCTGGTCTAGCTAATAATTATAACCTAGTAGTAATCACAACTGACATGACTTGTTAGATATTGCAATTCTTCTGTCTATACCCCGTTTGCTTGCCCAAAGTAATCGTTCCTCTTCCCTCTTTTCACTGCAGGTGAAAGCTCAGGACTGCTCCACTCAGGACTCAGAATCTCCATATCCTTGATCATCTCAAAAGCTCCAGGTGTATGGACACTCTGTGTTCTCTGTGCAGTAGCTGGTCGCTTCTCGAGCGCCTTGGCCATGTCTCTCAGTCTTGGATTAGCATAAATTACACTGACAGGCAGACTAGCGCCCTTCGCCTTTGCAACAGCTGCTAGACGAATGGCTGCTACAGAGTCGCCTCCTGTTTCGATGAAATGGGAGTCAGGCGTCAAGTTAGTCGTAGAGACATCTGTGTGTAGTACTGTAGCCCACAAGGACTGCATGTCTTCTTCTGCAGCGGAGAGCGGCTCGTCCTTAGAGCTTGTGCCATTCACGTGTGGCTCGGCTTTGGGTGTTGAAGCTCCGCTCGCATTGTCGTCGCGAGTACGGAAGAGCCTCAACTGCGAAGGGTGAAGTTGCGATGCAGTCTCCGCTAGTAGCTTGCGATCGACCTTTCCTGAAGTGCTGAATGGAACCCTAGAGACAGGGATGTACAGTGTTGGCACGAATGCAGGTGGCAGTATTCTTGTTGCAGTGTTCTGTAAGGCTGCGATCAGATCGGGATGTTTGTTACTCAAAGGTAACACCAGCTCTGATCCCTTGTCTGCGGAAGAGCTGCCAGCGACGAAGAACGCCGCGAGCTCGTGGCTCTCTTCGCTCAGGGATACCGTGCTCGCAATGACATCTGTTATGGTTGTGTCTGCTTGGCTGCAGGCATACTCGACCTCTTCAGCCTCAATGCGAACGCCATTGATCTTCATTTGCCCATCGCTTCGACCTAGCAGATGCAATCGTCCATTGGCGTCGAGCCGAGCAAGGTCGCCTGTTCGATAGACTGGTCCGTCTCCAACCTTCGTCCATTCCGGCCATTTTGGCTTGATGAAGCGCTCTGCAGTGATATCGGGAGCATGCAGATATCCTTGAGCTAGCACAGGGCCGCTGATAACCAGTTCTCCGGTGCTGCCTACAGGCAAGAGTTGATCCGCATTCTCGGCATTGACGATCCATAGGCCACCGCCCAGGCTTGTGCCAACATCATCCAAATCCGTCTCACGGAAGTTTATGTTCGTTGCTGCGTTGACACAAGCTTCCGTGGGACCATACGCGTTCACAACAACAACGTCTCGATCTCTCCACTGAGCCAAGTCTCGTTGACGACACTTCTCTCCGCAGAAGAGTAAAGTCTTGATATTTGCGAGTTCCTCAGCCTGTAATAGACCTGCAGCAGTGGGCGTGATGCCAACACAGTCAGCTCGCGATCTGGAGATAAAGCCGCTCAGGTCTGAGATGCGCTCATCGTCATTGGCGATGCACAAAGTACCCCCTGCGACCAACACAGACCATGTTTCCATGATAGAGGCATCGAAAGTGAATGACGCGAACAGCAAAGCTCGTGTGTCGGCTGTAAAGCTGAGGCGTTTCGCATATGCTTGCAGTGTCCTGCTGATAGCTCCGTGTTCCACAACGACACCTTTTGGCTTACCGGTGCTGCCAGAAGTGAACAGCACGTAGGCAATGTCGGAAGGCTTGACGTTGCAGATTGCGTCCGAATTAACTTCCGCAGTAGAAGGCGTGAACACGTCAATTCCCGACTCAGCGAACGTGCTTGCCAATGTATTCGAGCTGACCACTAATGAGCATTTCGTTTGCGCGAGCACGCTGCTACGTCGAGCTTCCGGCCAAGATGGATCGATTGGCACGAACGTATGTCCTGCTAGCATGATGGCGAGCTGGGCAACTATGGCTTCAACACTCTTCTCGAAGCAGAACGCAACCATCGAATGTGGCTCGGTCAGCTTCTCCCGAATCTGTGCAGCGAACGCTTGGGCTTGCTCGCAGAGTTGGCGATATGTGATCGAGGATTTGGTAGAGTGTATAGCCTCATTGTCGGCCGCAGCCTCGAGTTGTCGAAGGACCAATTCAGGTATCGTAGAAGCCGGTTCCATATCTTTCTCCGACTTGAGCTGCATGGACTGAATTATCTTCATGTTCTGCTCTCCAAGCTCGAACACGCTGCCTACAGGCGCATCTTCTCCACTGCCTACCAGGCTTTGCAGAAGTGCGCTCATCTGATCGAGCAGTAGATCTACCCCTGCAGAGTCGATGGCAGCCTTATTGTATATTGCTTCGAGATCAAAGCCATTCTCGCTAGCCGTAGCCACAACGTTGAAAGGAATTCTCAGCTGCATAGGAGAGTGCGGCATCATCTCATAACCCAATTTAGCCAGTTCTCCCTTCGGCGTAGCGCCGCTCTGCGACTGCACCAGCAGATGCATGTCAAATTGGCAGGCTTGCTTGCAGCTGGGACTAATTCGCCCCATCTCCTCGATAGGCAGAGTTTGGTGCGTCGCGCTATCTGCAGAGTCTTTCTGTACACGAGATAGCAGAGATTCAACTGTCTCCTTGGCATCGTACTTGACTCGTACTGGAATTGTGGCAAAGGTAGGTCCTGCGAGGTCGGCAATGCCATCAACAGGTAGATCACGACCATTGATGGTTGCAGCAAAGGAAACGTCTGGAGAGGCTGCATATCCGGATATGAGAAGGGCAAAAGCTGTGCGAAGATATGTTGCCATGGTGAATTTCGACCTCTCGGAGGCCAGTCGGACGTGTAGCTTCGTCCTCGAATCTGTGAGCGATGCTGGTGGCACAGGCTTCATAATGCTCAAATTGTTCTTGGGAGCACCTTCGAGGTAGCTCGACCAGAACTCGCGAGCTGGTTCCTGATCGACTGACATCAGATACCGCATGAACTCGTGGTACTTCGCGGAGGACGAAGTCTGCTCTGATGTCTTCGCATTCTCTTGCGAGCCCTGCTGCTGTTCTAACAACGACTGAAGTCGATTGAGAAGTATGATGTGCGAGTGCCCATCATATATGCTGTGATGCATCTCCCAGACCAAGACACTGTTGTCCTGGTCGTTCGACTGCAGCAATACGAATCGACACAGAGAGCCTCCCAATTTCAGAGGTTGGTCTGCAACATTCTCCAGATACCGCTCCAGAGTAGCATCTTGGACCTCCAAGCTGTAGTCCTGATCGTGTCGAAGTATAACTTGGATGAACCTGCCCGATTTAGGATCTACGAACATTCTTGTGCGCAGCATCTCGTTCTGCACGATCATCGCGCCGCAAACACGCGAGATCTCATCACGATCTACACCTTTCGCTATCTTGAAGCAGTCGCGATGTAGAAAAGAGCCTTGTGATTGCTCCGATGCCACCATCAGCTGGGATTGCAAAGAAGAGCAAAGACTTAACGACTCAATGGCATCTCGTTTGATCTGGAGGTTCTCTGCGGCTGCGTCAAGTAGGTCCTCACGTTCTGAGTCAGAGAACATCGGCTTCATCTGGACTTCAGTGCCGCCATCTCGCTGCTTGACTTTTTCGGCCATGTCACTTAACACTGGAGATGCGAAGATATCAGCGACGTGTAGAGATAGACCAGACTTGCGCAAATTGGATGCGAGCTCCATAGCTCGTAGTGAGTCGCCTCCCAGTCTCACGAAATGGCTGTTCGCGTTCACATTCGACTCTTTGACAGACAAGACAGCTGCCCATGCCTTCTTGAGAGACTTCTGATTCTCTGCTGTGGCGTCGTCGATCTCAGATGGCAAGGAAGCGGCATCTTCGCTCGAGTCGATGGCATACTTTGTGACAAGAACTTCCAAATCCAGGCTGCTGATCAGTCGACGCAGACTGACGGAGTCCAGCTTTCCACTACTCGTGATGGGGATCCTGTTGACCGGAATCCAAGCGGAAGGCATCATGTACTTCGGCAGCAGCTCCTCCAGTTTGCTGATCGCAGCTGTGACCTGGGACTTGGCTTCGTCGGAGAACTCCACGAGAGTACAATCATCGCTCTCGCTGGCTTTGCTTGTCGTTGAATCGGCAAAGAAGCACAATAGCATGTCTCGGTCTTCAACGTTGCACACCATCACCGACACATCAGGCATATCGCATTTGTTGACGAGGACATACTTGATCTCGTCCAGGTCAACTCGGTTACCAGCAATCTTGGTATAGCCTCCAATACGTCCCAAGAACTGTATAGTGCCGTTCGCATTATAGCGTGCCAGATCCCCAGTGAGGTATACTCGATCGTTAGGGATATTGTGGAAGTTCTCAGTCCAGCGAAGGCCACTTCGAAACGCAGCATCAGTCTTTTCAGCGTCCTTATAATATCCTGCGGCCAATGTGTGGCCACTGAACGCTAGCTCGCCGGGTATGCCAACTGGCGCGAGCTCGTTAGGGTCATGAGCGCTCACGATCCAAGCTGTAGCACCAAAGCTGTGACCTAGATTGAATCGATGCGTGGAGGAGTCGGCCCTGTGCCCAAGGTTTATGATACTTGTCTCTGTTGGTCCGTACACGATCCATGGGTTTGATCCTGCTTCCAGCACGCGCTCGATTGATCCTTTGTGAAGTGGCTCGCCACATAGAGCGACATCCTGAATCTGTCCAAGCGACGTATTCGACAGCGTGGCAGCAACTGATGGCGTCAACATTGAGTATGTGGGTTTTGCTTCAGCGAGGAACTCATCAAGCTCATACCTCTCTGCATCTGTTGGGATGCAGACTGTGCCTCCAGCTCCAAGCGTCATGTAGATTTCGTGTATACTCACGTCGAATGCGAGCGAGGCGAACTGTAGTGTCCTTGTTTCGCGATCGACGTCGAAGAATGCTGTCTGCGCGCTTAGACTTGTTGAGATCTGCTCGTGTTGAATGATAACGCCTTTTGGCGATCCAGTCGACCCGGATGTGTAGATTATATAGGCTGTGTCTGTTGGCTTTGGTTGTGTTCTTGTGTCGTCGTCCGTACTCTTCTGGCTTTGTAGTAGTTGATCATCAAGTACTAGGGTGGTCACATCCATTCCTTCGAACTTCTTCAAAGTCGTCTGCGAGCAGAGTAGAAGTGACATATCTGAGTCCTTGACAATCTGTTCGAGTCGAGCTGTTGGGTTTGAAGGGTCGAGAGGTATGAACGCACAGCCAGACATGGAAATGCCGATCTGTGCAATCACAGCCATAGCTGATCTTTCTAAGCACACACCAATATGTCCTGTGGCATCTTTGGTGCGCAGTAACTCCGAGAGGCTTTTGCTCTTGTCAATGAGCTCATTATAAGACATCTTCGACTGCGTAGACCACAGAGCTATAGCGTCGGGGGTTTCTGTGGCCTGCTTCTCGACCATCGCATACATAGGCACAGATTTTGCCTCTTCGCATGGTCTTGTCCACTCCCTCACGAGCCGATCATCCTCATCACTGAACAGATCGATACTGTCGCAGAGCTCTTCGCCTCCGGAAGAAAGTGCTTCCAAAGCCATGCAAAAGTGCGAAAGCAGAGCCTCGGCGAATGCCGTGGCAATATAGTCGGAGTGATGTTTGAGAGAAATGTTCATGTTGCCTTTGCTGGGAGTACACTCCACCACGAGCTGATGCCCCTGTTTGAGATCAAAAGAGCTCAGGTCTTTGGGCCTCAAAACGTCGCCCTCCTTGTAAGTATGTTCCACAGGTTCGGATTGAACGACAACAATGCTGTTGAATCGACATGCTTGCTTCGAAACGTCGCTTATGGATGAAATCTGCTCGAAGTTGAGGCGTTGAAGATGTCTCAAACTGCTTAAAGTTGTCTTTGTCTGTTTCAGAAGTCCAGAGATGTTGTCTTCTGGTTGCAGTCGCATACATATTGGCAGTGTTCGAAATGTAGGAAAGACCATCTCTGTAACTTTCAGCAGGGGCATATCTCGGCCCCATACTGTCAAACCAAAGCTGACATCTGAGCTATTGGCCTGCTTGGAGCATACCCACGACCATGCTGCCGTCACCAGCTCAGCTTTGGTAGCGGAGCTGGAAGAGAGGTGACACGACCTTTCCAGCTTTTCGTTCGCTCCGGATGGCTTATCCGTTGCAGCTAGATCGGGAACTGGTGTAAGGAAGGTATCTCCCAGGAAACCTTTCCATTTGCTTGCCAATTCATCTCGCTCGGTCGGCTTGATTGGCTCGAGGTAAGGGACAAACGAAGGCCTGGCATCCGATAGAGGTGCTTCGCTGTATTTACGCCGAACATCGTCGAATGTCAGTTGCATCGACCAACGATCATAGACAGCATGATGCGCACGTAGGTGGAACTTTGTCCCAGAGCTCGAGTTCTCAATGCCGTACTTGACTAGAGGTAGCCCGTAGTCTGGTTCGATTGCAGCCGCAGCCTCATTGTCGCGCTCAGTCCAGAGCTCGTGGTACTTGCTCGCAGAGACTATGGCTTGACATAGGCTATCATTCACATCGAGAACAAATCTCGCCCGTAGAATCGGCGTAGAGCCGAGGACTTCCAGCCACGCCTTTCTCAGTCGCTCCACGTCGACTGATTCGGGAACATCAAAGCACCAATGTGCAAGGTATGCGCCAGGTTTCTGTAAAGAGCCAAGCCATAGCAGCTTCTGTTGACTCGTCACGGGTAAGATGTCTTCGATGTCGTCGGCAGAACACTTGATCTGTTTCGCGGCTTCTTGAATCGTGTTATCGACCTCTGTCTCTGGCAGAAGCGCAAAGGGCTTATAATCAGATTCGGGCACTCCATTAGGTCTCCTTTCGGTGGTGGAGTCTTCGGTTTCCTGGTCAGGTCCAGTCTCCTCGTCGTCGTCGTTAAGGCTGCCGGGCTTCTCGCCAGCTTCAGCAGCATCATTATCGCCGCTCGGCCCAAGGATTCGTGATAGTTCTTCTAATGACGAGTCTTCATCTAGGATAGTTTCCAGATCCAGGGGCAGATCAAGTTCGTCGAGCTGAAACGTCAACTGAAGTGCCCTCACAGAATCGCCACCCAGCTGTATGAAGGTTGAGCTTGATTTGGATCGAACTTCATCTTCGCCAACTTCCAGTAGTCCTGCAACTGTTGATATGAGCTTGTTGTGCAAGCCCTTGTTGCCGCCATCGTTTGGCATCTCCTCCGCGCAGGGGGTATTGCGTGCTAATAGCCAACCAAGCTCTCGGTATCGGATTTGATACCACCGGCCAACAGTAGCGAGTCTTGCTGCAGTTCACGTTCTTCTTCCTTTCTTCCTCTCCACTTTGCATATACCATCAATATCGACAAGGCGAAATGGAGTCCCAGGTTCGCAGTGGTCAAGACAGCGTGTGGAAGACACAAAGTCCACGGACAAGCACAGCGCACACGCCTCACCTTCATTTTCCTATAATAGTCTAGACTGGCTGATCTGGCAGCCAACCGCGAAAAAACGGCTACGCCCACACCGACATGATATCATCTTTAGACTCTTCACGCACGCGTGGCGCGTCTTAGAAGAATCCCGCGAATAATGTATCCCTGGTAGTGCAGCGACGGGCGTCGTAGAGCTTCCAATCATGAGCAGCGCATTCCCATACCAAGAAACATGCATAATGGTCTGCCGCTTCCATTCGGACACGGTCGGCGTACCGATTGGTTCACGATCGCGATCAGTCAATGTGCAGATTCGTGTCGTTGGCCTGCTGGAATGTTGAGGACATGAGGAGATTTCTCAATGCGAGCAGTCAGCACATCAGATCTGGAGAAGGCCGTGACCAGAATGACAGCCAGGAAGGATGTCTCGACTGCCATAGAGCGCATAGCAAGAAAATGCCGAATCGATTCACAACTCGTTGAGGACGCCTACCCATGCACAAGTCTTCAAGCAGCGTTGGTTGCAGCAAGTCTACAAGGCCTGGGAGACTATGTCTCGAGATTCGTCTTCGATATATCAGATACCGATGGAGGCACAACGAGCGTCAAAGCTGCTTTTGCCAAAGTCTTCGAACAACATGCCATTCTGCGTAGTCGAGTCATCGAGAACGGTGGCCAGTTCCTCCAGGTCGTGACCACAGAGCCCTTGGTCTGGCGTGAAGCAAGCGACTTGCAGCAGTACCTCGCAGAGGACCGCCAGCAGATTACCGTCCTTGGACAGCCACTGGCCGCATTCGCCTGTATTCAAGAATCTAGTGGCAAGTCATACATGGTATGGAGTCTGCATCATTGTCAATACGACGAGTGGAGCTTCAAATTGATGACAGATGATCTGAATCGTGCTCTTTCGACATCTACTGAGACGGACGAGGAACCTCGCCGAGTGCCCCTGTCAAAATTCGTCAAAGCACTTGACAAGATTGATGATGCGACTTCTCACAAGTTCTGGAAAGCGAAGCTGAGGAACTTCTCCGAACCTCATCGGATATGTGCCAATGTGGCCCAAGATGCAGGTTGCAGAACTTCCAAAAAGCTGCAGAAGTCGTATCCGGTTGAGTTGTCGTCAGACACACTCTATCAGCCCTCTGTTCTGGCTGTTGCTGCTTGGGCACTCATTGTAGGACACCTTTCCAAATCTCAAAATGTGCTGTTCGGGCACGTCTTGAGTGGGAGAGCATTCGAGCTCGATGGCATTCAGGAGGTATGCGGTCCAACACTGACCACTGTTCCTTGGGGTATCACGATATCCTCGGAAAGTACTGTCAAAGACTTCCTAGACCACTTGCAAGACCTGCGAGCACAGATACTACCATTCGAGCAGACTGGTCTTGGCGAGTACAGGAAGCTTGTGGGCGTGGCCAACTTTGACACGATGCTCAGCGTCAGGGCGTCTCAAGATGAACGTGAAGGAGATGGCGATTCAAGCGGTCTGCAATTGGAGAAGCTTGACGTGATTGATCTCAACCATCCTTGCTGCATGTTCTTCGAAGTCGACATGAGTGGCACAGAATGCATATTGAAGGCTTCCTACGATGAGCGGTGGATCGAACCTGAGTTTCTGGGCGAGGCCATGGAGAAGTTCATATCTACTGTGGAGACATTGCCGCTCAAGCTCGAGACAGATCTCAAGAGCTTCGAAGAGTCATTACAGCTACCTGAATCAATAGAGAAATCCAAGCTGGAGAGCATACCACAGCCAGACCAAGCTTCGAACGATCACGCCGAAGTGGACCCCAAAGTGCTGGCGAAGGTGCAGAAGCTCGCAATCAAGACTGCTGGTGTTGAAGATCCAATTGAGGTTGGACCAGAAACAACGATGATGCAGCTTGGTATGGACTCGCTCAAGAATATTGTCTTGTCACGCAATTTGAGTAAACAGTTCGATGTCTCGATACCTTTCAAGGAGATTGCAGGTCCTGGACGCAGCTTGTTGTCCATTGGAAGATCTGTCGAACGAGCATTGCAAGGCTCAGCGGACACATCTTCAAAACTGTCACTCCTGGACTTGGCCGAGGGCTATGCGAAAGGCCTCAGTCCTGTCACCAAGCCGATTGCGCAGACTGAGAAAGAGAATGAGAAAGCAGAGTCGGCGATCTTGTTGACTGGAGCAACTGGATATCTGGGCATCGAATTGCTGAGGCATTGTCTCAGCTCCACCACTGCCAAGATCATTCTCCTCGTGCGTTGTGCTTCCGCCTCGGATGGGCTCGATCGCGTAGTCAAGGCTGCGAAGATGGCCAGCTGGAAGCAGGATGATACAGACATGCTCCAGAACAGGACACACGTATGGCCCGCAGATCTTTCCAAAGACCAGCTTGGTCTCGAGTCCGAGCACTGGAATATGTTGATGAAGCCTAACAAATGTCAACCACCTCTGAGGTTTCAAGCAATCATCCATAATGGTGCCAAGGTCGATTTCGTGCAGACCTACGCAGACTTGGAAGTTGCAAATGTGCAGTCGACTGCCACTCTGCTAGACTTGCACCTCAAATTGGCCACCAAACCCAACTTCGTGTTCGTCACTGGTGGTAGACCTTGCCCTCTGACGCCGGATACCGTTGAAGACACAGCAACTAAGCTCGCCACAGCTGGAGGCTATGCACAGACAAAGTTTGTCAGCGAGGTTCTCCTTCACAAGACACGAGCTCTATACAAAGAAGCTGGACAGAATGTGCATATGTCAATTGTGCATCCTGGTTCGATCATCGGCAGTGCCAGTACAGGTGTCGCTAACACCGACGACTATATCTGGCGGTATGTGGCTGCTAGTCTTAGCATGGGCTGCTATGTGCCGGCTGTGCCCACCAGGCGAGAATGGATCAACTTGACACCCTTGGATCTTGTCGCTGATGCGATAGTTTCTCGAGCGGCCAGCACAGATAGCTCCGCCTCGGATATTGTTGAGCGATGTCTAGTTCGTAGTGGCCTGCCAATCAGCCAGTTCTGGGCAGCCATTGTTGACATTGTGAAGGAACAGAAGCCCAAGCCTATTAGCGAAGCCGAATGGTTGATGGAGTTCGAGACCGATGTGAATGAGAAAGGTCAAGAACAACCTCTGTTCGCACTTTCCCAACTTCTATTAGAAGGACACTTGAAAGGCATCGGAGGACTACCGCCAAAGATCGATTCACGAACAGGTGCTGGTCCAGAGACTGCATCAGTGGAGAAGGCACTACGGAGTAATGTTCAATATCTGCTTGACAAGGATTTCTTTTCCGCTACGAAGCAGTCGAATGGAGTCTTTGCTAGGAGCAGGGCGTGACATTACCACAACCGATATCATTGAACTGGTTCTACCTCTTCATGCTGAGCCACTTATATACGCCAAACGTTATTGCTCCAAGCACTCCAGCGCTGAGTACGGGATGATCTATGACAGACAATATCCTCCTTGCCTTCCACTCTCGACCCATGAACTTCTCGTGGGCTTCCATTCTCTTCCAATATGCCTTAGCATCATTCCCTGCCGGGAATTCGCAGTCTGGCACAGATTCGCCTAAGAAGTCGCAGAGCTTCTCCCAGCTGTCGCCTTCCTCGACATTCCACTCCAACAGACGTCCTGGTGTCTCTGCGCATACTCTTCTCACCAACTCATTCTGTTCTCGATACTTGGCTCGTCCTTCAGTCTCCAAATCTTCTCCATAAAAGTCCACACAGTACTGATCAACGACACCGACTCCATACTTCCAATCATTGCCTACCAAATTCGCCCACATCTTCCTCAGCCTCCAACTAGGATTCGCGAATGAGTGATACAGCATCTGCATGCTCTTCACCCATTTGTCTTCGTTCCTCGTAGTCAGGATAACTTTGGCATCAGGGTACATCCTCATCAACTCTTCAGAAAATGCAGTAGCTGGGAAGTCCGCGGCAGCCTGACAATGACCCAGAACTTGATCAAAGTCTTTTCGTTCAAAGACTTTGCCAGTAGTCTTGTTCACGCGAGGACATTGTGCTTCTAGCCAGAGTTTCCCGTCCAGTGGATTCTCCATTGTCACCGAGAAGCCATGGTAGGCATCTACGTACCCGAGCCGAAGAAGAGCATTGCGGAGAGTCGCCGTGCCTGTTCGTGAACAACCTAGGCAAAGTACTTTGAGAGGAACGACTCTTTCGGCTCCGCGACGGTCGATTGAGGTTGTTGGTGGTGCTTTGAGGGTCTCGTTTGGGAATGCCGGACGGGAGTGCGCGTTGTTGGGTGACATATTTGCTGGAGCTCACGCTTCGTGTTGGAGCACAGTGTTGCCTTCCAATACTACTGGAAGTACTCTTTGCTCACCTCACCACCTCAAACATTTATTCGACGTCAATGGAGCTCGAGCCAAGCACCTGGTCACTGGTACGGCACTAAGCACAATAGAGTTCATGCGCGATCAGTAGCGTTGACCCACACCATGGATTCGAGAGCCGAAAGCTTAGATCAGATCGGGCAGTTGTGTACAGTCCAGATGCGACTTAATGCGTATGCAGCACTGCACTCTCGTCATCAGTTCCACCTCACTCGTGTTGCGTTGGTCACCGCGAAACTGCCACGTTCGGGTACAGCTTGGCTTGGCTTGACTAGGGAGACTGAGCCAGCCTCACATCTGTGAATCGTGGTGTGGAACGTACGAGCAATGTTTTGGGCAATGGGTAAGGAGGAGAATCTATCACGATGACAGAGATCAGACAAGACGATCGATTTTCAAAAGCATCCAAGGACTTCTGGATAAACTTTCTCGACAATGCTCAGCCCAGTCAGTTCCCATCCGCACTTCCACAGAGGAGCGATCGGAAAGATTCAAGCCAGAGGACTCTTGACAACGTGGAATCCCTGAAAATCGAGCATGAAAAGGCCATACCACGATCCGTTCTATTGGCGGCATGGGCTCTAGTTGTGTCGATACACACTTTGAGCAACGATGTGGTGTTTGGACTGTCTTCTGAGGACACGAACGACAGGTTTCTCCCATTCCGCGTTCTGATACCAGAGAATGATGGAAACTGCTCTGATCTGGTCAAAAGTGTGCGGTCCTCCTTAGGGACGGTCACCGAACATGGAACTAAAGATTTACTCCTGGATCATGTCACACAACTAAGTGCCAGCTGCAAAGCCGCCTCCTCATTCACGAGTGCTCTGGAGTTCAGGTCTGTGGAGCGTGCACACGATACCTCTCGAAGCATTCGCCTCGAGGCTCAGTCTTGCTCGATACTGGTCTCATGCGTAACCACTGCAACGTCGACACAGTTGACGATGTATGCAGACATATCACATCATTCGCAAATGGTATCGCAAATCTTGCTCAGGCACTTCTCCTTGGCCGTTGAATCGCTATCGTCAAATCAGGCTACGCTGCTAGATCACATCGACTGGCTTAAGGACACCGACCTGGACCAGATTGATAGCTGGGCTCTAGAAGCAGAACCATTAGCAAAGGAGCCATATCTTCATCGAGTGATCGAAGAACAGGCTCGATTACATCCGTTGTCGATTGCTATCGGCCAGACAGACAGTGTAATGACCTATGCTGAGCTAGATGAAGGAGCGACAGCACTTGCTGCACACTTGACCACGGCAGAAAGTGTGTCAGGGAATGTTGCCGTACTCTTCTCCAAGTCCGGCTTCGCGATACTTTCGATGCTTGCCATCCTCAAAGCTGGATGTGGTAAGTGAATTGAGGCACCGGGCCTAAGTGGATGCAAACTGACATACGACAGCTTTTGTACCAATAGATAAGCAATGGCCTGTGAAAAGAATCGAGAAGATCTTCGAATCGGCACAGATCAATGTTGTACTCTGTTCTGAAGATCAGCAGGAACATCTTAGGCCTTTTTCTGCTGTTAAGATTGTTGTCGTTACACCAAAGTCGATATATGGTCTCAAGAAGACCTTTCAGGGTGCAACGACACACCCTCCATCGGACCTGCAACCACACTCTCCAGCTTACATCATGCACACGAGTGGCAGCACTGGCCACCCCAAAGGAGTCGAGATATCCCATCACAGCATCACAACCTCGATTGGAGCCATGTCTCGATACTTCGAGATGTCATCTACAACCAGGACCCTACAATTCAGTGCGCTGACCTTCGACGTCTCCGTGACTGATGTCTGGGTGACACTGGCCTGCGGCGGCAGAGTATGCATGCCGAGCGAAGAGGAACGTTTCAATTTGAACGACTTCATTCTAGCTGAGCGCTGCAACTTTGCATTCATCACTCCAAGTGTCGCTGCTACGATCGATCCAGAGGTCGTAAAGAAGAACATGTGCAGACTAGCTGTCATTGGCGAAGCGGTGAAGCCTGAGTTCCTCAGAAAGTACGCACCTTTGAGTGATCAGAGCGATTTCGTGCTCTGCGATACATGGGGACCGACCGAAGCGAGTGTATTTGGCACAGGGTCTGAGCCCATCACGATAGCTGAGGATGGTCAAACGTTGATTCGACGAGCGGGTAACATTGGCAAACGAGTTGGTTGTGGAGTGTTTATTGTCTCCGCCAATGATCCTCATAAGCTTAGTCCTGCGTATGCACCAGGAGAGATCGCCTTGGTAGGGCCAACTTTGGCCAACGGCTACTGGGGAGACAAAGAAAAGACTGATATTGCTTTCCGATCAGATCTCGAGTGGACTCATGACAAGCGCTGGACTAAGTACTTCGGACAAGCAGCCACGAAACGCGTTTATCTGACAGGTGACATTGGCAGATATAGCGAGGATGGCGATGGCTCTGTGGTCTTCATGTACAGACGTGGCGGCTACATGAAGGTCAATGGTCTCAGAGTCGATCCTGGTGAAGTCGAGGCTGCAGTCGTGGAGATTGGCACTGAGCTGAGCAAACATGCCAAAGATGCAGCGCCGTACTGGGAACGTATCGCAGTGTGCATGCTCGAAGGCGTCTCTGGCAATGAGCAGCAGCAAACATTGGTCTGTTTCCTTGCAGGTAGTGACGAAGCTGGAAAGCCTGGAGCAGGGTGCGAAGTGGTCGACCTGAATGAACAGAGAAGAGAGCTGCTTCGAAGCGTTGCCAAGGGGTTGGAGGATGTGATCCCGGAATACATGATACCAGGTCTATTTGTCACCGTTGCCCAGATGCCTTATACTACATCCTTCAAGCTGGATAGGCAAGCTCTCCTGAAGTCGGCAGGAGACATGGAATGGACTGAGCTGGTGGAGAAGTTCGCTGTCGATGGCCAAAACAGAATGAAGGCGTCATAGCATAACAACCGGGCCACCTTCAATGGGGTCGAACAAAACGCATTGAATGAATCTGAGCGGCGATTGAGCTATGAGTAGTCAGTACAAGAAGTCTGACAGTCGATAAGCATACTTTCAGGCATATGCGACTCTAGGGCTACGCATCAAACACGGCTCGGAAGTTGCCAAGCGATGCTCCGCTATTGTACTTGGCCACGCGATGGATCTGCGCTGTCTCCCTTGTGGCATATACAGTCTGGAGCATGACTACGTTCAGTCTAGCCGATTGTACAAATCGAGTCGGAGCGCAGACACTTAGATCTATATGGCATATCAACATCCCTGATCTTCATTACCAAGACAGTGCTCACAAGCCCTCATGCCTGGAAGATGCCATGTCAGCATGGACTCATCGTTGACTCGGCACGCTGCCATACCAAGACAAAGTGCGGCGGAACTATTACGAAGACTGTCAAGACATCTACGACCGCGACTCCAACCAACTGCCCGATCCTCAGCTTGCCGAACGTACCTATTCTGACCAGCATTGGTGTGACTGGAACACTCGTTCCCATTCAGTCCATCACTTCCGACCTCAACTTGCCGACACAGGTCATTGGAGGCCGTGAGGCTGCAGCAGAAGCTGAGCCAATTGCTGAGATCGAGGCTGAGGAGTAGGATAGCCATACTCGACGAAGTCATTCCGGCCGCCGAGTTCATGGTGGCCAATCAGATAACGAGTTATGGGCAATGATTGAGATATCATGATCACCATGTGCACAGGAATAGCATAAATATTGTAATGCCTTCTACATTCATCAAGTTTTCTCTGCAGAGTATGGACTTCTTGCTCTCAATGCAGGACCAAACTTCCACAGTAATATAGGGGCCGGCCACCCAAGCACGATTGCAATGAGCGCCAACGTCGTCGTGCCCCATCCATAATCCAAGCTGTCATAAAGCTGCGGAGCAAACAGTGGAAAAACTGTTCCAAATATCGATCTCAGAATCGTTGCGGCCGCAAATGCAGATGCAGCGTACGTGGTGTATGTGTCAATGAGGTATGTTTGAAGACACTGGAAGCTGGTAAAGGTTCCTGCAGCATAGATTGCCACTCCAATGTCCACTGCTATCCAGTGTACTCGATACTGAGCAGTCCAGGCGTAGATAAGCAGACCTATTGGCATGAAAGTCGCGCCGAGTACCATCATTGGCAGACGATATTCTGGAAAACCGCAATCTCCATTCTTTCGCTTCAGATATCTGTAGACTCGGTCGTTCAGACGAGCAGAGATCTGCGTGCCGAAGGTATAGCCCAGTGCCAGAGCAATATAGTTCAGGGATCCAGTTCCCAAAGGATACTCGTATCGTCTTGTCCAGAGTGAGGAGAACGTCGACAGGACTAGAACTGTCACACCGAAGAGATACGCCATGTAGAGGCAAAGTGCTTGGACGATCACTTGAGTCGATAAGAGCTTGACTGGTCTGACAAATGCATCTCTCAATCTGGATGACAAGGTCTTGTCCCGATTAGCGACATCTGCCGCCGTGTACAACTTCTGATTACCGGTCTCCTTGATCAAGGCTTTCTTCTTCCGCTGCAGTATCGTGGGTGCCCAAGACTCCTGGAGAATCGCCAGTCCAGCCAACTGGAAAACCGCATCCGCAATAGCCGTAGCCCAGAAACTCCACCTCCAGGTTGAGTACTGCGTGATAAAAGCGCCAGCAATGGGCCCTACAGCAGGTCCCAGCAGTGGCATGAGATTATAGATACTGACTGCCAACCCTCTCTGGTCAGGAGTGAAGCAGTCTCCTATTATTCCACCTCCAATGCCAAGGCTCGTCGACCCTCCAACACCGGCGAGCAGTCTGAATATGGTCATCTGCACCTGCGTCTGCGCGAAACCGCCCGCAAGCGTGAAGATGAAGAAGAATAAGGTCCCCAACTGGAGCACAATCACTCTCCCATAGACTTCAGAAAGTGGTGAAGTGATCAAGGGGCCGATCACATAGCCAAGAAAGAAGATAGAAAGCATCAAAGCAGAAGCTGTCTGACCGCCTTGAACTCCAAGATCACGGTTCATTACTTGCAGACTTGGAGCTATCATAGTGCTGCTTACTGGGCTCACAAACGCGAACAGACTGACAGTTGTGACAACAAGCCATTTCTTCGACAAGGGCCAGTTCTTGGGATTGGAAGGGTCGTCGGGTCCAGAGAAGGAGACCTTGGAACGAACATCAGTCAGAATAATTAGTGCCATGATATGTGTCGCTGTTGTTACTCACAAGATTCACGTCTTTCTCCTCCTCAGTCGACGACTTCTCCGTGTCGGCCATGGTTGCTGTGCGGTTCTCATCTGCTTGTTGACCAGTTTCTCATTGACCTCCATCGCCAGAGCCGTGGTCAAGATCGATACGTGATGTCACTTGGATAGTCCACAACTCATCATTTGGGCGTGTGGACAACGGTTCAACATCCGAGGCCAAGAGGAAACTTTTTTTGAATTGTGGTACGCGCCGTGCATAGACTTCGAGCCACAGGACTAGCGTCGATGTCGTGGTGTCGTGCGTCGTGCCTCGACTAGCCTGAATGAGTCGACGCGACTTCTCAGATCGTGGAGATCGTTACTCATTTCGGAAAGCACAAAATTATTCGATCGGAGCGGTCAACAGAACCGATCATTGTGATAGTGGTGAGCATCGACACGATCACAAGACGAGCGAAGCGTTGGGTATGCAGCCTGGGATGCAGGCGGTATTGACTTGTTGTCGGTCATGATCACAATGTTCGAGTCCTGCGCTGTTACAAGAATCCGTATCTTCGACGTGAAGTGCAATGTTGGGAGTTGATGTTGTTCGATCGCGTGGTAGAAACGTATGGCATCAAGTTTGTTTTGTTAGAAGCGTCTGGTGCTGTCGCTCTTGTCGCTCGGATCTCCATCATGTCGACTCTGTAGGAAGCTCAACAAGCTCGATATTCATCTCCGTCAAGAACTTCAAAAACAATTGTCCAGCTTTCGTCCCAATCGCATATATCTTCAGTTTCTCTTTCCCAGGCAGCGTCTCATCACTGTCAAACCACGTCTTCACCACATCGATCACACTCCTCCATCTTAGGGGTTCATGCAAGATCTGCCGAACTGCTCTCTCGATCAGTTCTTCGAAACACGAGCCTGCTTGTGCGAAATCTCCCGCGCCAGATATGACTGTCACGTCTGCCTTGCTTACTCTGCCTCCGCCACCCTCATCAGCTAGACCTTGCGCAACTAGTCTTTTGATATCCTCCGCTGAGTACAGATGATTTGCATGATACAGTCCAAATACAGGCAAATGCTTCATCTCCAGTCCTGCTTCCTCGAAACCACTCCACTTCTCAACCTTTTGTAAGATGTGAGGCGGGGCAGACACTGTGATGCCTCGGGGAGGATAGGCGATGATATAAGGCTTGCTCTCGTCTGATGCTGTGTCCGAATCTGCGAGATATCGCTCAAACAGTGCTTCAGCATCTGGGCCCAGAAGAGCCAATGCATGGGAGTCCTCTGCTGCACCTTCTTTTGTTCCTGAAGAGGCGGAAGAAGTTGCAGCTCCCACCACACCACCAACTTTGTACGCGATCCTGATAACCTGAGCACCCAGTTTCACCAAATATTCAGGGTCGGACTGTGAGCAGCCTACGACTGCAGCAGCAAGAGAACCTGTACAGAAGCCTAGGGTTCTTATGTTGTCTTCGTGCTTCATTATGTGATCGTGTTCTTGTTGTCTCGAGAAAGAGAGTCGAATGTAAGTCCCTATCTGTAGCACAACAGCAAGAGCCATCTCCACTCTCAGATCTTGTCCACCTGCTTTCTGTTCTGACTTTGAAGGCCAATTCATCATTTCTGACAATGAATTGATCCCACATTGTTCAGTCTGTAGTACTTCGTATGCACTGTTCAGAAAACTGACGAGTAAGTTGTGACCTTCACCATGATATTGTTGTACTTGGGAGTACAGATTCCTGAGGTGAGGCTGCAGATCGAATGTTTGATCGCCAAATAGGTAGAGAGTCTTGCCGTTGTTGCCACCTGTCATGGCTTCGATCGATGATGTTCCAACACTATTCGTGAAGCTTCTTCCGTCTGGTATGGAAGGTGTTATGATCTTATAGTCCTGCTGAGATCGATGTTGGATTGTTGTGTAGGGAAGTTGATGTCAAGATGCAGGTTAGAGGTGAGCCAAGATTTCGGCTATTCGCTCTATCGTACCAAAAAACCATACCAAGCAGTAGGTCCACCAACATCTCTCTATACAGTTTGGTAAAGGAGAGGGGGTTCAGAGCAACATCTTGCATTCATTAAAGTCTCTACTGTTCAGAGATCTAGCTGCCGTTGGGTATCTATCTCTATCCGCTGTATCATATATGTTCATGAGCATTCGCCGGTCATGTTGCATTCTCACAGCAGATCGTGCATTCGAGACATGCTCGTTCTGCAACTAGTCCTCCAACTCCTTAAGGACATCATCTTTGTTCTCCTCATCGATTCGCGACGTGCCCATCTTGGTCATTACGAAGCCGATCCTAGGCAGAGTGTCACGAATGACCTTCTGCAAGCAGACATCTTCGATCGCTGTACCGATGACATTAATTGCAGATACATCGCCTTCACTGCCGTCCACCATATCGTCATCATCCTCGTCCCAGGCCTTGCGACGAGGGGCCTCTTTCTCGTTCGCCAGAGCGGTGTCGAAGTGCGTGTACTGCATAAGCGAGAGCATCTTCGCCTTACCGGATGAGTCGCGATTGTCTTTGGCTTTGCGCTGTATTTCAGCCTCTTGTGCCTCTCGATCGCGCAGTGTACTCGTGATTTTCCGCGACACGTAGGGCTCTTCGACATCGCTATCCTCAAGATGAAGCACTTCAACTTCACCACTACTCAGTGCGGCAAGATCGTTCCTGCTAACATGCTCGATCACCTTCTCTTCAACTGCCTCTGAGATCGGTAAGCCGTTGCGCTCGCACTCGCAGCCCAGAAGTCGATGTGTCTGACAGTCATCTTCTTCGTCCAACGAAAACAGATCGCGCAGTTCGGCTTGCGAGAAGCCACTGGCTGCAGATTTGCCATCAACGATGCTGTCTGCAAGTCCAGTCTTGGTGACTTGACGCTGGAAGATCTTCTCGTCCATAGCGCCTTGCGTTATGAAACGATAGATGAAGCATGGCTTCTTCTGCCCGTCTCGATGAATGCGAGCCATGGCCTGCAGATCTAAGGCTGGGTTCCAGTCTAGGTCATACATGATCAACCTAGAAGCTCCAATCAGGTTTATGCCAGTCCCTCCAGCCTTGGCTGACAGCAAGAATATGAACGAGTTGCTCTGTGGCGATCTGTTGAAGCGGTCGACCATGTCCTGACGCTTGTTTTGCGGCGTACTTCCATCAAGACGCAGGTAGCTCATACCAAGCGATGTGATGAGTGTGGCCAGAACATCCATTGTCGAAGTGTAGTTGCTGACCAGGACCACTTTCTCATCCGTTTCGTTCTTGATCTTAAACAGAAGCTCGTCCAGGACTTGGAGTTTGCCACTTGCCGCTGGTGTGCTGAGCAACTTTCGTGGTATGCCTTCGATGAACTCCGGCCGCTTGATCTCCTCGTTCTTGTGGTTAGTGTCGAGCAGCAGAGAGGGACTATTGCAGACCTTCTTCAGGATCATGATCAGCTCGAGGCCAAGCGCCGGAGAGGCCAAAGCAGTGGCGAAAGCCTGAGTACCGATGATGGTTCGATAGATTTGTCGTTGTGTTTCAGTCGGCTTGCAGAAGACAACGTACTCTGTCTTGGGAGGCAGATACTTCTCCAGAATCTCGGCCGTGCGACGCAGAATGAATTTGCTGGTCAGATTCGCGAGTTCTTCGCTGCGGGCCTCTCCTTTCTCCAGATCCTTCTCCGCTGCGCCTGGCTGCCGTGACTTCATGATGGGTGTCTCGAATTCGCGCTTGAAAGTCGTATATTTGCTCAAAATGTTAGGATTGACAAAGTCGACCATCGTGTGGAACTCAGCGAGATCATTCTGGACAGGGGTACCACTCAGGATCACTCGGCGCTCGGTACCAAGTGTCTTGATAGCGCTTGCCGCCTTGTTCGTGCTCGTCTTCAGACGATGGCCTTCGTCACAGATGACGATGTCAATGCCAGTGGCGCCTTGCAGCTCCTTTTGCACTTTGGTGAGCTTCTCGTATCCGATGATCATGACATGATACGATTTGCCTCTCGTGAAATCAGTCAGGCGCATCTTGCCATTCTCGACCATATAGACACCAATGCGTTCATTGCCAAGCCACTTCTTGAACTCCTTCTGCCAATTCTTGACGAGCGAGACAGGACATACGATGAGTGCTTTCTTGATCACGGGAGGAGCATCAGCGATCGGATTCTGCTTGAGCAGTGTCCACAAGAGTGCAATGGTCTGGAGTGTCTTGCCCAGCCCCATCTCATCAGCAAGAATGGCCCCCTCACCATCGTAATCCTTCATGCCCATGACGCATTCATACAGAAACTGCACGCCTTTACGTTGATGTGGCCGAAGTGATCTCGTCAAAAGTGGGTCGACCACAACATCAACAATCTGCTTGCCCTTGGGTACACTCTTTGGACGTTGCATGACCAAGGCATTGGGAGCATCTGGGCTGTGGCGTGGAGTCGGCGTTTTGGTGTTCTTCTCTGCGACTTGAACATGGTTTTGAAGCAGGGGCGCCTTGAAGCCGGCTTTGCTGGCAGCAGTCGCTGAAGAAGGCTTGAGATGAGTCTCCTTCTGGGTCAGAGCGAGCTTCTTAAACTTCGCTTGTTCCTTGTTGGTGACACGTTTCGTCTCGTTGATCTCCTTAAGTGCTGGCGCAGGCGCACTCTTAATGGCCTTCGCACTGCCCAGGAAGACACGGCCTGAAAGGTAGTCGTCTTTCGAGATCATGGCTTCCACCATGACATCCCTGCCACAAATCGACAGTTCAGATTCGACCATGAGAGGGCCTTTGCAAGTGCCACGTCCAAACTCCTTTCCATCGATGTTCTGGAGCTTGGCTTGATTACCTCTGACAGAAAGTACACCATCACCATCCCAAGTCTTGTTCTTCTTCGTGGTGAACTTCCGCCACACCACCATGAAGTAGCTCTCCTGGATCTGCTCACCAGAGCTCGGCTGAGACGAGCTATTGGCCACAGGAGCCAGTGGTGTCCGGGAAGCTGGTGCCTGGAATCTTTGAGATGGAGGTGGCTTCTTCAACACCTTAGCTGCTGCAATGGTCGTTTCCACGCGATCCTCATCGTCCTCGCTGATACGTCTTCTCTTGGCCGGTGGCGGCTGACTAAAATGCGGCGATGCTATTGCCGGCCGGAAGTCAGGCGATACTGTCGGAACACCTTGACTCTGTGGTCTGCCGACCATAGTTGGTCGCTTGAATGGCTTCATGATGCCGTGTGTAGCGATTGTGTTGGTGGAGTCTGGTGAAGTTTGAACTTGGAGAAACGCGTGAGGAGACAGGGAAGCTGCGACGCGTCGAATCAAATCGCGCTAGCACGTGCCTGCTGGCCCCTGCTGGCCAGCACATCACAGCCTCGTCGTCCAACATCTTCACTCCCGACACCTCAACTTCTTCATCTACTATCAGTAGACTGGGCATCTTCACGACTTCGAAGACGATGGATGCAGATGTTGCTGAGGTGATGAACGAGCGATATTCTCATCAAAGTCGAGAATGTTCGCATTTCAAACGTCGGTACCGAGAATGTGTTTCTGCTCTGCTATCCTGGCAGGTTCATCGTATAGTTGAGAAGTGTTTACCAAGTTCGCAGAGCTGTGAAAGTAACCCGGAGTAGCTGTTCTCGGCCCCACTGACGTTCCACAAGAGAGCTGAGAGCTTGTCTCTACATCTCTGAACTCCTAGACCACACGGCAGACTCACTCAAGACCGGAGGTGGACTCTCATCTCAGCACACGCCATATATCGAGAAGACTGCAAGATGGCCGGCCTCGTGGGGGTCCCGAACGTGGACATCGAGTTCATCGAAGCCAAAGGAGGAGAGACCTTCAAGCTTGGTCCAATAACCTGTCGCGTTCTAGAGGATGGCTCTCACACTGGTAAACAATCACAGCAAGATGACTTTGGCCAGGACTGCTTTCACTAATGCGGTCCAAAGATCACAGACTCGGCGTAGCAGAGCTGACCATGCCGCCAAAGACACCGGGACCACCACCACACTGGCATGAAATGCACGACGAAACCCTCTACATCACGCAAGGAAGCGTTCGTTTCCACGTACCAGATACCTCAGAAGAAGGCAAAGACAAGAAGATCATCGATGCCAAAACTGGAGACTATGTTGTTGTGCCGATTCGAGCACCACATACATTCAGCAATCCAAATGACGAGGAGGCGAAGGTCCTTTTCACCACCACGCCTAGCTTCTACATCAATTACTTCAAGTTGTTGAGTCAGTTGGCGAAACCGGACCAGCCTGTGCCTGCTGAGGTCAATATGCAGGCAATGGCTATGTTTGCGACTATACTGGCTGACAAGAAGCCGAGGAAGCCGGAGTAGCAGCCACGATTTGTGCTTTGGGCAGTCCGAGTGGCGTCAGTGGGCTACAGGTACTTAGTGCTACGGGATGTGCTACATATACCACAATGCCAAGACCCTGGCCTAGGGTTGTGAAATATCGATGGGACGCAATGACATGGTCGTTCTGACATTTGCGAGCACCTTCCTCCTTGTGCCATATCTAGGTTGTACTTGAAGTAAGCTTGAGAGATTGTACGATGATCCGCTGCATTCGGTGAGCTGCAGCTCGAAATGCTCGAATTAACGATATTTCGAAAATCAGCCATAGTTGAGACATTGACTACCGACCTTAGTCGATCAATGCCCATCTTCTGAACCACGATCATCGAACATGGCGAAAGTGTTCGCAAAGGCGTCAGCCATTCGCCATACAAGAAGCAATCTATACAGACCGATCTCATAGGTATCGTCTACTCAGATGCTCCAAAGCCAGGCAACGAGTGTGTGTGATACCAACCTGCACGAACAAAAGCCACGTCAACCTCAAAAGTCTCGACCTCAAACGACCCATTCATGTGGACCGAAATACCAGCTCGACGGTCTGGGTCCGAGCCTATCCGGCCGTCTTCAGATCTCAAGGCACAATATCATCCCAGCATACCCCTGTCGGGTCAAGATCTGACAGCAAACTGTAAGGCGGACCGAGAGAGTCATGACCAAGTTTAGTAGCCTTGTATGAATTCCATCAAACCAAGAATCACAGCAATGATGAAGATGATATGAAGTCCCGAGAATCGATTTTGTCTGCTGTATCGAGTCTGTTTTCAAGAATAGCGATCTGCACTTCACCTCTCGGGAAGCCGCGCAACACAGGAGGCATGCGCAAGCACTAGAGATGGTCCGACACCGAGTGAGGCATGCTGGCTTGGGCGGTCGCGTGTGACACGTAGATTGGGCACTACTGTGCAGAGTAGGTCCAGCCACAGTGCAAAACTCCTGCTTTCCTAGTCTCTGTGGCCTACAGTATAAAACCTGCACCGGAGAACCTTGCTCTAGCTTCCCTTCTTTCCAACCCAGAGCAACCAATTTAGTAGCATGTGACGAGACTCAAATCGATCGACCCTACAGGCAGAAACATCAGTTCATCCATAATGTCGGTTAGGCCTCCAGTTCTACCTGCAATTATTCCTGTCACTGAGGTGCCTCTTAAGCGGAAGTTGACCAAGACGAGAGTGAGTTCTCCAGACCTTTTCACAAACTGTATGAATGCGACTTCTGACATATTAACAGCTCCCACGAGTGGACAGCGATAGCAGCACTTACACAACTGCCAGCACAAGCAGCAGAGACATGGCCACCCAAACCGACGTCGAACCAGTCGCCTCAACCGCACACAGCGACAAGATCAGCAGGCAGACGAACTTAGAAAATGGAAACACCAATACCAGAATGTCCGGAGGCGCCAGCAGCGACAAGAGCGTTACATTCTCGCCCACGCCTGCCACATCACCAGCTCTAGAGAAGTCCCAGGCAGAAGCTGAGGGTTTTGTCCGTGACAAGAAGGAGAATAAGGAGAAGCGTCCTGGCTTTAAGAGGAATTTGTCTTCGCTTTGGAAGATGCTCGATCCACCGGAGCTCGCTCATAACACTGGTGCTTTGCATAATCTTGTCAAGGCCGAGGAGGATAACCATCGGAGGAAGAAGAGTGTTGATAGTACGACTTTGGTGGAGACGATCGCGAGTAGGCAGTACAAGCAGAGGTGATTCGATGGATCTGCGTGTTTTATGAGTATCGTTGAGCGGGAGGAGTTCTGGGGTTGAAAGTATGCATCAGGGTGATATGGCTATGGTTGTATGGGCCTTGTTCTTGTGTGATCTGATCTGAAAGCTGGGTGTGTTTTCGCATCAGCTCTTTACGACTATTATGCAAAGCATATAGAAAGCTCGATTCTAGCAAGTTGTTCATCGTGCTATCCGCCATGCTGTTTTCATATGTATCATGGGAAGCTGAGGCCTCAAAGCCATGTCGCTCACACCTCAATGAGCACGCCCTGCTCCTGTTCGCAGATTCTCCTTAGGTCAGTAATGAAACCTCTTCCGACTGCACCTGATGACTTAGGGTGTTGTGATGTTGATGGTGTAAGGTAGAACAGACAGAAAGGTGCTTGCGGCCTGCGGCGAGAGACTCCCGAGACTTCGATGATGCCGACTCTCAAACTTTCTGGCCGGCGACTGGACTGGACCTCGAATTCCCAAACACTTCACCACCACCACTGCTCTCGTGGCTCACGATATACACCACCCTACGCGGCTCTCTTGGAACTTACTTCACGAATCAACGACGAAGTGATGAGCCTCCCCACGAGCTCCACGACCGCCACTTGTCCGCGCTCATAAACATCCACCATAGCTAGCAAGCATCGCCACGACTGGGTGGCATGCTAGAGCGGGCGACGGCATGCATCAAAGCCGGAGCTCGAGATTCTCTGAAATGCGCCCAGCAATCGTCTCCGCGAGCCAGCACGCGTCGGCTGCATCAGACCTTTTGGACTCATGGCGCTGGCGACCTCGACCTTCTCCCGCCATATGCCATATCCTCAACACCACCAACAGAGCTGCCACTGAGGAATGATGACACTCGACCAGCCCGGCGGCGACCAAAGCAAACGACTGAGCCGACTTCAATTGCCACCGAGGGTCTTTTCCTCGATTTCCTATATCCTCCCCAGGCATTGGCATACCTGCATCGTACTGGCAGGCAGCAGTTCGAAAGCTGGGAAAGACGCAACGCTAGACGCTTGCCTGAGGGCTTCGTACAGGCGTCGAGGGGCTTTTCGTCGAAAGCATGCTCGCGGTCTGCTAGAAAGGATACTGACGCTGAGCCATTGACTGCACCACAGCCACATGGAGAGGACGTATCATGTGGAGAAGCAAATGTGGATGAGTCTTCGAAGCAGGATGATATCCTTGGCGATGTCGAGGACGAGTCTGAGCGCAATGCACGCCTTCGAAGGGGCCAGCTGCGCGTAGACGAGGTCGGACTTGCGCACAATCTGGTGAAAGAGCTGGGCGCTGGTAGAGGCACAGGACCACTCAAAAACGACTCTGATTGTGAGCTTTACGAACAGGAAGAGCCGGATGATGTTGAGGCAAGCTTCGCGAACAGTGCCGGCGATCTTGCTGAAGGGAATGTGCTCCAAGCGCCGCAGGACTCTCAAGATATCGTCGACAATCCTGCAGATCCTGCAGATCGTCTTCGACATCTACGACAGATCATGGGCATGAAACGCGCGGCCATAACAACACCACACATTCGCCGGGCTTGGAGGTTATATCTCTCCTTACCCGATGAAGACAAGCGGGACACTCGCCTAAAGGAGAAGCTGCTGGTGTGGCTAAATGATCGGAACGATGAGCTTGCTGATGCACATATTATTGCATTGTATTGGTCTATACCAGTAGAGACGCGCACGCTGGCAACATATCAAATCGTTGCCAAATCGTTCCTCAGACGACGAGACGAGGACATGCTGAACGCAATGCACACGGAGGCTCTGATGAACATTCCAAACGGCCAGCAGATCTCACTGCAGCTTTTCGCGGAAGGTCTCAAAGCTCGAGACTGGAGTCTGGTCCGCACAGTGGTACGAGATCACGATCGCACACTTACTGCCAGTGGACGGCCTCAGCATATCGAGCTGTTCTGGGCAAAAGCTCAAGGTATCCCAAACTTGATCGACCTTGCATCGCCTCTCGTAAGGACTGACTGGACTCCTACCAGAGGTGCAAAGAACAAGTACCAGGTGAATCGATCTCGTGCCTTACACCTGCGATTGTCTAGAGAGGCGATTTCACAGGCTACAGATATGCTCTTTGCGAGCAGATTCTCACGTGCACTTTCGGACAAGATTTTCGTTCTCCTGGCTTTCATCAAAGAGCATGATGCCGAAGCCGCCCAATTCTTTCATATGCTCTTGACACGCCTGATCCCTCTTCTCGGAAAGCATTTTGATGAGCACCGCGGTCATCCCGGGGCAGCTGCACTGAGAGAGGATGCGCACGGCATCATCTCATATCTCTACTGGCATTACCGGGAAAGCAAAGCTGCCAAACTTCACCCAGATTTGATGCTCATTTGGCTCAAGCATCTGACGAGGCGGATGGACACAACTAATATTGAAAGTCGTTCTGAGCGCAATGTGACCGCCAACATGGTCATCGTAGATTGGCAGCCCTGGCATGATCAGCTGAGCATCGAGGCTGTCCGCATTTTTATGGAATACAGCGCTCGTGCTGGCGCTGTCGAGGCACTCAATCGATGGACCGCATACCTGGCCCGTCGCTACCCGGCCTACGAAGAACAGCAGAAGATGTTCTGGACTCAGATCTATGTTCACGCCTGTCTGTCAGATCTTCCTGCTGCAAAGAAGGCCTTCCAGGATGTTCGCCGTTCTGCGAGAGCGCATGGAGGTCGGCCAGATCTTAGGTGCTGGAATGTCTTGCTACATGCCTACCAGAAAGCCGACGATCTGGGGGGCGCGATTGAAACTTTCAAGGAGCTGATACAGACTACGCACTTCACACCGGACGTGATCTCCTTCAGCCCCATCTTGAACATGCTATCTCGTCGAGGCGATGTGGATGCTATCGAGGACATCTTACAGCAGTACGATGCATTGACGCAAGAGAAGCGCAGCACTTGGTTCGTGAACATGCAATTGAGGGCCTTGACATATCTCGACGATATCCCTCGAGCCGAACTGCTTCTTCAAGAGACACTGCACAAGGTACGCCGAGGAGAGGTCATCGGATCCATGACCAATAGTTTTAATACTTTGCTATCCAAGTATGCTTCGGAGCGTGACCTGGATGCCGTGACGATCACATATCGACGCATGAAAGAGCAGAACATATACCGCGATGTAACGACATATCAGCACCTGATGCAAGCATTAGCCAATTTTCGCAAGACTAGCGCTGCATGGGCGATCTTGAAGGACGTGATGAAGGCCGATGGATTTGAACCAACAGCTGTACATTACACTGTAGCCATGTCCGGTTTCAGCAATCAAGATGAGCCTGAGAAAGCCATCATGGCACATAACCACATGCTAGCCTCGAACATCCGCCAGAGTGTCGGTACCAAGGCCGCATTGGCTAAAGCCAATGCCTTAGTCGAGAGGAAAGCCCGGGACAAAGCTAGGAGCTCAGGCACAGAGCGCTCAGATCCTCTGACGAGTGCGTTGGCTGATCTGCAAGAGACTGTAGAGAACGTACAGGCGAGAGATATTACCAACACTGGGGCATACGCAGTACAGGACATCTTCTCTCCAATAATGTGGCTTCTCGGCGGTCAGCGGAACATCGACGCTGTTCAGCAGCTGTTCCAGGATTCAAGAGATGTTGCAAAGAAGCATGGTAACTCACCATGGCCCACATTTCGACTGTCAGCTGCTTTAATGAATGCAATGTATCATGCTAAGGAGTATTCTCAAGTTGAGGCCTATTGGAAAGTCGCGAAGAGTCAGGCAGACAACATCACACCACTTACGGCAATACCGGACTTTGTAGCACTACGGGAGGAGTCACAGAACAAGAAGTTGGCAAGCTCCACGAGAAGATCACAGCCACCGAGACCAGCTGCCGACGATCGAGCGGAAATTGGGTTTGTGTCCAGTGAGAAGTCCACGATGGCACAGATACACGAAGGGCCCGAGGAGACTCTTCCAACACACCTAGGACCACGACCAGCTCCTGCGCGACGCCACGTCCTTACAAGGCCTTTCAGGATATATCTTGCCTCTCTTGCTGCGCAGAATCGCCTGCCAGACGCCATCAAGGAAGCCACCCGGCTGCTGACTCAAGGCTACACTTTCGACAACATTACGTGGAATCGGTTAATACAGCACATTGCCGGCTCGAACCCACCACTCGCCTTGTTGTCTTTCACGCTAATGGAACGCTACATGATTCGCAACTTCCCAGGCTGGATTCGACGCGAGAACTCTCGCCGATATCGACCTCGCAAGTCCGCACGAGTGTTTGGTCTTGAATACATTCGAGCTCGCTATCTCGCGAAGAGTGAGCTCATGCCACAGTATCGAACTTTCATCTGGCTTGCCAAGGCTCTTCTTCAGGTGCAGAGGCGCGAGGCGGTTGGCTGGAAAGGCGACAACGCTGGCAACGATATCGACCCGAGCTTGCAGCGCTTCATTGGTACTGTCAAGCAGATTCGTGAGAAAGCACCTAGGACGCTGAAGTACGTGCAGTTGATGCCCAGGATTGACGATAAGTGGCAGAATCGATTGTTGCGAGGTACTGGCTGGAAGTTTCAACCTAATCCAGATCGGTTGGCTGTCGT
Organism: Sphaerulina vaccinii; assembly: GCA_022570795.1. NCBI lineage: Eukaryota > Fungi > Ascomycota > Dothideomycetes > Mycosphaerellales > Mycosphaerellaceae > Sphaerulina > Sphaerulina vaccinii. The sequence goes on from JAKUDP010000001.1 coordinate 890,292, forward strand.
TGGCGATGCTACGTTGGAGGAACCGGATGTGGTTGATGAGAAGCTGAGCACGCAGGAGTCGAGTGCTCTTCCAGCTGATACGGACTTCGACATAGCTGCGAGTGCCATCGACCAGGACTTTCCTAAGATCTCCCACCTTGCGAATGATGTGGGCGTCGTAGTTGATGATGCTGCGAAGGTAGATACAGACGAGAAGTGATAGCGTGCGCTAATGAGATAGATCAGTGTATATATGTGTAACATTACGTGTACATCCTGAAGCTCGAATGGAGTCATGCCAACCTGCTCGCCATCGAGATCCCGTAATCATCATATTACCTCTACAAAGATGCAGTGTACCAGTCGAGACACTACTTGCCATATGACTTCCAGGGCTGTACTTGAAACGAACTGTATGCTTATGGACACTCTTGACTTCTTCTCTGCTCTATCTTGAACACCAGCGTCGTTGACTTGACATTCAGCATACTGGGTCGAACAAAGGACCATCTCAGCATGGCTTCATAACATGAATCACCACATATCATGATACCTATGGCAACCTGGCACTGCTCTGAACAGCAAAAGAGCAGACTGGCTACGTGCCATCGTCGCCGTCAGAGCCACAAATCTACATCTGAGACAAAAACACTCAAAAAGTCGTTTTGACATATCACCACACGGCATATCTGAACTGCCTGAGGGCAAAAGAATCGCGACGTTGGCAGGACTCGAACCTACGCCCTAGGTAATTGTTAGCGACTGCAGAAGTGGTGGTGTCTGCACAGGGAACTCACCCCGAAGGGATTTGATAGCACGAAACAGCGGATTCGAGTCAAACGCAGTAACCACTTTGCTACAACGCCTTGATGATGTAATGGTTGAGGTTTATAAATTATAATAACTTAATATAAGCTCTGGCGCATGTAGATCGTGGTGGAGGCATGGAAAGAGGTATATATCGATGTTAAATCGCAATCCTGACACGCTGGGCTCTCAGTATACAACACAGGGCTCGTCCAGTATGTCTGAAGGCCCCCGCGTATTTTATTTCGTGTCACAATCGTTGTTGATCATGGAGATCACATTTGACATATTTCTCGAAAAGGCTTGGCGTTCGTAAGTGAATACAGTGAACCAGCCAACATCACCTGTGTAGGTACATCCAACATACACGCACAGCAAGATTTGAGATACAATCATCATATGCATATCCGGCCGTTCAGACTTGCAGTGGCGCAGTGGAAGGCTACGAGTTTTCGCCAGAGACGATAGGGTGCGGCGAAGCTCGGTGGTGAGCCAGCCTCCAGACTGCTGAGTCAGGCATGAGTTCAAGATATTCCGATGATGCATCGACTTCTACTTCCGCTTTCTGTCTCAACTTCTTGTTTACTTTGCACTGAACATTCGTGTGCGCGAGCCAGCCATGTCTGACCCTTCAGCTCCTCCGACTCAGCCTCCGCCACCCAACATCGAAAAATATAGGAAGACAGTGCACAATGTAGCTCTCGCAGCTCTTGTTACTTGCCCAATTCTTGCTCTCCTCCCGCCTCGAAAGTTCGACATTTACACGATAGGCTTGTTGGCAACGACTGGCTACTCTGCGAATTACCTAGTCCGGGAGAGAAGTGGACGATCAATATGGCAAATGGCAACGCGACAGCCTGCACAACTTCAAGTGCAGCGAAATGAAGAGGCACCATTGAGTGTCGTAGGAGAATTGCAGAAGGAAGCTAGAGCTGGAAACTACGAAAGTGGTTGGAAGGCTGAGAGGCAGAAGGAGATCAAGGAGGATGTGGAAGAAGGCAAGGACTTTTCAGATATGATCATTGATCAAATTTGGGAGGTGTGGAATCAGGGAAAGAAGAAGAGTGATGAGGATTGAACGTTATCAGGAAGCTCAAGGGTGCAAGAATACTTAACGGTTTCAAGTGCAGATCCAGCTGCATGGATGATGGTATCGGAAAGGGTGTCTAGGTGAAAGCATCACGAGTATGGCGGCTGCAACGCGCAACGCGTAAAATCCTCCGTCACCTACCACACACAGGCGATGAACGAGCCGCTAGGAGCCTGCTTTCCGGAGTGAGACCTACGGGATGCATGTGAATGCGCACATCGATTGGAGCGCATGTCTCGCTTGACTGGAGATGCACGCATGTCTGACTGCGAACTGCCGTTCATGCACTGCAACCTCTTGGACAGCAGGCCTTGCTTGCATAGGCTGATGCTCGCAATGGTGGGCCTGCAGTATCGAGCATACACTGTGGTTGGTCGTAGTCCCGTTTCAAAAGCCATGTGGACTTGCAGCCGACGGGTAGCTGCCTCTATCATGCAGATCTGGATCCCGGGTTGCGAAGTATGTCTCAAGTCTGAAGCAACTACTGCTGCTCGAGCCATGCTGAAGGCTGGGAGACAAAGAACAAGCGGTCAGGTCCCGCTGCGAACTGTTGTTCACCCACACATTTATCTACCATGCCCATGTGAATCTCCTGCGAACTGGTAGCACAGCAGAACTCTTCGACCTGTAACAGAATCATCGACTTTCTCCTCTGATCATGGCTTGCGAAGTTGGCAACTCCCCCTTTGCGGACTCAGCTTTCGATGACAACTGGTTGAAAAGTGATCACGACAACGCCAACCTGAATGCTATCAGCGACTTCAACAACAACTTCGAGCATCAAGGTGCTGACACTATCGACCCATCCTTGACATACAGCACTCCATCCACTCCACAGGCCAGCAATCAGCATGACTATACCTTCAACGATGCCACTGTAAATGCAGATCTCAACCAAAACCTCTCGCCACAGCCGATGTACGAGGCATATCCATCATCCTTCACCAACGCATCAAGCACGCCATACTTTTCGTCAGTCGAGATGAATAGCGCTGCGTTCTACCAGCCCTCTCTGTTGCGCAACGAGGTCCACAGTCATCGTCGTTCCGTATCAGAGCCGCCAGGCATGCCAGATCACTCGCCGGTCACATTCCATCGTGATGAGCATTACCTGGGCGCACCAGTGCGTGCCAAGGGCACTACACTGAAGAGCCTTCCAAAGTACAAGAACAATCGCAGCCACCCGTATCCTTACCCAGCATCGGCAAAGAAGGCAGCTAGACAGCAGCCTCAGCCGCACTCAACCTCGCAACAACAAGCAATGGAGCAGCACACTCGTCGTCCAGTATCGCAGCGAGCTCAGACTCAGCCCGTCCGCCACTACCAGCAGCACGCGCCTACCAGTGCCCCGATGATGTCTCCCCAGCAGTTCACAAGTATGTCGTCCGTTCATCTGCAACAAGCCAACATCATGCACACACCGCCTCCACCTGCACATATGATGTCAGGCAACCCTTTCGCGCAGAGCACCAGCCGCGTCTGTACGCCGACGCCCATTGATCCTTCTCTGAGCGAGTCGCCTACGCCAACCAGGAGCACGAAGAGAGAGACGATTCTGAACATTCCGATGACGGTGGACGAGCTCCAAGCAATGATCTTCAAGACGGTGCAGAACGCGGTTGGCGGCAAGAATGAGCCTTTGAATGTGGAGAGCGCTACGCAAGAACAGGAGAAAGCAAATGCAGGCGCTGAGGATGAGCAGCTTGTCAGTCCAAAGGCTGTGCAGATCGAGGAGGTGGAGGATGTCGATGCTGATATTGGTGTGTTCAAGGTTGAGGATTGAGTAGAGCATACTGGTGTCTCAGCGAGTAGCGTGGAGGTGTTTGAGCGCGACTAGGAAAGACTGGTCAAGTGAAGAAGGTCATCGCCAGGTGCATTCTGACGGCTGCTGTGCATCATGTTGCGATGGTGTTGGCATTGTATGATATCTCAAAAAGAAATGATGTACTCACGAAATCATGTTGCTTTATGGCACTCTTCCACATCTATTTGCTCTCAAACATCTGAACCTACCCTGCTGCCCGACCTCGCGATGCGTAGCTAAACGTCGAAAACCTGTGTTGTCGACCCAAGTGCATCTCTGTCTGCGAGCAGTACTCATGACATTGCACCTCCAGACAAAGTCCCCGGAGTAATCGAACTGAGCCTCAGAGGGATTGATACTTCTATTGATCGACTTGAATTGAATTGAATCGAATTGTATTAGATTGAATTGAATCAGATTGTATTGAAGCAAACATAAATTAGTGGCAGCCCTATACGATTGGTTCGATCGTGCTTGGCACAAAAAAATCCACTTCACCTTCCAAAAGTTCTCCTTCTGCAATTGACATTCTACGCGACATCATATTGAGCTGTCCATGAAGCATATCCTGCGGACAGCATCTCGAAGTAACAATGTCATAAGGACGCGTCGCAAAATCTACCGAACATTCACAATGACCTCAATTCGAGCGCAGACAGCCAATCTCCTACTGGACCGCATCTCTGCTGAAGAGCAGACGCGACTCGTACGCGATGTGGCGAGATCGCTCGGTGCGCAAAGTGGAAATTCGGATTTGAGCTTTGCTGCTACTCTGCTGCAGCTGAGACCCGATGAAGAGGCCTCTTCGACTGTCTTCCAGCATCTCCAGGACCTGATTGAACGAGGCGAGTTGGAGCAAGTGGCTTCCGTGTGCATTGAGCATCCCGAAGTAGGCGATCAAGTGCTCTCTCGTGCTGCATTATCGATCCAGGAAGCGGCCGACCTGCTCAGCAACGAGACAAAGGAGCACTTTGCTGTGCCGGTAACTGGTTACGGAGCAAGAACGCAGGGAGAAGCACTCGAGGCCGATAAGATTGCCCAGATCGTACAGAGATGTACGCATTCCCTCAGGCTGGTCAAGCGTATCTCGTCCCAGGGCATTCTGGCTGATAGGATTGGCGCGTTGTTCCAGCCTACGCTTGTTCTGCTTGGTGCTGCGAGCCATGATCTTCGGTCACAAGCATCAGAAACGCTGTTTCTGCTACTCTCAGGGCAAGACAAGCAGTCTAGCGATGAGCAGCAACGAATCTGGACGCGTGTTCAAGATTTAACCCAGTGTCCTGACAAGTTCTACAAAGCTCTCGGGTACTCTCTCTGGCTTCGATGGATCTCGTCGTCTACTGAGATCAAACCCATGATCCTGAAGTCCCATGATTATTGGTCTGCAATTATCAATGGCCTTCGCTTCGGCGACTCAGAAAGATGCAAGAGCAGTCTCCAGATTCTGAGAGCTTCTGTCACTGCCGCTGTTCAGAACCCCGAACTGCTGGACACGATTGTTGCTTCATCACATACGAAAGATTGTAAGTTGCCCAACCCACAAGTCAGACATTTGGCTTATACTTGCAAGTTCGCCACGTACCTAGGCGTGCTCGATGATTTCATTGCTACTGGTGAGTCTCCCTATACTTGATGCTAACCAAAACATAGCTTCTGCCACAGTACTGAAGCACTACGCTCGATATTGCACCGTCTACGAAACTATCGTTCTTGGACGTTATCTAAACCAGGTCCAAGAGTGCGAGGCCGATCTGGACTTCCTGTCATCAGACCAGTCTACCGTTAAGCCCATATGGCTGTATACTCTGCTCAGATGTGCGCTGGACCAGAAGATGCAAGACTCGAATCGTAAACTTATCGGTGCGTGGGTCATGCACGCGGTCCCTCGTGTAGACGGCACAGACGAGTACCTTAGCTTTCTGCAGGACGCTTTTTTGCCATGGGCAACACTCGGGTACCTCTTCACGAATACGCTACGTCGGGAGAACGGTATTCTCCACTGTGAACATGGGAATAGACTGTCTGAGTTCGTGTTCCAGCTGCTCAGAACCCACCCTGCCATGCTCGGATCTGCAGTTGAGACGATTTTAGCCAGCATATCTGGCAGACATGGTAATAGGTTCGCCCAGGCAAAGGTCTATCTGATTGATGGCATTGCACGGGCTGTCAAGGAGGATCCAGGACTCTCGTTGGACGCGACATATCTCGAGAAGATGTATGAGATTGCAACGTGGGCCAATCTGACTGAAGTAGCTCGTGATTACCTGTTCGCACAAAGCTGGAAGATGTGCCATGACCACTTCAGGGAGCACAATTCGGAGTCTTCCACCGACTTCGTCAAGGTCTCGGCGACGAAATGGGACACTCTAGCGCACAAGGCCCAAGGTCTCACACTCGACGCCTCCGCTGAGCAGGACGGCACTATAGGTTCCTTGGCATTACCGCCCTCAAATCGAGAGAAGAACGAAGAAAAGGCACAGCAGAGATGCGTCGCTTTCCTCAAGCTCGTCGAGCATGCCGAGACTTCTGCACTAGAAGCGGAAGCCATAGAAGAGGAGCTCAACGAAATCTGGAGCGATCTGGAGTACCTTGAGTATCCGAAAGGTCTTACCACATCCATGGCGAAGGTCTTCCTGGACCACGATCTGTTACATTTCACGCTGCGAAAAGAGAGTAGTAGCTTGTCGGACTTCATCAGTACCAAGGTCGAACGACTGCTTCAGCTTTCAGGCCCAAGATCATACCTGCTATCGTCCTTGGTAGAGTCGGTCAGGGCTGTCGTTATGCGACTTCCCGAATCCGCTATCCCACTTCGACTATCTAGCTTGATAGTACACTTGGCGCAGAACCCACCGTCGACCTCTATCGATATGCAGCTGGACGAAGCTCTGGTGCCATTACTGCCCGGCATAAGTCCTGAGCTGAACAAGTTCAGCCACGAGTTTTACTTCGGTCAGCGTGAGGCGATTGGCTTCGCAGGTCTGCTGGATCTTGCCAGTCGATTGCATGCGATTGACGCGGAACTCCCAAGAGAGACTTTCGACACGCTCTTCGAGCCCTGGCTACATCAAAAGATTCCTCCGAACGTTGTATCACCATGGAAAACGACATTGGAACTCCAGGTCATGCTTCTATGCTGTGAGCAATTCATACCTGACACTCCCAGTGATGAAGTGAGATCTCTGCTCACTGATATACAATATGTACTCTCTGTCGAGCCACTTCCTCGGTACCGATACTTGCTGGAGTGGATCGTCGCACGCATCTATATTCATCACCCAGAGCTGCGAGATGTTATCTTCCAGGAACTACGCACTAAGGACCATCATGCGAATCCGAAGTTCCTGGCTTCGTTGATGAAGATTGGAGTCAGGATAGCCAAGTCAGAAGGTGCCGACGAGGCGTTTGCACTACAGCTAGCGACACTCTTCGTGCCCCTCGCTGCATCTTCGAAAGTTGTTATAAGACATGAAGCACAATGGCAGGTACCAATCCTGCTCGACCATGTGCGGCAGATGCAACTCGATGCCATCACAAGCAACGCAGCCTTCGACGCTCTGGACGAGTTCATCAGAAGCCTGGAGCGATTCGACGATCCGCCGTTGGAACGACAGATAGGTCATTTCGATCCTATCAAAGACCACAACCTCACACATTTAGTCGAAGGTCCATGGCATGACTTAGACGAGCACGAGAAGCGTCTCTGCTCTCGCGCCGACTTTCTGACTCTGTATGCCAAAGACGATGCTTCCAGATCAATGCCGACTTCGTGCATCCCGCTAGGCGACGCTATCCTGAATCGTTCAGTCCCACAGATCCAACAGTCACGGCCATCAGTAGATTACGAACGCTGCACACTCCAGAACATCGACAACATCTCGCGCGCTCTTGGAGCTGGAGCCATATCAGCTACAGCTCTGCAAACCAAAGGTGCAGCTTATCTCGAATCAGCACGAAAACGCCACGATAACCTCTTCGTCGTCGCGTCTCTTGTCGACAACCCTTACAATCTAGGCGGCCTCTCCCGGGTCAGCGAAATTTTCGGTGCTGGAGGACTCTACCTCGAACATCCTCGTGTAACATCCAACAAGGACTTCACTTCGACGGCGGTATCATCGCATCTCCATCTCGGCATCACCGCGCTCGCTCCTGCCGATGTCCAAGCTTTCCTCGCTAAGAAGAAACGAGAGGAGGGTTTTAGTGTCGTGGGCATAGAGCAGACCGATAGGTCAGCTATGCTGGGCTCGAAGGAGTGCATCCTGCCTGAGAAGTGCATCTTGGTGATGGGGAGTGAAAGAGAAGGTATTCCTGCGCTGATTCTCTCTGAATGTGACTTGCTGGTCGAGATACCACAAGTGGGCATTACGAGAAGTCTGAATGTACAGACTGCGGCTGGTATCGTGCTTTGTGAGTATGCGAAGCAGCACCATCCTAAGCTGAAGTAGATACTGATGCGAGAGGTCTGACATCGCGTACCACTCAACGAGGGAGAGTCTGAGCACGATACAACCGTGCCTGGCAGGATCTCTCTCTGATTTACGTGTGACTTGTTATCAAGAGACCACGGAACATCAAGGACCCATGGCTGGCATACGCTACTCGGAAGCTAGTACCAGTAAAAGCAACATGAGTCAGTATCTACCAGTTTTCATTTTCCATGTCCTCACATTCTTATATATGAGTCGCTCGTACTTGAACTCCCAACAGATTCTTCAACAATGCTACCGATGTCCAAAATAGCTCGCACAATCACACAAGCCAACACACAAGCCCTTAAGATGTCCAAATCCACTTCAAACAAGCCCATCAGATTCCTGATCCTTTCCGACACCCACAACTTTGACAAAGAGAACCGAGCCAACGACCGCTGCGCTCTCACGCAACCTATGCCAAAAGTCGATGTACTCCTCCACTGCGGCGACCTAACCTCAACAGGCGGTATACCCTTCTATGAAAGAGCTCTCAAACTCCTCGGCTCCTTCGACGCAGAACTCAAACTTGTAATAGCCGGAAACCACGACTTGGACCTGGACGAAAATTACCGAGCCACAGCGATCAGGAAAGACTACGACCCGGCAGAACACCAGAAAGCTGTAGAAGTGATGACCGGACCACTCGCCAAAGCTGCGAATGTCACATATCTGACCGAAGGAAATCACAACTTCACTTTAAGCAACGGGACATGTTTCAAACTCTTCGCATCACCATACTCAGTCCTAAGTCCAGGATGGGCATTCGGACACAAGAGAGGCGATGATAAACGCTGGAATATCGACTATGATGTCGATATTGTAATGACGCACGGTCCTCCGCATGGAATTCTTGACAAAGTTACTCATCAGACTAGAGGAACAGAGAAGCATTTAGGTTGTGAGACATTGTCAGAGGAGATCAAACGTGTCAAGCCACTTATGCATTGCTTTGGACATATTCACGAGGGGAACGATATTCAGTTGCAGACGTGGGATAGGTGGCATGATGGGGGGAAGGATTATTTGGAGGTGAAGACGAAGATGGCTGGGAGGAGGAGAGAGGATAATAAGATGGAGTATAGGGTTGTGAGAGGGGCGAGTACGTTGATGGTTAATGCAGCTGTTATGACTGAGGACTATAGGCCTGATAATCCGCCGTGGTTGGTGGAGTTGCCGTTAAGGTGAAGTGGCAGATCGGCTTCGTCTTCGTCTACAAGAGCTCAGCTATTGTAGTTTATGACAGAACGATTCTCCAGAGAAGCTTCCTACTTTCATTTGATCGCCGTGACCCACCTGCGCGTATAGCTAATGGTATGCAAAACCATCGACAGCTGGCACGATGCAATATCATGTTGCCCAGATTCACAGATCCGGCGATACATATCGCACTCTCAAGCCTCCCCACGACATCGCAGGGACTACGCTGTCACTCCGTTCCTCCTTGCTCGTGACCACGCTCTCGCCATTCACATTCTCCTTTTCTTCGTCTTCGTCATCGTCACTCATTCCAAGCTCCTGAGACTTCTGTGACTCTTGGAACTCCTGTGACTCCTGCGAATCTGCCTTGACATCCCCCTCCTCACTGAACTGATAATCATCATCATACCGACTCATCTCTCCCGGCTCTGGCGTCCGACTCCTAGCCCTCCGCTCAGCATACTCATCATCATCCAACATCTCCTCATCATCACTCTCCCCCATCGTCCCACACCTCAAAACCTCCTCATCTTGAGGTACGATCGGCACAAGCGCATGCTTCACCTTTCCCTCCCTCGGCGTAGCCCTATAATCGAAACTTTTCCTCAACCCCTGGCTTATGAGTTTCTGTGCAACCTCACAATGAACTTCCAACCGTCTAATCTCATTATTCGTCCATTGGACTTCATACTTGCCATCTTCAAGGTACTTCATAACTTCCGCGCGACTGAGAGCTCGAATTCCAGGTTCGCGGATGGACTCTATCATATCGAGATCAATCTTTCGGCCGGAAAGGAATTTCGATTCTTCGGGAAAGGTCAGGCAGTAGGTAGATTCTGAAGAGGCGGTTTGGATGAGGTACTCTAGCTGTGGGTCGAGGTTGAGTTTCAACTCCATGACGGCGCACCTAGAAGAACAGTAAGTGGGTAGATGGCGGAAGGAGAATATAGTGCTTGTCGACTTACATCAGTGCGGAGTGAAGATCTTGGAGACGAGGTGGCGGGTTGGAGAAGAAGTCATCGCGCGTGATGAAGCCGGAGAGCCAAAGGCGGACGACATCGAGACCTTGGTCTTCTTCGTGGGTGGTGAGTTCGAGGTAGCTGCGAGCCATAGTTGCGTGTGCTGTGCGTCGTGGAGAGCTTGAATTAGTTGTTAACAGATGGGATGATGGGCGGCGGGTTATGGTATGTTATGTTATGTTATGGTTCGAGTTGGAAGTGAAGCCGAAGGTGCGATGGACTTCTTGAAGCTGGTCTTCTGGCACGAGTTTGCAAAGACCTTTCGAATACTTTCTGAATGAAGAGATACTTACTGGAACAAGGTCTATCTGTTCCGTGATGCATCCAGACATGACCAATCTCTTCATGAGGCCAGCCTCTCGCTCTCGCGCATAGCACACTGTAGTGCATGCATGGGCTTATCATGGCAATTCGCCCGTCTCGCGCATCTTGTCTACCATCTTACTGATTTCGCCCCTTCCATCCAATTCGTCCGTCTCAACCAAAGTTCCTGGAGGATCACTGCTCCGTCGATGTGACGGCGTCAGCAAACCTGCTGTCTGCAGTACACCCGAATCACTTCTCACTCGGTTGAGCACTTTGTTCTGCGGTATGACCGTTTCCAGTATCTCGTTGGCCAGATCGTCTGTACTCCTATTTTCCTCTTCCTTTCTAAGTAAACCTTCACGGAATGTCCTCATAGACTCACTCATATTGCTGCTCCCCGGTGTTGGCGACGATTCCTAGTCATCGCTGTCTCCGAGGGGGCTGTTGAGTGTGTAATCCAGTATGTCACTAAGTGACAATAGTCCCTTCAGCTGGTTCTGCTCATCAATAATGACAAGTCGATGCACACGGGACTTGCGGATCGTGTCGTATATCGTGTCCATGCGGTCACTAAGCGTGCACGTGTAGATGCCGGGAAAGTCGTCCGATCTCTTGTCCAGTGCTTGTCCCACAGTCAAGTTGAGATTCTCGTAGTCGCCGCCTTTGATCAATGTGATGACGTCCACTGACTCAAATACGTTGAGGACTGTTCCATCTTTGTCCAGAATCGGCACGCTCGATATGCTCTTCTTCACAAGCATCTGTATGCAGTCCATCACCGGCGTGTCCATCGTGGCCGTGGCCAGGTCTGTGTAGCTCCCCACTTTCAGCTCTCGTAGAGGCTTCCTCAACATCTGGGTCTCCTTGACGTTGACTGAGATGAACTTCAAGATGCGGTACTGTGTGACCACGCTAACCACCATTTCCTGTCCTGTTTCATCGTCCTTGTCGATCAGCGGTATACGGCGGGCACGGGACTCGAGCATTCGTCGGCAGGCTTCGTAGAGTGGTTGCAGCGGGTGTATCGAGACTGTCTCGATCGGGGTGACTCCAATGGCTCGTTCGATGTCGCGAAGGCTGCTGAGCTTGAATTTGTCGATTCGACCGAGCTCTTCCTGGTTCTGCCAGTAGTATTGGACGACATTGATGTAGTCAGAGACTGTGAGCAAGCCCGCGAAGGCAGACGTCTTGGAGTCCCATAGTGGCGCTGAGACGATAGCTGTAGCAATACATATGTCAGTGGTCGCATTCTGTTTCAATGTATCTGGAGTGGTCTTCCATACCGCATTGTGTAAGAATGTTCAGACTCTTCTTGACCAGCAGACTCGTGTCAAAGACAATCAAGCGATAGCTGAGCGGCAGCACATCGTAGCTGGTGCGAACCTTGAGAAAGGCTCGAATCGCGCGCAGACCTTCAATCTGCTCGCGGTCTTGGGGATGCATTGGCTTGACCCGCGCAGTAGTCTCAGAGCTGCTCGCTGTGCCGGGTCGACTTCCGCGAACACTGCTGCTGTTGCTGCTGCTCACCGGCCGGAACTGGGAAACGCGAAGCAGATCGCTCGGAGCTACGAAGGGCAGATGTGAAGAGGCGCCTGCAGCTGAAGCGTGGCCAGCAGGGTTATGCTCGGTGGTATTACTCGCATCCGCATGCTGGACATCGGTTGGCGGACTGGGACTGACGACCTGCGGACCAAGTTTGTTCGTATCGTCCTCGTGACCAACTGCGACTTCAGGCTGGATCTCAGCCGGTGCTATGACATGGTTGGAGGGTCCGTGTCCTTCTTCTTCGTGGGGCTGCTGTTCGTTTCCGTCGTCCGTCAATGCGGAGTCCAAGACGTGTTCATCCTCCATCAGAACGGTCACAAAGCGCTGGGAAGCGGCGCATTGAAGTGGTGTTGTGAGTGAGTGAGAGTGACAGCGGGAAATGCTCCGAACAGATGTGAAGACAGCGATTGTCGTTTATGAACCCCAATCGTCTCCACAAGCGGTTACTCCCTGCCAATCTGGAGTAGTCACCGCACGTGCTCAGTTTCTAGAGATAGCAAACAAAGGCGATGAAGCATATGAGGATGCCATTTTTAGCTATGCTATTACATACACTGCGCGCTGGAGCATTCATGCGCCGTGATACTCCTTGTAGACTGACTGGTTCATCTCCTCCTCGCCTTCATGACACCCGCTTCCCTGCCCGCTTTCGTTTCCAGCCCTTCGTTATCGTATGTGCAGCATTGTCCCAAGAAACTCGTTCCCACCATCATATAAGTCGTTACCTCTGTTGACTGCCGTAGTTCTGTGCTTGGGAATCATTTCCAAACTGTCCAGACAGCCGATCACCAGCCTGAACTTGATGTTCTGCCATAGCGTTGGCCATATTTGCACCATTGGCTGGGTTCTCGGTGGCCGGAGTTGGAGGTCCATCATGCATGAATGGAGGCTTGCTGTCCTTCCGTGCATGCTCGAGGGCGGCTGGATTGAGTTCAGGTCCTCCTTCTTGGTTCTGCTCAACTTCGGCCATCATCTCACTGGTGGTCGGCTTAATGACTGCTAGTGGGTCACCACCGAGCTCGATGAACTTCTTGCTTTCGCTCACTATGGCGTCGGCTTCCGTCACATCGCCTTTGCTGGACGGGTCACCTTCGACACCAATATCGCTCTTTTGTTGCGTGGCTTGAAGCTTGCTGTTATCGAAGCGGACAACCATGCACGACAGGTTATCTGTCGAGAAACGGGCCAGGGCGTGGTCAACAAGCGCTTTCGAAGCGGACTGAGGATCTTGGACGTTGCGAACAAGGTCCACGGCCTCTTGGTCGGAGCAGACATCCCAAAGCTATCATCGTTAGCAAATGTCTTGACAATGGAGCAGAATGTACTACTTACGCCATCACATGCGAGAATCAAGAACTCGTCCATCTCGGGCTGAATCACTGTCTCCGTTGTGTATGGGTGTCCAGTGACGAGATCCTTCATATATGCATCTCCCAGGGCACGCGTGACGGCAAGCACTCCATTCACGCGGTTGTTCAGGATGAGACCACCGGCACCCGCAATACGCTTGCCTTCGTTCTCATCGCTTCCTTTGTGGTCGTAAGAGAGTCGAAGCGCCTTGCCATTGCGGCACAGTACGATACGAGCATCGCCGACGTTCGCAGTATACAGGACTCTCTGACGTGATGCTACGACTGTTAGCTTTCTTTCATGCTATGCGTCTGTTGACTGTGGCAACTCACCCTGTTGTACTGCACGCTCTACATTCTGCGACTCCGCAGCCGCTGGGGCCAGAGCAGTGGATCCTGTCGCTGACTGCGAGTTGGGTATGCGGTCCTCCCATCGCAGCACTGCGAGCACAGCCGTGCAACCGCTGTTTTTGAGGGGAAGCTTCTCCAACTGCTGGTCGACTGTCGTGAAGGTCATGTCGAGAAGTTCGGGAATCGCCGTGTTGGGATTCTTGCGTATGATCTCTTCCAGCAACAGATGCACCTTTTTCCCGCACCATTCGGCTGCAAATGTGCCTGCGTGCCCGTCGAAGATCGCAAAGTATCCGTTGTCCGTCTCCACAACATCTTTATTGCTGTTTTGAGTGCTGTCTGATACCGCAGAGTCTCGCGACTGCGATTGGGACAGGCGCTTAGACGACCCTCCGTCTGAGCCCAATGCTGGAGCCGGAGTGCTCAGAAAGTTGTACAAGTAAGCATGTGTATCTTCCATAGTACGTCTGCACTTCTTGTTCTTGTCCTCGGTCACGCCGACGCGGAACGTAGATCGTGGGCCAGGCACTGACTCTCCAGCAGAGTTGTTCAGCGACCCTGCTGGCACGCTCAGTGCTGGATCTGTACGGCCGAGCTTCTGCATTGGAGTCTGGTGTGAGGACGACTTGTTGTCTGGCGAGCCACTCAGTGCTTGCTTTGCGCGACTGAAGAGTTCGCCGGCGCGACCAACACCGCTGCTGCGGCGTTTCGTGTTGCCCTGGTCCTGCGACTCCTTGCGTGTCGGACTGCGCATCTCATTGCTGACGCCATCTTGGCTTTCCTCCTGAATGGAGTTGTTCTGGGTGCTGTTGTTCATGTTGGGGCTCCTCGGCGAATCGTTGCCGCCGTCGGTGGTCTGTCCGACGTTGTTGTTGGCAGCATTGGTATCAAGCTGTTCCCGGCTGCCGGTGTTGTCCTTAGATCCGAACATCCTGCCTAACAGTCCTCCTTGACCAGAAAGGCTGCGCCGTTTACTGCCAGCCACGTTGTCCGTGGTCTGCGTATTGGTGCTACCACTCATGTAGTTGAGATCCTCGATCGGTCAGGCGCTGTCACAATTGACGTGCAGGAGGATGGAGTGGAGGGGGAGCGGGGCTGATCCGAGCGCCTCGAGAGAGTCAGGTTGAGACAGCAGCGATAGGACGCGTTTTTCGGGACAGTATTTCACTGTGCAATAACAGCACGGTATGGACAATCTAGGTGAGATGGTGTAGATGATGTTTCAGGCCAGATGGTTCTCGTACTGTATGGCAATGCTGTCAGCGGTACTTCTTTGGACGAGCCAGTGTGGCAGAAGTGTAGCTTACCAATGTCGTCGACTGAACAAAGCAACACAGTTGTCCTGCTGCTGCAAACAAAAACGATGTCCCGGCTTTGGAATCTCTATTGCTAGCAACTTGAGATGTTGGAAGGAGCCAAGGAGAGGTGCAGTTGAATTGACCCTCTCGAGCTGTGGTGGCTTTGGTGAGCAATGAGGAGCAGCAACTGTTATGACGCTGGTAGCCTTCACCCTTGCCTTGGTCCGACCAAAGCGATCTCGGGCTCACTGACTCCCAAACTCCGCGACGGACGCCTGTTCACGCGACGTGGTATCAACGACAGGAGATGGAAGACTCGAACTCAGGACAAGACGAATGGTTTGACTCCTGCTCAGCTATATAAAAAGCAGCGTGATAACATCCATGTCAAGACCTTGACCTCATGTTCGCTTGAGTCGAGCTTGTCAGGGTGCATCTCCACTTCGAGATGCATCTCCAAAGAAGTTATGCAAACACAAAGAAGCTTTCCACTTCCATCACGAGACCACTACAACGTTTGATAAAGACTCAAGGCTGCGTATGGAGTTTGTGGCGAAGTGAACTGTTCGACGGCCAAGCCAGCTCTGCCTCTTTTGCCAATCTTATCGATATAACATTCGATACAAGCTGTAGTCAGATACCAAGGCATAGTAAGTGCCGGAGTAAAGGCGAATCGCACTATCCGCTGACCGAGCACTATCACGACGAGGCGAAGTGCTACGAACGCAGGCTTCGAACAGTCTGGCATATTGGAGAGTTTCATAGAGTGGTATCGCAGAGCTCATATAATTCATGCATGTCGTCATCTTCGTAAGCTGTCGAGTCGTGCCTGAAGGTCATCATCACCAGGATCACCTCCTCCAATGGCTTCTGCGACTCTGCCCTCAGCCACAGCATTCTTCTGTAGGCCTGTGGGTGTCTCGCCAAGCTGGAATCACACGTTAGCTGATTCACTGTGGTCTTCAGCGAGCTGATGCATACCTGCTGGCCAAGATCAACTCCAAGTTCATCTAGTACCTGGCCAACCACTTCTTCACTCTCTTCTTCGTCCTCGAGGCCTGTCACATCGTCGATAGCATCATCCATCATTTCCTGCCGTTGATCCATGATATCGTTTTCTTTCTCGAATTCCATTGCTATCCGCTGGAGTGCTGGGAGGTTCATTTGCCGGTTCATGCTGCCTAGTAGTTGCGTAGCACCTTTCATGCTCTGCATCATCTGCTCGTTGCTCCGGACAGTCTGCGAGTAGTCAGCTTCAGTCGTGAACAGCATATCATATTGTATACCTGTATCCGCAGCGATATGGCCTGTAGCTGTGTTCGCATCTGATAGAACTTCTGAATGTATCTCCTCGTTCGTACAAGATCCTTTGCTTGCACCTTCACTGCGCCCATCTGTCCATTCTTCGCATTCTTCTTGATCTCTTGCACCAGCTTCTTTTCCTGGTTCTCGAGCTTAGTACGTTCGCGATCGAGTTCTCGTTGGGTCTTCTCAAGTGCTCTTTGGTGCTTTCGCAGGCGCTCTGCTGGCGTCATGCGCTTGCCAAAGGCCCATTCGATGATCTAAAGAGTAAGATTCAGCAATGTTATGGTAGACTAGTCAGCCATATATACTGACATTCATCTCTGCTATCTATCGCTGCATGTGCAGCTAGCTGGCCCGCCTCGGTGGCTCGATCAGTAGCAAGGACTATGATGTTTGCGACTACAAGTCAGATCGTCTATGCTCGAGCTCCTATAAGTCTGAAGTGGTTGCCTGAAGAAGAACTTGTTGCTGTGTTGATGTTGATGCCTCTCGCTATCTTCACGTGCACCAAGCCGCCGAGCACGGGACGGGAGATTGAACCGATCGATGTCATGGAGGCGAGACAAACTTGCAACTTCGACAATCTCACAACAACAATTGATGACCGGACTTCGCAATGACCTAAGGAATGCGCAACACTCACAATGAGTTCGAATAACCCCTTTGGAGATGGAGGCGCTGGGTCGTCGAGCAGCAGAGGTGGCGGCGGGCGACCTGGTGGACGACCTCAGTACATGACTGTCGGGAGTGGATCCACGTCCGAGGCGGCATCGAGACTACAGGCGCTGCTGGACGAGGATTCTGGCTACGGAGGAAGCATTACGGGCGACGAGACGATGGAGAATGCATGGCATCCAGGGCCTACGGTCGATCGATACACACCTGCGCATACGCCGGTGCGGCCTGGAGAGAGCAATGCAGATTCGGAGAACGAGAACCGCGCGCTGGCGGCGCATGTGCATCAAATGTTCTATAACAAGAACCGCACGGCGCTGGGGAGGGCGATCAACCAGACGGTGGAGACTTTGAAGAAGTTGCAGGAGATGAACACGAAATGGCCGGCGCATTATCCTACAGTGCAACGACCTCCAACGCCCCCACCTGCGAGACCTGCGCCGCGTCCTGGTCTTGCACATACACAAACCACATTCGATCTGGACAGCATAGATACCGCGCCTGCGAGACCACAGCTACCAAGGCGAGCGGGCACTACGCTGGGGAAGAAACCTGAGTCGAGCGTAGATGCAGAGAGGCGCGGGTCTGCTCCTACCACGGAGCCACGACTGGTCACTCAGCAGCTGGCCCAGGACTTCTCCGTACTGAAGATCGAACTGAAGATGGAGGGTCTGGCACAATCAGATATTGTTCATTCTCTAGAAAAGCAGTCAGTGGCGGCACTATTGGACAATCAGATCAACAAGAGCGTACGACATCTATTTGCGCTACGGGAACGAATTGAGGATACGTCGAGCAAAGTTCTGATTACTGGAGACCTCAATGCAGGAAAGTCGACATTTTGCAATGCTCTACTGCGCCGCAAGGTGCTGCCAGAAGATCAACAGCCATGCACAGCCATCTTCTGCGAAGTGCTCGATTGCAGAGAGAATGGTAACCTGGAGGAAGTTCATGCGATACCTCATGGAACAGTGTATGACCGCAACGATGAAAGCACATACCACGTCTATCAACTAAAACAGCTCGAGGACATCGTGGTTGACAGCGATCGCTATCAGATGTGCAAAATCTACATCAGAGATGCACGGTCTGTTGATCAATCACTCCTGAACAACGGAGTAGTGGATATCGCACTTATTGATGCGCCTGGATTAAACAATGACTCCTTGAAGACCACAGCAGTATTCGCGCGCCAGGAAGAGATCGATGTTGTAGTATTCGTGGTCTCTGCAGCGAATCACTTCACATTATCAGCGAAGGAGTTCATATTCAACGCTGCGCGAGAAAAGGCTTATATGTTCATGGTTGTCAATGGCTATGATCAAATCCGTGACAAGAAGCGCTGCCAGGAGATGATCCTCAAGCAGGTAGCGCATCTCAGTCCAGCTACGTTCAAGGAGTCGTCTGAGCTTGTTCACTTCGTGTCAAGCAATGCGATTCCAGTTGGTCCAGCTCCTGGGGGACCTCCCGGTGGTGGTGGTGGTGGCTCGTCAGGAGGCTCATACTTCGACGATAGCCACAACAGCCCGGACAACGACGGCGAGGATGATGGCGAAAACAAGGGCAAGCATGGCGAGCCTGGCTCTCCTCCGGATAAGAAAAAGGGCAAAGGCAAGGAGAAGGAGGCATTGGAAGACTTCAGTGAGCTCGAAGCCTCCCTGCGTCGATTCGTGCTAGAGAAGCGCGCGCGGTCTAAGCTCGCGCCTGCGAAGACATATCTGATGAATGTCCTGGGTGATCTGGAACAACTCGCAGATGCGAACAGAAAAGTGGCACAGAATGAGCTCGATCGTGTTACGGAAGAGCTTCGTAAACTGGAACCAGAATATGAAGGCGCGAAGAAGTCTCGTTCAGAAGCGGACGAGCATGTGGCGAGCAACATCGAGGAGACGACCAATGATGTCTACAGTCGCACGAGGAGTACACTTACCGATTCCATCAACAAGGTTGCAGAAAGCGATCTGGGCGTGGAATACCCTGGTGTTCTCGGCGCATACGGCTATGCCGAAGATCTGAAGACAGCAATGCTTCAGCAGATCACTGAGACTGTACGCTCGTGTGAAGAACGTGCTCGCAACAAGACAGTCAGCGGCGTCAGCACCATCAAACAGTTGGGCATTCTCCACCTCGGCGACAACTACGTGGATCTACAGTTCCGATCGGAGAAGATGTTCAAGAGCAGAAGAGATGCCCTTGCAAGGCAAGTAGACTTCGAGCCTGAGCTCTGGGATTTCTTCGACCTCGCCAGCATCTGGGAACGACAAGAAAAGGTCGCCGGTACAAGCATGGCAGTCACAGTCGCTGGTGTAGTCGGCACTCGCATGATCGGCGGCTTTGGTTGGGTCGACGGCGCTCTCACAGCAACGAAGATTGTCGGCGCAAACAACCTCAGACGAGCAGTCATCCCTGGCGTGATTCTGGCTTTCGCACTTGGCGTCTCATACGCCGTCTCCCAGATCCCACATTCGCTGCCACGACGCCTCAGCACAAAACTCGCGGCACAACTAGCAGCACTCGACTACACACATTCGAACTCCTTACGCATCAGCTCAGAAGTCCGTCGAGCATTGAAATTCCCAGCAGATAAACTCCGCGAAGGTCTACAACGCAACATGGAACAACTTCAAGAAAAGAAGAAAGAAACAGACAAGATTCGAACAGAGAATGAAGTCGCTAGAAAGTACTTTGGCAACTTAGTACGCGAGAGCAATGATATCAAGAGTAGAGTTGACAGAGTCGATCTGGAAGGTCCTGCTCCTGGTATTGCTGCTGCTTATGACATGTAATTGCATGATGATCGATCGATCGATACCACCCATTTCGACTTCTTCCTGGGTTTTTGAGCGAAGGGCATCAGAATGGCGTTCACAGGGTGAAGAGGCAAGATATTCCCCCTACCAAAAGATTAGCAGCACCTAGTTGGTTCATGTAGATACCTTAGTACTCTTCTCAGAAGGTTGATCAGATCAAGATGCTTCGTTCCTGGTACTGACGAGCACATTCTACAGCAGCAAAAGGCAGACGTTACTAACGCGACTACTCCAGGAAGAGAGTTGTGGGAAGCGTACTCAACAGTTTCAAAGGTCTTTCATTACGTTTACTAGCCTTTTGATTTCTGCTCTATCAATGCCACAGAAGGTATCTCCCACTCCCCAGTGCTGAACCGGAAAGCTAGCACTGTTCGCGCTACTACGCTCAAAACCAAAGAAGAACAAACCCTAGCGCCGCTTCATCTATGCAACCTATCTCCGCTTCGAGAACTGCAATAGCAGATCATCCATAGGGAAGATAGTGGCAAACACCTTGATCTCCTCGCTCGTAGGCGTGATCTGATGCGTCCAGTTGTACGAGCTGCTCAGCTTGGACAATAGAAGCATCAAGTTCGAGATCGCGTACGTCTGGCCAAGACAGTAATGAGGTCCAGTGCCAAACACCAGCCAGTTCTTGCCTTGCTCCTCTGCATTTCCAGTGATCCATCTGTCAGGGACGAACTCATCGGGCTGTTCGTAGACTTCAGGATCGTGGAGGGAGAGCCACGTTGAAGGGATGATCATCGTGCCTTTCTTAGCGACATAATTGCTCTCTGGAATTGGAAAGTCCTTCTTGACAAGGTATGGAACCATGATGACTGGTGGACGGTAGCGGAGGGTCTCCTTGACAACTGCGCGGGTGTAGGTCATGCTTTCGAGGTTCTCGAGGGTGATCGGCTCATCTGCGTTGGGGTGGACTCGGTCG
The DNA here is from genome assembly GCA_022570795.1 of Sphaerulina vaccinii. NCBI lineage: Eukaryota > Fungi > Ascomycota > Dothideomycetes > Mycosphaerellales > Mycosphaerellaceae > Sphaerulina > Sphaerulina vaccinii. Next base: position 911,224 of record JAKUDP010000001.1, read on the forward strand.
GCTTCCTCACGGACTTTCTGGTACACTTCTGGTCGGTCGGCCACGAGTTGCAACATCCAGGAGGCGGCACTTGATGTGGCGTCTTGTGATGCGAACAGGAACGTGAACACAGTCATGGAAATCTCAATATCGGTGAAGTTGCGCACGATCATTGCTGGCTTCTCATCGGCTGGGACGTTCTCGCCACTGGCAATGCGTGCTCGGTAGCGGTCAGACTCGATCATCTGGATGATCCAGCGGTCCATGATACACTCTGGCTGAGCGCCTCTCTGCTTCATCCTAACTCTAGCCTTGGCTGCACAGTTGGAGAATGCCTCGAGGACCTTGTCGGCGCACTTCTTGCCATACCACGTCTTGGTGTATGGCAGGATGATTGGAAAGTTGACCAGCTCGAGCGCAGCAGTGATCATGTAGTAGTCGTCCGCAATGCGCTTGACCTGCTCTCGCGACATGTAGTGTCCAACGAATGTGCGGCACGACACAGCGCACAGCAGCTCACGCAGCTGGTACACCCACGGCTTGTGCTCTCCAGCGGCTGTGCTCTCGCGCAGAAACTCCTCAAAGTACTCGTTGTAAACCTCCTCTTGACCAGGCAGATAGCTCTCCAAAGCAGTGCGCGTGAAGAGTCCGTTCAGACCCTTTCGGTACTCGACGTGCTCCTTGCCATCCAAGAATACCCAGTTCTCCGGACGAAGCAGCTTGTGCGCCACATCAACCACGCATGGCTTGACGTACATTGGGCTGTTCAAGACCTTGCGGGCCATGTCACGAGTCGCCGCAATGACCACGAACTTGTGGAAGACCGAAACGCACGAGAGTGGTCCAGAGAGCCATTTGGTGTAGTATTTGCCGAACTCGGGGTTGACAGAATCCAGGAAAGGTCCAATGAAGGGGATCTTCCACGAGTCGCCGGCGAGAGGTCCTTTAAGTTGCCAGTATGAGACTGCAGACAGAAGCTTGTTAGCAGATACTCCCAACCCCTTGGTTCAATGAGTTTCACAAGCTGTAGCTTGAGCTGAGCTGTCGTAGCTATAGAAGAAAATACTCACTCTGATCGTAGACGACAGCTGCCAGAAACAGCGAGAGAAAAACGCCAAACCAGCCCACTGGAGAGGAGAAATTGTCATATGCTTTGCTGAGAATGCCGGTCTGTGTCGACGCGAGAACAGCGTGTATCGTGTTCGGAAAGCCAGTGCTCGAGGCGTTGAAGGTCTCCATGGCGGATGCCATCTTGGCTGTACTGCCCAATGGCTGTCTGTGGTTGTGTGTATCAATGTAGTCGTGGCTCCAATGGACGACTTTTGTGATTATTCTCCAAATTGGACGGCGTCAGAGTCGATTGATGTATTGCAGCACTCCCTAGTCGCGTGGCTTATCTGCCTTGTGATCCTTTTTCCCTGCCTTCTCGTATCCTGTCCTCCGACTATGCACCGGACGCGAAGACGAAGTACGAACGTGTCAGCAACACAAAAAGAGAGTGTCGAAAGGATAATATCCCAGACGGTAGCACTGGACAAATTGGACCCTCACCACTCGCCAGAAAATGGTCTGATGGGTTGATCGTACGAGTATGGAACCTTGCCGATTGGGTGGCGTGATATCGTCCGTGCACCAATGCAGATAAGCTTGAACAACTAGATCTTTCATGACGTTCTTCATGCACTGGACATACAATTTCTGCTCCTCGGAGTGATATGGCAAGCTGGTGGTATGGTCGCGGGTGCAGTACCAGCCTGCTCTGGGCTGTCAGGGGTCTCGTGGCGATGCTGGGATCGATGCCGGACCGTCAGCGAGAACTCTTAGCGTGTCATTGGATGAAGAACATCCACTCTCATCAGTATGCAGCCGTGAGGAATGCAGGTACTCGACCGCGCTTCTGAGAAGTTCACCATGACAGCTCTTGCGCCGCCCTCACTCCTGGCTGCGTGGTAGGTAGCGGCGCTCAGAGATAGTGATATGCAACGATCAGAGTGTATACTGCAGAGAACGCTGCAAACACAAGATCATACGGATGCTGCAGTCATTATATCACTTCCGGCGAACTTCTACAGACCAATATACGAGATGTGGAATCATCACAGCGTTCCTCGAGAGGCGGAGTACCATCGGGTACTAAAGACAAGATATAAAGCTTGGAGGATCTGACACTGCAGAGGCCGTGAAGCCACGTCTATACTTCGCAGCCATAATATGGCGTTTGTAGGATTGCATGAGCTACGCCGCCCAGATGCAGCTATGCTCTGCCACCTGTCCACTTAGATCAGGCAGTCATGTCTGTTTGCTCATTATTGGTCGAGTTGTGTTTTTGGGAGTCTTCATCTGCTCACCTCTAAGCAATAGACGACTGTCATGGCCAGGTCCAGATTGTGGCTCATACTCGCTGGCTTGTTCCTAGCACTAATCGCACAGGCGACAGCGTCCACGACCGCTTGCAAGAACCCGGATACTCAAGCTGTGATCGACTATGGGACATGGAGGTACTCAGACGAACGCGATACGACGATTTCCGATGCTCTGTCAGCCCGCAAAGCGCTGCTTCAAATACAAGAACGAGACGCCAGGTGCGATCCTCTGACCTCAGTCACTTTCGAAGGGAGCGGCCTATCAGTCAATGATACCGAGATCGAAGCGGCGTTGCGATCTTTGCCGGTGCCACTAGAAGATATCAATTGGAACGTAGGAAAGCCCATACCTGCGGGCCCTTTGAGAGTCATGGAAGATAACCACCCCTCTGCACGACTGCATTACAATATGCCGTTTCACAACTGGGAGAGGGTGGATCACGGTGAGTGGAACATTTGGCATGCTCACCGTCGCCTGCCGCTGCTGAGGAACATACTGGGTTCACCGAACCTTCATGCCGTGAAAGCCGTACTACTATACGGACCCCAGGACTTACCTGATGATCTACCACTGGTCCACGAGGTTCTGACGACCTGCAACAATCTACGAGAGCTGGAGCTCAACATTCGCGATGTATGGGGTTGTACACCGGCCACATATCCAGAGGCGTTTGCATTCCAGAGGAACCCCAATCAAATTCCGCCCTTAGAGGTGCTCAAGATATCTGGCAGATACAACCTCGAATCACCAAGGGTAAGTGATCGACAAAGCTTCTTCATGGCGAGGCCCAGCACATATATGTACAAACCGTGGTCATGGCTGCCCAATGAGTTCCTCGACATAATCTGGAATGGCGTAGACATCCTAGGTGGTGTCAACACCACAGCTTACAACGAGGCAACTCAAATCTACACTGCGGGAGGTAAGTAGCCCTCGATTTCGTAATGTTGACTACGCTGCTGGGCTTACAGGCACGCTGCGCTGACCTGCATCCGCAATTGCCGGGATATCTGCTTACGTTCAACTCATTTTTAGGGAGGCTCAGAAAACCTGAAGAGGCGACCAACCTCGATGCTTGGATGACGAAGATGAATTGGTCAGGGTTGAGAGTGCTGCATCTCGACTCCGCAGAACAGAGAACTCTCGAAACACTTGGACCTGTCCTCGAGAACTTAACAGAACTGAAACTCGGCTCTGGATCTGCCAACGCTGCTGCAGTGTTTCCTACGTTCTTAACAAATCTTATAACACCACTCACGCGCCTGGAGTTAAGCAACTACGATTTCCAGGACAACTACACCGCTGTGATAGACGCGTTGGGCAAGACGTCAGGTGCACACCTCACACACCTTTCGATCACAGAACATCAATGGCATCAACATCGCTATTGCATGTACGACAAACATCGTTGCACAGAGAGACAGACTGAATACTACTTAGATCGGCCATATCTGGACGCCACTCATCTAGCCCGACTGGCAAACACAACACCAAACATCACTCATCTTGACCTCGACATCTCTCGTGTAGCCTCCAACACCACAGATCCAAGTCAATGGACCTTAGACTACGACACCATTGGAGCTGCGGCATCACTTCCCCAGCTACGCAACTTGATTCTGCGTCTCGTCTCCCCAGACCATTTCGCTCACTTGGCCGGTATGAATCCAAGGTACAGTGCATATGGCCCTAGTCGTGCACACTTCAGTGAACCGAGCTTGAACCGAACTTCTGTTCCAGCCCTGTTCGCCAACCTAAATCAACATCGTGCTGATTCTGGACAACGTCCGCTTGCTCAATTGGAGATTAAAACTGGCTTGTGGGATCAGCGAAATCAAGGGGACTGGGGCATGATGGGAGCACCAGATGAGCTAGTCGGTAGCTGGGTGTGCCAGAGCGAGGGACGAAGTAGAGAGAGCGGACGATGCTTTGGAGGGAACAGAGGTATACACTACTATCATGGCGTTATCAATGATCCTTACTCGGAAGATTGGAGTCAGCCGGGCTTGGTCGCGGAGCGGTGGTCGGAGGGATTGGAGCACGCCGAGTTGTGATTGCACAGTATAATACCTCATGTACAAGATAACATAGTATTGATTGCATGTGCTTACGAAGTCCGAACACATTCGAGCAACTTTCCGCCGGATTTTAGCTGGCGTTGAACATATGGATTACCACTCAGTTCTGATACGCACAAATGGATGGCGTCCGGTCTAGACAAGTCCATCTTCACTGCAGTCCTGTTCCGGCTGCTTCGACCAGTACGGAGACAGCGGGCCATGATAGCCCAGATCGTCCTCTTCATGATCTTGGATCAGAGTCTCGAAGTCGTCACTATCGGTGAGCTTCGAATGCTTCGCAGGCGGGCTGCTATCGATGTCGCTTCCGCGGCTCGAAGACTCCTCATTGATCTGGCAGACATGTCAGCTGACTCCAAGCAAAGCAATAGGCGTTATCCGTACCTCTCTGAAGCGCTTGCGTGAAACCGGCTCAAGTGCAGTGCGAGTGAGCTCGAGTCTCGGCGTAGAGCATTGCGTAGAGGTTACCGTCTTGGTGATGTGCACGATGCCTCTGTCTGTCGCTACTGTCAGCTGAGCACGGTACATCTCTACTCGGAATACTGACAAGTTGAGTCGTAGTAGAAGACGATATTGGTCGGAAAGGCAGCGGCGCCAGTTGCAGGAATGAAGTGGTAGCGAGTCTCGCCAGTTCGGGAATCTTTGGTGATACCCTTGCGTCCACGCCGCAGCGTGATCACGATACGACCAGTATCATGTTCCTGCGGCGAGAGTGGCGAGCCATGCGCATTCACTTGAGGTCTCGATTAGCAGCGAATTACGGATTTTGGACAGCGTCCACATACATGGCTGAAGTGTTGCGGACGACACTTCAAGTCTGCGATGCCCTTCGAAACAGCCGTCATGAAATTGCATCTCGTCTGCAGCTCTGGGCTTTGGTGGGAGCATGCTCTCGGGTGCAGGACGCAGTGCCCACGCAACATCTTGGACCGGGCCATTGTCTAGCGAGAAGCTCACGCTTGCGACGTTCTCTGCCATCCAGTCGAAGCGTTCCATTAGAAACACGAAAACGACGAAGCGGTCTTTCGTGCTCGACTCTGAAGGGAAGGTGTGGCCGTGCTCATCCTCAGTGGGTGTGGCGATCCGCTGGCAGTACATCTCGAGAATGCCGGTAGAGTCGAACATTGTATTGGCTGTAAAGAGAATGCATCGGTGTATGTTGAACAACAGAAGAAGTTCTGGATGTGAGGCAATTCGTCTTTGGCAAGTGCTCTCTTCGTGCCTTCCTCGATTGCGAAACAGGCAGTCGCGACCAGCTCTCACAACCACACCACGACCATGATCATCCCAGGTCTTCCGCTTCAGCAACTCATCAGAAGTGGATCAGAAGTGGACGGAGTCCAACTTGTGCCTATACTGCCTGTTCACCGCGATGCCTCAACATCACCACCCCTCACCGTCCTGTCCACTCTTCCAGAATCAAACCCTGCCAGTCTCTCGCCTTCCTCCTCACTGAACAGATCATCCCCGCTACCACTTCTGCTGCCTCTTCGACTATCCGTAGCATCAAACACCATCTGCCTGCGTGGTATGACCAGCCGCATTACCAGGTCGCTTATGCGATCCCGTAGTCCTTCCGTATTCACGGTGTCCAGTGGTAGATATTGAGAGTATCGCTCGCGGTGGTTCCTGATCAGTGGTATGATGATGTACGAGATACTGCCGTATAATGCTGCAGCGATGATGGCGGGTAGGAAGAGGATCTAATGCGGTGCTGGTTAGTTGTGCATCCACGTTTCATATTGATCGCACGAACCTTCACTACATCGATGAAGCCCATGTTGCCGACTGTTATGGCACACAGCGCTACACAAGCAAAGACGTTATTGTCAGGAACGCAAGCTGATGGAAGGAGGTGACGCGCCTCTTGCACGCGGAGAGGTTAGCGCCAAAATGGCTTGGAGAGTTCAATATTGGACGGTGAAGGCATCGACATACAACAGCCGGGTACTTATATCTACAAAGCCTCGTAGCTGCTCAGATCCTATCAGGCGCCGATAGTACTTCTTTTCATCATTAGCTTTGGCCAGAGAAACTCTCAAGGATCAATTTTCCTGCCCTCATCGTGTCCTAACCCACCAACTCCATATAGCGCTCTTCTTCCTCCAACCTCTGCTTCAAACTACACCAGGCGCAGCCCATAGGGCAAGCGGCCATTCAGGTGTACCAAGTTGGCTCAGGAATTTCTCCCAGAACCTGATACCTTCCAACCTCTCGCTTCTTGTAGGCCACAGGATCGTGCAAGGAGTGCGTCCTGATGTCGCGCCAGTAGCGATCAAATCCATACTTCTTCCCAGTAGCACGAGCGCCCAACATTTCGAAGATGCCGCTCGTGACAGCAAGACCAGTATCAGTCGTGACGACCTTGACATGTGCCACTGTCGCTGCAACTTCACCACGACGTTGTGCGGTTATAGCTGCGCGGCCACGAGCATGGGCGCCGTTCGTGTATCCATTGCCGTTAGCATGGTTGCTCTCTGGAGCTTGAAATTTCGACGCTGTGGAGATGGTGTAAGGTGGGTTTGGCCCTGCAGCCTTGCTGCTTGGGTGTGCATTTGCAAGATAGTTGGGGTTGATTTTGTCCTTGAAGCTTTCAGGCTCGGCCACCAGCGACCCATATTGTCCAGCTTCACGATAGAGATTGGCAATTTCAGCTCCTGCGCGGTCGGCCAGAGCGTCAGCTGCTGCAAGATGTGCGCGATATTCACCATATCGCTCGAGGATGTACCACTCGTCGGTGGCTTTGTCTTTGTTGTCTCCTCCATATGGCCAGGCACGAGTGCCTTTCAATGTATACTGGGTAGCAGAACCAAGTGCTCCTTGAGCAATTCCCAAGTAGAAGTTGCTGAAGACGAGCTGGATCGTCGGCAAGAGCAAGCTTGCGAATGGGATGCCGAGCACTTCGGGGATTGGTCGTTTCGTCGATGGGTCCCAGCCAAGAGCATCAGTCCATGGCACACGAATATTGTCGAGCTTGACAGAACCAGACTCGGTCAGACGAAGTCCTACATTGTCCCAGTTGTGCAAAAACTGGATACCGGGCTGATCAGTCTTCACTAGGGTGAAGATATGATCCTCGGTGCCATCTAGGACACCTTCGAGAACCGTGAGATCGCTCACAACACCACCTGTGTTGAAGTTCTTGAAGCCGTTGAAAACGAGCTCATTTCCATCGGAAGTGATCTTCAGATCGTTGTCGCGAGGGTTGACTGCGCCACCGACAAAGAAGTTGTTGCGAATGATGACCTCCTGCACACTATCTTGCTGTTCATCTGTGCCCACAACATTGGCAGTAGTAGACCAGAGCAGGTGGTACCCAAGTAACATTCCGAGAGAGCCTGATCCTGAATTAGCAGACTCACGAACGTGAGCGCGGGCCATGCTCACCATCGGTCTTAGCCACCTCGCGAATGACTTTATATCCTGTTTCCCAACTCTGTACCGTCGTCAGCTTCCTAGCCAAGTATACTGACGCCCTTCAATCCCACCTGTTCACCACCGCCGTACCTCTTCGGCCCTAGGACTTTAAGCAGCCCAGCTGACTTCAACAGAGCGACTTCGGCCTTGGGCGACTTGTTCTCAATATCTCTTTGCGCGGCATCTTGTCCGAGGATCTCAGCAACATCTAGCATGCGTCAATAATTAGTGATCTCGATTGCTTTGCCGGGCAACAGCAAAGAAGTATGGGCTCGTACCTGCAGCACGCTGAATCCATTCTTCCTGGTTGCGAGGAAGGCCAGTGCGTTCAAACCGCTGGTGATGCTGATCGTAGATAGCAGGATCAGTGTACTCTCGGACCTTGGACATGATTCTTGAGATGTTTCAATGCTTTTGGAGAAGTGGTGGAACAACAAGTTTCGAGAACAAAAAGCTGTCCACAGCTGGTTTATAGGCAGAGTCCTCGGTACAATTAGACCATTGTACGTGCTGTATCCTCGCTCTTGCGTTGGCTGGCATACCACCAGGATGGAGAAGATCGCCAATGGTGGTGCAGTTCCACGAGCACGCAATGGAGCTTGTCCATCGCGCGCAACGACGCGCTGAACTCTATATTTGTCCGACGAGCCGGGAGGTCTTGTTAAAGACGACTGTTGACGAACAAAGCCGCAATTTCCAGAAACCGAGTGCGAAGAATGTTTCCAGACTAGGAACACAAGAGCTGTACGCGCTCAGGGTGGAAGCACTCTCTTGCAGTGGTTGATCCAGTACTAAATGAGGTTCAGCTTGATGGAATGTCGACTTTTTGAAGTGCAATGGTGGTTTTCCACTGAGTAGAAGCAACAAGTAGCACATCTGCTGGCTTTGATACTGAATACTAAGGTCAGTGCGATCTTCAAAGCGCAGTTCGTGTGTTTGCCCGGTGAAGACTGCGTGAACAACGGAATGCAACATTTCGTTATTGGAGTGCATCATGACGAAGCTGTCTCGTTCCGTCTGCAGAAAGATGTCGTGATACTTGGTTCACTTGGTTCACTTGGTTCATCGGGTTGCTCAGGAGATGCGCTGCGAATTTTATTCGCTTGTAGGTCATGCTCATTGTCTGCCATAGCGTCGCGAATCGCCTCCACTTCTGTCGTAGGGATTGCCACCTCCAGCACCTCCGCCATACGGCGAGTTTCCTCCACCTTGAGGCTGATCATATGGATTTGACGCGCCGATGGAGCCGAGAGATGCAGTGCTCGCATTGCCCTTTGCACCCCAAAGTCGTGCTTTTAGCCTGTCCTGTGCAGTCCCACCTCCACCAGCGCTGCTCGTAGGCGGACTAGGCTCAACTTGGCTACAAGGTCGACTGTACGGCTGTTGCGAATTGACGCTTTGATAACTGCCTGCACGCTGAGACGGTAGTGGCCGCGCTTGAGGAGGAGCCAGGTTCGTACTGCTTGACCCAGCCGGCTGATTGCTCATGGGTCTACGAGCATTGCGTAAACTCTGCGGCTGGACAGATACATTGCTCTGACTGGCAGACGGCGGATCCCACAGGTCGTTCAGACTGTTGCTGCCTCTATTACCGCCTTGAACTGGTGTGCCTGAGTATTGGCTCCTGCCGCCTGCGCTGGTGAGATAGCTCCCATATCCTCCCTGCTGTGCATACTGCTGCTGAGGGTTTGACTTCTTCTCCTTTGGGTCAACAGGCAACCACGGAGGGTATGGTCGCCCTTTCTCGGTATAATGTGCGCGAAGCACGCGGCAAATGTGCGTGTCGTCCTCAGTATCGCCGTCTTCCTCACTCGAGAGGAGCGTCCGGCGCAGTGAGTTGTATCGTGACGTCGTATGCGTAAGCAGATTGCTAAGGTACCCTGACATGATCACGCTCGTATCGGTGGTGATGTTGGTGGGTTATGTTTAGTGTCCGATGCGAATGAGAATGGCGGGCAGAATGGAAGGCTCCTGCCAAGTCAGTCATCAGCCACGTGGCGCGGTCTGTTCAAGCTACAAGAAACCATCAAAATGTCCGACTACCTCATTGCACGACCACGAGAGTGCGACGGACGTCCACCCTCGCTCACCTTGATACCGATCACTACAGCTTCGTCTGCACACAAAGCCAAGACAGCATGTTGAGCATGCTGATGGCAGAAGCCAATGTCTCTGAGAGCTGCCCACGATGTACCTCCTGGACTGCTTCACATATCTGACGTTGCTCTTTCGATATGTCGGTCGAACCTCGAATGTCCCTTTGGCCACGCGTGCTGAAGTCATCCACATCAGCACTCCATCAGAAGAGCATCATTCGTTGTCACCTCTCCGCAGACAGGAATTGTCTACCAGGCCCTCCTCTGAGCTCATTGTGCCAATGGACCCGCCTCAACTTCTGGACGACACATTCAGAATGACTCCCTGGGACCTTGAGCGCCGACAACGTGCAGCAGCAAAGACATGCGACTTTCGAAATGGTTCCTCGTGGTTCACTCCGTCTGCAGACTCGGAAGTTGAGCGGACCTTGAACTCATCAACAATAATAACGACAGCGGATGTCCATCGGAAGGATGTTTTGCGGATTCATTCTATGCTCCACTATGTCGAGAAGCTTGCGTTGCTTGATTTCGAACCAGATCGGTTGTGTTCGTCCAGAGAACGGACCGCTCTCGCCGACATTCTTTTCATGTTGCTCATCGTGACAGTTTCCAGGAAGCGTAAAGCGTCCCGTTGTCAACGCAAGCGCCCGATACAGCCACCCAGTCCGGCTTGAAGATGGACTACTACTCGGCCACCGTGTTGCACGTATGGTTGCATGTAGTGATACTGATCATTCACTGCGCAGTGGAGATCGCTGTCGCACAACAATGCGTCTGCTCTGGACGTCTACAGAGGCGAGCCATCAATATTTACTTCGATCAACGTCAAAGCTTCTCCCGTTGCTCCGGACGCGTACCTGAACATGAGGCTCTGCAACCACTTTTGTTGCTTCTGTGGAGCTCTCTCTGGTGGAACCCCGGCAGTATGCAGTAGCGTACGGGAGCTTTCTCCATGTTTGAAGACGTACCACTTCTACTGGCTTCCGCAATACATCCAGCTCAAAGTTTCGACTGTCAGCACAACTGCGGCATCTGGGATCAGACGATGGTTGCTTGAATGAAACCCCGCTCCTGCAGTCGTAGACGAAACCGCTGAACAGACCAGAGCAAGGCTACACGGCCTGTCTGTTCTGCGATTTGCGAGATGCCTTTCCGAGTGGGGCTTCGACCAGTGATGTTCCGATTGCCAATGCTCGTGCAAGACCTCCAGTGGATGCAACTAGGAAAAAGTGACATCCGCAATCGCACGCCAGCTCCACTAAGGTACACTGAGAGATGGTATATAACAGCGGAGAAGCTCATCGTGAGCCAGCTTCAATCGCATACCGACTACACTACCAATATTTGAATACGCATCATCGTGAGATCAAGCAGAACCAAGGCAAGGTCCCCCGCATGTGCTCCGCAATGGGCAATGATCCATAGCTCAGCCGGCTATATGGCAGAAGCAGCCACTAACGTTGCGTGTTGATCGAGCAGGCTATCTCCGCGTACCAACCGCTCCCCCAAAAGCTACACAGCTGCTACTTAAGCTCGCGTGTCCGGACAACAGACACAGTTCTTTTCTTGATATTACTTCAAGACTTCATACTCTATCACAATGGTATTCGCACGCTCCGCCCTCCGTGCTGTTCGCCCAGCAAGCTCGCTGCTTTCGCAGAGAGCGACTACGTCATTCGCACAACGTGGAGCTTCGCTCTCCAAGACAGCAAGCATTGGAGGAATCAGAACGCTGACCGCAACTTCACGACAACAGGGCAAAGTTCTTCTCGTTCTGTACGATGTAAGTCTGAGGATTCTGCAGCTTCACGAGCTTCATTGAGCAAATTCGCTAACCAACTCGTCCAGGGCCATGAGCACGCAACTCAGGAGCCTCGTCTTCTTGGAACCACAGAGAACGAGCTTGGTCTGAGGAAATGGATCGAGGACCAGGGCCACACTCTCGTTACCACTTCTGACAAGGAGGGCGAGAACAGCAAGTTCGACCAGGAGCTCGTTGACGCTGAAGTCATCATCACCACACCGTAAGAGCTTTCCTTCAGCCAGTGACACACGTTTGCCTTATTGATCATTTCACAGTTTCCACCCAGGTTACCTGACTGCCGAGCGTCTCGCTAAGGCCAAGAACCTGAAGATTGCTGTCACTGCTGGTATCGGATCTGACCACGTCGACCTTAACGCTGCCAACAAGACCAACGGCGGAATCACTGTTGCTGAAGTTACCGGATCCAACGTTGTGTCTGTCGCTGAGCACGTTGTCATGACCATCCTCGTCCTCGTCCGCAACTTCGTCCCAGCCCACGAGCAGATCGCATCTGGAGACTGGAACGTTGCAGCTGTCGCCAAGAACGAGTATGATTTGGAGGGCAAGACTGTCGGAACTGTTGCCGTTGGCCGTATTGGTGAGCGTGTTCTCCGCAGATTGAAGGCATTTGACTGCAAGGAGTTGCTTTACTACGATTACCAGCCACTCAAGCCAGAGGTTGAGCAGGAGATCGGCTGCCGCAGAGTCGACGACCTCGAGGAGATGTTGGCACAGTGTGATGTTGTCACAATCAACTGCCCACTTCACGAGAAGACCCGTGGTCTGTTCAACAAGGAGCTCATCAGCAAGATGAAGAAGGGTAAGCATAGCATTTCTAAGGAGCTCGAACGTCCACTAACCTCTTATTACAGGCTCTTGGCTCGTCAACACTGCCCGTGGTGCCATCGTTGTCAAGGAGGATGTCGCCGAGGCACTCAAGTCTGGCCAGCTCCGTGGTTACGGTGGTGATGTGTGGTTCCCACAGCCAGCTCCAAAGGACCACCCACTCCGATACGCCTCTTACACCACCTGGGGCGGTGGTAACGCCATGGTTCCTCACATGTCTGGTACCTCGATCGATGCACAGGCCCGCTACGCTGCCGGTACCAAGGCAATTCTTGAGGAGTACTTCAGCGGTCGCCAGAACTACAGACCTGAAGATTTGATCTGCCACAAGGGTGACTATGCCACCAAGGCTTACGGTCAACGCATCAGAGCATAGAGGTCTCGGCTGGTCCTGAGCGATGATTGATGCCACCCAATGCTTTTCTGTGTAACGATTATTTAGCGTCTGCAAAAGAAGATACCTTTTGTGCCTCCAGCAAGATGACTTCTTCTTCATCTCGACTTTCTAACATATTGACTGCTCTTAGTGGCGACATCAACATATTGCGAGTCCGGAGTGTTGAGGCCTGGTAAGATTGAGCTTAGCGTTGTCCGTCTCATGAGCCTTTGCTAACGATGTAGCAGAGCTGGCGCGACTGCTGATGATGGGACCTTGCAGAGAGATGACCAAGCTGAAGGCTCCGAGTGGCTTCATGGACGTGACGTTGGTGCGAATGCCCTCGGGCTAGCGCAGTTGGTGTTGAGTCGCAAAGACGAGAAAGATGTACAGTCACTCTTCGCGTGGTAAGCTGACAAACTCATAAGACATATTGATGACTCTTGTAGAGTAATCGCCTCCATCTCCAGCGTCGACGACCACACATCGCCACCTCCGATTCGATTCGACTTGTAGCATGTCGCCGGCACTGCCATTGCATAAGAAAGAGCCTGGAGGAGGATTAAGATGCTGGTGCGGGTGACAATATGCTCCGTCTGTCAGCATGTCAGTCAGACCGATGCCGATTGTAACATTGCGTATGACAAGCATCTTGGATATGCATAGCCCAGTCAACAATGGTCAGAGCCTCGCAGTTGAGTTGTATTGTTCAAGACTCATCTTGACACTTTGCAAAAGACTGTCATGAACTGGTGTTGTACGGTGGTCGCACAGCAGTGAGGCTCTGTTCGCTGGCGCGTTCGTGAAGTACCCAGCCCTGTACAGTACCCGAAACACGAAGATCGTGCATGCATCCATACTGGCGGCGCGATATGAGCTGCTATGAGCGACCGCGATGCAGGATTCTATGCCTGCGGTAGGGCTGAAGAGCGATGACTGATACTCTTGTACCATTACCAAGGACGCATTGCTGTGCATGAGGCGCAACTCATTCATTCATTCATGTTACACCGGTAGGTCCTTTATGGCCGGTTCCTGCAGATCTTACGTGCTGCATCGAATCCTGTCGCAGTAAAGGAAGCACAATAATCAATATCGCCAAGATAGATGCCTTCGCTGTATCTTTGACATGTCAAGGCAGCGCGAGCTTAGTGACTATGGCCCACAGCGACAGAGTCTTTGGTGCATACCTGCAGGAAATGTTAGCGAGCGATGCTATTTTGCTCTGTGCGCAATCCATGTCCTGCATGGAAAACGCCTCTGACTTCAATACTAGTTGTGAAGTAAGCCATGTTCATTCTACCATGACTCTAGAACGGTCCGACTGAGCAAGCAGCTCATAGTACAGCCATCCTGCCGCAGACAAGCAAACCGGCTCGTAGAGAGCGACCTGCCGTCAGTACCGTCGGAGCAGACGTGCATAGGGCTGCATCCATGGCATGACCCTCCAAGATGGTCAGCAGCGTCATGAGCGCAGATGATGGAGAGCAGGAGACGCAGTAGTCTCGACGGGATCCTTCACCGCGACGGGCTCTTCTGTGTTACAGCGAATGGCAGTCTGATAGTGAACGAAATGGCGGAAGAAGAAGAGCAGGAGGCTGAGGCACAGCCTCTGGGGTGGAGCGATATCGTACCTAATTGGCCCCTTTCGGCATAGTCTGACTATTTTAAGGCCCTTTCTTACACCACGTGTCTGCTAGCTCTTGCAGCGACTTTGGCTGAAAGAAGTGACTGCTTTTCTCTTCCCGAAGCTAACGACACTGCAAGATGGAATCCGCTGCAGGTACGTGAATAGATGGCTTGAATGTGGCCTCGTAGTACCCGATGGCTGCCTTTGGTGCCTGCGCAGTGCCCATGAGCCATCTCCAGAAGGATCAAGTCCTTCTGATATAAGGTCACGACTCGGTGGCCAATCTACCTCTCTTCTCATCATCAGCATCACCAACACAACAAACAACAGCTTCATTTCCTTTCTCATCTTCAGAGCGGATTTCCTACTGTCTTCGATCCAATCCAAGAACTATACCACAGCAGCAACATCACTTTCGGACTTTACACCACTACAAGTTTTCGTACGCCCGGCTTTTCAGTATCTCCTACTGTCTTCTCTCATACGGATCCATTTCCTTATACCCAATACCCTTCTCTTATCTCCTTATATCAAGTCATCAAAATGGGTCGTGGAGGTTACAACTAAGCGGCTTTCTTTTCTCCTTTCTCAGGGATTCACCAAGCAGTCAAGCATTGCCACAGAATCAGGCTCAACCGGAACAACATTATCAAGAACCAGCAATTATTCTTATCACAACATACTATCAACAACAACATCAATACCATGTCTTTCAGCAGCACCACAGCAATCATGTCGGCAAGAGCAAACGATGATGGCAGAGGGTGAGCACATTTATACCACTTACAACCTTGGAAGTCAGCTAACATGTCTGCAGTGGATACAATTAGATCATCACATTTTTGTCACACCATTCCGGCAATGGATCTTCACTGTTCTTCAACTATCGGGCAGGGCTCGTTAGCTTCAGTCTCGCATCGATGATGACTGTTCTCCAATCAATCATAATGAATCATGGCGGCACTTCACTGGATCGATACTTCTGATAGCGTTGAGCGAAACGAGCGAGCGAGCATCTTGAGATTATACAGGTACTTCAGCGGCATTGAAAGGCGTTTGGGCATAGACTTTTGAGCATTTACAAGAATTAGACAAGACAGAGAGTGCGCGAGCACAAGGTGTGAATGGGTAGAGGATCTTTACTTCTGCAGCTCTCTCCATAGCAGGTCAATTGGAAGGCTGATTATTGCAGATTGAAGCAGTCCACCTCAACTTCGTTCAACATTCACTGGCTGATTCCAGGGATCAGTCTTGACAGGCTCGAAGAAATTGGAGTTTGCCGCACCGCACTGTTTTCATCTAGGGCTGCATGGACCGTGGCGAACGGCAGAGATGTTTGACATATCGGGTGCAGCGCAATACTCATTGCTCGTACTCATCAAGTGTGCTGATAACTTAGCAGTTCAAGATGACTTGAACTAACGTAGACAATGTCAGACCACGGACTGGCAGCAAGTAGCACTTTCATCCGAAGAGTTCGTTCGAGAATCTACCTACACGCCAAGAATAGAAGAGGCAGGCTATCCTTGTCACACATCGTGGCCAACATGCCAACAACTCCTCACTTCTTGGCCACCACACCGATACCACCAAGTAGCACGCCGGCCTGAGTGCCCAGATACTCGATCTTGGACATGCTCTGGTCTTGGCGAACGTGTGCTGTTCATCAGCTCCAGCTCCATCTGCTCCGCACCACTGATAGCCATAGGAAGCTGTACGAGACCCTGCTACTACCGTATGCTCCGCCACCATAAGCGTTACGAAACTGTATAGTAACATGTAGTCGAATGGCTAATCGATGTGTTTCAGAAGCTTGCCTCAACGAGGATCCTGACATCACTTCCAACGTATCCTACCTGGCAGTGCGCAGACCATCCATATGTTAGGATAGCTGGATAAGCCCAGGTCGATGCTTTTCGATTCTCTGCAACCAACAAAGCTGCCACGATGCCACCATCACTGAAAGACTTATCTTCCAAGGACATCATAATCATTGTAGCCACTGTAGTCGGCGGATCCGTGCTCCTCATCACAGTGGTCGCTTGCTTGTGCACAAGGCATCGCAAGCTCAAAAGCAAGGAAAATGCTCGATTTCTGCATGCGGGACTTCGTGGAGGACGTGGTAGTCATGAAGAGGCACAAGAAGTCGTGGAGTTCATGAAGTCGGGCTCCTTCGAAACCTCGCCATCTGGAAGCTCAACGGAGGACAGTCAGCCTAGCGAACTAGGCTACACGACGAGATCATGGCATGAAATACCACGAGCGCTGCAGCCAGGACAAGCCAATACCGCCTTACCGGCATACAGACCAGTCTTTGCACCTGCCCCGAAGATCGAACTAGCAGATACGAGCATAGTCGAACTCCCACCGAAGGAGGCTGATCTGAAGATGAAGCCAGGTCCTCTGAACTTTTCCAGACCGAGCAGGGAACAGTTTCGTCTCAATCGCAGTCATGAGGCCGTTGATAAATCTCCACCACCACCACCTACAAGCATACTGAAGAATGCTGATACGAAGCCGGATGCGCCGAATAGAGTGTCGTCGCCGACAATTCCTGCTCTGCTACAGCAGCTCAACAAGAAAGATGACGAGGGGCGCTCGAGTCCAGTTAGTCCGCTGACTGTGACAGGGTCCATTAGCGTGGACAAGGATAAGCCGAGACGAGTGAGTTTTGTGTCGGAAGTATCGACTATCAGGCCGCCAGAACCGAAGCGGAACTCGGATCCATCGTGAAGAATGGACGCTGCAGTAAAGAGGATAAGGTTACTTCGAGGAAGTCGTTGCTGGTGGCACGATGGTGCTGGCGCTTTGTGCAGAGAACGAGACACGATCCATGGATACCCACGAATTTCATTATCTTTCTCACTTTCCAACGCAGAACTTCTCAAATACCACGCCTAGTATCTCTTCCACATCTCCAGCTTCGCCTTTGCCTGTGATCTTGGCGAGACAGTCTGCTGCGGCACGTAGATGCTCTGCTGCGAGGACGATATCGGCCTCCTCATCCTCTGCAAATTCGGATGTAGTCGTGCCTTGTGCTTCCAGAAGAAAGTCTTCGAGTGCTATGATGCACTGGTCTAGCAGCAGACGATGCCTCTCCGAAGCGCCCAGAGATTCCTGCCACACTGACAAATCTTGATCATGTGCCTCAGCTTCAGGCGAGAGAGCTGTTGTGAGATGTCTAGACTTCTGAACCAGAGCTTGTAGGAAGTCTTGTATGCCGTTTTGTTCTCCGATAGTGTCCAGGCATGACAAGAAGTGTATCGAGCTAGCATCTATGCTCGACAGCTTGTCACAGACGCGCCGAAGCACAATTTCGCGCAACATAGCGTTTCCATGCGCTAGATCTGTCTTGTTAACAACGACAACCACGTTTCCCTTCTCTCTCGACAAGCGATCTGCTACCTCGCACACCTCGGAGTCCAGGTTAAGCACAGTCTCCCCGCTGTCTGTCTTCTCGATACTTAACATGATTATGACCAGATCGCTTTCCTCGGCTCTAGCCTTCGCACGCCGCATGCCTTCTTGCTCGATCTGGCCAATCTGGTTATGACCCTTTCCACTTTCAGCATCGGTCTCGAGCGCCTGTCGCAATCCAGCAGTATCGCCAAACCGACAAAAGTATCCGCCTAGATCGAGGCCGATTTCCACAATGTCGCGCGTTGTACCGGCTTCGTTGCTCACGATCGCAGCTTCTCGGCCCACAATTCGGTTCAGCAGAGAGCTTTTGCCAGCATTTGGCGCACCTAGCAGAGACACACTAATCCCGTGACGGAGAAGTTCTCCTCGTACAGCATTATGGCTGTGTACCTGTAGCGATGCCTTGAGGCGTTCAACTTGTCCAGCTACAGAAGCCATGAGCTCACCAGGACTTTCGTCGAAGTGCTGATCTTCGCTGAAGTCGATGAGAGCTTCTAGCTCACCACGAGCATATAGAAGTTGTTGTCTCCAAGCTTCGTATTGTGCGGACAGGGTCCCAGTAGTTCCACGAACCGATAGTCGTCTTTGCTGTTCAGTGTCAGCAGCCAGCGTGTCGCCAAGTGCTTCAACCTGTGTAAGATCGAGTCTGCCGTTCATGAACGCCCTTCTCGTGAACTCGCCAGGCTCTGCATAGCGTATCGTCCCAGAATTTGTGGAGCTACATCTCGATATGGCAGCAAGAACAGCTTTAACAATGGCAGGCCCGCCATGGACGTGCAGCTCTAATATGTCTTCCCCTGTGGCAGTTGCAGGTCCTTCGAAATGCAGGACTAAGGCAGAAGAGTCAAGCACATTGTCAGGCGAAGGTGCTTTGCCTGGCTCATACAGTGTGCGTACTGCTGCTACACGAGCTTTCGGATGCTTCTTCCCAGGACATAGGGCATCGTAAATGTGCAAGCATGCTGGTCCCGAAATCCGGATTACTGCAATAGCAGCACGACCTGGAGCAGTAGACAGCGCGTATATCGTAGGCTCACGATACGCAGGAATCGCCTCCGAGGTCAGATGTCGCTGCGATGCTTGAATCCAGGATGTGGGAAGAGTCCCTCGTAAAGATGATGACCATGTCGTATTGCCGGATGTGCAATGAGACCAGTTTCGAGTGTTGAGAAGAGGACCCTGCAAGATGCGGGCAGGCTTCGCGTTCCTTGCGATGCGCAGTGTCGCTTTCATCAACACTTCAGACGCTTGTGCTGGTGATGTTGGTGAGAGACGTGACGCGAAACAGAAAGAAAGTAGAGCCGATAAGAAATGCCACTAAATTGCAGGGGAGGGGAGGGGTATGCATCACGCTAACGCACGGTGCACTCCGACTTTTCAGCCCTATGCGTTACACAGCCCAGTGGCTTCTGTCCACAACATCCCACCTGCGAGAGGACTCCAACCTGCCGCGAGGCTGCTGGCAGCGCCTGGCCTGGCCGTCGTTCCGAGGGGTATAGGTTACAGTCGGCCAGCGATCGCCTGTTTTCAGTCTCAAGTTGCTCGCGATATGTTCACGTTCCAGCAACGTGAGATAGGAGAACTCACTGGGCTTGACCTACACGGCCTTCGGCGTCGTCGCGCTCTGGCTCAAGCGTTTGGGCACATATGTTCTGAAGATACTGACAGTCGCCGAGTGCTCTCTCACATGTCGACAGCCGCGGTGGCCAGGGACATGTTAGACATAGTCAATCAGCTGGACAAAGAGTCGAAACGCAAGAGAGGCCTACAATACCTTGGCTTCTCTTATGGCACACAGCTCGGTAATACATTCGCTTCTATGTTCCCGGATCGCGTGGAAGCTATGGTCCTTGATGGTATGGTCGACTCAGATGATTACTCTGCAGGCGTAAATTACAGTGGCATGTTCTTTATTCAGCTCTGCTAAAGTCCCGCAGCCTTGGAGAAAGAACTTGGTCGACACCGAAGCAGTCATTGATGACTTCTATTCAGCCTGCTACCGAGCAGGCTCGCAGTGCGCACTAAGAACACCCGATGCCACCGATAGCAATAGCATTCGGACCCGTGTAGAGTCCTTCATCGACGACATCTCGCAAAGACCAAGTACGTGGACACAACGCGGATTCAGCGAAGTCATTACAGCGCCTGATATCCGCGGCATGTTCGTGATCCCAGCCTACATGCCCGTAAACCTGTTCCGGCAACTTGCCTCCAGACTGACCGCAGTGCTACAAGGCAACTACACTGCACTCTTGCCAGATCTTTCCAGAGACGTGCCTCTGAGTCGAGATGTTTGTCCTACAGATGGTGACAGCGGACCAAGAGAAAACTACTACTGGGGTTACGAAGCCGCGCTCACGTACATCTGCAACGACGGAGCTGACAGATCCAACATATCCGATTACGATCTTCAAGACTACGTATACTACTTGAATCGGCTATCGCCAACTCTAGGACCTTACTTCGCTCAATTCGGCATGATCTGTTCAGGATGGAAGATACGACCTGCGTGGCGATTTCATGGACCCTACGGCCGAGACACAACTACTCAGAATCATCACGATCACGGCCCACTATCACGGAATCAACAACCTATGCTTAGTGAGCAGCAACACGGCAGGAAGCCTGTACTGTTCCTCGCCAGCCGTCTTGATCCAGTGACGCCTCTCCGCAACTCATTCGCGATGTCGAGCTTGCATCCGGGCTCGGCCGTTGTCATCCAAGAGTCTTCAGGACATTGTGCTGTGTACTCCTCACCTTCAGCCTGCACGAAGAGGATTATCGCCGCGTACTTTGCGAATGGCACGATGCCGAAAAACGGCACTAGTTGCGCTGCGGACTGCCAACCGTCGTTCGATGAGGAGGATTTGAAAGGCGAAACGGGAGTGCGAGCAGTGTGGCGGCGAGACTTCCTCTCATGCACCTGTAGACTGTCTCTGTGTTTCTTGAACATCGACAGAAGTAGCTCGGACGCCCTTACAGGACACAGAATGAAAGACTCCACTCATCCTTGAGAACTTGAGCAAAAGCAGCCGTATACCTCTCATCTCTATTCAGGCATACTACTATTCTCGCCATGCCGCTTATCTCTACATCGCTTGACTCACGAGAGTGGTTCCTTCCCCAGTGTCTTGTCAAAAGCGAAAAGCGGACGTGAT
Organism: Sphaerulina vaccinii; assembly: GCA_022570795.1. NCBI lineage: Eukaryota > Fungi > Ascomycota > Dothideomycetes > Mycosphaerellales > Mycosphaerellaceae > Sphaerulina > Sphaerulina vaccinii. The sequence goes on from JAKUDP010000001.1 coordinate 932,395, forward strand.
CTGCGGTGGTTGTCCGGTTAGTGTTCAATATAGGAGCAATTTCCAGAAAAGCAGTAATTCGACGAATGTGATATGCTGCTCTGAGACCTTCAGCAATCGAGCTCTAACGCTACAGGAATACTGAAGCTAGCATAAAGTCGTCGTTCTACAAGTATCAGATGCCAGAACGTAATATTGGCCGTACTGCTGTCTTCGTCCCAGAGGTTTCGGGTACGACATAACCCTAAGCTTCTTCACAAGATGCGTATGCAAGACAATCAATCATAGCCGTATGAACGACAGCCTGGCGCAGAGGACCGCGAACACGGATAAAATAGAGCATCTGAAGAGTCAACATCAGTGTACTCAAACGAACTCGAAGTTGCTAAGATAGGTAAAATGCTCATGCATATTCAATGGCTACTGCAGACAGACTTATCCCGACAAACTCCTTTGCTCCGACGCTCAAATTGCAGCACAAGAATTGTCTGCTAAAAAAAAACGACAAGACACAAGACACATTACGACTATGTACAACTTGGAAGGCTTTCCCCTTCTTCTCTCATATGGCCTGCTGAGAGACTAGACGCACAGCATCAAAGTAATGCTATTCCTTCGGCGTGACATCGTCATCTCCCTGCGCAGACAAGTCCGGACTAGGCGGCACGACAATCGTCGTGGGCGTAGGCAGTGGGCTTTCATCTGAAAGTCTCTTCTCGTCTTCATCGACTTCATGTATAATGATAGGTGCTTGTGCAGATCCATCGGCAGCGGTGGCTTCTGTTTCTTCTTCTGCAATGGTAGTAGTGGAGGCGCCTTGATCAACACTTCCTCCAGCATTCCTGCGTCGGGCTCTTCTACGCGAGCGTTCGTCGTCCGCACTTTCTCTTCTGCGTCGAACACGAAGGGTGTTGTCAGAAGGATCTGCAGGTTCGGCATCGCCGCGGAGGCCTTGTAACAGCGAAGCGGCGCGATCGGCTATGTCTTCACCTTCTGAGACGCCGCCTTCTGCTGCGGATGCAGTTTCGGATTCGTTCGTCGTGCTGGGCTTGAGCAGGTCATCACCATTCTCCTGCGGGTCCTCGGTGTTCTCGCCAGTCTCGGGAATCTGCTGGCCAGACGCCACGCGAATCTGATGCTTATCCTTGAGACGAGCACGTCGTCGGCGTTCGCGAGTATCGCGTGACTGAGGAGCGGCAGCCCTGAGCTTCTCGAGAAGAGAGTCCATAGCACCTGTCGACGGCGAGGGACTAAGGTCGCCATTGATGCTAGTGCTTATAGGCGTTCCACCAGCCTTAAGCTGCTTGCGACGCATGTTCTCCTCGTTGCGACGCCATTGCTCTTCGAGGATGACGTTCTTCTCGTGCGATTTCTGGCCTCAATGTTAGCAATGCGTCAGAAACGAAAAAGCATAGAAGTATGCTTACCTTGTACTCTTGCAAGAAATTAGCCAGCTTGCCGAAGAACTCTCTTCTTGCGTTCTCGTCCTTGTTGTCGTCGCCGAAGAATGTCAGGATGTCGTCGAACACTCTCTTCATTTCATCGAGATAGAGCTGCATCTGCTCTGCCTTTCTTCTAGCCTCTTTCATGCTTCTTTGCACAATCTGGGATACTCTATCCTCAGGGTGGAATCTCTTCGGGTCAGACAAGTTGCCGCTATCCAGACTCATCTGCACATTTCCGATATTGTCAATGTACTTCTTCGCATCAGCCTGCAATTGCTCAATGTTGACCTTCTGCGTTGTTAACACTCCAGAGATGTCCTCAATGAAGCCCTCGTACTGTGGATATTGCTTGCGTACAACGCGCTCCACATAGTCGAGAAGTGTTGACTCGTTGTCCTTGTCTTTGACCATGCCAAGTCGAGCAAGCGAGGAGAGCTTGAAGCCGACAGCCTGTTTGTTGGAGTCGTTCATGTAGTTTCCAATATCCAAGATCAGACCGAACACCGGCATAAGCTTGACCGAGTCGCGCAAAGACTCCGATACAGTTACCACGCTTTTCAACTTGTTCGAGATCTCATCGTACTCGGCTTCGTAGTTCCTGGTCAAGGCAAGAGCCCGCATTCTTGCTTTCCAATAGTGATGCAGCTCATATGCAGTGTAAAGATAGATCTGATCTTCGCGGGTAAGCTCGCTTGGATCCGACTCCCGCTCCGCTTTGAGCGCGTCAGCTCCTGCCCAGTCTTTGGAGTAAGGAGCCATAAGCTTAGCCACGTTATCAGGAATCGTGCAGAGACTCTCATGCTGCAGGAAGTCCATAACATTGCCATTGTCCAAGATCTCCCGGTCGCAATGGATGATCATGCGAACGATATCTTCGGCTTCGACATTAGCGAACTTGGCAAGACTGATCTGCATCATGTGCATAAGATCTCTGCTGATCACCTGCTTCTTGTCGCTCTTGTTCTTGCCATTCGATTTGCCGATCTGCCTGATCTCCTTGGCCATGAAGAGCTTCTCGATCTCGTCAAGAATACCCTTTTTAGATAATTCCTGGTACTTCTCTTCTTTCTGCTCGAACGTAGGAGTGTTCATGCCCCACATCGTTCTGTCTGCATCATCGACCTTCTCCCAATGAAGTGCCTTGAGCTTCTTCTTTGGCCTGGGTCCTGCAGCGCTCATCGAAGAGCCAGAAGCATTGTAGATCTGCTTAGGCAAGAAGCCGCCGTGCATCTGACCGGGCAAAGGTGGCGCTCCTGGAGGAGGCGGAGGAGGTGGCGGACCTCCCATGCCAGGCGGAGGAGGTGGAGGAGGAGGTGCGGCACCATTAAAGCCAGGCATAGGAGGCGGTGGCGGAGGTGCACTACCTCCAAATCCGGGCATGGGCGGCGGGGGCGGAGGAGCAGCATTCGAGAAGCCGGGCATTGGTGGAGGTGGCGGCGGCGCAGCTCCATCGAAGCTCGACCCGGGTGCAGGGGGCGCAGGAGGTGCAATTGGGCCATCGAATGCATCTTTCGGTGGCGCATCGGGAGCATCTGTGCTTGTCGGAGTCCTGGGACTCTCGCTTTCCAGACTAGGATGGCTTGGACCTGTAGTGACTCCATCACCCTCATCATCGCTGCCATCCACACGTTGTGCTTTGCGCTGCAGTTCGGCGAGCATGCCCTGCTGAGCTTGAGCGATATTTGAAGGCACCTTCGGTCGCTGGAACTCAACGAGGCGCGGCTTCTCGTACACGACCTCATCATTGTGTAGTTCTTCAACGATATCATCTTCGGCATCTCCTTCAGCCTTTCTGGCAATCGGCTTGCGAGGAATGCCGCTCTTCGCTCTGGTGACTTGGCCAAGGTATGGTATGTGTGCACCGAGGCCATCAGGCTCCATACCGGCACCCTCCATCTTCTCACGGAGCTCTCGTAGCTTGTCGCTAGGGTTGACCTGTTGCCACACCTTGCCCTCCAACTTCGCTTGAGTCTTTGCACGTTCCAATTGCATCTCGAGACGATCCATAAGCCTCTCGCGATCCAATATGCCCTTGAGCTGTGCTGGGTCTGTGGTCTCGCCGTTCTTGCCATCCTGCTTAGAGTGCGAAGCAGCAATGTCCTGAGCATCACGGAGCATAAGATACAGCTCTCTTGTCTCGAGCTCCTGTCGCTGCAGGTCCTGAGCTCGTATCCTTTGCAAATCGCCAAGCTCTGATTTGAGTGCATCTGCTTGCCTTGACTGAAGATCAATCACAGCCGCTTGCTCCTCAATCTGCTTCTGCAACTTCGCCACAAGACCTTCGGCGCCTAGTTCGACTTGTGATTTCATCTCATCGCGCTCAGCAATTGCAGCGTCTGCTATCAGCTTAGCTTCATGCGCAGCTTCCCGCGCTTGTCGTGCCTCCGAGTCCGTATGGAGCTTGTCCATCAGCGACTGTACAGAGAAGTTGAGAGACTGCTTCAAGTCCATATCTGGCAACCTTCGATCCATCGCCACGTAGGAGAGCATGCTTTCCACAAGCTGAAAGAGCTTCAGTCGATCCTCACCCTCGTTGTCCCGGATGAGCAGCAGATGTTGCAGCGCAGACAGAAAGTAGTCGCCTTCTTTACTGCCCGCTAACCGATGCGAAATGGCTTCCACGATCTGCACGGGATCATTGAGGTCCTTACCCTCGCCTTCCATGCTATCATGCATTGAGCTGCCATCTCGCTCCAGGAGCTCTTCGTAGTCCACAGCCTCGTTCTCTCGATATCGTTCCACCTGCTTGTCGATTACTTCGTACTGGAAGTCCTCCATCTTCACCAGTATACGCTTGACGCCACACGCCACGAATTGCGCACGAATGTGGCACCGCAACTGTAGATCATATCGAGGCGCGTCCACGATCGAATTGAGCAGGAACAGAGATGCGACAGCATATTCCATGAGCAGGTTCTCCATGCCGATACCACCACTCCTGACTTCGTCTGATGCCCCAACAAGGGAGCCCATCTTGCCTCGTCCATCGATCGTGACTTCGACGATTCGCATCCAGGCATCGAATCGGCCATTCTCATTCTGCGCTGCTTTCAAATGGTCCAGAGCTTGCAGGACCTTAAGGTGACCAGCTCCTTCTGACCAGTGGCACAAAAACGTGAGCAATTCGGAGACCAGCTTTCTCGTATTTAGGCGAGGTGAAGTCAGTGAGCTCGCCAGTGACATGATGATGCTGTCATGTTGAAGAGCATTGTCGGCGCCATATTTGTTGTTCATCAAGGCCTTCAGACACTTGACGATGTCGTACTCGCGGTCCATGTCTTTCTCAGTAAGCACACCACCATTAGGAGTAGGCCCTGACGCAGTCCTTCGATTGAGCTTCCCCAGCAGATTCGTCAGAGCAATCTGACCCTGTGCCTCCACAAACGCCTTGACCCATGCGATTGGCTGAGTCCGCAAACTCACTGACAAGCTCTGGAGTTGCTTCGGATTGATTGAGTTGTCCAGAATCCTCCTAACGTACCATTCCGGACTACCCTCTTCATCCATACGTCCTATGTCGAATCCTTGGATACTCGTCATGGTATTGCGAGACATGTGTTTACGCTTTTGCTCTCCTTGCCACTCTGCCAACCGGTCTTGGTATACTAGTGTCCACTTCTTGCTTATCGGATATGCTTCCATTTGCCGCCGTGCCTGCTCTGGCAAGCTCTTCCATCCTCGCTTTAGCATCAGTTCCAAGAACTCTTTCTCAATCACTTTGTCGTCGCTCGGCTTCTGCATGAGAAATCCTTCGGGACTGAAAGACATCGTGCTCGAATGTGCAGATGGGTTCGACACGTTCAAGTAGTGGTGAATTCGCTCCCTGTCCCGTGATGACTGCATAGCTTGGGACATTCGCTCGTGATCGGGCTGGTAGGTGGGGCTGAAGGAAGATGTGCTGCCGTTCCCATACTGGTACTGTCGGCGGTCGTACGACGAATTACTTCGTATACTTCCATGATCGCTGGAGTTTCGCGACTGTGCATAGCCGTTCAGCGTGGAGGCATCGGAGTCAAACCTCGTGCTCCTGCTACTGCTGCCATGCGTGGGTGGTCTCGGTGCTGCCATGGAGCCAGGGTCAATTACTGGGTACTGGTGGAAGTCTCCACCGCCTTTATTCAGATGATGGGGTAGCGGCTCTCGTCGTGATACTGGTCGGTCGCCATGTTCGACGTGTACAGGCGGGCGATCTGGCCGCATTGCATCGTACGGTATGCTCGTGATCACACCAGCCTGCATGTTGATGCCATCCTGCGCGTTCCCATACTTCATATAGTCCTCCTGATCGATCGTCGAGGTTGAGCTGCGGTGTGAATGTCGCGATGCGGTCTCGGGCATGGGAGGTGCATCTCCTTTGTCCTTCTTGCTTCGATGAAAGAAAGACTTGCTGCCGCCGTTAGACGACTGCCGCGAGCTCTTGTCGCTGGAGAACATTGTTTCTATTGTTCCCTACTGCCCGCCTCCACCTCGCCTCGCTGGGCTCCCTCTGTTCCGCCCAAGCGCTCAAGGCGCGCGCTGTTGCGCTGCCACCAGCCAGGGTGTATATCGCCCGCGGTGATCTCTGAGTACTGTATTCGCCCTTCCGTACTGACCCATTCACTTCATTTCTGTTCACGTATTGGCCCTCTGCCTGTAGGATCGAGATCGTAGCAGTCTACTGGCTGCCTGGGTCGTGATCGATTGTCCTCGAAGCTGTTCCCGTTCCAAGGTTGAATATGTGGCACGTCCACGACTGCCACTCCGTCGGCGCTGCGGTATAGTCCCAGGAAACTGCTGAGTCGGCGAATTAGGTCAAAGTGCCTCTATTCCAGGTATCAAGTCCGAGTCGTGGTCAGTAGGTATTCTTCGTTGGCTCGAGCGTGGTGGCAGATGGAAACGGATTCAGCAAGATCCCTGGAACACTGTGCTCCTGAACGCGGAAGGAGCTTGGCGCGACCATGAACTCTATATCTCGACTATACTTTATACAGACATCACAGAGTTACGTTTGGCACACGAGACTTTCGGCAGGTGATATTTTGTTGTGCAGATATGTCCACGCTGTTCAACAATGCTATGCACGATTCTTGCTGCCACGAGCGAAAAGTGGCTGTCTGAGACACCACCGGATCTCCGCCGAACGTCAAGCTAGCCCAGCACACCTCCCGCGTGGCTGCTCGAGCGATCCCGGTCTGTACAGTTCCTTCGGAGACTTTACTAAAGATATCGCACGCTCCGACTACAGAGTGTCTTCCGGTCAGAAGCCGTCTGGAATTCAGGCAGCGCAGTGGTGCAGATAGCACGGAGAGCGACCAATCCTCTTCAACATTATTTCAGAGAGCTGCATTTGTTTCAAGGCACTCGACCGGTTCATCCACAATCCTTGAACCGCGAAGTACCCAGATCACTGGATGTTGAGGCGCGTGTTGAGATTTTGTTCTCCTCAGGGGACGAAAGAAGAGATATAGTACTGGGGAAAGTATCAGCAGTTGCAGGCAGTGAATTTATTGATGACCAAAACATACCGTGAGCACATCCTCGCCTCCACCAGGCTCATCCCGGTCGAGAAAGACGTAAAGGATCAAGGCGTGTTCATTCACAAAACATGCAATCACTCTGCCATTCATACGGCCGACACTCAATACACGACCCCAGTCTCGACCCTCAACGCGAACAGTGGCCCATCCTTCTTCGCCTTGTCCAGAAGAGTCGCCCAGTGCTTTCATTCTGGTACTTGGGTGATTTGCAAGACCTTCAACGCCATCTTCAACTTGCGAAGGATCAAGCTCTGGGTTCTCGAGGCCAGTCCATAGACTATTGATCCGCATGGCATCCGTGTTCAGGGTAAGTCGCAAACAACCATGCATGTTGGCGCTGATCTCAAGCTTTGTGCCAGTCACAGCACTGTTGAAGCCGCTCCTTGTGCCTCTTGCAGACATAGCTAGCTTGGTGAAACGATCGCTCACGCCCTTGAGCTGCATCAGATTTGGCAGCGTGATGTGCACGTCTGGCTGTCGACATCTCGGTTCGTGTAGTCCGTCAACTGAAGCTGGCGCTAGCACGCGGATTGGAATGTCTTGTGTGACTGTCGTCTCGCGATCGTGCTTGGGGCCGAAGAAGTCATTGTCTTCGCCACCGAATGTGTCTGCTGTACCAGATCCATTGGACTGGCCGTAAGTGGTGCTCGCGTGCCCATTTGGAAGTGCGGCACTGCTGTTCATGGTCTGGGTAGCGATCGTGAGTGATAGCAAGGGCACATTGTCCTTTTTGGTGAGACGAATGCTGGCAGATGTGGCGTGTACGGCACTCTTCAGGGCCCTCTGTAGTGGTGCAAGCGGTACCTCAAGGTTGATTGTATTGCCTTCGGCCGCCGACTGGATGCTGTATGTCTCGAAGATGGTGTCTATCGCAAGGACTGACCAGACTTGTGTACCTGATTCTGGGATGACTGTGAAGCGCACATCCTTTTCGTCGAGCCTGAGCCATGCGATGTTGCCTAGAGAGGCAAGAGATGCTGTGAATTTGCTGAAAGTATGAACATTCTGTATACTCGCCCTGAAACGCATCTTGAAGACGGTGACTAGATCTGCGCTAGATGCTTTCTCTGTCTCATGGTGCTCGAAGTGCACGCGACATCAACGCGTCTGGTAGAGCACACGAGCACTGTCTAGTCTTGTGCCGAGCAAACCACGAGCGTGAGGAAGTAAGCTCAGAAAATGTCTAGCGGCCGATCAGGCTGTTGGCCGTACCTTGGTTATCGTGGTGAGAGGTGAACCGTGAACGTTGAGGAAATCGATGAAGTACCTCCTACCTCCTAGTGAACGTCGTGATCTGCGCGCTAGGGTATCCCTGCAGAGATGCGTGCAGCCGCGAACCTTAAAATGGAATGGAATGGAATGCTTGTTTGTGTCATCGCAATCTCGAAGGCAACCAGCACCTGGATATAAACATCACACTTTGCTACACACATGCTGTCACCAACATCGCACATCTCCATCTAGTACGCCCACACTGAGTGTCGTATCTGGTGATATGGTGGGCACAAAGCGCCGCTCGTCGCGACAGACAGCGATTCGGCGACGATCCGTCTACCTGGATCCAGAAACGGACGACGACTTCGAAGCCGGCAGCGAGGACGACTACCAACCCGCCGAGTCGGTCGAAGTCGCACATGAACCTGTGCTGAAGAAGCGCAAATTCAGCAGGCGCAGACCGCAGACCCGTAGCAAAGCAGCCAAGACGAGGCAGACCACGTTGAAGAGGGTATTCAAGATTGGGAAGGCGAGGCAGCCGAACGAGGAACCTGTGAAGAAGGTGTTTGCTGGGCCGAGCGACGGAAAGATACCAAAGTGGACTTCACTGCCGCATGCTATACTCAAGCAGATTTTTACGTACGCGGCAGGCGACATCCAAAAATGGGAACGCGCATCGCACGATAACGCTGCATGGCTGAAGCTCTCTGCTGCGCGAGTGTGTCGCGCATTCGCTGTCCCAGCACTTGAAGCATTTTATCAATCACCAGGCATCTACAACACTCAGTATCCACATCAACTGCTGGACTTGCTTCGTACACCGGACGAGCAGCGTTATATCAACTACAATGTAAAGGTGCATACGCTGAACATTGACCTTCGGAACTTGGCCTACACTGCACCCGGTCGGCCAGTGTTTGATCTCCTCCAGCTGGTGCCAGAGCTACCGCAATTGCAGCACATGGAGTTGTTGCACCGGAACTACGAGAAGCCATATCGACCAAAGAAACAGCCGAAGTGGACTATCCAGCCTAGCGAACTAATTCATGCAATGGAGAAGGCAGGCATCCACCTTCGAACTTGGCGCTGGAGCCGTGACACTATCCCAAACAGTGCGCTAGCCAGCGACGTCTCCTTGGATCTATACAAGAAGCTCTCAACAGCCCACGACAGTAGCGTGTTTGCGTACTTGACGCGCTTGGTTGTGACAGGCTTCAACGTGGATGATAGCTTAGAGCCTGGTGTCTCTGATCTGCCTGATCAAGATGGTCATGTGGCAGCTTCACCAGGTCTTGCCACATCAATTGCCAAATTGCCATCACTCACAGACCTCACGTTCATCTCATGCGATATCATTATGGAGAAATTCTTGCAACGACTACCGACGACCCTGCAGCGACTTGAACTGAGCAATTGCCTTGAGATCACCAGCGATATGCTTCGGGAGTTCTTCACCACTTCTGGCTCTCAGCTGAAGGAACTCGAGCTCAACAACAATGCAGCTCTCAATTTCAGCTTTACACAGAGCCTCAAGGAGAAATGTCCAAGACTTGAAACACTGAAGATGGATTTGCAGCTGTACAGCGAGCGAGAAACCACCAACGATGCGATCGAGCTCTATGATGAGCTGCTGCCTGCAGGCGAAACAGCAACTTGGCCAGCCACATTGCGACATCTCGAGATCCTGGAAGCACCAAATAAATGGTCCCCAGAATCAGCGCAGAACTTCTTCCGCACACTTGTTGAACATGCAGATGAGCTCCCAGACTTGCGAGTTCTCATCATCCACGCGCACATCGATATTCCGTGGCGCGATCGCGTAGGCTTCCGAGATCAGTGGATTGAACGATTGCGCCGGGTCTACGAACGTCCACATTCAGAACCTAATACGCAATTCGGCTCGCTGAGGCAATTCCGAATGTCTAGACCCGCGGCGAACGAGGCCAAGGTGTACAGCAGTGATTTGGACGAGCTCAGCAGAGATCTGTCTGACGACGATCGACCTCTTCGCAGGAGGGTCACCCACGTGCGGGTAACGCCCCACAAGCCTACTGCTGATACAGTCTACTTCTCCGAATCAGACGCGCCAGCTGCTCCGAGATCTACGAGACCCCAGCGTCGCAGCAAACGTGTTGCAGAGAGTCAAGAGGCCATTCGATCGAAGACTGAGACACCGTCGCCGGAGTCGGACATGGAATCGGAGGACGAAGACGATAGTGGTGCAGAGGATTGGCGCAAGACACCGGAGAAGTTTGTCCAAGGCCTATGCGATATTGTTGATATACGTATCGACAATCAACGTCCTCGTGAGACGCAGTGGCGCGAGGCAGACTTTCTTGATGCTGAAGCGAGCGGAGACGACGATTGGAACGAAGATGCAGAGGAGGAAGAAGATGGATATGCCTGGTGATCAGGCTGAACAATCGCAGGATTTATGCACGTACGTCCTTTTGGTGGACTTTGACTAGATTACGATTGCTTGCATCACTTGACTTGCGTAGTGGTTATTGAACGAGAATAAGAGAAACACTTCGAATTCAGCATGGCTATGAGGAAACGAAGAAGGAGAAATGATACCCTGCAGACATCTGCGTACAATTCAGTGGCTCTGGTAGCTGATATTCAAAAAATCGGCAATGTGCATCTTCCTTCATCCTGCTGGTTCAGTCTTTGCAATCGTCGCCGGCCTCATATGTACTGCAAATGTGATTCATACGCACTCTCTGCTTCAACGTAGGTCTTCAGTTCCATGCCTGGTCGATCATTGTGTCGTCGCAGTCAGCATCTAGACATACCTCCTATGAGAAGCAGGCAACGCACACCCGGCGCTCTCTGCACCGAAGCCGCTGTGCGATTCCGAGCTAGGCGGATCATAGCCACGGTCACTACAAAGAGCTATGAGAGGCGACACACTTGTTGTGACCACTAGCATCGACATGCGAATGACGAGCATCTCTGCATGCTCATATCAGGCCGAGCCAGCCATGTTTACGAGTTCGGAAACTTGGGCCCGATTCATTCACGACTCGGAGACAGGTCCTGTCTCGAGCTGGATTGGAATAGTATTATGACTACAAGTGGTTCTGATGAGCTCAATTCTCTACGAGCCCAATCTGATATGAGAGTTCGGACTCCTCTCGAAATACCTTATGCGTAGTCTTTCATCGAGCCACGCGGCCCTGCTTTCATATCCCCAGTTCGTCAGATCGTTTGGTCCAGTCCACTCACTTCCAGGGACATCTGTCTGTCGCTGTAGCATAGCCCAGAGCTTGCAGCCTTTGACTATGTAGTTCTGGTATTTCTTTGCTGATCTGTCGGCGAAGACATTGTATGGGATGGTCCATTTCTTTCAACCATAGTGTGGGGCTGCAAACCCCAGCCTATGAGATGACGCCTTGCTCTTGGCCTGATTGACGAGGACAGATTCCGATTCTGCCTCATTCCCCACCGATTACCGTTCTCCTCGCCTGATATCCATACCACTCATACCACTCCCGCACAAACTTCCAATAAACGCACGCCAGGACCATAAACACAGTAGCAGTACCCAGTCCCCAGACTCCGTACGTGAAGCTCAAGGCATCGTATCATATCAACAAAAAAGTGCCAGGTCTTGTCTGTGGCCGCGCAGACTGCTTCAGAGAGGAGACCAAGAAGGCCATAGCGAGGACGCCATTACCAGAGAAGCCCGAGATCGCAGGCAAAGATGACGAAGATGATCGAGGAAGCTCAGCCTCTCGTCTGCTAGCATCTTCCTCTTCGCAGACCACTTGAAAGAGACCTATCAAGATGAAGTTGTTGGTATAGTACTTCAAGGAGATGACCACACGGAAGTCGAAAAGCTTCTTGATGATCAATGCCCATCTGCTTCTGCTTCGTCATGATAATCGTGTCCGCATATCTTGGTAGTATAGTCAGGAACAGCCTGGGCACTTCCAATCCATGGGTCGCCTCTGCAACCCAACACAAGCCATGTGAAAATCCCTCAGACATGCCGGGTTGCCGCATGCAATTGCACCTCTCGTTGATCTCACTGTTTCACCACAGTCGCAAGGCTGCTTCTGTTCGAAAAGCCTCGTGCCGGCCAGCTTCGAGGCCATGTCCTGTACGTCCATCATTTTGGCATCCAGCTTCGAACGTTGTGGACTACTAGAGTTCTCCGCAAGTAGATTCTGATATGAGTCTCCTGAGTGAAGCTCAAATATCACTGTCCCGTCGACCTCTGCAGCCTGTTCGAGCGCCTCGTACCAGTCCTTCTCATCCGTGACCAGAGCTGCTAGACGATTACTAATACACACTATGTGATCTGCATCACGAATATAGACCAGCTTCTCGTCCAGAAAACATCTGAACTTGGTCCAGCACAGGTGTCGAGGTGCAATATCATCGATGCCAATGTCGGTTTCGATCGATTTGACTAGTTCTTCAATGTCGCCGTGGTAAGGATGGACCCTACTGCCACTTGTTCTTCTGCAGATAAACGTGCGACGACCGAACGGAGTGGCCTTTGCTTGCATAGAGGATTGGGGTGAGGACTCTGCTGTACCTCGGGGTGTCAAAGGTGCGAAGCGCCCGAAGTGCGCCTTAATGAGTTTGGACTTGCTGTTCGAAGCGGCTAACCCTGACTTGAATGCGCTGGGCTCTTCCAATTCAGTCCCGCCCATCTTGATATCGCAATCGAGTGCGGCATCAGCGATAAGCGCCAGACAGTAGTCCATATCTTTGTTCGAAATCGCTCGCCCTCTACTGAGGATAATAAGCTTCTGCCGGAACAGTAAGCTCATGGCCGGGTCCGCGAGCTCCTTCCTGTACAGTCTAGCAAGTCGCACAATGGAGTCTCTGACCAGTATATCAGACATCGGGCGCTCCTGATCCATGTAGTCGTTGATGAGGATATGGAACTTTTGCGTAATGCGGTCTATGCCCATCTGGTTTAGATCATGCCGTTGACGCTCAACAAGCCAGAACTCATCTGGTTCGTCGTCACTGTCACTGATCAGATCGCCTGGGCTCAGTACATGCTTGGAGGTTGTGCGGTAGAAGTCGATGCCGGGTACATGTGGTACGGTATGCCTTTTCCGCTCCATAATTGGAAGATCTGGCACATCCTTAGCAGGCATGTTCTTCGTTTTGGTCCTGTCAAGCTCGATCGCAGAGGGGAACGGCGCCATAGGCCTTCCGCGCCTGCCTTTCGGCGCGAACGGCTTGCCACTCGCGCGACTTTCGCCAAGGTAAGCGACAGGCTCGGACGGCTGCGTTTCCCAGCGCGACCTTTTGCCTCGAGCATGCTCATCCATGTACTGAGCGGCATCAAATGCCGCCTGTGGCGCTGTCCAGTCGAAGTTGTCATTTGGCTTTTCGATCAACAGATCCTGCGACTCCTCTTTGAGCTCCATCTTAAACACTCTCACGTTGCAGTCCTTGTCATCCTCTTCAACTACAATGCTGAAGTGATCATGATTGACTGCATAATGGCTGTAGAGTCCCTCGATGTTCGACATTTGCGGCTCGTTCGGGCAAAATATGCACCTTAGCTCAGCCATGTGAACACTCTTATGAACGAAGGCACCGTTCCAGAACTGATATCTGACACTGGATTGACCACGTCGCATCTTAGGTCGCGGCTCAGTATCTTCCGACGGAGAAGGTGTTGGCACTTGCTGAGCAACCCTAAGTTGACGCACATTACTGTTATGCTGCGCGAGGACAGAAGGTCCTGGTCGCGTGTTCCAGCTCATGCTAGGCTGCAGACCATAAGGCAGCTCGAGGCTCTTGTGTCCACTTTGACGTTTCAGTCGTAACAATCTGCCCTCTGGAGGAAGGGCAGGGAGTCCCGGGTCGTTTGAGCTAGGCTTGCCCCACAAAGCTTTGATCGTACCTTCGGAAGGAGACTTGCATGCGTAATCCGCAGGTGTGCGACCTTCTAACTCAGCTAAAAGCTCTGCAGCGTCGCGAGAGGTCTGGCAAGATATGGCAATCTCGAGGGTGTACTTGTCTGCCATCAGTTGCTCCCAATGCTCGCCCTGACCGCTTGGGATGTTCAGCTGGTTCGCCGTAATCACAAAAGGCGATCGCAGATGCAGTTCGTACTCAGGCATATTGCTAGCACCTTCCAGTGTGTGTATCTCACCGCTTCTACACTCTGAGTATAGCGTTTTGGTCGACCCCTTGGGATGAATACTTATCGCAACCTGACATCGAGTGGGCCTATCATCTGGGTGTGGGAGCCAATCTGGGCCATCGTTCATCGGCGGCCTCCTACTCAACCTTGCCGGACGTACTCCCGTCGTGTGGACTTGGCCATTTTCTCTCGTTGTGTACGTCTGGTCATGTGGTCGTAGAAGGAAAGAATCAATCGTCAATTTCGCTTCTTGCTGATCACAGTACAAGTCCATCATGGCCTTCGTAGGTGGTTTCCACCTGGCGCGTCGTCGGATGTCTTCTTCTGCTATCGTTTCTGGCACATTGATATGCCCTCGCAAGAGCTTTTCGTGCGTATCGAAGATGTAATTCAGATTACGCCGCAAAACAGGCCGTGGCAGTCTGGCAATGTCGTGATAAAGTTGTGTCTTAGCAATAAAAGGTCTCGAATTGTTGATGTCGTTCATCTCAGTCGGAATGCGAGGTGAACGAATGAAGTGAGGTGACACGATCGATTGTGTCACTCATTGTGAGGTTTGCTCGTACGCGTCGTGCCTGCGTTGAGCATTCGTGCGCTAATTGGAAGCCTGCTGAACAAGTCGGGCTGTGGCGGCAATAGCTATCTTGTACGCGACCTGGTCAACTTGAATGGTCGTCGTACTGCAGGCTGGACTTCTTCGTTATGTGGTGATTCTTTCGATTGTAGCCGCCTCTTCGTATCGGCGCGACGGGATGTCTTTCAGGGACAATCTTGTTCTGGATATCAGGTTCTTGGGAACGTAGTTGAACGACTTCTGTTTCGATTGATCTGGTCCAAGCTGTTCTGTGTCCTGTCGTACTTCCTGCTTTTCGAGTATGTTAAAGTTGAGGTTGTGTTCGGGTTGTGCAGACGCGCTTGTGAATTGTGGAAATGGCTTGATCTGCATGTGGCACGAGCTTTCTTTGCAAGGATGCTCGCGCTATGCACAACAGGAGAGGCAAGTGAGATACATGTATGATACAGCTTCATGAAAGCACGTTTGGAGGCAGATGAACTACTACCATCGCGAAGCAGACTTGCTCCTCTATGCTGAACACGAAAGAGGAATGCCTGGAGATTCGTTTCACTTCGTGGACTGCGCGCACCTGCCGAACTCGGTACTTTCACTCCCTAGACTATGCGATGGCCGTGGCTTCGAGTCTGTCGACCGAAGAATGGCAACGCTTGTCTGAGTTGTTGGAGACTTGACTGTGGTACGATGTACACCTTCATTATGCGCGTCGTTCTGTAGTAGTAGGAAGCTACCTGATCGTTCTTCACGCAGTCGTGATGCCTGAAGGTAGCCGGAAGCCAGCCATGCGCCCGAAGTCATCTACCCAGATAAAGGAAGCAGTCTAGTAGCATGCATAAAACGCCTTGAGGCAAAGCTCCATACAGCATAACACGTGCCGAATGCTGTGCCCATCATATCCTACTCGCTCGTCCAAGTTCCGAAACCCTTCACCCTGCATTCTGTATCCTCTTTAGCAGCAGCCACCTGCGCTGCCAGATTGTACGTTTTGGCCTTGACCAACCTGCACTGTGGGCTTGTTGTTGACTGTGGTGTTGCCCATGCGCTCCTTGATCTGGCGTGCCATCGTCAAGAAAGCCTGCTCGACGTTGCTGGCATTCTTGGCCGAAGTCTCGAGGAATGGGATGCCCAAGCTGTCTGCGAACTCCTGTGATATGTGTCAGTCTCCTGTGTTCACAAAAGACCGCGCATCTCCAGCCTACCTTTGCTACAGTGTACTCCACCACCTTCTTGTCCGACATATCGCTCTTGTTGCCTACGAGGAGCTTGTTGACACCCTCTGTGGCATAGCGGTCAATCTCCTGCAGCCACTGCTTCACGTTGTTGAACGAGTCCATGTCGGTCACATCGTAGACGACGCAGATGCCGTGAGCGCCACGGTAGTAGGAGGAGGTGATGGTGCGGAAACGTTCTTGTCCAGCTGTGTCCCACTTTGTCACTGTCAGCGTATCCTCAACCTCTCAGGTAGCTCTCGACCTACAATCTGAAGCTTGACAGTCTTGCCATCGAGTTCAATCGTCCTGATCTTGAAGTCGACACCGATCGTGGAGATGTAGGACTCGGTGTATGTGTCGTCGGCGAATCGAAGAAGCAAGCAAGACTTTCCTACACCGGAGTCTCCAATGAGCAGAAGCTTGAACAGATAGTCATATCTGTGGCATCTCAGTCAGTCGACGTCCGTACTGCGCGCCGGTCATAGAATCAGGGAGTGGCGACAGCTCTTGCGAGAGAGGCACGTCTGGTCGTAGCTGGTGAGGTGGCAGGCGGCGGCGATTGCGGTGGAAGATCAGTACTCTACACCGTCTCCCGTCAGTATAACCTTCTCCCGGAGCCTCTATCAGATCCCAGCGGCGCACTCACTACTCTGGATTCATATTGGCGACTGTGTTTCTTCACCGATATGTGTGTTAATCAAGTGTTGTGGTTGATCGCTCGTCCCGTTCGTGGATGGCTCGTATCAGGCGGTCGCTATTGAAGTTGCCGCGGTATGTGTTACACGGTGCGGGAACAGTAATCGTGGGGGATATCTGTGCGCGTGGAGGATGTAGAGGTATCTCGGTGAGTTTTGTGTCGCGATACTGGGCCAGGTGAGAGGTGAGAGTGAAGTAGTCTATTCACCCAGGCGTTGACACGACGTGCTTCCTTGAACCGTTCACGTGCGCCCGGCCCTTCCCGTCGATGAACGGGACAAAGATCACAGGCAATCATTTACAGGAAAACGATACGGCGGCAAAAGGCCAGGTGCACTTAGTTACCAAGCACGAACCGGTTTGCCAATATAACGTCTTCCTTTTACGGGTGACTTGTGACAAGATGTTCCGAAAATAATTGTCATGGGACAGTCGTGGTCTTGAATCTATAGCTACGATAAAAGTCGTATCTACTCAAATACACTGTAAACAGAATGATGCCACTCCTTTGGTGGCCATGCCCACTCGACTACTTGTCTCAGTTCTGCTATCTCTGTTTCCACCTCACAAAGTATATCTGGGCTGACGAGCAGGCAAGATACCTCCATGGATTCGTTGGATATGACTTCTGTAGCCTTGGTCGTATCTCGCTGCCGTCGCGGGGAATGGTGGTCTATCACATCCAGGGTATGGACAGGTCCACGGCGGACCATTTGCAAATACATCCAGATAGAGGGGAAGATAACGGCAATGGTTGCAGAACTCCTTATTGAACTCATCTGTAGGTTGATAGTCCCTTCGGCAACTTCGGCACTACCTCCATTGCGGATTCGGAGGCTGATTAGGAGGCTGGTGTGAAGACTGTCCGCCGTAGTTAACCCCGCCGCCTTGAGGATTATATCCTTGGTATGGGCTTGGATTGTGTTGAGGGTACTGTTGCTGGCCTGGGTAGCTTGGAGCACCTCCATAGCCCTGCTGCTGGTCTATAATACAAGTCAGCGATGTAGACCAGGAATCGTCTCTGACAGCTTTGTCAAGGGATCTTGCAGAGTGCTTAAACGTGCAATGCCTGGGTCGCTGTTTCTCAATAGCGATGTTGATGTTCAGATGATGCTTACCATATTGCTGTTGCGGTGGACCGCCGTATCCTCCGCCATGATCGTACCCCTGGCCCTGACCGCCACCATACGGATTGTGTGGAGTGTGTTGCTGGCTTGGTGGCCCACTGTTATAGTTTGATGGAGGAGCAGAGTGGGATGGTGTCTGGTGTTGTCCACCATAATTTGGCTGCTGCCCATACTGCGATTGGTCGTGTCCATAGCTCTGCTGGTGTGCTGAACCACCACCGTGCTGCTGCTGCTGTTGGTGCGGTTGACCCGGAGGATTGTAGCTACCACCCTGAGGCTGGTAGTTGCCCTGTCCCGCTGGCTGATAGGCTGCAGGTGGTGCGTTTCCTTGGTATGTGCCACTCGAAGAGTTATGGGAATAGCCATAAGGGTTGGAGCCGCTGCCGTGAGATGGCTTATTTCCACCGAGGACTCCACTTAGCATACCTCCGAAACCGCCACTGCTATGGCCAGAGGATGCATGCTGCTGACTTTGTCCGCCATGCGAGGAAGAGCTACTGCCTCCCAGAAAAGATGCAGCCATACCGCCCAATCCACCTCCTGAATTTCCGTGCTGCTGGTTTCCATGTTGCTGGCCACCACCGAGAAATGATTGAGCCATTCCGCCCAGTCCGCCTCCAGAGCTGGAGTGTCCTTGTTGATTCGAGTTATGTGATCCGCCGCCCAGTACTGAACCAACGAGACCACCCAGACCGCCCGAGCTCTGCTTGTTGCCGCCGATAACACTGTTCAGCAATGAGCCCTGTGTGCCTATTAGCTATCCGTAGATGTTGTTGTCTTCCACATGGACCTTACGCCCAAGCTCCTGTCACTTTCTTGTCCGCCCATTCCCCTCGTGCCTTCGTCTGGTGTCGAATATGGGTTTCCTTGGGCAGGAGTTCCACCTGGAGTAGGTACGTTTGGTGCAGCCATGGTTGGTGTTTCCCAAGTGCTCTCTCCCGTGCTGATCTGTACGAAGTAATACTTTCGAGATCTGAGAGTACGTCAATCACAAGACGCCTTATGAGAAGTATGAGGAGCAGTCGTGGACTCACTTTGCGTCCCACTGCGCGATCCTTCAATCGACACCAGTTGCGTCAGTGCCAAGTTGCATGCATGGGAGGTGCGAGTGGTGAAAAGATCAGGAAAGAGTGATGTTCAGACGATCGAACAGGTGCGATGAGAGCTCTCAATGAGGGGACAGTGGAAAGACGCACCATCCTGGGGGCAGTGTTGGCGGAGCTTTGTCTGGACCGGCGTCTGGAGTACTTGGCTCAGCCATATTGCGGCCACGAGCTTTGCGCTCTCAGCTGTGTGCTGCCTGTTGTGCGTGGACGCTGTGGGCTGATGTCGCGCTACTCGCGAGGAGGACTGATAGTTGATGGCTACAAAGTACACTCGAAAGTACCTCGCGGCGACTTCTGTCTATTGGTGCTTCCAGAAGTGTGCTGTTGAGATCGGTTCGAGTGAAGATGGCAATGCGCGTGGTGGTCGAGTTTTGAGTGGGATGGTGGGCACATTCAAGTCATGTTTCGAATGAACGGGAGAATGTAAATGTGAACATTCGGAAGCTTGCACAAAATCCACCTTTGCGTCATCCAAGAGGGAAGCGAGCAGAGCATCGTAACGCTCATTGCATGGCGGACTAAGCTGAGACAAACGTAGCGCTCGATACTGGCCTCGGGAACAGCAGATGTGGTGTGGCGCAGTGCAGATGTGTATCGTGAAGCGGAGACCCATTAGCGCAAGCAGACCCTGTTCCACACGTGAATGGTAGGTAGCACAGCATGTACAAGTGTGCGGACATGAAGAAGGAAGTATTAGTGGTGAGACGGTATCGTGGTATTGTCGCTACTGTGCAATCAAACAAAGATCAAAAAAGGAATCGGCTGCCATAGCTCACTAGCGGTCTTGCTAGCTATGCTCTTGGGCATTGCGCATGGCATCTGCCTGCGATTTTCGTGCAACGTGGATGTCGGCATGGCCAACTGCGTCTCGTGCGCACCTCATTTCATGCCCTCCAGTACTGATCCTCCCCTTTGGAGATCTAGTACTCGGCCTCAGCACCCTCATCACCCTCAGCAGAGTCGGCAGCAACCTCCTCGTAGTCGCGCTCGAGCGCAGCCAGGTCTTCACGAGCCTCGGAGAACTCGCCCTCCTCCATACCCTCACCGACATACCAGTGGACGAATGCACGCTTGCTGTACATGAGGTCGAACTTGTGGGAGAGAGCAGACCAAGCCTCAGCAATGGCAGTAGTGTTGGAAAGCATGCAGACAGCGCGGTTGACCTTGGCAAGATCACCATTTGGCACCATCTGTGGTGGCTGGTAGCAGATACCAATCTTGAAACCAGTTGGGCACCAGTCGACAAACTGGATGGTACGCTTGGTCTTAAGCGTGGCCACAGCTTGGTGGACATCCTTTGGCACCACGTCTCCACGGTAGAGCAAGCAAGTAGCCATGTACTTGCCATTGCGAGGGTCACACTTGACCATCTGGCTGTTTGGCTCGAAGCAGGACATGGAAATCTCCTGGACCGAGTTGGCCTCGTGGGCAGCCTTGGCCGCAGAGACAATTGGTGCGTAAGCGACCAGAGGGAAGTGAATTCTTGGGTATGGCACCAAGTTGGTCTGGAACTCGTTGAGATCGACGTTGAGCGAACCATCGAAGCGGAGCGAGGCAGTGATCGAGGAGACGACCTGGGCGATCAGGCGGTTCAAGTTCTCGTAGTTTGGTCGCTCAATTCCCAAGTTGCGGCGGCAAATGTCGTAGATGGCCTCGTTGTCGACCATGAAGGAGCAGTCAGAGTGCTCGAGGGTTGTGTGTGTGGTGAGGATGGAGTTGTATGGCTCGACGACGGAGGTGGCGACCTGTGGTGCTGGGTAGACACAGAATTCAAGCTTGCACTTCTTGCCATAGTCGACGGAAAGACGCTCCATGAGAAGAGCGCCGAAACCAGAACCGGTACCACCACCGAATGAGTGGAACACGAGGAAACCTTGCAGACCAGAGCAGTTGTCTGCAACGTGTCGGACCTTGTCAAGGACCTGGTCAATGAGCTCCTTGCCAACAGTGTAGTGACCACGAGCGTAGTTGTTTGAGGCATCCTCCTTGCCAGTGATCATCAATTCTGGGTGGAAAAGGCTGCGGTAGGTACCGGTGCGGACCTCGTCGACGACGTTTGGCTCGAGATCGCAGTAGATGGTACGTGGAACGTACTTGCCCTGACCTGCTCTACCATCAGTATTATGCCCACTACACGTGTTTCCGCTCATTGGCGCGCCTACCAGTCTCCGAGAAGAAGGTTGAGAATCCTTGGTCATCATCGGCGGCCTTGCGCTCTTCGGTGAGGTAACCATCAGGCTGTAACCATTGTCAGCTCGAAGTCGCGTCCTCCGATGCTCGATATTGCTCACCTGAATGCCGTGCTCCAGGCAGTAGAGCTGCGATGTCCCACGTTAGCTGATATTGCCCCCAGAAACCCTATATTTCGCGGTGTGCTCCATTGTTGTGCTCCTCCTGCCGCTCATTGAGTGCATCGACTAACCTCCCAGCAGCTGTTTGCGATCTGGCAACCGGCCTGGCCAACTGTACACGTTTGTTGTCAGTCTCAGATACTCTCGTGTGGAACCGGCGGTGAAGACGCGATCTGGAGATTCAGGAGGGCAGCACGAACCGTTCAAGCTGATGACTTCACGCATTTTGGCGGTGATGTATGGTCGGAGGTGGTATGAGGGTGTCTCTTGACGATTCGGAAGTACTTGGTGTGGTGTTCGAGGTGTTGTCGCCAATTTCGCGACTTTGGAAGGGAAGGAGGGGGAGTAATAAACAAGTTGAGCCAATGAAGAGGAGCGGCAGGCACGAATTGGCTTCAGGGTCAGGGTCAGGAAAACACATTTAGCGCGACTAGTTCTACAAGCTCTCCATCAGATATACACGACTGCAACAGCGTGCATTCTCTGTCCTCTTCAAAGCCGTTTCTATGGTCTCGAGATGAAGAAGTGCAGGCTCCTTCGCCATCGCCATCGCTCCTGCTTGTTCCATCGATCACCAACATGAACCTTCTCGCTTGCTTGATCTCACTGTTTGCAACCACAGCTCTTGCAAACACTGAGAAAGTCATATTTCTTGCACCGAGTATCATCAAGCTACCGGACACAGGATCTACGCTTCAGGCACTTAGGCTGGATACCATATCATCAGACAATTCAACGCTGGAGAAGGCATTGCCAGTTGCATTTCCCACTCAGGACAATCCACGCGGCCTTGAGTCCTGGTATCTTCTTGACGGACTGAACGCCGCCCAGAGATACGAAGTCCGCATCTGCTGGCCAGCTGTGGTACGTCTCTTTCTGTCTCAGTCGCATACATGGCTTCTCGCATATTGCTAATGACTACTAGCAACCCACGGAGTTCTGGCTGGAGACGTTCAACCTCTCACATGTGTTTGACACACCAGCATTGATTCAGAGTCTAGCTGCTTTCGCCGAACAACAAGCGTCGCTACCTACCAACAGTGACCTGGAGAACACGCAGCCTTCTGGTAGCCTTCTATTTCTCAGGGTGCAGGCTGCCGCAGATTACTTCACAACGAACAAGACTTTGATGCTACAACCGCAGCCCGTGGAAATTGATATCATTCTGGATCCATATCTCGCCAACATCTTTCCAGCTTCGCTAGTGCCCACTGCCATCTACATCCTTGTACTGGCTGTGCTCGCCTTCTATATCTCAGGTTGGATCTGGCGTTATCTGGACCCGCAGGCGTCAATCAAGCAGCATACGGATTGAGCTCATAATGAGTACGCCAGATGATGATCGCGAAGGAGAGTCAGATGGCGATTTGTCAGGAGATACTCACCATGCGAGTGGCTCTTCAGTGCAACCCGGGACGAATGTCACTGCTCTATTGACGACTACGGCACTGACGACACAACAAGCTGGAACAATTCGGCCAAGACATCCGTTCTACACGCTCCCATCAGAGCTGATTCTCGACATAGTCGACTACTTGAGCCCTGAATCGTTCATCAACTTCACATTTGCCAACTATCCGCTCCTTCACTCATATGGTATCGCGCCAGCCCTATCCCGCACGAGAGTGATCTACATCACAACTCAAACACAGATCCCGGCCCTGTTCCCACTCTTGCGTATGCCAGCTGAGATCATGTTACACATCATGCGGAACTTGAAACCTATCGACATCATGAGGTTTGTCGTTGCCAACTACCAGGATTTGGCTCGACAAGGCATCGCACCACCCATGACACCTGGAACGGAGCGCGAGCTGTGGAACGCTGTACGCGCGAGAATAGGACGATGATGACTGCTTGTCATTGGAAAGACACGCTAGAGTGAGTCGAGGACGAGACGAGAAGTGAAGGCCAGACTTGTGCATCGTTTGGTTTCAAGCGGCAATACCAAAGTGGGCACTAGGTACTACCACCCATCGTGGCATTGACACCTGTCTTGCTCGCATTACCGAAGTCGACGGAGGCTTGCTTGCTTTTAGGCTCTCACATGGGCGCCTATAGCACGGCTAGCGCGAAGCTCAGTATCTCAGATCATGAAAAGACAGACCTCGACCATCTTGTGGAGCTTGGCCAAACATGACACTGTTTCTCTCGAATGGCTTCTTATTATCATGATGTCGTACACAGAAGAGCTGACGTCTCGGATGATCGTGCTCGACAGAAGAGGTTGCAGCTTCTCGTGAATGATCAACGGGGGCATCCGGAAGTGAACAGGTAGGTCTGCAGTCTGCAGCCTTCAACAAGCAGGCAGCTGACTTGGTGCTTAAGTGAAATGGCGCTTCGGGTGCACTTCATGCCGCCCTTTGGCTACGATGACCGGAATAGAGGCCTCACGAGGTGCACCAAGATATGTCTACGCGTTGAGCTGCATCAATACTTCTCGCACCACCTCAGTACCGCATTTGGGCAGTTCTTCTGCCAAATCGGTCGACATTGCAAGCCTAGGGCGTTGTCTGGCTGAGCACAAGGTACGAAGTCGCCTCAACAAGGAAGAAGATGTCTACCATATTCGGTTTTAGTGCTTCGTTCGCGCGCCTTCGAGTAGAATATGGAGTACCAAAAATAGAATGCTTGGCTGATGTAGTCGTGGTTTCTCCCACTCTCGCTCTCATCATGGCAGCTTTCTGCGCCACGAAACACGGCGTGCCAACAACATCCTCACGCGCGCGTTCTGCGCTGTCAAATCCTTCGTCGTCTTGTATTCGCCAACCGGCTGATTGGCATCCCGGTCAGCCTCGCATAGCAACGCACAGGGCACCAAGGTAGGGATCAGGAACATCTCAAGACACGACTCCGCCCCTGGTCTGTGTACGAAGATGTACCGATTACGCATGTGCGGCGACTAGCAAGTGGGTTTTGAGACGGCCTTGCTGCCAGGCTGTCTCGTGCCTGTTTCTTCTTGTTCTATTCACATCATTCACCTGATCAGCTTCTCTCCTAGTGTTTGCTTCTCTTCTGGTTTGGATCTGATACAGCATTCTTGGAACAGAGCATCAATCGTACCTATGCATTAAAGTACAGATACCGCGCCACCATGTCACGAAGACTTTCCGCCATTTTCACCAATAATTTCCCATCGGAGGACAAGAAGATTGCATCACCTAACACGAGCCACTCTCCGCGACGAGGATCCCCTCCAGAAGATGCACGATCGAAATCGCCCTCGAAGCTGTCGAAGCAGGCCCCGTCATATAACCAGGCTCGAAGGCCTTCTGGACATTTTCTGACGCCTAACACGGCCGAACCAACACTCCCTAGTCTGCTGAGTCTTCAAAACGACTTCGCAGCACATGGCGCAGAAAGGGACTTGATGCCACCGCCAACGATCAATGCTGGATCACACTCGAGGACAAACTCCGCTGGATCGAGGCCAGGAACTCCTGGAGATCTGAACCCAAGCAGGCCAATGACGCCAGTCTTGCAACTGCCTGGGCAGCCGCCTATGCACGCTGAAGCAGGACACGAAAGGAAGAAGAGCAAGCACTGGTGGAACAAGAAGGACGATAAGAGCGAAGAGACCAGAGGCCCAGTGGCATGGATCTCAGGACATCCACAGAAAGTGCCTTATGATGTTGACGCTCTCGCAAATGCGCAACCCATGCAGGAAATGTGGAATAACGAGGACGGCAACTGCTTCGTCTATCTGTTCCCACGGAACTCTGGCAGAGGCGCGTCGTTCAAGATCGACTCTGCAGTGTTTGGCTCATCACCTTTACTGACGAAGCTTGCGTTTGGCGACATATACAGCAACCAGTCCATGATGAGTGGCGATCGCAGAGCAATGCCCCTGGAAGATCGAACATCGAGCCTGTCGATTGGCGGTCCAGCAACACCGCCGATGAGCCCTGCACGAAAGCCAGTGCAAAGCACGATACAAGGCTCGAGCTCAACATCTTCACGGGACTCTCGAGGGCGCTACTCCAACTTCTCAGGTTCTGACTCCCAAGATGTGCATCTTTACCTACCTATCAAGCTTAGCAGTGATGGTATTGCGCCTGGTACGCCAAAGTCTGTTAATGGCAAAGCAAACAAGGAGGATTTGCAGACTCTGATTGATTACCGGAACTTCTTCGCTTTTCTCTGTGGCCAATCACTAGTGGCGACCGAACGAAGAAGCTCCTTCTTCGGCATCTTTATGACGATTGCAGGGATACTAAAGTCTTACCAATTCACGAATGTGGATGGATCGACGTACGGTGAAGCAGCGAACTCCAGCTTTGATGCATATATCGAGGAGCTTGGGCTTGGTGATTGTCGAACAAGTCGGGAGAAAACTATTGAAGGTGTTGTGCTAGGCGAGCGCATGAAGAGCGTATCATTGTACAATGAAGCCTTTACGCACGCTGCTGGGAAACACCAAGATCTGCTCGCGCTGAAGAGTCCCAAGTTCAACATGATTTCACCAATCACGCAGAACCGATTGACTCGCGCCTCAATGGATCTTGACAAGCGAGTAGCAGCCATACGATTGATCATGACAGATTTCGACTTCCCTTTCCTGTTCTCGGGTATCATGGCTTCGAAGACGTCGATCGAAAGGAAAGAGGGTGTGCGATTTGATGCCTGGAAAGAACACTTTCTCGGCATGCGCAAATTCATGATAGGCCTGCTGAAGCAAAGGTATGGTGACTGGCCACCAAAGGCAAGCAGCAAGAAGAATACGCTCGAGACCTCAGGTTTGAACCGCTTGGTGCTCCGTGATGTCTACCACGATTTGTCCTCGATGTATGATCTACTTGTCGACCGCAGCAGTCTTACTTCCAGGACAATCGATGGAGTGAATTTGGACGAGACTCGAGATGAGCCTGTGGTACGTGGACTACGATCAGTGCTCTCAGAGTACGATCGTCATACACCGCCTGTCAAGCCTCCAACGCCTTTCGATCTACCAAAACTCCCCACCTTACGAAGCACGAGGAAGGACTTCGGTGTAGACGCCAAGAAGGACGCGAAGGCGCTGCAAAAGAAGCTCAAAGACGACGAGATACATCAGATACTTCGCGCCAGCTGGAATGACGACGCGCAAGTTACGCCATTTGTCGATGCTTTCCGCGAAATGGAGAAGAGAGCTGCTCATGGATGCACACCTTCCGAGCTGGAAGACCTTCGCATTGGTCAATGGATTTTCATGTATACAGTCCTCCAAGCTTTGCCAATGCTGGCATGTGATGCTCCTGGGCTGAAGTGGACCAAAGGAGTTGAGTACTTCCTGTGCGAACCACCTCGATCTGGTGTGCCATGGGCAGACCCCAACGCTGCTGGTGCACGAGCAGGGAGCAGAACGTGGTTCTCGGTAGGCGGAGCAGGTGGGGGCGTAGTGTCATTACCTTCAGATCTGATTGATCATGGTGTGGAAGGCATATACAAGAGGTCTCACTGCTGGATCATGGCCGAAAGATGGTGCGCGGCCAATCCCATATTGAGTGCCGCTCTCCAAGAGCAGCAGACCCATGGCGGAGCCGAGTACAACGACGGAGGATTGCCAGCTCCACCTTCTGGCAACGACCTCCTACGACCGGACAGTCGGACTAGCAACCGCAGTAGTAAAAGGTTGTCCTCTTTGGGTCTCGGACTTGAGGCTCTTCCACTACCTGCTGGTGTGACTCCTGATGGTAGAGCGCCAAGTCCTGGTATGGCCATGGAGAGGCCACGAACTCCGGTACATTCTGTTGATACGAGCAAGACCTTTGAATCCATATTGGGCGGGCCTGATTTGGGCAAGGGAAAGAAGGACAAGAAGAAGAAATGAGCAATGACTGTGTGTTGCATAAAAGTGCTTCTGATAGACATACTTAGCGTAGCATATATTTCAACATCGATACCCAGGCTACGGGACTCTGCCTACAGCATCATTGACATAGTCCAGGATCGATTCGGATCGCGACCTTGTCGCATTCTGTATACATTTGCTGAGTTGCTCTTAGCTTGTGATCGATGCTCTATGCAGAAGTGAATCGACTATGCTGCTTAAGTCGCTGCCGCTGCAAGGAGCGAAGATACGTAGCGATCAGAGAAAGCGACGCGATTGCTTAGTTAAACAATCCGAGAAGGTCACGATCCGAGCAGATGGTGGGACATGTTACCTCCATTGTTGAAGCTGTGATGCTTCTGGATCTTCCAACTTGAGACACGAATGTTGACAAACGATCGTTCTGATACTTCGAGGTCATCCTTGATCGGGGTTGGATTTGCCTGCCAAGAGCCCCTCCACCATCCTCCCTGGTCAACTCTTTCACCTCTATCCTACTGTTGAGACACCGCTTCGGAATTGCTTTCTAATCAATGCTTGCGGTGAAACAATGGTATCTTGTTTAGTATGGTTCAGTGTCAGCGAAGATCGCAATGTTCTGTAATCAAGCTGCAGCATGATGGTGCCATAGATCTACCCTCGGTAAACGAAAGGCATAAACCTGAACAGACCTCACCTATAGAGGATCAGACCTGCATACTTTGCATAAATGCAAGCTCATCACTAGGGTACACGAAGCATCATCAGCTCCACCTGGCTCACCACGTAGCTATATTAATCAATGCAGCCCCTACGACGTCTTCTCTCGATCACAAATCAGCTCCCTGCATCAACCACATCAACCATGGCAGACTTCTCCAAACCTCCATCAAGCTCCAAGCTCACTATCAAGCCGTTCAAAGCTCAAGTGGAACAGCAGAAGATTGATGACTTCAAAACACTTCTCAAGCTCTCTCCGGTCGCCAATGCCAACTATGAGAACTCGCACCCTTCCGTAGCCGGTCCACGCCGATATGGCATGCCACGAGACTGGCTCATCAATGCCAAAGAACAATGGCTCAACAACTTTGACTGGCGAAAGCACGAAGATCACATCAACAGTTTCCCAAACTTCACAGCCGAAGTTAAGGATGATCTAGGCTATACTCAATCCATCCACTTCGTAGCACTATTCTCCCAAAAGGAAGATGCAATCCCTCTAGCTCTCTACCACGGCTGGCCAGGCTCATTCCTCGAATTCCTCCAGATCTTGGACATCCTTCGCAAGACCTACACACCAAAAGATCTGCCATACCATGTCATCGTACCTAGCATTCCAGGCTATGCATACT
Organism: Sphaerulina vaccinii; assembly: GCA_022570795.1. NCBI lineage: Eukaryota > Fungi > Ascomycota > Dothideomycetes > Mycosphaerellales > Mycosphaerellaceae > Sphaerulina > Sphaerulina vaccinii. The sequence continues at coordinate 960,876 of JAKUDP010000001.1, forward strand.
CCGGAGGTCCTCCAGGCGATGTCGACTACGGACTTGAGAACGCTGCGGAAGCACTCAATAGCTTAGCAGTAGGTCTCTTTCCACAAGGATATCTCGCTCAAGGCGGTGATCTAGGCTCTATGATCTCGAGATACCAAGCTGCGAATTGTGCAGGATGCAAAGGCATGCACTTGAACTTCAGCCCAATCCCTCGTCCTGAGGGAGCTGAGAACCTTGAGATTAGTGAAGTGGAAAAGGCTGCGCTACCGAGAGGTTTGTGGTTCAGAGAACAAGCTTCGGCATATGCACTGGAACATGGAACGAGGACTGCTACGATTGGGCACGCGTTGAGTGCATCTCCTCTAGCATTACTGGCATGGATAGGCGAGAAGTTCCTCGAATGGACTGATGAGGATCCTCCGCTTGAGCTAATTCTGGAGTCCGTGTCCCTTTACTGGTTTACTAACACTTTCGCGAGGTGCATCTACCCTTACCGTGGTTTGGCGGGTGATGACGAGAGGCCAAGAATTGGAAAGGCCAGTGGACGTGGAAGGCAAAGGCCATATGTTGAGAAGCCATCTGGGTATTCATTCTTCCCGAAGGAGTTGGTACCTATGCCTGTCTCTTGGGTGGCCAAGACTGCGAACTTGGTGAGCTCGAAGGTGCATAGCAGTGGTGGACACTTCGCCGTAAGTTTGGTCCCTTCGTCCCGAGGTGATACTTCGACGTGCTGACTCTGGTGTTATAGGCTATGGAAAAGCCACAGGAACTGTTGGCGGACATTGAGGCCTGGTCAAAGATCGCTTGGAAGCCGTGAGCATTCGAAGAGCTGCAGCAGGTAGTCAAGCGTCGGAAGGCTGCTCTGACAACATCTCTTGCTTTTTCCACGCTGTGTCCAAAGGTCCGGTACCTTGGTTACAGCTAGACGATGTAGAAATCTGAGACATGAGGCTTGATCTTCACAAGCGTGGCTGACTCCTCGTTGCTTCGCTCCTCTCTCCATTGCCAGTGCATTGCATTGACGTAGATAGCCAGTGCTATTGGAATTTCTCTTAGCATACTATCGGAGTTCGATTCGCTCAATGGAGGATGGACTTGAGATATAGTGGTATCTTCACGTGCAAAGGAGGATATTTTGTACTCATAATGAACCAATTGAAGCTATTGAAGAACAGACGGTGGTTTGACATCGAAAGAGATGTTGTTTTGGTAGACCGCTATCGATAAGGAAGGAACTGGTCCGTGCTCTCGAAATTTCGCAGCAGGCGCGACTTGCCGACTTGCAAAAGAGCTCCAACAACACTCTCCGCCACAACGCACCACAACAAATACCGCAACTATGCCCAAATCCAAGCGCAACCGCATCATTCACACCTCCGTCGTCCAAAAGAAACCTGCCAAAGAACGCAGCGAAGCCCTCTTCTCCTCAATCCACACCGCCGTCGACGAATATGCGCACATTTTCGTCTTTTCTGTCGAAAACATGCGAAATACCTACCTCAAAGATGTCCGACAACATTTCTCAGACTCGAGAATCTTCTATGGAAAGACAAAGGTCATGGCCAAAGCTCTAGGATCCTCAGTAGAAGACGAACATGCGCCAGGACTTGCGAAGTTGACGAAGTATTTGGCGGGCAATGTGGGATTACTGTTCACGAATCGTGCGCCAGAGGAAGTATTGGAGTTCTTTGAAGGGTTCATTGAGGTTGATTTCGCGAGGGCGGGAGTCAGTGCCACAAGGACGTTCACAGTTCCAGCTGGGATTGTGTATTCGAGGGGAGGAGAAGTTGCTGTGGAGGATGATGTGCAGTTGCCGCATAGTTTGGAGGTTATGGTGAGGAAATGGGGAATGCCGACGAGGTTGGAGAAGGGCAAAGTTGTGCTTGATCAGGAGTTCACTGTGTGTCAGGAGGGCAAGGAGTTGAACAGTCACCAGACTGCACTTCTCAAGATGTTTGGTGTGGCAATGTCAGAGTTCAAGGTTGATGTGCAGGCTTACTGGAGTGCGGCAAGTCAGAGTGTGACGGAGGTCGAGGAGAAGGATGGAGATGCTATGGAGACATAAGATGATGTCTATGAAGATTTGTGGTCTGGTCACGATTCATTGTACTACTGTAGAGAGACTCGGAGTTTGGCGCAACAGAGAGAAAGTGCACGACAGGGGACGTTATGATCGTTTCTTCTTCAATGCTTGCAGCAAGCGACTTTTGAACTCGCTACGTACTTGAGCATTTTGTCATAGCGAAGGCGTAGGGGCGTTCTTTCTGTAGACTCAACCGGCCTGAAAATAAGTCGGCCTGTTCAATGCAAAAGTTCCATGTCTTTCAATCGCTCCACAGTTATGCGCCGTTCCTGCCTTGCCTAGCCTGTTCATCCCATCGCCTTATTCGCATTGCCCGCGGAAAATACAATCTCCAACCAACAATCTACGACTCGGTGGTGATCTTGGCCTTGCCGTTGGTGACCTTGACACCAAGCTGCTTGGCGCGTGCGACAATCTCTATTCTCTTCCTCGAGGAGACGGCGTGTGCGATCCTGTGTGCTTGTCAGTATTCTGACTACTCCCAAGTCCGGATTGGTGGGATTAGACATACTCAGCGGCGTAGGTCTTGTTGTGCATGAGGAGGAGGTCCAAGTCGCGGGTGTTGTTGACGAGGAAAGCCTTGTGGCCGGAAGGCATCATGTGGCGGGTCTTGATGTTGCTACCGTAGCCGATCTGTACGCAGAACGCTCGTTAGCACTGTGTTCTTCTTGTCCTGCCATCTCTGTCCTCGCTGTTGCCGTTGCCTGTCCATATCTTTCGCCCGTCCTCCAATGTCCTCTTTTCTCCGTTCTCTGCCCGTTTCTCAACGCACCTTTGGCATGGCGGCCTGGCCCTTGAATCGTCGACGGACACGGTTGTCGATACCCTTTGGCTTTCTCCATGATGGGTCAACGCGCATGAAGCGATCGCTCTGGTGACGGTTGAAGCGCTTGGTGTGCTTCTTCACGATCGGGACATGCTTCTTTGCGGCGACCATCTTCACAGGCAGTAGTTAGTACCGTCGTGCGTAAGTTCGTGCAAGTATTCGATCGGTGTAGGTACCTTTGCGGTATTGGTGCTGTGATGTTAGTAGATTGTCGACGTCTTCTTCAAGCGTTTGAGATGTGGCCGCAAGTCGAAAATCGTCGGCTGTGCTTTGAGGTCTTGGCGATCACGTGTTAGGTTCTGCAACACAGCAACACCAACGAAGAAGTTTGTCACACTCTTCTCGATCACCACACTTCTTATGCAAAGGTCGTTCAGTATGCTCATGCGATCACGATATCACTGCTCTTTGTGCTATTCAAGGCATCCATCTCACTGCTGGTAGGAATTGATATCGCTGAGTTCTCGCCGTCATAGCCGTCTTTTCATCCCGAAGACGCGTCGCTTTTCACTTCCTTCTTCTCATTGTCAAGCGTGGCGAAGAGGGCACATATACTTATTGCCTGCTAACATTCACTCAATGGCTAAGTTACGATAACAGCCCTGTCCTCGGGACTACGATAGAGCAGGATGGAGCGCACAGAGACGAGGCATAGCGCCTCGACCGGAGCAAGCTCATCCTCGACCCAGCCTGGAGTACCCAACAATGCCACCACTAGTGGGCCAGCAAGGAGGAAGTCGACGATGTCTACCGTCCTGGACGAGCCTAGGAGCAACACCGAGACGAAGGCCGAACCTAAGCAATCCCTGGCCGAAAAGATCAAAACAATGTGGATCGCGAAGACTGGCATCGACATGAGGACTTATCAATCCATGTTCAAATCATCCATTGCGCCTACGATCACCCTGGCCCTATACCAGGTCGACTCCTTCGCAAGCTACTATACAACGCTAGGGTATCTTTCAATAGTCATGACCATCCTCACGATAGTGATTATGCCCCGGGCCAAGATGCTACAGACTATGCTAGTCAGCATTTTCTTTACATCTCTAGGCGCAGCATTGTCCCTACTGGCCATGTACTGCTGCGTTCAGGCGAGGGGCGGAAGTACAGCGACTTACGATTCATCTGCTAGTGCAGTGGCTGCAGTTTGGTTGATATTTCAGATCTTCTGCATTAGTGTTGTGCGAGCAAAGCTGCCTCAGTACAACATTCCTTGCATCATGTGGGCTATCTTTGCAAACGTCTCCATGATCTATGGTCCTCAGTTCCCAACAATGGCACTCGCGGAGTCCTTCACAAGAAGGTTACTTGTGGGCTTCCTCACCGGTTTTGCCATTGGAATTGCGGTATCATTGCTCCTGTTCCCTCTGAACAGCCGTCAGGTTGCCTTCAACGGCATCAATGGCTACATTGCAGGGCTGCGTGGAGCTTTGCAGGCGAATCTGGACTATATGCATAGCCTGGAAGTCGAGGACATGTTCGCAGCTGCCACGACTAACACAATTGGCGAGAAGCTTCCGAAGAGTGTGGAAGCACAAGCTTTCAAGCAGAAGATGGCAGCTCTGTCGGCACTGCATGGAAAGCTCTCCACCGACCTGCCATTTGCAAAACGTGAAGTCGCTATCGGCTTCCTTGGACCAGACGATATACAGGAGACATTCCGGCTCCTGCGTCTCATTATGATACCGACAGTCGGTCTCAGCTGCATGGCTGATATCTTTATTCGGATTGCAGAAGATCGAGGCTGGGACCGAGATGTAGACCTTTCCGAAGCCAAACCTGAGGACGCTCACAACGAGAGTGAGAAAATCAGAATTGAAACTGTCAACGAGTGGCATTCACTCATGAAGCGACTGCGCGAACCCTTTGAAAGCGTCACGAAGACTATAGACGATGGTTTGGAGCACGTTCGAGTGACCTTGCAGCTGGGAGCGAAAACCTGGAAGAAGACGAGCGATCAAGATGTTGAGAAAGAGGGCACTGAGCCTAAGCCTGGAGATCAAGGTTTCGCAGAATCTTTCCTTCTGCGATCCAGAGCTTTCCATGAGAGCAAGAAGGTGATGCTGCGTGAATGGTGCTCATTGCATGACATCGAGCTACCAGAGGGATTCTTCGAAAACCCAGAAGGAATGAACTTCGAAGCACCATCGTGGCTCAACGAGGGTATACTGTCCGAGCCACACAGAAAGCTGCGTCGGCAGCTCTTTCTATGCTTGTACATGGAGTTCCTCCTTATCAGCATTGCGAAGCGCACATACAAGCTCATTAAGGCCGTCGATGCGTTCCGCGATCACGGTAAGCTTAGCAGGAAGCGATTGGTGGTACCTGGATACAAGAGAACGCGGAAGTGGTTCACAAGTCTGTTTCGAGGCAACGAAGACGCTCATGAAGACAACGATCTAGCCACGGACGGCCAGACTCCACAGGTCTATCTCGGAGATGCGTACAAGAAGAGAAAGGATCCAGAACATCTACCTCCCGCAAATGCGTGGGAATCATTTGGCGACTACTTACGCTCGGTCTCCCACTTCTTCCAGTCGCCGGCTGCGGCATTCGGACTGCGAGCTGCTGCTGCCACAATGAGTATCGCTGTTGTAAGCTTTCTTCGCGACACGCAAACGTTCTTCACGCAGGAACGTCTGTTCTGGGCGCAGATCATGACTTCGATCGCGATGAGTCCCACCGCTGGTCAATCTCTTCGCGGATTCTGCTTCAGAGCAGGCGGCACAGCACTAGCCATGGTCACCTCTCTGATAGCCTGGTACATTGTTGACGAGAACACAGCTGGGATCATTGTCTTCTTCTTCGTCATGATGCATATTGGCGCGTACATCATGCTGAAGTACCCGGTCTACATCCAAGTCGGTGTCATCTACCAGATCACTACATCCCTCATCATCGGCTACGAACTGCAGGCTCGTAAGCTGGGTATTGAGGTCGCCACGACCAATGGGCAAGCTTACTATCCCATCTATGAACTTGGACCAATTCGTCTGGCAACAGTGTGCGCAGGTCTCTTCGTGGCTTGGATCTTCACCTGGATGCCCTATCCCATCAGCGAACACAACGTGCTTCGTAAGCAGCTTGGGTCTTCTCTATACCTGCTTGCCAACTACTACTCGGTAATGCACGAGACACTCCGCATCAGGCTCCGTAACGAACAAGGCGACATGCATTCGAAACATAGTCCAGGTCGCAGGCTTGAGAAAGCGCGTAACAAGGTCTACTCTAAAGCCAGCCTGACTATTGCCAGCCTTCGTGCGCAAGCTCAAGTAGTCAAGTTCGATATTCCCATCGGCGGCAAGTTTCCGAGTGAGCAGTATTCGCGGTTAGTGAACAACCTTCAGAGCATTCTGAACTTCATGTCCTTGGTCTCGGTGGCTTCTTACAGTTTCGAAGAACTGCGCGCGGACATCGAAGACGACCAACACGGACTGAAATGGCTTCACGACTTTGAGAGACTAATAGGTGATGCCAGCTACACATCTGAGCAGGTCACGACATTGCTCACGCTACTTTCGGCATCTATCACGACTGAACAAGCATTGCCGCCGTATCTCCGCGTTCCTGAGCCTTACATCTTAAGCCAGAAGCTAGACGACCTGGACAAAGACATTCTGTCGATAAGACACATCGCCGAGCCGGGCTATGCAAGCTTTGCTGTTGTTCAAATTGGTACTCGGTTCATCTATGAAGACTTGCGTCGTCTAGTGGCCGGTATCAAGGACCTTGTTGGCGAGCTAGACTTCAGTTTTCATATTGTCTCAACTTCCGATCCTACTCGAGGAGAATCAGAAGAGACCCTGGTCATGACGCGGACACGAGGAAATACCATCAGCAGGGCCAAGCAGGACTAGACGCACTGTCGAGCGATCCCGGCTTGACTATTGATCTGTTCAGCAGGCCGCTGATTTAAGCAATGTTGTCTTTGTCGCCTCACACTGCCTCTGCCTCCAAGCTTTGCGTGCTCAAGAAATGCTTGAAGCAGTTGCCGATACAATATATACTCTGGCCAAGCCTTTACACCACCAAAGTTTCCCCACTTGGCCGTGCAGAAGTCAGAAATTGTTATCGGCTTTTGAACCTCTTCTCGTTCATCGGAAGCACCTTTTGTAGGCGCAGCCTTTTGTGGTATTTCGGAGAGCGATCGTGTCTTTATCTCTGGCGTCTTGGTACAACGACGTTGAGAATAAGCCAAGAACAGTGGGACGACGCTTGGCCGACTTCGCAGCTCTTCATCGTACGTGAGTTCCTGCAGAACCTTTCTGCCTAAGTGATCACGGACCTACAGTGGATACCTGGATGGGCACCTCATATGATCTAAGGTGCAATACGAGATTCTCCCGGTACTGCGGTGGCATTCTCCTCAAGTCAAGCTTCACAACGTGCTACATTAGCCGCTTGGAAATGATCGACAGCACAAACGCTTGGTGACGTCGGAACTCCTCGCGAAGTAATGCCGTACCCGATGGCCATGGCAGACGTCTTATGGGGTCTGTATGATCAGACTTGGCTGTACTTAAGTGGCCAAGGATATCACTGCGAAGGAACAGCAGGACTTCATCACGCCGCCGCCATGGTCAATATCACTCATGTCAATCTTTTGCAGCTTTCGACCAGCTTCGACTATGCCAACCATCTTCAAGCTATAGCGAATGCCTCGACAGACCATGTATCGCTCATTTCATACGACCAAACCTTCGTGGATGATGTTCTCGGCACCAATGTCACTCAGAGGCTAGTCGCAGAACTTCCCTGGAATGCCTTCCATGAAGCAGGAGTATACAATCATGGTAAGAATGACCACGTCAATCCCCAATGGCATGCTTCTGACTCTGAAAAGCTACCAAGAAGATATATGCCACGAGCAACTGGGCTGGCAGCTTGGACAACCCTATCAATGTCACCATCATCGATACAGAGACTGATGAAATCACCCATCACCGATACCCCAATGTATCAGAAGCAAATGGTGCCACTGCATATTACCCTCCTGGAACTCCACCCGATAGCAGTGAAGGGCAAGCCATTGTCTTCTGCGATGAAGGCGACTTCAACCACCACTCGAAGCTCACAGTGGTCAACCCAGCCACCAACGAGACAAAAGTCCTGCTCAACTCCTTCATGGGCCGCAACTTTTCCTCACTAAACGACATCGTCCAACATCCCATCACAGGAGATCTCTGGTTCACGGACGCTCGCTACGCTTACTGGCAGTACTTTGCTCCGGAGCCAGTGATCCGGCCTCAGGTCTATCGCTTCGAGCCTCTCACAGGCGTCCTACAGGCTGTGGCAGATGACTTCGTTGCACCTAATGGCATTGAGTTCTCGCCTGACTACAAGCATGTATATGTGACAGATACGGGAGTCCATACATTTCCTGGCAAGGACAATTTCACCGCGCCTGCGTCCATATACAGATTCGATATCACGGAAGATGGCAAGCGACTGAAGAACAGACAATTATTCGCTTATAGTGATGTTGGATTTCCAGATGGTATCCATACTGATATCAAAGGGAATGTCTACTCGGCTACGAGCGTTGGTGTGCATGTCTGGAACGCCGAGGGCGTGCTCATTGGCAAGTTTGCTGTTGGTGGTTTGGGTGTCAACAACTTCATCTTTGTTCCAAACGGAATTTACATTCAGAACGCATACAAGCTGTGGTATGTATCGATCATCGCAGAGGGAAGAACTGTCAGGAGGGACTTCAAACTGGGGTCGAAGTAAGGTCATACATCATATGCTAGTAGCCTGCAGGACTTGCAACTGATGCATGTGTCACACAGCCTGGGGTTGAGGACTCTACTCCATAAAGCGAGGCAGTATGGAGGTGCACTTTACAATCGCATAAAATTGTGGCGAGGTCCTGACTAGCAGGCGTTGGCCATTGTACAAATGTATACCAAGATAATCTGCTATCAGTACTACTCTTCAATAGCCGAATCAACAAGTGAATGTTGTTGCGCACCAACATCAACCATTCCACTCCTCTTCCGCCCTTCCATACTCGGTCTTTTCTGCCTATCTCTCCCATCCGGCACAACATCCCTATACTCTCCCACAGCCGGCAAAGGAAACATATCTCCGCCTCTCCTCCAGTTCTCCAGAGTTACCATAGTCTCCACTCTCAAGTCCTCGCAAATGGAGTCCACTTTGATATCGTTCCTATCGTAGCCGAAAGGATCCTCAAGTTGTGCTCCAATTGCCTCGATCCCGTAGAGCGTAAAAGAGACTATGCCAACGAGGAGGATTGACCACCACCCCATTTCCTTGACGAGTGCGAAAGGTAGGACCATGCAGAAGAGTGCTAGGACCTGTCGCGTGTGGATGAGGTAGGCGACTGGTAGAGGCGTGAGATGTATAGTCTCCATTGTTCCTGCAAAACAGTGCAATTAGCAAGTATGCAATTTGACTCTGCTCGTGCTGAGCTTGCACTCACCATATGCCGCAACTAAAGTGTTAAGCTGTACACTCATCTGACTAGCTTGTGGGCTGTGAAACCACCCTCTATCATGAGCGCGTTTGATATACCCTTCAACCTGAATACTCAATTGCAACAGCAACGCCAAACCCGCCTCTTCATGTCCCTTCGTCCCGCGAGGTAACAACTCATCATACTCAGGTTTATACACACTGACACTTTCTCTCCTATGCCTCTCAATCTCTCTTTCGCTCGGCATCTGCAGAAGAGGGATCTCCTGTCCCCACTCTGCTCTCAGACTGTTCTTCGCAGCAAAGATCATAGCCAGAAGTAATCTGACAGTGCGTTCTGTATCCGCTCTCTCGGCCTCTGTAGGTGGTAGTCCGGAGGCCTTGTAAGAACAGGCCAGAAAGCTTCTCGTCAAATTCCTGATAGATGTTTCCACAGTCGTGAAGAGCTGATTGCCCTGCCAGAATCTGTCGTAGGAAGTTGAGTTGCGAAAGACGAGCATGAGGCCTACAACGATTGAGAGACTAGGGACTGTGGCGGAGGGAATCCCTAGGTTGCCATCTATCCTTTGGTTGATGTAGCACACCGCCGTGGCGAAAAGAGCGTGTAAAATGATTGGAACTGCGATATCAAGGTGAATGGCGCCCTTGATGAACCGTAGTACCAGAGGCCATCTCCGAGGTTTCTTCCTGGAGCTGTAGTAGCTTGGAAATGTTGGTGTTCGGGTGCCATTGGGAATAGATCTTGAGTCTCGCAGTCGTCCGTTTCTTGCCATTGTATCGCAGTTTCTCAATCTTGTGAGAAACCTGTCCAGATGAGAGCGAAAGACAAAAGCTCTCGGAAATGTGAGATGTCTATCCTTTCTCATTATCCTCGTGGTAGCACCTCCACCGCCATATACGTTCTCGTCAGCTACCAAGGAAACCAAGCAACTCTCTGGTAGCTTGTTGCCCTATCCAATGCTAAACTTTCCGTTGCCTAGCCCGTCTGACGATATCATGGAGAGGAAAGAAGGCAGCAAAAGAACGTGGATGCATGTCAGTGGTGGCCGTCGCCCGCGAAATGGACAAGGTATGCTGTCGATCTGAAACCCGCTTCTGATACGCCAGTATCCCTGCTCCGCGGCAGCAATACATATAAAACGCAGCTGCTCTCGCGATTTGGAGAGACTTGCTGGAAGGTCTAGAGTCACAGAGGTCATGTTGAAAGTAAGAGAAGTGTTTCTAAAATTCATGCATTGCAATTGCTATGTCGCCAATGTAGGCGAGCTATCGGAACATTCTATCATCGCCCAGGTATTAACGCCTCCCATATGAGCGTTGTCTTGAACGTCCTCGAACCGCCTGCTCTATGCAGACGTAGACGCCGAATCAGAACCTGCCGCAGTGAATCGAGCTTCTCATTACCATATGCCAAACGTATTGTTACACTTAGTCGTAGAGATCCTCCTCGCCAGCGCCTATAACATTGTTAGTGGTTGTGTATACAAGAGTCGGAGAGGTCAGTAACGTACCATTTTGCTGCGCATCAGCTGCAGCTCCCTCTGCACCACCTTCAGGGAAGCGGAAGAAGGCACTTCCACCAGCGGAAGTCTTCATGCTTTGAGCAAAGGCCTCGTACCGCCTAATCTCAGTGTCTGTGACCGAACGACGAGCTGATGCCATGGCCTCCTCGAAGTGACGTCTCGTCAGCTCTGGCACTGGGTCCTCTTCTTCAATGTCCTCCTCCATCTTTGTGTCATCATCTCCCTCTCCTGCAGCGGCATCGCGCTCCTTCTGCTTCTCAATGGCGATCGAGATGCTCTCCTTGATGGCGAGCTTCACAGCGCGCTGTGTGATGAAGCCAAGATCGGCACCAGAGAAGCCGTGTGTCTTCGAGGCGATGAAGGAAAGGTCGACATCGCCAGCAACAGGCGTCTTGCGGAGCTGAGCCTTGAGAATGCTCTCACGGCCAGCTTGGTCGGGAAGTGGGACGTACACGAGGGTGTCGAGACGACCGGGTCTGCAGAGAGCATTGTCGAGCTGCTCTGGTCGGTTAGTGGCACCAATAACGAAGACGTTCTTCTTGCTGGTCATGCCGTCCATCTCAGTGAGCAGTTGGTTGACAACGCGATCGCTGGCACCACCGGCATCACCCTGAGATCCACCTCGGGACTTCGCGATAGAGTCCAACTCATCGAGGAAGACAACACAAGGAGCAGCAGCGCGAGCCTTGTCGAAGATATCTCGGATGTTGCTCTCGGACTCACCGAACCACATGGAAAGCAGTTCAGGACCCTTGACCGAGATGAAGTTGGCAGAGCACTCGTTGGCGACTGCCTTGGCAAGAAGAGTCTTACCAGTACCTGGTGGACCGTAGAAGAGCACACCTCGAGATGGGCTGAGACCGAACTTGAGGAACTTCTCTGGGTGGTCGACTGGGTATTGTACGCTCTCGACGAGCTCGCGCTTGACGTCTTCCAGACCACCAATGTCGTCCCAGCGCACGTTCGGCACTTCCACAACTGCGACCTCGCGAAGAGCGCTTGGGTTGCTGACGCCGAGGGCGAAGCGGAAGTTCTCTTGTGTGACACCAAGGCTGTCAAGCACCTCAGCATCAATGGTGTCCTCATCCAAGTCAATCAGGTCCATCTTCTCACGAATCTGTTGCATGGCGGCTTCTGAGCAGAGAGAAGCAATATCGGAACCGACGTAGCCGTGAGTCTCGGCGGCGATGGTCTCGAGGTCCACTTCTTCGGCGAGCTTCATGTTCTTTGTGTGGATCTGCAGAATCTCTAGGCGACCAGTTGGGTCTGGGATACCGATGTCGACTTCACGATCGAAGCGGCCGAAACGACGAAGGGCGGGATCGATGGAGTTCGGGCGATTGGTTGCAGCCATAACGACTACGTTAGAGCGAGCCTTCATGCCGTCCATGAGAGTGAGCAACTGAGAGACGACACGACGCTCGACTTCGCCGTTGGTCTTCTCACGCTTTGGCGCAATCGAATCGATCTCATCGATGAAGATGATGGCCGGGCTGTTCTTCTCGGCCTCTTCGAAGGCTTTCCGCAGGTTGGATTCCGACTCACCAGCCATCTTCGACATGATTTCTGGTCCGTTGATGAGGAAGAAGAATGCACCAGTCTCATTGGCAACAGCACGCGCCATGAGCGTCTTACCAGTACCGGGAGGACCGTACATGAGGATACCTCGTGGAGGCTTGATACCGATGGACTTGAAGAGCTGAGGATGTCTGAGCGGCAGCTCGACGAGTTCTCTCACTTGTGCCATTTGTTTGCGGCAACCACCGATATCATCGTAGCCGACTTCGTTGAGGTTGCCCTCTTCGTCCTCGCGCTGAATAGGCTCGCCTTCGCAGTGGATGACTGTGTCCTGTGCCACGATACCGTACTCTGGTGGATCAATCTCGACAACCTTGAATTCGACTGTTCGCATAGCGGCGCGTGCAGTGAAGAGGTCGCCTTGTCGAAGCGGTCGGTAGGCCTCACGGAAATATGGTGCGAGGAAGACATCGAAGAGGGAGCCAGTAAGGCCCTCAATGGTGTCTGCCATAGGAAGAACAGCAATACGCTTGGCGTACTTGATGTCGGGGCATGGGTTGACTGTGACAACGTCGCCGAGCTTGACGCGGAGGTTGTGTCTCACGACGCGGTTCATGCGCACTGACCCATCATCGAGATCATCATCGGCGAGCACGATGAGCACTGTGTCCTTTCTCTTCTTGCCCTTGACGAGGACAGTGTCACCGCGGAAGAGCTGCAGCGTCTCCATGGTGTTATTTGACAGCGCGAGGATGGAGTTGTCGTCAGTGACGGCGTCTGTGACAATCAAGCTGTTGGGCTTCTTCTTCTTCTTGAGGATGGCTGTGGCGACCTCGTTTTCATCGCGCTTCTCGCCACCAGACGGGTCGTTGTCCAGCTTGACCTTCGCCTTGCTGGCGGCGTGGTCTGGTTCGGCACTCATGATGGGGAGTGTGAACTCGTTGGGGTTGTCTGTCTCGTGTGCTGTTATCTTCGCGAGATGTCCACGAACTCCGTCGGTGCTGTATTCGTCGTGTGCTGTCAGCGGCGGAAGTGTGACAGACGAAAGTGGGGGAGTTAGATGTGCTCGTGATGAAGATGAGCTTTGTGAAGGATTTAAAAGAGGTTGAGTCTGTGTTGTGGTAGCAAGGTAGAGAGTAGAGTGAGTGGATGATGTAGACAGCTCTACCAAAGCTCGGTCCTTCCCTTAATAAGCCGCCTCACGCCTTCCATCACCTTCTCTGTCCCAGGCATCCACCAGTTGCGCGTTGTATTCACCTTCATGTCTCAATTTATTCACCTACGCGTTTTTCCATGCATGTGAGACTGCATTTGCCGCATACCGATGCTGTCTAGCGATGTTGCTGAAGGCCAGAGAGACGGCATGCCTGAGGCTGCCCGTTGCCACCTGGATACAGTACGGCGAATCTTCGCGCTGAAGTCGGCGTCTGCGAGAGGACGCGCCTGTACGTTGTCAAGTTACTCCAGTATACAATGTGCCGTGCACCTTCGAAAGAACTTCCACTGGACTTCTTCGGCTGCAAGGGCAAGGACAAGAAGACGACTGCCCGGTTGTGAGATGTCCAGGACGGCGACCTGGGTGCAGACTAGTGATCGTTCGTGATACCGTAGTGGACCTGTACGACAGTGAATGAACAATGAGTGAGTGTTGACAATGTCCTGATCTGGTAGAAGCAGGACGCCTCACTTGAACTGGTAGGCGCGAGATGGTTGTGGCTTCACCTTTCACGAACATCTTGCCACACCACAACAACAAAACTGGGTTGCACCATCGGCGACTTATACACTACCAGAACACATTCACACATGGCCTCGGACTGGTCGTTGCCGGCTTCTCACAGCAAACGACACTGACTACGACACGAGAGGCGCGCTGTAAACCACAACTGGGTTGCTGTTTGAAGACAGAGCGTTGATTTTTCCATCCTGCAAAAGTGTAGGTCTCTGCAGATTAAGCTGTACCAAGCATCCAGAGGCAGAGACAGTGTATGCCAGCAATCTTCATTTTCCTCGAGCCTTGTTCCCCAGTGAGGTCTCGGACTGATCAAGTCATCGGGAGTAGCTGAACTGGACAATCAGCATGACTTACGATCACGACGATGCCGCGTACACTCCCAGAAAGGCCCGGGACCGGAGGAAGTCTGCAGATGCGATTGTGCTGTCAATACCAGCGATCGGCCGAATCAGGCAACATTCTGCCATGAGCGACAACACTAGCGACGAAGAGCCGACTGGGAAGCAGGAGTGTGCAGAGCAGCACCTCCTCCATAGTCCCTTGTCTACCACGACTAGTGGTACGACATTTGGCTACCAGCGTGCACTTCTCAATCGCATTCAACACACTGCCTTCGTGCAAGGCGCACCATATGATGGGACTGCTCACAAGCCAACATTTGTCCACGACATGTTGATGCTACCTGGAACACTAGCCAACTTGATCAAGATGGTAAGATACACCTAGTGGAGATGCTAGAACTGTGCTAATTAATCAGACCTCATCAGAAGATCTAGTGCCAAGAATGACTCCAGCACTTCTCGCAGGAGTCCATGCTCACATTGATCTCGTGAGCATGCGACCCATACTAGTCTTCACACAACGACCAGAAGACTCCGTCCAAGGTATGCTCGTCTTCGGGCTAGGAAAGGAAGCCAGAGACATTCTCCGCACCCACTACCATCCTTTCGCTCATCGTCGCAGAGTCGAAGTGGAAGCCGAAGTCTGCGTAGAGACACGGCGAGAAGATCGAGAGTGCCAAAGGGATTGCTGGCACCTAGAACGTCAGACTATCTCCGCTTATGCTTGGGTTAAGTCTGGGCTAGATGATTGCGAGTTGTCAACACAAGGCGAGAGTTGTCCAACTTGGCGTCTCGAAGACTATCTCCAAGGTAAGCTGTCACTACAGGAGCCTATGCGGATAGATCCAAGCGGGAGAGGATGCGAAGAAGATGATGGCTACATCGGGAGAGACATCATAGAGTACGAAAGCGAGCCAGAGGAAGAGGAAGAAGAACGTGAGGTGGTCTACTCTGGTGCTGGCGACCTTGAGTATGTACGTGCTCCTTGGGCGACTGGATGGTAACGTAGTTTCACATAAGGCTTCGGCGAGGATAAGACACGTTCTACCTTTCTGGTTCCCTCATAGGAGACTGCACCTGCCATCTACCGATGCCCCATCCATCATTGTTATAATGAAGACTCAACTTCAACGTCTGAGTCACGTCTCTGTCAATGGGCTGATGGTAGGCTGACTAGAGCACCTACCAGTATTCGGAGGTCAAAAGGGGCTGGCAGAGAAGCCTGCGCGTGTTCTCTCTCTCTCTGTTCCTCTCTACACTGACAATACAACAAACATATACGAGGCCACATTCTCCCTTCACAACGAACATCATTGGTCTAGTGGAACAGCCATAAGTCGCACCAACCATGGTGTGCTAGCTGAACAGATAGCTGTATGGAGCGCCTTGAGGCAACAGTGTCCTAGAGCTGGTCGTCTGCATTGCGAAGCACGTTGATCAGATGATGTTTCTTTTGCTTCTTGCTGGTTCACTTTCACGATGGGTATCCTCCTTTTTGTTTCGAGACTCATCAGGCAAGTAACAGCTATATACAACAGATTATCCTCTTTCTCCAACGAACATCATTGGTCTAGTGGTAGAGCCATAAGTCGCACTTGACATAGTGTGATGGCTAAACAGATATCTGCAAGAAACTCATCAAGTCAATAGTGACCTAGAACAAGTCCTTATGCGGTACTGCCATGTGATTTGTCGGTGTTTGCTTTTGCCTTTTGCTTCAGTATTCCATGCTCTCTAGCCATTCTGCCAGGCTACCTCAATTTTGAGATACATATATGCTCAGGGATCACCCTTTCTCAGCGAACACCATTGGTCTAGTGATAAGATCGTAATGCCATAGTGAGCTGGTCGAACGGGAACGCAGCTATAGTACGATCATTCCATGATCAACAACTTGCTTTGCCCAGCCAGTACCATCACGACTCTTGCATTTGTTTCTGCTTTTTGCTTCACTAGTGAGCTTGCTTGATATCGTTTTGGTGTGCTCTACCGATCTCCATATCCGGTACATCAATGCTTTATCTATCGTCTTGGCTAAGCTGCAGTGTTATATATGGTCTTCTAAGATACAGCGGGCCAATCACGCGAAGTGCAAGGTCTGGATGTGGTATTGCAGTAAGCTACACAAAGCTCTGTTCAATTCCGCCTTTTGGTAAGTTCTCTAATCGTACAAAATCAGCTTCGACATTGCTGCGATCGACTGAGAGGCAGCGAACGAAGCTATTCGAACCTCGCTTCCGCCTCGCGCAGAGGCTGTTCATATCGAGTTTTGCCAGCCCGCGCCGCTGTGGCAGACTTGTGGCAGATCCCTCCAATGACACCCGCCTTGGGCAGAGCGTAATCAAGGTAGCGATCTCGCCAAATCTCGAGGACCGATTCTGGGGAGACGCCGCAATACTGCAGGTGTAGAGCAAGGTTGCTGGTACTACCGCTTGTTGCTGACCATTATAAGCACCGGACGTGCTGATGACGTGTAACGTTCGCTGGTTCACAGATGTTGGCCTTCGACGATGAATCAATGTCCAGAACGTTGATGGTGTAGTTGTGAAGCACGTTCGAACGATGATGCCCTCAGCCTACCCATCTCCTTGCTTTTGCAGCAGCAGTAGCAGCAGTAGTCGATTCCGCAGTGGTAGTTGCAGATGTCTCCGAGGCTGTTGTTGTAGCCTCGGAAGTGGTTGCTGTATCAGTCGTAGATGAAGCAGACCCAGTGCTCGAGGCAGTGGAGCTTTCGGACGCGGTGCTTGAAGTAGCCGTCGAGGAGGTAGTGACCGAGGACAGTGTTGTCGTAACTGAGCTACTCGTGCTTGTAGCTGAGCTTGTCGAACTGCTTGTTGAAGTGCTAGAAGATGCAGACGACGAAGAACTCGTAGTACTTCCATCGCCACACATGGTCGAGTTGCATCGATAGGCTCCGATGTAGAAGACAGTCCCAAACAAATTACCGCATCGTCGCTTACTCTCGTTCATCTCTGCTTCATGGTACTCGCACGTCCCAATGCTCTCTCCATGATTGTCCTCCGTGCCTTTATAGATATCGAAAGTTCCATTCGTGCTCGTGGTCGTGTAGTTTCGCTCGAAGTATAGTGTCGACCCATCGCAGACATTGCTTGTAGATGTGAAGCTGTTTGAAGTAGGACTTGCATAGTTCTTCTTGATGTGTCGATCTGATTGTGCATCCCAAAGCTGATCACAGGTGAATGAGGTATTGTAATCGACCCCTTGAGAGATCACTTGGACGCCAGTCGTGCATTGATTCATAGGGAACGCGCCATAGCATGAAGTTGTGTTTGCGATGAAGAAGTCGGCGTTGGCACCTAGGATGGTGGTCGCGGCGAGGATGGTAGCAACTCTTGAGGAGTACATCTTGTTCTTGTCCAGTGAGAGGTCGTTGTGATGTTGCTGACAACAGTAGGAATCTAGTTCTGTTGCATGCGGCTGAGACCTACTGTATAAGTTCTGACATTGACATTGTGGGGCCAGCCGCGTAGAGAGTACGTGGCGCACGTTCGACAGATGAAAATACTGCTCTCAAAGTCAGCTAGCAAATGGTCTACGCTTGGTCGACCTCTAGCCACGCGGCTGAGGTTCAAAGCCAGATATAGCAATGTAGCATAGTAAGGTCGGTCCGATCGCTTGAAGTTGTGAAGACAGTATCGAGTCGGTATCGGCAGTCTGATAGGCTCGTTTACAAGTATACCAATCCGTCAGCAGGGCTGAGGCGCCTACAGCTACAGCATCAGCGTCAGCCATCGAAGCTGGGTGCTCTGTTGGTACTCTCAGCTGAATTGCTACAAGCGCCCAGGCTTTGCTGACTTGTTCTTGATCTTCAGGTCAATGGATCTCGTTCAGAGCTGTATCTCTTCCTATCGTCGGCGACCACATTGCCGATGAAGACTCCTGGGAGACGAAGCCTGCTCCACAGTCATGGGAAGAGTCCGTTGCAAGGCTCTCGAGTCTCCTGAAGCCAACGAACGTGTGCTGTCCGCGATGCTGATCCTGAGTCGTGATTGAGAAGCAGAGGATTCGAGCACAGTCGCTGCGCCTCGAGCACAGCAAAGCCTTGCTGCGGCGCTATAAGCATCTTTTCTGCTTTTGCATCTGGTTTAGCTTGATCCACTCTGTGATTGTGAAGTATCTGCGCTTTCTCGAAGTGTTGGCGTGGCAGGCCTTTCCATATATCGCATCTTGAGAAGTGAATGAGAAGTCGACCGTTGTAACGTAACGTTGTAGCAATGTTGGAGTCTCGGCCAGCCGCTAGCGTCCGCCATATCGAAGCCAATGACGCTCATGATTGTCTTGGCAGACCAAAGTGAAGGGACTTCGTGCAACCTGCGTCTCAGACATTCCCCTTATCTCTGACATACCCATCTCCTCGCTGTCGACTGCACAGAAAATGGCTTTCTACGAGACGATGTGCATCTCTGTTGAAGATTATGAGCCGTTGTATTACTCAATCTACGTGCGGAAGGACTATTCCTTATATAGAACAACATAGGGAACCGATGTCGGTTACACTAGTATTTCAACACTCCCACTTAACCGATTGTCGGTTACTAATAACGCTAATAACTCCTACTCAAATCCATGTCCACGCTCCTTAGCTATGCTCTTGAAAAACCTCTGCCTTTATAGTAGGAAAAGAGAATAAGCTATTTACCTAACCGACTACGTATCAAACTACAAGCTTATTAAATAACTACTCACTTCAATTAATTAATCAAACTCCGTCTCTTTAAACTGTCCTATCTTCCTGTCCTCTTTAAGGCTATATATACCTATACTACGTACTAGTCGTCCAAAGGTCGTCTTGTCCAGATTCTTAGTAAATATATCTATAGAATTGTCGTGTCTAGGCGTGTATACTAATCGAATCGTCTTGTCTTGAACCAAATCACGGGTGTAGTGAAATTGCACGCGGATATACTTAGTCTTCTTATATATCTCCGGGTTGTTAGCTATGCGAATAGCGCTCTTATTATCGACTTTGATTAATATTAACTCCTAGGGTTAGTTATAGAATTCTAGTATGCTCTTAAGCTAGACTGCTTCCCTTGCGGCGTAGTGCAAAGCAGTATACTCGGCTTTAGCAGTAGATATAGTAATAGTAGTTTGCTTCTTGCATCTCCAACTAATAGCTGTGCCTCCGATCGTAAATATATAACTACTAATTAACTTGGAGTCGTAGCAATCTCTAGCAAATTCCGAGTTACTCCAACCGATAACGTCGGCATTCTGTCTAGTATATTCGAGTCTAGCGTCTATAGATCCCAGAATATATCGTAGTATCTATTTGAGTTGTTTGCTATATTTCTTCGAGGAGTTCGAGCAATAGCGACTTGCTATTAATACTACGAAGGCCAGATCTGGTCGAGTTCCAAGTATAATATATATTAAAGAGCCAACTATTAATTAATACTCTAGTCGGTATTTATTAGAGGCTACCTCTCCTACTAGAGTAGGCTCCTACTGTTCCTTAGAGACGTAGGGCGACTTGGTTAGGTTTGCATAGGTCATTTCGAACTTTTCTAATATAGCCTTAAGGTAAGCTGTCTAGGTTAGTTTAATCGTACCTTTCTTCTAGTCTCGTTCAATTCCAATACTAAGAAAGAACTTGCATTCTCCTATGTCCTTTATTTTAAAATAGTTAGATAGCTTTTGCTTAACCTCTTAAATAAAATCCAAGTTAGGTCTAGCAATAAGTAAGTTATCGACGTATATAAGGATAAAGTAATTGTCTTTCTTAAATACTGCGGAGTCAAAGGGACATAGCATAAAGCCGAATTCACTTAGAGCAGTTGTTAGAGTTTAATACCAAATTTGCAGTACTTATTTCAATCTATAGAGGGCTTTTTTCAGCTTGCAGACCTTGCCTTGGACTTCAAAGCCAGGTAGTAATTCTACGTAGATCTCTACATCAATATCTCTATAAAGGAACGCTATCTTGACGTCTATTTAATAAATATGCTAGCTATATTTAGCTACTAAAGCAAACATAATATAGTAGCTTGAAGATTTGATAATAGTAGCGAATGTCTTAGAGTAATTAATGCCTTCTTATTGTTTGAAACTACGTACGACCTAGCATGCCTTAAACCGTTCGATTTCACTATTAATGTTGCGTTTAATAGCGAAAACCTATTTGCTAGAGAGAGTTGGACCTTTAACTGTTCCTTTATTAACTAACTCCTACGTTTGATTATCTTTAAGTAATTAGTATTTATCTTAAACTGCTTCTTCCTAGTACTTAGCGTATAATGTTTCGCGGGCTTCTAGTAAAGACTTTGGCATAATAGGGTCTTTCTTAATAAACTGCGCTATAGGTACTAAGGCGTCCTATTCTTCTATAGGTTCACTTGTTATAGGCAGGGTTGATTCATCTTCTAGTTCAATTTCTAGTACAGGTTCTTAGTAATCGTTAGAGCGAGTAGACGCAGCGAATACTAATACAGAGTCCTGGCTTCGAATTCTATTATAGGCAAAGTTAACTATAGGTTAACGACCGAATAATTCAAACTAGTATTAAGTGCCGAAGTTGTATAGATTGCTATGCGGTATATTTGACAGCTTCCAAATAGGTACCGGTCCTATCGCACTGTCGGGCATTAGCTATACCGGATTCGCTAAGATATTAGCAGAATGTGCCTTGTATTTCTCCTACTCGAATCGGGTAGCTAATAACTTAAGGTGCTATAGAATCCTCGAGTAATTCTTAGTAGTATTAGGAATTACTTCCTTAGGCGCCTAGGGTGCCATAGTGTTGGCGTCTAGTAGTAGGAGTTGAGGTAAAACTTTAAGAGAGCTTATATCAAGTCGGACGTCTTTATTAAATAACACCTCCTTTGCTTGTTCGATCTTACTAGTAATAGGATCCTATAGGCGATAGACATAGTAACTCTTAAAGCCAACAAGTACTCGGAGATATATATGCTTATCGTACTTCTTCGGGAACTTTCGCTTAGGAACTAGTTTATAGGCACAATAGCCAATACGCTAGTAGTAATCAAGTTTAGGTAAGTTCCCTTCTAGGGCTTTATATAGAGACTTGAAGCCTTTTAATAAAGAAGTCGGTAATCGATTGTTAATAAAGACTGCGGCCTTAAGTAGTTCAGACCAGAGTTTATTAGGTAATTAACTATCCTAGTTCATATAGCGAACTACGTTCTAGAGTGTTTGATGCTTGCGTTCAACGATACTATTCTAGTTAGGCTAATATAGTATAGAAGTCGTATAGTGAATACTAGCGTGCTTCGAGCAGTAAATAATAACATTACTAAATTCTAATCTACTATCTATACGAATCTCCCTAACTACTACTTTGAACTAAATAGCTAGTCGTTATTGAAAGTTAGCAAAGCTAGTATAGACCTCTGCGGCCTCTTTACTCTTTAGGGTGTATATCTAGGAGTATCGCGTATAGTCGTCGACGATAAGAAGGTAGTATCTTTTACTAGACTTTGTTAATAGAAGTGGGCCACCCAAATCAATATAGACACGGCCGCCAGGTTCTATAGCCCGTATTAGTTCAGAGATAGGGAAACGCTATTGAGCCTTGTTATAATTGTATAACTAACAAGTAAAAGATCTATTAATATATTCAATACCTAGTTGTTTGAGGTATTCGCAGAGAGCAGTCCTGCCAATATGTTCTAGTCGTTAATACTAGATATAAATAGGTAGCTTCTAAGTTATATAGTTGTTAAAGAAGTAGGATATTTTATTTAAGGCACTATTGTTCTTAGTAATTCGTGAAGCATATAATTGTTCACCTACTAATAGCGAACGTGAATCGGGCTCTAGTACCCAATAGGATAGAAAACTCTTTATAGAGACGTCCAGTTTCCAAAGGTTACTATATTAATAGCCTTAGGCAATAATTTTACCCGTAGAGAGGCTTGTAAACGTATAGGACCCTTGAATTGAACGGTACTTAGTATTATTTGTATTGATCTTAGTAACTAAGAGCAGGTTGACCGACATCTAAGGAATGTGAGCCACTTTGGCTAGAACTAGTTTGCAGGCTCTAGAAGGATAATTGACGACTAAAGTGACTCTTCTAACTCCAATAATAAAGAATCTAGTACTGGCTCTATTAATCTCTACCGGTTTAGGCAGAGTTTTATAGTCCTCAAACTACGATCTATTGTTATAGATATGCTCCTCCGTACCTGAATTAATAATCTAGTCAAAATTCTTAAAACTATATTCTTTTACTTAAGATGTCTTAGTCGCTAGCGCAGTGGGTTTAACAGCCTTATAGTAGGCGAGAAAAGCTAAATAGGACATGCTTGGGAAAGTGGTTAAATGTTTAGGACAGAGGTCTGCTAGTTAGGATCGATCTTCTATAGTCTCGGTATCGCTTTTATTAAGAAAGTTATTTCTAACTATAGTGCCTATAAAATAGTTACTAGGATTAATATCGGTGTTTGCTCGAGGAGGTTTGTAGCTATAATCTACTTGAGAGCTAGTAGGATCTTGTATCTGTATAAGGTACGACTATAAGAGGTAGAGATTTGAAGTATTAGAACCTAAAGCAAAACCAGGTCGTTATTAATTAGGCTAGTAAGTATTGTCTCGACGTTTCTTAAATACATCAAATAGATAGCAATTTTGTTTAATATACTTACTATTCGTATAACCTTGGTGATTTCCTTTAGGCTACTAGCATAGATTACCGATAGGGCCAAGTAGAACACCAAAGTTAGGGCGCTTGCTACCTAGACTATTTCGACTTCCAAAGCTGCGCTTTTAACTAGAGGTAGCATAGGATTAGGCTTCAATTATCGTAGCGTACGACCGATTGTAAGTGAGGTCCTTAGTAATGTTCTTACTGCGTTCAACTAAATTCTAATAATTCTCGGCCTGCATAGATAAAGAGTCGAATAAAATTGGCTCTCTAGTTCTATAACTAGCAATTTGAGATAGCTAACTAGTCGTAGTAATCCAGGACCTAAAGATGTCTGTTCCAAGTGCGTTTAGAAAGATAAGGGACTTCTAATTGTCGTCTAGTTTCAGAGCACTACGTAGGCGATTGAAGTTATTAAAGCGCTTATTAAATTCGCATAGGAAAGTAGGAAAATCTACGGCAGACTTAAAGCAATAGTCGTGGAGCTTGCGATATATTAATAAGGCTAGGTCAATACTAGTTGAAGTGCACTCGGTGTCTAGAATAGTAAGTGCTAAGGCAACGGAGGTGCACTTAGAGATCTTGGATCGCATATATAGTTTATAGGTTGCTTAAATACAGCCAAGGATTAAATTATCCTTACTAGTCCAATTAGCTAATTCTAGTATATATTTATTGAAATCTTAAGTAGGCAGGGCTTTAAGGTCGTCTGGGGTTACTAGAATGTCTTCGAGTCTATAGAAAAAGTCAATTACACTAGCCTATCGGCAGGCAATAGTAAAGTCGTCGTACTAGTTATTATAGTTAGTAGATCCAACAAGCTTTCTAACTTTACTAAAGTTCTTTGTATTAATAGAGGCCTTCTTGCGAGTCTGCTTATATTAAACAGAATTTCTTATATATTTTACTACGGGGGTAGCTATGCTACTAGCGGCAGATCGTCGTGCAGCGGGCATGTCGTAAGTAATGCTACCAATTAGTACTATATTAAATCGTCGAGTCGATTTGTCGACAATTAGTAAGAGTTTATATAAAAGGTTGCGTAGTAGTTTATAGAGGTCGTCGTTGTTTATAGTACTAGATTGCTCTAGGGCCGAGTTTGCCTTAGCCTAAGGTATAGTAGAAGTCGTAGTACTATCGGAGAGTTGCAGTTACGAGAGCGCTTAATTAGTAGTTGAAATTAATATAGCCTTAGTATAGCGCTTCTTCTTCGGACAGACAGATTCAAGATTTTTTAATAGGTATTTAGAACTATTACTGTCTTGCACCCTGTCAGACATAATAGGCTTAGTATCTAGTATTGTATTGCCCTCTGAATTAATATTATTAAGAGTGCGCCTCTTTCTAGTATTAAAAGATGAGCTCTCGAGAGCAGTATATATATGCGGTATACTAGTAGGCAGGTGAATAGGGCAGTTCGTAGCTTCGAGTTAACGTTTCTAAAGGTCCTTCTTCTACTAGAATTGAGCTAAGTATTTATATTGTTTTGCGCGGCGTGCTTTAGTCTTAGCTAGTGTCTTGTTTTCCTTCTTCTTTGCTATAGTAAAATATAGTGCTTGGAATAGGTATAAGTATATAGAAAAGGCTCGATAACTTGGTAACTTAGTGCGCGGTTTAAATAGTTGAATTGGGAAGAATCTCGGAGAGTTTATAGTCCTTTAAGGTCGCAAAGCTTAAAGTAAGTAACATAACGTCTATATTGGGCTGTTATATGCGACACTCCTACTAGAAGTGCGGGCTTCTGAAACATTGTAGTGAAATTTTATTAAGAGTTCTGTTAGTCCAAAGGACAAGGCCGTAGCTAAGCGAACAGTATATGGCAATATAGCCGATCTCGGTAAAGTAAGAATTTTCAAGAGGTTAGCGAGTAGCTACTCAATTGTCAAACAGACTAACATTCGCCTAGGGCATAAAACGCAGAGACTCGGTAAACGCGGTGAACTTAGTGAACTTAGTGAAAGATTGATTGACGTAGTATATCGATAAGCTGTGAGTTGTTAACGTAGCAGGCTCATAATCGTATAAGGGGATTTCAGCACAGAGTGCTGGCGGAAGTACTCACCGGGCTCATAACCTGTTGAAGATTATGAGCCGTTGTATTACTCAATCTACGTGCGGAAGGACTATTCCTTATATAGAACAACACAGGGAACCGATGTCGGTTACACTAGTATTTCAACAATCTCCCGTCTTCGGAACGCAACCGCAGCGGAAGAAGCGGCGCTATGACTATGATTGCGGAGAGCTCTGGCGGGGCATTGAGTACCGGCACATGCTCACCCAAGTACTGATGATAAATAAACAACCACGCACGCACGCACGCACGCGGTAGGAAGGACGAAATCGCGGACGATTTGAAGTATAGAGAAGCTCTCATGATTCCATCTTACCTCGAGAGCACCATCTTCTCATCTCAACCTTACTGACAATCTAGCGAGCTCACGATGTACACAGCTTCATTCGCCTTCTTCGAGGCACTCTGGGAGGTGAGTAAAACCATACCATGACACAACGACAAGAAGCTCGAGTTGATCAGAGGAGCAGGCGGGAGTAACACACTGCTTCGTGAATCTCGGATCTGACCACCCATCGATCATCGAAGCGATAGTCAAAGGGCAGAACGAGAAGGATGGCCAATTCCCTCGCATCATAACATGTCCGAATGAAATGGTGGCATTGAGCATGGCTGATGGCTTCGCTCGCCTCACCAACAAACCTCAAGCAGTCATCATCCACGTAGATGTGGGCACGCAAGGACTGGGAGCTGCTGTTCACAACGCCAGCTGTGGAAGAGCACCAGTCCTCATCTTCGCTGGCTTGTCACCATATACGATCAACGGCGAGTACAGAGGGTCGAGGACAGAGTACATTCACTGGATTCAGGATGTTCCGGATCAGAAGGCGATCGTCGCCCAGTACTGTCGTTATACAGGTGAGATCAAGCGAGGAAAGAATGTGAAAGAGCTGGTGAATCGAGCTCTGAGCTTTGCGATGAGTGAACCTCGAGGGCCAGTGTACTTGTGTGGAGCAAGAGAAGCCATGGAAGAGGATATCGATCCTTATACAATCAACCAGGAACATTGGACACCAGCAGAGCTTGGAGGATTGAGCACAAAACAGCTGAAACAAGTCAGCGAAGCTTTGGTGAATGCCAAAGAGCCGCTGGTTGTCACAGGCTACAGTGGCCGCAACGCCGCAGCCATGGAAGCCTTGGTCTCGCTCGCAGATACAGTCAAAGGTCTACGGGTCCTGGACACTGGAGGCAGCGACATGTGCTTTCCCGCCAACCACCCGGCCTGGCTCGGCCTGCGAAACGGTGTCGAAGACAGCATCAAGACTGCAGACGTGATAATTGTCCTAGACTGCGACGTGCCCTGGATTCCAACTCAATGCAACCCGCTACCAGACGCCAAAATCTTCCACATTGATGTCGACACTCTCAAACAACAAATGCCAGTCTTCTACATCAACGCCATAGCACGCTACCGAGTCGATGCTGAGACTGCGTTGACGCAAATCGTGGCATACATCAACTACGCCCTTAAAGACATCATCTCATCCCAAGTCTTCACAGATCGCGCATCCGCTCTCCAAGAGTCCTACCAAGGCCGCCTGTCCAAGATCGCCTCCCAAGTTGTCACATCAGAAGACGGCTCCTATGGATGTCCATACCTGATCCGCCAAGTTCGCGACGCCTGTCCACCAGATACGATCTGGGCAGTTGAAGCCGTAACAAACACTCCCTTTGTAGCAGACCAGATTCAAGCGACTTTGCCCAATTCTTGGATCAACTGCGGTGGAGGTGGCTTAGGCTGGTCAGGAGGCGGAGCCTTAGGGATCAAACTTGCTTCGGACTTCGAGGCAGGAGGGACCAATAAGGGCAAGTTTGTGTGCCAGATTGTAGGCGATGGAACTTATCTGTTCTCGGTACCTGGATCCGTGTACTGGATTGCTCAGCGATATAACATTCCCGTACTAACCATTGTACTGAACAACCAAGGTAGGCTCCCACCTCCCACTTCTTCCTCCCCTGCGCTAATGATGAGACTGTAGGATGGAACGCCCCTCGCAAATCCATGCTCCTCGTACATCCCGATGGTCTAGGAAGCAAAGTCGACAACCGCGCTCTCAATATCTCCTTCGCGCCCACTCCCGACTACTCAGGTATAGCGAAAGCTGCCTCAGGACACAAGGCTTGGGCAGGCGTTGCTGGAACTGCGGACCAGCTAAAGAAACTTCTACCTGAAGCTGTTGCTGCTGTGAAGAGTGGAGTTTGTGCTGTGTTGGATGCGCATTTGGATGGACCCGAGGGCAAGTATCCTGGAGATAAAGCTGCGCTTGTTGGGTAGACGGATGTGTGGGTATGTAGAGAATCTTCTTTGCTGCAGATCACTCTTTCTATCAGACAGTGTTGAACCATCCCATTCTATTACAAGATGTTGATGGAGCAAAAGTTCAGCACGAAGAAGTGGACACAACAACGCACTGGTCATCGAGGAGAAGAAGGCATTGACAGTCAACCATTATTGAACGATATGACGGTTGTGCTACCTCCTAGCTCGATCTCAGACAAGCACACTATGGTAGGCATAGATGCGACTTATGGTCAATCCACTAGACCAATAATGATGTTCGTTGAGAACCTCCTCGTACAGAATCGTGTATATATCTTGTTATTCGAAACAATGTGCTGTATTAGTAGAAACTTCCTTTCTTCACGATAGCAAGGTCGGGATGCTAATCAGCAGCTTCACGCAACTAGTCGCTGTCTTCGACAGAGTGAAACTTTTCTCTCTCTCTCACCCTCCCTTCATCAACAGCCGTCCATGGTCTAGTGGTCGGACTATGTAAGTCGTTAGCGTGAAGCAGAGATAGAGCGATATGCTATAAGAATTACTCCTGAGACTTCTTCTCCTCGCTTTGCTAAGTCAGATCGGTTGTTTTGCCATTCTTATGCTCTCTTTTTGCTCAGAAGGCACTTATATGTAGGACGAACTGGTGTGGTGGCTTGATTAATGATAAGATTCATTCTCAGCAAGTTTCAGATTTAGGCATAAGGATTTCCCTCTTCGAATCTTGGCTTCCACAATCCCTTCCTCTCCTTAGTCTTGAGCTGTATACCTCTCAAAAAGCCATACATAGTCTTCAGCGTAGGTGCAGGTACTCCAAGTCGTTCTGCTTCCCTCACTGGCTCGCCAATGATGTTCTCCATCTCGATGTAGTTGCCCTGTCATAAATCAGTACATTGCCACCACACATCCGGACTTCGTTGAACTCACCTTCATCGCATCCTGACCCATACTAGGCACAAAAGCCGTGTCAGTAGGGTCAACTCTGATCAATTTCTCATCAATTCCCTCCGGCAACTCCACTCCAGCAGCCTTCGCGATCGCAATGATCTCTTGCATAGCAGGTTTGATCAGATCATCGATCACAATCTGTGACATTCTCATCCTCGCCGTGTCCATGCCCATGATCGCAGAAACACTATTGAAGGACGAGTTGTATACGAGCTTCCGCCATCTCGTGAAAGTCACATCGTCGTCGTAAGACCAATCGACTTTTCCGCAAGCGTTGTAAATGTCGACAAACCGCTTGGCTTCTGACTCTGCTTTGGACGCGGGAACGGACTGGCCTGGGAAAGGTCCACATTTTGTGCTATCGGAGTCGTCGTGTCTGATTACACCATGTGAGACTTCCGTGGCTCCGATCAGTGCAACACCAGATAGTACAACGTTATCCGGAAAGCGTTCAATGATGGGCTTTTCGATATTCAGTCCATTCTGAAGAAGCAGGATCGTAGTGTGACCGGGCGTTACTGCTGGTTCGATGATGTCCAGTAGCGTCGGGCTCACATCTGGGACGTTCTTCGTTGTGGCGACTAGATAGTCATATTTCAGCCCTTCCTTTTCAACATCTGGGACTGTGTTCCGTAAGTGCGTGGGCTGGAAGCCAGTGATATCGCTGCCGTGCTCTATTGAGTCGATTGTGAAGCCATTCTTCTGGACTGCTGCGTAGTTCGATCGACATATTGCTGTAACTTCTGCTTGACCTCCCGTTTCCAATGCATAAGCGGCCATTGTTCCGACTCCGCCGGATCCCACTAGGAGTACTCGTGCTTTTGGTATTACGGAATCCATCGTTGCTGGAACTTTGCTGTCGTCAGTAGTCAGCGTACGTGAGATCCTGCCTGTGCTATCGTGACTGTGAGGCGTGTCGTCAATGGTACAGCTATATACATGCAGTCTGGTGGCCTATCGACAAGTTATGGAGGAGGCAAGTGGAGGAGGGACCTTCCCTTTCCGTTGACCCAATCGTATAGAAGGAGCCACCGGGCCGAGTACCATTTCAGGCCTACTTATTGTGTGAAGGTTTGAACAGCCTGATGTTGTCACAAAATGCTGCCACTTGATGGCCCCAAGCCTCCTCTTCTTCAATGCCAGTTCCAAGACTGGCAAAGGGACTGATATGATTGTGTCCTACCATGATGTCCACAGCCAAAGAACTCCTGCTCTCTTTTGTTCCTATTGACAGCCACTCTTCAATGAAGTCGTCTCGTGTTTGGAGCAACTCGTCCACGGGATCCAGGTCTCCATTGAGTATAAATGTCCGCACACCTGCTTTCATGAAGTCTATCTCTCCAGCTTCTTTGGCAGTCTTCAGCAGACCAAGCGGCACATTCGCTGCCACATCATCCCCAAAGTATGTCTTGTTTGTTGCAGCTCGATCTCCGTGCGAGAACTGCATGTGGAATGGGACGGAGAGAAGAATCGCACCTCGAAGTCGTGTGCCAGTTCCTGATAACAGCTTCGCTCTGGTTGTAGCGAACGACTGGTCCAGTAGAAATGTTGATGTGTGCAGACCTCCTGCTGAGTTTCCCATGACGAATATGTCGATCGACTCATCTCCAAACTTGTTTGCATTGTTCGCAATCCATTCTACAGTCAATGCAACATCCTCGCCACCCGATGGAAACTTCGCATCGTGTTTGCCAACCAGGCGGTAATCTGGTACTACCACACTATAGCCGTGCTGTAATGCAAAAAAGGACGCGATGTTGGCGTGACACAGATTCTCCGCATAATCTGGGAGCGTCTTGTGTCCCATCGTCAGACCACCTCCATAGCAGAATATCAGCACTGGCGTTCTGCCATTGCGAGAATTCGGCTTTGGCGTGGTATACACATCCAGCTGCTGTCGCTCGTGCGGGCCATATGAGTGCGTTTCCTTCTTGACAGACTTGATCGTTTCCTTGTTCTTCACAAGCAGAGGTGCATATATCTGCAGAGTCGGTCTGATGATCTCGCCAACAGCTGTGCCGAGTGGTGGTAGCTGCTCCATGGTGTCCTGGACGAAATGGCTTTGATGCTTGCGAGATGAGGATTGAACTAATGGTCAGCAATCAAAGCAATGGTGAACCGCTCTCGGTTTGACTTCCTGGTACGAACACGCTTTAGAGCTCAAGGACTACTGTTGACGTAGCTGAGTAGCAACCTTTGAGGCCCGGGTATATCAAGCACCCGTTCCATCGCAGTGCCATATGCAAGTGAACCTTTCCACTCGGCGTCCAGACACGGCTCTTGACAGAATTGAGAAGACGTGTCGAGAACAAGAGAAGGAAGACGCGTCGTTGTCCGAGGTTTCGTGCGACCGCCAGGAGAAATGCCACCACCCATGCAAGACGACTTAGGGCTTCGTCCTTGAGAACTGCCGAATACCGATCTAGATTGACCTTCTCCACTCCGCTTGCCTCCTTCCATCACTTCTGCCGATGTTTTCTCCAGCAATGCGAGTGGACGTGTGTCCACATGGTCATCTTCATGGCATTCCGGTGAAGCTCAAGTTCCGTATGGTAGGTTCGAGGTAAGCTGATGGGATCTTTAGACCAGAAAGTTATCCTTCTCTTCCTTCTTGACTTCACTTTCATCTGGATCTACTAGAAATCACTCTTCAAGTACAGCATCATCATCATGGCCACCAACGGAATCAACGGAGCCGTTCACCACGCAACAGATCTCCCTCCCGGAGTCCCAGGCAAGCCATATGTCATCTCATCTCAAGACGGAGAAATCATCTACATCCCACTATCCAAGTCTGCAACACGTTTACTAGTGACTGGCAAGGAAACCGACAATGCCTTTGCAGTAGTCGGCAGCAGTGGTAGCCAGAGCGACCCTATCGGTTTCCATTTTCACAAGCACACACACGATGTGTTCCTCTGTCTGAAGGGCAATGTCAATGTCTGGGCAGACGATGAAGCACGAGCAATGGGTCCTGGAGACTTTGCCAGTGTGCCTCCTAACTGCGTCCACCAATATCAAATTACAGGCAACCACAGCGAAATGCTCGGCCTTATCGTGCCCGGAGGATGGGAAGAGTTCTTCCGCTTCATCGGAGAACCCTACAACGGACCATGCTGGCCTCTAGACGATCAACGAAATGTCTTTGAGGTGCTTATTCCAAAGCTGAAGGCTGCTTCCGAACAGTTCGACATGATTCCTGTGAGGGAAAAGAAACAGTTCGATCCTCAACCCTGGAAAGAGACTGAGAACAGCCTACCTGGAGAGCTGAAGCCTTACTTTTTGAAGAACGGAACTGGACCAGCATATCTAGCGGGAGGGGCGTTAGTGAGACCATTGATCACGACGAAGGAGAGTGACGGAAAGTTCGTGATTGGTACCATCGAAGGATCTTCGCATCATAAGGAACAAGATGTTTTCACAGGACGGAAGTTGAAGTTCGCTGAGACACACCACGCGTTCCAAGTCACGGAAGGTGTCGTGGAATTCCACATTGGATCTTCTCCAGCAACTTTACTCCATGGCGGCGAACTAGTCTACGTACCAAAGGGCACAGAGTTCAGCTACCAGATCAAATCGAGATATGCGAAGCTGTATTCTTTTGCAAGTGGGAAGGGCTTGGTGGAGTTGTTGATCAAGGTTGGAGAAAAACATGATTCACCCGTTCCACCTGAGAAGGCTAGCGAGTTCAAGACCGAACATCTGCATAGCTCTACTGGCGAGATCGGGCATGAGGTTTTGTGAGTCGACATAATGATAGAATGGCATTGATCCGCATCTGTTCAGATCTGCACCTGTGCACTCAGTACCGCCACCCCCTCTCATCCTGAACATTCATCCACTTCGACCTCTTCTGTCTACTCTTCATCAACGGCTGTATCCTCTCTCCGAACTTATCCAGTCCAACCAAGAAATCGTCAAACGTAAGCATTATGCCTTTCGTACCAGGCACCGCCGCTACTTCGTCAAGCATACCAGCAATTTTGGCATAAGATCCAACCAGTGTTCCCATACCCATGACAACAGCATTCTCTGGTCGAGCGATGTTCTTGGCTGTGGAGTTCGCATCGGCATTCTTATCTTTCCCAGATTGCGCTCCCACCCAAGCGACAGCTTCCGTATCAAGTCCAGCTCGATAGTGCTCCCACTTTATCTCCGCCGCATCGTCTGTCTCATCAGCAATGATCATAAAAAGAACATAAGACCCCACATCTCTTCCAGTCTGCTTAGTGGCTTCAACAAGCCTACTCGTCGTAGGTGCGAAAGCAGTAGGAGTGTTGACTCCGCTTCCCAGAGCGAAATTGAAGTCCGCCAACGTAGAAGCGAACTCAATGCCCCTCCCACTTTGACCAGCCGCAACAATCTTGATATCTCCATTCTTCGGACGAGGCGAAAGTTTACAATCTTCCATCGTGAAATGCTTGCCTTTCAAATTGCTGGAACCAGTAGTCCAGAGATCTCGCATTACTTGGACGTATTCCGTTGCGTAGTCATAGCGATAGCCGAAGTAGGAGTCTCCCGGCCAGAGACCCATTTGAGAGTATTCGGCGCTTTGCCATCCTGTTACGATATTTACGCCGAAACGACCCGGGGCGATTGAGTCTATGGTTGAAGCCATACGTGCTACAAGAGCGGGCGGGAGAGTCAAAATCGCTGTGGAGGCGAAGAGCTTGATTCGAGATGTTACGGCTGCGAGGGCGGACATGAGAGTAAAGGACTCTAAGTTCTGGTCCCAGAATTCTGATGGACCTCCGAAACCTCGAAGTTTTATCATCGAGAGGGCGAAGTCAAGGCCTGCGATGTGTTAGTTGGTGACATCTGAAGTTCTGGCCCTCTCATACCATAGTGCTCTGCCTTCTGTACGACTTGCTTATTCAGCTCGAAACTGGGCTTGTACTGGGGCGAAGTCGTAGAGACGAGCCAGCCATTGTTTCCGATCGGGATGAAGACGCCAATGTCGACCATCGTTCAGTGGGTATATGCCAGTGCAGTGAGTGGTTAGCAGACCAATACAGCTCACCTCTGAGGTGAAGTCCTGGAGCAATATCTCGTGCCTTCTGCTATTGGCTGCTACCTGATGGTATAGATAGGCATGCCGAACGGCTAGGATTGCGAATGCCGATAGCACAGCTATACCAAGGGCTACTTTGCAGCGACTGCAGAGCGCGGCGGCCAACAGGGGCTGATAAGATAGGCCTGCATTTGGGCAGCTATAACTCCAGCGCTGCGACTTGCTCGAGTCTTGGTCGGTCTATCAGGCAGTTATCCTGTATATCCGTACCGAGATGGAGATGTTGGATGTTGATGGATGTGTCTTGGAGGAAAACTGGAAGGCGCGACTGACTGAAGTGAGCATTTATGCACGGCTGTGCAAACTCTGTTCGCGCTACATTACTGCACAACTCCACTACGCGTTTCATATTCACTTAGCACCTGCCTACATGTCCATCCTGTCTACAGATGATATACATCCCGTCGTCCCCATCATAACTTCCAGCAATACCTCTTACCACCCGGTTTCCAGGGTCATCGCATATATGTCGCGCCAAGGAGCATCCTGGCTCAAGCTCGACTTCATGCATTGAAGTCACGTCGTACAATGTCATAGCGATCACGTCGTACAATGTCATAGCGAGTAGTCAATGGGCAATAATGGTGCTCTTATATCACATCAACAGTGCCTTTATTCACCGGCGGAGCGCTGGACCAGCAGGTCTCTATTCAGGGCGCTGGGACTCGACCAATGGCTCCCAAAGAAAGCCACTCATGATCAGAGAAAATCTCTGAGCGAGACGACAAGCAATCGAGATACTGCCAGAGGTCATCGAGATACGCGCAGTCCTGGGTATAACCCATGATCTGGAAGGCACACGCATACCACAGTACGCATTGTAGCCTGTCTCCCTATGCTGGACGATGACATCGCCTTTGCCGTCCTCTACCTGCCATCGTGAGGTAGACCAGATGAAGACACTGCAACGCTGGGTGGCAATCACATGTCAAGGACGGCCTGCAATACCAGCCGTTCCGTTATGCTATGACACAACAGCTTTTGAGCAGCTCTTCCGTGGGTTCTGGAGCCTCGGTGGGGTGGAAAGTATGCAACTGACCTGGTGACCAGGTACTCGGAGCTGTCGCAAGAACAAAGAAGCCAATGACAGAACGAGCCTTCGTGTCGAGAAGCCGTTTTCGTCTGTCAAAGCCCGCTATTCAGGAGTATTGGCTCGTCATAGCTCTCTTCTTCCTTCTTCCAAAGGGAGACGTGGCTCGTTCGAGAGCATTCTGTGGCGCTGTTTCTGCTAGGAAGGCGTGCGAAGAGCACCTGCCACTTCGATCATCGCTCCCATTGCGTCACTGCTTCTGTGGCACACAAAAGGCCCCTCGATTCATCCCACTTCTACTTCTTCATCACAACGACAAACAATCAACACAACACAACACACTTCCAAACCAAACCAAACAACCACACAAAAACTCCATCAACATGTCTGCACCAAACGCTGATAAGCCAAACGAGGGCATCGTCGGCCAGATCGGTAAGCCATCTATGTGAACGTCCACGGCACTGCGTGTCCAGACAGTTCCTCAAAAAGATACTTCTAAAGTTCATCGACTAACGTTACTTTCTAATAGGCAACACCATCCAGAACGCTGCCAACTACGTTTCCGAGACTGTGCAGGGCAAGTCCGCTGAGGCATCAAAGGAGGCCAACAAGGAGCAGGCCAAGGGCAACACCCCAAACAGCAGCATTGGTGACCGCGTCTCCGGTGCCACTGGTGCCATCAGTGACAAGCTCGACCAGAGCAAGCACGAGGCCTCTGCCTCTGCCAACAAGAACTCCATCTAGATCAACAACACCTACGATGGCATGAGATACGGCAGCTTTTCCACTTCCCAAGCTGAGCTACGACACCTAGCAGCAGTACCGCTACGGACTTGTCAATACCTTCGAGACAGAGGAGGATTATCGTGATAGAGATATAGCCAGCAGAATCAGAACCTATTGAAACTGAACATTTTCTTGTCTATCATCGTCACATTTTACCACATCCAACTGCTAATCACCGCATGCTCCCTACAGCAAGAGCGTTCAGCATGGCTCTCATTTCTTCACCGGAGACACTCGAGATTCTGGAAGAACAGCTGTCCACTCATCTTGACCCGTGTCTGGACGACAACCGGGTTCGTCCAGAAGGGCCGACCAGGCTAACGAGTGGAGCTAGTAGCTCTCATGTCACAAGTCTCCTGCATCGAGATCTTGTATACGGCACTTTCCATGAGCGATCAATGTGCGTGGTACTTCTGTTTCCAGGGTACAAGTCGTTCTCGAATTGTATACACATTCGAATCGGCGCACTAGACAAGTCGTGTGGAGCGAGCACATCAGCTTGTCGAGGACATTGGTCGACCACAGGCTATGAATGAATGAATCTGGACAGTGAGCAGATTGTGATTCTGATGGCTCGACTCAATGCTATCTACACATCTACAGTCTGCTGATTTTGTCGACTTTCCTGTCCTAAGTATGTCCACGTCTCATCATGGGTTAAATAAGGCCCTCTCGGCCTTAAAGATCCTCCCTATCAACCTCAAGCATCGAGAGACCAAATCTACTGCTTCGCATTGATGATATCCACAAACGCAGGCTTCAGACTAGCACCACCAACAAGGAAACCATCAATATCAGCCTCCTTAGCGAGCTCCTTGCAGTTCTTCTCAGAAACACTGCCACCGTAGATGATTCTCGTCTTCTCCGCAGCCTCACTTCCAAGCTCCTTTCCGATCCACTCACGAATACCCTTGTGTACGGCTTGAGCCTGCTCAGTAGTAGCGACCTTGCCAGTTCCAATGGCCCAAACAGGTTCGTATGCCACAACGACCTTCGACCAGTCCTTCACGCTGTCAGACACGGCCTTGAGCTGCGCAAGCACAACCTCCATAGTCTTATCGCTCTCCCTCTGCTCCAAAGTCTCTCCACAGCAAAGAATAACACCCAGTCCACCATCAAGTGCGACCTTTGTCTTGCTTCCGACAAACTGATTCGTCTCTTGGAGGATAACACGACGTTCAGAGTGTCCGAGAATAGTCCAAGTGATGTTGCTGTCCTTCAACTGCTCGACAGAGATCTCACCAGTGAAAGCTCCATTGGGCTTGTCAAAGACGTTCTGGGCTGCGACTTCGATTCCTGAACGGAGGTGTTCGCGGGTGAGGAGGAGATAGAGAGCTGGAGGTGCGATTACGACTTCGGTGTTGGGGTCGACTTTGGCGTCGTTGAGGTGCGAGACGATTTCCTTGATCTTGGAGACGGAGCCATTCCTGTATTGTCATTAGCATTTGTATGGAAGTTGTGATGGATGGTGATGGTGGGGTACTCACATTTTGAAGTTGCCGCCGACGAAGAATTGACGTGCCATGATTGCGGTGTTGGGAAGTTTCTGATTTTGGTAAGCGTAGTGTTGTTAATGCTTGATCTGTGCTTGCAAAGTTGTTCTGTTAAGATCAAGAAAAAGTGTCGCCTGTAGTGAGGGGCATTGTCGAAGCTCAACGTCACGTCACGCCGAAGAAGTTCCTCTCGGAGAATCTCGGGCTTCTTGATGAGGTGAGGTGAAGTAAGATGATACTATTGCTGTCTGCCTGCTCTCGAGCTATAGCGAAGCTGATCTGACCTGATATGACACCACGGTAGTCATAGTTCTACACTTCTTACCCGACCCACCTGATGCTACTAGTACATGTGCGCCAACCTGCTTGCGAAAGCCCGGCGATGCTGTATTCATCCGGATAGTGGAAACAACATCCAACAATAACAACGAAGAAGCAAAGCAGTAATGCAACAAAAAGGAAAACGGAGCCTCCCGAGATCCTGTCCATTCCTCGCGCTTTTGCTGTAGTTCCGCCGATGTTCGTACAGTATGTCGTGCGCGCCCGAGCCGGCACCTTACCCTTGAGGAGGTAATCCGACTCACCGTGATATGCATTTCAGTCGAGCTTGAGGTGATGGTATCGAGGTGGTGTGCAGGGTGTGTAAGGCACATCTCACCGTGTCCAGAGCGTTTCGAACTGTAAAGTGAGTGGCTGCCATGAGCTGCACCGATCAGTATACTTACCCTTGGGTGTGAAGTGGTTAGTTGGGAGGGTCTTACCATGCTCGGTACTACCATTAGTAGCGTCGTCTTTGTCGCGAGTCGTCATACCCACCCTCGAATGGCCGTTTCGAACCACTGTTGAAGTCGCGATCACGGTCACGATATCCTCCACCACCACGACGATCATCGCCTCCTCCTCTTGGAGGCAGGGGCTCGAAGTTGGCGTTGTCTCTTCCACCGCCGCCGCCTCCTCTTGGTGGGCCACGATCATCGCGACCTCCTCCGAAGCCACCTGGTCCACGTGGACCAGACGGTGCTCCGTCTGGTCCGCCATACCCAACGCCACCGTAGCCCCCGCCTCCTCCTCTGAAGCCGCCACCACCACCTCCTCCTCTGCCACCGCGGAATCCACCTCCTCGTCCGCCGCGGTCGCTGAAACCACCTCGAAAGCCGCCGCCACGGAATCCAGGACCTGGAGGTGGACCACCGAAGCCAGCCGCAACTCGGGGAGGAGCGCGCGTGTAGTGTCGACCACCGAGACCGCCGCCGAATCGTCGTGGGCGCCAGCCTTGGACAGTTCGGCCTCTTTCGACATCGACCAGGACTAGACGATTACGAATGTGGAGTCGCTCGCATTCCTTGTACGCGGCTGGGAACATGTTAGCAGATATACCTTACATAGCGCAGTTGGAGGTGCTATACCCTTCATGTCCTTCTCGCGCTCAAACAGCACAAAAGCGTAGCCTCGAGGCTTGCCTTTCGCCTTCTCGCTACGATCCGTGACAATTCTCACTCTCTCAATAGGTCCAAACCGTCCAAATTCCTTCTCCAGATCCTTAGTACTGCAGTCGTATGGTAATCGGCAGACGAATAATGTCTTGAATGCGTCGCCACGGATATTTTCATCCTCGGCGGGTTTGTACATCTCCTTGTGGCCTTCTTCGAGCAGCCATTTTTGCTTGGCTTGTTGTTCCAGAATCATGCGGTCGCGCTTTTGCAGGCCACACTCGGTGATGGTGTCATTTTTGGCTTCTTCCACCTTCTCCTTTAGTGCAGGCAGGAACTGCGCAACGCCATCAATGCGATGTGTTCTGCGATCTCCAGGCGCATAATCGGCAGGGGGCATATAACGAAGAGGCGGTCGCGGCTGGAACAGCGCCAGGAGGTTGTGTGGGAGGCGATCAGTCATGTCTGCTGCTGTTATGCGCAAAGGCTATGAAGCCTGCGCGGAGGGTGGTGTTGTCGTCGCCGTCAAGTTCTTATCTGGCGCGCGTATTGTGGTGAGTCTTATGCCCGGGTAAGTACAGAAGTATAGTACAGATGGGCGGATGGCGAATGTGCGCGCTGGCAATGCGCGAAGTGTGTTGGTAGTCCTATGGATGAACACGCGATGAAGAAAGGAGCTCTTGAGTCTTGCCAAGAAATGCCCAACAACGACTTCACCCAACGTTCGCAGCTTCCTTGGACTTCAACATCTACATCTGTTGAAGATTATTAGGAAATCGTACTGTCTCCTTAGGTGCTCGAGTCCAAGACAACGCAATTTATACCACTCTCCCATGGCAGCCGGTCTTAGCGACGCGCTTGACCTCGACTCACAAGCATGATTAGGAATAATAGCTCAGTGGAAAGTGGCCTCATACGATGATTTTGTGCTAGGAAAGAGCGGTCAGAGTCTATGCCATGAATGCTTCGCGATATCTGAATATGGGTTCGAGCGACCAAGACTCGAAGGACGTCGTCATTGCCACTGCTCGCAACCTTGGAGACCGGCTGCACTCAAGCCTTCATGCCGGCCTTTCGATGCAGTCTCTGCGTAGCCAAATCCGATCGTATTAGCAGATCGAGGTTGCTTATATGAGCTCAGACAAGGCAAGATCGCGGAGAAGCTGGCCATTCGACCGCTTGGGGTCAGACGCTGTTCGAGGGCCTTTTCTCGGCTGAGCCAATGTCAACGGGCGTTGCCTTCTTGAACATGAGTTCCAACCAGGCCGCTGAATGTACATTCGTGGTGGCATTCCGGGTTCTCGATTGCTCAGAGGAACTTGCTACTTTTGGATGTACACCTAAAGGAGCTGCATTGGATCATATCGTGCAAGAGCGAAGTTCCAGTGAGCTGGGCCTGCAGAACGGCGAGTGCAAGTGCAGTCGAGCTCAAATCAACCATCACTGCTCTGTTGGATTGACACATCTTTCCTCCTATACCCTTACAACCACCTTGCAGACTACGATCACCATACCACGATCACCATACCACGATCACCATACCACAAGCTCACGACATCATCGAGCATCGCACACAGACATGGACTACAGCGGCATTCCACACGATGGACCACAAATCAAGAAAGACGCGAGAGACGCCATGAGACTGTTCGGAGAGCAGCATGTCCTGCTAAGTACGTGCAACGCGCCGAGCTCGAGATACGACTAACAGACTTGCAAGACCTCGGATATGATTGGCTCCGCGGGACTTTGGAACGCTGTGGCTGGTCCGAAGCTTCGGCGCTCATTGTGTCAAAGGAGATGCTCTACCACTGGAAGAAGCAGCAGAGGTAAGCAGTAGTAGGCCAAAGGCATCCCCTCTCACTGAGCCTGAGCCTGCTGAGGCGACAGCCCAGAGACAGACCCGTTGAAACACATTCGCATTGCTCAGAGACACTTGCTTACCTTCTACCTACTACTTTGCAGAGAGAGCAACACACGCTACCGCCGTAGCAAAGCCGATCCAAGGGACAAGTTCCACATCGATTCCATGCAACAGTTCTCGGACGATGTCTTCTTCCTCTCTACCCTTCCTGGCGGCCACAAGCATGCTCGAGAGGTACTCGGTAATGTCTTCTTCGACCTCACGGATCCTGAGAATCTTCAAGGTGCCGAGCTCACGTCCTACTGCGGCAAGTTCGACGAGCTAGTTCTGCTCATTGTTGACGAAATCGAAGCCTCCACATTGAGTGAAGCAAACCCGACAAAGTGGCTTGACTGGATCAGGGCCGACCGAAACAATCCAGACCTCTGGAAATGGGCAATGAAAGAATTCAACCTGGACTGGGTCAGCCTATATTATCCAGACTCTCACGCCTGGTTGGAGGATTATTGGAGACAGCACAAAGCCGCGACCCGCCAGGTCTTTGCCAACGTCGTTGATTATAACCCTAAATTTGGCTGGTTTCCAGAAGAGATCTCGTGCATGATCCAGGACGAATTTTATGACCGACAAGCCAGCTACCGGTGTGAGGATTGAAGAGACTGAGGGCATGAGGCGACAGACATGCGCAAATGCTTTTGATACGGATATGGAGATACTTGCATCGATAGGCCATCGAAGGCCATAGTATCATCGAGACGAGGGACAGCTTCAGAATGGCTAATTGGGTTTTCTTATGTTCATGATTGAACAACGGGGCGGGCTGTAGGATTTCGCATCCACTGAGCCAAATAGTCGCCGTCATTCCAATCATCTTTCTCCAGATCATAATATCCACGCTTCCCCAGGGATCTAGGTACGATGCCTAGCGCTCGACCTGTATGCGTTAGTAAGGCATGGATATGTGAGCAGATCGCTGTGCATACCATTGACGGTCCTGTCAGATGCCAAATGCATTGCCGCCATGCCAGCATCCTCGATCTCACAGAACTCAATTCCGGCTGCTTTTGCTTGATCCCAGAGCTCTTCTGGACCAATCCGAGTCGATATGAACCTACTGCCGAGTCAGCTGAGTATGTTGTCGAGATGAAGGTGTTGCATACCATGGTGCGATAAGGTTAATACGGATCTTCTGCTCTGGACCTGATCGCCGAACACTTTTCACTATACCTCTCACTCCATGCATTGTACTGTGGTGCTCCTTTGTGATCAAGATAGCCAGATAGACTAGAAGTCATGATAATACATCGGTCTCTGTTTTCGCCTTCTGGTTGTTTCGGAAAGTGGTAAAGCGCTAGCTTGACTGTATAGAACACTCCAGTGAGATTGGCGTTGAGAGTGTTCAGTGCGGGCGGTAGTAGCTCTCCACTGAAAATAGTAGGTAGAAGGGTTAGCAAGTATCTCTAAAAACGCAGGCTGTCTTATCGAGTGTCTGTCTTTGAGCGCAGCACCCCAGTGGATGTGAGCTCAGTAAGACACTGTCAATAGCGCACGCCTTCTGCCTGCTACACTTACTTGGCATCCTCTTTGTGGAACAATACATCGTCCTCTACCTCACCAATACCAGCATTCGCGATAACGACATCGATGGTCTTGCTGGGTGACTTCTCAAGTGCTGTCTTGAAGAGTTTGACTTGGTTTTGCCAGACTAGAACGTCTCCGGGCACGAAAGCGACTTTGTCGTTTCCAATCTCGTTTGCCAGCTTCTCTCCTCGATCTACGGACAGGTCGCTGAATGTTACGAATGCTCCAGCGGCTACGAAAGATCGCATGTATTGTTCGCCAATACCTGAAGCTCCGCCAGTGAGCACTACACTCTTGCCTGTCAGTGTACTGAGATCAGGAGCCGCATCATTAGGGATAGCCTGTGCTTTGGTGAACTCAGTGGTGATACTCATATTGTAAAGTGGTAATGTGTGTTAGCGTAGTAGCGTAGTAGCAACGATCACTCTCGAGAGCAGGAAGAGTGGCATAAGAGCTCTACCATCACATTACATGATCAAAGGAATGCTCACTGCAGTCAGGAGTACAAGCCGAGGGCTGAGGCGTATCGAACACCTCCAATATCGTCTCGCTCGTTTGCTCGTTCCTGTCAGAGCAGTGTACGGTTTGAGTTTGGTGCGGCTGCCCAGGATCCGAGATGTCTTGTGCAAAAGTGAGTCGATTGCCACGAGTCAATTGCTCCCACGCTTCGTACAGCGTCTTCACGCATCGGAGTTGGATGCACTAGTTAGCGTCTCTCTGGAATCAGGCTTGCGGCGAATTACAGCCCCCGAGACGAACAGGTTGGCATGGTTTATAATGGCCGCTGGAGACCAGCATCCAACTCCCATGCGCGAAGACGCTGTACAGCATGGACAGTAGCGTGATGAGTGACTTCAGTCCTTGATGGAAACATGTGCAAGAGGAGGAAGAGGGGCTGCAGGAAGAAATGT
The DNA here is from genome assembly GCA_022570795.1 of Sphaerulina vaccinii. Taxonomy (NCBI): domain Eukaryota; kingdom Fungi; phylum Ascomycota; class Dothideomycetes; order Mycosphaerellales; family Mycosphaerellaceae; genus Sphaerulina; species Sphaerulina vaccinii. The sequence goes on from JAKUDP010000001.1 coordinate 1,003,414, forward strand.
CCAAGCGACAGCCAACAACCTTGATCCTTGTCATTGCCAAGAGATATATATAAAATCCCAAGCTCACTCACTTTCGACGATCAACGATTGACCAGACCTAACTTGGTCTCATAGCTCCACCAACATGGGACGCAATCGCAAGAGGCAGCGGAATGAACGCTCTGATGAGCAAGGACTGGCGGACAACAGGCAGATTCTAGATGATCTCTTCAAAGTCTATCGAGAGCCACCGAGACCACAGCCAATACGAACCATCGGACTCACCGATCACGATACAAAGACTTGGTCTTCGACATCCACTGAGAAAACGTCCTCTGAAGCAGCACGGGCATCCTATAAGTCATCGGAGTGGGAAGCAGACAAGAACAAACCATGTTACCTTCTCGAACTACCGGCCGAAATGAGGATCACCATTTATGAGCTCGTGTTGCTGGAGAGAGACTCCATCGACATCGTCTTCACTACTAAAGAAGGAACGACCTTTGAAGACCCGCCATTGATGAGGTAAATATAACCTCCCTTGTGATGAGTTCAAATGCTAAAGCCCTCGCCCAGAACGTGTTCCCAAATAGCCCTCGAAACTGCTGGTATCTTCTATGGCTGCAACACTTTCCATTGTTCGCACTACAACCACTTCGACGATGATGTTGAGGACTTCATCGCTTTAAAGTGGCTTGAGTCCTTGGGCAAGTGGCGCCGCTCAAAATTGACCACGCTCTCCATCCAACAGCACTATCCAGGCCTAGCAGGACGAGACGAGATCCGACCAATAGGCCGAGGATTCCAGCTCCCGGAAGCACTGAGGAAGCGTTCCAGCGATGTAGACGACGCATGTGGCGATACTTGGACAGACACGGGCGTGGCATCAAGGCTGGTGTGGTGACAGTTGACCCGTTCTGAAGGAGATGTCGCAGAGTATCTCACGGGAAGACAAAGACTGCGCTACTCAGCGTGAGGATGGAGCGTCAGCAGAAGTTATCAATGCTTTAGAGGTAGTGCCTTGAGGGTGAGCAGGCAGCATGCCTAGCCTAGCCTAGCAAAGTACTGAGCTGTACAAACTATGTACATTAGCTGTGCAGTGTCTAGTATCACTTACAGACCAAGACCGCAGCTCTCCCCATGTCACCGCTCCACGGCATACATATATGTATAGAATCTCACCAATGCCTCCACGCCGACCAGATCTCCCTCTCGCATCAACCTCGCAATGTCAATATTGAGCGGACTGTCTGGCTCTGCTCCCGCAGCCAACAATTGCTCAATAGCTTCCAATGTGCTCACAATCCCATAGGCTGGTGTCCAACTCGTCTTCAACAGATCTAGACAGATCTCTCCAGTTTTGAAGTTCACATTCGGGTGGCAGATGGGTGTTTGAAATCGGATCTCGGGTGGTGAGTTTGGATATGATTGAGGGACTGTAATCAAGAGATCCCATTTGCCACCTTGGAAAGATATGTCAGCCTTGTCCATATATACTGTATAGTGCATAGCGTACCTTCATAAGCAGTTCCCTCCGGTCCTTGTAGTACTGCAGCAAGCTGGAACAAGTCGTCATCGCTGACAGGTTCCAGACGCGTGAGGACTGCTGAGGGTTCGCGATTGTAAGCTTCGAGCTCTTTGATGAGCCGTTTGGACGCCATTGTCACATTCTCTCAGGAGCAATGTCTTCGTCTTGCAGAAGACGCGATACAACAGAGTTCACGAAGGCAGGCAGAGCTCGAGCTCCAACAAGGTTGCGGAAAGGGCGAAGCCGGCCGAGGTCATCTTTCGCGATGTTTCACTTCGTCCTTCAGCGCCTCTTCATCAACTACACGCAAGTAGACCATAAACCGGGAATCTGATACCATTCCGCATCGACGAAGTTCATAATAACAATCACAGAAAGTGTGTACTTTCCTTTACTCTCCGCCAAGGACCTTCAGAGGACACTTACGAGACACTCTCTTCGTACCTAACGGCCGAATCGATAAGTGCTTAGACGACAGTGTATCGACTGAACACGACCTTGATCACAAACTTCTAAAAGGGCGGCATTTTCATCATTCAACTGATACATTACTGATCTTAGCATACGCTCATCAACACTAGTTCCATCCAAGTTCAGCCCGCAAGCTACAACAAGTACATAGCAGCGCCACCAATAGCCCCAAACACACCAGCCATCGGCATCCCCGTCGCAACCGCTGCTCCACCTGAACTAGTCGACGACGATCCAGTCACAGCTGCTGTGCCCATCGTGCTAGAACCAGAAATCACACCAGCTGGCTGCGATGTAGAGCTAGTAATCATCGTCGACATGGAGCTGCTGTCCGTCGTGGAGCTCTCCATCGTTGTGCTCGCAGCACCAGATCCCCCTCCGGTCTTCGCAGCAAGAGAGCTAACAATTGAGGTATAGCCTGGAGTACTGAACGCCACCGTTGTACCATCTACGACGCAGTTGCCTTCGCTGAAGTTCGTTGTACCCGGGCAGCAGGTTGTGGCTCCATCGGTGCCTGTTACGGAGGACCAGCCGTCTGGGCAGGATGACTAGGGTGCGGTGTCAGTAAGTGGACGAGTTGAAAAGTGGAGTGGCTGACCTGTGCTTGTGTGGCGCACGCGTAAAGCGATGCGAGGATGGCAGCTTTGGTGAACATTGTGTAGTGATGTCGTTTATATGGCCTTGAGAGCGAAGAGCGCTGGCTTGACCCGTTCTACTGTAGTTTTTGAGATTGCTGTGTATGATCTTGGTCAATGGTACTGGTTACACAAGCAGCATATATGTATGGTCTGTATGCAGATCGATAGACGCCAAGCCACTGACGCTCGAAGGAATGTTGCTGGACGCCTTACCTGAACATGTCGCGTATCATATGTCGATCGGAGGCTGAGTTTCAGACGAAATCGCTATTGCCATTGGCTGTAGTACAAAGCAGTGACGATGCTTCTGATTTGGCAATGTGTCGTATGTACCAGAGAGTATACATACTTCGTGATGAAGAAGCGCCACCACTCCGCCTCTCTGCACTGGCCCATATCAGCAATCCGCTGAGTTGGCGCGTAAGACCTTGGTCGTCAGGCAAGCCGTCGGACACAGCGAGTGTTCCCTCCTAAGGACTTGTACCGACCCTCGACCCAACACTGGCCAGCGTTTCACAGCCTTTCTCTGTCGAATTCTTCACCAAATCCGCATCCAGCTCCACATCACCTTGAGGGTATAACACTATTACAGTTGATCCGCCGTACAGGAAAGCGCCCAAACACTCTCCTCTCGAGATCTGCGATCCCGGCGCGATACCATCGTTATATCTGATACTGCCAACCAACATAGCTCCCACGGCGATAATCGCGACTTTCAACCCGGTCTCTTTGCGATTGACGATCATGACAGATCGCTTGTTCTCGCAGAAGACATCCAAAGTACCGGGCTCGGTGATCGCCTGTGGGTTGACAGTGTAGTATGTTCCAGGAATGTCGGTTATCGACTCGACTGTGCCATTGACGGGCGAGTGCCAGCGATGATAGTCTTGAGGCGCTAGTCTTGCAATGTTTATGCACCCAGTATCGAACTCTTTGGCCAAGCTTGCTGAATTGAGTAGCTTCTCTATTGAAAACCCAAATCCTTTGATCCAGTACTTCGTGGCTAGGTCAATGGTTGGAAAGACTGTCAGACGACAATCTGCTGGACTTGACACGACTTTGCCATTCTCTGGCTCATCAATTGGTCGTGCACCGTCCCTCAACTCTCTTGCGAAGAACTCGTTGAAGTTCTTGTATTGTGTTATGTCCGGCTTCTTGAGCTCATCTAAGCTCTCTTGAAGGTTAAATGATTCAATAAAGGGACGAATATGTTCTACACTTTCCGGAGCATCGTACTGCTTGCCCATCTTCACGGACTGCTCCTTCAGCAAAGCTTGCGTTCGTTGCCAGTGAAGAGCCTTTTCCTGCTCGGAGCCATAATAGAGCAGGTGCATGCCTAGACGGACGTAGATAGACATCTCTTCAAAAGACTTCTGGCCGGTCTTGCGATCGAGGACGTAGTTGCCGAGATGAAAAGCTGATTCGAATTCTTGGAGCGAGTTGTACGGAAAGATGGAACGCATCCAGCTATGTTGCTGCTCATGTTTCGAAGGAGCATGCAATGTGCTTTTGGGGTCCTCGTGGGTTTTGTTTCCAGCATCGTCTGTCACCTGAATCAAAGCCGTTTCTGCTGCATTTAGATGCTCCGTGGGAAGATTGACTGGAAGCTTAGTAGAAGAAGCCATGATGTGCGCAGTCCAGAGGCAGCTTTTCTGCAGTATCGTAGTATGCTTGTTTGTGAAGAACTTGCAAAGTGGGAAGACTTCAGGTTGTGAAGATGCTCTGCACTCTGCAGGTCCAGATCGTTCCTTTGCCTCGCTTCATCCCACCATAGCATAAAATAGCCAATCGATCGCATTGTGCTAAGCTCTCCACATGCAAAAGCTTGGTCGCGAGCTGCAAGCATACCTCCTACGTCATGGCCCACGCGTACTGTATAGTTTCGAGTCGTGTGTTTGGCAGACGCGAAAGTAGATCACATTCGAGGTGCTTCCCGGCCAATCAGATGCCGAAAGAGTCATGAGCGTCGAGTGGAACTGAGATCGAGTAGCATATAGCTGTGGTAGATGCTGCTGAAGAGCTATTCCAGACTGTACTTTTACTTTTCATGCTGCGAGTTCGGCAGCTGTAGCTACGTGAATGTCCTCTCATCGTGAGTCGTCTCTGCGACGCCTTGGATTTGGTGATCGGCTGCGCTCCCTTTTCGACGCCCTCTCACGACTTCGACTTCGCTCCTCGTGGTTTCTTCGTGATCTGTCGCCGCGTCTGTCTCCGTGTCTTTCACCGCTTCGATCCCGGTGTCTGCGCATTCGATCATCCTCCCGGTCTCTACTCCGACTACGATTTCTGCGTCGCCTGTCTCCTGACCGTGAGCGAGACCTATGCCTATGTCTGCGAGACTCTCTTTCACCATCGCGCGACCGTGATCTGGACCTTCGATGTCTGTGTCTTCTTTCACCTCTCTCATCATCGTGCCTTCTTCTCCTGTCTCGACTCCTGCTACGATCTCGCCGCCTGTGGTCACGCGACCTATGCTCTTTCTTCTCTCTCGACCCGAGCGCTTTTGTCTTGTCTACCTCATCCTCGTCGTCTGCCAGAGCTTCCTTCAGCGCTTTGTTGACTTCTCTCTGAGTGATCTTGCTGTCTCCCAGTGGTTGCAGGTTCGCGTTCGTCCTATCCGGTACAGGCAGACCAAGAGCCAGGTTCATGGCATCCTCTTCCGCCTCTTTCACCTTGCGCATCTCCTCGCGCTTGGCTTCGCGCTCCTTCTCCAGTCGCTGCTCCGGAGTAAGATCTGCATCATCGGCCTTTGCATACCAGTTCAGATCCTTGTTCTGTTGCCAGCGGCCAACCGGTGCCATCAACGAGTGGCCGAGATAGTTCTCGCGATTCGTCGCCGACTTGACATCCTCCCACTTGAAATCGACTCCACCTCGCGAGCCTTCCTTGCGCACTGACTGGAGTAGATCCATTGTTGTTGTCAACTTGGTATGTCGATGTAGAGGAGAGTTGAGAAAGTGGGCGGAGAGGTCTCCGTCCCCAGAAAATATCAAGCTTTTGACTTGCGTCAACCCCTGCACTGGCTGCAGAGCCTCAAGTTAAAGTCCAAACGTGTCTTTCTGTAATCATGTTCACTTGACTTTCTCCTCTTTCCTACATTTCAATCATGGTAAAGTCATGGAGTGTCAGCTCACTGCTGGCGACGACATGTGCTGTGCTGGCCGCAGCAGAAGAGAGTTCTGTCTTCAGCAAAGCCTCGAATGAGAGCTTGCTATGGGGAGCATATCGTCCCAATGTGTACTTTGGCGTTCGACCTCGAATCCCCAAATCAATTCTTACTGGACTTCTTTGGGGACGAGTAGAGGACTTTTCTTCTATACAACACGATGTACGATTCACATGCGAGCAGCACTCAGGCATGGCTGGTTATGGCTGGGACGCCTATGATCCTCGAACAGGAGGTATTCAGACTGTGCACGACAAGGATAATGGCATTGATCTGGAAACGAGCTTTGTCAAGTTTGACAATGGCAAGGGCGGTTGGGGCGCAAGAATCAGGGGCACACCCAGAGAAGATGCGCAGCCAAAAGAAGGTAGCACTGGTGGCCCAGAGACCTTGAAAACGGCAGTCTGGTTCACTGTGAGTGCTGAAGGTCTGGGAGGAAGTATCACCGCCCTGGGCAGTGAGGGTGCCTCTGAGTCAGGCTACGAAGGCGATGTGATACTGGAAGGCGATGTGGGCCAGCTTGGTGAATTCAGGTTAGCCATTACTGAGCCAACACCACAAAACCATCCATTGCACAACCATCCTTCGTCCCAGAGCAAACCACTGGATCACACATTCGTGCACTCTACACAAGTTCCAGAAGAAGCTCTGTGGCAGTCGAAAGGTGAGTTGGCAAGTCCTGAAAAGATCACGACAAACTGAATTTAGGATCTGACGAGGTAAGCAGCTGTTCTCTTTCAATCCTTGAAGACTACGATCGATGCATATGTGGAGGAGTTCACGCAACAGAAGATGCCGCCGCCCTGGCAGACTTACACGATTCAAAACAAGCCTGGTGTGGGCAACATGCACATGGTGCAGAAGACATTCGAAGGACCATTCGAGTTCGACATCCTGTTCACCCCGAGTACTGCCGAGAAGCCAGCGTCATCCGACGAGTTGACAAAGTCTATCAAGACTGTTCTCGACTCCTTCGAGAAGAAGTACGTGGAAGTACACAAGCCTCTAGCTCCTTTCACGGAGGACAAGTGGCTTGGCTTTAGCAAGTCTCTCTTCAGTAACCTGATCGGAGGTATTGGCTACTTCTATGGTGAGCAAGTCATCGATCGATCATACGCACCAGAGTATGAAGAGGAGAATGAGGGCTTCTGGGAAGAAGCCGAACAAGCGCGTGCACGAAACGCCCAGAAGCTTGAAGGACCATATGAGCTGTTCACTTCCGTTCCCTCGCGACCTTTCTTTCCGCGCGGCTTCCTCTGGGACGAAGGCTTCCACCTGCTGCCAATCCTGGACTGGGACACTGAACTTGCTATGCAGATCGTCAGCTCATGGTACAACACCATGGACGAAGATGGCTGGATCGCTCGTGAGCAGGTGCTGGGCTCTGAGGCACAAAGTAAAGTGCCTGCAGAGTTCTTGACGCAGTACCCACATTACGCCAACCCACCGACACTTTTCATGGTCGTCGAAGCTATTCTCGATAAGATCGAGCACAAGGCCGGCTCTGGAGCTGATCTGGATCTGAAGACACTGGGTCATGTTGCTGGCCACCATGTCGCTAGCCCAGAGTCCATCAAGTCATGGTTCAAGGAACTATACCCTCTACTGCAGCGAAACTTCGACTGGTACCGCAAGACCCAATACGGTGACCTCAAGACTTACGATCGCGAAGCCTTCAGCTCAAAGGAAGGCTACAGATGGCGAGGCAGAACTTCACGTCACATCTTGACCTCCGGCCTCGACGACTACCCTCGTGCACAGCCACCACACCCTGGTGAGCTTCACCTGGATTTGATCAGCTGGATCGGCTTGATGAGCCGTAACATCCAACGCATTGCAGCCTACCTTGGTGAAAGTGATGACGCTGCTAAGTACGGCAAGATCACAGAGGCGATCCGTCGCAACGTCGACGATCTGCACTGGTCAAAGGAACACAGCACATACTGCGACACTACAATTGACGATTACGAAGAGACGTCACATGTATGCCATAAAGGCTACATCAGTATCTTCCCTCTGATGGCTGGTCTGCTCGATGCTAAGCACGAGCACTTGCCAGCTATTCTCGATCTCATTTCCGATGAAGAGGAACTCTGGAGTCCTCACGGCATTCGCAGCTTGAGCAAGAAGGATGCTCTGTATAGTACAGACGAGAATTACTGGAGAAGTCCTGTGTGGATGAATATGAACTACCTGATTGTGAAGGAGCTATATGTGAGTCTTCCCGAAGCATCGTGACGAACGACATCAGCTAATTATACGTGAACAGAACCTCGCCCAACAGTCTGGTCCCTCACAATCGCGTGCAGCCAAGATGTACAGCGAACTACGAAAGAATCTCGTCGAGACTGTGTACAACTCCTGGTTAGAAACCGGCTTTGCATGGGAACAATATAACCCTGAAACGGGTGCTGGACAACGAACTCAGCACTTTACGGGCTGGACGTCGCTAGTTGTGAAGATCATGGCTATGCCTGACATTGCTGCTACTGGCAAGAAGGCCCATGTGAAGGACGAGTTGTAAAGTATAGACGATATGGCTGGGCACCTAGATAGTCTAAGGCGATCATAACTTGTCGGATCTGTAATTAAAGAGAGCCACAGACGATAAGAAGTCATTGATCTGTAGAAAGTAAAGAAAAGTATATATTGGCCAAGCGACAATGCAGGCCAATGAGAAATGGCTGACATGTGAGATCCTCAGGGATGTTCTTCGACTTCATCTCCTGTGCCTCTGTGATCACTTCTACTAATTTCTACCAATATGTGCAACATATAGTCATCCTCATGCTACAAACACATATTCGTACATATTCGTACGCAATGGCACCCATTCGGCACATATCCCGAAAAATGTTCAAAGCTACGGACGCTAAAAACGCCACAACTCGGACATCGTTTACGCCGAGCATTCTTGAGAATCAACGATGTCACCGGCCAAGGACTCAAACATACAGATTTCACGCCACCATCTACAGTACACAGTCGCTCGTTTGCTTGGCTATGCATGGCAGAACGTGACGGGATTGTCTCGAACCCGCAAAGCCCGTTTTGACATTTCTCGGCGCGTCGCCACTTCTGCTGTTGCTTAATGGCCGCAGCAGCAGAATCTTGAACATCCTTTATCCTCCATCTTCAAGGCCTGTCCTGGTCAGCTTTACATCAACCACGGCCCTGGATCCTGGCCAATAGGACCTTCGGACAAGATGATGTTCGTCCGGCAAACATGGGCTCTGGTCGAGAAGAACTTGAGGATCGTCCTCTACAGACACTGGCTAGGGACATTAATCCGCGCGTTCCTGGCACCGATTATCTTCATGTTCATTATCGCTTATGCTAAGAACTTCTTCGTGCCACCTTCGGATTTCGGTATAGGACAACCTACGCCTGTGAGGACTCTCAGCAATGCTTTGGCAGCATCGGCAGGTGGGAGGAATCTGGTTGTGGCTGTCGACAATGGCTTCGCGAATGGAGATATCGCGTCTGTTATCGAGACAATTCGAGGACCGATTGAAGCTGCTGGGAAGACGTTCCGGGTCGCCGCGAATGAGCAGGAGTTGCTCACGATGTGTCCATCGTCTATTCGATCCGTTTCGCCTTGTTTTGGAGCTGTGGTCTTCGAAGCTTCGCCGAATGAAGGAACCAGCGGCATCTGGAATTACACGATTCGAGCAGATGGTGCCTTTGGTGAACGAGTATATGTTAACGACGATAACAACGATGCCGACATCTACACGCTACCTTTGCAGCATGCGATCGATTCAGCTATCGCAACCTTGAATGGCACTACGCTTCCAGAAACGAATCAGTATGTGTTTACGACCAAGACCAACGAGGAGAGGGACCGCAATATCATTCGATTATATATGGGTACGCTCATCGACATCCTTGGACTGGCCTACTTTATCGGAATGGTCGGTATCTGTTACCAACTAACTGGACAAATGGCATCAGAGCGAGAACTCGGCATGTCACAGCTCATCGAAGCCATGATGCCAAACCGCCAAAGATGGATGCCACAAGCAGCTAGACTGATATCGCTTCACATCTCATTCGACCTGCTATACCTGCCGAGTTGGATCATCATGGGCATCATAGTAGCAGCCCTGAACTACACCGACTCCAGCATGGGCATGTGCGTCGGCTACTTCATCGTTTCTGGGCTTGCGCTGAGTTCCTGGTCGATTGCTTTCGCCGCACTCTTCCGCAAGGCACAGCTATCTGGCATTACTGTTGTCATCGTGTCGATCATTCTGGCCATCATCATACAAGTCGCACCAGCTCCTGGTACAGGCGCTGCATACATCGCGACTCTGCTCTGCCCGCCGATCAATTTCACACTATGGATTATTTACATGGCATACTGGCAACGACAGAACCTTGGAGCCGATCTGTCGCAGGCAGCACCTGATGCGCCGTGGAGAGTACCAGGCTATATCTTCTTCATCTTCTCTATTCTCCAGATATTCATCTATCCTCTGGTGGGAGCACTCATCGAGCGCACTCTTTACGGGACAGCGACGAAGTCTCGCCAACTGCGCTATGAAGAAAGCCGCGAATCGCAAGAGACTGTGAAGATCACATCTCTTTCGAAACACTATCCTCCTGGTTGGTGGCCCAGAGTCATCGGTTCACGATTCAGCAAGACCCCAAAGGAGACAGTATACGCTGTGAATGACTTGAGTCTGTCTGTGATCAAAGGCCAGATCATGGTGCTTCTCGGAGCTAATGGAAGCGGCAAGTCTACCACACTCGACACCCTGGCTGGGCTGCAGAAGCCGACGAATGGAACTATTGAAATGGATGCGGCGGGCGGCATAGGCTTATGTCCGCAGAAGAACGTTCTGTGGAGCGAGCTTACAGTGTACGAGCATGTCAGACTGTTCAACAGGCTGAAGACTACCGGAAAGGTGGATTCGAAGGCAGAGATAAAGGCTTTGGTGTCTGCTTGCGATCTTGACCAAAAGATTGATGTTCGCTCAGCAGCACTCTCTGGAGGGCAGAAGCGGAAGTGTCAGCTGGCCATGATGTTGACGGGTGGGTCTCGCGTGTGCATGCTGGATGAAGTCAGCAGTGGTCTGGATCCGCTCAGCAGGAGGAAAATTTGGGATATCATCCTTGCTGAGCGTGGCAGGAGGTCCATGATCCTGACGACACACTTCTTGGATGAAGCAGACTTGCTATCAGATGATATCGCTGTGCTCTCTAAGGGCAATCTGGTCGCTCATGGATCTGCAGTCGAGCTCAAACACCATCTGGGTGGTGGTTACCGTGTACGCGTCTACCACGAAGACGCGAAGGAGTTGCCCAGTGACTTGATCGCAACCACACGCAGGCAAGTGTACCACGACCAGACTGTGTACCAGTTAGCCGACTCAGCCGCTTCTTTCCGGTTCATTACTGAGCTGGAAAAGCTCGGAGTCAGAGACTACCAAGTCAATGGACCAAGCATCGAAGATGTATTCCTCAAGCTGGCTGAGGAGGTCAAGGACGAGCTCGAGAAGGGCCGGGAGACGATTTCATCGGCGTCCGAAGATGACACACCAGTATCTGAGGAGAAGAGGCTGCAACTGATGCCTGGAAGGCAGCTGTCGTTCTTCGCCCAGACCTGGGTCCTGTTCCGCAAGCGTATCACGATCCTGGTGCGAAACAAGTGGCCATACCTCGCTGCCCTCTTGATCCCGATCATTGCAGCTGGCTTGGTGACGCTCTTTCTCGGAGACTTCACCGCCCCAAGTTGCGCTCCACAGGATCAAGTGCGCGAGGCAGGAACTTTGTCGCTGAACACCGGACTGGCTTTCGGAGCCAACATTCCTGTTGGCGCAGGTCAAGAACAGGTCACTGAGATCCAGAACACATACCCGATCTTGGAAGCCAACACATCGGCTACGGTACTTGTGAACACATTCCAGGACTTTCAGGACTATGTCGCTACGAATTACTCGTTCGTCACTCCAGGTGGCTTCTTCAATGGCGATGGCAATACTCCGACATTCGCATGGCGTGGCGATTACGGTATCCAGTATGCTATCGCAGCACAGAACCTGCTCGACAACAGTCTTCTCCGCTTCACGATTCAGACGTCCTACCAACCTTTCGACGAACCCTTTACATCATCTGCTGGATCCACTTTGCAGTTTATTCTGTATTTCGGCCTCGCCATGTCGATCTTCCCTGGCTTCTTCGCTCTCTACACCAATCGCGAACGCCTAGGAAAGGTCAGGGCTCTGCACTACAGTAACGGAGTTCGTGCTGGACCTTTGTGGCTCGCATATACGATGTTCGACTTCATCATCGTTCTGCTCGTCAGTGCCCTCGCGATTATCATCTTCACAGCGGCATCGAGTGTTTTCTACGCGCCTGGCTATTTATTCGTGGTCTTCTTCCTGTACGGACTTTCGGCGACACTCACAGCCTACGTGGTATCGCTGTTCACGACTAGCCAGTTGGCGACCTTTGCGTTTGCAGCTGGTGGACAGTGCAGCTTCTTCCTTCTTTACTTCGTGGCGTTCATGTGCATCATCACATATTTGCCAGCAGCCCACATTGATTCAGGAATCGACATCGCCACCTACACCATGGGTCTGATCTTCCCATCTGCGAACCTCTTGCGTGCGCTGCTGCTCACGTTCAACCTCTTTTCAGTGACTTGCAGAGGAAACGAGCTGGCTTCCTATCCAGGCGACTTCAGAGCCTACGGCAGCTGCATTCTATACCTGATTCTACAGAGCGCGGTACTGATTCTTGTGCTCGTATGGTACGATAGTGGTTGGAGACCAGCTTTCCTGGCTCGTAACAAACATCGAAGCACAGATCTGGAGCAGATCGAAGACACTGATGCCGAAGTGTTCGAGGAAGCGAAGCGTGTTGACGGAGCCAGCGATCAGCTGCGTGTTAAGCATGTCACGAAGGCCTTTGGACCATTCGTCGCCGTGCAGAACGTGTCCTTCGGTATACCTCACGGAGAAACCTTTGCCCTCCTCGGCCCAAATGGTGCTGGCAAGAGTACAACGATCAACCTCATTCGAGGCGACCTGCGACCAAGTGAAGGAGATAGTGATATCCTTATTGAAGACATCAGCATCATCGAGAAACGTGCAGCTGCTCGAACACACCTCGGTGTCTGCCCGCAATTCGATGCCATGGATCAGATGACAGCCATCGAGCACTTGCGCTTCTATGCTCGAGCGCGTGGTGTCAAGGATGTGGAGCATAACGTGGAGCAGATCATACACGCTGTCGGCTTGGCTCAATTCAAGAACAGAATGGCCGGAAAGCTGAGTGGTGGAAACAAGCGCAAGCTCTCTCTAGGCATCGCACTGACTGGTAACCCATCTGTACTCATTCTTGATGAGCCCAGCTCAGGCATGGACGCCGCCTCGAAACGAGTCATGTGGCGTACACTCGGCGCCGTCTCCGCAGGACGCTCGCTTCTACTCACAACACACTCCATGGAAGAGGCCGATGCACTCGCCGACAGAGCTGCAGTCATGGCCAAGCGCATGTTAGCTGTCGGCACTGCTGACGAGCTACGAAAGAAGCACGGAGACGCTTACCATGTCCATTGCGTTCACAAGGATGCACCCTACAGTAGCGACAGCGACATGGCCGAGATCAAGTATTTCATTCACAGAACATTCCCAGGAGCAATCACAGAAGAGCGCTCGTTCCACGGACAGATCCGGTTCAGTGTTCCTGGCGATCGTACTGCACATAGAGATGACCAGTCGTCTCTCGAAGAGGAGAAGAGCATTGATGACAAGAGAGACATTGTCAGCAGTGTCACTCCTGCCAGGTCCAACTCGTCCAACAGCATCAGTGCCCTCTTCGCACAGCTGGAAGCCAACAAGGAAAAGCTTGGACTCGAGTACTACTCTGTGAGCCAAGCTACTCTCGATCAAGTATTCTTGAGCATCATCACGAAGCACAACGTTATGGAAGAGAATTACGCGAAGGCGCAGGCACAACAGAAACTGGGCGTATGGGGAAAGACGAAGAAAGCTATAGCGACAGCATATCATAATGCCTAGAAAGAGGCGACAAACAGAGACTAATAGACGAAAGCATAGCGAGAGGTTTGTACAGGGCATTTGCTAGATTATGATTGCGTTTGTATGAGAGATGTCATGATAGAGAGGGAGACTTAGATACCCAATGCATAGACTTAAGCCTTATTACACTCATGTCACGGTTATGGCGGTAGAAGCTGGTTCGAAACAAGTGCTAAGCCTTGGTGCTGCACGACTTGGCTGGTACTGATCTCGCGATTGCTTTCCACCGATTCGAAAAGTTTATCTTCATGATTTCCTTTCTGAGACTCAAGTGCTCGCTACTACAGGTCCCTGCTCTGCAAGGTCCCCTACTTGCCCAATGTCAGGTAAAGCCGATCGCCAATATCTCCCAGCCCAGGCTTAATCATTCCACGCTCGTCAGTCTCCGCATCCACACCACCAACCCAGAGCTCAACTCCTTCAGGCCAAGCTTCCGCAGCTCTTTGCAATCCTGCTTGACTAGCCAATATCGAGATTGAGATGATCCTCTGCACTCCCCAGTCCTTCAACGTTTCGATCGCAGCGCAAACAGTCGAGCCAGTGGCAATGATCGGATCCACGATGATAGCCAAAGGAGGCACAGTTGATGTTTCACCAGACTTGTGATACGGCAGATTATTGTAGTACTCTACTGGCTGCAACGTGCTCTTCTCACGATACATGCCCAGATGATGGACGGAGACTGGATTTGGTAGGAGGTTTTGTACTGCTTCGACCATGCTCAATCCAGATCTGAGGATAGGTACGAGGCTAATGTTCGAGGGGGTGATGGTTTCTGCATTGTAGGTGTAGCCTAGAGGTGAAAGATCCTATGACACGCACGAAACGCATACGGTTAGCTGACGCTCACTTACTGCTGGACACGGGTCAGCCTATGTTGGCTGAGAAGAGATGAGTGGACTTACTGTGCCTGTGCTTTCTACATCCAAGCCTTTCGCAAGCGCCTCCACGCCTACGATTGTCGCGATGTCATGGACAAGAGTCTTTGTATCTCTGGCGCTGGTCGACCCAGAACGCAACTGGCTGAGCTTGGCTCGCACGCATGGATGTGTTGAGACGTGAATGGAGGATGACATGATCGGTGGTGAATCGCAGGACGAGATACGTGGTAAGTAGGACCTACAAAGGAGCACTTGACGCTTTATGCTTGAGCTGTTGTTTGGACTTGGTATCAGAAGCTCCCCTCCACAAACAAAGACCACGATAGGCGACGCGGATCTCGCCGCCGTCACATCTTGCCCGTGACAGTGACAAGTGACAACGGCTGTGGCTGTGAGAAAGTTGCGGCCGATCGCGTATCCGGACCATGGAAAATATATTAAAATGTATCCGGAGCGTCGATACAGGTGGAATCAGGTCTTCAACTCGCATTTTGATCATTCCAGAGGTATATCTTCAACAGGTATCGGTCATAATAAATCTTGCTCCGAAGTCTTGCAAAACTCCCAAGTCGTGTTATGTTTCTCGGGATCCTCTCGACGACGGTTGAGATACCGAGATTAGTGTGTTTGGCCGTGCATGAATCCCTGATCAGTGCGTCTTCGAATGTTCGACGCATCTCCCTGTTCTGTCTCGTCCCTTGTCTTCAATACTTTGGCGCGTCCAAGACACTTCCTTGCCAGGTTCGGAGTGCTGGAGCGCAGGCGTTTCCTGGTACCACTCGAGTAGCTTTGGTGGGGAGTGCATGGTTGTGTGTATCGGATAAGGGACCGGTTAAAAAAGTGCCAATGGCAGAAGACTCCTCGTGGCGATTGCCGGACACGAATTTGCCTGATGAGATATCTTTCTCGCCACAAAGGGAAGAGTTCAGGGTGACTGAATATCGACCAAGGCCTGCGCATCGAAACTCTGCTGGAACAACCAGGAGTCGCAGGGAAAGCTACTACGACGACCAGCGTGGCGGAGATGCTGATGCTTCCACTGAACGAAGGAGGTCAAGATCAAGACCAACCTCTACTGCAAGTGTCTTGACCGCAAAGTCCAAAGGCAAGCAGCGTGCCAGCTCGACATACCAAGAACCTATGGACATCGAACATCTTGGCGGCGATACTTCTTTTTATCCGCATCCAGTACCCACGCAGGATGACAGGCCGAATTGGGAAGAGGACTCGCGTGGTCAATCCCAGCAACAAGGACAAGGGATGCACGTAAGAAATTTCTCCCGTATATCTGGTACGCGACGCAAAACAAACGAAACAGACCGCGAAGATCAACAACAGAACACCGAGACAGCTTTACCACCTATACCTAAAAGTAATCGATTCTCAGCCGCAACAACGGCGCGACCTAATACTCAAACGACGACCAAAAGGTCAGAAGACCATGGCAATGAACCAGACACTGCCAGGTCGAATGGCGGCCTTCACTCGCAAAAGTTCCCAGAGGAGATCCACTCCAAATCGAAACCACTCGATCCGGTTCCTCGATGGCTTTCAGAAATCTATACCATCTCATATCTCATATTTTTCTCCATATTCGGGACTCTGGCCAGACTAGGCGTACAATGGATCACCTTCTATCCTGGAGCACCTATCATCACACCAGTGATATGGGCTAACGTGGCTGGATCTTGGTGCATGGGCTTTTTATCTGAAGACCAAACACTGTTTCTCGGACATCATTTAGCCACTACAGGAGTCGATGCTGAGAAACTGGAGAAGTCGGACCTCAACAAGGGCAAGAAGGTCATTCCATTGTACATTGGACTCGCTACAGGATTCTGCGGGAGCTTTACCTCCTTTTCGAGCTTCGCGAGGGACTTTTTTCTGGCACTTTCGAATAATCTACCTGCGCCGATCTATCACCAGGGTGCACTCAGCGCAGGGGATTCACCTTCGTCCACGATTGGAAGGAATGGAGGCTACTCGTTCGAAGCACTCATTGGAGTCATTCTATCGACTATCGCACTATCTATGGGTGGGTTCTACGTTGGTGCGCATACTGCTTCGGCTCTGGAGGGCATTACACCTGGTCTGTCAGCAAGACTGATCCGCAAGTTTCTTGATCCTGCTTTCGTCTTCCTGGCAGTAGGTTGCTGGGTTGGCGCTATTACCATGGCTGCTCTACCGCCTGATCGTCCTGGAGGTCCAGCTTCTCGTGGCTCTTGGGCGAATGAGACATGGAGAGGTGAAGTCCTCTTCGCCGTTGTCCTTGCACCTTTGGGGACTCTACTACGTTTCTACGTTAGTCTGAAGATGAACGGACTGATCAAGTGGTTCCCCCTCGGCACTTTTGCTGTCAACATGTTCGGCACAGCAGTCGAAGGGATGTGCTATGATATCCAGCACGTTGGTGTAGGAGTCATGGGGCAAGTAGGTGGTGGTCGAGTTGGCTGTCAAGTTTTGCAAGGTGTGATGGACGGCTTCTGTGGGTGCTTGACGACTGTCAGTACCTGGGTTGCAGAGATTAATGGGCTGAAAAGGAAGCATGGCTATTTCTACGCATTAGCGAGCGTTGTTGGTGGGCTTTGTCTGATGGTCATCATCATGGGAAGCGTGAGATGGAGTGTTGGATATTCTGAGCCGGTTTGCAATACTGGCTACCCTTCGAAAGTGCATGGATGAGATACCCATTGGCGAGATGTTCAGATCATATAGACAGTGATATGCATTCATTACGTGATGTCAGTTACTTCTGCCCTGTGTTGGATGGCATCTGTGTAAACACAAGGTCGCTTTCCACAGCTTCACAACCACCAGGCGCGTCATCCTTGAAAACAGCTTTCGCCTTGACAAACTGCACATCCGAGATGTCAACTACTGTCTCGAAGCCTTTCCTCTCCACGTCCTTGATGTGGCTCACACTTGCGATCCCGCCATACAGTTTCCACTGTTTCACCTCTGTAGCACCGTTCCAGCTGATGTACACTCGCGTTACGTGAGGCGCGTCAGATGTACCAAGATATTCAGCTACGACAACAGGCTTGGTCTTCGGACATCCAGCCCAGTGTTGCTTAAATGCGCGATACGACAGCGTGCCTCTACCACCACTGACGAAGCCACCTCCAGGTCGCTTGGTAGCATTGCCAAATTGGTATGTTGCGATCGTCTTGCCATCATGAGAGAACTCCTCAAGCACTGGGATCCAGCCATGACCAGTGAAGAAGTTACCACTCTCCATTTTGTCGAACGAGCCTTGTGCAGTCGGGAAAATAGGTCCAGTAGCCTTGAAATACCGACGGCCAAGGAGTGAGACGTGCTTGGCCTTGAGATCGACCTTCAAGAATTTGCCTGAGGCGACAACAGTGTTGTTGTCGATAGGGCAGTTGTGGTTATCGTGCATTCTCAAGGTAACATGATCAGGACTCTGCTCGATCACTCGGATGTGGTGCTGGTAGCGGAAGTCCACGTCTGGACCTAACGTGAAGCCATCCCCAGTGATGCCTTGAACTCGCCACAGAATAGAGCCAGACTTATCCAATGCGATCGCACTGGATAGGTATCTCGAACTCAAGATGAATCCATCTCCCAGCGGGGCTACTGAATTGATGTGGAAGTAGCCCCAGGCAAGGCTCTGCTCAGACCCATCGTATCCTTCACTTCCCAGAGGGTAGACACTTGCATTAAGAGGCAGATCGTCCAGATGTTCCAGACTCTTCCAGCAGAAGAGTACCTTATTCGTCTTCACATCAATTTCATAAACCTGCGCCTCTACAACCCAACCAGTCTCTGGTCCACCAACACTTCGTAAATCCGTTTGCGTAACATTATTGCCGAGGACAAGAATAGTTCCTCTCTCAGTCAAATACATCTCATGCAGATCAATATTGCTCTCATATGTCTCTCCTACTGTCAAGTCTACAAAGTTACCAGGCAAAGACACATTCGCGATCTCCTCATAGTGCTTGTTCAAGATGTGAATACTGCCGTGTCCGCGCCCAACAGGTTCTGAGAAGGACGTGCCATTCCAGTAGACAAGGACGTCCTCACCTCCATACTTCTGCACGCCAAAGCCAAACGCGTGGCCTGTTCGACCATTCCAGACCAGATCGCCGTCGCCTGTAGTTATGAGAGGAGACTTCTGATATGCCGTTCCGCCATCTGGTGCGATGAAGACATATTCGCCTAGACTTGGCTTTCCAGTGATCTCAATGACAGGCGGAGTGAAGTTGACAGTCTTGTACGTATGATATGGCCAGGATATGTTCTTTGATGCATCAGCCGGCACGATGTCGCTGCCATGGACGTAATTCGCTATGCCGAGTAGGATCGGGATAAGTATTGCGGCGAGGACCATGATTATGGCGATGATGTTCCCGGCGTCAAGTCTTTGCGGCATGCATGTGGTGGCTTGAGATTCATACGAGCGAAAGAGAGACAAAGGCGGCTCATGTGGGAGAAACCAGAAATGGGATTAGCATCGGTGTGATGTCGTTCCTGCAGCTTCAAGTCATCATCCTTGTCGACCATGTCCTTGCTTCGGACGGGAATTGTATAGACGACGCGCATCTCTGCATCACCGGTAGCATAAGTACATCCGCCACTGGACCATTCATGAACTCGATGCCATAGAAGTTCGATGCTGGAAGAGAAGGAACCGCGAAGATGTCGCGAAATAGAGTTTTGCCTCGCTTACGTATCCCTGCACGCGGCAAAGCCGTTGCGACTTCACTTCACCTGCTTCACTTTGTCGGCGCGCATACCACGCCAGGACCGGACCATGTCGACGCGCAAGATGCGCACAAAGCTGTCGAGCGTAGCACTGCCTGGATCTGCCTAGAACAAGATGTACACGAGTACACACCGGGAAGACTTTAGCCGAGCACGGCGACCATGAAGATACAGAGCGCGTGGACTGAAAATGGACGTGAGGTCTCAGATAAAGGCGGGCTTCTGCCATCATGTGCTGGTGTATCTCCAGACAGATTGTTGCGCGTGAACGGATGTCGAGCTGTCGAGTTGCTGTGGCGCACATGTGGTCAGCTTGCGACGGGGAATGCGTCGCAGAACATGTGGTAGACGGCTGGCACGCTTCCCTTCATGCGACACCGGTGAGCTCTCATCGCTGATGATGCGGCAAGGTGACAAGATGCCGCTGTTGGCGACGACGGAGACTCGATGCGGGTGGGTCGAAGTGGCTTCGGTCGCAATTGATCGCTGATTGCTTCAGCCACCAATACGTGCCGGACGCCAGTGACTTGGTATTCTCGAACTCGCCTCCACAGCCCAGCGAAATTGCCAGGAATGTGATGGCTAAGGTCATTGTCAGCACTACCACACTGCCTTCACAGCTGGGCGATCAGTGGCGGGGAGGGGGATGCTTCTCTGGTTGGAGCCACCTGAGCGAGGCTCTGGAGTGCCACCAACACAACGTACACAAGTGTCGCCGATCAGAAACTCCGTGCCACATTGAGAAGCTACAGCACCGTATCCGTTCGAGGCATCGCGAGATCCTCAAGACCAAAGCTTTCGCACCGCACAGACGGCTGTAAACAGGCTGGCCCTCGCCCGCTGATACCACACCGTGATGTATGCTGGTTTCTTGAGTCTCAGCGATCCCGGATTCAGGAACAGTGAGGCAAGCCCGACCGATCGCTCCTCGTGGTGTAAGAAATCCGAATCAAAGCGTTGGCTGTCGTCCTTAAACGCAAGAGCAAGCTCTTGAGGTCCGTAAGGCGGTGCAGCCGCCACTCGACGAGTTGTGTAGGTGTGAAGGTGGTTCCAGAGCAACATTGCCAAACCTACGTCAACAACACCGACGACGACGACTGGGTAGAGACGATCATCCAGAGCGTTCGCCGGCAGCGATGCCGTCGACTTCGGCTGATAGTGTCCTCAGGTGGTGGTGTCCGAGCGCAGCACGCTTGGCCTCCGACAGAAGGAGGTCCATGTTGAAGAGACGGAGGAAGAGGGCTGAGAAGTGAGCTTTCGTATTGGAATTTGCGCTGGACCGTGCATTGTGGTACACGTGATACCGCACCGCATGAACTTGTTTCCGCTCACCTATTTCAAAAGTTCGCACTTTGAAATTCACCTTCTCTTCTTCATACGCCAGTGCGCCTCTATCACAACCAAGTCTCTGGTTAAATATCATCACCACAACCACACATCTCCACCACCACAGCACGACCACGCGCACGGCCAGCATGGCCACCCAAGAACCCTCGGCGCCCTTTGAGGCAGAGAAGCTCCGCTCTGCCCTCCCCTCCGCTCTCCGCCCTCGCCCTGGCCAGGGCATCAACAAGCCTTCGGGCAAAAACTTCGTGCTGGTCTCTGGACCAGAGAAGGTAAGCAATGTGCTGTCACGTAATCTTGGTTCACTCACTTACGCCCTCCAGAACCCTGCCGCCGCCGCGCCGCTCGCCCTCCGGCCAGCTCCCCTCCGCCGCCGCCCACAGCTCGGGAGTGGCAGCACTACCACTAACACCGCCAACATGGCACCACTCGCTGGCCCGGCCACCACCACGCCGCCAGCACCACCAGCAGCAGCAGCAGAAGAAGAGGAGGTGGAGGTGGAGAAGGGCGGAGAGGAGGAGGGTGAGGCGTGGTTGGAAGCCGCGCTCACCGCCTACCTCTCCGACCCGGAGAAGGCTGAGAAGTGGTCCGGTGTGTGGACCGAGCACCTTGGCTGGGTCCGCTTCGGCCCAATGGGCCCAGTGGGTGGACCGCGCTCGCCTGGCGAGTACCCTCTGCCCCCTCTGGCTCCCCGCCCTTGGTTCTGGTGAGCACCACCACCACCACCACCACCACCACCACCACGACACCAGCAGCAGCAGCAACAGCAACAACAGCAGCAACAGCAACAACAGCAGCAGTAGCAGCAGCAGCAATGAGAATACTTGCGCCTGGTGAAAAGTGATCCTCCTCGTCTCAATGTCTCATCGTCTTTCTCTCGTGCTAATCGCTACTGACTCTGCCAATCCATCTAGCATCAGCATGCTCCGATTCCCCTTACGCCAAGATGGAGAGTGGGACTGTTTGCTTGACGGTGAAGTAATGTGACTTACAGATTGCACACCTTGTCTCCTCTCCAACTATGCCACGCGCATCATACTCATCATGCCAGGTCAATCATATTGCAGTAACGGAGATGCCAGCTCGCCCATCGAGTTCCCTTGTCTTCACGAACACCTGCCACATCGCTAGCCATCATGGTACGAACATCGACAAGGGCTCAGTTATCTCTTCTTCCTACATCACGAACACAAACAGTGCGCCTCTATCACAAAGCTGCGGTATTGTACATCACAAATACCATCACGAGTCACTCTCCCACACCACCACAACCACCACGATTCCAGCCAGCATGGACACACAGCCGCGCCGCTCGAAGCAGAGAAGCCTCGCAGCTCTCTTTTCCACCCTCCCTCTGCTCCCACTGACGGAGCAGGGAAGCCTCGCAGCCGCCTTCACTCTCTCTGCGCCCATCGTCGCTCTCCCTCTGCGCCCACCGTCGCCCTCCCTCTGCGCCCGCCCCCGAAGTAGAGAAGCCTCGCGGCGCTCTCGCTCTCGGCCTATACGCCGATCAGGGCGTCAGGAAGCCTATGGGCAAGCAACTCGTGCTAGTCTTCTAGCCAGATGTTGAAGCGGATTGTCGGCAGTCATATACCATTCAGAAACAGGTCAAGTAATCAGCTTGACCAATCACTTTTGAACCAACAGCAGAGAAGGGTAGCCGCCATTTGACCCAACAGAATTCCGTGCCTTTCGATTGCATGTGATGTAAACACAGCAGATTGAAGTGATATCAACGAATGCATCCACATTTGATCGGTACGCTCACCCTGGGAAGACGCCGAAGCATGGAGAGGGATCGAGCAGAAACCCAGAATCCGCTCAGACACAGTATCTCAGCCCATCTTATGATTGCGTGGCTCGATGGTTTGTGTATGAAGTGGCGTAGAGGACGGTTCAACTCGGATCTGGAGCAGGATGATGGTGATGTAGCTAGCTCAATGCCCACATGTCATGCCACCAAGTGCGATACCAGAGCTCTTTTGTATACGTACTTCGCCTGCCTCTATCACCACCAAAGCTGCGGTTTTCAAGATACCATCACAAGTCGCTCTCCACACCACCACAACACCACCAACCCGCCCGCCATCATGGCAACACAGCAGACCGCCACGCCCTCCCCCTCTCCCCTCCACCAGCGCGTGAAGACGCTCATCCGGCTGTTGCCATTCGGGTCTCCATTGCCTTTCATTTTTCTCATCGCGCTTCGGTGTTTTCCCAGGCTGCTTGGTGGGCGTGAGCGCAATTGAGAGACCTAGGCTGGTGGTTGGGATCACTTCAACTCTGTTAAAACGAGCAGGATGCGTCTCTGACGATACGCTTCGCTGGGAGTCTCTCTAGTGTCGCACTCGATGGCATGGTTTTTGAAAACTCGGAAAGACCACGCAGGCATGTCATCTCTTGCCGCTCTAAGACTTGAGAAGCGCATTGGTCTGCGCACCGAGTGGCCCGAACGCGAATCACCTGGGAGAGTATGGCTAATGTTGAGTATGAGTATGTCTCGAACCATCAGCTCAGACGAAGCACGCGAGGTTCGCTGGAGCACGTCTAAACATTAAGGGCCTGACGTCAAATGCTGCTTGCGTCTTAGACGTGATCCTTTTGAGCGTGATGTCGATGGTTTCACTACCCGGCGCCAAAGCTTGCCGTTGTGGCTTGGAGAAAGCTCGGGCTCTGGAGGATGCTGCCGCTACCTCATCACCGCGTACCTTGGAATGTATTTGATCGTGGACTGGAAGGCGGATTGGTTTAGTGCACTCGCCACTCGCCACTCTGGCGAGTCGGTGCGAATTCCTCCGCCAGCTTCCCCAGCTGGATACCTGTATAGGCATCTGAATCGAATACGTCCTTACCATCAATCATCCCCTGCAAACGTCTACCGTTCGATGGTCGAAGCCCGTCCTGATCGACAACATCAGGCCGGAAGGTGTGTCTTCTCTTGGTCTGCGAGCTTGTGCCATCGGGCTCCATCATGTGGCAGTCTTGCTCGTGATTTCCGTTCTTTACTCTCATACCAAGTCACTGACTGCGGCATCTCTCATACCAAGTCACTGACTGCGGCATCTCTCATACCAAGTCACTGACTGCGGCATCGACATGCCGGAGCAACCATGCTGGTCAATGGAGATGCCAGCTCATCAAGTGTCCCCCTTCACGCCGGGATCTGGATATTTGGTCTTCATATCTGCTCCACGGAACATCAGCAAGTCAAACACAATTTCATTCAGCCAGAGCACGCACAGAATCTTTCGCAGTGAGCCAAATAGGAGGCAGCAACATTGCAAAATTCGAAGAAGAAATAGTCGATCACTGCATATCATAACATCATATCCTCTTGATCTCAATTCTTGCACGCTCGTGCAATTGATGTCCAATCCATTCTCCGGCTTCCCTCTCCGCATCAGTCAGCTTTCTAGGAGAGATGCTAAGCGAAGCAAAGGTCCCGGCGCCGCGCTTCTTGCTAAGCGTACCAGGATTGATGCACAGGACACCTTGAACGAACTACGGACATGTGTTAGCACGTCGTTGACACAAGATGTAGAAGAAGATGAACTCACTCTCGCAAAAGGCATCAGCGTGCTCGGTAGCACAAGCACATCAGGTCTCGCCTGCCAGAACTCTCCAAGCTTGTAGTACGATAGATCAATATTAGCACCAAGTGCCATACGCTCTTCTCCGCCAGGCTCAGGCACTTCGTCAGGTATTGGCGCAGGCTTCGTCAGATCTTCTCTAGCCATAGGTGGAAATACAGGAAAGTAATGACTCTGCTCGATAACGTGCTCGCTCAATCGTGCTAGCAAGTCGTTGTTCAGCGGCTTGTCACCAGTCGCAGACTGTGCCGCACCACCACGATGGAGCTCTGATAGAACATCCTGACTACTCATGCCGAAGATCATCTCGTTCAAGAAGAGCGCCATAGGATTCGCCACAAATTGGACCTGCTTGGGCAAGCCGAGTTGTGGTTTGGGGACGCGATCTTGTGGCCATGAGACGTGTTTGCTGATAGCATCTCGCATGGAAGGCACCATGATGATTGTGATTGTGGGAACGGCTTGAGCTAGTCGCTGGATATGGGAGCTGATGAGGTTCCGGAAGACATCTGTGAGAGTGGCCTGATCAGGCTCGATCTTTGCGTCCGCAGGGAGGTGTGGCTCGAAGTCTCCCGATGCGACGACTGGATGTTCGAGGTCCAGGAAAGGTCCAGTGAGTACCAAGACGTCGGCTCGCTCTGTTTGTGCTCGCTCAAGGAGGGTGTATAGTGGAGCGAATGAGAGGTCTGTATCTGTTGTGTATGGTCCTGCCGCCATGAGCATGTGCAAAGGTCTCGTCTCGCCATCTGCGGAGGTGAGACGATCGTTGTGGCCTTCAATGTCCTCTGGCCGAGATGCTGCTGGTGGCAGGAGCGGCATTGATAAGATCTCTCGCACAAGGAAATGGTGTCCGCTGACATTCGTGCCTCGTAGTGCCACGATCTTGCCCGGGAAGAAGTCGAAAGATACGCCATCCAGTTTCAAAGGTACTCGCATGCCAGCTCCCATGCGTCTGCTAGTCTCCAGTACAATGCTTGAAGCATTGAGCTTGCCGGTAGGCTGATCGCAGGCAATTCTGCCTACTGCCACGATGTCTGATGTAGATTGTGCCGCAGGATTGCCAAAGTCATTGTCTTCCAGATTGTGCTCTTTCTGTACTTGTTCCACGAACATGTCTATGCGATCATCGAGGATTTCTGAGGCCTCTGACAGCTTCATAGCCATTGGCTTGTATGTGTACTTGGGCAGATCCACCGCAGCTTTCAGCTTGATGCGTGCTACTGTAGGCGGTACTACTGGCACCTCTGCAGCTGGCAGATGTGTATTGATGGCTTCTACCACTTCTCCTGCATTTTTTCTGTCTTCGAACGCGACTGTCGGCAGGGTCTTGATTGTTGGCGTCTTGTCGTCCGCAGGCGAGCTGTTCAAGTTGTTCTTCACGGCCTTGGACGTAGGTGTATCAAAGTTGCTCTTCCTCTTCGCTGCTGATATTCTTGCTGCTGGCGTGTTCGAGACCATGCCGTCCAACATCCCAAACACATCCTGCCCTCCTCCTGTCCTCGGTGTCGCTGCCACTCGCTTGGGAGCGTGTTGGACTTCGGGTCGCTTTCGAACGTTCCGCTCCAGCTCGTCCTGCAGTGTCTTCTTGAAGTCGCGTACTGTCTTGTAGTCGAGTGTCGTGGTATCGGCACCCATGCTGATGGCATATCCTTCCCATTTGTAGTACAGATCTTGTGCTGAGAGTGACAAGAGCTGCATGATGTGCAGCAATTCAGACATCACATCTTGGGCCAGAGTCTGATCAGGCGCAGCGAATAAGCCGTTCACTTCTGTTCCGAGGGCTGCCATTGCGAGTGCTTGTGTGTGTAGAGTGGTTGGCGTGGTGGTTGACGCGCTGTTGGAAAGTGGAACGCGTCTCAGTCGCGTGAACCGGCCCGAATCGGAGGCCAAGAAACACTCTGTTCTCCTTCGTCACGACATCATCACTCCAACAACGTTAAGAGAACCATATAGAGGAAGAATGGGCAGAGTCATGGTACAAAGTACAGGCTGCTAGCTACCCACTGCCTACAAGAAGTCAGACCTGCGGCATGCTTGCTGACCATATCGACCACATGAAAGCTTCATTATTGATCTTGGAACAGTCTACAGACGTACACGCCAGTCTACATTTTGAGTAGCAATCTATACACCTACACCTTCCTAGGACCACACTTCGCATAGTCCAAGATTCCATCCTGATCCCAATCTGCTGGCGAACAGCCATTACCTTCGTTCTGGCATGGGTACACCTACCACAACGTTAGCACGACAAGATCCTGTACTGCTGCTCTCGGGACGACTAACCGAATCACATCGTACGCTTCCGCCTGTGGATCGGTAGCATCGGTTCGTTGAGACGCCGCAGTTCTGTCAAACAATTCAAGTCAGCTACACGGTCTCCTCTCGTCTTCGTATATGAAGGAGTTCGGTCCAGGCTGTACGTACCCACCACACTCCAGGAGCATCGGCACCCGCTGCTGCCAATGCTATAGCCTCTGCCAATGGGTCTGCCACCGCGGTTGCCAGGGAGACAGTGGCGAAGGCGAAGACGCTGGCGATAGTGAAGAAGTGCATTCTGATCAATCTGTGTGTGTTCTTTGGAAGGTATTCTGGAAGCAAGGACTCAAGCCCCAAAGGTATTGGAATCTGGCTGCTTCTATATTTGTTTTCATGATCGCTATCAGGCTGATGAATGATCAACCAAAATCAATCAGCTAGGGCGGACGCGACGACCGCGTGGTGGCACCTCAGAAACATATAGTCTAGCGTGCCAGACCAGCCACCTACCACGTGCGAGTAGGGTTCGTGTATTGTGCTTAGTTCGATCGCTATATCGTGGCGGTCTCTCGGCACAGTTGTAAGGCCGTGGCTGTTTCGCGGCCCAACATGTGTCTTGGCGATCTGGAGTCTGGGCTCACATTCATCAGCGAACAGTACTACGTCGCACTCCCGTCTTCATCGCTCCAATTTCTGGTCCTGACTTGTGGCTTGACTCTGCATCTGCCAGCAGTCATATCTCAAGACAAGTGCTTCACGGCAACTTCGACCCTCTCGATCGTCTCCTGCAGTAGACCAAGCTCCGCAACAGCAGTCTCGCTCTTGTCACCTGCAAGATCACCACCACTTTCCATTGCTTCCAAGAACCTCTGTTTCGCATCCCGCAATGGAGTCAGAAAGCTGCCAGCAATGTCGTTGTTCGTCCACAGCTCCGAGATCTCGAGCGACTGCTGAATGTGCTTTGCACTCAGCAGCAGGTAGATGAGGTTCAGACTCGCGAGATAGAATGAGACGTTGGTCTGGAACGTCATATATGCGTCTGAGATGGGAGCAGTGATGAGATCTGCTTGAAGTGCTGGAAAGAGGCTAGGCGCCAGTCGATCTAGAGCCAGGGGTCGAGCGAAGATGGACTTCTCCTCTTCTGGCGAAGTGCTGTGCTCATGTCCTGGCATCTGCTGTGGGTTTGCCTCAATCGTCTCGCCTTTGATCCAGCCAACCGCAGAGACCTTCAGATTCTCGAACGGGCAATGCTCGAGTGTATCTCTGATGAAGGACAGACGCACCTCATCATCTGGCTGCGAGCGGAGCACCGTGCTTGTAAGATAATGTGCATGGCCTCTCAAGTTGGCATTCGGGCAGTTCGATGATAGCAGAGCCACCACTTGTAGGTACTCGTTGAATTGCTCATCACTCTCCGGCTCTCCAATAGCATCTCTTTCGAGACATAGAAGACCCAGCGCCAGCACAGTGTCGATGACAGCTTCAGACTCAGTACCAAGGTAGCCTTGGCCCATGTTCGGTGCAGCTAAACAGCTCTTCATGATTTCTTGATGTTTCGGAAACAGCTCAAAAGGTGGTTCTGATTGTGCAGGCACATCCGTCTTCGCGTACAGAACAGTGGACACCTGTCTCGCCGCGAAGAGCAGAAGTGAACCATGACAAGACAGCGGCACATCCGCTGCTGAAGCTGGAAAGTTGTCTTCATCATCAACCAATGCTTCATCAGACATCTTCTCCACTGTTGTTGCTGCGACCAGTAGATCCCTATCAGATAGCTTGAGATCTTTTGCAAGTGTAACCAGCTGCCCTATAGCGTCGATTCTCCTATTGAGTCGTTTCTCCGAAGCAAATCGATCTGCCATGGTCGTGCTATCTGGTATCGTACGCTCCGGGTGTACCTTCTCCATGATTCGAGTGCACCAGGCCATACCAGGAACATCGTCGTAAGGTGCAAAGTTCACCATATACTCCTCGAGCACGTGGGTAATGAAGGCCTGTAACAACTTGAGCTGCAGAGCCTGCTCCTCCTCGCTGTATTCGACGACATTTGGGCCCTCGGGATCAGCAGCATTCTGTGCAGTAGCCATGGCACTCGAGCCAAGCATGCCGCTGCTCTTTCGTGCTGGTAAAGCAGGTCTAGATGTACCGCTGACAGCTTTAGTGACTTTCACAATAGCCTCGATCATCTCTTCGCGATGGCTCTGTGAGCTTGAGAAGCTGGACAATATGGCTGCCAATGTCGTGCTCAGGAATCGACTTGGGGTCTTAGTCCGGATGCGTGTCTGCAGAATGCCCAACATGGATAGCAGGGCCACGAATTGCTCCACAGGTAATGGCAGTGGAGGGGGGGTCTCTCTGGCTTGATTCGGTGCTGTCCCATCCTTGGGTGCTGCTGTCTTGAGTGGGAAAGTGCTCGAGTCCGCCTGCTTTCGTGCATCACTTGCGCCTCCAACTGCATCCACTTCATCGTCGTCTACCTCATCATATTCGATCAAGCGCAAGCTTTCTGTCACTTTCAAAATGACCTCTCGTGGGTTCCCTAGTCTGGCAATATCCTGCAAACACTGCTCTGACTCAGGTAGTAGCGGGACGAGAAGGTGTACCAGATCCCAGCCGATATTGGTCGTCAACGTTTCATCTTGTAAGACCTTGTGCAGTATTGGAAGATTCTCCGGAGTCAAATTGTACTCTATAATCGTCAAGTAGGTGAAGTAGTCAGACGCCGGTGGCAGCGACTTGATCAAAGGACTTTCTTCGTCCGCCATGATGTGGCTGTGGTGGACAACGAGATGTTGGAGAGTTAAACAGTGGCCGGAATTGAAAGCAGAGCGAAGCAGCCCAAACGATTGTGTAGATTCTTGTGAGCGACCAGCGCAAGGATCTTTGATTCGTGCAGTGATGTTCTGGTGTTGAGTGTACTGTTTGTCGGATGTTCAAGTTTGAGAGGAGAGGTGGTTGTGGAGCAAGGTTGCCTCACCAGCCTTGCGCGAGCTCGTCTATAAATACGCGCTAGTGGGACAACGACTGTCTGCTTCCTCGCACCGCTACTCTTCTACGACTCTCATGGAGTACAATGCCTTAGTTACAATCTGGCGTACAGAAGTGATCCACTATGATGCTCCGTTCTTTGACTACTTGGTGGGGGATGGGTAGAAATCTGAACGAGACTGACTGTAGAACTGTGTGCTTTTCTCTAGGTATACATATTTACACAGAGTATCTGCATCTGCACTTGGCCTCTGGGAGACCTTTTCACTCCCCTGCTGCGAGTCAACAAGCGCTCTACTCGTCGCGCGACACAGGCGGTTTGGGCGCTTCTGCGTTAGGATCAACAGTCCCCTTCGACTTTGCAGTATCTGGGGTTCCGTCGCCCTTCTTGCTCTTTTCTGTGCCCTGGTCGATCGGGACGCTGTACTTGGTATCAGTGTTCGACATACCTTCCTGCTTTTTGGACATAGCGCCGTCGCTCTTTTCAGGTGTCTTGGCTGCTGGTGCCTGTGAATTAGGTTAGCATTGAACAAGCATGTTCATGGTTGTATCAGTCTCACCTTAGAATCGGTCTCGCCCAGCGTCTGAGCTTTGGTGGACTCCTTCTTGTTGACCCTGTTCTTCGAGTCGGACTTTGTCTCCTTGTTGTCGTCACCCGACTCCTCCTTCTCTTCGGGCTCGTCTTTCTTGTCCTCGCTGCCCTCTTCTGATTTCTCCTCTTTGTCATCGGACTTCTCCTCCCTGTCGTCAGACTTCTCCTCCTTCTTGTCGTCAGACTTCTCCTCATCAGCCTCTGGCTTGTCGTCCTTCTTCTCTTCGGCATCATCCCCAGCCTCCTTCTCAGCAGACTCCTCTTCCTCCGCAGGCTCCTCAGCAGACTCCTCCTTCTCCTCGTGGTGGTCGCCGTGATCGCCATGGTCGCCGTGTCCGTGCGAGGAGTTGTCAGGCCACAGATACCAGCACGATGGAGGTGTGATGGCCAATGCGGCTAGGAGCCTTTTCCAACTGTCAACTTCGGCTCATATGTGATATCTCTTGCGGGCAGCCAGGTAGGACGATCGTATATCGCAGTACTTACCAAGGCATATCCGAGCTGCTCTCGCCATGACCTCCGTGGCCGCCGCTGCTAGCGAAGCGCTTCGCAACGACTTGTGTCCGCGCTGGAGCTGCTCGGGCTGCGACGCGCGCGCTGGAATATCGAAGAGTGGATTGGAGGCTCCGTAGAGCAGTCGGACGGATCAGAGGCATCTTGTCTGGTGTCAATGGCTTCAGTAACGAGAGCGACAGTGAGGTGAGAAAATGGCTGGTAGAGCTTTGAAGCTGTTCCTTCCGCAGCAATGGCATCCTGGCGGTTCTTTCCGAACTCACGTCACTCCAACACTCTCTCTCCCTCCCTAAGGTACTCTATTCTTACGTTCCATGCTCGACTTCATCTTGTGCTACATGTTTTCTCAAAGCCACCACCGTAACACTGCACGACTTGCTACGCACTAACCCGAAGGTCTGATAGATTGCACATCCCAACCGGTCGATATCGATTATCGAGCCTGCGCCTGCGCCTGAAGATCTGGGTTGTTCACGCTCTGGTCACAATGCTGGACTGATACCAAGTATGTGCGCTATCACTACATGTAATGCCACAGTGCTCTGAAGTCCAGGTTGCCAGCCTACATGCCACGAGCTCGCCACTTCGACCAACGTGTCGACAATAAATGTTGTCCGATTTGTTCTCTGACAGTACAACTTCGAGACGTGTGATGCAGAAGCAGACAGCACAAGCAGGTGGATATGCTCTTCATATGATGCCTGATGCCATGAGGTGCACTCACCACACAGGGCTCGACGCGAGCTTCCCAATTGTCCGACCTCCGAAGACGCGACATGAACGCAGCTGCATCCGCTCAGCCTCGTCTGCAGCATGAGCTATTCCTGATCGGTGGCGCTGGAGCTCATACTACGTATACTGTCTGCCAAAGACCTTGCAACCTCCTCGCATACGTTGCTCACTTTGCCTCGTATGTTCCCCCATGGACCCGATCTCTGCTCTCGGCGTGGCAGCAGCCGCCGTACAGTTTCTTGACTTTAGCTTACAAGCACTACACTTACGTCGCCAGATCCGCGACGATGCTCAAGGAGCCACAGCGCTCAACGCGCAGCTCGGCACGTTCGCCAAGGGCATCCGACATACATCACAAACATTACAAAGTCAGCACGGAAACACAACCGCGTGCGGGAGACACTTGAATCAAGTAGCCCGCAAATGCATAGCTACTTCTGAAGAACTACTTACTGTTCTCGGGGATGTACAACGCGTGGGCAAGGCCAGTTTCGTCAACGATGCGAGAGCCCTTTTCCGAGTCATGAAGGGACGAAGGACAATCGAAAAGCTCCACAATGCTCTGAAGTCCCATCAGCTGGATTTGGAAGTAGCAGTGACTCTTGATCTGCGGTAAGCTACGAATACTTTACCCACACGCAAGCAGATTGAGATGACTGAACGACGATCTAGGGAGCGCGCCGAATTCGCTGGCATTACCAGTAGTGCGCAATTCGAGAATATCGAGAGGAGACTGAAGGAAGTAGCAGTCCTGGTCGAGAGTCAGCAAATGACTCTGCAAGTGGGACAACTCCAAATCTTACGGCATACTTCTTTGCTACAAGAGCGTTTCGCTGCTGTAGAGCAGCAAGCCAGTGGCATAGGGCGCAGTCAAGCCGTCAATCATCAAGTGACTATGCAGCAGCTTTCTGGTCTGCAAGAGAACCTCAACAGCGGTTTCGGAAACATACTTACCAGAGATGCACGGGTAAGCAAGTTAGGGGTCGAGCACGGGAGCAGGTCCACCACTAATCTTTACTAGGCCAAGTTCCTCGGTGGACTTTTCTTCCCTGAGCTCAAGCTTCGACAAGAGACATTCCCGGCTCCTTCAATTGACACTTGCGAATGGATCTTCACCGCTGATGACTCTGGTCGGTTAGCCGGGCTCAGCAATTGGCTGAAGACTGGCACCGGCATATACTGGATCAATGGTAAAGCAGGATCTGGCAAGTCCACGCTCATGGCACACGTGGTTGGGCATCGCAAGACCGTCAACTTGCTAAAATAATGGGCCGGCGTGGAATCACTACTTTCCTTGACATTCTTCTTCTGGAGGTCAGGCACAGACCTACAAAAGAGTGTAGTAGGCCTGCTACGCTCCTTGCTCTACCAGCTTGTAGAGGACATTCCGGACCTACTTCTACCTCTCTTGACGAAGCATCCCCTGCCTCCAGAACGATATCCAGCTTGGGCAGAGAGAAAGCTCTCCGAGCTCACAATGTTCGCTTTCGAACAAGCAGCCAGGAATCGCAAGATATGCATTTTCTTGGACGGACTGGACGAATTTGAAGGTGACACTGACGATCTATTTCGCTTGATTGACTCGATCACGTCAGTGCACAACGTCAAAGCGTGCGTCTCAAGCCGTCCACAGGTTCAGCTAGAGAGGCGTCTGATCCAGCATCCATATACTCGCATGGAAGTCTTCAACAGACAGGACATTGAAAAGTACGTCGTGGCCAGATTCAATCCGTATGGTGACCATCAGCATTTTGCGACAAACATAGTGAATGAGGCACAAGGGTTGTTCCTCTGGGCAGCTCTGGTGACACGAGCAATCATACTTGGTATCGAAAATGGCGATGACAACTCCATACTAGAACTACGACACAAGCACACGCCAGTCGAGATGGCGGCACTCATCAAGCACATGGCCAATAGCGTGGACCTCGTCTATACCGGAACATTGGGCGCCTATTTTAACATCCTCAAGTGTCATCACTTAGGCATTGGAGATGAGCCAACACTAGCACTGATCGCGGCGACTACTCTGACTAGTGACATCATATCGTACAGAGATTTCTTGACGGAGTGTGCCAAGACGAAGCAACGATTGAGCGCCCAGAGCCGTGGACTGCTTGAGATCAAGACTGTTGACTCCGAGCATGGTCATGCCAAAGGCAGCGTCTGGTCACTTTCACAAGCCCTACGATCTGCGGACGCGTCGTCGGCTTCGTTATACAGTATTGAACGACCAGATCTTGTGTCTAGCAGATCTACAGATGCGGTCGATGATCTCGCACAGGCTGTCCAAGCGGCTGAAATAGCCAGTGTGGCCTGGCTACACCGATCTGTGCAAGACCTGGTCTTTGACCCCGGCGCCGATGGCGTAGCGAGCAGATTTGTCCTTCACCCAGTCCCACGCACAATCATGAGCCTACTTCATGCTAGGATCCGACTTCTGATCTCTGCACCATCCAATCACTCCCCTCTGATTGTAGCACCAACTAGAATACTAGACATCGTCGAGAGTGCAATTTCAGCTCGACGTAAGCTCGGCGACGAAATCGACGTCAACATGGTACTAGATCAGCTCAATGAGGTTATCGGTCACTTCCAAAGAGCAGAACTGGAGTTTCGAGGCGCACAAAGATCGATACTAGGAGATATGCTCCAGTGTTCCGAGTCGATTGAACAGAAACTACACGCTCAGTCGATGCTGTATCTGGTATGCATGGAGTTTGGAGAGCTGGACTATGTCCGGTCTGGTGTCGAGCGACTTTTCCGAGGGGCACAGGGCTGCTGGATCATCGCAAGACTGCTATATGTGTGTTGTTCATCCCTGTCCAACACCTATACGCAACATGGCAGAGTTGTGCAAACGCACAACGCTATCGATCGTACGAAATACACCGAGCTTCTACTTTTCCTTATACGGGCTCTCAAAGCCCGCTGCCCACAGGGGGCCCATGATCTCGAGAACAGTCGCATGTCTTACCGCCATTGGCAAGTCACGACGCATTCTTGGCTTAGCGTATCTTTCGACAATAGTATGCCCATAAGCGATGCTCTTCTGGAGTGAGAGGTAGTCCCAAGTCTGGCTGTAGCATTCTGGAGATGGACGGCATCGCGATTTGCATCGGGATTGTGGGGTGACCGAGCTACTGTCTTGCAACACCCTACTACAATCGAGATTGATATCCTGGCCACCTTCCAACAGCTGCTCGGGTCCTGGAACATATACATTGGCCTGAGAGATGACACCAAACGTCGAAAACTGAAAGCTGATACCACACGTCAAAAGCCCCCACTTTGCATTTTACAGACCTCGTTCCATGCAATACCTGGTGTAGAAGTTGTCTGCCCGACCTGCTGTACCCGTGGTCGCAACTGCAGTGGTTCTGTTCTCCCGCAAGACCTTGGCTACCGCATCATTTGCCAAAAAACCATATTGAAGAGGACGTGCACTGAGTCGACTCATACTCCCACCACATGGAACGATGATCAACACACTATGATATACGACCTCAGCGTGCCGTCTTTCGTTGAGGCACTCCACCAGCTTTCCACGAACGATAGACTAGATGCCAATTCTGCGCATGTCGTGTGGGAAAAGACATCGGTGCTTTGGGATGCTTTAATAGCCGATATCTGGGCGAATGTACAAGGACAGCTAGATAGCTGGCAGCAGCTGTTCGTCCTGGCATGCCTACGATCCGCCCGTAATCAGGGTTACATGGCATAGGCTATGTTTCTGTCTTGTGGTCTTGTACGTGGATTGGAAGTAGAAGGGTAGCTTAGCGCCCACAGTTCAACTTCGTGTGGCACAGCCGCCGACCCTTCATTCTGGCTTGGCTCGTTGGCGCCGTAGATTACGTGCCTGATGGTACTTCATGATTTGCCAAACTGCCAAGCGCAATGTGCACTGCTGTTATGGTCTGGTATGGTCGTTGGTAACGAAGTGCAACATTCGGCTGCTAAGAAGTGCAATAATAGAAGTGTAGCAGTTGGGATATCCACGACGCCAGCAGCATGTGGCAACTTCCATTGTAACACTATATGGGCAGCATGCGTCCTCGTGCTATCGTCCTGTTCTCCAGTTCACGTTCCTGGTGCGTATCACGGCCCCTGCTCACGACGAATCCAGCGTTGGCCCGCCATTTTTAGTCTCCCGCCTCATTCTACAAGACACTGCTCTTTCGCCTCCCAAGCTTAGGTCGTTTGTTGCCGTCCTGTTGCTCACTCGCGCCTTTTAGCTTCTCGATAAAAGCATGCTGTAGCTGTTGATGGCTGTTTCTTAAGAATCCCTTTACAAAGCTCGCGAATGCCCTGTTGACCTTGGCATCGCTGACGATCTGCACGTACCAGCCACTGCTGGT
The DNA here is from genome assembly GCA_022570795.1 of Sphaerulina vaccinii. Taxonomy (NCBI): domain Eukaryota; kingdom Fungi; phylum Ascomycota; class Dothideomycetes; order Mycosphaerellales; family Mycosphaerellaceae; genus Sphaerulina; species Sphaerulina vaccinii. Next base: position 1,039,232 of record JAKUDP010000001.1, read on the forward strand.
CGTATCGGCGTGGTTCATGTTCTTCGACCGGACTCTTTCGAGGTCTTTCTCATGCTCGAGCTCAGATGGCCGACCTGCTGGCTCGTCTCCTCGTAGCAGTCTCCATCGGTTTATCGAAGTAAAGCCTCCAGGCGCGTGCACTGTGATGTCGCAGCCATCCGGAGCAGGCACAAAGTCTGCTTGGTACTTTACGCCACCACTCCACAGGCGCTTCGGTATGAACGGTAGATCGTCTTCAACTTCGTAGTAGGACATTTCCTCGTCGTTGACTCCATTTGTAGTGCCATTACTGCGCAGCTCGGTTCTCGATTGTGGAGGTGGTATAGGCTGACAGCCTCTGCAATCGGGACTTAGGCGAACAACGAACTCGAAATCGTGCAGTAGTTGAAGACCAGCCTCGATCGAGACCTTGGGCGGAAGTGGTGTGGAAGAAGCGTGCTGAAAGGACGTCTCCCACATGGTAGTTCTAGGCTTGAGTGTCTGACAGGGTGTCCGTTATAGGAATCAATGTCGTCGCAGATCTAATGAAGTTAAGCAGCTGTTCTTGAGTCAATCATAGGCAGTCTTTAGGCTTCCAAATATTAAGACTTTCTGCCGGCGTAGAGTAGGACCAGGTAGTGGTTGAAACATATCTGCAAGGACCTGCCTGTTTCGTGGCCACCATCTCGCTGCTGCGCATACCTCTATGATGAGCGACTTCTCGAATTCGTCATGATGGAAAGGTTGTCAACCGACATATCCGCGCAAGACCGTGCAAAGGTGTATGCACAGTGATGTTGACGCGTAAAAGGTTGGAGGTCTGGCCAAGTCTTGCACTGCTGATTAAGCTCGTATTCATCGCATTCTCACATGCCCAAATGGACTGCTCTTACTATCCACCGTCTCTTCTGAGTATGGCTACATCGATAATTTGGGAGAGCAATCGGATCAGATCTTGACCGCACTCAGCCACCGATCGTGATCGCATAACTCACGAATACTGATCAAAGCAAGCATGAATGAGATCATATAGCAGATGACACGGCCATAGAGCTTGCCAGGAGGCATGAGGAGACCCAAGCCGGATTGCAGATGCTGTACGCAGCGTATTAATGGAAAGAGCTGGGGAGTCAGCATCAGGCGGCGACATATCAGCAGACTGTGATATCTCTTCGCGACACCGAGAGTGACAAAGTGCGATGGTGGTAGACCAACAAGCACGGGCATTGCCCTGTGCGACAGCTGACAGCCAAGAGAAGACGCTCCAAGCGAAGACATATCTCGCAAGTCGGCTTCCCTGCGTGACTTGAGGAGGTGTTGAGGTGTTGAGGTCTTGTGGTAGGCTAACTACACCAGTCGGTGAAGCTTCGGCAGAGGTTGGATAGCGTGGAAGTGAGAGTGAATAAAAATCGAACTCGAATTGGGAACTCAGAGCTCACTTTGACCAGCTACACTCAACAACAGCTACCGGGCGCCTTTACCACGCCTCTAGAGTTGACATAGACAGCCCTCGCACTCCTACTCTGGAACACATCGATAAAGCCAACAGTCCAAACACCATCTCTCATTTCCGTCAATCTATCCAGTTGCCCGGCCCTTTGCATAGCTTGCTCTCTTGTCCCATATGCGTCCCACAACCAATGCACTCTTTTTAGAAATTTCTTATGCTCCGGATCGAATCCATCGAAGAAGTGTTTCTCATATTTAGGAGACGGAGCACCGCCCGCCATGATCAACTTGCGGCCATAATAAAGCTCTGCAACTTCAGGACGTATCTGATGGCAGACTTGGAGTAGAGGTGGAAGACCAGTGTGATCTGCAGAGTGTGGAGCTGAGTGATCCGCTACGACGAAGGATATAGTTATGTCTCGGAGCTCCCGAGGAAGTCGGAGGAGAAGCGAGGAGGTCTGGTTGAGGCAGCGTAAATTATTCAGATCTTCAGTCGTCGTAGATGAGTTCGGATCCGAAATGTCTTCTATATGTTCGACATGGCTTGCTGATTCATGTTCTGAAGCCTTCAAATCTTTAACATTGTGTATGGAAGTCGCAGCTAGCATCTTAATTCTCATCAGCATCATGGCCGTATCTAATCCCTTGTGATCGACGTACAGCAGTAGTAGCGCTCATTGTAAGCTCAGCAGGATATTTGAACATGTTCGCAAAGTCGATGCAAGGAAAATAGATGCGGCTCCGCAAAGCTTGGGAAACACAACATTCTTAAGCTGTTCTTCACAGCTAGAAAGCGTACACGCGAAGTCGCACTGGATCGAGTAAGAGATTGGGTCTAGAGTGGTCTAATGCCGCGGCTGGATTTACAGTACCCCTCCATATCGTCGTTCGTCCCATGGGGAGAGAAGTGGGGCTCACGATCTTCAGCATTGGCATGTGATACATATCGCAGCGGGTGTAGTTGTTTTGGGTCTGTTGAGTTTCATGCACAGTATTGAGACTTACAGCAAAGTGTCATTTGAAGCATGCATCTCCCTATTACCTTTGCCACCAGAACCCGAGAAGCCGTCGAATCTGCAGCGAGACTGTTCACGCTCTTCGAAGCACAGTTGCCTAAGCCAACGCCATCTCACGTGTTGTGGTGGACATGATTGATGACTCCCTCAACCTCACCTTCCCATGCCAACAATAACACCCAAGGCGCTCAGCTCGACTTGGTGTGCCCGGGTCATCCCATGCGCTCTCCTCGTGCGTTGATGTATTCACCGGTCGGGGTGTCGAATGCCCAAAAGGTGCCAGACTTGAGCATACATTTGATGTCCCAGGCGTCCGCCTTGATCGTAGCTGGTTCGTCCATCGGGAAGTAGCTTCGGGCAACAGTGATGTTGCGTAGATACTGCTTGTGGGTAGGGTCGAACTTCTTCATATTGGTTGCACTCGGAGTACGAACCCAGACGAAAGTCTTCCTGTGATAAAACAGCTCGGCGGTTTCTTGTCGGAGTTGGTGAGAAGTCTTCAGAGTGGCTGGAAAGAACCTGGGATTGAGAATGACTCTCGGCGGCAGGCTGTCGACAACGTAGATGAGGATCTGGTCACGAAGTTCTCGAGGAAGGCGGAGGAGTGGCGATCCTGTTCGATTGCGGGCGCGAGCTTGAAGAGTTTGTGAAGCTACTGCTGGTTGTCAGTTGGAGGTACGGAAATGCGCCCATCTGTTAACCACATACCGGACGTCTCATGTTGTGCCATCTCCGGAGGGTGAGCCTCGCTCGGAGTGCTCATTTATGACGAGGACTGCGATGTGCAGTTTGTCAGTCAGCAAATAGAATGCAAAAGAAAGAAGACATTTTCCAAAGCCCTGGCTTTGACTTGGCAACGTTCAAGTTGAGGTCTGCGACCGGACTCTCGCTTCACTTCTTGGAAGAGAGTGTTACCTCGAAGAGAACTACCACTTCTCCTACTGATTGTGACTGAATGTGCGCATACTGCTGCACGATGTGATTCTCCTCTGACAAGCCCAACGAGACTCGATGAAATCTATAGCCGCCGCACATTGTCGCTGCCTCAGATGCTTGATGTTCGAGAGACTGGATAGAGTCGTGCATCGATATCTTCTCCTTGGGAGAAGTTTCCTGTTCACGTGGCTACTAGCTGGCTCACTCCTGAAGGCTTGCTTCCCAACCTGTAGCCAGCAGCAATCGGTAGAAGGCTGCTGAAAGCCAACTTCATCAGCCCTCGCCCGCACATGTACGTAGGTCTATCTGTTCCGCAGGCGTACACATGAGGTGAGGCTGAAGGGCGCTGGATATTCAGCCCTGTCTTTGGGCTCATCCAAGACTTTGCTGGGCTGATCGTGCCGACAGTGCCGTACCCACGATGGCGTTCTCGTGAGACCGGAAGATAGTGAGCTCGTGGCGGGTATCGTAACGGTTTTCGCTCAATGTCCCAGCTTCATGTTCGCGGTTTTTCACATTCATGTCGCTCTGACTGCTTGTCCAGGGACTTCGCTGGCGGTCATGGTCGATGCATGCTGCTCCTGTGGCATCAGCTCGTCAGTAGCGAATGGTAGAAGTACAGGTCCTGCAGCAGCTTTATGCAAGACATCGATAGTAACAGCCACAACCGCTGGCTCAACGTCGAGCTACAGATGCGATCTTGCCTCCACGCCTCGTGCTTTTAGCTGACAAGATAATAGTAGGAAGGCACGTCTTCGTGTTGGGCATCGAAAGGAAGAAATTCTGGATTCGCCGACAGGGTTTCGCCTGCAGATCCAGAACGCCTCATTGTTTGTTGATAACTTGGCGGCGCTGCATCTTTCCTGCAGCCTCGTAACGACAAACAGTGTAACACGAGCTTCTCACTTCTCGATCGCTGACCTCGACGACATCTTTTCACTCGCGGTGAGATCAAGTGCGACTTCTCCATCACTCGGACGATATTTCGCGATAACAGAGCTTCCCTGGCAATCCGGAGGTCACGTCCAGCTGAGACAGCCCTAGCAACCAGATCTCGAGTCTGCTACGACGCGAAAAGCGCATGTGACAGGACGCCGGACACCAGCAATGTGTGTGCGCATGAGAGAAGACGCCACGCACGGTCAGAGCGACAGCAAGAGTCGACGTCAAAGAGTCTAGGAGTGCCTTATCAAGTGAGCAGAAGCGTCTGGGCAGGTGTGTATAAGCTCTCTAGTCGTACCAGGGTGGTGCTCCACCCCAGCACGCTGACGATGCAGCGTCGGCTAGCATGTCAACAATGCGTTGCTGCTGCTGGCTCTTGCTCTACGTTTCTTGCGATGCATCATGTTCGATGTCATCTCCCCTGGTGCGAAATATGCGGTTCAAACCATGTCTGACTGCTTGTCCGATGTACAGGTCCCAATGCCCCAACCGAACGATGCCGCGCGCAAACAGTCAACCAAGAAAACGCCCGAGAAGACGAAAGTCGCGGATTTGACAACGCAAAGATTGGCAAAGCGCAAGTCGCAGGACTTCAAGGACAAGATTGCAGGATGGAATCAGTTGGGTGGTGGTATGGCTGAGCCTGAAGCAGAAAGACCTAGAGTCAAGTCCAGATCGAAGCAATCGCAAGACGAAATCGTGGTCATCCATGACGACGGATCTGATCTCAGGAGCGATGATATGATTGTGGTCGAGACGGAGTCTGCAGTGACTGGCAAAGTTGCTGAAGCGCCAGTCAGATCACGACCAACGACTCCCAGGACACCACAAACACCCAGCAGGGCAGCTCCGAAGGCGGCGCCGCCAACAACCACCACGGGAGAAAAGAAGACTGGACGCGAAGTGGATCTCGACCGCAAGGCGTGGGTGAGGCGGAAGAGCAAGCCGCAGATCGAGGTGCCAGCAGAGGTCAAGGAAGCCAGCGCGCCTAAGAAGCGCGTTGTTAGCGATGGCCACTGGAGGCGAGACCGCACCGCCCAGGCAGAAACTCAGGTGTCTCCAGAAAAGGAGGATGCGAAAGAGAAGGAGAGGACACCAAAGCCAGTGTACATTCGCAAAAGTGTGGTCAACGTAGGGCTGAAGGTGCCAGTATCCCACCAAGACTTCACAGAATCGGACCCGGAACCAGAACCAGTACGGATACGACCACTGAGATCAAGATCGCCGAATGGACGCGAGCGGACACCAGAATTCGAAAGCAGAGGCACGAAGGTGTACATACAGCGTCGAAAGATTTCAAAGTACGACCAATCCGACAGCAGCTTCACCGCGCCTTCATCATCAACAGACAAGCCCGGTACAGCAACGACAGACATTACCAGCCCAAGCAATTCCCCTCCACGACCCAAATCGGTACCTCGAGAGCGACTACGGAAGGTGCGAAGTGGCGATGATGTTCCAGAACGACCAAGCACCGCAAGAAGGAGCAAAACGCCTATCGAAGAAAGTGGTCCAAAGCGACATCCTTCAACCACGGCCGAAGCATTCGCCAAACGCATCACACAGCGCATTCATAATTCCGACAAGCCACCGACTCCAGTACCCAAGGTCTTTGGTAATCGCATCGAGGGATGGCTTGACGGCATGTCAGATCCATTCAACGACAGCAGATCATCATTAACACCTGAACCTCTCGCTATTCCTAAGAAAAAGTCGACCAAGCGACTTAGCACTGAGGACGGCGCTGAAGATATTTCCGGAAGCCGCAAGAGTAGCGCCAAGAGGCGCAGTCCACGCGATGAGCCAGAACAACGACACTCAAACGGGAAACGTGAGCTCAAAGACGAGATGATGGAATCGTCTCCTGTGAGCCCTACGACACCTACCCTGAAGCGACGAGGCGCCAAACACCGACCTGAGTCACCGCTCAAGAATCGCATGTCGAAAGATATATTACTCGAAACAGCTTACCTCGATCATGCGATAATGAGTAGAGGCAACCCCGATGCACCACGCGAGCGCCGTCGGGTTCCTTCATCGAAGAAAGACGATCGCTTCCGAATACCTAGCGGACACAGGCTGTCTACTATTGCCTCTGATGAAACACTACAAACCCGGGATCGTGGCCACGGCCGTGCATACTCCGACGACGCAACGATCATTAGCAGAACTAGCGACGGCGATGTGCCCCGAAGGACATCGACAAAACGCAGAATCGCCAAGCACGACGATTTGATATCTGTCCTATCCATCCCGCAAGATGATGGCAAGCGGGTCGTGCCAGCAAAGAGCATTCGCCGTAGCAGACGAAAGCCTGGAGTTGGCACTGTGGCTGACATTATGAACGAAGTCTCAGCAGATGAACTCAAGTATCAACGTGAGCTCCGAACGCTGGTCGAAGGAGTCATCCCGGTTCTGCTCAAGCATGCGGTATCCGGGTCGTCAGGTTCATCACCAGGCTCGCGAGTCTTTAGTCGGCCCACAACTGATGCATCAGTGACGCGGCCCATAGTGGACATGGGTGTGACATTGGAAAGACTCAAAACGACTCACAAACACATCCCATTACACGAGCCAAGGGAACTTCTTATCTGGGCACAAGCTGCGTCCAAGGACTACTCAAACTACCTTCAAGCCTGGAGACTGGGTTTCAAGGACATAGTAGTGAACTTGGCTCCTGCAGCAGCTAGTCAGCGGGACAATGCCTCGTGGGACCACGACCTGCCTAGGAACAAAGATGGCGATCTTGTTGATAGTGCTGGCGAGCGTGTTGATGTCGCATACCTGCTGAAGAGACCTCTCGTACGCATCAAATACCTTGCAAAGGCTTTCAAGGACATCAGCCAGCTCCAGCCATCTGCGAACGCCGAGCATATGGCCAAGAGATATCACGATCTTATTGCTGATGCAAAGGAGCGGATTACCGAGGAGCATGCCCGCCTCGAAGATGAAGCAGCTTCAGGCGTGGACGCTACAAGAGCTCGAGATCCACGCAGCTTGGCACCTATTACTGGAGTCAGCATAGATCATACTCGATCGGTGCGCGCTAGGGACTACTTCGACATGGACTTGGTGCACTCTAGTGGCCAGCAGCTAGGTTGCAAGATCGAGATCATCTACCGAGACGACGCCCCAAACCGAGGAAAGGCAGGCGATGTCCTTTTCTGTGAGATATCGGTCTCAGGGCGATGGCTGTTGTTTCCGCCTCTACCACATGCCTTGGTATCTGCAAGGAAAGGGGACAGGCCTGGAGAGCTCGTTGTTATGATTCGTGGCTTCATGTCAAATGCGAGGCAATGGCGCGAAGTCATGTCGCTCCGATCCGAAGACGAGCATACGGCGGATGACTGGCTGCGAATGCTTGGCTCATCACCGATGCCACCAAAACTGGCTCGCAAGTCAAGTTTCAACATGTATAAGCAGAAGAGCCTCCCAGTTGCCGGTGCAGAGGAGCCGAAGCTAAAGTCTATCACTGAGACGGCCGAAACAGCAGACAAGAGCAGGGATCCCTCGCCTCGTGAGATCGAAGTGCCAATAGGCGAGCGAGCAAAGACCACCAGTCGGATATGGGATGGTAGCGATGTCAACAGTGTTTTGGATGATGATCATCTGACGCCGACTCATTCGCAGCAAAAGCCAAGACCAGCCCGATATCGTGGCCAAACTGTCTCATCCTCATCGATGCCAGATGGTGTTCATCACACTTCCAGGGATCATGCTGCGGAGCCGCAGTACTTTCATGACAGGTCTCGGGACGACAGTCTGTACGCACCTAGCCATCGCAGACCGCAAACTGCACACGCGCGGTCGCAGTCAGAATGGACAGGCTCAACGATATCCACTGATCGAACTACTGACTACAGCGTCTGGATGCCATCTGAAGACGACTCGCGCTACTCAGACGGGTCGAGTGATGGCGAAGGGCATAATCACCGACGAAACGATCAAGCAATACGTCCACGAATGCACCGACGCACCTCTTCGGTTCCGTCTTTGGATATGCCGTCGATTCCGAAAGTCAGACAGTCATCTCGACCTGACAGTCCTGCATCAGACCGGGACGGTTTGCCGTCACAGAAGAGAGCGTACGAGGCGTCCAGGACCACTGATCCTTCCTCTGCGCCGCCTCAGCTACAGCAGCGACTTTCAGTGAGAAAAAGAGGTGTGGAGAACGACAGGCCGCCACCAACCCCATCACATAAAGAGAAGCCGAGACCACTTTCCCTGGGCCAGAGCTTTACCAATAAGCTACCATCCTTCACACCCGCATTCCTCAAGAAGAACCGTCGGCCGTCTTCGCCGCTGAAGCACGAATACGCGCCGTCATCAGCATCCGATTCACTGTCTGATAGTGACTATTCAGACTATGATGAGTCAGTGACGTCCGAGTCGACTGTCGATGAACGCGATATGCACAGAGAAGAGGTCCCAGAAGACGGCGTGTCTACCGTAGGCGATCTACAAGGCTTTGTCGACTACAAGAGAATGGGTCCGAGACGTTCATCTCCACCGGCACTATCGCCTGTCACGGAACCGAGCACCCACTTTAGTATGCCAGGTCCTAGCCTCGCGCCGTCAGAATCGGCATCTCAAGCACCATATCGCACAGTGCCAGCCACGGGAGTTGAGCCAGCGAAGACTGTTGCAAGCATATCAGCATGGTCCGAACGTGGAGTATGGGATAGTCTGCATATGGAAGAATGTCAAATATTCGTCACGCCGGGACTCATCGAAGCATTCGACTTGACGCAAGCGAATGCTGTGGCACTTCAAGTTGATGGCGATCTTTTGACACCTTCTGCAAAAGGCATCAAGCCATTGATTGCACTGGAGCTGACCCCACTTGTGCCACTACGAAGAAGCACAGCAGTCGACATTACAGTCCGCTCACCACCAACAGCGAACTCTCTGTACAAGCCAGGCGCCAATATCATGTTCCGCTCTCGAAGTCCGGAGGATTGCGAGAAGCTCTATGCACTTTTGAACAGAGCTCGCATTGATAACCCAACATATGTTGCACTTCAGAATGCTCGAGGGCCCGTGAATCAAAGCAATTGGGGTGAAATCATGGACCAGAATCGGACCGCACAGCTCGACAAGCGCCGCTCATGGTGGAATCTTGGATCACGCAAAAGCAGCACCTACAGATCGAACGGCAGTCGGCCACAGTCAACAGCTGCTACAGAATCATCTGTTGGTACTATGAACACTGCTTTCTCAGCACTGCGAAGATTCAGTGGAAGCAGCAAGATCTTCGACTTGGCAAAGAGTACAATCACAAGTCGGGAAGGCACACGAAGCACGAATAGTGGAAGTCTTGGTTCCGGAACAGCGACTCCCGACCTGCAATTTGATCCAGCCATGGGCACGCCACTGGGTATTACTGGAGTGAAGGTCCGTCTCTATGTTCGAGAATCGGCATCGAAGTGGCGCGATCTTGGTGCCGCAAGGCTGACCGTCATGCTACCGCATCGATCAGATCCAAGTATTCCTGCGGACCCTAAGACGCCTGGACTGAAGAAGCGCGTTGTGGTATCTGGCAAGAGTCAGGACCAGACATTACTGGATGTCACACTGGGTGAGAGCGCGTTCGAACGTATTGCGCGAACAGGTATCGCCGTCAGTGTCTACGAAGGAAGCGAGCACGTTGGTGTCACTGGAGGTGTACTACCGAATAGAACAACGTGCTACATGATTCAGATGAAGAGTGAAAGGGACGCAGCTTATACCTTTGGTCTCGTTGGGAAGCTGAGGTATTGATGCTTTCCCTACCAGCGAGAGCACGAGGATTGTTGGTATGTGCATAGAGAATGAGGATGAAATTGTGCTTTTTGACCGCTAGCGAGGCGTTTCGGGGTTTGCATGGCGTGGACGATGCATTTCATACATGCACATATCCGCATACTGGGATAGATGGGTCCCTTCATCCCTTTGGGGCGGACAGTCAGACTGATTAGCAGCTATATACCCATCTCTCTTAATGTTATGTTTAATGACCAGGTCCTCAATCTGGGACGGACTTCCTACCACGACTCTGGTGACAGTGGCGCCACTGTGGCGCACGCAACGCGACAGTGGGGCAATGGCTCCAGACCTGCAATATTCATCGCCCATCAATGCAACACATTACATTTCTGCGGAGCGCAGGACTGCTCGGTACACCGAACTGGAACATGGACAGCGATGGACGACGGGCTCGCCAATGGCGAAGATGACAGCGCCAGGACTATTGGACCATGTTCCGACACCCTCTCGTGGGATGGCGCACTTTGCAACAGCTGCCGGGATTTGCTCGATTTGATCTTGGACAGAGTTCAAAGGTCATCTTCGAATGCAGAAGTAGTAGCAGAGAATAACCCGATCCGGCTTGTGCAGAATTTGCCATATCATGGCAGGTTCAGGATCAAGCGCTGTGCGGCTCTGGCTTGCAAACTCTGCCAGGCATACATGGACGATGAGGAATATGAGGCTCCCTTCGCAGATGGCAACTTGTGCACTGCAAATGTCTCTCTGGTCGGTAGCTACGCTCGGCTCAACATATACACTAAAGCCTCCAAGGCTCGCCTTTCGGTGAGTATCAGATTTCTCGGTCATCATACGAGACCATGGAGATCAATCGATCTTGGCGATCATACCGGGTGTGAAGGTACACTGGATATGGTCAGACAGTGGCTGAAAAGTTGCGAAGATCATGTGCAATGCAACGCATGGCGCAATTCTTCGACGCGACCTTTGCCGACCAGGCTTGTAGAACTGTCTGGCAACCATGCACAGCCCGATTGTCGGCTAGTACACACTTCAGGCCTGTCTGTACAGACCGAGTACGCTTCGTTGAGCTACCGATGGGGTGATCACCTGCCTCTGCGCTGCAAGAAAGACAACATAGACGATCTCAGCGAACACATTAAGTGGGGTCTGCTTCCGAAAACGTTCCAGGAGGCAGCAACAGTGGCTATCAGCATCGGGCTACGCTATATATGGATTGATGCGCTGTGCATCATACAAGACGATCCCGACGACTGGGCGTCCGAGTCGGGTACAATGGCAACAGTGTACTCAAATTCATCGTTGAATCTCTCTGCAGATGCCTCAGCAGATGCCACAGGAGGTCTCTTCCGACAACGTAGTGACCTTGCTGACTTCATAGTTGTGGATTCTGCACGTAGCCCGGTGGCTGCGTGCTATCGTCATGCTGCGATGAAGGCTCGTATCTGGGATGGGTATCGGTCGTCCCAACTCTCGAACAGAGGCTGGGTCATTCAAGAGCGCATCCTGGCTAGAAGAACACTGTACTTTGGTCTCGACATGGTTCACTTGGTCTGCATGGAGGCAGGCGCTGTGGACTGCTTTGGTGCCAGCGGGCCGGAGAAGCACGCTCTCTTACAGACACAGCCGCATGATCGATGGCATGATATTGTTCAGCGGTATTCGCGAACTATCACGACTTATGACTCCGATAGACCAATCGCTATCGCTGGTCTGGCTGAGAAGATGTGTGAGCTTTTCGGGTACGAGTCAAGCGACTATCTGTGCGGTCTGTGGAAACCACTCTTTATCCACAGCTTGGTGTGGCAAGCATACGATACAACTTGCAAGATCAACACTGGTGATGGTACGCCTAGCTGGTCGTGGTTGTTATGGCGAGGTTGGGTCTTTGTTGAAGCCGGCCCAGACAAGTCGCATGCAGTGGCTGAACTGCTGGCAGGATCGAGTGTGCCTATCAGAAGTCCCTTTGGGCCAGTCACGTCGGCGTATGCACGTGTTAGAGGACCTTTATGTGAAGTCCACTTCCAAGCTATGAGTGATAAACCAGGTAACTCCTCAATGAGAATTGCTGGGATGACAATACCTCCTGGACGGCAAGAGAACGGGACGGATGCGAGATTTCACTTTGAATGTCCACTTCAGCAGGATGTCGCAGAAATTGCGTCGCCAGTCTACCTCTTGCTATGCACCAAAATGAAAGGTGCTGAGGAGGATGCACAGAAGACATGGAGATCAGGACGTTGGAACGAATTCTGGTCGGCTTGTAAGACTTTCAATCACCTCATACTGCGCCCAGCAGGAGATGCAGGTCACTTTCGCAGAATAGGAGTCGCGCAGCTAAGTCTTGGTGCAACGGACATTGCAGCAAGGACCAAATCTGGATATGTCCTCGACCATCACTTTCGAAGCAGCCATATGCCGCCAGACCTTTATCACGAGAAGGATGAGCACTGCATGTATACAATCACGCTTGTCTGAACATCAAGTTCACATTTTGACGTGAGCTATCACAGCTTGTCTTCATACTCTAGTACCTTCCCTCGAAAGTATTGATCTTGTCACTCGCCACCTTCGCAATAGCCTCTTTGGCGCTCAGTGTGCCACTTCCAACCATATCAATTGCCAGGCCCTTCGTAGCATCGTTCTTCATAATCTCCACCACAGCTCTCGCAACGTCTTCTCTCGGGATGGTCGTCTTGCCGAAATGCACCTTTCCAGCCTGAATTTTTCCAGTCCCTGCGTCATCTGACAAGCCTCCAGGTCTCACAATAGTATACTCCAGTCCTCGCCTCGAGTTATTGGTCACAAGGTCTTTGTCGGCAGCGAACTTTGCATGCATATAAGGTCCAATGGCATTCCACATTCCAGCTGATCTCTCACGATCCTCGTCATTATACCACTCTGGCTCTGGTTTATTATCACGATCTCGGACATCAACGGCACTGATAATGATATATCTCTTGGTAATTCCAGACTTCGCAGTGGCATCTGCAGCTTTCACAGCACCTTCAAAGTCAACCTTTTGAGTTCGTTCGGCTCCTCCTGCACCTGCTCCAGCTGCCCAGATGACTGTGTTTGGTTTTGTTGATTGGATTGTCTTGACGAAGTCGTCTGCTGTGGAGTCCTCGATGCTTTGGATGATGGGTTTGCCTCCAAGAGATTCAATGTCTTCCTTTTGTTCTGGTTTGCGAATGATGGAGTGTACTATGCCGCCTTCTGATGATAGGATACGGGTGATGTGGCGGGCAACCTGGAGGACATCAGTATTGCTTGCTTTAATATGTATATGCTTTGAAGTTCTTACCTTGCCAGACCCACCGAAGATCAATGTAGTGGCCATGATTTATACTGTTGCTGCGCTGTTGAGAATCTTGTGTTGTTGTTTAGTTCTCGTTCGACTTGTCTGTATGCTATTGAATATGAATTCGTCAACCTCACTTGCTGAAGCCATACCTATATCCTTTCAATTGGCCTAGTCAACATAACCTTGCCATATGACGTCTGAAGAGCTGTGAGATCATTCTACCGGCTAAGCGACGGCATAACAATGGCCAAGACCAGACATGATGAGTGTGAAGAAGTACTTCTCGAAGATGCTCGTCACTGACGGAAACAGAAGGCCTTAGACTCAGGATCATTGCGACCATTTTGTCGAGCCGCTGCCGTAGAGATCAAAATTGGAGTTCTTGGTGACTGATGAGAGCCGCATTTCGTAAGGAGAAAATCATGTCTCCGGATCGTCGCTGATGTCCAGCATGGAGTACAGGGCCGTCGCTTCGTGGCCTTTCTGTCGACCACAGGTCTCACGTCTACTTCCAGCGGACTTCAGCACGTCCACGAACACCACGAACGTGCATGTGTCTGGTGCTTCAGGCACATCGGATAATGCTCAATGGCGTGCTCACGCTTTAAATCAGCTGTGGAAACATGAACTCCATTGCGCTGCTGTTTGTCTTCCTTATTGCTCGTCCTTCTTACAATTTGTGTTGCTGCGAGGGAAAATGAAGTCCACACCAACGCCTATCTCTCGCTGCAAGCGAATTGTCCTGGCCGTTAAGTCATAATAATCTTCGTTCTTCATACCACGAGTACTGTCCAAAAAAGACCACGCATCACACTCCAATGGCTTAGATGGAATCCCTCCTCTTCTGAGGAATACAGAATTGCTTCAAGTACTCGTAGTCCGGAACATTGGCGTCAACAGTCTTCTTAATGAGATCTGCAGCTTCCTTGCCGTACTTCTCGGTCCACTCCGAATAGAGCTCTTCATCGCTCTTGGGCTTATGCTTCTGTAAGGACTCGTCAGTAGAAGCTTCGCTAATGGTTGTCGAGAACATGGACTCTGAGGAAAGGCGCAGACATACGTGTAACCTAGGCTTCAGATCAGTCGAATTGATCGCATCATCGTGGAAGCCGTTCCACTTCTCGAATTGCTCCTTAGCAAAGGCATGGGATTCCTCTGAGTCCCATTTCAACATGGCCTGGTTGAAGTCAAGGCCGATCGAGTCGCAATACTGCCTAAGAATGCCTTCTGGGTCGTCCAGCATATCATCAGCATCGATAACACAGATCTCGACCTGGCCGTCCTTCAATTCACCAGCACGAGCGGCGACCTTTGGACCAACGAGACCTTCGTCCTTGAGATAGTCGAACAGACGTCGGAGCTCGTCGTATCCGGCCTCTTCGGGCATGAAAGGTGTGAAGTTCGTCCTTTCCACGAGTGGCGGAATGCAGCATCTGTAGTACGACGGGATCGCGCTGCGAGGATGCCTGATCAAGAAAGTGAAATGGAACTTCTCCAAGATCTCACGAGGAACGACAGTCGGGTTCTTGTCCTCGGCCGCCGAGTTCTCATACGCTTCATATGGGAACGGTGGAGAGCTAGGACGACTAGACGCAGGTGTCACCACCACACCCGAATCATGGTCAGCGGTGACTTTCTCATCACCACCGACACCACCGAGGACAGAAGTCTTGTTTGTGCCAACGCCGCGCTTGATCTTGTGAAGAGAAGGTGCGATGCGGACTGGCTGCGAGTTCGGAGGCAAGAGGTAGTGTGTGATGTCTTTGATGAAGACACGCTTGCCCTGGACAAGCAGTCAGTATGGCGAATCATCATACTGCGCTGTCTTGAAGAATGCTATGCGTGAAGCGCTAGGATGGTATAAGGCAGAGGCTAAGCGTCATGATGATGACGCACGGACCCGCCATTGAAAAATGCCTCGTGGCTACGGCAAGGCAGCATGAGGTGGACGAGTGATGAGGAAGAGAGGATGCCGCAGGTCCAGGAGACAATCATCGAAGGAAGAGATATTGCCACAGCCATATGAGGAATGCAAAACAGAAATGGGCACCGACATACCTCTGCGGATTCTCGCTCGATGCGATCCATGATGGTCTTGAACGTCGACTCGGCAAAGCCACTCTGTTTACAGGCTTCATCGTCCTTTGCGAATCTGGTGCCCATCTTCTCTGGGCCATAGTAGAAGGCATCGCCGAAAGGCTCATGGATCGTTTGGATATCGTCGCGGCGAGTCATGAAGACCTACGTTGCAAAGTTAGTCTAGAGTCTCTATGGTCTTGGCTGATGGTTTACCCTTTCGAATGCAGTAGAGCATGCCCGTGGATGGGTTGCTACGAATACTGGCTTATTCGACATGATTGTATGTCGTTTGTTGACCTTGGAATAATGTACTTGGTCGATGAAGTCGTCTCGATTGTGTTTACTGACACAGTCGAGTAAAAAAATAGAGATGTAAGTCTGCTTCCACAATGTCGTAGTGTATGTACTCTTCACAGAAACTTGCCGTTTGTGGGTAAGTGAAGACTATGCATGCTTGTAAAGTGGAAACTTGTAGTAAGATCCTATAAACGAGCCCGTCACTGGTGGGACGGACTTGCCCCCAAGCGTGAACCTAGCTTCGTGCCTCCCCAAGAATTCGATTGAGCGAGACCTTGCGCAACCTGCTCGTGTCTGCTTCGCCCGACATAGGAGCGACCAAGTTTGTTCTGTGCATGGAAGCAGCGTGGTACTCTAGTGTTTCCGGATACACACTCGCAGACCACGCCCTCTGGACGCCAAAACTGTGATGGCGCCAGATGCTTCTTTGCTGATACTTCCACGTTGTGTGCACATCGCATTTCATTGATTGATCCCGCAGCCAGATCGACCAGCAGATGTCAAGTTGCCCTGAGTCTGGACCACGCTACCTTGCTTATGTTCGACCAGGAAGAAGGTGATAAGGTGCGATCTATACACACGCAAGGCACGAAGTACTCTCGGCCTACACTCCGGAGGCCATCTCGACGAAGACGCCTTCTCAGCGATCACGGCTGTCAAACAAAACTCAGTTCTCAGTTTTGTTGAGGCTGGTGAAGGGAAGCAGTCCGTGAAATACCGGCTCCCAATCGTAGATTCGAGGTTGCGAGCAGCAGTGGGGCTGGACCCCCGCTATTCAACGTCACCGGAACCGATGTGCCATATCTCGATGTCATGTCAGCGCCGAGTGATGCGAGCGGCGTAGGCATGTACGTTGTATATCGCTCATGTATCGCGGTTCGAAAAGGGGAGGTGTGTAGTTGTGTATAGATAGCATGGCACATGGATCGAGTCGAGATAGAGGAACGCGAAGAATAGGGCTCCGATTTGTTGGTGAGAAATGCTCAGTCCACACCTAGCCATGCATGACAGAAGCATATAGCTATGGCGTGCTACTGTCTGGAGCATTCTGTATGGTTGATGCCGGAGTGTGCCTCTGCTGTCTGCTGGAGCATTCCGCGCGAACGACTGCGACATTCGTCTCTGATATTGCAACTTTGTGCTTGGCCTGCCACACGATAGCCGCTCTTGGCCTGTGGTCCGCGTGCTCGTTCTCCCGTTGAGGCATCGTTGCGTGGGAGGACCAACCGTCTGCAGCTGCAGTCGTATGCTGCGGCCCTAGCTTGCGTGTTCTCGAATCGACATGTGCGTGGCGCGAAGGCGAGACCACGATCGTACCAGATGTGCTTCAGCCTCAGGCGAGTATGGGTTCGCATAGAGCTGCAGTCATCAACACAGCATCTTCATGCTGTACAACCAAAGCTTCATAGGCGAGCGTAGATCTACAGATTGCTTCGCTCTTGATTGGACCTGAAATTCGCGCCTGGGACGCTCGCCACGGAGATCATGGGAAATGCCCGTGATTACCATGACCTGCAGTCAGTAGTGCCTGGCCGGGCTCGTGCCCACTTCTGGATGAACACACGAGCACGCGAGCGGATACCGTAACAGGCCATCAGCGTTAGCCTCTCGCCTCCCGTGGGAGTGGTCACAACGTCAATTCACGTGCCACTGCACGGAGAATCTCAGCTGTGTACAGTGTGAGCGCTCGACCAATGCTCAATGATGCTCACTTCGTGGCGACCATCTTGTTCGAGTATCTGGGATTTTCCAGTTGTTCACACCCCTGGGCCAAGTCAGCACAATTGTCTACAGTTTCACTCGGGATAAGGACTGCGAGCGCAATAGACAGCTATCGTCATCACTGTGGACTTGTACTCACCACCACCATCTGCGAACTTTCGCGCCGATAGACTGTCCACTGAACTTTGCCGATGCGTTCGAATAGCGCCAGCTACGATATGTCAGCAATCAAGTCATGCTATAGCTCTGGACGCAGCCATTCATACCCAGCTACGATCAAGGTCCACGCCAGACCTTGGACTAATGGCATGAGTACCTTTTCACAGGTTAGGACATCCTCTTCACAACACTGCCGTCACCTGTATCTCACCTGATCCTTGACTGTGATATATGCCACACCTCTCCAGTTCTCCGCATTCTCTATACTCTTTAGATAGCTCTGCTCGAACCGTAAATCAGGCAATTGTAGATGTTTGGGTGCGTGTCTGCTGTCTTCGGGGAGTGGTCGTAGTATGCTGAGCGGCACCTCGTCCTCATCCACGTCGTCTGCCATAGAGTCGACATCTCCGGAGCGGTCGAATTCGACAGCGATCTTCTTGTCGACAGAGGTCTGTGGTGCTATGTCGGCGCGTGTAGGATTGTGGTTGATGTGCGCGGTCTGGAGCGTTTCCGCGGCCTGTATGGCGATGTCTTCCAGTCCGCCGGCCATATTCGTGTACTTCCTGTTGTTGGTGAGGTTTGCTGGAGAATTGATGTCGTCGCGATGGTCGTTGATCGTTCCTGCTTCATTCAAGTTGCACGGGATCTCCTCGGCTAAATTAAGCTCATATCGCACTTGCCTCAGGACGCCAGCAACGTCAATACCACAGACCAAACACCACCACCTATTATCTCACCCCTCCATACCGACGACAAGATGGGGAACGCAAACAGTGCCATGCTGGAGAACATCGTCCAGGGATCCAACTGTATGCTCCCTCTACAGCCTTCTTTCGCACGCACATGATCGAGGGGCACTCAGCTGAAAGGAAGATTGAGACTGACATGAATTGGCACAGTCGACAGAGACGAAGTGGATCGCCTGAGAAAACGTTTCATGAAGCTGGACAAGGTATAGCAGAACGTAGAGAAGAGGTATCGGAGTGGCAACTGACGCCTCCCAGGACAACTCTGGCACAATCGAGCGCGACGAGTTCCTCTCACTCCCACAAGTCTCTTCTAACCCGCTGGCCACCCGAATGATTGCGATATTCGACGAGGATGGAGGCGGTGATGTCGATTTCCAAGAGTTCGTCTCAGGTCTTAGTGCCTTCAGCAGCAAAGGCAACAAAGAGGAGAAGCTACGGTTCGCATTCAAAGTCTACGACATCGACAGAGACGGCTACATTAGCAATGGAGAGCTGTTCATCGTGCTCAAGATGATGGTTGGCAGCAACTTGAAGGACCAGCAACTGCAGCAAATAGTAGACAAGACCATCATGGAGGCAGACCTGGACCGGGATGGCAAGATCAGCTTCGAAGAGTTCACAAAGATGGTGGAGAACACAGACGTCTCTATGAGCATGACTTTGGACCAATTTTAAGCACCGCATAACACCAACGAGATACCCGGCGCCCAGAGAGCCAAGCGGAAAAGCACGATCTAGATGATCTCACATGACATTACGGATATTGGCTTCTATAGACGCCACCCTTCACAGCTTAGCCTTCAGCTCACTCTTCCTGAGCTGTACACCTGCCCGCTTCTCCCAGGCATGGATCACTCGCGTATGGTCTGCACCAGGACCTGCCACTCGATCGGCCTCTGCGAACTCATCAACAACCAGATCCGGCAAGGCCGATAAGAGGCCTGTTGCTCTAATAACCTCCCGAGCAATTCTCATATCCTTCAGCAGCAAGGACAGCTGATACCCGCTCTGGAAGCGACGCGTAAGTCCCTAGCATATATATCAGCATGAATGACATGATTGCAACGCAGCAAATCTCAATAAGAGAAGGATGGAGCCTACATCTGTCCTGAAGCTCTCTTTCGTGCTGAAGTTGACTCCAGTGCCCACGTTCATTACGTCCACCATCTTCTCCGGCTCCAGCCCGAACTTCTGGCCTGCGATTAGAGCATCGCAGAGTCCGAGGATGGAAGCACCGCTGACATAGTTGTTCAACGTCTTCATGGCATGACCTGCTCCCAGCTCGCCCATGACGAAGATGTGCTTCCCGAGGACTCGCAGAATTGGCATGACCCTCTCGAGAGCACGAGGATTCGAGCAGCCGACCATGAGAGTCGCGTCACCGGTGCCCAGCGCAAAGGCGTACTCTTGCGTCACTGGGGAGTCGATGAGTGTCAAGGTGGCGTTGATCTTGAACAAGAGTTTGCCAGTCTCTCGCGTCTGGAAAGGTGAAGACGAAGACATATCAACGATAATGGCATCGTTCTTGAGCGACGGAGCCAGATCTTGTAGGACTTGTTGTACAATGGTGCCATTGGGGAGCATGAGGATGAGTATCTCGACATTGTTGAACTTGGCCTGAGATTTGGAGACTGAACGCGCAGTTGGGTGTGCAGAGACGAAGCGATTGACTGCTGATGGGTTGGCATCGTCTACGATTAGTGCGTAGTTGGCCCGTACGAGAAGTGAAGCGAGATGGTAGCCTGCGCTGCCGAGACCGATGAAACCTATATTTGCCATATTTGGAAGATGGTATGTGCTCTTCGAATTCATTGCAAGTGATTTATGCTGAGATGGCGTCGAGCGTGCAAGGATTGCTGTAAGGTGCGGAGAAGCTGTACAGAGTCAACTGCCGAAGACCATCAGAACAGCGCTTGGCACTCCTTTGATCACCATATCAACTCCTCTGTCATTAAACTGAAGCGCCGATCCAGTAGCTAAGGTACTCGCTCGTCCACAAAGCTGTCTCGGGCTGGCAAGTCTTTGGCCGACAGCTGCCTCTTTACCTGTCTAGTTGCAATTCGTGGTGCATGTTCCTCAGTCTCATCTCTGCTGTGTGCATGAGCCTCTTGTTGTGGAACCGGGGCGTTGACCTCCCAAGTGTACCGCTCAGTCTCGCCAAACAATGGCCCCCGTCGGCCTTCTTGATGGGCAAGTTAGTGAAATATTGGTGGTCTCGGAAATTGATGAGTGCAACAGAATGTAACACCGACGGCCAATGCAGGTCGTAGAAGCTTCAGATGAGGGATGTAATGACCGTCTGCCATCTGCCTCCGATGACCAGGAATTTTGAATATTAATGGCAGCTAATCCTTCGATGTGCATTTTTTTCGGTCTTGCTCTCCTGCGCTACCTCTTTGTGATGCCGAAGATCACCGCGGTCGAGCTTTGGTGGCCTCATTCCATGGTGGATTTCGATGCGATCTCGGCGGAAGATTTTACAGCTTCGCAAGCGGACGAAGCATGGCCTATGAATCTGTGTTATGTCTGCGCAATCGCTACAGCGCTGCTCAGGTCAGCAGTCAGCTCCACGAGCCATGCGAGTGGCCTCTGAGACCAGCCACTGTTCACTGCGCGGGTTTCGAAAGCGCCTTATATCGCGTGGTGCGCTTCGAGATCGAGGAAGCGCAGTGTGTGCTTCTGCCTTGATGTAAGCCCGTCGAATCTGGAAATTACACAACGGCGCAATCGGAAATATGGCCTTATGAGGATGGACAGGTGGTGGCTCGAGCGTATGGAGTTCGCACATTCTTCGATGTGTTTCTCCTGTTTCTCGTGTTTCTCCCTGTCCTGCTATGCGCATTATGGTCTGTTGTCAGTGCGTGTCGTGATGTTCTGAGCAAGGTAAGGGTGAGAAGTGGGAAAAGTGCAAAAAGAGACCCCCGGCCAGGCTCGAACCCAAGCTGCTCTCGAAGGCAACTTTAGCAAGCAAAAGTAACATCAAAATGGCAAAAGTGTAGCTGCCTTGATCGTATCTTCGCGGGCAGGTACACTTAGGGATTTTCAACCCATTCGATTCGGAAAGTCTCCAAGTAATTCACAAATTGTCCTGACAATTTCCATTGCGCCATTGTGGGTGTTACCTTTCATCGACCTGGAAGTGGTGCTGCAATTGCCAAATATATAGCTTAAGCACTAGCGCCATTCTCTCGCCCCACCACGAACTTCTTCTCCTTCTCGCAGAGCCAGCTCTTCTTCTCCGACATCGACATCGCTACAGCCAACAACTTCGACCATGTCCGACATGCCTTCCGGTTGTTGCTCCGCCATCGCGATCCGGTATCGAAGCTCTTGATGTTTGCCGAGATGCAAAGGGCCAGTCGCTGTGCCGATCTGGAGGACGCTGTCGCAATGAACCGTCTTATCTGTTCGCAAGGCTTCCGGATACTCAACAATACCATGCGCAACTATCAGGCATTTCCCAAGGATGGCAAGATGCTCTTGGCTCACATTGAGCTGCTCTGGCCATTCCAGGCGAACCTCCAGGGCCGAATATATCCTCCGTGTCTCCAGCATGTCCAAAATAGCCGGTCGCAACTCAGAAACCCTCGATGTGGCAGCACTTGATATCTGCCACAATCTGGCTCTGTCTTCGCCAAGATTGTGACGCTTTCTTGCTCTTGCTCTTGCTCCTGTCGGCTTGATGCGATCGCAGCACAGCAAGCCACACCAGAACTACTCCTGCATTCTTTTCCTTGGCCCCAGCCCATATGGCTGCGACTGTCGCTGTATTGCCGCATGCGCTGCAAGTCGGGTTGCCATTTTATACGACTATGATACCAGTCTCTTGTGTCATTCTTCCTGGCTCCATGGTCACCCTGCTATGGAGTTGCCGCAGGTCGCTGCAAGGACATACCATGCCGCGGCGGCATGCCCTTGAAGAGTGCGATATGCATCGTTGCGCAAGTGACGAACTCATTCTCCTTGAGCAGGAAGACCGGCGAGGTGAGGTCGCAATTTAAAGTCGCGCGACCTGAAAACTTGGCAACCATGCCCATTTTGCTTCGTTCCTTCCGGATTACTCCATCACCGTCCTTTCACATTACCACGACCTCATACAATATGCCAACAACGACAGCATGGCTACAGATGAAGGTCTGGACTCACGGGAAGGAGGTGGAGACTCAGGTGAGCCTAAGAGCCAAGTTGCCAAGCTGAGATGAATGAAAGGCTCTGACGGGCGCGGTGTGGCGCCAACGGAATATGAACTGGACGAACCAGTCTTCTTCGCTCATGCTCCTTGTGATTGGACAAGACAGCTGCATCTGCATGTCTTACTCCAGTTTCCAAGCCCGCAAGCATACGCTTTCCGGAGTACCTGTACCTCGCATCTCCTGCCAGGTCAGGAGGAGAACTCGCAACACGAGATTAAGATGTCAAGCCTGCACAGAATGATCACATGCCACGACGCCCCGCCTGCGATGGCTTACTTGTGCTACTGACAGAGAACAGATAGAGTGTTATGCAAGCCATATGCAGCTATTATCGTCTATGGTCACGAACATTAAGCGTAGCGGTAGCCCGGCATTACAACCAAATACTCAATGTCGACCTCCTTGAAGACCCGGACGTTGCTATTCTCTTGAACAACTCTGCCAGTCCTCCCGATCGTGTATATACGAACTACCGGAATCTAGACGACTACTATGGCTCGTGCGAGCACGTTGGACTATGGGAGCAGGTCGAATTACCAGCTCAGTCGAGGTCGCATAGCCCTGCTCATGGCATTCGTCATTCAAGCCTTTGTCGCATACCAATATGGAGCCAGCTCTACACAGATCACGTCCTCAACATCTGCCTTACATTCACCTGGCGGTCCATCTACAGGACTGTCGATCACCCACAATTCCATGTCAAAGTCAGGCCACCGGTCGAGGTTCGTCATGGGCTGTATGAATGACCAGGAGAGATCTTACGACTTGCTGGTCATTGGAAACAAGAACAGATACGCTTCCAAGCAAGGATACGATATACTATGGGACTTCGAGAAACCCTTCGGCAACCGCGCTAAGGACTGGGATCGCCTGACCTCCATGGAGAAGATCATCAACGGCAAGCTCAGGGGCGAGAATGATTATGAGTGGATATGGTGGTCAGACTATGATCTGATCATTACCAATTCATCAATCACGCTGGAGAGTGTCGTCGAGGAGGCTCTAGGTACCATCGAAGACGTCGCTAGAAGAGCTCAGATCGACATCATCATGACACCGGACTGCTTTCCAATGAATAGTGGCAGCTTACTCTTAAGGACTACACAGTGGTCACTGGACTGGATCAAGGAGATGTGGAGGCAGAGTCTGATCTTGAACGAAGATAATCGTATGAGAAGTTTGCAAGATTGCTTGGGTGTACGTTCAGCTATATTACTAAGGGATTTCAGTGCTGACACTTCTACAGGACATGGTCGTAGCAAATGGACTCGGTATCAAGCACAAGGGCATTTTCGTGAAGCAATGGAAGATCAATGCATTCCCGCCTGAGATCAACTGCCATGAAGACAATCGGCCATGGCAGAAAGGCGACTTCGCGATTCATATGGCCGGTGCCTGGGCGCATGTCAAAGGTGTGGATGATCCAACTGGAGTGCTGTTGCGTATGTATGCTTCTCAAGCTGTGTAGCTCAGCGTATCTCGTGTATCTTCTCTGGCACGTTGATATCGTAGTGCTAGCGTAGTGCTTTCGCGATCAAGTCTCGTGTCAAAACCTTCTAGAGAGCGAAAGCGTCTCTTCGGCAACCAAGTGAACATTTCTGGCTGTTCTTGACAACAACAAACATGGACCTTGAACTTGCGCAAACCCTCACTCGGAGCTCCAGCCATTCCACCAGAACTAGTGCCACCACGCCACGCTCGTATGGCTGACTTAAAGGCCGTGGTTGATGCAAAGGCAGTCAAAAGCAGGAGGTCTACACGATCGGCATTTAACCATCAACCTCCGTCAATCGTACAAGATGGGTCAGATAAAGAGGCACAGAGAGTGGCTCTTAATATACCTACGACAGCAGAACTGCAGGACACCGATGCACCCAGCGACAACCATCGAGCGCGACGCCGTGCGGCTAAAGTTGTGACCTTTGAGGAGAAAACCTCGCCTCGCAGGCTTCGCTCCTCTAGAGCTGCCACTGCAAAGGCCACCACACGCACGTCCCCCAGTCATCGCCCTTCGGCGGTCAGTGAGGACAGCTCAGATGGATGGGTGCCTCCTCCCCCTGCTTGTGCACCCAGGCGACCTCGAGACACTACTGACGCAGGCCCACGAGCCCCAGTAGAGCTTGACAAGAGATCACACAAGCCTCGCCCTCAACCTCCGCACGTAGTCTCTGACTATGTCAGCAAAAAACCAGCGACTACCACGCCCAGCAGCGGAGACGGACATCCACCAAAGCTTCGACAGCCTAGAAGAGGTCACGATATGCCGTCCGATATTGAGGAAGCTCGACGTAGCACCACGCCTGATATTGCTGTTCTGGCTCGATCAGTCCAACAGAGTGGTATGCGTGTACTGCCCTATCAGATGTCTCAGCCTGGCTCTGCGCAACAAGATGTACCAGGCACGACAACAGGAAAAGTGGCTCAAGCCGGCTCCGGGAAACCACTCGGCACGCTCCTGGGTGAAGATGTCCAGAATGCACTCGATCGCGTCAGAAACTTATCACAGATCCCGAAGTCCAATGAGTCAACGTTCGCCAGGCAAGGATCGACGCAAGTCGACCTGAATACTGCTGGAGTGGCAGATCTCAAGTCGCTCTGCCAGCTGCGGGAGTCCGAACGAAACCAAGCTCGTCGTGACGCCGTCATCTTGGCAACAGCCTACAAAGCTCTGCAGGACAAAGCCACACCCCAGTCCAAGATCGCCTTCCACGCTTTGCGGAGCAGTATTACTGAAGGTTATGCGGTAGCGAAGGACTCGAGCACCGCAGACGTAGCAGATCCCGACACTGAGATCCGTAGGAGGGATGAGGAGATCATACGCCTGAAGGTTGCAGTCTGTTGGCTAAAAGATCGGCTGCCTCTCTTTTCTGCACACGAGGTTAGGGAAGCCTGGCCAGACCCAGAGGTGCCTCCACAGGATCTCTTCGCTGAGTTGGCCGCACAAGTCGGCGATCGTAACTTGGAGTTCGAGACTCTGATGAAGGGTATCCGGGACTTTGAACTGGAGTAGTGGCTGCGAGGATGAGAGTGAGTGAGGTGGAATGCATTCACGAAACGCTATGTGCATGACGCCGTGCAGAAACATGAGTGCACGGCTCCCTTTGCAAAGAAGCAGTGTAGAGAGTATGCACCAATAACGCCTCGCTGTAAGCACAAAGACCTTCAGCTCATCTTCCTGGTAGTACAAATCACAATTCGTCTGATGTAACAGCATCAAGTGCCTTTGACAGGTAGTCCAGCTGGCACGTTCGCTGATTGTAGGATCCTCTTCAATGGATCATACTCGATTTCCTTTCTCTTGGGCCCACTCCCAACACCTCGCTCTCTGCTCCGCTCCTCGTTTCTTCTCCTTTCACCTGGGTGAGGACCACAGTATCTCCCATGATGGTCCTGGTGTCCACTCGCAACAGCAGTATTCACCACAGCATTCGCGCTCCTCTCAACAGCCTTGGTGGAACGTTCCACAGCCCGTGCGCTCCTCAAAGAAGCATCTGCAGATCTCTCGGCGGCATCTGCACTGCGATGTGATCCCCTCGCAGATGACTTGGATGCATTGGCGGACTTCCAAGTTGGCATGACTGCTATGATTGTTGCGGCTGAAGCTAGAGTTGCCCAGAGGGTCTTCTTCTTGAACCAAGGTTTGTCTTCCGGTAATGGCATAAGAACATCCTCATATGGGCCGGAGTCTCGTCTACTGTAGCGTGGAGATGGCGAGCGGGAGTAGGATGAGTAGCGTGTTCTGCGTCTTCTGGGACGATCTCGAGAGCGATCTCTCGATCGTCGAGGCGAAGGAGAACGTGAAGACATTGATGAATCGGATGGCACCCTGTGAAGACCCATGAGTACGTTCACCGAGCGTAGTATGGGAACGTCAGTCTGTACCTGGAAAGTTGATCACGGCTGGAGTAGGCGCTATCGTAGCTTTGCCGGCCGTTGAGTGGTGGTCTTGACCTCACGTATGGATCTCTCGCTCTATCAGGCATGGTCATAGACTGTCAATAAGTTGTTGCTGCATCATGTATGGAGTGACAAGTCAGCAAAGAGTGAGGTGAGGTCCAGCAAGCCCACGACTCGCGAGGGCAGACAAATACTTGATATAAGCCAGGGAGGGCGGATTGTGTGGGATCACAGAGGCTATCGTCGCTTTACCAGCCTCCTTCGGCCACGCACTGAACCATCGTGGGCTCTTGGTAGACGCATAGAACGTGACATCATGTCGCGGGATATTTTTGTGGTCGTAGAGAGTTTAGGCACTAGTCAAGCGAACAAGTCCGTGGTCCACAGTGCCCAGCCATAGTGTCCAACATACGCTTTGGGTAAAGAAGGTCCGGCCAGATGCGCGCAGGGTTGCTCGTGGCCTTTGTCAGATAGCTTTCGTCGATGTTATACGTTTCAGTGATCGCGTCACTGGGAAGTGAGGCTGGCTCTTGCTGAAACAGATAGGGTCACCCCAGCTCATATGTGCCGGAAAGCCCATATCGAAAGGCCGATCCCTGCAAGAACGACATCTCCGCTGCCCAATATAAGAAGGGCATATTCCTGTTCCTTTCGTGAAATCCCGAGCTAGCGATCTGACATGTAACGGTGTCTAAAGGTCAGATCACGTCTTATCTGATTCCACCTGCATACGTCTTTGTATGTTAGTATACGAAGTGACCGTATGTGGTCACTCGACGAACGTCGGAACAGATGATTCTGCAATATCATTGCATTGAAAGACACTTCGCGATGGAATTCCAGAGCCTTGTGCCTCATACCTTGCAGGTGATGGACGTCTCTCATTTGTCGTCACGTATTTGGGGATGCAGAGCTCGTAGGCTACTGCAATTGTGCACATCTGCCAAAAGCAAAGCCACGTTGCGCGCCGTCCGTTCCGTGGTTTGTGCCCAGTGCTGGATGTTGTGCAGACGCTCTGCTTCCGGATCAATAGCAGCCTCACACGTGTCGCTGATCCCAGGAGATAGGAAGATCCATCATCGGCAGTGAACGTCGCTGTCGGCTTCTATTGTGTCACTGGCATTGTCACAGTTGCATCTTTACGGCGAATTTCTCCGCACATGCGTACTGGACAAATGTTGTCCCGCCATGTGCGACAGGCTCGACCAGCAGCGGCATGCCAGCCAAGATGCAAACGGTTTGGCTTGCATCAGGTTTGGCTTGGTGCCGCTCTATGGTAATGCGGACTCGGAGCATGAGGTGACCAGGTGTGTGACATTCTGGATCGTCCAGCGCGGATTACTCTGAAGGATGCGGAGGTCATCGCGTGTGGTCTTGTTGTGGACGACGCGTAGCTCGATCAGCATTTGCTTCCTTTGCAGGATCTAAGCGTGTGTGGGCCGATGGATCTCTTCGTCGCCGTGGAGCAAGCTCAGCAGTGTTCTTCGAAGGTCAGACCTGTGCCCCGAAGAATGATGTCGCTCTGGTGGCGGCCGTACCGAAAGTGCAGCTCGTGATGAAGGGAAACGTTCCTACTCTGTCGAAGTGAGACGTCTCGACATCAGCGCACACAAACCGAGACCGACTTGCTTCATATCCGCCACGACTTGACGCATACACTGCACCAACTCAATCTCACCCCAGACGACCAACATGCAGCTACAGGTACAGCTACCTGGGCAGTCGCCAGAACCTTCAGTCTACCAGGTGTCTCTTTGGCAGCCAACCGCTCTATCTCAACATTTGCTCTTTCCGTCTCGTACTCGTTCTTTCACTACCTTTAAGCATTCCATCTCTTAACAGACCCAGCGCTGTATCAGCTTCAATATTACTACCGACTGGTCCCGATGGTCCCGATATTTTCACTGCGAGTATCCCGAAATGTATCAGAACGAGAGCGACAATATGAGGCATCATTGTAAGCTGCAAGCAGTTCCAAGAAAATCTGCGCGTTGGCGTATTCACTGAGGTGCACTGTGTTACCTACACCTTCGCAAGCCCACGAACCTCACAGCCATCTCAATATACCTGGTCTACCCTCCGAAGAGCTCGATATGATCTGGTCATCGGTGTCTTGAGCAGCACTCTTCACGAGTTCGCTCGAGCTGGGTGTCCAAGGCTCCCAGACAGACGTTGCAGTAGACCATGCTGGCTGCGTTGATGGCGGGTGTAAAGGGTGTTCATCTGTTCGTGGGCCATGGAGCGGTCGACATCGATCTCGAGTACCCGACTGCTGAGCTTCCAATGGGCATTACCAAGCTGCTTCTGCTACTCTTCCACGCAGCTGAAGAATAGCCCAATGCTTCTCTCAAGTTGCACAAAGCGCTTCGCTTGTAGCTCTTCCGATAGCTGCTGGAAGCTCAAGCCAACGATCTCCGATCATCGGCGCACGTGTATCTCAACCTCACCATCCTTCAGCCTTCGTTTCCTCACCAACAGCTACTACGCCGCAACACAAACTTTGCCATGCAGTCGATATGCCGCTAAGGACTTCAAGACTTGCTAAGCGGAGGTAAGCTCTGGAGAACATGTCAAATGCACTATTCATGATTGGCCCTGTTCCTTGCGCTCGCGTGGAAAGCCTCTTTGCCATTGACCTCATCCTGGCTAGGACAATCGGAGGTGCATGTTTTCGAGATTGTAAGCCGGAGGAAGCTTGCCAGAGAGGGCAGGTACGAGAATCTCATAAGATGTAAGCCTACGCCCACGGGCGATGTGGTAGGCAATCTTCCACTTGTTCACAATCGAGAGACTGGTCAAGATGAAGTTCTCTATTGCTTCCGTACTCGCGTGCTCTCTGTTCGCAGAGGCAAGCTGGAGGAGAAATTTGAACTACTTGTCGCCTTCGCATAACCACCCAGGCCTAGGACTGTCGCTGCATAAGATTAACAAGAGAAACACGTAAGTATAGCCTCGAACTCACTTCAAGGACAAAACTGACCACGATATCAAGTCCCGAGAAGGCCTTTCAGCCATCGCAGCTCAACTTCACACACGGTGTAGCTTCCGGAGATCCATACCCAGACTCCGTGATCCTCTGGACTCGTCTCGCTCCAACCGGCGCCTCGAACGACACAAACGTCAATAGCACTGTCAGCGGCTACGTCCCTCTTTACAACCATGGTCCCAAGCAGGTATCTACCGCGCCAGTCTGTGCTGAGTGGAAGGTGTCAAAAACAAAGGACTTCAAGCATGTTGAAAGCAGTGGAACGGCATATACCAGCAGTGACATCGACTACACGCTCAAAGTCGAAGCGAAGAACTTGACGGCCTTCACTAGGTACTATTACCAGTTCAGCGTCTGTGGCAGCAACAACACTAGTCCTCTCGGCCGCACGAAGACCACACCACATCCCACAGACTACGTCTCAAAGGTTGGTTTGGCTATCTACTCTTGCAGCAACTTCCCGTTCGGTTTCTTCAATGCGTACGGCAATCCAGCTCGCAAGGACAGTGTCGACTATGTCCTGCATCTAGGTGACTACATTTACGAGTATGCTGGTGACGGAGACTATGGGTACGGATACAGTATCAATCGTATCCCTAAGCCAGAGAAGATCATCTACACTCTCGAGGACTACCGCCAGAGATTCGCTACATATCGCACTGACCAGGACCTGCTGCTGTCCCATCAGACGTTTCCATGGATTCCAGTCTGGGACGATCACGAGGTATCTGACAACACCTACCGCGATGGTGCTTCGGAGCTCAACAATACTGAAGCTTCGTTCATCATGGACGGCGGTGTCTCTGTCGACCAGCGCAAGATGAACGCTGTCAGAGCGTACTTCGAATGGATGCCAATCCGACAAGTTGAGATGGATGACAACCTCCGTATCTGGCGTAACTTCCAGATCGGCTCGCTCTTTGACCTGATCATGCTCGACACTCGCCAGTACGACAGATCGATCACCGACCTGTACTGGAACACGTAAGTTGGGTAGAAGTGCGGATGCTGGCATGAAACTAATTCTTGATGCACAGTGACTACATTCATACCCTCGCTAACGATGCTGGTCGATCGATGATGGGCAGCAGACAAGAGAATTGGTTCTATAACTCCCTTGGCGACTCTGCCAATCGTGGCGCGAGATGGAGAGTCATTGGCTCGCAGACAGTCTTCTCGCGTGTGAACGAGTCCGTGGTGTATGGCAACGTCAATCCTCTCGACTACGATGCTTGGGATGGATATCAGTCCAACCGCAACAGGACGTTGAATTTCTTGACAGAGAACAATATCGGCAACAACATCGTCATCTCTGGTGACTCCCACGCTTCCTGGGTGTCTGACCTTACCTGGCTAGGACACTCCAATTACTCTGCCGATAGTGGAGCTGGTTCACTCGGAGTCGAGTTCGCTGGCTCTGCCGTCTCTTCGCCTTGCCCATATGGTCAGAACATTACCCAGAAGTCTGCAAACAACTACTCCGATATCCTTGAAGCTGCAAATGCCGAGTTGCACTGGAACGACCTGTACTACAGAGGATACTTCGAGCTCCAACTCAGCTACGAAGAGGTCAACGCCAGCTTCTTCGGTCTGCCTACTATCGTCACCAGAAATCCACTGGAGATCAGCTTGGCCAACTTCACTGTCAAGAGTGGTGAGAACAGACTCGCGAGACCGATCGCTGGAGGTGTTGCGGAGAGCGGAAGCCTCAAGGGAGGTCGCATCATGCAGAGCAACATCACAAATAACACCGAGACCGGGCTGTACACCATCTCTATGTTCAACCAGGAGGACATCTAGACGTGCCAGACCTTACATGTAATGGTAGTAAACGAGCTATGAGACAACAGTAGTGTACATATCTAAACGAACCACAGTGAATGCGTTGATCCATTCCGATGCTCTCCCGTCTGCACCTGCCAAGTTTTGTGACACTGATGATGTCAGCCAACAGTTCGCGACTGACTGTTTCAGCTACGCGACCTCCAACAACTCCTTCACCAATCCACCACATGCCGCTGCCGTAGCCGCTGAACGTAAGTACAATGCTGCTTCCTTTGCATAGCGCAGATCTGCGCTGCTCGATCTCTTCACTACACCTCATTCCTGGATAGCAAGCTGGCGCTGGCCGCCGGACTTCACCATCTCTACGCGACTACAATCTAGAAATCATCATGCATCCTCTGTTCCTGCTTCTCGCAACCTCGGTCACCGCTACTTTCAATCAAATATCTAGTGACCTCGAATCGCGACAAGACAATGGAAGCATCTCGATCATCATAACCAACAAATGCTCCGATACCATCTGGCCAGGCGTCTCAGAAAACGAAGGTAGATCCAACGATGGCTTTGAGCTGGCGAGCGGAGACTCCAAGACCATCTCCATATCTTCAACCTGGAAAGGCCGTGTCTGGGGCAGGACAAACTGCACTTTTCCGAATGGCGACAATATGCCAGGTGGCTGCTTGACTGGAGAGTGTGGGGCTATGAAGTGTGTGCAAGCAGGCAATCCTCCGGCGACGCTCGCAGAGTTCGACATGTCTGGGGCTGGTGGACAAGCATATTACGATATCAGTCTGGTCGATGGGTACAATCTACCAATGGCCCTAGTGCTTGACCCGGATGGCGTTTCGGCACTAGCAAACGTCAAGCTCAACGAGAAGAATCCATCCTGCGTTGCAAGTGTCAATGGTCTTGCGGCGTCGAACTTCAATCCATACAGCGGCGGACAACAGTTCCTTGGTACCTCCTCAAGTGACCAGCTTCCTTTCGAGACGAAGTCCACTACTCAAGACGTCAGCTCTTGGTGTCCCTTCGACCTGCTCGTCTCGCCACCTCCGACTCCTGGGAATGGTGTCTACCCCTACCCGGATGGCAACGTGCAACGACCGCCATTCAATCCCTGCAGTTCGGCCTGTCAGAAGTACGGAAAAGCTAAGTACTGCTGTACTGGAAGCTACGGACGAGGCAAATGCAGTCCGAACTACTACTCCAAAGCAGCGAAGGCTGTATGTCCGGATGCGTACTCGTTCGCACTTGACGACACGAGCAGTCTCTTTAGTGTGGACAAGGGTGGGAGTTGGGAAGTTGTCTTTTGTCCGGGTGGGAGGAGTACGAACATCCTAGCAGGGACTAGTAGCACTAGTTGAAGGTGACCTCTTTTTCATGACCTGAGAAATTTGGAAGCATCTCGCATACTGCCTTTGACTACTGTGTTCATCTCTAACCGATCGACAGCCTTGTCTGCAGACCTACTATTGCAAGCGTTGTCAGCATGAGACATTGGCCACAGTTCATGTCTACTCTTGAGTAGCACATCCGACCCATCCACTATTTCCTTCTCCATTGCGCCAGCTCGTTATGGCGAGAGTCAAAAGACTGTTCGCCGAAAGCATTTGGACTTCCTTTCCGTCACTATATCCGCTGGAGACCGCTACTCAGAGATATTGGTGTAGGTCCCCCAGGTGCTCGCCTGCTGTCCATGCCATTGCAGGTATCCGGAGCTCTTGCGCGAAGAGAACAATCCCAAATCTTCCGTACCTCAGACCGGCTACACACTCCCCAAGTGTTAGCATTCCTCCATCTGTTCGACGTCTATTGCCCATGAGCGATGTTTGGTATCTGAGGTGGAATCCTCCAACAACAGACAAAGCTGAGACCTGCCAAGGCTTCAGTGGCTTACAGGTGTACTAGACTCGATCGACATCGTCCAGAACCACGGATTCTATGAGAACCATGATCTTGGCAAAGAATACGGACACAGCTTCATGTTTGAGCTGTCGGCACACGCTGAACATGATTGGAAGTCGTGGCCAGAACCTGAGCTTTTGAAGCCAGTCCGTCCGGTACTGCACAGCTGCGAGTGTGCTGAGATGGCGTGGGCTGACGTTGCCTGGGTTATACATTTCCTGCTTGTGCCTGTCTCCGTCCAGTATCTCCTCCACTCCAGCAGCCCAGTGCTGCTGCTGATCTTGGAGGTCATCGATAAGAACAAGCTCCCAGATCTGATTTCTGACTTCTGCTGGTAGACGGAGAAGTGGCGACATGTTGAAATTCCTGAGGTAGACAAATCTGCGGGAGAAGGCTTCGAGGTCGGCAGTGCTGAGAGCGTCGGCTTGGACGTTCGTCTGATCGACTGTACGCTGCGTGTTGACGGAGATGATGTGAGTAAGCGTGCAACTCAATGCGTCGATCTCGAATCTAGCATATTGCTCTCGATTTCTTTGGCTTTGTGTCGTATTTTTTGCCGATAAGATGCTGGAGGCGAACAACGCGAGGCGAAGAATGCGTAGTACAGTGCTTGTAATGGAGAGCTGGTGGAAGAGTTGAAGTGGAAGGGAGGATGAGAGCGGAAGTCAACGTGGCAAGTGAAGGAGCGAGCGAGAGCAAAGGTAGGAGGGATCGTGAGGTCTGATAGTCCGTCGAATTGTGTGTACAGAAACTTCTCTACTCTATCTTGAACAAATCTCAGTGAATACTTGAACATCATTGACATTCGTGCTCATGTAGTGTACCGGAAATGTGGGTTCTGCAAGTCAGTCATGTTCTGTTCTCCCATCTCTCTGCCGATCTTCTCTTGTTCCTCCTTGCTGAGGCCACTCGCAGCAGCAGCCTTATCACGCTTTCGGTTCTGCCAAACGTAGTAGAGTCTCCAAGAACATATCAAAACAAACTCAATTCCAAGACAAACACAAGCTCCAGTCGTTCCTGGCACATATCGTGGTTTGTCCGCAGTCTTGAATATCTGACTACCGCACATGTTTCCAACGCAATACCCGATAAATGTCGCGGAGGATATTATCGTCTTCTTGGTGCGGCCGGCGACGTTTGATGGTATAAGTGTCCAGGCGAGGAAGAGCGCGAGTACGAAAGGTACTGTGATGACATATAGACCCCACTTTGTCCATTGGTACTGCTCGGTGTTTGGTAACATACTCATTCCAAGTAGGCCGATGAAGGGTGGTATGCAGGCAGCTGCCATGATATACATACGTCTTTCGGGCACGGCGCGAGTATAGAAGCCGACAGCCACGAAGATCAGTACCGATATGACTGACGATCCGGTCAACAATTGCTTCCGACTGTGATTAAGTAGTTAGATAAACATACCTGAGCGTGGGATTTCCACTAGAAGCACCTGAAGTTCCGTGAAGCCAAAACTGTTGAGCACGATGCTGCCAAAAGTTGTGAGTCCACCGTTAGGTACTGAGGAAAGAAAGGCATTGACTGCAAGGTGTTAGCTCATGGGCAGGACATCGCAGGGCTGCAATGGGAGTTCATACTCATAGAGAAGTATAGTTGCGGATCTAGGAAGGCTTCAGCAACTTGAGGCCAGTGCCACTTTACACCAGTGACATCTCTACCGGCCTTGTTGGAGACCACGCGTGATTGCCTACGGATACGTTAGCATTGCCAGACAATACTAAAGCACAGCTCTGCCTTACGCGACTCTCTTCTCCTTAGGGGACAGCCATTTGACCTCCTTGGGAGATCCGAGCATGAAGAAACAGATCACGGATAAGACCAGAGTGCACGAGCCCAAGAAGAGCGATATCGATCTCCATGGTGCAAGTCCTCCGTATCTCTTAGCGTGTGAGCCAATGCCATACATGCTGAGGTTTCCAATGATGCCGAATCCCGCATTGGCGGATTGGAAGAACAATGCCCGCGAAGAGTGCTCATCACGCGTGTACCAGTTGCCAATCACGAGCACGAATCCAGGACTGATGGTACACTCAAAGAAACCTTGCAATGCCCTAAGCACCATCAGGTGTGTCCAATTCTGTGCAGCACCAATGCAGGTCACACAAACACCTGGAGAGATATCAGCTTGCGGGGTCACTTTCGAGAAGCACAAGAAGCAACTCACCCCAACAGAACATGTATATCGATAATGTACGTCCAAGCGACCATCGCTGCAACAGGAAGTTGCTTGGGAACTCTCCGATCATATATGTGATGTAGAATATTGTGGTCAACCATGAGTACTGTTGGGTTTTAGGATCAATTCCAGTGTCTTCTCGAAGCCCGAAGATAGCTTGCGTTCCCAGGGAAGTCTTGTCTGGAGGTAGTAGGCAGAATGGTTAGCAAGGATCTTCAAACAAGCAGGCTGTCTCCTATCACTGTCTTCCTTCAAGCTCAGCACCCGGTTGAGTGAAAGCTTGGTAAGACGTGGAAAAAGCGCATGCTTGCTTTCTACAACTCTGCTTACCAGTCTGCTGAATGCCGTAGCAGAACCACATAAGTGGAAGCAGAAATCGATCGATCTTCCTCAGAATTGTCTTGTACTCGACCGGAGAATAGTCTGCTTCGCTGACAACCTCCACTTCGCCATTCTTCTCAGACGGAACTAGTTCGAGGTCTGTTGCAACTGGAGCCTTCTTTTCGTCGATAGTCATTTGGCTTTGGGCGCCAGTCCGCTCGGCTACGGCCATGTCGTGGTCTGCTGTCATGATGTCTTAGTGTGCCACTTTGCGTGATCCGTAGCGGTTGATTGATCGAGGGAGGCGTGTAGGTACCACTGGTACGTTGTTATACTGTGCCG
Source organism: Sphaerulina vaccinii (assembly GCA_022570795.1). Lineage (NCBI taxonomy): Eukaryota > Fungi > Ascomycota > Dothideomycetes > Mycosphaerellales > Mycosphaerellaceae > Sphaerulina > Sphaerulina vaccinii. Next base: position 1,075,250 of record JAKUDP010000001.1, read on the forward strand.
CAACGAGCTCGTTCTTGTGGCATGGGAGCTCGAGATAGCGGCCAACGAAAGGCGAGCATGCCAAGCAGATAGGGACAACCTTGCAGCGCTTATCTTCCGTAGAGTCGTAACGAGGGACCAATATCCCAATGCCTTCCTCCCCATGATCGTAGCAATGATCGGTCGCCACCAAGATCTACTCCAGACCAGCGTGGACTTAGCAGGTCAATAGATAAGGCGAGCATGGGTCTTTCTTGGCATGTCAGGGCAGCCTCTTGGCAGGCAGTGAAACGTCGAAACACCTTGGTTTTATAGTAGCTCAAATCAACTCTGTACGAGCAAGTACTCAACTATCGCATCTTCAGACAAGGCAAATAGTTTTTGCAATGAGTGTCGGAGACATACTGGAGTGGCCTGATAGCCCGCGCGAGGCCGCTTCCCTTGTTGCATGGTCCAAGTCGCTCAAGAACATGGTCCAAGGATATGTAACGTGATGAGGCCTTCAAAAGACAGCCTTGAACACGAAGTTGACATGAGCAAACTGGATAGTCCTGTACATTCTGTCATCCTATCCCGTGGCCAGGTGAACAACGTGGCCACCAGGACTCCAGAGTTCTCCATCGCCTGCTTTGACGATCGCTTCGCCAGTGAACTGTACATTTAGTAGTCAGTGCGAAGGTGAAGGCTCGAAGATGTCGTGAGATTCTATCGTTTGGTCGAAGAACGGACGGGAGGCTGCGGAAACCAACGGATGTACCGAGCTTCAGACAGCCGCTAGCGTGGTTGGATTGTTCAACCACGTTGATTGGAGTCTGGTCGTGGTACCTTGCCATGTTGTAACCAGTGCCAGTGAAGTGGACATTCGTTAGAAATGGAGAGACTTCGAGCAAGTCACATCGCAGTTTCCAGATGGCCTCCTCAGGAAATGACTCCCGTCAAAGTGCAGCTCCACACCGCTTACGTGCATACCTGTTGTTCGCCCGAATTCTGCCTCGCTGCCATGATGCTGTTGTTGTTGCAAGACTGCCTACCTAGACGACGTCCAAAGGTCTTGAAGGATGCAAGTATGGTGTTGTCTGTGGTTGAAGCAGGAGTAAGTTTAATGCAGCGAGAACTTTGATGATGCAGGCGCGACGCGCGCTAGTACCTTAGGTAAGCGCAATCGGCTCTTCACGAACGACGACTTCTCTTGCCTCTGCGCGTAGAACATCACAACAAACCACTATCACAGGCCTTCGACGTTCACTCCACAGGATCAACAAGACATTACCCGACTCTGCACCACATGTGCTCTCCAGATATCCCCCGGACTGGCCATGGCAAGCACAGCAAATCCAAATCGCGACCCGCGCCTCAACAGCAAGCGGCCAGCTAGTCGCTCTCCAGATGGCAATGTCTCGTCGTCCGCAGCCAACAAGAGACACACCGGTCAGTCGAGACAATTCAGCGCCAACCGAGCTGGCGATAGTCCACGTGGCGCTATGATGAGTCCAGCTCGTGCGTCAGAAACGCCCGCGTCCATGATCGTGGTGGAGGACTTTTTCAAAGCCACGACCACAGCGGCAGGACTGAGCATTGAACTGAAAGCCGCTCAAACTGAGTTTGCTAAAGCCGATCGAGAGTACCGCAATATGCAAGACAAGTTTGAACAGTTCCCAGCTATTAAGGACCAGAAAACCCAAGCACGAAATCGCGCCCAAACGAAATTGGAGAATATCGAGCGCCAGCTCAATGAACAGAAGCCACGACAGAGTCAAGTCCTGGTGGCACTAGCAGGTCTTCTCGACAAGAGTAGCTCTGATCAAAGTAATACTAGCTCTATCTCATTTGAGGACGTTAAAAGTATTAAGGTTCAAACAGGTCAAGTGCCGAGCTTACAGTCCAACCTAGGCCGGCTGGAACCAAGAGTTCTTGCGCTGGAGGGCAGATTGAATAAGTTGACAACCCCGAACGATGCGATCGAGTCAAGACTAGAAGCTCTGGAAAGTGCCGCTACAAAGGGACCTGTAACCTCGCCACCTACGCTTAAGCGTCTGACAGAACTTGAGACGGCAGTCAAGAAGATGCCCGTAGATGTAAGCGGGCGGGTGAAGAAGCTCGAAGTTGCAGTAATGGAAGCGCCTACTTGCAGCGTAACAGATGCTCTTGGCAAGCGCGTCGGTAGGCTGGAGAGCTCAATCTCCACGAGCACGACTGCACCTCCTTCTGCGGACATGGTATCACGAATCCAGGCCCTTGAGAACCATAATCGGAAGGGGACACCCGTGCTGGAAGGAGCTACCGGAGAACGATTGAACGCCATTGAGACTCGTCTGGGTCAAGTCGCGGAGGACAGTAAAGCTGATAAGGACGAACTAATTCAGCACCGCGACGAACTTGATGCAAAATTTAAACTCACAAAGACTGATCTGGCCACCCTACGGAGCGAGGTCAGCCGCCTGATGGTAACTACGGAAACACGACTCACAAGTGAGCTGGCTGCCTTGCGCACGATCATAGATGAAGCCACTAAGAAGCTCAATCACGACGCCGATGCTCTCAACGACTATATGGAACGACTGAAAAAGCTTGAGGATAGTCCACTGTCTGAGAGCCTTAATCGCTTGCAACAGATGCACTCAGAAATGCAAAGGAGACTGCAGGCTGTGGAAAGCACGAGAGCAATTACCCGAGCACCATCAGCCGTGAGAGCTCCCATGGCGACACCTGGGACATCTACGTGGCAACCTGTGCTTCCTGACAATGATGACGAGGGCGGCAGTACGCCACAGATCAATGGAGTTGGTTCAGCAAACGGCAATCCTGGTGTATCGGCTCGCATGTTCGGTGAGATTGACATGCTGAAAGGTGTGACGGCCCAGCACACACGCATCATCAACAATCTCACAACAGACGATCTTGTGCGCCAGATGGTGGATGAGATGAGCCAGATGTATCCGGATGCACGAGGTTTCCAGCAAGCTGTTGGCACCTTGCGCTCGGAACTGAACGCTGTGAAGGAACGGCTTGGTGTCGTTTCTAACACTGTGAACACAACTGCCGCAAGTCTCTGTCAACTATCGCAACGTATACCAAACTTCGAAGGAGACATGGGACAAGAAGTTACGAAGTTGCAGAAGAGTTGTGCGGATCTGCAGCAGCGATTCGAGAACCACGACACAGTGCTGGTCCCTGGATGAAGGCAAAGACAGGCTACTGAAGGTGAATGTACTAGACGGAGATGTTAAGCACCTGACAGCAGCTGTTCTGAATCTCCCAGAGTATGTGAAGAACGTGGCCGATTTGCACGTCAGGGTTACGAAAGTAGAAGATGCTGTCAAGAAGGTGAGGACCACAAACGATGTGAGCCAGCGCTTGGCAAATGGTTCACATTGACGAGTTGTGACCTGGGGGGATTAGCGAGGCGTTCGATTACAGTGCATATTATATGATACCCAACGGCAGGAGGCACTTTGACTTTAATCATGAGGAGGATGAGAAGGAGGAAGCAGCGAGTGTACATAACACTGATGATGGCTTACCAGCCATTCTCATACTCGAATACATCCCCGCGCCGTGGATCACGGCGTGGCTGAGGTCATGCGATGGCTTCGCATTCAGGAACATGATGTGCTAAGCGAATGAACCACGCACTGCTCAGCTGTCCAAGGATTCCAAGCTCATTTCTAGGTTGGTGACGTTTATTGGCTATGGTGGCATGATGTGATATCGTGTCAGTGAGTTGCATATGGCAGAAGTGACAGCTTCGTACGAGGATCGAAGCAGCAAGTTGATACCGTGGACTGCTTCCAGAAATCAAAAAGCCATGCTGAAGTCCATGCTATTTGTGGTTGAAGTTGCAACTATGAACACAGACAGCCTATTTCAGACCTGTTCTCCACTTTCTCAGAGGCGACACGCGAGGAGCGCCACAAAACTGCGGATCAGACGCGCCATCTCACAGCTTCTATCGTTCGTGTCAAGGAAAAACTTGCATCATGAGACCTTGTCGTCACCTCTGCTTTTTGCTTGGTACAACTACCTACAAACACTCACAGGTAGTATCAAACGATCGACTTTTCCTTCGCGACTACCTTTGCTGCTCTCACTGCTTTTGTTGACACGAATTCATTCCTCCCAGCAGCTCCGACCTCCATTCTCACGCGAACAATACCTATCTCTGAGAAGACGCGCGCACTCTACCTGATACTTTGCTGAGCTTTGAGTGCTCAGCTCCTATTCTCTCACAGAATCGCCCAGTACACGAGAGATTAACAAGACCTACCTATCCGCAATGGCCTTCTACGAGAACAGGGCCATAGTCCTAGCCCTGCGCATCATCCAAGCAGTCTTCGCGATCATCGTACTAGGAACCGCCGCATATGGTACGAATATCTCTCCACCCTCACGGAGAAGTAAGTCACTAACAGCAGTTCGCAGTCGCAAACTGGTGGAACGATTACTACAATGGCTACGCCAACTCTCCCTCGCAAATCAACTTCCTGATATTCTGCGCTGTCTGGTCTCTCCTCGCTCTGATATACCTCATCATTGTCCCTATGATGTTTCACGAATCGGTCCTTCACCACAAATTTGCGATTCTGGCACTCGAGGCTGTTACGATGCTGTTCTGGTTCGCGGGTTTCATTGCGCTTGCGGTCTTCCTGCCTGATAGGGGATGTTCGGGAACTGTTTGCGGGTCGGCGAGGGCGGCGTGTGTCTTTGGAGCTTTCTCTTGGTGAGTGGTACAGTCACTCCTTGGAGCGTGAGGGTGCTAACGAATGTTAGGGTCGCTTGGGCTGCGACTACGGCTTTTGCGGTGATGCGCGTGCTGCACACACGTGGAACGATGTCTTCGAGGAAAGGCGATCCCAACCTTCAAGTCCAAGAGGGAGTATGAGCATGGAACAACAGAGACGGCCTACAGTGGTTAGTCGGCGCATGGAGTCAGCATTTGGGGAGTGCGAATTGTGAGCGATGCCGACTTGAGATACCCATTTATGCAGTCCAGCACACCGATATGAATGCTTTCGATATGGTTCTGAGGCCTCTCTCAGCGCAGGGAAGCAAGTCTACCACGATCGAGTATCACAGGCTCACAGCAGCCAAGTTGTCCAAGAAGGGCAACGCGATGCTTTGAAAGCCAAAGTGCCGAGATCGAACGCCACAGGTGGCTGTGCATACTGTCAGATCTCATGACGCGTTACAAATCGTCGCCTTGTCAAAGAAGCCGAGAGAAACGCTACCTCGTATGCGCCGTGGCGATTACATGATTGCAACTATTCACTTCTAGTCTCAGATGCACTTAGAGTACTGTTCATAAGTATAAGTGCGCACACCTTACCCATGTCATCGACGACACCATTGACAGTCTAGGCCTCGTCGACTACTACCACTAGCACGCATACCAAACGATACGCATGATTCCACACTGTGCTGAAGCCCGAAAGTGCCTCGCCGGCATGGCTGATATCATGCCTTGTACATATCCAAAGGAGAAGGATAGCAGGAAGGAGGAGGATGCTCTGTCGAATGCAAGTGGACTATCGCAGGACATAACATCCGATCTCGAGAACGATACAGAACCGCAGGCGCTCTTTCATCTGAAAGTCCAACTCCATAACAAACCTCTTGAGATTCCGATCTACCACGAAGATGCCACCATCCAGGACTTGTCCGATACCATCGCCGAAGAACTCCACATCCCACCAGCCCACCAAAAGCTGCTCATCACGCCCAAGACGGGCTTACTCAAACCACCATTTAAAGACCCTTCACTCCTAGTCAAGAGCCTCGAAGGAAAGAAGATCGTCCTCATGGGCGCCACAACCGCCGAAGTAGAAGAGCTAGAAAGCGAAATCTCCGAACGCAAAGCCCGCATCGAACGCAGAAGAGCTGCTTTGAACGCAGGTCGCAAAGTCAAAGCTACCAAACATCGTGATTGGAAGAAGGTTACAGAAGAAGCTCAGTATAGTTTCCATACCATACGACCTCTCGACTACTTGCCCAATCCGGAGAAGAGTCTGAGGTTTCTGGAGAGGTTGGCAGATGATGCTGGGATTAAAGCTTCTATGCGATCTCATGGGTTCAGTGTTGGGTTGTTGACAGAGATGAATCCGGCTGAACATACGACTCATGAGAGTAGGACGTTGGGGTTGAATAGGAATAGGGGAGAGGTGATTGAGCTACGACTCAGGACTGATGCTTATGATGGGTATCGGGACTACAAGGTCATTCGCAAGACTTTATGTCACGAATTGGCTCACAACGTATGGGGAGAACATGATCAACGCTTCTGGAAGTTGTGCAAGGAGATTGAAGCGGAGGTTGAGAAGAATGATTGGAGGCGAGGTGGTCACTCGGTTGGCGGAGAGGAGTTCTATGTTCCTGATGATGAGGGCGAGGATGAACATGTTGATGAATGTGGATGGGAAGGAGGAGAGTATGTGCTCGGGGGTACGAGTGCTGTGGGAGTGGAACCGCTTAGTCGGAGGGAGATTATTGCTAGGGCGGCGGAGGAGAGGATGAAGAAGCAGAAAGAGGTGAAGACTCTCGAGCAGAAGCAGAAGGCGAAAGAGCCTAGTGCGAAGTAGGCAAGTGCTGATGATGATTATGACTGGACTTTAGCGAGGCGTTGGAGCGATGCATTCTGAGCGATGCTGCAGCATTTGATATGGCTAGTGGTGTATATACTTGTCTAGATGATTGGCCCTGAGGCTGCTCTACTCCAACCACTTTTGATCCAACTTCTCCAAGAACTCCAAGTCAATATCGACGAAGCTCTTCCACAGATCCACCTCCAGCCTCCAGGGTTTCGTCTGCAAGGCAAAGATAGCCCCAGTGACATATCGCTGTAAGTCCTTTGAGCCTTTGCCCATGACCAACACAGTATCTCTTCTCACCTGCATACGATCATCGAACAACTTTCGAAAACGCTGCCCGCCCTGACCACGCCGTATATCTTCATGCAGGTAATTGCAGGAATGAGAGGCACTTTCGTACCATACAAGCGATCTTCCACGTTCTTCTGCATGGAGAGTTCAGACTTCGGTTGGTCCTTTGGTATGAAACGCCATTGCCAAGCTCTTCCAGCTGTGTCTGCGAAGCCCATGTTTTCTTTCATCGTTCCGGCTTGCATCAGTGGGTAGAAGTACCTGTGTGACCAAACTCTCAGCAAAGCAAAACGAGCGGTGCCTTGTTGTTGTGCGAAAGTGCGAGCTGTTTGAAGCAGATCAACAGAGAAAGGATCGGTAATGCCATTGGAGGAGTACTCTGTCATCATCTTGATGAGTTCGCGATAGTCAACGTACAGATCGAGGTTTTTACCTGGTAGAGCTGCGGCCACTGCTGTGCCGTTCGGGTGTCTGTCGTATGCTGGCTCAATGATCGCGTTCTTGAACAATTGAGCGACAGCCGGCCGTGCAATGATACCCCACTCTGGTGGACAATTGACGTAGTCTTGCTTCGTTTGCTTGTCGACGTCTCGCCAGAAGTCCCTGGGAAGTGAGGTACTACTGAGTGGAGATCTTTCGAATGGCTCTTGAGCAGCTTTGGCGAGATTGTCCCGTAGTGCAGACTGATCAGGAGACCAGCGAGCCATTTCGCCATCGTCGTTCTCATTATACTGCTTGGGAAAGAGGAGCAATGTAGCGGCCATGGCATCTCACATGTCTCTCATGACACGCCTGTTCTCTGATGGATGGACCTGCAGCCATTGGAGTACCTCATACGCTCTGATCACCTCTGCCACGTCTTTCAGCATAATAGTCTTGGCGTCTCGAATCATATCTTGCGTGTCGTTCCATTGCTTGCTTAAACGCGGCTCGATCTCAGCAGCATGCCATTGCTTGGTGAAAGCTTTGCCTTTGCTACGATCCAGTTGGACTGAGAACTCCTCTCGAGGATCGCGCTTGAAGCGACTCTTATTGAGATGATGGTTGTCGTCGAATATAAAGGCCTTCAGACTCCAGCGCTGTACATCATCAGAGTACAAACGGTCCACGTCTTTCTCCACAAACATAGCATGCCCGTGCTTCTCAAGGAAGCGCTGTTTTGCATTTGCTGCTACTGGAGCAAGAAGATGATCATGCTGCTTGAACCATTTGCACTCGCCACATGCACAGTCAGGAAACTCTCCATTGTACGGACATGGCGGCGTGTTCTTGGGCGGACTAAGCGCAAGACCGTTCAGCTCTTTCATCAACATCTCTTCGTCACTGAGTTCATCTTCCCACTCGTCATCACCATCATCTTCAACATCCTTGATTCGGAGAAGACGATCTTTGACTGGTCGCTGAAGATCGTCTTTGATGCGTAGTCGACCGGCTTCGGTCAGCGGATCATCGTAGTCGTCCGAGTCTTCGTCACTGTCAAGATCCAGTGCGAAGCGCTTGAAGTTCGGTTTCGCGTTCTCGAACTCATTCCACAGGATGTCGTCTCTTTCAGTGATGGCTGCTATCACGCAACCTTCAGCCTCTTCTGGGAACAACACAAGGTCTTCGGCGGCATCGACTTCGTTGTAGAAATAGCCTGGTGGTGCTTCTTCGCTCCACTCGCGCTGGCCCCGGCCATCAAGAGTTCTCCTTAAGATCATATGACGTCCTTCGTTGAGCTTCTCATACAGTGTCGATTCCCCATCCAGAGCATCTCGTACGCGGAAAGTCTCAGGTTCACGGTGTAGGGTCTTTAGAATTGGTTCCATCGCGATGTAGTTGTCTCTACCAGAGCAAATGCGTTGTGCCTTGACCATTGCCTAGCGAGGTGAATTAGCAAAGCCGTCCAGAGAGTCGAAAGTTACTTACGTTGTTAATCAAGCTGTAGAGACCAGCATAAGTCTCGCCAGGCTCAGTGTCCCACACTGTGATATCGTATAGTTCATTGAAACCGAGTTGCAAAGACTTAGTCTTCATGCCCTGCAGTTTGTTGAACAAGTCTTCACCCACACTCTGGGTGATAGTCCATTTGCCGGGATCCAAACGGCCTTGGTATGTCCTCTCCCGAGCAAGCCATCGGTGTTTCGCTGGTGGTTGAGGTTCCAGCACTTTGCCAGTCTTAGCATCACGGACCAGCACGCACAGCCAGCGACCCATCATATTGAGATACTGCACGAATCGCCTGCTGACCGGATCGTTTCGCTTCAGGTAGAAGCAAGTCAAATTCTTGTATTCGACGTCACGATAGCCTCTACCCTGAGCTATGCGTATTGGCTGCTGGTGCTTGGTCAGTTCTACAGCCTGATCGAAGACGATGTACGATATGATTCCCATCTTCAATTGCATTTGTCGCATGTTTTCGCCAGCCCAGGTGTACCACGCGGTGGATGGGAAGTAATTGAATATGGTCAATGTAAGCAACTCCCAGAACTCTGACCAGTTCCGACACAAAGTCGCAGCATCCTCAAAACGACTACCTTTGGTGATCACGGCATACTGAAGCCAACCACCACGAGCCATAGCTTTCTCACTGGGATAGTTCCAGATAGTCCTCCCGCAGACTTTGACACGGAGATGCTTGTTCTTGAACAGACCTTCATCATCGATGGTACCGAAGTCGATCATTGTCGGACCATCTCCATCTTTCCTTTGTCGACGGAAAGCGTCACGCTCTTCGATTTACTATTCGTGTTTCGTGCGCCACCTGTCTGGTAGATTTTTATGCTTGTTACTCCTCAGTTCCTGGTTGGCTCGCCTTGCGCCATTCTTTTCGTTTTTCTTGCTCAGCGCAATCTCGTGAGAGGTCTGTTCATCCTCCTCATCTACATCCTCCTCGTCGTCTTTAGCATCGCCACGGGCGAAATCGGCACAAGCATCTCTGATTTCCTGTAACGCTGGCTGCTCAACTCGCAGGCACAGATCACGCAGGTCTTTGAGAGTGACTTCCGGATCTGCAAGAAACTCGAGCACGCTGCTTGCACGAAGTGCTGCTGGCAGCACCCAAGGCTGCGAAAGCAGTATGCGACAGAACAATAGTTCCTTGATATCAGCAACCTCCTCCAGCAGCTTATCCGCGTCGACTTCAGACATGCCTGGAATCTTGCCAGGCTCTCGACCTGGGTTCTCGAGCGTGCCAAATGCATACATACCATCGCCAATCTCATAGGTCTGGCCCTCAACAAGTCGTTTCCGCATGTCCTGCCTGCTCTCATTGACTTCTATCTTCGGTCGACTCTCACCAGAACCTGTGCAATTGGTCAACGCCTTTGTCTGCACCTTTGCTTTGGCCTTGGCTCGTTTCTTCGCGTTGCGTGAGAGTGCAACGGTAGTACCAGTATTCGTGCTTGCCACTTCGGTGGCGGTACCTCCTTCATCATCGGCATTCGGATCATTCGCCGCAGGTATGGCAGCGTGCTGTGAGTCTGCGACAGCGTGCCCGTTTTCTTGTTGATCATCGAGGGGCGCTTCGGGTGCCGGCAGCCATAGCAATCGCCTCAACAGAGCAATAAAATCCTCCCTATCCTCCAATTGGCGATCCTCCACTGGATCCCAGGCTGGGTCGTAGACAACATCATCGCGTTCGACCTCGTTCAACTCCTTCAGGCGTTCCTCAAATGCCTGATCCAAGTACGCATCCTCTAGTCTCTTGTCTTCGCGTCGTTTCTGTTCACGCTGTTGTGCTTCCATTTCTTGCCTGTACTTCCTGAAAAGTTGGGCTTCTCGTTTGATCTGAATAGCTTCCCTCTCCCTCGCTTCCTCCTCTTCATCCTGGCGAGCACGAACCCTTTCGAACCACCGCTCCTTAGCATGCATAATCTCTAGTGTTCGACGATACAGTCTGTCCAAGGCCTCGTTTGTCATGTTCATATCATTGACGAGTTTATCAATGTATGCCTTGTGCCCATAATCCGATGTTTCAGCGTAGAAATGCTCATGGTGCAACTTCCGTGCTTGGATGGCCATTGACAGTAGACCATGCTTCCTGAAGAGATACTGCTGAAGCTGTCGAAGTGTGTGCTCGTCGTGGACGCTTGAAAAGGTCTCGTTGCGTATGGGAGTCGTGGATTTGGCCAGGTATTCCGGCGGGCTTGCGTTCATGGCACCTACCTCTGCGGTCTTGAGCTTATAACCCTCATACAGCATTTGAGCTCGATAGCCATGGTAGCCGCAGAACAAGCCATTGGGAGTGGTTGCCTCCTTGGTACATGGCGACTTGTCAACAGTGCTCAACGCGGTGCAAATGCTGTGGCCATTGCGTCTCTTCACGCGTTCAGCTCAAGCCGCCATGTATGATTTTGCTGTTGGACCTGAGGTCTGTGTTACCGCAGTTGACACTCGTGTGCAGTAGAAATTAGCAGAAAGAGCAGAGCTTCGTTAAGTGCGAGGAGGAGAAATTCGACCTGTTGCTTTGCTTTGCCTGCCATTGCGGAGTCTACGAGGGCGGTCAGCGACCTTGTCCGTTGGCGCGAAATTGACGCGTAGCCCTTCGTAACAGGTCATCTTCAGTTTGCACCGCTAACGTCTTGTCCTTCTCTCTCGTCGTTGGCGAAGGTGGCGAGGCTTTACGGACGACATTGGAAGTGTTTGTGAGTGAGTTGGTGAGACATGAGCGAGACATGGCGGGATGAAGTCCACGACTGTCCGGTGTGGTTCCACATGCGACATGAACATCGCCACTGGCATTTGCACTCGTCAGCTGCGATGCCTGCTCAGACCTTCCATCAACTTCTCGAAACAGAAACACTTTCAACAAATAGAACACGATGATCTCTACTTCAAGCCAATCTCCACGATAAGAAAACAAGTGTCGTCGACACTCTCAAGAAACCGACCACAAACGAAGACATTTCGAAATGGAAGTCGAGCTCTATGTGTACGACCTCACGCGAGGCATGGCAAGAACCATGTCTCGACAATTTCTTGGTATACAAATCGATGCTGTCTACCATACTGCACTAGTCTTCAATAACGTTGAGTACTTCTTCGGCCAAGGAGTCCAAACATGCTATCCTGGAACGACACACCACGGCCAGCCTATGGAGAAGATCTCCTTAGGGAAGACGGAACTGCCACTAGAGACGATATTGGACTATCTGGAGAGCTTGAAAGAGATATACACGGCTGAGAGCTACGACTTGTTTGCTCACAATTGCAATAACTTCACCAATGATTTCGCCATGTTCTTGGTTGGACAAGGCATACCCGACCACATAACAAGTCTTCCGGCCAAAGTTCTGGACACGCCATTCGGACAGATGCTCCGTCCTCAGATTGACGCATCTATGATATCGATTACGCAAGCGCCAGTACCGCCACAGAACAGACCACCAACCAAGAATGGTAGTAACATGTCATCCAAGCCAGCAGCTACGAACTTGTCATCGAATGGACACTCCTCAGCTCCTGCAAAGCCCCAAGACACTGGGCGGTATGGACAAGTGGTCAACCTCACGGACGCCAATGCGCTCGACACTCACATGGCTGGCGCTGCCGAATCGTGCACTACGATCTTCTTCACATCATCAACGTGTGCCCCTTGCAGACTCGCATATCCGATGTTTGACAGGCTAGCTGAGGAACACACCCAAGCTCTGTTCGTCAAGGTTGATATAAACTCAGCTCGCGAGATTGGTTCCGAATACCAGATTCAAGCGACTCCGACGTTCATGACATTCTCGAAAGGCAAGAAGCAAGATGAATGGTCAGGGGCAGATCCGAATCTGCTAAAAGCCAATGTCGAGCTCTTGATACAGACTACATTCCCACCGCATCATCATCTAACACTGAAGGTCCCAGCTCTGCAATATGGATCCATGAAGCCTTATGTGTTTGGCAAGATACCGCCGCTCGACAAGCTCGTGGGAAAGCTAGGATCTGCCGCGAACAACAAAGACTTTGCATCACTGCGAACTTTTGTGGAGAAGCGAAATGCCAACCCACAGGATGTTGCTGTACCAGACCTGCATAGCATAGCGAATACTTTCAAAACGGATGTGCTAGCGCTACCAGTCGAAGTACGATTCGCAGCAGTTGACCTCCTGAGATGTGCTATGATCGATGCTAGAGTCAGTGGCTTCTTTGCGGAAGACAGCCAGCCACGAACGATACCTGTCCTCATACAGCATGTCAATACATTGCAAGACTGTCCACACAATCTGCGACTGGTCACGCTACAACTGGCTTGCAACATCTGGTCATCACCACTCTACGTCAAAGAGCTGATGACAAGTGACGATACGACAATCTCGAATCTCATACAGCTCATCACCTCTTCGCTACTGGACGCATCACACCCAACGACAAGAGTAGCAGCTGGCAGTTTAGCATTCAACCTTGCAGTGTCGAATTATCGTGTGAGACGAGAGCAGACAGAGGAAGCACTAGCAGAAGGCGAGCAAGTCGAGTTGGCTGCGTCGATTCTGGAGACGCTTGTGGAAGAGAAGAGTGAAGATGCTGCCAAAGTGCTTCTCCTGGCACTGGGGTATCTGGCATACTGTGCCCCTGAAGATGGAGAGTTGGCAGATCTGTGCAAGGCAATGGGAGCAAAGAAGACAGTACGAGGCGTGAAAGCTCATGAGAAGCTCGCGCAGGAGATAGCTAGTCTGCTGTGGTAGACTTATAGTAGACGATACAATATAGAAACACTCTGATAGTCCAAAAACAGTTTAGCTCATCACCGCCACAATTCAATCGCGACGCCACCCTTGAGATCTGCAACGAAAGTTTAGGGGTCGCATTGGTTGGTTGAGACTTGAGTGCGTCGAGAGAGGGACAAGTTGTTTCTTTTGCAACATTCATATCCCTACAGTCACTCTTTCCTGTACTCATATCATTGTGAAACTGTGGACGCGACAAGCCATGAGCTAGAAGTCAGCAACACCTTTCATGAGCACATCCACACATCAGAGGCCGTAAGACTGAACAATCCCATCTACTTCTACTTCCTACCATCTTCTTACTGATTACTGATTACTCTCTGTTCAGTTCCGTCTGGTCGTACGTGAGCTTCTCATCACCCAACACGCGCCGTCGATCTTCCTCGCTCGTCCTCCCCAAACGCGAATGCGACAATCCCACGTCCGATCCCTTCGAGAAAGCCGACAGACATAATCACACCAAGTCGAGCAAGTCTCTCTCCATGCAGGAGAAAGCGTCAGCCGCGTTAGGGATGAACCAAGGCACGAGAGCGCGCTACCTCAAGACAGGTTGCTTGGTCTTCTTCGTCCTCGCGCTCATCTACTACATCTCCGGCTCGTCTTCCACCACATCAGCAGTAGGACTGGGCAAGTTCCCCGGAGGAGACAAAGCAGCAGATTCCACTACAGGAACGAGTAAATGCACGCGAAGCTACTCGAAAGACAAACCTCTGATACAATATGCGTTGATGATTGATGCCGGATCCACGGGAAGCAGGATTCATGTTTACAGATTCAATAACTGTGGCCCAACACCAGAATTGGAGAATGAAGTGTTTAAAATGACAGAGAAGAAGAAAGGTGGAAGTGGTCTATCTTCCTATGGAGCTGATGCTGAAGGTGCTGCGAAGTCTTTGGATGTGTTGATGGCTGCTGCGATGGAGAATGTTCCGGATAAGCTGAAAGGATGCACACCCGTTGCTGTGAAAGCTACAGCTGGACTGAGGAAGTTGGGTCCGGAAATGAGTGATGCGATTCTGAAAGCTGTGAGGACGAGATTGGAGACTGCGTATCCTTTCCCAGTTGTCAGTGAGAAGAATGGTGGAGTGGAAGTCATGGATGGGAAGGATGAGGGTGTTTATGCTTGGATTACGACGAACTACTTGCTGGGAAAGATCGGAGGACCGGATAAGACTCCTACTGCTGCGGTGTTTGACCTTGGAGGTGGATCTACGCAGATTGTCTTCCAGCCGACCTTTAAGCAAGCGGCGGATGGCGGTATGCCTGAGGTGATGAAGGAGGGTGATCACAAGTACGATTTGAGGTTTGGTGGACGCGATTTCTCGCTTTATCAGCATTCGTACCTTGGGTATGGATTGATGGAGGCGCGCGATCATATGCATCGTGTCTTTGTGGAGGGCTGGTATGAGAACAACGCAAAGGAGGGAAGCCTTTCAACAGCCAAGGAGCAACTCACGCTGAAACCTATCGCCAACCCATGCATGAACGTCGGCATGTCGAAAATGGTCGACATCCCCCTCAGCGAAGGCCACCCTCTCGGATCAACCATCACAGTCAACATGACCGGACCACGAGTCGGCAGCCCAGCACAGTGTCGCGCTCTCGCAGAAAAGACTCTCAAGAAAGAAGAAGAATGCAAACTCGCACCCTGTGCATTCAACGGAGTCCACCAGCCTTCTCTGGAGAAGACTTTCGCCCGCGAAGACGTTTACCTCTTCTCCTACTTTTACGACCGCACGCAACCTTTAGGAATGCCAGAATCTTTCACGTTGCGTGAATTGAAAGAACTCACAGCTCGCATTTGCCAGGGAGGTGATGCTTGGAAAGTCTTCGAAGCTGTACCTGGTGCGCTTGAGGAGTTGGCAGATAAACCGGATATGTGTTTGGATCTGAACTTCATGTTGGCACTTCTGCATACGGGTTATGAGATGCCTATTGATCGGGAAGTGAAGATAGCGAAGAAGATTAAGGGAAATGAGTTGGGCTGGTGTTTAGGGGCTAGTTTGCCATTACTCAGTCAGGAGAGTGGTTGGCAGTGCAAGGTTAGTAAAGTGCAATAGATATATAATGCAGGCATTGGTTGGCGTTTTGGTAGCAGTTCGGGGTATACCTACAAAGCATAGCGAGCATTCCATCAGATTTGCAGCATGAGAGAGAAGCAGCAAGACTGTGAGTTCCCAGAGCATCGTAGGAGCTGACTATATATCTATATATAAGGTAGTACCGACCCACTGAGGAAACCTTCCAAACTTCCATCCTTCCCGAAATGGACACCGATATAAAAGCATTCATTCATCTTCTACTCTCGCAGCCCACACCACTAACAAGCACAACAACAAGACCACCCAACAAAAGATGTCCGACCTCAAAGTCCTAATAACAGCCTTCGGCCAATACCGCCAATTCACCAACAACCCATCCTGGCGCATCGCCCAACTCTTACCTCCAGAAATCTCGCATCAATATGGAGCAATCAAGATACAAATAGTCCAGCCTCGAAAGTCCATGAAGTCGGAATACCATCACATCCTGAAAGAAATCCCAGCTCTCATAACCGAGCACGATCCTGACATCATCATAGGTATCGGACAGGATGAGCAAGCTAAAGATTTCAAGATCGAGAGAGGAGCGAGAAGGGATGTATATTATGAATGTCCTGATAATGCGAGGAAGACTTTGACGAAGAAGGAGACATCTACCAAGATCTTCGGCGACGTGAAGGAGGAGAGGTTGGAGACGGGGCTGGAGTTGGAGAGTGTGCTGGAGAGGTGGAGAGCAAGTTGTGATGCAGAGAAGAAAGGCAAGGGGAAAGCTGCCAAAGCTGTTGTTCCGGGTATGGGAATCTCTGAGGATGCGGGAAATTTCGTCTGTGGATTGCTGTATTTTGCTGTGTTGGCTGAGCTGGAGAGGAGGAAGCGAAAGGATGCACAACGCGACGCCAAAGTCGAGGCAGTATTCTTGCATGTGCCGCCGCTTAGGACTGAGGGGGAGTTGGAGGCTGGGAGGGGAGTGGTGGAGGCGTTGGTCAAGGCTATCGCGGAGGTCCTTCAATGATCAAGTATATTAATGTTCTGCTTTAGAGCACAGCCACCCTTGAAGCGTATGCTGAACGATCTGCTACTGCGATCTCGACATTTATCACCTCGCCAGGAACCCTCCATCAACAGGCATGTTAACACCGCTCATCCAACCCGCATCATCAGACGCTAGAAACAAATACGCTTTCGCAATATCCTCTGGCCTCCCCAAGCCTCTGAAAGGATGCATCGGCTCAATCTCCTTTAGCACATTTGGATCCCCGAAGATAGGGTCGGTCATATGGCTGTGTACATATCCCGGATTGACGGCATTCACATGTACGCGATAAGGAGCACAATCTAATGCCGCTGCCCTAGTAAGATTCGCAACAGCGCCCTTGCTCGTGCAGTAAACCGAAGCAGCTGGCGTGCCTACTAGCCCGTACACTGAAGCTGCATTGAGGATCCAGCCTCTGTCGCCAGACGGTTGAAGTGGTTCTTGAGTGATCATCTGTTTCGATGCGTATTTCACACCATAGTAGACTCCGTTGATGTTGACTTTGAAAGTCTTGTGCATCAAGTCGAGAGGCATGTCCCAGACTGGTTGCGGGTTTCGAGATTCGAGAGCAAAGCCGGCGTTGTTCTATCACATATACATCAATATTTGACGATGAGTAGGATCTTTGGGGACGGAGCTTACCACCATGATATCTAACCTTCCCCATTCTTTCACTGCTGCAGCTACTAGAGCCTCCACTTCTTCAGGAACTGAAACATCGGTCTTGACGAAGATGGCAGAGCCCCCATCTTTGGTGATTCGTTCATGGGTTGGGCCATCTGCTTCGCCATTCTGTGCGGAGTTTTCACGCCATGTTCCGGGTTGGAGATCTGCGCAGACGACTTTGGCACCTTCTTTCGCGTATAAGAATGCTGTTGCTCGACCGATCCCGCTTGAGGAACCTGTGATTATGGCGATGCGGTCTTGAAGGCGGCCGGGCATAGCTTTCGTCTACTGTGATCTGTAGTAGTTGAGGTTGCTAACGTGATGTTTTGATGTCGTGGAGCTTTCCTTGTAACTTCTGCCTATTGACGCTAGAAGCTTTGCGAGTAGTGCAGAAGGTATGAGGAAACATCAAGAAGGTAGATATAAGGAAGGAATATAGCTTACCACGATCGCACTCCCGAGGCTCTATAGGGCAGACCACATGGTTACGACCAGGATTTCGTACGCTTTACGAGCATACGTCCGCTGACACATGTAGAAAGAGTCGTTAGGCTATGTCGTTCTGGCGAATGCGGCAAACGCTGCTTCGTATAGTGAATATGGCGTGCTGGGATTCTGGGAATATCGGTAATGTTGGACACAGTTCGCTGTTTGAGGTGGGGTTGGCTTTGGTGGGCTGATAGCTCTTCCGCCTCGGCGGCGTTATGCATGCGTTCGCACAGTATAGCGGTATATCATCTGGCATATGCATCATGTAGCAGTGCTGACATGGGATGCATCAGGCTGAAGTTTCCCCATGAGATGGCCGGTTTTGTCCTCCTGTCCGTTGGGTTTCCTGATGAGGATTTCCGGACCAGTCAGAACTCTCTCTCAACTCGGTCACCACAGCGACTTCGCATGATCCTTCGTTGGTGCTGAGTATGCAAACGATTCGAGTCTGGTGTCGTATCCTGTACATTGATTGAGAGTGGCGATGAAGCACCCACCCATCGTCTATCGTCTTCTATCATGCGATTTCATCCTGGGTCGCGCTTTCCATATATCATTGCTTCGTCTCTTCCACCTGTACATCTGGAGCTTTCCTCTCAATAACTCCTTGGAGCTCTTTCTTCTCTGCCTGAAGGTCGCCCTCGGGCTTCTTCTCTTTGATGGCCTTCTCAACCTGCTCAACGGCACGCTCAATCTCAATCTCCATTTCAGGCAGACTGAAGCCTTCAGCAAGCAACTTGCCATTCCATTGCTGTAGCAACATTGCTTCTCCTTTGCCGTTCTCTGTCTGGGTTTCCACGACTTCGGCAACCTGTTTGATCTGCTCTGGCGTAGGTAGGGGCGCATCGCGGGTCGCTTGGCGGTTCGGTGCAATCAGACCCGCAGCATATAGCTGGTCCATTTGCGAGGAAGGAGCGATCTTGATATGGTCATGTGTCGTGAGGTGCTCTAGTAGCTTGCCGCCATATAGCGCCTTGTAATGTGACCATGCCCTCCAGACCAGGTAGAAGAAGGGCAAATTTGGTATTCTAGCACACGTCAGTCCAGCTTTCACTTGCATAACTTGAAAGCCATGGTGCTACAATGTCTTACACAGGCACGAGCGCAAAAGGCGCCACAACCGGCATCATTGCTATGCTTTGCCATATCCTCTTCCTATGTAGGCCTTGCCTCTCCGTCGCGATCCTCTTCAGTATTTCAGGCACTTTACTGCCATTTAGGAAAGCTCCTGGATACAAGCATTCCACTTTCAGATTCCCGTTATCGATGGCTTCGAGTCGCTGCTTGGTCGCAGGTGGTATAGTCTTGAGGCCCCATTCTTCAAATGGTATGCGCCTGAAGAGCTTATTCGCGTATAATGTAGTTTGCTTTTGCCACCCCTTCTCTGCGGCTTCCCACTTCGCCCACGTCGTCGCAGCCTTGGTAATGATGCGCTCCTGCAGAGGAGGTTTGGTTCCAGTAGCAGCCTCCTTGGACACGACGCGTTCGCAGTAGATCAAAGTCCTCCTTGTTGACACGGGCAACAGAAACAGGCGCATTGTGATGTGTCAACCTGCCAGACACTCAGAGTAAGTGAATGAAGATGCGGTCAAGCACTTCTTGTGTTACAGCGCGACGACATGTTGATATTGATGGCTGGTCTGTCGCTCAGCCACGTGTAGCAAGAAACGCTCGCAGATGTCCAGCTCGAGAAACTGTTCGATGGACGTCATTCCGTCGAGCTTCCCGCTGGGACAAGACCAGCCAGGCACAAGCTTCACAGTTTGAGCCTCATGTCTTGACCTCTCCTTCTCCTGTCATCAACCACGGCAGTCACGCCATGTTTCGACACCTCCGTTTGCACAGCAACGGGATTCGGCAGGCAGGATGTCTTACCGAACATTCCATGACGACGAACCTCAAGAAGGCAGTTCGTACGGCGTTATCAGAAACTACCCACCAGACTCCGCCTCCTCCAAGCGATTGTCGCAGGATGTGGACGTGTGGACCCGCCTTGCTTGGATAAACGCCGGCCTGTGAGTGCGCAGAGAGTCTCAGCGTCCACCAGAAGTTTTCAATCGCTCTGCTGAGTTGTACAGCATTGTGCTATCGCAGGCGTCGTCATCTGGCAATAGCCTTGCAGCGCGACCATGAGCTCGGCGCGTGGCGTTGTTTCTGCTACGAGCGGTCGGACCTGGCTGTTACACCATCGACAAGCATATATCCCACGAGGCAGCCGAACCACGAGTCTCGCTACCAGCGATCCCGGCTCTCAACCATATGAGTACGCCTGACCGGATCTGTATCGACTCCATCCTTTTGCTAGCCACTTTGGTAGTCGTCTGGCTTTTGCGGGTCGATAAAGGACCATGAATAGAAAGCTTGTCTGGACATCCTTGCGCCATATGCAGGCACGTCCACCCGGCACGAAGGAGTGGGTACTTTCTTGCCTACTTTCAAGCCACCATTTGTCGACGGTGTGTAAGGGAGTAATGCTTGACGAGCAATACTCGGCGACGATTCGACGACAAGCTTGCGCGCATCCAATAGCTTGGCCGATGCAGATCCACTATTTCTGATATTTCACGACACACATACTGGCCGATGAGCCATCGGTAAAGACTACCCATTTCTTCGCTGCTTCCTTCTGACCTACAACTGCAGCGCACATTCTCAGCTTGCGACGTTCATTCAATCTCTCGTTCATATCACTTTCGTTGTATCCTATTGACGATCGTCTCTCCTGAGTACCTTTGACGATCTCACCTCTAATCATACCTAATGCGTTTCTCCGAGAGTGTGGCCTTGATGGCCACTGCAGCAACAGCCGCTGCTCAAGCTCCTAGTTACAGCGACTATACTGCTGCTCAGATATCGAGTGGAGAAGCCTGGCAGAACATCTCGACCATTGCCTATGAGTCAATGCAGTCAAACATCGGGTCAAGGACGAACACTCAATGCACATACGACAATGCCGCCGTGAGACAAGAGTGGCGAACTCTGTCACAGGATACTCGCAAGAGCTACACCGACGCTGTCACCTGTCTTCAAAATCACGCACCTACTCGAATGACTGCCGCAGAAGCTCCAAACTATCCTGGCGTCAAATCACGATATGATGAATACGTTGCTACGCACATCAACTATACGCTACACATCCACGACACAGCCGACTTCTTTGCTTGGCATCGTTTCTTCACCCACTCCATGGAGCAGGACTTGATCAATCTTTGCGGTTATACTGGAGTTATGCCTTACTGGAATTGGGCTGAAGATGCAGCTGCCCCTGCAGACTCTGCCCTGTTCAATGGCGATGCTTACAGCATGGGAAGCAATGGAGCGTACATTGCCGGACGTACAGACACTTGGCTAGCTCAGCAAGATGTCACATACTCTCCAGGCTCAGGAGGCGGCTGCGTTACGTCAGGTCCTTTCGTCGACTATACTGTGAACCTTGGACCTCTTGGGCTGCCTAACTACAACAATGTCAACTCCTCGTTCCAATACAACCCTCATTGCTTGGAGCGCGATATCAACTCCTGGTTCTCGACCAGGTACAACACTTACGAAGACTTGACGTCTGTCATGCTTGACTACATCTATATCGAGGATTTCCAATGCCAATCTCAGGGCATGTGTGGAGATAACAAGTTCGGTGTACACGGAGGAGGCCACTGGCAGATTGGAGGCTCTATGATGGATTTCTACTCCTCACCTGCTGATCCTTTGTTCTACCTGCATCACGCACAGGTTGACAAGTAAGTATTTACTCCTTGGTAGCAGATGAAATGGCGCTGATAAATGATACAGAATGTGGACCATATGGCAGAACCTTGACATTTACCGTCGCCAGAACATCATCTCAGGCACTGAGACCCTTGGATGTTCTTCTCCAGATTGCCCGAACATGACACTCGAAGACTTGCTGCCCTTCGGTTTCGTGGCTGATGACCAGACCTTTTCCACGCTCATGGACAATTTTGCAGGTCCTTTCTGCTACCGCTACGACTGATTCAAATGTCTATCACATCAGAACCAAACACTTCAAACGACTTGATAGATGCTTAGAGCATGATGAGCATTGAGATTGTACATACGCATTGGCAATGTAATGTGGGAGATGGAGACACTAGGAGTGGCAACGCGAGGAAAGATGATGAAAGAACAGTAAGCTTGCAAAGTGCAGCACTGTGAAGCGACGTACAACATACAGTCGAACAGATACAAATAGACACCTAAGTTACAGCTCAACTACAATATACTCACTTCAGCATTTTGCCAAGCTGTCACACCTGGTCCAAGGACCGAGCCGCAACCTTGCAGTCTATGACCTCAAGTTCAAGTGAAGCCATCTCCCGAAACATATACATCACTCCAGCATACCATGATATCGACATGAGCAAATCCGCCCTCGAGGCGGCATACAAAAGCCTCATAGGTCGAACCCGTCTTCGCCCAGACAAACATCAAGAAGCTCTCGTGACACGTCTCGCAACCCTTCAAGATGACCTCTTCAAGACCAACAATCCTGGACTCCTTCCAGGACAACAAGCACACACTACTCCTAAAGGCCTCTACATATACGGCTCAGTCGGCACAGGAAAGTCACGCATCGCAGACCTCTTCACAGCAACTCTACCCCAAGAAATCAGCAAACGAAGAATCCATTTTCACGAATTCATGAACGATATACATCATAGATTACACCTTGCAAGGAAGTCTCCAACATACTCTGGAGATCCGCTTGTGCAAATCGGAAAGACTATACGACAGGAATCTCGGGTGCTGTGTTTCGATGAATTCCAACTTACAGATATTGCGGATGCCATGATTATGGCAAGGTTATTTGGAAGTATTTGGCGAGAGGGAGGAGTGATGGTTAGTACGAGTAATCGACATCCAGAGAATTTATATGAGAATGGGTTGAATCGTGATGTTGTGTTGCCTTTTATCAGGGAGGTGCAGAGGCGGTGCGAGGTTTGGGAGATTGGAGGGAAAGAGGATTATAGAATGGCTGTTACCGCGAGTGGCGTTGGTGGGAGGACGGAGACGTTCTTTGTTGATGAGGATCTGTTTCGACAGAAGGTGGAAGAGTCTTTGGAAGGGCGCAAGCTCGAGAAGGTGTCACTCCCAGTGTATGGCAGTCGGAGTCTGGATGTTCATGCTACTTCATCGAAGGACGACAGAGCGACAGCCACATATTTCAGGCGATACGCGTTGATAAGCGGGACATTCGCAGAGTTCTGCGAACAGTCCCTAGGTTCAGCAGACTACCACGCTCTCTGCTCTTCGACCTCGACAATCTTCCTACACGGCCTACGGCAGTTCAAATCTGGCGAGAAAGATTGTGTGCGACGATTCATCACGCTTATAGATCTCGCTTACGAGAAAGGCACGCGAGTGCTATGCTACAGTAAAGTACCACTCGCCGAAGTCTTTGTCAATATCGTACCAGTCGATATGCAGGTGAAGAATAAGCTATCAGAAGGCATGAGAGTCAGAGCAGGAGGAGGCGCCTCCTCAAGCATGATGAGTACATTTATCGGCGAAACGGAGTGGTCTGCTACTGGACTGGCAGAGGCATCGCTTGCTACCGGTGGTGCAGGAGAGACAGATGTCGGGTTTGCTGTAGGCAGAGCGATAAGCAGATTATATGAGATGGGATCATCTAGCTATGGTGTTCGTGATTAGTATGGAATGGCAAAACAACCGCCCTCAAAAACTCAATACATGGACCGCACTAAGCACGCAGCTGAGAACTGAACTCTCGCAAGCTGCCCTGATATCAGTTCTGTAGCAGCATCTGCTTTCGCTGACGACTTATCGACTAGACCATAAAACCTGGCACGATCGTTGGAGGAGATGAAGTAAAGTTGTACGTGTACCTGCGGATTGTTCGTCCTCGAATAGTCCTTCGGACTTGAGATTCGACTGAGAGTTAAAGGATGACTCAATCTTGAGCCTTAATCACTGAAATTGATTCTACGACACGGCCTGCTGAATGAACACTTTTATGATATGAGTACCGCCTCAACACCTAGAGGCTAATCGCCCGTCATCCCGAATCACATGCAGAACGCTCCATTGCCTATCCCCAACGCAGATGCTTCTACCAAAGAAATGCAGAAGTAAGCTCACTCATGAAGGGCGAGCTCTCAGATGGAGGTACAGATTCCAAGACCCCGCGTAATTAGTGCCTCCATGGAAAATGTTAACTCGATCGATGATCTTCGACCCAATCTGGCTCTGATGCTGTGCAACAAGCCAGGCAAGTCCGTTTCCATTGGGCGTGCCAATCGCAGCTTTCATTCTGACATCTGTTGGGTCAAACTCAAAGCCAGGCCACTATCACATATTAGTAAGATGCTCGCGGTGAGAAGATCAAATGCCGAGCTTACCATATCATCTTCATCCAACCAGTCTTTCTGCACAATGGAACGGAGAACCGCCACAGTTTCCGCATTGATGATGTTCTCGCGGAAGACGTGCTCAAGTTTGCCCATGTTAGCTTCTTCTCCTCCACGTGAGATTCTGCATGCTTCACGCCACTCCAGGAAGACGACGTCGGACCATTGCTTAAGCGGTATAATCTGATCTGGAGCCTCGATGGGATCGTCAAGATTGGCCAAATTCATCGCTGTTGGGTTCTTGTTCGAGTGTGCGATGAGAGCACCTTGTCGAGGATTGGCGAAATTCACGAAGTACGCATTCGTCGCAGGATAACCTTGAAGCCTCTGGTGGTGGAATGCGCTCATGGAAGCCCATCTTGACGGAGTGGCTGAGATTCCGATTTGTCTCAAGGCCTCTTCTGTATTGGAGCTTCTCGCATACTCGCTGGGTATCTTTACATTAGGAATGTAGCCATAGGCGGCAAGCTGACTGTATTGTGTGTAGACTGACTGCTGAGTGCTGGGGTTCGCCATCATGCATAGTAGCGCGTGGCCCTTCTTGGCTGCCTGAGTGCAATCGTCGTCGTCCCAAGCGATGGGCTGGTTGGCCACGGTCGCGATGTGCGCCCAGTCGCATCGATCCCATCTTCGTGTGATTGAGAGAGAGTTGGTTGTATTCGACAGTTGTAGGACACCTTCAATGGCGCCGTCAAGTGGTCTGGCGAGGGTAGCTGTAAACAATATGAGGACCGATGCGACAATGGCAGTGGGCAGCCAGAGACGCCCAGTATAGTTGACCATGACTGTGTTGGCGGTAATGTTCTAGTCGCACTATGAGCTGAAGGTGGACTGTTGTGTGGGCTGGTCGCAATTGTGTAGGAATTCGCCTGATGTCCCGAAAGTAGTGAGGATGTGGTGAATTGGAGTCCAAGAGTGAGTGAAGTCCTGCAGTGAGCTGGCTGTAGACGTGAGCATATCATGTCAGCCCTTCGAGATCTGAAGTGTTGAACCATATGTGTGCGTTAGCTTGCTATGACTTCTGCCAGCAGCGCGTGCCGAAGCTCACATCAGTTAGGACTCGAGGGCTGACTTCATCATGCTGCTGTTTCACACAAGCAAGTTGTTCGTCGAGGATCTGTGATCAGGTAGTACCGAGATCAGGCGTCAATGCTCAGCTGCTTGTGCAGCCTTGTCTTGGGGCCAGGAGTAGTTTGGACTCAAGAAAATGTGGTCGTAATGGCTTGTATACAAAGCTTCCTCGCAGTACAGGAAGCATGTCGGTGTCTCTCTGTCTGTCCCGCAGCACATTGGCCGCCTCACTCCACCATCAGTAATCGCATCATCTAGAACTCCGCAATGGTATCTCCTCGAAGCTTTCCTCGCATTTCCCATCTGCCCTGTTTACTCATATCAGCACTCCTGTTGTCCGGCGCATACATGCCCGTAAATCGTGAAGCTCACATCTGTGGTCCATGCGTAGTATAGTGCAACTCCTGGAATGGCCATAACGTAGGTGAAGGTGATCCATGCGGTGCGCGGTGTCCACTTGAAGTACTCGTGTCGCTTCACGTACATGTCTGCCTCCAGTTAGCTCCTGCCCTCTGCCCTCAATGTCACCGCCCTCGCCCAAGTCGCCCATCCAATATATCCCCTACTCTCTTTCTGATTCTCCTCGGCTCGCGATCGCATATTCGAGGGTGTACTCACTGGCATATTTGACCAGCGCGGGATCAAGGTTGACGGCTTCATATCTCAGTCAGCGCACTCCTTTCACACGCGGTTCCAGCTGTTCATACCATTGTGGCCGGCCATGCGCCGCAGCGTCGGTCGGAAAGCGCCTAGCAACACCATCTTTGCTGTGTGGGTTTCTGTGTCTGGTCGTGCTGCTGCTCAATGTCAAGGTCGGATGTCGTCGGTCGTCACTGCCGATTCTTGGCAAGCTTGTTCAGGAAGGAGCTGATTGGCTCGCTCGCCGTCGTTGCACATGCGAGAGCCCTACTGTACCACCTCGGATGCGACAGGTTCCAGTGAAGCCATTGAAGTTGATACTACTTTATCACTGTTGCCTACATCCTGCTCTTCTTGTTCTCCAAGTCACAACGATACAACGAAATGGCAGAAACAACCACTCCAGCAGCCACATCCGGCGAGAAGCCTCAAGTCACGCTATATTGGTCAGTGCCCATATCCTTGCCAACCTTGACTCGCCATTGCGAACTCAATGGTAGCGATACTAATGAACAAGATATGCTGACACATCTATCAGGCTTGAGCAAAGCCGTGCTCAGCGTATTGTATGGCTTCTCGAAGAATGCAAAGGAATGGACTACAAGATCGAAGTCTTCAAGCGAGGCAAAGACATGCTTGCTGGTCCTGAGCTCAAGAAGATCCATCCTTTGGGAAAGTCACCAGTAATCTCTGTCAAGGCTACCAGCACCTCTGAGCCAATTGTTCTTGCCGAGTCTGGAACTCTTACAGAGTATCTTGTCGAGTACTTCGCGCAACATCTTGAGCCTAAGCGATATCAAGCCGGCAAGGAGAAGCAGGTTGGTGGCGAGACTGAGGAATGGCTGCGATATCGATTCTATATGCACTACGCTGAGGGTAGCTTGATGACGATCCTGCTGCTCGGTCTGTTCACAGATCGTGAGTACTCTTCGTGTTATGCTCACTCACCCACTTATTGACAATTACACAGAAATTAAGGGTGCTCCAGTCCCGTTCTTCATCAAGCCAATCACTCGCACAATTGGAGGTCGTGTAGAAGACCAGTTCTTGAACAGGAACTACGATACACACTTCGGCTTCTTGGAGAAGCAACTCGAGACTTCGCCGAATGGTGGACAATGGCTGACAGGTAAAGACTTGACAGCTGCGGACATCATGATGAGTTTCCCGTTGGTCGCTGGAAGATCCAAGATTGATAAGACCAAGTTCCCGAAGCTGACGGCCTTGATCGATCGTTACGAGTCTTGTGATGGATACAAGAATTCGATCAAGAAGATTGAAGAAGTCTCGGGCTTCAAGTTTCAAGCGATGATGGATGCACGCCAATAGAGAAGGAGCATTCAGGCATTCAGTCGTCGTATATTGATCGTACATACCACTTCGTACTGTTTTGGGATGTTTCTCCTGCGACCCCAACCAAGCTGTTTCCAATGGTCCTTGTTGAGCAAGAGAGTGTCTATTGTGTCCTCGATTTCACGGCTGGTGGCATGATGTGCTTAGTAATGAGGAGCAGTCGGTGAGCGATCGAAAAGACTTTCCGACCAGATCTGCCATCTCAGTTTCATGTTCATCATTTCCTCAAGAACTTCTCCCTCGAGACACTGGTCATAGCCAGTGAACCTCTCCACGAGCGAGGACTTCACGCACCATGCGGTGTCGAACGCTGCCTGCGACCGACCCCTCCAGAATGACTTGGGGCATCGGCGGTGTGGCGATCAGCAAGTACGCCGAATGTGATCCTGATGCCGTTGCAGGGCTGCTGTGGGAGCTGCCATCGAATAATACAAGATCTATCGCTCGGCCGCGAACTGGATCTGACACTTCGCAACTCCTCGTTCATTCCGGACGTCCGATGCTGACCACAAAATACGCTTCTCGCGCCCATTTCAACGACAGCGAAACTGCCTGAAGACATCTTTACTTTTTCGCTGACTACTCGTCAGCTTGCCTCAAGAAGTGAGGTCATGAGAGGAAGCTCGTGGAAGCTGCACGCCAACCTGCAGGGCCAAGTCTACAAGCTAATTTGCATTGTAAGCAGCTCGCGTACCACGAATAGCCTGCAATGTGGGCTAATTAGTGTCGACCGAACGTTAGGCTGGAATTACTATTGTCCAGCCAACCACACGACTTTGCACGCTGACAACGTACAGCGACCTTAGGTACTACTGACAGCTTACCGAGTGATTAATCAGTCGACTTATGAAGAAGGTGTAGAAGAACCCAAAAGGGCCAGATCGCAACCACACCTCGTCACTCATGCCCAGCAGCATTTCGCAGTCAGAACATGTAGCTGACAATCGCATATCAAATGACAAGCCACCTAGTCGCAATGTCTCTGGAAACAGTTCCGGTGTTGCCAATGCTTCGAGATCGGGTAGCATGGCCTGTCCGGACAAAAGCGCACCGACTGCGCTGCATCACGATGCTGGACACACCACAGACTTTCCTCATGCCATCGAGGGCAGGACTACTGAGACGGAACAACATCAGGACCAACCGACGTACTTCCAGCAGCGGGTCGAGAGTGGCCACGGGCTTTCTACGCTCCCGACTGCGGCCACTGTAGGAGAGCGAGAGCTTCCACGAGACGCAGAGAACGTTCCCGATCCTTTGTCATCACACTACTACGAACCACAAGGAGAGCTCATTCAAGAGCGAGACCGACTCCATATGCGAAGTGGAATCAGTATACCCCACGCCATCACCGATCATCGTACAAACCGGTCTATTGAGAATAACAGTGACGGCTTTGCTGTGCCACGCAGACCTATATTGAGCTCCATTCTCAAGCGGAAGTCCAGTACTGACATCACGCAAGTTGCCTCGAAGCGAGCTATGTCTGATTCTGGCGAGCGGATGATGGAGGATATAGAGCTCACACAACCAGGCCAGAGCGTGGCCTATGGCGTCAATCCTGGCCGTGGGATGCAACGAAGCTCGTCGGATCCACAAACGCAGATGTTCTTACCTGCTCGCAAGGTCTTTCCGATACAGATAGGCGATAAGCTGTTCCGCCTTTCTGGTGCCAGCATCTCGAGTGATGCCCCATCGTACTTTTCACAATTCTTCGAAGAACAAATGAGATTGAATGAAGGCGCGGAAAGTTGTAGGACGCTCTATATCGATCGAGATCCAGCGACATTCGAGGATATTTCGCTTCACTTGCAAGGATATCACGTCGAGCCTAGAGATGGGCCACACTTTGTCAAACTGTTCGCGGACGCACAGTTCTTCAGCCTGCCACGGCTAACAGCACAACTCTTCGCGTCGACGATATATATTCGCATAGGAGAGCAAGACTTTCGAATATCAAAGGATTTGTTCAACAACCCAGGAGACTCGCCTAATTACTTCTCTCTCGGCTTTTCAAGCTTCTTCTCGACACAAAGCGACAGGTTTCCAGGACTGTCGCAGAGATCGCTACTCCGGCCGCCTTCTCTAATGCCACCTAGCGTGCCGAATCGCTCTGCGCAGGTGTTCGCAGATCTCCTGGATATCCTGAAAGGCTATGACGTGCAGATCCGAGACGAACAACACAGGGCGGAGCTTCTTCGAGACGCAAAGTATTATCACTTGAAAGGGCTAGAACAGTGCTTGGTGCCACATCAAATCTCGTTCAATCTAGGAAGACAAAAGTCCGAGATCTTGATCAGACTTGAGGACGTGCGAACCTCTGGCATCTCCTTCGTGCCCGATGATGCAATCGATGCAACGACGCCAGCAACATCACCAGAAAGTAGCACGACTTCCATTAATGGCGGTGGTCCTGGTTGGGTCTACTACCAGCGCCCGTATGTCGATTCAGAGGCCTCTAGTCTGATCATCGAGATTGGTGGCGAGGAGAGCACGATTCTCGAGGTTGAACCACCTGCGACAGCTACAGCAACGGTACGAGGAGCTCGTGCCATCTTCCATAGACAAACATTGTCCAGGTTCACGCGACTTCTTTCCGTTGTCGCTGATAAGATGGCGCTGCCCGTGACGCAGCCCCTGGGACTTCTGATGCTGGAACGAGGTGGAGGTGTCGCTAGTTTACCTGTCAGTCCACAGACTACTGGCATAAGTGACGAGAAGGTCAAGGTCCGCATTGGGAGTGATGCGGATACCATTGTAGATGGTCGCCACTGGCAGTCCAGTACGTGCACTCAAGTTACAGGAGCTATGGACTTGGACGATGATCTGAGGGCGTCTTCCAGAAGGCCATCGATGATGAGACAACAATCTGGAGACAACGCTCAGCAACCTGTGGAATGGGTTGTCAGCAAAGCCCAATGGCGGCTAAGAGTGCAGCCTAGAGACAGTGGTATACAGTCTGGTAAGAATGGCATGGAAGTCATCCTAGCTGCTGTGAAGATCGAAGCGTACTCGAAGGAGAGGAGTCGGAATTCTGCAAGGGGCTTTCTCACGTAGTGTAGTAGTACTGTGAAGGATGAATACAATGATGATGATGAGCTAGTATTCTGCAGGAGATAGACAGCTGAGGATTCGGAGCCGTATGAGCCGAACGTGGAAGACTAATATATTAATAAGTGGACTAATGTGACACTGGTACAGATCTGTCACGCATATTAGCTTCACATTCTCTTCACATCATATCGCGTGCGAGATCGTTCCCTTCAGATCCAATTGCTTCGAATGACCTGGTTCTCAGGAACGAAGTAGACGCTGCGATATGAGCAGGATAGTTGAGAGAATAGGACATGTCGTCTAGGCAAGGGTTCATGCAACCGCCATATCTGGCGAATAGGAGAAGCAGACGCAATACTGGAGCCACAGAGCCGGATTCCGGAAATGAAGCCCTTGCCCTTTTCTTTCGCAATTCGGTGACATCCCGGGAGACTCTTTTATCGACCAGGTCTGTTCTCCAACCATTCGTTTTGGGTTGTTCAAAATGCCGTCAAGGAACTGGCCTATTCCTTGATATCCACGACGTCGGCGCAGCATCGGCAGAGTCGTGAGAGCTGTGACGTGCAAAATTCAGCTCAGCTGATAATGCGGCTGCATATGAACCATCACGCTTGAGAGTTGAGGTGACACAATGATGCGCAACGAGAATGCAGCATGTGCCTGTTGTTGCACGACAGTTCAGAACGTGCATGCTCACACAGCAATCTTGGAATAGTTCGGCTGGAAGTTGGAACGAGCGCCTGCGGACTGCAATCATGCTGTTCTCTTTTCGGGCAACGACCCCACAAGGTCTGTTCTGATATCCTTGTCTCAGAATCGCTGCTGCTCGAGTCCGTGGACGTCACACAGCGCAAAAAAATGACCAAGCGCTCGCGGAGCGTTGTCTAACGAGACGCCAATGCGACTGCTGTGCTAGGATGTTGAGAAGATCCTGATCTACCGCGATCGTGTACTTCTCTTCGTACCTTCCTCTTCACCTGTTGCTCTTCTTCTCTGTGCAGGTGCGCGTCCTCAGCCCTATATTGCTGCGGCGGCGCCTCGTCCGATATCACGAATCTCTTGAACTCTGGAAGCGAACGCGTAGCGGGATAGCCTTTCGCTGGCGCGACCTGGCTTTCGCCAATCTCCAATGCACGCACCAGCCTCCTTGGATCGGTACTGGGACTACAACGGACAGCTGAGCCTCTCCAGATCTTCTTCATAACCTCATGGAGAGTTGCCAACGCTTCTGTCTCAACCGTGACGTTCAGAGACGTTTCTGAGCATCTCCCGAGACTTCGAGGACGATTGTTGATTCGCTACTGCATTGGGACAGGATCGGCAACATGGATCCGACGACGCTCGTCACTTTTCTGTTCAGAGCACCTCCGGAGGTCAGAACAGTCGAACTTTTGGGATCATGGGATAACTTCCAATTGCCTTATCGTATGCATCACGATCGACTACGAGGATCGAACTTCTTCAGCGGCTGCTTCAAGTTCGAAAACATCATCTTTGATGGAGAAGAGTTCCAATGGACGAAGCCACGAACCGGAGGCTTAAAGCAGGGAGGGACATATTGGTACTACTATCGACTGAATTACGATGTCGACGCCTACGATGACAGACAGCCGTATACTACTGGTTGCCCCTTACTACCTGGTCAGATGTTGAACGTGATGGAAGTGCCAACGGAAGTGATCGAAATACCAACGAGATGCCACAGCGCCTATGGCAACGATATAGTGGGCAGTCTCACGAAGTTTGCTGAACAAAAGACTCTGGACCCAGCCGACAAGTATGCTGCCGTGGAACCGCCACCCATGTCGAAAGTGCATTCGCGATGTCTCTCAGATGATCAGCTGGCTGGCCGACTGGAAGGGCAGCCGCGGATGACAGTCGATCGACCAATTTCGCCTATATCTCCTACAAAGTCACGTCAACATCGAGCAGTGTCTCCACCTAGCAGAGGCTCTTTGAGGTCAGTGCGCGTGCCGCGACAAGGCTCAGCTGTGAGCTCGATGTACTCGCAGCACAGCTCCAGAGGAGTGCCTCCAACAGCTGTCAGTGGTATTAGCGCCCCGATCAAGCGAGAACAGGTGGCACTGCAACCTCCCGAGACAACAGAAATGCTTCCGGCCTTCGAGTACCCTATGTTGCCGAGCGCGGCACCTCTTGGATCAATAGAAGCTCTGGGCGCATGTCTGTTCGGTAGCACGAGCGATCGCTTGCCGACCTTCGACACTATGGATGTTTGCCAGCCCACGACCCTACAACGCCGAGACTCAACATTCAGCTGTGGACCAGCTTCTGTGCAAGACGTTCAGTTCTACGGCTCACGCCCAGGCACGAGTCTGGAAGAGAATACTGAAGCCTACCAGCCACGAACATATTCTGTTCCCGCCTCGACACTCAGCGGTGATAGCCCAGCGACGGCGCCTTTGTCACCAGACTTTCCCAACGTAGAACGCCACGAATACGCGGAGTGTATACGCGGGACGTTCGAGGACGATGGCACTCCTGACGAAGACCTGGCAGCTCTGGAGCTCACCTCGCCAACGCTTACAGGAACCACCGTTAGTACTGACGGCCACAACACACCATTCAGACTGTCTGCCCAGCTCTCTTACGATGAGAGAATACCCGAGGAGCACTCAACTCAAGAAACAGTAGCCTCACCTCGAGAGAGCACATCAAGTGGACGACCCAGCTTTCTCGAACGAGGACTGGCACGACTGAGGCCATCGTTGGGCTTGAACTACTCCTTACCCAGCCTATCCTCCGATAGCAATCACTCCCTGGCAAAGACAATCACCAGGATCTCACACGAAGAGACACCGCCGCCTCTTCCCACCATCATACGAGAAGAAGAAGGCTCGATGGCCGACGCTATTTTCAGCGAGCTTGGATTTCTGAGCGCGAGCATCATCTGAGCGCTTCTCTCTTGATTTGAATTCTGGACACGAACGATACATTATGATTATGAAGCATTGCATAGCGATAGATACCACTTTGAGCAACAACGATTAGCGAGCGAAGCATAGGTATCCACGGAGTTAATGTTTGAGAAGCGCCCTGATTGTAATACAATCCATAGAGGCGATCGTACATAGAGTACAAACTGTACAGTACAAATGACGAGGTAGAACAATCAGGAGGCGAACAAGTTTGATTGCCTTCGCCTTTCACTGAACGCTTCTCACTTTTAACATTTCACCTCTTGTCATTCGAGTTTGATCTTCCATGTTTGAGGGGTGGCTTTTGCGAAGAGCATCCGGACAACCCAATGCTACAGCCCAGAGCCCAGTTTTCAAGAAGGTAGATTGCGTTGGGACGTCGAGCGTCGCAATATCGTGCTCTCGGCTTAAGATATCTCTGATCGTAAGTAGCGACTACGGCATTACATTTCCAGATCGCGTTGCAGAATTGTCCATTCGTGCTTCGGAGACGTTTGGCTACCGGCCACAGGCTGGTCTCTGGGCTGTGGAGCTGGGCTGTCCGGATCTTCTTCGTGGCTTTTGAGGTGTAAAGATGTGTATTGATGCATCCTAATGCTACAGTTTGATCCTGATGGTAATGCAGACCCAACAACGCCTCTCGTCCATGCATTTCAGGCGTAACCCTCGCTTGTGCGGTACTCCTAAACGCACAGCGCTTTCTCTAACCTTTCCTAGGCGAGACCGCCACCCTCATCCTGTTGAACACCAGCCAAATTGAACGCCCTGTACATATTTCTCTCTCCTCTTCACTCGCCAGAACTGCCCGTTTCCGTTTGGCATCTGGGCAAGAGCATCGTGGCCGGAGCTGCTTGCCGACCGCGTCTGATACAGAATCCTGAATCTCCGAATTCGTTCCTGCTCTTCCGCGTATTGCCTCGTTTCGCAGCTAGTAGGACAAAGCGGTCCGATAGATCCAGAAGATAGAGGTTCTTTCGGCGAAGCTCTCCTAGCTTTCCGAGATCCCAATTGCTCCTTCTGATGCTACCGTTTCGGATCGAAGCCTTTCCCAGATCCCAGATGCACGCTCTCCTTAGCAGCTTTCCCGGGCGCATCAAACAGACCTCCGTTGCCTTCACCGTTCGCTGTTGGCCTTCCATTGTCGAAACTCGTCCTCTTATGATTCGATCCACTTGTCGTATCTTCATCACTGTCTTCCGCCAGATCCCCTAGCGTATGCTGCGCCGCCTCAATGTCATATGAATGCAGCATATGTTGCTGTTCGCCTCTTGTTGGATGTGCTATTCCATAGTCCGCACTCGCGCGTGACCTTCCCGTGTTAGGAGATCTCAGACTCCAGCTGTTACTCCTTCTATGCCCCTCTCCACTTCTGCGACTTTGCATGCTTAATCGCGTTTGTAGTCCTGCGAGGCCGTCCGTGGGTATTCCGTCTACGTCGTGATATCCGCCCCGGCCGTCTCGTGCGGACTTTATGCCTGCATTTATCCCATCCGGGTCCTCGCGGGAGAGATTGAGAAGGTAGACGCCAACGAAGATGGTTAAGAAGCCGCAGAGGAGGGAAATTGTGTTTACGGCGTCGGCTGTATTGAACCCTCGGAACATAATGAACGAGGCTGTGAGAGTGCAGGTCGTGAATGTCACGTAGTAGAGTGGGTTAACACTACCATAAGTCAGCATAGCAATCAGTAAAGTCTACGGGAATACCCATACATATTCGTAGTGTAGGTCGCGAGCGCCTTATTGAAGTAGTTCATCTGCGTGAGAATGCAGACAGCCACCACAATCAAGAACACATACGTCGAGGGATGTGTAAACTGGTTATTGCCGCCCAGTGTGAGCTTGAGAGCAATGCCAAAGCCCTTGATAGCCATAATCGATATAGATCCGACAGTGGAGCATATGCTGATGTAGACCATGGGGTTCTTCTTTCCATACACTGGAGCAACCTTGTAGATCATGACCAGCGCAAAGATAGTCACAATCGTACAATATGTTAGAAAGCCTGCAGAATCACCTTGTCAGCACGCCACTCTTTCTCATTTGATCTTCATATTCATCTTCCCAAGCCACACATACCAAATGACAGAGCATAATGCAGCAACTGGTCAATATTCTCCAACTCTTCATCCGGCGGCGCATGCAACACAATAACCACACTGCCGATCAAACAGATCGCACAACCCGTTCTCCCCAAGACACCCAATCTCTCGTTCAGGAAGTAACTCCCCAGCACCGCTCCAATCAATACACTCAACGCTCCCAAAGGAGTCACCAGAATTGCGGGCGCAAAGGCATACGCCGAAAAGTTGCAAATCTCTCCAATGACCATGGTAATAATGCCTGCCCACCATATCGGATTCTTTAGATATGCGAATCCATCGCCCTCGAAGCCATGTTGTTCTTGCGCGGCATTGAGACCCTTCTTCGTGATCACGAATGATGCGCCGATGCCTAGCGTTGATGTGACGGCCAAGGACAAGCCGATGTATTTGTCTTCTATCATGGCGGGCGTATGGTCGTGGTATCAATAGGTGGTAGTTGGCGGGCGGGCACTGTGCCCTTGCGCAGAGTGTTCGTCAAGCCTGGTATAGATGTCTGAGTAGCGGCTATTGTGTATTCATGGTCCTCGTATAAATCGTGGGTAGTCGTGAGATCCAGTAAGTGAAAGGTGATATTGTCGAGAAGAAGGAGAAGTCTCGTGTCAGCCAGCCAGGGAGGGATAGAGGGATGTGGTAAGTAATGCGATGGGGAAGAAGTTGTCGCAGTTCCAGCGAGACGCGGCGAATTCGTGTCCTGTCCTGCCCTTGACGGCTAAGCTCTCCCTGGGAGGTGCCGTGTCAGCTGTACCGCTGTTTTAAGCTTAACAGGCTCCTGTTCCTGAGCAGTATCAGATGAAAATTCTGTTGCGGTATGTTATGCTATGCTGCGATCCAATGCTCAGTAGTAGTGATGTGCATCAGTTGCGTCGTCAGCAGCTTCAACACGACTGGAGGTGCTGAGGTCGCAGGCATGTCCGTGTCTCGTGCTTTCCTCGGCAGCACAAGGAGTCGACTCCCGCCAAGTGCTGCTATTCTAGGCTGGATGCGCAAGAGGCCGATCTCAAGGCCAAGATTGACTTCAGGAGTGCACGCCAGAGCCATACAGGGCTGCAAGAAGGGAGAAGTAACAGACCAACAGTAGAACAGTAGAACATCAGGTCCTCTAATAGTTGTTCATTCACCAGGACTATCTATTCAGGTGTAATGCAATGCTACTACCGTAATTCGTTAACCATGACCACATCGCTTGAACGCTTTTCAATCGATTCTATGCTGCTTTTCTGACCTTGCTCATCTGATTGATGCGCTTAATCATCGTAAAGGTCGATATCACCATCGCCGTTGTTCGTCAGTTCGTGAACAGCATCCTCCTCGTCATCCCACATCTCCTCATCTTCGGACAGATCGCTTTCACCATGGTTGGGAATGACGACGATGTGACCATCTTCAAGCTCAACTCTGGCGGTCTCACCATCTCTGATGGAACCTCTAAGAATGAGTACGGCCATGCGGTTGAGTACTTCCTTCTCGATGAGTCGCGCCAGAGGTCGAGCACCGTATGCAGGCGAGTACCCAGCCGCACCGAGATAGTCCTTGACTTCGTCCGAGAGGTCGATGCGCACATTACGACCATTGCCTTGCAGACGCTTCTGGATCTCTTGTAATCGGACATCGACAATCTTGCGAATCTCTCTCTTCGTGAGACGGTTGAAGATGACGATGCTCGAGATACGGTTGAGGAACTCTGGTAGGAAGTAGTTCCTCAGCGCAGTCATGACAAGTTCTTTCGTCGTTGGGTCGATCTTGCCATCAGCTGCGTTAGGTCGGGCCAGGTATTCAGCACCCAAGTTCGATGTCATGACGACAATGCAGTTCTTTGCGTCGATGATACGTCCTTGGCCGTCTGTGATGCGTCCGTCATCCATGAGCTGAAGAAGGACGGTGAGAACTTCCTTGGCTGCTTTCTCGACTTCATCGAAGAGCAGGATACTGAAGGGCCTGCGGCGGAGTGCTTCAGTGAGCTGGCCGCCGGCGTCATGGCCAACGTAGCCTGGTGGAGCGCCGATCATGCGCGAAAGAGAATGCCTCTCCTGGTACTCGGACATGTCAAAGCGGATCAACGACTTCGGATCGTCAAATAGGAACTCGGCCAGCGCCTTTGTGAGCAGCGTCTTACCAGTTCCCGATGGACCACAAAACAGGAAGGAAGGTGGTTGTCCAGGATTTGCGAGACCAGATCGTTGCAGTCGAATAGCATTGGCGACAGATGTAACAGCCTCCTTTTGTCCAACAACCTGCTCGCCGAGAACCTTCTCCATGTGCAGAAGCTTCTCCTTCTCAGTGGTCCGAAGTCTGGTGACTGGAATACCTGTCCAGCGTGCAACAATCTCGTTGATCTGATCAGGCCCAACCGCATCTGCGACAAGAGCATTGGTATCACCAGCCGCGCCACGACGTGCAGCTTCTTCCTCCTCTGCGAACTTCTTCTGAGCTTCGAGTTCGCGAATGCGCTTCTCGGTGTCGGGAATGGCGTAGAACTTGATGTCAGATGCTGCAGCCAGGTCCCGCGTACGCTCGGCTTCTTCCAATTTGTTGCGAAGTTGGTCGAGCTTGATCTTCTGCTCCTGGATTTCCTTTGAGCGCGTCTTCTCGCGATCGTACATCTCACGGAGTGGTTTCAATTCTTCTTCAATGTTGGCTTTTTCAGCTCGAGCCTCTCCCAAGCGCGATTGGGATGCCTCGTCCTTCTCGCGATCAAGAGCGTGAATCTCGATCTCAAGTTGTCGCAACTTACGCTCCATGTTGTCGAGGACTTCAGGTTGCGATTCTCGCTCAACGCGAACAGCTGCTGCAGCCTCATCAACCAGATCGACAGCCGAATCTGGAAGTCTGCGTTGGGTGAGGTAGCGTGCAGCAAGCGTGGCTGCAGCAATGATGGCACCGTCCTGGATTGTGACTCCATGATGGACTTCGTACTTCTCCTTGAGGCCACGAAGAATGGATACAGTCTCGGACACGGAAGGCTCCTTGACCAGGACCTGCTGGAAACGTCGCTCGAATGCCTGGTCCTTTTCGATGTACTTGCGGTACTCGGCAAGTGTCGTGGCACCGATGCAGTGAAGCTGGCCACGAGCAAGCATAGGCTTCAGCAAGTTTGCCGCGTCCATGCCACCCTCACCTGAGCTGCCAGCGCCCATGAGCAAGTGGATTTCGTCCACGAACAGCACAATCATCTCTTTGCTGTCCTCAATCTCCTTCAAAACACCCTTCATGCGCTCTTCGAATTCACCTCGGTACTTAGAACCAGCGACGAGCGCGCCGACATCGAGGGAGAGTAATTTGCAAGCCGCAAGTGACTGTGGCACGTCTGCATCCACAATGCGGCGTGCTAGACCTTCGACCACAGTCGTCTTGCCGACACCAGGTTCTCCGATCAAGACAGGATTGTTCTTCGTTCGTCTTGACAGGATTCTCACGACTCGCCTGATCTCCTCTTCACGACCAATGACAGGATCAATCTTGCCGTCGCGTGCCATTGCTGTCATGTCGATTGTGAACTTCTTCAGATTCTCATTCTCTTGCTCGGTGTCCGCCGTCTTGCTGTCCACTCTCTTGGTGCCTCTGATCTGTTGTATAGCTTGATCGATCAGCTTCGGATTGGGTATGTTCGCTTCCGCCAGGCATTTTTGAACGTTTGTGTCTTGCACGAGGCATTGTATTAGGTGGTCGACAGCAATGTATGAGTCCTTTTGCGTCTTCGAGAGCTCGTTTGCATTTCGGAGGACTTTGGAGAATGATGGTGCCACACTGATGTTCTCTGGGGGAGGATCTTGTGATGGTATCCGTACAAGAGACTTCTTCAGGGCACGTTCAGCTAGTTGTGGGTCTCCGTGTGCTCGCTCGATCACCTGCTTGAACAGCGGTGCTGAGGTCGCAGCATGTGAAGCGTGGGCGTTGTTGGTCTGTTGGTCCTTTGACTGGTCTGGTTGTGGATCGATGAGTGCTACTGCCAGGTGCACCGGCATAAGCTGTGAGTGTTGGTACTGTGTTGCCAGATCTTGTGCTTCTGCCAATGCCTGGGTCGCACGGTCCGTAAAGGACATGTTGCTCGCCATGTTTGCGGTGTATTCGTGAAATTCGTAGGAAAGTGTGGTTGTAGAAGTGAAGTAGTATGGCTCTGTCGAGCACTCACGTGTGTTGTTACCGCGATTGAATGTGTTTCTGTATGCAACAAGAGTAGAACTGAGACGGCAATGGTCCTGAAGATATGCCTTTCGTCGTCGAAACCTGGAACATGCTCGTCGCTGCTAGCACATGCCAGTGGGTTCATGCCCAACAAGGAAGGCACGAGAAGCTGCCAGAAGTGACGTGGAAAAAGTGGAGCATATGGCTTGGCATTATTGAGCTCGAAGTAAACACTCACGCCACGATGAGCTGCTCGCCAGGATAATGCTGTTCTAGAAGACCTCACTGTAGGGAATCATGAAAGCTATAACATATTCCAATATCTATTCGGATTGTGGTCAGAGTTCACGCTGCGCACTCATGCTCTCCTAGCATCGATCGCCGACTATGTTACTACAATCGGAGTCGTGTTGATGAGCCAGTTTGCTCAAGCATCATTTCGATGGCATGTTGAAATGGCATCTGAGAAGACCATAGATCCTGGAACATGTCACAAGGACAGCTCATCTTGGGTATCTGTGTTTCATGCTTCTACTCCAGCCCGATCAGGCTCAACATCGACAAATGTGCACGCTATCATCCACTCCATGCTACTGTATCGCATCTTGTCATCTAGTGTATCGCCTCTGCAGGCACATTCCATCTCATATTTCCAGGAACCAATGCGTACTCGCAACGAGACCAGCGTCCTTTCCGCGCACGCTTCACAACCAGTCCCTGGAGTATAGGTTGCAATTCTCTGATAGATAGACTTC
This sequence comes from Sphaerulina vaccinii, assembly GCA_022570795.1. Lineage (NCBI taxonomy): Eukaryota > Fungi > Ascomycota > Dothideomycetes > Mycosphaerellales > Mycosphaerellaceae > Sphaerulina > Sphaerulina vaccinii. The sequence goes on from JAKUDP010000001.1 coordinate 1,115,444, forward strand.
TGGACGATCGAACCCTGATTCTCTTTTCATTGGGCGTGGACCTTGCTACCGAGACGCAGTAGCATCCAATGGAGCTGCATGTAGTGCAGGTTTTGCATGCTGACCCAACGTTCCTTCCTTCTTTTTCCGTAAAGCATCTATGACCCACTCTCCCACCTCTCGGTCGACAAACTCTCCTTGATTTTCCACTGGCAAGCTTGAGGCCTCTGACGTAGGCTCTGGTAAGTCTTCACCGGCCGCCGCAGCAGCTTCAGCGGCAGCTTCGGCATCTTCGTCTTCTTCCGTAATAGTCATAGGTTTCACCAACGGGGCAAGCCATGCGTGTTGCAAGAGCATGGGGTAAGTCGGTCGGAGGTTGGGGATCTTGTGCAAACAGCCTGCAACAAAATCTCGCGCAGCTTCGGAGAACGTATCAGCGGGGAGATCAGGTGGCTCGCCATCAACAATAGCCTGTAGAAAGTGTTAGTCGAAGAAATTAGACGCATTCAGGGTAAGTGCTTACCGCAAGTTGTGAGAAGATGTTGTCGTAGGTTTCCGGAGGGTAAGGATATCTTCCCAGAGCGCACTCGATGATCGTCAGACCTAGGGACCAAATGTCGGACTGTACGCTATAGGTTCCCACGGCGCCGCCAGGCGCACCACCGCCACCACTCGAGATTCTCTCGGGAGCCATATATGATTGACACCCAATGTTCGTCTTGGCTATACTTGCCACAAGATTGCCCGACACACCGAAATCGCAGACCTTGATCTGTCCCCTTGTGTTCATGAGAATGTTTGTAGGTTTCACATCTCGGTGGATGATGTTGTGTTCTTCCTTCAATGATTTCAGTCCAAGCGTTGTGCAGTATGTGATCTTTCTCAGGACGCCTTCAGGCACACCGTCTCCATATATTTTGTCGCAACTGCCACCGTCCATGAATTCCATACAGATATACACGGCACCTTCCTGGAAAAAAGCCCCGTAGAAGTCGACAATGTATGGCGATACGCATCGATGTAGAATATCCAGCTCCATGATAATAGACTGGAACTTCGCATCATCCAGCTCTAATCGCATCTCCTTCATTGCCATGACTATGCCTGTCGTCCCGCCTCGTCCATATACTTGCTGAGAAGTGGCATTCGTAGGCGTGGTGTTCGTAGTGGGAGAGGAAGGTGACTGCTCTTCGTCCGCCAGCGGTCCGCGAGCCTTGTTTCCTGCCAGACCTTGACCGGTCTTCCTGAACTTCGGCCTGGAATGTCTCACCTTGTATACTGTGCCGTAGTTGCCCTTCCCCAGCTCGTCCAGAGTATCCACTTCGTCCAAACTTATACTGAAACTCTTGCCAGATGTAAAGTCGATGCCACCACCATGCACAACCGCCTTGCCCTTGAACATCAAGGCACCCGTCTTGGTGTCAATCATATCAGCGTACTTGTCCATTGCTGTCTCCTGCTTCTTTGGCTCTTGGTTGGAAGCATCGCCGTTAGGTGCTCCACCGCCCATACTAGAGAGTGTCATGCCCGGCGGCTTCTTCCTTCCTGCTGGAGCTGCCGAGCCTGGCATCGGACCAGCTCCTGGCAAACCTCCAGGCAATTTCATTCCCCGCCTCTCTGCCATGGACATAGGCTTAGTACTCCCAGGCACAGCAGGCGAAGAGTGCATTGGCGTTGGTGTGGGTCTATTCATGCCCGGAGGCAGCTTAAAGTTCGAAGGAAAGCCACTTGGAGCGCCTGGACCAGCACCGGGTGTGGGCGTGCTTAGAGGGTTGCGGTTTGGGAGAGGTGTAGCAGGTCCCGATCTTGCCAGCGAGAAAGCCTTCATGCGAGCAGCAATATCTGGGTTCATGGTTGGTGGATTGCCTCTAGCAAATGTTGCAGCTGCTGGCCTGCGCGCTGCATCAAGCTGGCCACGCGATGTGGACGAAGCAGTCATGCCAGCCATACTGGAAGGGATACTACTTTCGGAGGCCATTCTTTGTATTGGAGGAGATGTTTGAGGAAGGACAGGGCTTTCGAGCGGCGAGGTAAGCCCATCTGGCGAAGTAGGCGGCGACTCCATCGGTGACTCTAGGTCTTCAGACATGATGAATGAAGATAGGTGGCCTGGTGGCCGATCGTGCTCGTGCGACTCGTCTCAGGACTGCGTGAATTCTTGTCTGAGTGGATTGGTCCTTCTTTCTGCTAAAGTCACGGGCGGGTGGCTCTTGTCCGAGGACCTGCGGTCGTGCCAGCACAGCACTTGTCGTCCTGTGTTCGGTGTGCACGGAGGTATGGCCGTGTTCCGCGATCTCATGCAGTAGGATTGCAGTGACGATCGACGTTAAGGAAGCTTCGTGGCGGTGCAAATTCGTTTTGAGTAGCTCGAAAGACAGTCTCTGCTCCGGCGATCCCGCTGTGCTTCGTCCTAGCACTTATGAGGAAGTATGTTCGTTTCAGGCAGTCTGTTGGTCTGCTGTATACTCGTGCGTATCAACTGCTGTGCAGTGTTTGGAGATGAAAGGTTGTGATAGTGAGATGTCAATGTTGCGTAAGCAGAACGATATCCAGTCAATCGTAGTGTTTCAGTCCCACGTGAAGATTGTGGCGCTGGCAGTCGGCTATTGCGGTGCAAAAAGCGAGTATAAGTTGGTCAAGAGGCAACAAAAGCCTCCAGGAGATTCTCGGCGGTCACGATATTGCAATCTTGGAAGAAAGATCACACAGACTGTCTCCAATCCACCACGCGTCTCCGTGAACGGGAGTTGCCCAATGCTGCTTTGCACGGTTGGAGGAATCAGTGCGAGCGAGACATGCTCATCATCATTATGCCACTGCAAGGATAAATGAACAGATATGCTAGCAGGTAATCTCTGCACACAAACAAGTGGACTCATATCGATAGACAGATTGCACATAGAACTGTGGCTCATCATGTACTACTGTCGGAGAATCGCTGTACGCCTTCGTTGATACCGTACGCTCGTCCGATTGCGTACTTCAAGAGCACAAGTTGTTCCTATCGACGCTAGCAGTATGCTGCGCAAAGCTGCGGATTGGTAGCCAAGCATGGGCTGCATATGATAAGAAGACGACTTGCTTTTGCACGCTGTCGTACTATTGTTTCTGCTTGGCACTGACATTTCAAGATGTTGAAGCTTGTAGAAGACAGCAACATCGTGGTTGTTTCTTGCGATATCTCTGCCATAGTGGAAAGGTGGAGCGAGAAGTGGTCCTTGAATGGAGAAGTGAAGGATCATGCCAGCAACGTTGAGGAACGCCACACACGCACGTGTTCGCATCTGCCACTCAGAGCACTGAAATCCACTGTGATCCAGCCTCCACTTTAACTTTCTAGTCGTGCATACCAAAAGTCCGCAGAGCAGGGTTTCGTGAGCCAAGCACAAGCCAAGTGCATCGTGATGCTGCGACAAGACTTTGACGAACGACATCGCCATCCTCCTCCCTTTCTGTGCTCGTCTACCTTTCTTGCACTCGTTCTATCCTCTGGACCTGCCCTAAAAACACCATTGACGAGTGTTTCGGATTCTTGCGGGGGCATATCTTGGTTGCCTGCACAGTGCATGTGAAGCGTTCAGGGGACAGCTTCGATACATTGAACCCGACAAGGAACGACCGTTTTCAAATTCGCGTGGGAAGAAGCACCGTATCACATCATTCGACCACGCTTTGAGAGGAACAAAGAGCTCCTCGTGGTTCCGCCACTCCGAACGAGCCTCGATAGGCTGACTGAGTCCGCCGACCAACAAAGATGGTGTTCGACACACCCAAGTCCTTTCGCCTGCGCGAACTCGCCAGCGCCTCTCTCGTCGCCTTCAAGCAACGACGAAGCGTAACCGAGCAGTCATCCATGAGCTATCCGCTATGGGAGGCTGCAGCCAACATCACCATGGACGCCATTACTACGACCGCGCACGAGTCGCATCCCAACTTCCTGCACCTCGCTGGGCTGGTGTCGGAAGCAGTGTTGGAAGTGGTGTTCGTCGCACTACCAGGATTCTTGGTGGCCAAATCGGGCATGTTCGATGCCAACAGCCAGAAGTTCCTGGCAGAGCTCAATACTATGGTGTTCACGCCATGCTTGATCTTCACGAAACTGGCCAGCCAGCTCAATGCCGATAAGCTTGCAGACCTGGCCGTGATTCCATTCATCTTCATCGTTCAGACGATAGTATCGTTCACGGCGGCGCAGATAATGGCACGACTTTTTGGCTTCGGGAAGAAAAACAAGAAGATGCAGAAGAACTTTGTGCTCGCGATGGGTGTGTTTGGAAACTCGAACTCGTTGCCAATTTCACTCGTTCTGAGCTTGAGCAAGACCATCCAAGGTCTGCATTGGGATCGGATACCAGGAGACAACGATGAAGAGGTGGGAGCGAGAGGTATTCTATATCTGCTTATCTTCCAACAACTGGGACAACTTCTGCGATGGACCTGGGGATACTCCGTATTGTTAAAGCCAGCGGATGGTTATACCGCATCCGAGTGTGGAGACGATGATGAAGAACAAGCGCGTTTGATCGAAGATGGACCTTGGAGCGATGAGAACGACCACCCGGTGAAAGGCAAAGGAGGTAGCGATTCTGGCTTCAATAGCGCGTCCGAAACACCAACCTCCTCTTTGACCGCATCAAGAGAAGACCTTCGATCAGAGATCGTACCTGCTACTCCAGCAAATGGCAACGATATCAGCACCGAGCCACGAAAATTGCCCCGGCGAAACATCGACGAAGATGCGGATAGTGTCCGCTCCTCTTCTACGACATCGATCACTCGATATCCTCAATTCTCGCGAACGCAGTCTTCACGATCTGCAGCAGATGCCCCTGCAGGCTGGAAGGCACCGCTGTACCGTGTGCAGAACACTGTGGTGCTGTACGCACGTAAAGTGTGGCTTACCATTAGTACATTCTTCAGCAACCTCTTCCGAGCACTGCCCTTCCCAGTACAGAAGGTGTTGAAGTTCTTCCACTACTACAACAGCAGGTTCTGGGCTGGCGTCTGGAGACAAATGAATCCTCCGCTCTGGGCAATGCTGGCAGCTCTGATCGTAGCCAGTGTTCCAAGTCTGCAACACCTCTTCTTCGACGATGGCACTCTCATCCGCAACTCTGTCACTCGTGCAGTGGAACAGAGTGGAGGTGTAGCCGTCCCTCTCATCCTGGTGGTCCTAGGTGCAAATCTGGCGCGCTCGACATTACCGCAAGATCAGCTTGCTACGTCTCCGGAAGAAAAGAAGGAAGAACGCAAGCTACTTTATGCCTCACTCCTGAGCAGAATGGTGGTTCCTGTGATTATCATGGCTCCCGTTCTGGCATTGGTTGCGAAGTACGTGCCAGTGTCGATCCTGGACGATCCTATCTTCATCATTGTCTGCTTCTTGTTGACTGGAGCTCCTTCGGCTTTGCAGCTTGCTCAGATTTGCCAGCTGAACAACGTCTTCATGGGCGCAATGTCTAGTCTGCTCGTAGCAAGTTACGTCGTGGTTATCTTCCCGAGTACACTGTTGCTTGTGCTTATGGCATTGGAGGTCCTGGAGTGGGCTGTCCTGAACTAGGATGTGCCTACATATACTGGGCGACTACAACAACGGATCGAGGAAAGGGACATGGATAGAAAATACATTGTACATGCATCGAGTCGAAGCCGATTCAAGTCGAGGGCAGCGACTGGCTAAGAAAAGGCAACAGGACCATAAGGCAGTGATGTGGTCTGTTGTACGACGTTACGATTGTGCTATTGGCGAGGCGCTCTGGGAGTTCAAGAATCAGTGTACAACAACGGGACTGGGGAGCATTGGGCATACGAATTGGGTACCTGAGTAGCTAGCAAGCTCTCCTATCCACTGAACGGTTGACTGCATCCACGGCGTCTACTACTATCATACCACATCTCTCGTGATACAGAGCAGCTGAATGTCACGGGACAGGGTGTCTCATGTTGCCACTCCGCGCCAAGCAAAACGAGCTAAAGAACACTTAAGCAGGATGATAGACGTCACCACGACGCGTAGACGCATAGCTTTCAGCAGACTCGCGTTTTGGCGTTCACGAATATATGAGTTGCTAAAACCGCCAGTCCCTCAAGCATATCACATTTCAACTTGTCGCAGATCTTCTCTCCAACACCAAGACGCCTTCTACTTCACTTACGAGCTTCGACTTCACGGAAACTCTTCCCATAATGGCCTCCACCAGCGTCGGCGCAACAGGCGCCCCAGCCAATGCCCCAGGCGAGCAACATGAAGTCCGACAGACCACCACAACAGAAGACATGAAGCCCAACCCATCTCAATCGATTCCACTCTCCGCAGCTCGTCAAGCTCTAGTGGACGACATCATTGCCCTTTATTCGTGCGAACCTACCATCAAGCGTGTAGAACGTTATACACCTGACTGCGTCTACGACGATCAGTTCGTTTACGCGAATGATCGCTATAAGATGGCTGGTCAATGGTTTGCTTTACCAAAGTTGTTCAAGGCGAGTAAGAATGAGGGCTATGAAATTATCAAGAATGAGGATAATTTGATACAATTCAAGAACGAGTGAGTAGATTCAGTGTTCGTATTTCAGAGTACTTGCTAACACCCTCTTTAGACAAAGCTGGACTTTCAAGATCATCCCGAAGACTGCAACGATCAATGCTCTCGTCAGTCTGTCGTTGGAGCCTGGGAGTGAGGAAGCTGGTTTCGTGCGTGTCAAGTACCATAAGGACCAAGCTAACGACAAGGACTACAGTCATGAGGGACTTGGCTTTTCGTTTAAGAAGTGGCAGGCAGATCAAGTGGCGAAGCATATGGACTCGGAAGAGGTAGCTTACTTCGAGAAGGACAAGGTGGCTGGGAAAGAGCCTGTTAGGAAGTATGGCTCGGGTGATGTTGATGGAGATGCGCCAAAGAAGGACTTCTAGAGGTGTTGATCAGGTAGCATCATTACAGTTATAGATTCATCAGAACGACTTTCACAAAACCATTCAACAGTTAAAATGTAGGGTTAAAATGTAAGGTATCGTATTCTCATCATTCATATATATCTAAAGTTATACTGCTTCCAGGAATTTTGAGCTCTCTCCATCGCCAACTACACCATGGTTCGAAGAAATCGGTCGTTGGCGCTCGCACGTACTCTTTGCTTCGGGCTGCACAGACTCCAGCAATTAGCAGAGACGTGATAGACGTTAGACTTCATGCTGGTCTCGCGATTTGATGTCTCCGTTCCTGGACCTATCTTCGCAAGCATGTCGAGCGTGCTCATACTAGCACAGACCACGCGAGATATGCAGAACACCCGCCAACGATCATTTTCATTGACCCTTATACCAGCTTAGAGAGTCCTGCCAGTAGGCTGAGTGTCGTTTACTGGGTCAGTGACATGACTTCCAGCATTCGTGCCAGCCGGGGTAGTGTGCGTCGTTTCATGACCTCCGTGGCTTCCAACACTCGTGCCAGCAGGCGTGGTGTGCGTGTGGTCTTCAGACTTGTCTGCTGAAACCTTCTGCTCGACTTCCTTAGCAGCGAGCTTTGCATCCCCAGAGAAGCCAGTGGACTTGTGGTTGTTGCCCAGGAGATCGTCTGCAAAAGCGTTGACGTTGTTGCGAATGCCCTCAGAGAGATTCTGCAGATTCATGTTAGCTATACAGTATATTTAAACCACGATCCGAATAGATCCTGGAACATGTTACAGCAGACAGGACATCATACGTTCAAGCCCTTGAGTCCTCCCTTCACTTGCTCTGCGGCGTTCTCGCCTGAAGCGCCGCTATTGGCAGACATGATTGTTGATTGGTTGATAGATGTAGTTTTTGCTTTTCTGGTTGATTCGAATGCAGGTAGATGGACTTGGTGAACTTGGTATGAGAGAGTACTTACGACAGCAGCTTTTTGCCAATATGTCGCTTCGAGCAAGAATGTATGGAAACGGACGGGTCGTCATCGCTTTGTTTGGCAATGATGTCAGAAGTGGAATTTTGCTGGCTTTGGCTTTGGCTTTGCTTCCCAGCCACTCCAAAGACAGACAGCGACCATCGCCAGCGCTTGCAATTCCAGAAGCACGCAGACAACGACAACAACATCGACGACTTCTTCTTCCTCTTCTTTTACCTCGAGGCACCACTTCACGCCATGTGGTAGTCAACATAACAACTTCTTATCGCTTTCCCAACACTACCATCTGAGTCGCGTGCTCTTCACGCGTCGAGCTCGGTGAAACAGCTTGCGCCTCGCGCCAATCGAGCTGCGACCACCCTCCATCACCACTCCGAAACACCGCAACCATGTCCGGCCCTCAGATCTATCTGCGATGGCCTTCTTTCACCCTCAGCGCGCTCAACCCAGACCCACTCCCGATTACGCTGCCCCCGCCGATCAAGGAACGATCGTTTCGCGCACCATTCGGGATTGACAAGGATCTCTTCAACTTCGCGCTCAAGCCGCAAGTACCAATCATCTTCGCCAGCACGTACGTCGTGAGCGTTCTGCTGCTGAATGCCTACAACCGCAAGCGCAACCATAAGCCTTGGGCTATTGCGCGCCAGCAGTGGTTCAAGTACTTTGTCATTATTCACAATGCTCTCCTCACCATTTACTCCACCGCGACCTTTGTGGCGATGTGTAGAGCTATCGTGCACACCTGGCCTGGACTCAGCAACGAAAATGGATTGGCAGGCGTCGCAGACGCGCTGTGCAAGATCAATGGTCCACGAGGCCTAGGCGATGCTGCTACGTTCAACAGCACGGTCAACATCTGGGAGGTCAAGAATACTGTGATCAAATTGGGCTACGATGGCAACCCAGATCCAACTGATTATGGCCGTCTGTGGAACGAGGGACTCGCATTCTGGGGCTGGATCTTCTACATCAGCAAATTCTACGAGGTGATTGATACATTGATCATCTTGGCGAAGGGCAAGAGAAGCGCGACATTGCAGACCTACCACCACGCCGGTGCTATGCTTTGCATGTGGGCAGGAATCCGCTATATGAGCCCGCCCATCTGGATGTTCGTGTTCGTCAACTCGTTCATTCATGGACTGATGTACACTTACTTCACTCTGACAGCTCTTGGATACAAGGTTCCAGCATCCGTCAAGCGAACTTTGACTTCCCTACAGATCACCCAATTTGTGTGGGGCGCCTCTTACGCTGCCATGCACCTGTTTGTGCAGTACGACATTCCGATCTCTACCCCATACCAGGTCGCGCACACCATCTTTGCAATCGCGTCGAGCGCAACATCGAAGGCACAGTCAGCCACATCAGCTGTCTCCGAGGTCATCGCAACTCCTAGTGCTGTTGCGTGGGGTGCTCTGGGTAAGAAGCTTCTGCTACGAGCACTTGGAGAGGAAGGCTTGGCAGAGAAGGTGCACGGCAAGCAGCATCAGCCACTCAACGCGATCATGGAAGAGAAGATTGAGCAATTCAAGGAGCAAGTCTCAGGAGTGCCGAAGTACAGACACGAGACACGCTGGAGAACCGAGTGGACTCGCACTGACTGCCTCGACACTACTGGAGAAGCCTTCGCTGTCTACCTCAACCTGTTCTACCTGGCACCACTTACTTTCTTGTTCGCACGGTTCTTCTACAAGGCTTACCTTAAGAGGGGCAAGGCTCGTACTGCATCTCAAGGTGCGAGAAAAGTGATCGACTCAGCCAAGGAAGGAGAAGTGAAGACCGAGGAGAAAGTCGAAGAGGCGGGCAAGCGACTCGAGGGCAAGATTGCCAAGATCGATGGGAAGGATATCCAGCAACAACTTCGACGTGATGTTCAATCTCTGAAAGAAGGCACCTATAAGACTGGGCGCCGGGTCAGCGAAAAGATTCAGCATCTCGAAGAGCAAATCGACAATGCATCAGTAAAGGTCAAGCAGACAAGCAAGACTGTCGTCGAGAAGACGAGGGAAACCATTGGCGAAGAAAACATTCAGAACTTCGAGCATAAGGTGCAGGAGACCTCAGAGTCGGCAAAGCAAACTGGTAAGGATGTTGCACAGCAAGGTCAGCAGATGAGCAAGAACGCTGCCAAGAAGGCAAGACAGGCAGCCAATAATGCTGCCAGCCAGGCCAAGGAGGAGAGTAAGAAGCTAGAGACTGGAAGCCCAAACAGTGGTGCTTCACCAGCCAAGAAGAGCGGTACTGCCACTCCACAGGACGACAAGTGGTTCGCCAGCGAGAACGACTTGGACAACGAGCAAGTCGAACAGGAAGATACTGCCGCAGTAAAGCATGAGAGCAAAGACGACTTTGAGGCAGAGGCGAAGCGCATTCACAAGGAAGGTACGGATTACATCAAACAACAGGTGCAAAGCACTTCTTCAGAAGCGCCCGCTAATGGCGGCGCAAAGGCTGAGCTCCTGCCTACCGATGGCAATTCGAAGGCGGAGAGCGAGAGCAAGCAAGACTCCATTCTCGAGGCTTCTCAAGCGTCACGTCCAGGAGTGAAAGATGAGCTACCAGCAGGCGGTGCCACAGAGCAAAAGTCGAAGAAGGAGAACGCAGTACCCAATCTGGTTACCAACTCGTACGCATCGATCGCCAGTCTCGATGAAGAGGATACCGATGCCATGGGCAAATCAGGAGCTATAATCGATCTTGATCTCGCCGCATCACGAGCAGAGGAGGCTGCAGATAAGGTCGAACAGTCCCTACAAGCACGCCCAACCTCTTCCGGGACTAGCAAGCGTCACGAGTCTCCCACGAAACTGCCTAGAAAGCTAGATTCGAGGTCACAGTCCCGTTCGCAGTCTCCATCGAAGAAGCCTTTTGCTCCTCCAGGAGGTAGTGGGAAGTGACATGAAACCGGTGGATATTTCAGCACACCGCCAAGAGAAAGAGATGCAGCGTCAGGATATAGCGACTTGGAGACCCCAGGCGGCTCACCTCTACCGACTTCACCGATTCGAGCGTTCTACTTGCAGCGCAGTGCCAATAGTAGTACCAGTAGCTTAGGTTTACGCAATTCTAGCCTTTGGGAAGATTGAAGATATGGTATACAGAGTGATCATAATGGAGCTCTATCAATTCTGTTCATTCGTATCAAATCCATGTGAAGTCAGATTCGTTGCATTATTTGGCCTGCAGGGTTTGGGATGAATGATTGTGGCTGTCTCTCCAGTTTTCAGCATTGTCTACGCAGCTCGAAGTAGAGCTGCATCGCTCACATTTCTGATTAGGCGAATGGAGAGTGAGCAGAGTTGTTCAGGCATTTGCACGATGTCTCTCGGGTCCGAGTAAAATCCATGCAGCTCGGAGTGCTTACGCTCGAGAACACAGGCGCTTTAGCCCATTTGCTTCTGTCAATGCAGTGCTTCTCTGGAAACATGAGCCTGGCCAATAGTCAGTGGTCGCCCATTTGTCTGTGTAGAGGGTCGTAGAAGTCTTGAGCTGAGCACGGTCGTCTATTATGTTAAGATCTAAGCATGGGGTATCAAAGTATCATACAGCGTCGTCGAGAGAAGCTGCCCCGGTCGAACTTCTAGCTCCGAGCTATGAGCGGCACGATGCTGCATCCAATGGTACAGGTTCTCTCTTCTAGGCTCATTCCTGAGCGGAGTACTGTAGCCACTCGTCGTGCTCCGCCAGCTGATCTGAAGTCGCCCTGACCATCGGGTCCCAGACCAAGATCTTTCGCAGGAAGCGCAAGAACAGCTCCTTCTCCTTGCCCTCTGGCACTGCAGTCACGAAGTCTTCAAGCGAGACGTCAGGAATCGCAGCCTCTGAGATCCAATTTCCTGTGATATGTAAGCGAGGTCAAGATCGTGCGACACACAATGTTATACCTTTCTCGTCAAAGTATTCGCCTATCACGTTGCCACGCTGTAGCAACTCAAGTGGCGGCATCCCAAGATAGCCAATGTATTGAGCGAGTGCGAGTGGCAGGACGTACTGGCCGGTATCGCGATCAATTGGTTCGAATAAACTTCTGCCTTCGATCAATTCCAGAGTCTGTACGCACAACAATCAGCACATCTGTACAACTCTTCCAAAGGTTCGAGCTTACCATAATGCCAAAGGACCAGATGTCCACTCCAAACTCCCATGGTGCTCCGAGCAGTACCTCGGGCGCCCGATACTGGTCCGGCATAATCCAGTCAGTGTTCAATGCGTTGTCGAAAGTAGCTTTGCCGAAATCCGCAAGGATGGGATATGGTGTTATGCCCTTGGCCGTGCGCAGTGATGGGTACACCACGTAGTCGCCACTTTCAGTTGGCACGATGGGATCTTTCGCGAGCTGTGCTTCGATCTCGACGAATGTCCTGTCGTCTTGCGCTTGCGTCAAAACGTTTTGTGGCGAGATGTCTGCATGTCTGTCAGCTTGATTCAGATATCGATCTTCTTCGAAGTGGTACCTGTGTGAACGACGCCGCATACATGATGCAACCAGTTGATGGGGAATAGGAGTCTGTGCATGATTGGCTTGACCAGCTGCAACATGTGCGGGCCTGGGCCAACAATCTCTTGCATCGTGCGCACGCTGGCACTTTGCGCTTTCGCGACGATACATTGGTGTTCACCACCGTTGCCTTGAATCGTGAAGATGTCGGTGGCTCGACGGGTCAAATCCATGCCAGGATGGTCATCTTTCTCCTCCTCAGCGCATTTCTCCAGGTGCCGTAATATGAGGATCTCGTTGGCGATGGGTGTTTCTGATAGCGGCTCTTGCACACATATCTTCATTGACACATAGCCATTGCGCCTGAAGATGATCAGCTTCGCACCATCAAGTCTCGAGCAGCTTTTCATACTCCCGGTCCTTCGCGAGCCACACAGTTGAGTGTGCACCATACCCAAGCTTTGCAATGATGCGATACTTGTTCTTGTAGATGTCGCCAATGCGAACAGGGTAATATCGTCGTTCGTTGTATTTTGGTAATGTCTGCTCTTCGAGCAGCTTGTGCTTTGGAGCTGCGGTCATCGTGTGAGCACGCTTTTGAAGCACTCCGAATGCGAAATGAGGTTTAGACAAGAATCGAGTTGTACTTATCCGTGTGTATGTCGCGGACATGATTGCTGTAGGTACATGTGATCTAGCATTCATGCAGCGAGGCCTGGCATGACCGAACTTCACGATTCACTGCAGGTTCACACTGAGTCGTGTGGTCAGTGTGCGATGTGGATGTTTTGGATAGGAGGAAGGTCGAAAGCGGGAAGAGATTCGAGTTCAAGTTCAAGTTCATGGCGGCCCGAGTGCACGAGCCACAAATGTAAGTTGAGAAGATGGTATTTCTTGTCTGTAAATGTACACAAAGCTACTGTGCTTTCCACGTAGCATTACACTCACTCAGCGCCCTTTGCCTGCCGTTGACGCTGCTAACGCTCCGCTATGCATGAACTCAAGGCTGACATGAACCTCCATCTGCATCTCTAGATAGCAATGCCGCACGTGGCTGCTCTGCTGCAAACACACATGCAGTCGAATGTCTCTACACTTTTGTCGAGTATTGTACAAGGAGAAGAGTGACCAAATCGGAAAGTCGAGATTGTCGTATGCGTCTAGAATGGAGGCGAGGCTGGTGAGACCGTGTCCTGTTGCTCCATGAGCTCTTCGCCTGATGCTTCAATCGAAACTGCGAGACCTAGTTTGGCGGAGTTCTGTCGAAGATTAGCTTAGGATAACCAACGCGAATGAGAGCAAGACATACCTTGACGTGATCCAGCTCGCCAGCGAACGTGAGCCTGACTGGTGGCGCAACGACCTTCTCCAGCAAACACCCAAGCTTGCCCTGGCTGTCGATTTGTGCACGGAAAATGGATCGTGAGAACTCGTACTTGGTGCCGAACGTCGCGACGCCCTCTTTTCGTCCACCACCCATCATGCCGGCGCCAGACAGACCTGCAAATTGCAGGTTGACGTCCACACCAGTCTCCACCTTGTCCATGAGCTTCTTCCAGTAGCTCAATTGCACACCACCCTGTGTCAGAAGTTGTGCGCTTGCGATCCAGTCATCCCCCTTGTATCTTCCTGCGTAGCTGACTGCTGCCTCTGGTCCCATACCACCTCCTGGTCTTTGCACGACACCCTCCATTCCCAGCGATAATCGTGGCGTGATGCTCTGCAGGTACGAGCCAATGAACATGCCAGTAAGCTCGCCCTCGAGTATACTTGGGTTGATGCTCTTGAGGGATGCAGTGAAATCATTGCCAGTGTAGTCCTGCTCGAGAGACACTTGCGCTCCTCCTGGGCTCATTCCTGATGAAGGCTGAATTTGTACCGAGGACTTGAAGATGAGGCGGTTCGTTAGACGCTGGTTGAATCGGGCGGAGAAGGATGCATCTGAGTCTAGTTGCGCCTGGCAGAGTGTCTGAAATGATGCAAGATTAGCCGATGGATCTTTTCTCCTACTTTCCCTCCAAAAGAACATACGTTGTTGGTGCCGTAGAGTGCCAGGAATGTGTATGGCGACAGCATCTGCGACCCACTGGAGAAGGCATGGCTTATTTGGAACAATGGATAGATGGAAAAGCTCTTGTTCAATTCGGCGCGCAGTCCTGAGAAGGTCTGGTTGGTGAGGAAGACATCCCGCTGCACCTCTCTCGCTATGCCATCAACTGTGCCGGGATTGCTCAGCCCGAGTGCTTCTCTTCGCGCCTGGAATGATCGGTATGTGTCGAAGATGGTGTCCATAAAGCCATTCGTTCGTAGAGGCTCGAGTTGCGTTATGGGTGTGACCTCCACCTCGACAGGGAACGCAGTCTTTTCTAAAGGAGTTACCGCCGCCATTGTGAGAAGTGCTGCGCTAGTATTCGGAGGATCCTGTCGCCAGTAGATGGTGGAGATCAGGCGACGGCGATGGGGAGGAGATGGGGCGAATGATGGGGTCCTTGGAGTTGATGTTTCTCGATGCGATAGAGTATCGCGTGGTCGCTGTTCTCAAGAACTTTAGATCTCTTCGGACGTCCGAGCTTCTCTGACCTCAATGTCTCCACGTCTCCACTGCTGCTATGGGCTACCGTATCACTCTGCGTCCAACACCTCCTCTTCGACTTACTCTTCTCCCCGAACAGCATCCACACAATGTTGGTCACGATTGCACGAGTGTTCAGTCTCCAGAGCGGAACCAATACCTGCAGAGCCGGTAAAATCATGTTCCCTGGTCAAGTAGTATCTCTCACTTCTTGACAATACTCCTCACTACTATGAGCTTTAGGTCGCGACAGAACATATATCGCACCGACGCGTCAAGTCTCGAGACGAATACTCAACAAGTCGTACTCAATGGCCAGCAGTATACGTGAAGATCTCATCGCACGCCCATACCAACCCTCCGCGCGGCTTCGAGCCGCCGAATGGAGCATGACGCCTCTCATAGATTAAGAGCGCTACCCGCCGCATACCAAGCAAATGTGCTACCAAGCCCAACGCGTCAACGCAATACTCGTACCATTGAATCTATGGCTGCGTGTACATCGTCACGACGAAAGCTCGAATACAATAGGATTGCCGGCTCTCATTGTCTCAGCTCTCGCACGCGCAATGTGCTTGACACTGCAGAAAGCCTTACAAGAGGAAGGGGCTAACGCTCCTAGTTCTGAAGTGCATACCGACTCTGTTCAAAGATGCTATGGCCGTAGTCAGCACCACTCGCTACGAGATGGCGACAACGATCAGTGTCGCCAGTCCTGCAATCCTTGCCATCTTGTCGAAGCAGAAATGAGTGCTCCGACCTCACTTATCCCCACGATCAACCGCACATGGGCACATCATTCACCACTCTTCCGCCTGTGGTGAATGCGTGCTATTGTACAGCTCTAATCACTTCCATTGTTCACTGGTGCCTAGCTCAAGCATCAAAGAGTATTTAGTCTGAGCTCGACGAGAACCCATCGACAAGAATACCGACCACTATCCCGAGCCTCATTCCAATCACAAGACGATGCCGCTTCGTACGAACGCTCTAGCAAAGCATGCCTTTGCCAACGTAGGCAAAACCGGAGTCAAGGACCCCCTGTTCTTGAATCTTCTTGGAGGCCTCAAAGAGAGGACCAATCTCAACGTAAGACATCTGCCTTATATGATGTACGCAGTATATGTGCTAACCGATACACAGGTCGGCTTCGACTACAAAGGTGTTGAAGTAGTTCGGTATGTTTGACACATTATGGGAATCATATTGAAGTGCTGGTTTCTTGGCCAACTCGATTTGCACGAAACGTTTTGCGGAAAAGCCGTCAACTCAGAGATGCTAACTACTATCGCAGCGGAACTCATCCTCATCCGCCAAACACGGACAAGCGAGAGACCATGCGATCTCTGACAGTCGAGTTCACGTCGACTTCGCGGGGCTGCCACATCGTTGCTCACCTATTCGAGGATGGCACTATCAAGATAGCAGACCAGATGCACCAGGAGAACAACCTTCGAACGGAGCGGATGCGCAATCTAGAGCGTGAGGAGCGCAAATTTCCTGCATTAGCTCAAACCAAGGCTAGGCAAGAGGCCGAACAGAAGATGATGAAGGACATAGGTGAAGTCAGGAAGAACGACACCTTAGGCCTTCTGGCTAAGCGTGTCGAGAAGATCAAAGCCGAGGAGCACTTTGAGCGTGTCTTACGGGAGCAGGAGGCCGCCAGAGCTAAGGCAGCTGAGACTGCAAAGAAGTGAAGAAGTTGTGCTGTAGTTACGTGCTTGTAAAATAGCTGAGATAGCGGCTGCGTCATCCGTCTCTATCAAATGCAACGATGGACCAACTTCCAATCTCAACCTTGCTCTCTCCCAACCACAACACCAACATGTAACATTACCTTCGACTCGCGCAGAATTGCGCATCCCCATCCCTCACCATGAAGAACACACTCCTTTTGGTCTTCATACACGGCTTCAAAGGGACCGACCATACATTCCACAGATTTCCGAACGACCTACGCGCGCTAGTCGCTCATACCCTACCCAACATCAACGTCCTTGCCATACAATACCCACAATACGAAACACGAGGCGACCTCAAGGAATGCGTCGGCAAGTTCAAAGAATGGCTGCAGAACAAAGTCATCGACCTCGAAGTCGCAAACCGCACGCCGAGTCCTACTGTTGACCCATCGGTCCATGTCATATTATGCGGCCACTCGATGGGCGGGATCGTTGCTGCAGAAGCCTTGTTGAGTATCGCGAGAGACGAAGCAGTGCCTCATACCTTTCAGGACCATAGTGGACACAACGAGACGGAGAGTGCGAGCCGGACAACTACACCTCCGCTAAAAGAGACAAGTCTCCTCTTCTTCCCGCGAGTCAAAGCCGTTCTAGCATTCGACACGCCTTACCTCGGAATCAGTCCTGGTGTCTTAGCACATGGCGCCGAGGAGCAGCTTGGGCATGCGAATAAAGCATACCAAGCATATGATCAGGCGGCTAGCTTCTTTGGCTGGGGCAATAAGAGTACTGCTGCAGCACAGCCCATCGCGAATGCCAGCAGTAAAGGGCTACCTGCGCCGCCAGGCAATGCTGGAGGCTTCAAATGGGGCAAGCTAGCCATGTATGCTGGCGCCGCGGCTGGAATAGCAGGAGTGGCAGGAGCAGCATATCTCAGCTGGAATCAGATCAACCAGGGTCTAGCATGGGCAGGAAGTCATCTCGAGTTCGTAGGCTGTTTAGCGAGAGGGGCTGAACTGCAGAAGAGAGTCGAGAAGGTAGTGGCTTTGACAGAGACACACGAAGTTGGCTTCGCGAACTTCTATGGAGCACTGGACGAGAAAGTCACGAGTAAGACGAAGTACGCGGGACAGTTCCTTGGAGAAGACCGCACTTTCTGTGTCATACCGAAGCCGAAGAAGAACAGCAGGAATGCGAATAGTCCGACCGGCACTAAGAGAGTCTCACCTGATGATGATGGACAGCCTACTGCGAAGAGGCGGAAACCAGAGGCTGATACAGCTGAGCATGAGAGGATGGAAGCCGAGAGTGAGCAGATCAGGGAGTTTGCAGATGACAGGAGCAAGTCCAAGGGCAGGTGGGTAAAGTGCGTCAACTCGATCGCTGGGGACGAGATCACTGCACACCAGTCTATATTCGTGCCTGACAAGAACCCGGACTACCACGCTATGTTGCCACGAGCGAGAGATCAGGTGCTGGAGTGGATCGATCAGGCGTGGTATGAGAGATCGGGGTCTGCAAACGAGCAAGCAGCAGCCGCCGCCGCAGATGAGAGCGACATCGATGTCGACGAAGCAGCATCGGATATCGAAGAGGAGACGCCTGCGCCCGCAAGTACTTCTGTGTGAGGATCTATGCTACGAGCAACCCACTTCTATCAAGCCACCAGATCAGTGTCTCATTCAAGCCTTGCCTGACCAGCTCGTCTGGCAACAGATACTCCTCCATGCTCAGATCCCACTTCAGCACCCCTTGGATACACTCCACCGGGACGTTCATGGACAGCTTCGCCTTGGTCTGGCTCCAGTCAATGACATATACTCTCATCTCGGGCAGAGATAAAGTGTTCTCGATAGCCTCCGCCACACGCTCAGTCAACCTAGGATCGGAACGTATATCTCGCCACACAGCTGGTGCTCTGGTGACTATCTTTAGTCCAAATTTGCCCAGCGTCGCATCTCTGACACTAGGATCGGTCATCTGCCTAGATGTCCTTGATGCATAAGCTTCGAGCTTACTACTCAAAAGCTGCACTTCTTTTGCGCACATATCTCCGTTTGCCAACCGCGGCAAGAAAGCTTCAAGCTCGGCTTTCATCTTCTGTAGACGACTGAGACTCCATTGCCTGTACATTTCCTCTAGATCATCATATGGTCGGACATTGCTCAGAAAGCTGTTATCCCAGGTTCCAGTCTGCGCAAGACGATACGATGTTACGGCAGTAATGCGTTCTGCAGCTCCTAGAGCTCTCGACGCAAGATGTTCGACTAAGCCGCCTTGCAGAACGACCGCAGATCCCAGGCCTGGACTTGGTACCTAGAGAGATGTGAGACGGGCCACTGGAGATGTGAATGGAAGCCGATCATGACTCACTTTGCGAGGCTGTCCACCGCCTGTTCGTATGTATGTATGGCCACCACTGGCTTCCGAGGTGTGACTGAGCATGAGAATGCAAACATATGGATACGAGTCAAAGCTGAAGCTGGCGTCAGTCGAGTCATTTGTAACTGGTTTTGCATCTGGCGAGGAGCCTGGGAGTGCTTCTACGTACTGCCAAGGAACGACGGATTCGGCAGACAACGGATCATAACTCTTCTCCTCGTCTGTCAAGGCAACTTCTGTATCCGAGGGCTTGACACCCAAATCATCCATACTACTACCACTCGCGGCGAGCTGAACATTAGTGTGTCCAATCTCAAACTCCGACACTACTTCCAGGTCGACTCCAAGGGCTTTATTCACCACTTCCATGGTCTCCGGATGTGTCCAGAGATCTCGCACGAACTTCGACTGCGATGCTACGTTGCGGAGTAAGAGAGTTCCTTCGCCCATCTTCCTGGTGCAGCTTACTTTCACACGCTCATGGAAGATGGCCCGACGATATGCTTCTACACCTTCTTGCGTGAGAAGTGGAAAAGGATCACTGCCTGCTATCGGAGTCGAGCCTTCGCGAGCTGAGATCCCCAGGTCTGCGAAAGTGAATGTTGAAGTCGCGGAGGCTTTTGGCACCAGATGGATCTGTGTCGTCAGCAAAAGATAACACGAACGCATTTGCCGGAATTTCCAACAAACCTTGGGATCGAAAACATCTTCCAAGCAGCTGTCACGCTTGTCGCTGGCCATTCTAATCACGTTTGCGGTAATACAGAAATCGTTGAATCGTCGTTGTAGAAGACGAGACAATAAAACGACCTTCAATGGACTGCATACCATTGACTTCTCTATGATGAGCTTTACCATCTCTTGTCAACCTTATCTGACTCCAGTGGCCGTTGGGACGGCTTTTCCACATTCGAACAGAACTTCCACCGCTTTGTTGGTCGTCGATAGGGCCACGCGATAAGTTACTGCCTTCGGCGCCCTAGCGTGTGGTTAGGTGTGTAGCGCCAAGACTGCCGTAGAAGGAAAGGTTCGTACAGTAATCAATAACCATCTCACACGGAAAACTCTGGGCGACTTCATTCTGCCTCGAGCAGCGTAGATAACGCTCAAAACTAGAGGCGGCAGCAACCATCTTGTCGCCCTCAAGACGAACACAACGTAGCTTCGTGAACATTAGCCACTTTCGACGCATAGCCCATGCCTATGCTCTCCTGCGATGCGAAAGCATCATACTCATCGACCTCAAGCTTGCCTGGCATCGGCCGCCACGCATCAAGCGTATAATAAACAAGCCCAGATACTATCGCGCCCAGGAACCAGGAAATATGATAAAGCTGCGTCCATCCCTCCCAGGTAGCACCAGAATCGATAGCCCGCTGAGCGAGTCCGGGTAGCAGAAACCAGAACCCGGCCGGCCAAGCTATTGCGGCACGCCAGTTCAATCCTCGTGTATACCAGTAGAGGCTGTTGGATGAGACGTCATAGATGTCAAGAAGTTTGACCCGACGTTTTCGCAGAACATAGAAGTCGACGAACATGATACCCATGAATGGTCCAAGGAAGACATTGAAGCTGCCAACCACTGTAAGAAAACTGGTCGCGCCGTTCAGAAGTCTCCAAGGCTGCATCACGAATGCGAAGAGGATGGTTAAGTAGGCTCCTCGTCGTAGTGTGAACCATCGCGGAGAGATGGCAGCCAGATCGATGCCAGCAACCACAGCGTTGGCGGCGACGACCATGCCGTATTGTGAGATGACAAAAGCTAGGCTAGCGAAAGCAACCCCTGCGCGTGCACTGGCCGTACCTTCGTATTGGCGGATAACATTGAGGAAGATGTATGGAGACCACGGCAGAGTTGCCAGTTCTGGATAGATGCTGATAAGTGTTAGCAGATATCTCTGGGACGCGGACCTGTTTCAGCAATTCGTATATGTCTCTGAGCTGAGCGCCAGAGTCAATGCGAGCTCAGTGAGATATCGACAATGGCGAGCCTACTACACTTACCTGTACGCACAGGAGGTACACACTATGCCGATGCAAGCGACAGTGATCGTGCCGAGTGGTACCATGATGAGCTGTGCCAGAATCTGATCGCCAGGTTTCGTGGCATATCGTGTGTAGTCGCTTTGGCTGAACATATGTGTGGCGATGGAGCCTATGTTCGCCATGACCGCGGACACGAATGCCCAGCCTAGAGCACTGCCCTTTGCTGGAACTACGCCTGCGGCCTTGCTGGTGCTGTGAAGAAGTGCGCCTCCCCCGCCTGCGCGCACGACTGACCAGATTAGCAAGACGAATACAGTCGATGCGACAATCACAGATCCGAGGAGGAAAGGCTTCTTGTAGCCGTCAGGACTGAACCACATCAATGGCAAGCAGGACAGGATGAACAGTACGAATGCCAGGAAGTCTCCAGTGTCCATAGTCCCGCCAGCCAGGTCCGCATTCAGGTTCGCATACGATGGGCAAAGACAAGTGAGAAAGACTCTCAGGCATTGGCCTCCATACCACGTATTGGTACTGATCCAGACGAAAGATAGGAAGACTCTCACAGACATGGGTACCAGATACCCATGTGCACCCCAGATCTGGCGCATCCATTGAGGAAATGCGATGTGCCACTTGGCTCCTGGATGGCCGGATAGCACACACATCAATGCTGCGAAGCTGTTTGCGATGACGATCGCCAGCATTGCTTGCCATACATTGAGGCCTAGTGAGATGATGGATGAGCCGGTAGTCCAGCCTCCGACATTGAACGATCCTGTGATCATCCAGAGGCCCTGCGAATATCAGTATGAAGTAGACGATATGAGAAGTGCTCTCATGCGTACCACGAACGACCAAGGCCCATATGTGCGACGCTCAAGCGGCAATGGTCGTGTGCCTTTGGTGATGTGTGCTTGGACATCAACGTCGCCATCGGAGCGGACTTCGATGGCACGTACAAGGCGTCGAGTAATAGAGGTCATACTCTTTGTACGAGACAAGCTCAAGTGAGAACGAGTGCTACGAGACACTTGACTTCGTGATGTTTTCTGACTGCATATCAGACGCCAAGTGCGCCTTCCTAGCCAATGCATGTCTGGCAGCATGAGGAGCCGTGGCCGATCGCTCGCCGCAATAGGCGACGATAAGAAGTGCCATAGAGGTCTCTAGATAGCAGTGCTCCACTCTTCAGCTTACACTTGGACACCTGATGCCGTAGAACTTCAGCGTTAGTCGAGCCTTGGTCGGAGACCAGAATCAACAATGTCCGCCACGATAGCACTTGAGCAGCCAACGTCGAGGACGATTCGCTTACACAACGGGCAGGTCTTCCAACCTACATCAAACGCGTCGGAAGCGCTTGATCAAATCCCCATCATCGACATAGCAGGCATATACAGCGATCGACTCCAAGACCGTCAGGCAGTGGCCGAGGAAATCAGAAAAGCGTCGCATGAGATCGGTTTCTTCTATATCATTAATCATGTCAGTAAGCAATGCCAATGCCTGTCACTATACTGACACACGTACAGGGCATCGACCCCAAGTATGCAAGTACTGCCTTCGATCAGACGCGAGACTTCTTCAATTTACCTCTTGAACAAAAGATGGAAGTGTTCACCGGGAAGGTGCCAGGCGAGTATGTGGGCTATCATACCATGGAGCACTACAATCGCAACCAATGGAAGCATAGAGGTATGTGACACGCTTCCTCGCCATCACTATCACTCAAGCAAACTAATGCTTTTCAGACCTGAGCGAAGCATTCAACTTTGCCTACGATGCCTCGCAGGATCCCGAAACCCTCGATCCCGATGAAGTTCCGATCAGCATCTGGCCTGCCAGCGTGCCTGAGTTCAAGACACACCTTTGTGCCTACCAAACACAGCTTCTACAGCTCTCGCGGCGTTTGACGCGAGTCTTCGCGCTGGCGCTGCACCTGCCAGAAGACCACTTTGATGAGTACACTAAGCGCCCAGAAGCCGGCATGCGAGTCCTCCACTATCCGGCACAGGAGCGTTCCAGAGATGACCAGCAAGGTATAGGTATGGAGTCTGACTGTCATGTGTTCTATAGCCATCACTGACTTGATCTCGTAGGCGCTCACACCGACGTAGAATGCTTCACAATAGTCACACAGGACGACAGTGGAGGCTTAGAAGTGCTTAGCAAGCAGGGCCGATGGATCAAAGCAACTCCAATTCCGAACTCATTTGTGGTAAACATCGCAGACTGTTTCATGCGGCAGACCAATGATTACTTTGTGTCGACAGTGCACAGAGTCATAAACGAGAGCGGAAAAGAGAGATACTCTGCTCCGTTCTTCTTCGGCTTTGATAGGAAGCAGATTCTCACGGCGGTGCCGACTTGTGTTAGTCCAGAGAGCCCGATGAAGTACCCAGCCATGCAAGCAGGCGAGTACTACGCTTGGAGGACGAATAAGCAGAAAAGTACTGGGTGGACAGCCGCAGTGGCATAGTTGTCTAGTAGATCACAAGTAATATGCCGTTATATGCTTGCCTCTGTATATGACTATTCATGCTCTTCTGGCTCCTGCTTGATCTCTTCTGCAAAGACTGGCTCCATCGTAGACTGCCTAGTGGAATAATGCCGCGCATTCAGAGGATCCACTCTTGCGTCAAAGCTATTGTCTCGTGACTCCAGGTCAGAACTGCCTGTGCTGATCGTGCTATCTCTCTTAGAAGAGCCTCTCGTGGTTGGCCTTGGAAGTGGTCTTCCTTGATGCTCTTGCAACAAGTCTCGACCTTGATCGTCGTACAACAGCGTCTCGGTCGCAGACAGCCGCGAAGGCTCGTTAAGCGATGCCAGCTTCCGTGGTCGACGGACGCCAACGCTGCTGGCAGAACTGCCACGTCGTGTGCGGCCTTCCTTGGTAGCAGTCGAGGGCCGTGAGTCGCTATCAGGACCTGGAGTCGAGGCTCTGCTAGTATTCCGGCTTTGTGAGCCGCTCCTAGACTGTTGGCCTTGCAGAAGTGATCCCTTCCTCCTTCGTTCTCCTGGGACTACCCGCGTCTTGAGCGCTTCGGATGGCATCTTCTCGCGCAGTGCCAGGCGTTCCAGTTCCTGCTGTCTTCTAGTCTTCCTTCGACTGAATGGATTCATGGTAAAATTGCGCCAGCCTCGCCATCCCGTCCACCATAGCCATCCTCCTTCTCGTTTTGCCACTTCTCGCTTCCTCGCTCTCACGACTGACCGAAGCTGTGCTCGCCGTGTGTTCTCGCGTTCCCAGTACTCCTGTCGGAATGTGTCCCAATTTTCTCGGAAGTCTGGTGAGAACGGTTTCGGCAGTAGCAGTATTCGGAGTACATCACCAGCAGGTGCAATATCTTCTTCAAGTAGGCCATGCTTCGCTGCATGCACATTCCAATGCACAGTCTCTTTTGCACTTCCGTGTCCAGCCACACTTTCAATATCTCTTGGCACGATCTGGAAGTTGACTCGTTCTTCACGGAACCAGCCTGCAGGATCTAGAAGAGCCAGCCAAGATACGATCTCTTGGAGTAGACCTCCTCTCACGAGCACGACTTTCAGATTGAATCCTCGAAGTCCTCTATTCGTCGTACTCACAAACTTCCTGGGCCAGCGTACACCTCTCTCGTACATTCCTGTTCCCCAGAAGAGAAGTAAAGTGACACAGCCGGAGCACCAGCCCATCTTCTCTCCAGTTTCCAGAACCCAGTAGACACTTCCACCAACTCCAGAGCCATCTTCTCGAGGACGAAAGAAGAGAAGGTAGGTGAACGTTAGAGTCCATGCCACCAGGCCGATGAATAGCAGTAAATGCAATCGGAGTCTCGTCCTCAAGCTGATATATTGCAATCTCAGACTTGATTCCATTATGAGGAGATTCAGATATATCTGAGGTGGACTGCTTGGGAGCGCATCGCGAGGGTCGTTGCTATAACTCTGCTGTTGCGAGTCTGGAGGTATCGGGGCTGTTACGCTATTCCGCTTCGCTGGCGATGAAGCCCTGGCATTTGCGGCAAGCTGTTCTGCTGAGACATCTGGAGGCGGTGCACCTTTCACGATCCGGTCTATGGGGTCCGACATGTTAACATGTTCTCAGTATGCTCGAGGATGTTGTCGTTAAGTCCAGCTCCGGGGGTGGATTGACTTGACGAAATCCTGGTCACGAGGAGTTTGTTTCTTGACTGGCTGTGTGACCGATGCTTGCACAAGAATGATCGATACTGCTGACCTGATATGTACTCCCGGCAAGATACTCTGTACGCGGCTGGTCGAGACTGGATAGGCTGACGTGTGGTTGATTTTGAAGTCGGTGAAGATATTCAGGCAGGACTCTAGAACGTGGTTGTGATGGCTGGGCAGCGCCTTCCTGTTTCGACGGAGGAACTGAAAGGCCGAGAGCTTAAATCCGCTCGACAACCTCGTCATAAGGTATTCGCCTCTCTCAAAACAATACACTTGTGTTACTTCTACACTTCTTGGATATGCTACTGCCTGGACATACTCAATAACAGTCAAAGACCGTGGCCTCAGAACTGCTTGGATAGAGCAGACAATTGTGGCTTTGGTCTCCCTTCGATCAGCGGGAGCATCTCTCCTTGCAGACATCCGCTCAACGACAATCCTTCGAGTCGCACTTTCGCCACATACCCCAGCAGTCTCCCCGTATACGACCATGGCAACTGCATCTTCAGCCAACGACGACGATCATACGTCTTATCAGCCACCGACGGCACCCACTGGCAATCTTCCAAAGCCAATACTAGCCAGGCAACGCGCAAAGCAGGAGGCAGAGATGTCCGGCTCTGCTCCTCCTCCAAAGGCCTCCTACTTTCCCTTAGGCTACAAGGAGGCCTACTCACAATGGTGGGCCTCTCTAACTCCAGCGGTGACAGAGCATAAAGTCATGTCTTTCATTCCGTACCTGCAAAGTCCGCCTACAGTCGCCTCGCCTACTGGAAGCGCGCCCACGAGCAAGAGCGGCAGCACGCTGAGTCTGGATAAGAAATCTGCTACGAGCGTGGATGACGCATCTATGCAGCGCACAATGAGCGTACAGGATCCCTATGGCCCACGGCAATGGCAGAGCGAGATGGTGCAGCTCAAGGGCAAGAACCGGTATCTCAATGAGTTCAGCGTAGAGCGCATTGGTGAGGAGGTCGACAATAACTTAGTTATGCTCCATGGCTACGGAGCTGGTCTTGGGTTCTTCTACAAGAATTTCGAGGCACTATCAAGATTAGCAGGCTGGAAACTATATGCCTTAGACATGCTGGGAATGGGGCGATCAAGTCGACCACCTTTCAGCGTGAAAGCAAAGGACCGAGAGGGAAAGGCTAGAGAAGCAGAGTCGTGGTTCGTGGATGCTTTGGAAGAATGGCGAATAAAGAAGGGCATAGACAAGATGACCCTGCTAGGGCACAGCTTGGGCGGGTATATGGCTGTGTGTTATGCACTGAAGTACCCCGGGCATCTGAACAAACTTATACTGGCCAGTCCTGTTGGCATACCCGAGGACCCGTATGCTGTAGACGACAATGCATCGGAGCCCGAGAGTAGCACGATGCAAAGCGAGTTTACACAATCGCAAGGGCAAAGCACAGCACCTGCTAAGGCGCAAGCACAACCACCGAAGAGGAAGATGCCTTGGTGGCTCACGAGCTTGTGGGACGCGAACATTTCTCCATTCTCATTGGTACGATTATCTGGACCACTGGGACCACGCTTAGTGTCAGGCTGGACGAGTCGAAGATTCTCGCACCTGCCTGATGACGAAGCGCAAGCGCTTCATGACTATTCGTACTCTTTGTTCCGCCAACGAGGCTCAGGAGAGTACGCTTTGGCACATGTACTGGCGCCAGGAGCTTTTGCTCGATCGCCTCTTATTCGCAGAATACAAGGCGTGGGACGACAATTCTTGGAACCGCATGCCTCTCCTTCACCTGATAATGCATCGTCCAAAGACGCCTCGTCGGCGAAGACGGGCGTAGATGCTACCGCAGCACGGGTTCGTGAGACTGGCGTTCCAGTTGTGTTAATGTATGGAGAGAATGACTGGATGGACGTCAAGGGCGGGCATGCGAGTGTGGAAAAGATGAATGCAGAGAAGCAGAAGGCACTACAGAACGCTTCCGAGCGAGAAAGAAAGCTGGAGAATGGTGACTATAAGGTCATCATCACCAGGAAGGCTGGTCATCACGTCTATCTCGATGGTCATGAGCAATTCAACAATGACATGCTGAACGAGATGAGAGATGTAGAGACGAGACAGAAGAGATTAGCAGGTGTGCAATGAGAGCGAGTGAGGTGTAGGCATTTGATCTAGCGAGGTGTTTGGGAGGTTTGAGCGTTGCGCTCAGGAGCATACAGTAGAGCTGCTAGTATGCTAGAAGTGCGCAGCGTAGTATTTGCCAGAGAATCGAAAGGTCTCAACACAAGCCATCACTCCAACTGCACAGGTGAGGAAGAGTGATGGATGGCCTGCCTCCGGACTCACTGCGAGAGACAGAGATTCATGCACACAAGTCGTGGCACTTCTGCAGTGGACTTCTACTTCTACTTCTGGCCACCACGTCGCGTCCTCCAAGACGCGTTTCTCGATTGTCAACTTTTGAGAACACTCGACGTCTCACAACGGCCTGCGTCGCCTCACAACATGTCGTCGAGATCACCCGTGGATCCAGCAGTGACGACGACTTTCACAAAGTTAGCTGAACTGCGGCGAAAGAAAAACGAACTTATCGCTGGCCTGCACAGTAACTACCCGGGCCTGCAAGAGCGCATATCTGGCGCGGAGATCATCCTCGACAAAATCTTCGAGGAGCTCTCTCATGAGTCCATCACAGTCACAGCCTTTGGACTACCAGCACCCACCAATCATCTAGCCCTGCCGGTAGTGCCCCTTGAGCTGGACCTGCCTACGGGCGTGACGAAGGAAGCCGTGGATGCCCTTATACTGCGGGAACTCGGCCCAAACGCCGTGGGGATACCATGCACAGCAGCTGAGAAGAAAGCCTTTGATGACCGCCTGGCAGAAACCCGTCGTCAGGTCAGGGCATTACCCGGAAAGCATCTAGCCGAGGCCGCACAGGGTGTGGAGAATCGGGAACCACAAGATCTTCCATTGAGTGCTATGGGATTACAGGTGTCCGCAAACCAGAAACGAGCCCTCGATGAGCTACTCATAGGAAATTCTCGCCTGAGCAAGAGAGCATTCCCGGCGGAGAAGCAGCAAGAACAAACAAAGAGACCCAAATTGGATGGAACGCCTGCTGATGTTCCCAATGTCGCACGAAGTAAGCAGGCGAAGCCTGCGCGAATCACCATTGCACCTCTTCGCAGACCTACCAAAAAAGAAGCCTGGTACAGTTACATGACAAGCACTGAAGCCGCCTAGGCGCAGGTCAAACCAGCTCGCAAGAGACAGTTGTCTCATATTGGCTACATCGATCAGACAGATGCCGGGATGCCTGCTTCACGGCCGTGCTACCATTGTTCTACAATGTCAAGACCGAATCGTATAAGTGGCAAAAATGAAAGCATGTGCTGCATGGTCTACAAGCCCGAGACAGTGAAGAACTATACACAGGTTCAAGCTTACAACACGAGAAGCTGTAGCAATTGCTGGGCGAGCTCGCTCGAATGCGAATTCGTCAGAGACGAGAAGTTGAAGAATTACATGTCAGAAGACCAGTTGGAGCGATATGCTAAGTATTCTGGAAAGCGTCTCGAGAAGCAAGCTGATGGATCTATGGAGTGGGTGAAGATACCAAGGGTCGTTCCTTCTGCGCAGAACTCAGGCATTGCGAGCGAGCAAAGCACGTCGGTGTAGCCACCCATATCTGGTGCTACAACAGCGTCACAAGCTGCTGGACCTGTCTCTCATGCGATCTTGATGATCATGTAACGTTCGCCCTCGCGATGCTGAAGGGGCTCCTGACGGGTCGTATGAGAAGTTCCATACCGACCGAAGCCAGCTGAAGCTCCATAGCTCGCATGTGGCTGTGCATCAGCTGCGGCACAATGATCCTTCCGTAGGAGGATTCGATCGACACCAGGCAACCATGATATGCACTGAGGCACTTCAACTTCATCAATACGAAGCTTGTCGCATGAGAAAGACTCATTTTTGATATTGACATTCCACTTAATTGAGTGATCTTGACTCCCACCCACAACATGGGCGCTTCACAATCTCAGCAGATCTTCAACAAGATCTCACGCGTCCTGCCTCAGGTCCATGACTGGAAATGGGACGAGAATGGCAAATGGACTGATTTCAGGTCATTCAGAGGTGACGAAGATCGCACTCAGTTCATTCGTAAGTGCCTGAATGTCAGTAACCCCGTCAAGCCACGCTGACAGTTCCCTCTCTCTCATAGATTCGCTCATGACCGTGATGTCGAACAATGGCGCCATGTGGCTCGCGAACCACGACTTCAAGCTGCTCGTGTCGCGGAAGCCGAATGAAGAGTTCCTCTCTACTCTCGTAGCGATCGATACCATGACCGGCAGGATAGATGCCAAGATCGAGCCTATAGATGGAGGCAAGAACCAATTCGAAGCATTCAAAGCATTCAAGAAGCATGTTGAATTGAGATTGGGCGAAGTGCTAGAGACCATTCCAGATGCAGCAGTAAGTGTAGTAGGCAGAAGGCATGCGCTATTAACAGTGTCTCGCTGAGCTCACATCCACTGGGGTGCTAAGCTCAAAGTCAGACACTCGATAAGACAGCCTGCGTTTTCAGAGATACTTGCTAATCCTTCTGCCTACTACTTCTAGGCAGGGCCTTCGACTGTAGCAGCATCTTCTGTTGCAAGTTCGAGTCGGAGGACGTCTGTGACCTTGACGCCGCCTCCGGAGCAGCCACCCGCGTACGATGCGGACCAAGGTGTGATCATGGATGCTGGTGGCGGGAAGTTCTGACTATCGGCCCTGAGGACGATGCTGAACTATGCTTAGCAGATTCCTCGCCAACCTATGTGGTAGGCATCGTGCCGAGTGTGTGGACAGGAGAGGATACCAGAGTTGGAACCTGATCGAGGCGCTTCCGTATGTTGCCCAGCCACGTGTTTCCTCGAAGTCGTGGAGAGGAGGGTCGTGTATGTCTGTTGGTGGCCTGAGATAGTGGACCAGTCCGAGATACACGCCAAGATACTTGCATCATCCAATCGTACAGCTTATGGCCAGCTGCCAGGCGTGGAACGAGACGAGATGCAGCGCGGAGATGGCTGAAGTAGATGATCATGTTCTCATTACTGTGCTGTACATGCTTCTCGTCACGAATGTAGACGCTTAATATGAATAACGCTCGAACGCTGCCAGCATATGCTCCGCATCGCTCCCGTCGATAATGCCAAAACGCCTTTGTAGTCTGTCGATTTATCTGTTCTCACGCGGCGTAACTGGCTCCTCGGTTAAGCCTTCTCACATTGCTGTCTGTAGGTACAGGTCCAGGAGCATATGAGGTATTACCTCTCTCCTCCGCTGCAAAGGTTTGAGTAGGGATCTGCATTGGTGGGCTGATGGAAGCGCGATTGAAGGACGCATTGCGCACGGGCTCCGGAGAGCTTACTGCTGGCCTGTTGAAACCGCTATTTGCAAAGTCTTGGTACGAGTGGGTCGTAGTAGCAGCTCCGGTAGCCATGGCGGAAGGTGTGAAAGGGACCGCGTGGTTGCCGTTCGTTGAGCCGCTCATGGCGCCGTTTGTGGTGCCTGCAGTGGCTGGGCGGGAGCCATCACTGTGAACGCGCTTGATTTCAATGTGCTCATCGCTGGCATCCTGGTCGGGATTGGCGGTCTCGTATTCGAGTGCCTTGATAAACTTGTAGAATCCTGCCGCGAGGAAAGAGCCCAGCATAGGACCCACCCAGTAGACTAGACTTATGTTAGCATTGGAACACGAGCAAAATTGACCTCAATACTCACTCCAGTGGTAGCCGTGGAAGTTACGGTTGACAAGTGCTGGTCCGAACGACCTAGCAGGGTTCAAGCTGCCGCCAGTGAAGTAGACACCAACCAGCTCAGCAATGAACAGGGCAAGACCGATGCCGACAGGAGCAATGAACGTTGCTCTATGCTTCTCAGCTGCCAACATGAAGATGGCAAATACGAGTTCTGCGGTCAAGAACATCTCGATGAAGAGGCCTTGAACGACGGTAGTGCCTCCACCAAGCTCAGTCTGGA
The DNA here is from genome assembly GCA_022570795.1 of Sphaerulina vaccinii. Taxonomy (NCBI): domain Eukaryota; kingdom Fungi; phylum Ascomycota; class Dothideomycetes; order Mycosphaerellales; family Mycosphaerellaceae; genus Sphaerulina; species Sphaerulina vaccinii. The sequence continues at coordinate 1,146,552 of JAKUDP010000001.1, forward strand.
CTGTCAAAGGGCCTGGAAACATGCAGGAAATGAGTGCTGCAGCCGTCATGCCCCCGAGGATTTGGACGAAGAAGAGCAAGATTCCACGGAACCAGGGGACAGCACCGACGAGACACATGCCGACTGTGACTGCAGGGTTGAAGCTGATCGATCGTCAATCGTTGCCCCTCAAGTGTCTTGGATGGATTGTACTTACAGTCCACCAGAGATACGAAAGAAGACCCAAGCGTTCACAGCCAGTGAGAAGCCGAAGCATAGTGCGACTAAAAGTAGTAGGTAGAAGGGTTAGCAAGTATCTCTGAAAACGCAGGCTGTCTTATTAAGTGTCTGTCTTTAAGCTTAGTACCCTAGTGGATGTAGGCTCGGTAAGACACTGTCAATAGCGCATGCCTCCTGCCTACTACACTTACTGTACTGCAACTGCTGCGGGTTGCTACCAGCTTCCGTAACAGTCAAACCAGCCGAAGATGGAATATTGTTTGCAACTTGAGTTCCGCCAAGAGCGAAGAACAAGAAGAGTACAGTGCCGACGTATTCACCGCACATGGCGATGAAATGGTTACGAACATTGTTTGGAAGTCGTCGAACGAAGGGGATACGCTGGGCGCTGTCATCTGCGTGAACTTCTTCACGTCGAGCGGGATCGGCGGCTTTGGTGAAAGGGAGTGCGAGCGTCGCTCCTTGCAATGGGTCCTGTTCGATGCATTAGCTTAGAACGAGAGTCGACAACAATTTCGACACTCACGTTGATATTCATCTTGTCGATTGAGACCTTGCAACTCAGAAGTCGGACCTTGGTGTAGGAAGAGCGTACCAATGGTATCTACTGTCGAAAGCAGTGATAGCTAAGTAGTACAAGCACTACTGTAGAACAGTGGCTAGAATGATGTCGACAACCCGACGACATCGCACATGCATCCACCATGTGTGCCACGTGCCCCAGCCTGTTTGCAATGCCATAGTGTGAACTCAATGTACGCCCTTCCACTTGAAGAGTAATAGTAACCGCGTCGACAGAGTCTGGTTCGTTCTAAGGACGCAAGTCCGGCCGTGTCTAGAAGTCCGCGAACGATCATTGGCAGATATGCGATCTGGATTGTGATGATGCTGTGGCTGAACCCTTCGAAAGATGTTTTACACGTGCATGTGCGTGGCGCACATCGAAGCTTAGGCTTTGGTGCGACATATGGTTGGTTGGCACAAGACGCCCGGCAGACGCCATTTCATTTGTGTAGGGCCTTGCACCGAGAGCCTCGTACCTTTCGTCGCCATCTCTTCTAGCATATGGAAGTACGGTTCAACCATGTTCGGAGAGGCAGCAAATTTTCTCGTTCTGAGTAGGCGTCTCAAGGACCACGATACAGTCGATACTCTAGCTGTGCTCTATCCGTCGCAGTGTGATCGCAGGCTGATATATTGCAGTACATCGAGTTCAAAGCCCGCATGGCTATACCATCAGTTCCAGCGATGGCAGCGTCGATCCGCCATACGCGCGTGCAAGCTAGACAGGAATGCAGCTAGAGGCAACGGAGGTGTATGCATCGCAGCATAGATCATCATCCTTGACTGTCAGCTACTCGGCGTCTTCCCGTTCCCGCCAGCACCTAGGTGAAAAGTTGCCAGAACAACGCCGTAAGTGTTGACCCTCGAGTCATCTTTCTGGCATGCCTTCTATCGAGAAGTCGCTCAGTATACGTGCATGCAGCAGTATGGTTTCAGGCAAAACCCTGCCAACCCTGGAGAAACGGCTCAAACGACTTCCTCGTTGTCAGTCTTGGGCTGAGTTCCTATGCATTTAGTCTTTCCAGATTTCAGGGCCCTTAACCCAGCATACCGTGTACGCTCCATGATCGTAGCCTGTTTCCCAGCGTACGATGGGCTTATACGGCTGGCACGGCGTACAAGAATCTTGAGTCTTTGGCAGTCAGACCCTAGGATGCTATAATGCCACGAAATGCCACCTGAACAATGTCGGCTTCTCTTTTGGTGCCGGGAGTCCAGCTGAAAGGTCCATTTGAGCTGAGGCGCAATCAAATTGGATCTGTCGCGGTCGTAGCAGCCCTGTCGGTCGTGAGGAGGCGGCAGGAGGCGAGAATGGTGAGCGTCGCGGCTATATATGAGACCAAGCTGCCACTGCCTATCTTTGAGGAGTGTGCCAGCTCAGAACGATGTATATTGGACATCGATGGGAGTCGTGATGTCAAGCCGGAGCTGGAGGTACATGATGGTCCACATGGCCGCCATGAACTACTCAAGGAGAATATCGCGGGAGAGGCTCCTGAGCTGGCCGTGCCAGTGGAATTGGAACCACCATGGGAGAAGTGTGGTGGATGTATTGGAGATGGATGAGATGATCGCCGAACAAAAGATACCTGGAAGGCACGTTTCTTGGCAGTCATGACTCGCGAAACATGTTCACCTCAAGCGCCTGCCTCGGCCCTCTTCCTTCGACTCCATGCTCATCAACAACACACCAGAGATACAAGCCGCCTGATGAGCAGACCGCAGAGACAAGAATGAACAGAAATCGAATTTGAGCAATGAAATACAAGGAAGCCATGCCAATGGATCATGTCAATGAGTGCTGATACCAATACGACAAAGCTCCCGAATCAACAATGATCTACTGCTTGATGTATGGAATACCAGTCAGCTTCATTCCTCGCTCACTCAGCTGAGGCTTGCCTGACTTCGGCACGTCATGATCCAACTTATCCAACTCGCCATTCCTGTACAGCGGCTGATGTCCGACATGTGCAGCGTTCGGCCAGTGCGTGGTAGCCTGGCAGTCCTCGAAAGCCTGGATACATGTTAGCACGCTGCAAACCACCTCACACTCTTGCATTGACTCACCTTCTTCTTCCTCAGTAAGTCCTCCTGGCTGGCATCGCTAACAGGCATATAGCACGTATACACAGCAAACCTTGGCTGTGTTGTCGTGGAGCTGAGATTGTAGTGCGGAGTACGAGAGTCCCAGACAACAAGATCTCCAGGCTCCATGCTGACCTTATGCCACTTGAGACCTTTGTCTGCGAACCACTTCATGCCAGCCGGTGTGATGCCGTACCACTCCTTCGTCCTAGGAGACCATCAGTATACGATCAAGTCCAATGTCGACTTCTGACTCACCATGCTGGTATACGATCCGTCTCATTCTCAAACTCCCTATGGAACTCCTCGCTGAGCAAGTGGCCACCTGTGCATGCGATCAGACCACCATCATTCGGTCCGTTCGGCAAAAGGTTGACCAAGCCTTGCAAGCATCTGAAGCCAGGTCGTTCACGATCTTGGTCTTGATGTGGCCAAGGTGTGTTAGGCTGGATATCCGTTCGACCAGGAAAGCCAAAGTTGACAGCATCGAACGAAACGATGAGATCTTCAGTCTCATACACCTTCTCGAAGGCACCCACGACTCCTGGCTCGCATCGGATATCCCAGGTGAACTTCTCGTGTGGCAGACCATAGCCGGCACACATGCCTTTCTCGCCAATGACTGGGAGGTAGTCGCCATGTCTGGTCTTGGGGTCGTTACGATCGAAGCCGAGTCCACTGTCTCGGAGTCAGTGATCCACACCAACCAACCAGGACTGTGCTGCGACTCACAAGTTCTCAAGCCAAGTGTACATCTGGTCAGCATACTGGTCTGCCCTCTCGCGAGGGACAGCACCTTTGATCACAGCATAACCATCCCGTAAGAGATCGTCTCTGAAGTCTCCATAGGTATGTTGAGAGCCCCGAAGGAACAGCTTGTGTGCGGCTGTGGGGCCAGGGATGAATTCTGTGGTAGTGGTAGTAGTAGACATGGCTAACGAAATGATCAGTATATGCTTTGCAAAGAACGCTGGATCGTTCGTTGAGAAAGAGGCGACCTTATACATTTGGAGCCGCTCGAGTTGCCCTATCATGTCAGTGATCACACCTTTTCGAAGGCCGACATCATGTTGCGCCGCGGGCAACTTCTACCCAGCCCGATCTCCGAAAGATGAGCGAGTTCGTGACATTCCGTTGGTAATGCGCGGACTGTATGTCACCTGTTTGTATATGCCGCCGTTGTAGGCTCAAGAAATGCAATCCTCCTTCCTTTACACGTCAAACGACCATTTCGCATCGTATTGCCTGCATAACGCGCTTGCCCGACAATCAATGTTGTTTGTAGATGGGCGTCCAAGCGATTGTCAAAGGAGATGTTGATGACAGCGAGAGGTATGGTATCGCAGCACTACCACCACATCTCGAAGCCTCATCAAACCTCCCAACCGTCCTCCCACTTCTTTACGCCCGTAGTCTTCCAGTCCCATCAGCCTGCCGTACCAGTATTGCACTCCATATCTTCGTCCCACAATTGGGCTCGAATTTCCTCTAACTCCTGCTTTACATTCCATTCCAACTTATTAGTCCACACCTTTCCGTTATATAAGCTCTCTACGCCATTGCAGCGCCTTCCCTGAACTTCCGGGCGTCTCTTTGCGACAGCTCATCTACTTTGAGGTATAAGAGACCTAGATAAGCAAGTTCGTTATCGCCTACATCCGCCCCGATGGCGTTGATGGCATCTGTGAACCCGGAACAGAGTTTCAATCCCTTTAAGCAGTGGATGGTAGAAGGGCTATAGAAAATAGCGATTGAAAAGAGTATGTATAGTTACCTGTTACTTGTACTGACTTGGTAACAGACCAACTACTAATCCAGTCCTCGAATCTTGGAGTATACCGTGCCTTCATGGACTGCATCTTTGCTTGGCTATTGTATATATGATATAGTGTATCTGCTAAGAAAACATCAGTCAACTTAGGAAGGCGGAAACAGAAGGTTACCATCATATTCGTTGCTTAGCAACCAGAGCTCACATAGCTGCAGTAGCAAACAAGCTGACAAAGGACGAGACCTATAGACACGGCACACAACTCGTGCCATGGAAGTCAATTCGTCTTCTACACAATATCTACAAGTCAGTCACACGGTATATTAATTTCCTGCTCTCGGTCTCGGTCATCATATCTTCTCACTGGCTTGTTAGATGATCAACAGCCTAAAACTCGGAGTCAGCATTCACCAATCACACTTGTTAGATGATCAGTACTCACCCTGTTTATGTCATAATCAAATTCCTCCAATGCAGCCAAAGCCTGTCCTCTAGGATATCCCATACCAGTCAATCTCTTCAAAATCGGATCATCGTGTTCAGTGCCAGGAGTCAAAGCACCGCCTCGATCAGGCACATTCTTAGGGGGCTGCGCAGCCAAAGAGCCCGGTGCAAAAGAAGGCTTCGAAAGAGGTAGGCGTGAGGCTGTAGTGGGTCCTGTCACACTCGTACTCACTCCGGAGCCATTTGCGCCGCTTGACTCGCCCCATGGATCACTGGTGTTAAGGCTCGTGTCGATTTGTTTGCTGTTGTCCAGTCCCGAGAATATCGCGTCCCAATCGTGTTGGCCGTTCTGTGGACTCTGCTGGATGCTCGAGCTGCTGCTCGCGAGTGTAGGGTTGTCGAATGCGGACTGGTAGCCAGCAAAAGCACTCGATGAGAGACTATCGTTATGTAGACTGCGACTGGCAGCTACCGGTGTCTGTTGAGACGAGGCCATGGTGGTGGTCATACTTGCTGCGGGTGAGTCAAATGTTGGGCTGAACTCGTCGCCGGCGCCATTGAAGCCGAACTCGAATTCGCTGCCTGTCTTATCAGCTTCTTTGGCTTCGGCAAGGTCGTCAAAGTCATCAAAGTCATCGAATGCGCCTTTCGGAGCGGAGGTTTGAGCGGGAGCCGAGGTCGTCGCCACACTCGGGAAAGGGTTAGCACCGCTGGAAGTCGCAGGCGGCGTCTGCAAAGCTGCCTGCTTGCTGGACTCTGGCGCCACTTCGACTGCGGATGCTACAGTCTGCGGTGCTGCATCTGCCTGTGAGGCATCTGTCGGGTCTTCTCGTGACGGTAGCAAACCATCAAACTCAGGTGGGAACTGACTGTCATCGGCGTGCTCTCCACTTCCACCATGCGATACCTTGTTGCTGCTATCCTGGTATACCGGAGGCGATCGCTGAGCATCAGCGGCTGGTGGGTGTGCACTCGACGACGGTTGTGATAACGACAAAGCAGACAGAGCTGCGGCAGAAGTTGAAGAATCGTCGGCAAGACTTCGCTCGATCGTCTGCGGTGCTTGAGAGCGTTGTGGCGATGCAGCTGTGAAGTCGTCATCAAAGCCACGAGAGTCATCGTCATCGTCGCTACTGTCGCTTTCGCTGTAGTCTCGCTCGAGGGAATTGACCGGCGGGAATTCCGAGCGGCTGGAGCTACCTCCTAATGCTTTCGATGTACTCGGCACTGCGAATGGGTCGTCGTGATCAGCCTCCTTGGACTTCTCGCTGTCGCCGAAGCCATCAAAGGCAGAGTCGAAGTCGTCTTTAGTCGCAGCTGGAGTCACTGCGCGTGATGCGAGTGGGGTCTCTTCTACTGGAAACGCACCAGGAACACCCTCTGCTGCTGCTGTTTCCGTATTCGGGTTCTCTGAAAAGGATCCCGGCGGATGTAGAGAAGCAGCACCAGGAGTCGGATAGAGATCTTTGGGTGTATCAGTGCCTCCGGCCCTGCTTGGCGGTGGTAGTACTTTCGTCGAGTTGTTATCCGTGCCATCATCCTTATCCTCTGGCGGAACGATTGGCAGCTGTGATGCAGAGAACTGGCGATCTTGAGGTGGTGGAGGAGGCTCATTCGCAGCAGGGCTCTCGTAAGCCTTTTCGGAGAGTGGTGGCGTCGCTGCAGGCGTATGTTGGCCGACTGAAGACACACTTTGTACAGAGTCTGACATACCAGCAGCCACAGCAGCACCAATTGCAGCCCCACCAACGGCACCACCTGCGACCGGGAGTGTACGAGCGACGAAGCTAGTGGCAGGTGGAGTACGCGTCCTACTGCTGGCTTCTCCCTGGGGTGCAAACGCACCAGGAGGTCCGAATAGAGCATCGAATGCGCTCGGTGTAGGTCCGCCTGTTGCCTGGGGACTTAGGGCGCGCTGTTCGCCACCCTCGTTGCTTGCCTTTCTGAAGAATGGGTTGTTCGCGCTCAAAGTGCTAGCTGGGCTTGCCATTCCCGGACTGGCGTAGCCTGATGCCGCTGCTGGTACTGGAGCTTCTGCTGGCTGTGATCGTGCGTGTTCTTCCCGTTCTGTAGCCTCACGCTCGAGATTCGTCTTTTCAGACAGTATCTGGTCGCGTGCGCCCTCACTCGTGGCAAGCTGCTTCTTGTTAATGCTCACCATTCCCTTTTGCTGTCTAGCCTCTAGCTTGAGCTTCTCAATCTCTGGCTTGAGCCTTGCTACCTCAGCGTTGACCTCTGATAGTCGCTGCTTAAGACTGGAATTCTCTTGTTGATCGGCTTGTAGCTGCTGCGACACCGTCTGATGCTGTGTTTGCAGATCTTGATAGTTGCCTTCCAGGAGTGCCAGCTCTTGGCTCAGCTTCTTCGTCGAGTCACGAGATGAGGCAAGTTGCGCTTCCAATTCCTTAACAGCGCGCACCTCCTGTTCAAACTGTGTCCTGAACTGCTGCAATCGAACTTCCAGGTCACGTTTCTGCGAACTCGTCTGATTCAGCTCAGCTTGTGTGACACTCTTCTTGCTCTGAGTCTGCTCCATCTGTCCACGAAGGTTGCCAATCTGGTTGCTCATGTTCGCCAGCTCAGTAGTCTCGTTTGTGATTTTGCTGGATTCCGCAGCGTGAGTCTCATTGTCGCCTAGCAGATCATCGTTGGCCGAAGGTTGAGGTGGTGCACGTGTGGTGGCTCCTTGGTTCGATCCGAACGAGCCACCGGTGTTCTGCTGTGCGAGGGTGGCGCCGAAGGCAGACGAGGGAATAAAAGGCTTGAACAGTCCAGCCGGTCCGCCCGTCGACTGTGGCTGGAAGCGCTGTGGGCTGCTAGGAGTGGCAGGAGATCCTCCTGCGAAGGGGTCTCGCGATGCAGAAGCTCCTGTCCCTTGCGGCTGCAAAGGCGGCGCTTGGGGAAGCTGGGGCTGAGCAGGCTCGTCTAGACCGAACAGATCATCGGCAGCAGACTTTGGCATGGCGGGTTTCTGAGCCGCGTTGTCAAACGCCGGAGCTGTAGACTGAGGCTGCTGCTGCTGCGCTCTCATGCTCGGAGGTATGAGGGCAGGTGGCAAGAAGGCAGGCAGAGGTGGAGCGTTCGGTGCTCGCTGCTGTCTGATCAGATACATTGCCACTGCAAACTCTTCCTTGTTCAGCTGGCCTTCGCTCTTGATGTCTGACAAATCCCAGATCTGAGCAAGAGAGTCTTCGGGAAGTCCAGAGTTTGAGAAGAACGATACGGCTTGCTCTCCAGTGATAATTCCTCGCCCGACAGTATCAATTGTGGCAAAGAACTGATCAAACTTGGCCTTGTCTGCAGGCGTGATTAGCCAAGGCTGGCCAGTAGTCTGCGCAGAGATAGTTGGAGGAGTGCCGTATGTTGGTGGACGTGCTAGAGGACTTTGAGCGCGTGCAGGACCAGTGGGTTGTCCCGTAAGCTGTCTCGGTATAGGCGTTGGCCCAGTGCCTGTTCGACTGCCTCTCCGCGCCGCAGCTTCATATAAGCCTTGCGGAAGTGTAGCGGGCAAGGCTGCCATTGAGCGCGTCTTCATGCTCGTCAAGAGATGCATCGCCACGATGAACTCCGCCTGATCCAATGCTCCTCTCTGCTGACGATCCGCAAGCATCCAAATGCGCCCAAGTGTCTCATTTGGCAGCCCAGCTCTTTCGAATATCGCCTTTGCAGTCCCTCCATCGAGCAGTCCATTCTGTGTCCCTGAGTGCTCAAACAGTGCCGTATACTGCTGCACTTTCCCAGGATCGAGCGGAGGTACTCGGATAGGAGCAGAGCCGGATAGTTGAGGCTGTATCGTGTTCGCTGGGAATCCTGCTGCAACTGGACTAGGCGCTGCTGCTGGTCCGTCTACGCCAGGTATCTGGAGTCCCTCAAACTTAGGCACAGGGCCAGCCTTGAAGGCCAACTCATTGCTCGGCTGTTTCCCAGCTTGGTAATGCCCGATCAATCTCAACACCATGCAGAAGCCTGGCTTCGACAGGAAGCCGCGGTTCTCTGTGTCTGCAATTTGCCATATCTCGCCGAGGACATCTGGCGAAACTTTCGTACGCTCGAAGAAGTGAACAGCGTTCTCGCCCGTGACGACGCCGAGCTGGTCCTTGTCGGCCTGGTTGAAGAGGAAGGCAAATGCGCGTTTCTCTTCGGGACTGAGATTCAGGATGGAGTGATCTAGACAGCTAGTAGTTAGTGATTGTTGTAGCTTCGATAGCTTGTTGAATGCGTCGTGTACCGGACTCTGACATGGTGTCTCTAGCTGTGCCCGTTCGGTGCTGCACTCATCCAAGAAGAAGCGTGACAAGCAGTTGCTGTTCTCAATGGCGTTTCAGTGTGTAAATGTCTAGACAATGGTAAGTTGCGCGCAAGAGAAGTTGCGAATAGTGAGTGGTACAGATGCACGTGCGTGGATGAGGCTGGTCGCTGTGCTGGCTGTGCTGGGAGAAGGTGATCGGGACGGAGCTCACGAGGAAGTCAAAGCTCGCGGGCGATGTCATTGCACCAGCCAGCAACCTCATCTCCTTAACGCGTCTCTCCACGAACCTGAACACCCTCATCGCCGTGCCATCGACACCAGTTCCTATCGATACGCCGTGTCTCCAGAGTAAAGACCGATGTGAAGGAGTGGCAAAGTCGACGCTGGGTCGCGACTTCCCTCCGTGCACATGGGATCGCAGCGCTCTCAGATCTGAGATGTTCGCTCTAAGCAGAAGATGCATAGGCTATTGGACTATGAAGAGGAGGTCTCCAGTGCTGAACGGTGGCCGATGGACTGTATGTTTACATTGGCGTAGAGTATATGTGCAAGTGCCTTCGGAGGCTGAATGGTAGGAGTGTACTTCCTTTTAGATCGAAGATGCTGAATTCACTTCATGCCTCACTTCGCCCAGCAAATGAGCTTTCACTTCTAGGTGTCCAAAACCTCACTTGCACTGCATCGCATGAATCCTCGTGCCACTCTTCTTTCACCCACCGACAACGACTCTTCCAAATTGGCATTGGCCGCACAACACACGAACATGACTACCATTTGAATCATCGACGCTTACGAACCTTGAAACAAAACTATTCAGCACATTCAGAGGTATTCTCGCAAACATGATCCATGAAGACGGCCTTGAGGTCTATATGAAGCCAACAGGAGTGAACAATGACGACCGCAAGTTTCGGGATGTGGCACAGATGCCGGATGACATTCATCATCGACGAAGTGTAGTGCTGGAGACAGAAGATGCTCTGAAAGTCGTTGTGAAGTTCTCGAACAGTTTTGATATGCATGGAGCTTCTGCCTTGCACGCGATCATATCGACCAAGACTTCACATGGCAAAGGTTCTTCATGTTCTTTCGTGGCCCGACATGCTCGCGTCAAAAGTGGTATGATCTACTATAGGGGAGATGAAAAGCACGACCTGAGGTTCGCTGGCTGGAGAATTAACTGTCAGGCGAGCTATGACTATTGCGGACCAGCTACAGCCGGAACTGTGACAGTCTTTCTCACCAGAGGTGACCCGCGGTGGAAAGATGGCGCAAGAAGGTAGGAGGTCAGTCTGGTTGATCGTGATGGCACTGACTAAATTACAGCATATACGGCCCTGGACTTCCTACGGGCGAGAAACGATTCAAGGAATGGTCCTTTGTCCCGCTCGCAGGAGAGCATGGCAATGTGTACAGATTCGAATTTGTGCCGAAACCTTCAGGTATGTGTTGTACAATGTGCAGTTATGCGCAGTAGGCTGATTTCCTGCAGCCGAGTATTGTAAGATGGCGTCCCGGTCGGAACCTATCCTAGCAGACCCTCTGCCCTTTCTGCCTCCCGGCTACATTCCCGACGTAACATACCATGACGAACTTCAGGCTGCTCGGACCAAGCGACAGCGCTTGACTGGAGAGTGGCAGGCGAAGCAGATCCAGAGAGTTGATGCACCTATCGAGCAGCCTACTGGCAACAAGCTGGATGAACCCGGTCTACCTGACCCACTTCGGCCCGAGGGTCTACCTCCATCGTCTCCCGGCCTACCTGGGCAGACATTGCCAATACGGAGAATCGTCAAGCTGAATGTGATGAGGACGGCCAACGCCGTGGACAGCAAGGTCTCTTCGGAGAGCACTCACAGCATTGACATCAAAGCAAGACCAACGTCCCCACCCCAGATCAAGCAGCAGGTCAAGCGAAAGTCGAGACCTCCCCAAGTATGCGACTGTCCACTTGATCATCGACCTACGCCAAAGCGTCAGCCGTCGACAGCAGTCACACAAGTAAGGGCGCGTGTCAGACAATCTGGCAGCACTGGGCTAGCTCTGCTGAAGGGCACAAGCACAGTGTATGACGAATCGGCCACGTCCATACTACCTCAGCCTTCCACCGTAGACCCAGCTCCTCCCGCACCTCCAGAAGAAACAGCGGCAAAGAAATGTGGCAGCTGCAGGGGTTTCAAGCCGCCGCCACTCGGCAAGAAGATCACATATCGAAAGGCCAAAGGCAAGTATATGTGCGTGCCACGCAACGCGCCGGACGAGGTCGGACCAGATGACATACAGACGGACGAGGTGATCGTCGGTGCTACTGGGCCAGGCACTGATGTCGAGCGATACCAGCCCATTCAGCAAACGGAGGGCATCTCTGGCTCTCAATTGAATCTCTTTGAGCTTGCTGGAAGTCTTGCTATACCAGAGACACAAAGTCCACACCCCCTTTTGCACGAGCAGGATCCAGCTAGAAACAACGCGCAACCTGAAGTGATTCTAGCAGAACCAATACCAGCGGCACAACAAGTCACGCCGAGAGATAGCAGCGCTCCAGCACCAGCCTCAGCAACAACTTCAGAGTCGGCCACGGCTCCAGGTACTGGACCCTTGACACCAAGAACTCAAGAATCCGACTTGAGCGAGCTAAATATACCAAGAAGCGACTCGCTCCCTGAGCCTATGGTTGCAGAATTTGGTCCAACAGCGATCGAGCACACAGCTAGAGACAGCAGCGCTCCGGCACGAGCTGCAGCTGAAGCTCTCCGTCCAGCCACTGTTGCAGACACTGGCACCTCTACGATTCCAGCGTTGAAGAAGCGCTCAGCCGAGTCATCGGACGATCAGCCTGCAGCTAAGTTGCTGCGCACCACGGAGAGCACAAGCTCGGCAGTATTGCATCGCCACAGCAGGATCAAGGCCGAACCAGACGAGGATGATGTTGACCTTGTCGAGGTACCCGAGCCAGCAAAGAGTCGTCGCGAGAAGCGTCTTGAGGAGGAGTTGGCCGAGATACAGCGAGAGCGAAGGCTGCTTCATTTGGAAGGTAGAATGAAGGACGTGGAACGTCGGCTCAAGGCGGAACGAGATCGCAAGCGACAAGCTACTATCAAGGTGAAGGCGGAGGTCATTGAGCTGGATTAGTCTCTACGGATCTAAGTAGACCCACGGGGGAGATTTGATGCGGTGGCTTATAACAGAGACCAAGGTAAAGCTAGCTGGGTATCTCGTGGTTCTGATACTGTAACACTATATGCCTACCCAATCATACACCAATTCTTCATCATTCAGGATGGAGTCTCTGCCTAGTACTCCATCAATCTTAACTTCTTGCCAACCTCTCTCCTCTGCGCCGCCTTCTCGCTCGGTCTCTCGCCAGCTTGCGCATCCTTAGCCTTGAGTGCTTGCAACAGCATGCCAGCATCGAAGAAGCCATCTGCGATATCGAGTTAGTAAAATCTCGTTCCAAATTCAGTAGTAGAAAACACTTACATCCACCCAGATCATCATCATCACTAGCGACCGCGCTTTCGACCTCCGGCGTCTTGGTATTCCCCGGCTCCACCATTCGTCCTCGACTCTTCAGCCTCTGACCAGCTTTCGGTCTCAAATTCTCCGCCTCCCGTGCTCTACTAGCATTCTTATCTCCAATCGTGCCTCTACGATTCGTCTGTCGAAGCAGCTTTCGAATCTCCAGAAAGTAGCTTTCCAAAGCGGCGATGTAGCGCTTAGTTTGGCGATGCTTACTGCTCACACAGACGGAGATGGAGTTATCTTTGATGATGTATCCGACTCCGAACCCGTCGCCAGATGTAGGTCCGAAACCAAATTGTCGGAGGGAAGGATTGCCGCAGTTTGAGGTCGAGAGGATCGTGTTGTTGATTTTGTCCCAGCCTGGGTCGGCGAAGATTGCTGGCATGGTGGGTTGCTCGCGTGGACGGGAGGGAGATGCGCTGTCCTCGTGGCTCGAGCGACTGCTGCGCTTGGGTGAGGCAGCAATGCTTGAGTCGCCTCGATCGGATGTTGGAGAACTCCAGCCATTAGTGCTCGCGCCTTCATCGTCAGATAGAATGTCCATGTCGCCATCGACTTGTCGTTGCCACAAGCACATCAGAGCGTAGAGATGTCTGTCGAAACCTTGAGCTTTGGCGCAGTCCTTTGTTGCAGCTGAGTGTTTCTCGCAAGCTTTCTTCAATGCTTCCACCTTCTTGATCGGAGGGTTCTCAGCCCAGAATGTGCGCATGAAGTCCACACTTTCTTGTGTAACTGATCGGATGGCTTCTGTGCGACCGTGGAAGAATGCCTTTGTCATAGCTGGTTCGTATACACTTTCGATACGGCCGTACATGCCGTAGTATGCTGCTTGGAATGCCATTTGTACAAAGGCATCTGGAGAGAAGCCCATTGAGGTAATGAAGTTCTTGCCGTATGTCTCAAATTCTAGCGTTTGGAACTCGTTCTGGTTGATCAAGTCTGCCAGGCGAGTCTCTGCGAAACGAAGGGCGATAGCCAATTCGGGTACCATGTCCCATTCGAGCTTGTGTGGCGTTGTGCTAACATCACCGAAGCTCTTGGGGTCACGTTTCGATGGATCTGGTGAGCTGGAAGCCCAAAGGGAAGGTGCTTGGCCGTTGATGGTGCGAGCGAATCGTAGAATCGTGTCGGTGTACACGTCTGATGCAAAACGGAGGACAGTGTGGCCATCGACACCGGTGTGCTCAAAGTTGATACCAGCACTTCCGTTCTTGCAGACGATGATCTGCAGCTTGTCGTACCATCTGTTCGTGCAAGTGCCGACCTGGACGCCACGCTCGACCTCATTGGTGCCACAAAGCATGTTCATGCACAAGTCGGAGCTGTTGTTGGGCTCTGTATAGTCCAGACAGAGAATGAACAGAGCGGAATCGACTATGTTCAGACAATCGGCGTTGTTCGAGCCCTCGTCCTTACTGATAAGCTCTCGCATGCTGGACCAGATCTTGCGGTTCTCTGTGCTCAGTACACCAACTGCGCCTTTTGCAGACTCGCTGATTGGAGTCTGCTCGGCATCGTCGGCGATGACCTGAAGATTCAAGCTGACGTCCTTCTCCGTCATGATCAAGTCGTGGTTGTCATCCAGCACGTCGAACCAGTAAAACTGTCCTCGACATAGCACGACGATGTGCTTGGCGTTTGGGTCCTGGCCGATTTGACATCCATTCTCGGTAGGAATGCGAGCGGTTCCGAAAAGACGAGAATACTGATACATATCCAATGGCTGACCTCGCACTGTATCCGGTGGTAGCTCCTCCTTGCGGACTGCACGCACGAAAGACAGTGATGAGACGACCAATGATGCAGCACGAGTGACTTGGTTGTTTCTGGCAGGCGTCGGGTCATCTTCCAGCAAGAAGAAAGGGTTGAGATTCAGCACAACCGGGTTATCGTAGTTGAGATAGCTGTCGTACCAGAATTGTTCGATATAATTACTCTTGTCTTTGGCATACTCCTTTAGCTTTTCTTGTAGCTGTGGACCATCTGTACGCAGGAACTCCTGAATCGCCGCTTCGGTGTTGTGGTGCTCGCGTGCAGTCTGTAAAGGATCCAGCGAAGCTACATACTTCTTGCACGTCGATTCGAGATCTGGAATGGGCAACTTTGGTAGCTTATCCTGCGCAGCAAAAGTAATACCAGGTTTCGATGCTGGATTCTTGTCGTTGGCCAAAGGTGCAATCTCCTCCTTGGAAAAGGCCTGCGTGGCCTCTTTGGCGTTTTCGTTTGATCGTTCCGCCATGGTCCCAGAATCCTTTCTCTCAGTTCGGGAGATCTGTTCGTCTATGGATTGGTAGATCCGAGCTGGAGACATGATATATGTAAGCCTTTGTCAATTGATATGTTTCAACAGTAAAGTGAGGAAACAAGCGTGGCTATGGACAGGCCACGCAAAGAGGTTCGAAAGAAGTAGTGGCAGTCTTGATGGTAGTAGCCCGGCATCGAGGAGAGCTTAGCCCCTGTAGTCGTGTCCAGGTGAAGTGAGGTAGGTATGACAAGATCTCGATCATGGATCAGAGGGAGAGATCTTTACATATCAAGAGTCTTGCCCCGCAAGGTGCCTGGAGTTGTAATACTATCGAAGTCGCCCTAAGCATGTGAAGATGGTATGAGGCTCCCCAGTAGAGCACATGGATCGCCGTATAGCCGAGAGTGCGGTAATTCGAACGACATAGTAATGAAAATAAGCTATGGACTCACCTTTCTCGAGATCTCAGATCCCGTGTTCACGTAGCGGTCCTCCTGGAACAGCTCGGATTGCCAGATGTGGAATCGCAGCCAGCAGCTTCGAGCGTGGAGGCCCGTGGGGCTCCGCTGGAACGGAGACAATTGTGTCTGGAGCTGGAGCGGACTGAAGGAAGTCGAAATCGTATGGAGTCGGCGCTAGAAGCTAGCCTGCAGGCTGGAGGTTTTGGCGATAAAGCAAGGGTAGCTGTCAGTTGCTACCAGCTCATGGGTCAGTAATCGATGCAGTGAACGAAAGTGAAGTTATCCAAAGAAGGACTTTGCACATGCTGTGAACCAGCCGATGTGAGCTTATATTCACATGCTCTAGTCGATCGTGGCTAGGCGCTGTATGGACCGTCCCCAAAGTCACTCCCGAGTCCCAAGGCAGATGACGTTGTTTGTGTGGTCGAGGCAGAACGGGCGAGCGGCTGAGATGTGAAGAGGTTGTCTCTTGAGCGCCAAGCAAGCAGAAAGCAGCCGAGACCGGAAGCGATCTGTCATCCTTGAAGACGCGACAACAACACGCTCTCACACGAGTGGTCCGCGCGGTCACAAGCAGGGAGCACGTCCAGGTGGCGTGCGGCAGTGATGCGGAAACACAAATGTCCAACCTGCTGACGGTGCTGCCGAACTTCGACATTGCACCATTCACTCACATCCTGCCGTCGCTGGAAAGAGCTCTCATCTCGACCGCGGATCTCATCGCGCTCGACGCGTTCGATGTCGCGAAGCGCGCCCAGGTGCCTCCAGGAGAGGTGAAGAAGCTGGCAGATGCTGCTGTACAGGCTTTGCATCACGACGCAGCTTCCAGTTCCTTCTCGAGCCGCGACGATAACACAGGTGGCGACACATGGGATGGCTTCAAGACTGGCAAGGACCTCACTGATCGGTGGACGGCTATAAGCACTTTGGATGACACCCTGGACGCAGCATTGGGTGGCGGAATAGCTCGAGGTCATTTGACGGAGATCGTAGGCGAGAGGTGAGCGACTGCCTTGAAAATGTAAGTCCACGACCGTGTCTGACTCTTCCTTCAGCGCTGCTGGTAAAACACAATTTCTCTTGACTCTTCTGCTTGCTGGACAGCTTCAGCATGAGAATCATGGAGAGCACACTCACGGGACTTCAGTGCTGTATATCTCGACAGAGGCACCTCTGCAGACTACGCGCCTCTCGCAGATCCTGAAGAGTCATCCCAAGCTGGCGGCTTTGCCACTCACCGATCGACCTTCTTTAAGCAAGGTACATAGCACACACATCCACGATCTGGAAGCACAGGAACACATCATCCGATACCAAGTACCAGTAGCTATCAAGAAGCACAATGTTGGCCTGCTCGTGATCGACTCCATAGCGGCTAATTACCGTGCTGAATTCGACAGAGGCGGCCAGGGGAAGCGGAACTCGGACTCAATGGCGAAGCGCAGCGCGCAGCTGATTCAGACCGGATCACATCTGAGGAAGCTGGCTCGAACGCACAACATCGCTGTGGTCGTGGCAAATCAGGTCGCAGACCGATTTACATCTGAGCCCATGCTTCATGCTCGAACTCAGTCTACGCAGAATTCAAGACCAAGTACGCCATCGCGAGTGACGAACCCGACCACAGAAGCAGCAGCTCAAGCGTCGAGTACCGGCATGCTTTCAACCGACGACCCACTTGGCTTGGACCATCAGCAGCGCTTCTTCACAGGCTGGGGCGACGAAGAGTCTGCGGGGAACATGAAAACTCCAAGTCTAGGCCTTACATGGACGAACCAGCTCTCGGCACGCATTGCTCTCCTGAAGCAGCCAGTATACGAAGACAAGATGTATGCTCCTGGTGACGAGCGGAATGTGATAGGCTGGAATAGGTCGGTCAAGACTGTGTTCAGCCCGTGGTGCTCAGAGAGTAATACTCCGTTCGAGATATGGGAAGGCGGTATTCGCAACGCCATATATACAGATGAACAGGACGAAGTATGAACCCTTCCAGGGCATGTGGACTCTGAGGTGCTAAGGAGCCATCGCCAAATTCTTCAGCTGGCGCCGGCCGGCGTGACTGGATCAGTGGCTAAGAAGCCTGCACAATCGGGCAAGCCTCGGATCTCGACCAACGATAGATTGCAAGTCATGCAACGCGTCAAAAGGCGGGAAATTATTCGCGTGGACCTTCTAGCTGTCCTGTCGACTTGAACGCTGAACGACGTCCACGGACAATATGCGAACGGCAGATGAACATATCTATTCATACCGAGAAGGATTCTCATGCCGGCCTTCCCAGATTCTCATATACAGCTGACCAGAACTTATATCCTGTTCAGTGATCATGTCTGCCGAGCCAACAGGGAACCAGGTAGAGGTACCGCAAGAATACGACCCTTTTGGCGACGAGGCGCAAGCCTGCTCAGCCATTGAGAAGACAATTCAAAAATGGGCTCAGAACGTGAATGATAGGCTGCTGAATTTGGACAAGCCAGAATGGAGGGACATCTCTCCGAGCTTCACGATAGACAAACCTATTCTCTCCATACCAGTCAACTCGACGACTCTTGACTTCCGCGGCATTCTGAAATCCATGGAAGTTTTGATTTCGGAGAATCCTGAGTATCATGTCCGTGTGACTGGAATCGACGTCACCCTGGACCGGAAGGCACGCAAAGCGATGGTGTGGATCAATCAGATCATCACTGGACATCCAAAGGGTGTAACAAGACATGTGACTGGCCTGGCAACATTTCGATATGAAGACGAAAGATGGATCATGGTACACTTTGAGACACCAATTGGCATGACAGGCTCTCCTGGCTTTGACAGAATGGTGGGTGACCACCACGCGGATACCTCCTGATCATACTGATTCATGGTCGCAGTTTGCGTGAACAAATCAATCTTGGCAAGGATCGATGCCTGTCTCAGTTAGAGTGCTCTATGCTTCCGCAGCTCTTCATCACGACCTTTCTGATCGCACTGCGTCGTTGGCGAGTGTGCTATGCCGACCTGGACACAAGAGGCCGCGCATCTAGCCAAACCCATCGGCCACTGTTGGCTTCGATCTCGCCACAGAGAACAACCTGCATACTGTTTCGGGACTAACGTAATCCTTCAGATCGATAAGTATGGAGTTGGCATTACTGTAACCTCGAAGCTAGAGAGAGTGGCGAAGGACGTGGAGGATGTCGAGCTGAGAACAGAGGAGGTCGTGGAGATCAATGCCAACGTGAAGAGCTGCGAAGTTGCTGGTGGAGGTATCCGGCTGCTTTTGAGAAGTATTCACATGTTTAGTATCACTATGCAATTAGCAACGGTAATGATATGCTTGTGCATACTACAGCAGTTACCCTCAGCGAATGTTATAGATACTCGCTGAGAGCTACTATACCCAACGTCATCGGACCGAGCTCTCGGCAAGGTTCTTCATGTTCTCTTGGCCTATCCATCATTGCCATCATTGACCACTTCGAAGAGTAGTTCGTCTTCATTGCTAATGTAACACATCTGGAACTCAACTCAACATTCAACATACGAGATCAAAGCGACATCCTCCTTCGGGAATTGCACACACAGCCAACATGATCCCCTTCCTGAGGGCTCCACATCCACCGAAAACGAACCAAGCCGGTCAAGATCTCACAATCTACGAGAATGGAAAATCCTCAGTGGCATTTCACCCGAAGGACTCCAAGTACATGATGACACATACAATACCACCTCCCGACAAAGAGGGACCGTCCATAGTCCAGCCGCCATTCCATTACCACATCTACCAGAAGGAGACTTTCAATGTGGTGGAAGGTGAAGCCCATCTTTTCTTTGGCCTTGATCCATTGCCTTCGGCTGTTCTGAATGCAAACGGGCCATCGCAGACCGCAGTCCTGGGGCCTATGCGTTATCATCGTTTCGAGAATGCAAGCAAGACCGAAGATCTCAAGATCAACATTCAGCTGGATCCTGAGGATTATGAGAACGAGAGCCGCTTCTTCCGCAACTTCTTTGGCTATCTTTCTGATTGTAAGGCAGCGAAGCAGTCACCATCCATCTTCCAACTCTTCGTGTTCTTGTGGAGCGCAGACACACCTCTGGCAATCCCAATGCCGTTTGGGCTGGAGACGCTGGGAGTGTACATTTCCTGGCTTTTGATGATTGTAGTGGCATATATTGGGCATTACGGATTGGGGTATAAGACCAGCTATCCAGAATACTATGATGAGAAGAAGTCAAGATGAGTGGTGAATACAGAATAGTTCTCTATTGCTTCATATAGCCTCCTCATCTATTTTGAGCGCTTAGTCATCAGTACTCCACTTTTCTGACTGTGAGATGAACTCCTCTTCTTCCTGAACATGCTATTGACTCTGCAAGGTGACTTTCTCATCTCATCTCCTCCTCACTCTTATCATCCCTCTAGTAATGCCGGACTTCTCATCCCAGGAGTACTGGGACGCCAGGTTCGCGAAGGATCCGAAAGTCTTTGACTGGCTGGTACCAGCAAAAGTTCTTCATGATATTGCAGCTGAAGTGATTGACAAGACGGATCTCGAGGAACCTCAAATTCTACATATAGGATGCGGCACTGCCGACTCTTGTAGTCTACGATCACTTGTTAAGCATCCGAAGCATGTCTTGAATGTCGACTACTCCAAGGCAGCAATCCAAGCAGCATCCAAGCGAGAGCAGGAACTTCTTGCCAGCGCTCACATCGAAAGTCTCTTAGCACCGCCAGATAGTGCCGGAAAGCACGATAGTGTGCAAGATGCCGAGCCTGCGCCTCCGATGCGATGGTCATGCAAGAATCTGCTCTCACTCCATTCTGCTCTGTCTCTGTTAGGCACGCAGAAGGACGAAGGCAAACTGTTTGACATTATCCTGGACAAAAGCACCAGCGATTCGATATCTTGTGGGCAAGATGTGCAACTGAGCCTGCCTTATCCACTGAGTATCAATGGCTGGGCACGCAGAGTTCTGGGAAGTGGGACTAGCCAGTTGCGAGACGTCCACCCTATGCATGTGCTGGCCGTGCACCTAGCAGCTCTCACGCGACCTGGCACTGGCCGTTGGATTGTCATATCATACTCGGAAGAGAGGTTTCCTTTCTTGCCTCCATTTCCGACCACGGCTGCGAATGGAATGCTACCGGACGATGTCATACAAGCTGGTTTTACACATCCTCATCAGCTCTGGAGACTCGAAGCCAAAGAGCAGATCAACCTGGACGAGGGCAATGAGACATTAGCGGAGAGAAAGAAGAGGCTGTCTCTTGGTCACGTGCATCAGCCACGCGTTTCTCACTGGTTGTACATCATGAGGAGAACGGATGCGCTGGTTGTAGACTGATGATTAAGCTGCTTGTGTTCACGCATCGTTGAAAAACTATTGGACATGTATATGGCTCTACAGAGTCTGCCTGAATCCGGCTTGGCCTTCCAGGATAATCTCTCCGCGATCCGCCTTTCTATTGCGACGAGCATAGACAATGAAGTTCTTGAGCACATGCAGAATGCTTACAGCCTGGGTTGCAATCACAGCATACATGGCTGGCGAGTATCGTGGAGCGTCCTGCTGCCTGAAGATATTCGACGCTGCAATCCCGCCTATTGCACCTCCTCCAATCAGCAGAGCTGAGGCCACGCTGCGCTTCATCTGGCCAACGATATTGTTGTGCATGTAGCTAAGGATACATGGCACATTGCTGTTGGCTCCAGCTACACCAAGAAAGACTCCAGCGTATCGTGCTGCCGGATTTGTCACGAATCCGACCATAACGACACCAACAAGCGCGACGAGACAGTTCAGGATGAGGACTATACCGCGCTTGTGGTAATGATCGGCGAACCACGCAGTCGTGAACATCCAAGGTGCCTGATTTCGTGTCAGTTGATGTGCGACCACCAAGTGTCTTATGGAAACGTACTGCAAAGACGTATGGCGGAAAGCTGAGAACTTGACTCATTGCAGTCGAGTAGCCCATGTCACCCTTCAGGATGATTGGGAGGAAGAAAGCAAACGAGTATGTCACAGTGTTGTTCAGAAGATAAAGCCAAGCATACTCCCAGATCTGATCTCGTCAGCTCAATACAGGACTTTCGAAGCTGTACGGTGGTCTCACCTTCCAATCTTTGAGGTACATCACGACATTTTTCCTTGTAAGTTTGTCGACAACTGCATCTCCACGGTCTCGGTCGATCCGTGCCAGCACAACATGGGCTTCGTCGACAGTGAGGAACGGCTTCTTCAGGATCAGGCCAGGCTTTGTTGACTTGTCTGGAAAGTCGACAATGAAGAGGTAGCCTAGCAATCCGAGGAGTACGGTGATGATGCCCTCCATTATGAACTATGAGAAGATGGTCAGCAGTAGCCTTTCGTTCGCACAAGAGCTCCGAGCCTTACTATCCATCTCCAGCCGTTCAAGCCTCCAACTCCTTTCATCTGAGAGAGACCGTATGCAAGGATGTTCGAAAAGCCTGAAGAGAGAAGCGCGAGCAGGTAAAATGCGGAAAATCGCTTCTGTACCTCATATCGCAGGTACCAGCAACTGAGGAGAAAGATGCAGCCTGGATAATAGCCAGCTTCCAGTATCCCCAGCAAGACTCGACAGCCCAATGTTTCAGTCCACTTCTTGTTGAACCCGATGCCGATACTGACTATGCCCCAAGCGCAGACCAGACTCGAGAGCCAAAGACAGGCGCCCAGCTTCCGGATCACAATGTTCGCTGGAAACTGGAAGATGACATATGGCACAAAGAAGAGCATCGTGATGAGGGAGTACCTGTTGCCGATGGAGAGTCCAAGGTCTTCGTCCATTCCTGCTATCCTGGCATTTGGGAGGTTGACTCGGTCGATGAGCGCGAAGGAGTATATGGCAGCGAGAGTTGGCAGCAGCCTGAAGTCGATCTTCCGTACGATGCGGCGGGTCTCCTTGTCCTCACGCTCGGTTGGTTGTGTGGCTTCGTGGTCTTCGAGGATTGCTGCCACGTTCAGTCCATGATCTTTGCCTTCATACTGGAGGTTCTCGACATGTTTCGCGTCAGGACCATGTATCGACGCGCTCTTCTCCGACATGTTGGCGATCTCCAAAGCAAACAAGCGTGGAAGGCTGAGGGAGGTGAAGAAGACGACAAGAAAAGAGAAGACATCTCGCTCGGTGTATGTTGTGCTACCTTGACTCTGCAGCTTCGGCTCAGGATTGAGGAGATCTCGCAATCCTTCTTCTTGGCACGAGGAAAATGCATTGCAATTCTGCAGATCTCTTTCCGTTTTCAAGCTCAGACATGCTATACCAAGCTTTGTACGACACTGTGCAATGTAACGAGACACCTCGTGGCTGCGGGGCAAGCGACACCTTTAGCCGAAAGGTTTGCAGGTCTGGCGAGACACAATAAGGCAGTGTCTTCATGGATACCCTTCCTTGACGCCACACTGTCAGCAGAGTCGACGTCGGGACCCGGTAGTAGAGAGCTTGGTCTTTCATATGCCTTCTGGGGTTACAACTTTAGCTAATCATACTCTGTCCCTTGTAATTTTGCAATCTATAGTCCTAGCAGTATAACCTCAACCTTACTTCGCAGCCATCTTCGCAGCCTTGTCATCAAGCACCTTCTTTACAGCCGGCCTAGCAATAAGCTTCTGGTGCCACGCGTAAGAAGTTGGCATTGAGCTCTTCCACTCAGCATCGAAGCCCTCGCCCATCAGGAAGCCAGCCATAGCATTCCAAGGCACGAACATCAGATCTGCGTAAGAAACCTTGTCTCCCACAAGGTATTCTTTCCCGCTCTTCTTCAAGTGAGCATCAATGACGCCTAGAACACGCTTGACTTCGTTTCCGTAGCGTTCGATAGCGGACGTGATGTTCTTCTCGCTGTGAAAGAAGGTGAACCAGGCCTTCTGTCCGAAGTATGGACCTTGTCCAGACATCTGGAAATCTCTCCAGGAGATCTGGAGGTACTTCTCTGGGGCCTGGGTGTAGCGGAATTGGTTGTTCTTGTCGTAGGTATCGAGGAGGTAGTCGATAATGGCACCGGACTGCGTTCATGCTTAGTGATGGCCCATCTTCAGCGTGCTTGGAGTCATACCTCGAACAATGTGATTCCAGTGTTTGGATCTTGCAGAGCTGGGACTCTGCCATTTGTGTTGGCAGAGATGAATGGCTCCTGCTTCAGGACGCTGAAGTCGAGGAACTCCTGATCGTATGGAACACCGAGCTCCTCAAGAAATATGGCGACTTTCCATGGATTTGGACCCTACTGTGGTGTCAGTATGGACGACATCTAATCTGAGACCCTTGATACATACCTGGACGTGGCCATACAGCTTCAATGGGGTAGTCATGGTGAATTGTGAGTTGTGATGTGTAGATTGTCAGATGTCGGTCAGTTGGTTTCAGATAGTTCGAACTTCTGCTTCATGAGCTGTCGTAGCTGATATATATTATGCCATAGCTATCGAGCAACAGAGTTCGACTAACCATCATCAGCTCCATTATGGTGCAGGGCGGACAGGTCCCTTTCCAGCTGAGTCGATATGCTTTCAGGGACCGAATCCTTCTTCAGTTAGCTGGAAAGCAAGCATTGTCATGATTGGCGACAATGTCTCTTAATACCTCTAAGACTCGTCTCCAATTGGTAAGCATACATCGCAACCCGCTCGTCGGTTTGTGTGCAAAAGACTTGGCCTCCCTCGCCTCCATGCTGATAGAGGGCTAGACGGGACACTTGCAAGGCGGGGTAGAGGTGGTGGGGTTGTCGAACGTTGCTCAGAGTCCTGCTTGTTTGTCCATCCATTGCGACACGACCGCAGCAATCTCCAGATTGTTCTTCTCGATCATCATGAAGTGCCCTGTAAGAAGGCATCAGTTTGTGCTACCTGGCGGTTCAAGATCGTACATACCATTGCCATATATGCCAAGATCACCTAACAGAATCCAGTCGGTCTTGACACCAGCCTGGTTGAGAAACTCTGGGAAGCAATGATCATACTACAAGTATAATGAGCAAAGGTCAATGTGGTCTGTCGCACTTCTAGCCACTGCTCCACTTACTGTGATATGAATGCTAGCACTCCCAGTGAGCATCATGTAGGGCACCTTCGCCAGGTTCGGCAGCGTGTGCACTGTCGCGTTCGTGCTCTGCACGAAGCACGATCGATAAGCAGATGTGTCGTTGCCGACCAGAACCGTCTGCAGCTGGGACGAGGAATTGATAGGCGGATCATAGGTAAGTGGTGTGACACTCAAGCCATATGGTCTTGCTGGAATGCGAACCAACGTGTTTCCTGCGCCACTGTTGCCCCACCATTGAAATGGTATGTTACCAGGTTCGACTCCAATAGTGCCTCTGACTAGGTCTGGACACTCATCTGCGATCAGAGCGCTATATGTAGCTCCCGCGGAATGCGCTATGATGTACGTTTCTCCTATGAGAGATAGCAGCTCACAGCCCGCTGCTCGCATGGCAAGCTCTTGCTTCGTACTGTTCGTGGTCAGTGGCACGATGGAGGCCATGAAAGCATCAAATATGGGATCGCCACGTGTTCCATTGCCAGGCCATTGGGTGTGGTTGACAGCTTGAGGATATGAGTATGCCGTGTTCTTCTCTGGGGCTGTGAAGCCGGCTTCAGTGTTCACATCTGTAGATCCAGCAATCAGTGGGAAGCTGGCCACATCGTTCTGACTACTGCGGCCGTTTGCCACGATGTCCAGAATGTAGACTGTGTAGCCTTGGTCGATGAAGTAGGAAGCCCATCCTTTGCGATTGTCGGGCGTGTTGAGCCAGAGCTGAGGTTTTGTCAGCATGTCTAGCGAAGGATTATGTCCTGAGCGCATCAAAGCACTCCCCAAGCTGGGCCAGCACGATCGCGGCTGTGAAGAGCATTTGCATATCATGAGAAACTTACTGCACCTGTTGGAAGGCCAGCAGAAATGAACAGTATCGGGTGTGTTTTGCTGCTACGACGAGCTGGAGTGAGCTTCTCCACGTACATCTGCTCCGTGAAAATGCTAGTGCCGGCTGTAGCATTATACGTCTGGTAGTGGCCTCCAATGTAGAAGACGTCTCTATGATACGTGCTCTCTGTCGAATTGCATTGTGGCTTTATGGCGTTCGTGCCGATACAGTTGAGTGAAGATGTTGAGACCTGAGTTGCAAGGAAGAGCAACTGGAGTAGGAGATGGATCATCTTGAAGATTTGGTTTTGCTGAGCGATGGCTGATATTGGCTGAGGTCGGCGTGGACTTTGCGAGGATATATGTTCCGGCGCCAAAATGATCCTCGACAGAGACTGTATCCACAATATGCAGTATGCCTGTTCTGCGTTGTAATAGTGGAGTCAGGTCGCTGAGACTAGCAGCCTCCCTCTCGATTTGTCTCAGTTGGCAGCACAACGCTTGGAGACTCGCGCTCGTGAAGACCTGATATGCCATGCGAGTTGCTGGTCACTAGATGTTCTTGCTTGATACGCCTTGGAGCTGATGGTTCCTCCCACAGGTGGCCTTCTGGAGAAACGTCCATAAACTGAGCAGGACACCATACCATGTCTACGCTCACGCAGTGGCAGCCCATGCTGCCTTCAAGTTGATGAAGCCAGGCACAAAGCCACTCAGTCCCATCATAGTCTCGTCAATTGGGCTGCTGTCCACTGACCCATCATATACGCCCCAATGAATCGCGTTCGGGAACCAGCCCATGTTGGCATATAACTGTGTCCACCACTTCTCCTCCAGCTCCTTGCTCTGCACCTTAATCACATTTTCGTCTACCTTCTCTGCACCGAACTCCTCATTATAGCGCAACTGTCTCACACGCGCCAGTCTTACGAACTCCAACAGAACGTCTGCCAGCCAGAACTGACTGCTAACCGTCCACCACCGCGCCTCTCTCGACGTGAAGCGATCCGACCTTAACACTCCTTTCTTCGCCAGATATGCTCCATTCTCGTAGGCTTGGAACCCTATACACGACACGATCCTGGCCCAAGTGATGACCTTCAATGCTGGATCACGACTTGGCTTCTGCCATTCCTGCTTTGCCCAAACGTAGATATCGATTAAGCCTCGCAGCCTCCAGAATGTGCGAACATCATCTATGGCAGAGCCAAGACTCTTCACAGCTATACACGCTTCGGTGAGCTGCAGATGGGGAGGCTGTATCTCAGCGATAAGAGTCTCGCCTGGAAGCATAGTTTTCGATGCATTTCGAGCTATGCTTTCGGCAAGAGCTTCATACTTTCGAGCCAGAAGACGTGTCAATTGTGCATGTGTGAAGGCGAGGGTATAGTAGGCTGTGCAGAGGAGCGAGTCGCGTCCAGACGTGGTTGATAAGACGCGAGAAAGATGTGTCAAGAAGGAATCGCTTTTGAGGGAGGCGTGCAAGAGCAGTAGCTTCAGCTTCTGGACGGACGACATGGCGACGATGTGATGGAGAGCTTGTGTATGAGCAAACGAGGATAGGGAGGTGTAGGGAGTGTTTATTGACGATTTCAACTTTCAACTTCCTTCACTCCAAGCTCGACCCATGTGAAAGTGGATCCCAACCACGGCTACCAGCCTCGGTCAGTTGATCCAATCACAGACATCGAGCTGTTTTTCTTGGCCATCCCACACCTCTTGTCCGGCCCTGTTGCAGACGACGAGGTGCCCTCAGACCAGACCAGACTCTGTGGCACCACGATGATGGCATCTCACAGCAGAAGAAAGCAGAGCTGTGTGCTACAGCAGATCCTCTCATGCACGGCCCGCAGGCTCGCATCGAGAGCTTCTCATGAGCGATCTGCTGCCCCTCAGGCCAGCTGAAACGTAAGGCTGAAAAGACTCCTTCTTTCCTATTTCGCCAAGTAACAACATCAACATATCAACTAACGACCAGACTCTTGACCATGGACAAGCTTTCAGCAGAAGAGAAGCAGCATTACCGAGAAGCTTTCTCAGTCTTCGTATGTACTGTCTCCTAGACATTCTCGACCATTTTCATTAACAGGTCCGTGTTTCAGGACAAGAATGGCGATGGTATGGCAAGCACGCGATCAAGTACTTCTCTCTCCCATGACCAAGACTGATTCTACGATACTCAAGGCGAGATCTCCGCCGCCGAACTTGGCGATGTGATGCGATCTCTTGGTCTGAAGCCTACAGACGGAGAGCTTCAAGACATGTTAGCAGAAGTCGACTCTGATAACAGCGGCTCAATCGATATCAATGGTACGCCCTAGACCAGATTCGCACAAACGCTTGTTCTGTAGGTATGCTTACCATCATGACCTGGCAAAGAGTTCTTGGCTCTTATGTCACACGTCGGATCTGCTCAAGATACTGAGGACGAACTCCTTCAAGCCTTCCGCGTGTTCGACAAAGACAACAGCGGGACTATCTCTGCTTCCGAGATGCGCGATGTCTTGAAGGCACTTGGAGAAGACCTGACAGACAAGGAGATCAACGAGATTATGCAAGCTGCGGACACGGACGGCGACAAGAGTATCGATTGTGAGTTGCTTCGCTGATCACAGACAAGGCTAGACGTGAACTGACTTGTGTGATAGTCGAGGAATTCAAGAAGATTATGCAGGACCCCAAGCTGTCATAGGAGACACATACAAGCTGCTGGCGAGATACTCCGGACCACGGAGAACGAATCTATTGTCGATGACCACTTAGTGCTTCCATGACAGAGCACACGAACTTGCGTCTGATTGAACCATGAAGTATGCCCTAGATACCCCAGCTATCATGCGTTGCGTACGTTGTACTCTCAAGCTATCTTTCCTACTTAGAAACTTCGAGTGCACACCACCACAAAACTTACGCATGAACTCAAACATGGTTGGCATGCACAATAATGTTCGCATTCCCATCCGCAGCAGTCTCTCCGCCACTCTGCGCAACTCCCTCAGTAGTCCACCCACAAGCATCCATGATCTGTCCAACAGAAATGGCAATGTTCACGCTAAGTCACGTCAGCGATTCACCCACAGAAGAAGGAATATAGACCTACCATGGCACGGAGAGAGTCGCAGTAGAAGATCCAATTCCAATGAGCACGATCTCTGCGGCACCGCTGGTGCAGACTGTAGTCTGGCCGCCTGAGCCTCTGACGCTACAGGTTTCTGAGCCGCGGGCTGTAAGTTGGTTGGCGCAGGCTGCGATGTCTGATGCTGGAGCCTCGAAGCCATCGCAAATTGTCGCTGAGATGAGGGATGGGGCGACTGCGAGGAGAATGCCGAAGATGATGGAGCGTGGTGAGAACATATCGGTTTCGTGTAGTGTGATCGGCGAAACGGGTGAATGTGATGCTGTTGGTCCTCGGAGTAGTAGTGTGATGATGTCCAATGCAATGGATGAGGCATCGATCTGCTCTTATACGTTCTGAACTCCCTACCTGCTGCTCGGTCAATCGTACACACGACTATTCTGAATGTCATACGTCCAATCCATCCTTCCCAAAAGGATGCTCTAAATGCATGCTATGGTCGGCCGAGACTTGAGGCTCAAGTTGAAGGATGCTATACCGTCCTGCTAGCGTCAGTTCCGATGGCTGACCCACAGGTATTGCGTACTGCGAGGTATTCCCGATGCTTTAGTAATGGTTGGACCTTCCTCTTGTTCCTGCGAAGCACCAAAGTTCTGCACCTGGTTCCACATCACGGGTAGGGTCCTGGATCTGGAAGTATGGCTGGCCTCCAACCACAGACGTTCGACTGATGAGTAGGATGATCTATCTCCGTGGATATCTTCTAATTGTCCTACGCCCGTCTCCATACAGGGACTCTCTGCTGATGAAGCATTCCTCCTCTACTTCTTCGCAGCAGTATCATCTCCAACATCATTGTTCTTCGCACTCTTCGTCTTCCTCGATTGTTCCTGGTTCTCTCTTCCTCCTTCAGTCTCCTTGTTACTACCAACATCACCCGCTGGAACTTTCTGCTTTGCCGGTTCTGTCAAACGCTCAGGTCCATCTAGAATTCGTCAACGAGGATTTCTGATGAAGGCAGAGATGTGGTTCTTACTGTCGTCTACTGGTCCTGGACCAGTTGGCTCGAGGCGTTGGTTCACTTCTCCTGTGTTTGGGTTTGGCATCTTGAAGGGTTTTTTGATAATCTTGCTGCTTGTGAAGGATACGTGACTATTTGATGAAGTCAATTGTAGAAGAATTGCCGTACATCCTACCTTGAACTATAAATTGCAATCAGTAAACAGTTACGTCGCGGCGACGTATGTGAACCATATACATATAGCCGTCATGTACAGTACGCCTAGTTGAAGCTTATGCTCCACTTGGGTCGACCACATGTCTGCTACACATCAACAAGCCAACTTCATGCTCGGGTTCAATGTGCGTTCAGTGTGCCTTCATTTTCCTAACTGCTTCCTACTCAAACACTCAACTCACAAGAATCTCAATCTCCTCTCGGCCTGATCAACCAGTGATCTGCAACTTCGCTCTCCTACTCATGTGCCTTGAGCACTCTCTCAAGCCCAAAAGCTGCGAGCGTGGCTACGCTTAGTTGTGCTGTTTGAACTGCTGCTACTGTTCGACTTGCTAGCAGCTCCATAGAGTGCTGGACCGGGCATCTCATAAGTGACAGGAGATGTGTAGATGTTCGTCAGGATACCAGGATCAGTCGAGGTGTAAAGAGCAGTGCCAGCGACACCATCTGGAGCCGCAGAGCCGGAACCCGTGACGACGAGGTTAAGGCCTGTCGTTCCGGATCAGCTATGAACTTGCGTTTCGAACGAGAGAGCTTACATTGCGGGTACGACTGAGCACCATTCTCCTGGCCAGCAGAGTGCAGAGCAATGATCTCATGACGAATCACGTAGTTGCCAGGTGCGATATCAGATGGGATGGTAACGGTTGAGGTGATGTTGTTGGCTATCACGATATCAGTCAGGTTCTCATTCGCGAAATGCTCTATGCATACCGAGCAAGTCATCGGTGGCCCAGACGCCTGGTGCAGTCGTGCCATCATCGAGACCATCGGCTTGAATCTTGAAGAACTTGAGATCGGCCTTCGCAACGTCGGCAAACTCGCCTGCAACAGCTGCAAGGTAGCTTATGACAGGGCCGTGATGGGATTCTGGCCAAGTGTTCCACTGGAGGTCAATACTGTCGCCAGCGGTGACAGGGATGCTGCCCAGGCCAGGAGTCGCATTCTTGTGGCTACTCTTCGTTAGCATATTTCCGCAGGTACTTAGATCGCAGAGATACACACCAGATGACATCGGGCTCAGCGAAAGATGCTGGCTCGACATAGCCATTGTCCTGGTTGTTGGCGTACCAACCAGCAGTCTCTGGCTTGGTAGACTCGTAAGTCCATTGTGGTGAGGTACCAGAGTACCACTGGCCGCCAGAAACGACGCCGGAGACATAGCCGTGAGCGGAGACTAGCGCTGGAGCTGTAGCAACCGCGAAGGCTGCGATCTGTGCGTAGGAAGGCATTGTTGGTCGGCTGGAGAGAGCTGTAGTGTTTCGATAATTCGGTATGGGTGAGGAATTTGCTATGCGATCTAATGAACGTGAGCGCCGATCTACGGGCTTGGTGAAAGAATGACTGGAATTGAAGTTGCTGATGGTAGTGAGCTTACTGAGGCATTAGTAGAAGAAGAGAGACTATATACTCTTCTTTCGCGACGTGATGTCAGCGCTGCCCAGGCGGATAGCCATGCCTGCTGCGCTTCAGCTTGACAACATCGATAGACGAAGGCGGCAGCTGGCGCATCAGGGCACTGGGCGGACCGATTTTCTCCATCGACATATCTTGCAGCTTTCCGCATGGGCGCAGACGAGCTGCCTTCTAGAGCCACATGGGGACTCGAAAGATGTGACTTGAAGGGTGTGTCAAGCACTTGGAAGGTTACTCGAACCATCTGACATATGGTGTAATGTTTGAAGAATGCAAGCCATGTGGGCTGGTCCATATGAAGCTGCTTCACATCCGGTTCGGCAATGCGTAGAAGGCTGATGGCGGCTGCAGAAGCCATAGTCCGGTCCAGCCAGTTCGGTGGTTACTCGCGTTGATAGCGACTGTTACGGCATCGATTGGGAGAGCTGCGATGCGCACTTGCCAAGCCCTGCAAGTAGATTGAGCTCGCTTGCAGAGAGTAGATCTGAGACATGTCAGGACTTGGCGGGGGATATTGTTGCAGCTGCAGAATGCCACGCTACTCCACGAGTGGAACAGACCCACAGAAGCGGTGTGTTGCACAGCATTGCTTCATATCGATGCCATCCAGGGAGCTATACACTGTCGAAAGCCATGCATGTTGGTTCGGAGTGAGGTCGAAGTATGTTGGCAAGAGAGCTCCAGTATACTACAGCATCAACATGTAGCTGAATGTTGCGCGTGTCCGAGCCCGGTCGAGGTAGTCTTCTGATATTCATACCCTCAAGAAGATATCAACGTAGCCATAAGTGCCTTCCGCAGGGCGATTGAATGTATCCGCTACTGTTCTCGCTCCAGTATACGAGAAACCCTCTCCCAATCACGTGTACCATGAAAGCGCATATCCCCAACGCCTCGCTAATAGCATAATGGTTCGTCTCGGCTAGCCCTCTCACATAGCATCCAGTGGCCTGTTGAACCCCCCAACTCTGTTCATGTACTGTCTGTACTCCGCTTTCTTAACTTTGTGTACCGCATAATTCTTGTCATTCCCAGGCACCTTCGTGTTCTTGGTCGTTCTGAAGTTCTGAAAGCCCATAACGCGCTTCATCTCAGCCTCTGAATCCTCGTCTTCCGGGACTTCCTCCATCTTTGCGTCTTTTGGCTCCTCCTTCTTCACGCCATTCGGCGCCCCTCTGGACCCAGTTCCATTCGATCTGCTATCCAAAGGTTCGCGTTTCACTCGCTCATCTGGTCCTCCTCGTAGTCCGCGCAGAGGTCCATTGTTGTCGCGGCCGCCTCGAAAGTCGCGGTCTCTGTCTGATCGTCCGGGTGGTCCATTTCGTGCTGGAGGACCTCTCTGAGGTGAGCGATCTCTTCGGCGAGCGTCTCGGTGGTCTCGACGTGGTGGTGAACGTGATCGATCTTGCTCTGAAAGGCTGTTAGTATGAAACCTCCGATTTTGCGCTTGGCTGGACTGACCATATCGCGGTTTGTGGTTGCGGTGGTCGTCTCGTGCCGGACGACGATCGTCTCGTCTGTCGCGGCGGTCTGACATGTTGGAGTGTGTATACGATGGCGAGGTAGAGTGAGGGAAAGAGAAGTAGGAAATATGTCAAAGAAATGATCGCGAGTCATGCGAGCTTGTTATGTAAGCCGAAGCTCAAATGGCATGTGAGAACAGCAAGTGGGTAAGTTAGCCAGTGTCGGTGGACTCTTCAAGTCACAGTCCTGTTCTCCAATACGATATGACAGCTAATGCATCAGTAGGATACAGTCCCACCCATATGCTCTACCCTCGAAGCAAGTTCCCATTTTGAGAACCTCCTGAGACCACGGCCTGGAGAAGAGGTATCTTCATGCCGTCGTTTAACCTTGCGTGTTGCCGTGGCGAGGCTGGTGGTCCAGTGCTGAACGTGAGAGATCATATCGAAAGATCCGATCCTGGAGGCGCCAGATATGGACTTGTCTTGAGTCTATCGGCGTCACAGACGGTGATAGACCACGTCCTTCCTGGCAGCTGTTCTCGTTCTTCGTGGCAGATCAGGAAGCCCTCATATCTCATCCTCCTCTTCATCAAAGTCATCCTCCTCACCCATATCATACAAAATCCTCCCTCCATCGCCACCACCATTCTGAGCATCATAATAAGGCAAAACAACCCCATCTCGATCTCTCCTCTGCTTCTCAGTCAATCCCATCTCAAATGTACCCTCTTCCTTCGCAACTTCAACTTTCTCCTCAGGAGTCCGGTATTGAGGATGATCCTCGAGCAAGATCACACTCTCCCTAGACGTCTTTGTTGCCACCACACCTTTCGTATTCAGCGGCAAGAAATACCACTCTCTCACGCCTCTACCACTCTTCCTTCTATGCTCCATTTCCAGTACGATGCCTTCTGTACCATTAGCTCCAAGACTTTGCAGCACACCTTCTATACCTTCTTCCAACCCGAAGATCGGTTCAGCATGACTTCTCTCCCTCGCAGCTTTCTGAGCAAGAATATGACGAAGAGAATGTGTAGTCAAAATCGTAGTCGCCAGATATCTCAGCAACGTCAACGCGGAAGGCGCATAAGGATCTTTATGTCCGATCGGCAGAGGAACATCTGTATGATACAGTGCCAGGAGTGAACTTGTAGGTCCGATGAAGGAGGAGAGTAGAGCTGGTAGATTTGAGCTTTGAGTCGCGCTCAAAGAGTTCAGACTGTCGAAGATCAGGAGTTTCTCTGAAGTAAGGAATCAGTACAGTGCGATTCTCTTCATGATTTTCCAAAGGCTCACTTTGTGTTGGCTCAGTCCTGAGATGGTTCACGACTTCTTTCTGCCAAGCTTGCAGACTCTGCCTCCATGCCTCGATGAAGACATCTGCAGTTCGGAGTTTGCGAAGGGTCTCGAATGACACGAAGATGACTTTTACTTTGGATGCCTGGAGATATCTTAGTGCTGTTCTGTAGGTGATGGTTTATAGCGCACATTTGCTCGCTTCAAGTATTCGGCCAAGATTGGCTTGCCGGACTGCTCGAGATTATCGAGTACAAGGGTGAATGGTGATGCCGCATCGCGTTGACTCAGCAGCTTTGCTATGAGCAGCAGGTTGTGTGTACGGCGATGTTGAAGAGACGAAGGAGGCATGTTGTGAAGTTGTGTGAGAAGTTGTGAAAGTCAGGGTTCTGAATAAGTAATCAAGTTGTGCTAATTACTACAATGCAAGCCAAGCTATGGTAATGAACAATGATTGATCACTCCTCTCTGCTTAGCCGGCCATGATGCACAGTATGATCAGCGGCATTGCTATAGCACGGTGCCAAGCTATGCCCAAAGTCATTCATGCCAATTGTGCAAGGACAACCTAGCCAACCATCCTCCATTCGTGTGATCAACGTGCATCCAAGGAGTAGTTTGTGCAAGAGCCATGGTAGACTCTACTGCACAATCGGGTCCCTCCTGGCGGGCACGAAGTGAGTTGAGGGAAGAGGGTCAAGATGTGCTGTGTAGATGAACTCCTGTGGCTCGAATGTTGTCGTCGCCTTGCTTGTAGCTGCCGAGGGTACCTGGCTCGATGACTGTTCTAAGCCATCTGTCGATGCATCCAAGACGCGAGACCATCTCTCTCGTGGTCGTGAGGTGTAGCCCTTTTGGTAACGTTGGACCTTCTCGGCCTAAGATTGGGCTCCGTTTGCTTCCTTCTTCCCCTCCTCGCGGGCCTCCTCTTCGGTGGCACCGTTCTCGACAGGAGTACGAACCTTGAGATCAGCAGTCTTGCCCCACTCCTCGATTTGTCGCTGCTCTTGATGCTCATTCCATGCACCGCTCTTGCGCTCTTGTCCAGCCTTGATAGCGTCCTCGCGCCACTTCTTCGTCTCTTTGCCGTCGTTGAGGTCGGCCTGATAGACACGAATCTCTTCCTCGATCTGAGCTCGAAGCGAGGAGTGCAAGGGGTGGACGTCGATGTTGTGACCGCCTGGAATTGACGGCAGGTAGCTGTACAACTCTTCGCGTTTCTCCGCCGAGAGCGTCTCCCAAGCCATGTCGTTGCGGAGCAGTGCCTGGAAGTGGTCAGTGAGGAGAACAAGGGAGATACAGGTGGAGGTGAGCTTACCGCCAGTTCTGGCTGCTTGCCGACCTTGGAGTTTGGCTGTGTGAGCCAGCGCTTCTGAGTTGATGCCATTGTTGAGAGTGCTGCTGTTGTTGCTGACGTTGAGTATTGATTTGAGTTAAACAAATGTGAGCTTGTTTCGGGTGCTGTTTTTGATGTGCTGCTGTTGGTTGTTTGGGGTTGGAGCAGTCGAAGTCGAAGTTGAGTTCGAGGTCGAAGTTGAGTTCGAGGTCGAGGTTGATGGCGCAGCAGGTGAAGGCGGTGATGAAAGAACTGTATACTTGCCCTTCTTGTTGTTCCTACCTTTTCTGACCCACGGAAGGTTCAGAGCTCTGACCGCTGCAAGCGCGATGGTGAAGGCGTTGGTGTCGGGGTGAGTGTCGC
This sequence comes from Sphaerulina vaccinii, assembly GCA_022570795.1. Lineage (NCBI taxonomy): Eukaryota > Fungi > Ascomycota > Dothideomycetes > Mycosphaerellales > Mycosphaerellaceae > Sphaerulina > Sphaerulina vaccinii. Next base: position 1,182,179 of record JAKUDP010000001.1, read on the forward strand.
GAGTCTTCTTGCCCTTCTTGTTGTTACTTTCCTCTGTGTTGCTTTCCTTCTGGTTCTTCTTGTCCGTCTTTTCCTTCTTGTCAGCACCCCGGTCCTGTAGCTCTATTGACTCTGTCACGGCAGCTTTAGTCTCCGTGCCGTTGAATTGTGCGCGTTGCAAGCAGCGCTGGGCAGACTGCATAGTTCTTATGCAAAATCCCGTGTGGTTTGTTGTTGTGTTGTGTGTTGTGAGAAACGCGAGCTTTATATTACTTGGACGTCTCTCCACGCTAGTGGACTTGAACCAACGACACTTGTCCAACAATCAACACTCCTCTTCTTGCTTAGCACTTTGACAATCACCTCGCCACGCTCACAATGATCTACACCACGCAGATAGTGAGGCTCGACGGTCAGTCAACTCAATTCAGCGCTATCCGCCGCTTCACCTCGCTCTTCTCGCTGACCTGGAAGCACCACCATAGGCCTCACCCTGGTGGCCTCCGTAGACGACTCGCAGATCCAAGAAGTCACAGATCTGAAGCAGAACATCCGACAGGTCATCAAGAAGCTCTCGCCGTCCTCCGAGCCTCGCGCATCCATCGAGAGCACGAAATACACCATCCAGTACGACTCTTCCCCGAACGACCGGCAGTCCGCACTCCACTGACCACTTTGTGTCAGCTATGTCTTGAACGACGCTGTGGCCTATCTAGCAATCACCGAGCGCTCATACCCGAAGAAGCTCGCTCTCACATACCTCGAGGATGTCCGGGCAGAGTTCCAGACTTCATACAAGCGCGACGAGATTCACGACCCACAACTGCGGCCATACCAGTACTCTGAATTCGACCGCTTTATTGAGCGCACGAAGAAGACATACCAGGATTCTCGAGCGACGGACAATCTCGGCAGGCTCAACGACGAGCTGAAGGATGTGACACAAGTCATGACCAAGAACATTGAGGATCTGCTGTATCGAGGAGACTCGCTGGAGAAGATGGGTGAGCAATGCTGGCTCAACGAAGGCGTATGGCACATGCTGACAACCTCCGACCTGCAGGTGACATGTCTTCCAGGTTACGAGACGACTCCCTCAAGTACAAGCGAGCCGCTGTCCGGATCAACTGGGAGCTGCTACTTAAGCAGTATGGCCCCTTTGCTGGTCTAGCGGCAGTCATTCTGCTTTTGCTTATCTGGAGGTTCTGGTGATAGCATACGACCTGCTCGCGTTGGTTCTTGTCCCCACTTTAGGCATAGCGAGGCGTTCAGGATAAAAGCAGTTCCTGCATAGAGACACTGGGAGTTGCGCATGATACCCAAGAGAGTACAGGCTAGCTGTCGTAGAATAAGAGATACCGTTGATCTCTCTGGCCCGCGCAAGCGGTAGTCTCGTGCATGAGGTTTGTTTCTGTATCATTGTCTCCTTTTGTCAAGAAAGATAGCTTAAAGCAAATGAGGAAAGAAGGAAAGAGAGAAGAGGACTCATGAAGAAGACTGAAAGAGGCATCATGAAGAATTGTGCAGCATAGCACTCGAAGCAACGGGCACTCTGATGCGTGCACGGTATAGCAGTACGTCTGCTCTCATTAAGGGACTTGCCTTGAGTATGCTGGTTCAGACAACCTCATCGCTGCATATATCAATGGTATATCAGAGTTGATCTTGCGGCGGAGCATCTGGACGCTTGCCGCTGGGAGTACGGCATTCCCCGGCCAACCTGACGCTTTCTCTGACCGGCATGCGAATGGACCTGTTCTCACGACTCGGCTCCTGATGGCGTGGTCTGCACTGAATCACGGTATTGGCCCTTGACTCCCACTCCGGATCTCACGCAGCATCTCGTCAAGTGGCCAGAGGTAATCGCAGTTGGTGCCATCCAGTATGCCAGCATTGTTCACTCCACAGTGTCTCTGGAGAGCCAAGCAAACCCGGCTGGTGTTCGCCATTCGCTTCTGTGGTCTTGGTCCACTTGTCAGCGCAGAGAGATTGCTGCCTTCGCTGGCCATCGCTGTATCCAGTATCTGCTTTCTGGCTCTTGTTCGCTGCTGCCGCATCTTCGCCTGTGTTGGCTGGGCTGTTGCTGGACGGGAAGATGTGTCTCTGGGCTCATTCTCCTGCTTCTTCTGTTGTGCTAAAGCTGCTCGGCTGCACTCTGAGATGGTGTGATGGCGGTCGTTGCGCATGGAGCCGGAGGGCCATTGCAGGTGTCTAGCAAACGCAAATGCCGGTGAAGATGCTTCTCGTCGTCTGCTCGAAGAGCTCATCGCTTGCTCTGGTACAAAGGATATGCTGGAAGCGTGAAAGATGGTGTTGCGATACATTGCTTTCGTGTTCGTAAACCTCCGTCACCGCCGCAGCTGTTGAGCATCAAACAAGCCCTCGACAACGATCACAACAAAACGAAATTACGCATACATACGATATGTGTATGAGGATGGTTGCATGAAGCTTCCGAACAAGCTCATGTAGATATCTTGTCGTGGTGTTGGTGTGCTGGATTGTTGCTGCCAGAGAGAGGTAAGAGCCATTATGGGACTATATCTTCAAGTTTAGCTCTCGCTTACTCACCAGACATCCGGCCGTGATTCGAACGTTTCAATCATACGACTCATGCCTTAAGCATTAAGCAGTCAGCCGGATGTCTGCTAACAACTGCATACCTGTGGCGACGAGCCATCTATGTTAGCATGCTCACAAAGCATACCTCAGAACACAGGCTAACTTCTTCTTCTGAAACAGCGAGTTTAGTCCTACATAAGAAACAGGTTTCTCTTTTGCACCTCTGCCCGTCTTTGTACGAGGAGTCCATGCAATGCTTGGGTGGACCATCTTTTAATTTGCTCCAGTGGCATCAGCAGCAGTATACTCATGCTCGAGAAGCATCTCCGTCACTACTTGGCCCTCGGTGCATGCAGGTGCATGGGGCCCAATGGTATGTAGGATGGTAATGGAGAGCTTCGACTCCTTTTTGGCATAAAGTTCATCAAACATTTTAACACTTTTGCCTCGAGCATCATACAGCACGCGACAACGCCAATATCTTGACCTCGAATGCATGAGCGGCGTGTGTGCACATACACCACCTTCCGCCAATATATGTGAAGACGATACTATGATGTGGTGGTCGAGAACATGCTGTTCGAGCTGGTGTTGTGAAGAACATCTCAAGCTGTCGTCTTGGCATGGAGCTCGATTGGAATGCTATTCTTTTGCCAAAACTTCACGATGGCAGCGATACCAGGGTTATGATAGCATACAGTATCTCGAAAAGACCATTAAATGCAGTACATCTTCAGCAAAATTGAGCTGGCTTTCTCAGAGCAGATGGCGAGTTTCTGGAAGTTTTTGACGACGTCCGGGCGAAGAAAGCTGCTTTTTGCTGATTGAGAGCCGTCGCGGATTTCGACGAACTCCTCCTCTGCTTACTTTGACAGCTTTTCACCAACACACAACATCCAAATCTGGAGTCGCCTCAAGCCGCTGCGTGCGTACTCTTCTCGCAGACGTGACGAACACTGCGGCGAGCTACACTGACAGAGCGCAACATGCCACCTTCGATGCATCTCGCAGAGACAGAGCCGCACTCCTCGACCAGGAATATACCCTTCAGATCGCATGTCTGGCACAACCTACTGCACGTACCCGCGATGCGGTCCACCATCTCCGATCCCATGAGGAGGAGCGGCGCACTGTAGTGGCGCTACGAGCAGAGGCGTGGACGGCCAGCGAGCTCTCGAGAGCGGATTCGAGAAAGTTTGCAAATGAAGAAACGTCAGTCGCAATAAGTATGTGATGTCACAACACTTGAAGGCATATCACACAGATGGCTGATGCTACCTACAGAGATAGAGAAAGAGAGGAGAAAGCTCAACACGTCCACGTCGAAGCCACAAGCCTGGTCGATGGTAGAGAAGAGGCCGAGGAAGATCGCGCACATATATGTCAGCAGATTCGCGAGCTCAAAGAGGATATCGCTGACTACCAGAGCGAGAACGCCCAACTCAAGGCAGCGCTACAACTTCTGAAGTCTGGGACCGTGTCGAGCCGCAAGCAACTCGTTCAATCAGGGAGAAGCCAGTATGAGCTCGAGCATTTCCAACACCTCTCTTGCTTACACTGACGGCGACAGTGCAGAGAATCATGGAGATGCTCATTATGATTGACGCCTGTAAAGGCGGATCTGCTCACGCGGCGTCCTACCATACGGAGTCAAGCGACAGTCCCTTCGTGACCCAGCGATCGCCACGCCATCCTCGTTCGCCCGGTTACCCTCGCCGACAACACCAGGTCCCAGAGAGCCACCCGCCCGCAGCCAACTCATGCAGGATGTCGTCTCTTCCATGTGCACGGCAGCCTCTGCGGCAAGCGGAAGGCGCCTGCAAAGCCGAAGACGTGCAAAAGTTCATCAAACCCGAGCAAAAGGACAGTGGCGGTGCTGTTACAAGTAAGTCTGCCCTACTTCAGCTGTGGATCCTAATACTGACATACATTCCTCTTAGCAGTCATGCCTCGTTTCTCCGACTCACAGCAGTCACACTTCAATCCGTCTCCAAACGGTCGCCAACCACGCCACTTGCTCCTTGAGCGACGGCGCAGATGCCTGGCCTGTGCATACAGGAGAGAAGGGCCAATGCGGTCACTTCTTTCAGAGTCCAGCCCCCGCTGAGCGCTTCGAGCACTATGGCGGAGGCTTGAGAAGAGCTGCAAGACACTACAAACCTATACGAGATCAAGATCCAGAATCGCAGCAACGTCGATCAGTTTATTGAAGTCAGCAATTAGGAGACTAGCGTCTAGGTCACAAGTGTAGGAAGAATTGAACAGATGCAGGGTATACGAAGTTGAATTCGGGGTATCTTAAAAATCTATCTCCAACGCGAACACAAAACTATAACAGAGCAGTAAGCACACTCTCGCGCTTCGTGAGCATCTCTTCCCACTCCGCGTTAGCATCACTCAGTGCGGTGATAGCTCCTCCAGCACCGACATGCCAGTCATCACCTTCGTCGTCCCACTTGAAAGCAGTACGTATCACGACCGAGAAGTCACCACCTCCACCGACATCAAAGTAACCCAGCACTCCACTGTATAGCCCCCGCGCTTTGCCGCCTTCGATCTCACTGAGGAGCTCACACGATCTCTTCTTGGGAGCGCCAGTCATGGAACCTGGAGGCAGCGACGCAAGTAGAGCAGCAGATCCAGAGCCGCCCTCTATGGTGCCCTCAATGACTGATACAAGCTGGAAGACAGTCTCGTACTCCTCTACCGACATCAGCTTGGGCGTTTCGACCTTGCCAATGCCCTTGACACCAGCCAAGTCATGACGGATCAGGTCCACTATCATCAGGTTCTCGGCACGTTCCTTGGGCGAAGCTAACAGCTCTTCAGCTTTGGCTCGTGTTATGCCAGGAGCCTTCTTGACAGTGCCCTTGATTGGTCTGAATTGGCATTTGCCTCCGCGTGACCAGGAGAGGAAGCGCTCGGGACTACTTCCTACAATCGACAGTCCAGGATAAGTGTTCGACTGCAGGCGCAAGAAGGCGCTGAAGGGAGCTGGGTTACGACTTCGCAATCGCTTGTACAAGTCCCATGGCTCAGCAGATGCATGCAGAGTTGACTGGTCTGTCAGACAAAGCTCGTACGATTCGCCGGCTCGTAGATGGGCTTGACAGTCCAGCACCTTCTGGCAGTATGCATGTTTCTCCGGCCCAGCCACGAGCTTTGCACAAATGCTCTGCTCCACTGGAGATGTGGGAGGTGTGCTGAGACAGCGCTCCAAACTGCTTCGCGTAGTGCCAAGCCACTCCTCGTCCTGCTGAAGTATGGACTGCACGTACGCAACATGCTCGACGTGGTCCAACACAATACTGCGCTCCACAAAGACGAACCAAAGGTCTGGGTGCTCGGCCACTGCACCTACCGGACGCACATCTATGGTCTGCAGACCAGCTTCGTATGATATGAAGCCGATCAGACCGCCCCAGAAAGGAGATATTGGAGGTCCACCTACAGCTTTGTTCGCTCTCACGCTGTCGTCCAGGTGTGCGAATGCCTCTGCAATGGTTGCTGATGTGTCTGACACCATAGTGCCATTCTTGATAACTTCGATACAGCCGCGAACAGTCGAGTAACGAAACTGCTTCGATAAAGACGTAGGCAATCCGATGATACTGAAACGTCCAGTCTCCGGATTCACTGGCTTGCCAACACGCGTGCCAGATTCAAGCAGAAGAGGCTCTTCATACACGATATCGCGGCGTAACATGTCCATGATGGCAGCCACATCGAGGGTAGAGGTCGTGTTCACCTGTGACCATTGAACCTTGCGCGAAGCAGTCTGCTCAGATGTCGACTCAGTCTTATCGGAAGTCAAACACGACGGATCATTCTTCTGCTCGTGTGGCTGCAACAGAGGATGACGAGTGCGCCATTGACATGCCTCATTCCACCAGTTACGCACCAACTTCTGGCCTTCTCGATTCGTGCAGATTGACTCTGGATGATACTGAACGCCCCAGTACGGTTTATGCTCATGTCGCACGCCCATCAAAGTGGGGCCGTTTGGCACACTCATCGAGGTCCAGGAGAGCGGCACAAGCTCTGCACATTCCTCGGACTTGTCCCATAAGTCAGAAGATCCCCAGTCATCAGTCACGTTGCCGTCTTTCAGAACAGCATGCAGAGAGTGATACTGCGTGGCCACGATCTTTCCAGTTCCAGAATAGATGTCTCGGTTGCAGTGGTCAATCATGGTCATGATCCCATGTCTAGGCTCCTTCAGTCTCTCGACTTTGGCACCAAATGCCAGACAGAGGCTCTGAAATCCAAGGCATATTCCAAGGACTGGCAGTAAATGTTGCTCGGGTAAGTTCCATAACTTTCCTATCAAGCCCACATCTTGGGCATTCGCAGGATGACCAGGTCCAGGACCTGCTACTACCGCATGAAAGCCATCGAGATATTTGAAGAACGCTTCGTCGTTGAGGACAAAGCGAGCGTCGTCGATCTTGATGCACTCTACAGTCACGGGAAGTTCAGCTAGCAGCAGAGCGACTATCGAGTTCGAGAACGAGTCGTATGCATCAATGAACAGAATCCGAGATGGCTGCATGTATTTTGCCAGTGGTTTGTGTCCAGGAATGATATCGGCCAAACTCGGAGATGACTCTTCTTGTCGTGATGAAGGCGGTCAAGGAGCAGTGAAGATGCCGAAGTGAATGCAGTGCCGCCCAAGACGCCGTCTACTCTCCCAGTGCATACCAGACAGGCCCGCCAGTGCTGGTGTCGAAGGAATGTCGCGATATGATGTCGTTTTGGCTGAAGAAAATCTTTCGGGCGATGACTTCAAATTGTTCCACGCCACGCCCAGACCCTCATCTCTCGCTCTCCTTTGGGACTGCGCCGGCATGGTCCCGTTGGTCAACCTTATTCAACCTCACACCCTTTTGCTCGCGCCATACCATCTGCTGTCCATCACACACCGCGTGTTTTTCTTGTCACGCATCAACCAGAACATGCGCAAAGAGACGAGCTCAGGAGTGGCCATGTCCCAATCGTAATCTCCGGTCGCACAGTCAGCGCACGATCTGCATAGGCGTAGCCTATTCTTACTCTAGACTATCGCGGATCCTGGTGAGATCGGACGTCAAAGCTGTCATGTGCAGGCCTCACGCACCACACCACCAATAAAGTAAACTTGTATCGTCACATGGTTATGAGGTCGGCTTACGGGGATTGATAAGGAAGTAGCTATGCTGGGCGTGCGTAGGTTAGACAGGTAGGTACGTCGCGTGGTTGCTATCTTCGGGTGATATCCTTCGCTTTCTCTTCTTCTCTCCTACACTCACATCGCGAAGTCTGAATTCGGAAAAACAAGACCCGACAACTCCAAGCAAGCAAGCCAGAACCTCCAAAACAACACCACCATGGCAGACGTCAAGCCCGCAGAGCCAGTAGCTCCAGCCGCAGGTTCCGTAAACCCTTTTCCCAAAGTGACTTTCAATACAGTGGGCTGACGAGCGCTGCACAGTTGAAGCAGAGGCTCCAGTAGTAGCTACCACAGAGGCTCCTGAAGCTCCTGCGGCGGCCACCACAACCGAAGGTAAGAAAGAACAATTCTCGCCACTCTTCCGCAGCCACTCTAACACGATTCCTTTTCCAGCCGCAGCACCAGAACCAGTTGCAGCTCCTGCAGCCGAGCCTGTCGCACCAGCAGCGGAGGACCCAGCGCCCGCCGAAGTCAAGACCTCTACTGCCGAGAAGAGGAAGAGCAGATCCGCGGATATGCTCAAGAAGCTTCAGTTCTGGAAGAAGGACAAGAAGGAGGCTACTACTGTGGCATAGACGAAGATGACATGGTATGGAAGAGGAGACTGAGATGTTTCGGCATGACTTTATGTGGGCCTTTTGGCGCTGCGCTATGATACCCAACCCTTTCGTGTTGATTACTGAATACCTAATGAGAATGGAGTTTGCAACTCAGTGCTGCGTCTCTCTTTTGTCGTTCTCAAGACACTTTCACAGGATGGCTTGCCTCCGTGCTGTCCGCGAGACAGTTGTAAGCTTACGCTTGGCGGGTCTGGTTTTGCGAGGAATGCGAGGAGTGTCAATTTGACGACAGAACCTGGGTCTTTCAGTACTGCCGCAAATGGCGATCTTACTTTTGCTTGTGAGAGTTCACACTCGAAGTGCAGACAGAGCTTGGCTTCAGCTGCATCACTGATCAAGACTACTTTCACTTGTCCGGCACTTCTCCCACATACGGACTTCCTCTCATTTTGACCCTCACCATGATCGGCGTCTTGAGGTATCCATCGCATGACTAGCAACAACCATATCATCCTCCTTGTTCAGGAACTCAAAGTCATAGCATCTCAACAACGTCGTAATCATCTTCAAGATATTCGCAGTTGCCAGATTCTGTCCCACACAGCTCCTCTTCCCGACTGAGAAAGGAATCACGTACTTCTCTAATCCTTTTGCCCTCTTCTCATCGTACCATCTGTCCGGATCAAAGATATCGTGATCTTCACCCCAAACATCAGGATTATGATGCAAAGCACAAGTATTCGCACTCACTTGCGTTCCACCAGGTACGAAATGTCCGGCAATAGTAGCTCCAGAGGAAGGAACTATCCTAGGCATGTTGAATGTTGCAACTGAGTCTTTTCGAAAGTTCTCAAGCATACAAGTGTTAACGAAGTCGAGCCTGTCTTCCAATCCAGTGATCTTGTAACAAGCTTGATCGGGTGCCAGCGGTGGCAAAGCCCGATCGATCTCCTCTACACATCTTCTCAAAGCCTCCTCATGTCGGCTCAGATTCGCGAAGAGTAGATGAAGAGTGTTGCCAGTTGTGTGTGTTCCTCCTACAATGAGTGTGATACCCTCTGTCATGTTCTCCGGGAAAGTCAACTTCTCTCCACTGCCCTCTTCGGTCACTGCGATTATCTTTCCTAGGATATCGGGTGTCTTGTCTTCTTCTTTGAGCCTTCTAGTGATGTTTTCACTTGCCAATCTTCCGATGATTTGCCTGCTTCTAATGACTTCTAGGGCTTCCGCAGAAGGTGGTAGATGGGCTTTCAGCCATTCGAACACTGGTGCAAGCCAGGGTATTGAGCCCGCAACGCAACTTGCCCATAAGACTTCCTGAATGCGAGGGATCCTCTTTGGATCCTCCGCGTGTTTGGTTACCGAATGGCTCAGAGAATGCAAGATAGCCTAGGATATCCACTATTGTATATGTGATATACTTCCTTAGATCGAAGACTTCCTGGGTTTTAGAGAAGCGGTCCAGTTGTGTGCGGAGGATAGCGTAGCGGGAGTCATTGATGTGTTCGTACTCTCGAATGGAGGCCATGGAGAAGTTTGCGCCAAACATGCGTTTCCGTTTCGCGTGCTTCGCTTCGTTGCGTTCGGAGAAGAGGCCAGGATTCTTCTGATCAAATCCGGTGTAGGAATGGCCTTTGCGCCAACCACGCTTGTAGGTGCCATCGATGGCTTGTGGTTGATTGAATGATAGATCATTGGGTCCGATACGGACAACATCTCCGTACTGTTCGTGTAGTCTGATCATCTCCTCGGGAACACAGTCCTTCCATGTTTACCAAAGCTTGTGAAAGTTCGTTAGTGAGCAAATAAGAGGGCCAGGATAGCTAGACAGCGGGTGTAGACAGCGGTAGTACACTGTGTATGAGACAGTGCATAGACCAAGTAGGGAGATCAGAAAGGCAGGCGGACTCTGAATGAGCCATTCGAGAGTGTTTTGTAAAGGTGCTGTAGACATTCTGAGCCACTGGCACTCTCTATCGAAGGCAGACAGAACAACATCGCATGTATGCTTATACCACCAGTCTTGCGATTCATCAGTCAGCGATTCTAGCTATGTCAGCGTTATGCCCTAACCCTTTTGACCATGAACGACACAAGGATGAAAGCTTCTCCTTCCGCTTACTTCTTGGTAGCTTGGATGACAGCATATTGCACGACTCACGACGTGGTGCAAAGTGCAGGGCGCACAACTAGAAGTGCGGTGGCTGAGCTCCGGATTCTTGCATGTGGTGCAAGTGCTGTGTACCAAGGACTCCCAGGCTCACTTCACTGTGCGACGCGCCAAGCCTAGTAAGACCAAGGCTCTAAGGAATTGGTCGTTGCCGGTGCACGCTGTCCTCGCTCCGGGCTGCGTGGAGGGCAGTAGTTGCGAGAGACATTGAGGACGAAGCTAGTCTTCAGATGCAGCCTCTCCATTTCTAGTGTCGACTCTAATAGCACTATAAGGCTACTTATAGTAGCATAGACAGCGCAAGATCGCGCAGAGAGCGGCGATGATCACTTCAAGTGACCCTTGGACTCTCCCAAGCTGTCAGCCACGCGCTATGAGCGTGAGACAGCTGGTCTGGGCGTGGAAAAGGCCTGTGCTATGCGTGTCGCATAGCTCGACTACCTTATATGCGGGCCTCCTGGAAGGAAGCATACGGGTGGCCAAAGCGCGTGTCTATTGCATGGTCTGTTTCAAAAGGTTCCAAGACAGTCAAGAACGACTCAGCCAGCTTTCGGAGTGGGTGCTGTACTAGCACTTGGAGTTGTCGGGTTTGGCCCGGCACTGCTCATGCCTTTCTTCCTGTCTTTCTTGCGCTTACCACCTGTCGCGCTGTTCTTGCGTTTCTCGTCATTCTTGATCTTGGTCTCTGTCGAAAAGGCCGCGGGAGCTTTTTCAACCTTCGGTACCACGATCTTTCTGGGAGAGTCTGCACGACTATTCGAGCTTGATTCCTTCTCAGCACGAGCTTTCGCGGCGGCAGCTTCTTCCTCTGCTCTTCGCTTCTTAACTGCAGCTTCAGTCATTGCGAACTTGAAATTGCCAGGCTCGCCCCTGAGTGGATTCTCGTCAGTGTAGTCATCGGCATAGTTGATCGACATTGCAAGAGATGTTGCTAGAAGACGGGTCTGGTCGTAGTCTGAGGCTGATTTCGAGGTTGCGATCGTCGACTCCGGCAGTACAGATCCCGATCGCAGTGATTGAGAGTCTGTTCCTGGTGCAACGCTACCTTCTCGGGATCCTAAAGGTGATCCAGCCAACGAGCCTGTCGTGGTGCGCTTTGATGTTTGACTCTGAGGTAGGTAGCTGTAGCCTGAAGATGGAATGTATCGTGGTAGTATCGATGTCGTGTCGACGAGCTTGTTCAGTGTGCTTGCAGCAGATAGCAGCCGGTTCTCGATGACATCAAAGACATTGGGCGACTGATATACGTTCTGCCCAACGATGAAATAGGTGCCCAGAATGGTGAGCTCCCATTTATCTTCGAGGATGACACTGGGAGGTCTCACGCGCGGTCCTGCTGGGGCTCTTGCGCGATCCTGCTTGCGAATGACATAGACGCCAGTGGTGACGCCTTGCGCTGCCAGCTCCTTGTCCGCCACAGGTTGGGGCTCCTGGACAATCATGAACTCCAGACCTGGTCTCTGCCTGAGATTCTCCTCCAGCGCTTTTCGATTGTTGCACATGTTATGTACGTTCCAGTCGTTTTTACCCTGCTCGAATAACAGTCCATTCTTGCTGCTCCACTCGAAGAAGGGAGACTCGGTCATGTAGCGATGAATCATATTCTCGTCCATTGCCTTGCCGCCCATCTCGTTCACCCACCAGTCCACTATGCCTGGATGGGCATGGACGATCTCGTCCTTTGCTGGAGCAGGAGCGCCCATTGTGATTGATAGAGGTCGGGGTATGTCGTTGGTAGAAGGTGTGCTGGGTAAAGGTATGTCGTGGTCGTGGTCTTTCTTCAGTCGCGTGAGCTGTGCACGGCCAGCTGTTCAGAGCCTTCCTCTATCATCGATGTCGCCACTTCCATGTGCATGCGACTTCCCCTTTGCAATCACACTCCTGCCTCCTCTCGCGCGTCCCAGTCGCCTCAAGTAAACAGACGATGTTGATGTTCACTTGAATAATGGGCTCGGTTGAAGATCAACAGCCCTGTCACAGGCTGAGTCCTAGCTTTCTGCTCGTCAAACTCAATCCCCAGTGCCGACAGCAAGCTATCCTTGCATCACAGTTGTCTGTGCTCAATCTCTTTGATTCGCTCTCACGGAGTCAATATCGGTCGCGGAGAGTCCCAACAGTGCAACACTCCCTCTTACAGTGACGGAGCTGCTGCTGTTGACTGCTCTCGCGTGGCTGCACCTCCGAAGTCCGGACGGCAAGAAAGAGGAGAGAAAATCAATGTCGGCGCAAAACGAATCAAAGCTCCCGCGGACTCCCAAGTTTCCTACGCACAATGCACCACGCGTTTGGTTCCTGACCTGCGCCAACAGTCCCATTGGCATCTCCCTATGCAGACATCTACTTGCTCATGGTGACTATGTCACTGCAGGTGTGCAGCCAACCGAATTCGAGAAGGAAGAGGAGAGGAGCCGTGACTTCAAGGACTTCTTGGAGGAGCTGAGTGCTCCTTCTGCGAGTGCTGCTGCCGCTGCTGCTAAGGATGGAGAAGACGACGACGATGATGACAGTGAAACGGAGAGGCCTGGGAGAAGAGAGCGAGGTAGAGAAAGGGCAGAGAGGGAACTGCGGGATCGGGAGCTATGGAAGAGCAGGCTGCGCGTAGTGGCGCTGGACGTCAAGATCATGGGTCAGTGCCAGTCTGCGGTCGCTGAAGCTGTTCGATGCTTTGGACGAGTCGATATATTATTCTGCTGCCACTCCGAGATCGTAGTGGGTACAGTAGAGGAACTGTCGCAGAGCTCGAGGACATTGAGTCTGGTCAAGGATCAATTCGAGACAAACTTCTTCGGTCCTGTCAACATCATCAAGGCTACGCTTCCTATATTCCGGCAGAAGAAGAATGGCCATATCATACTGATGACTGCCGTTACTGGCCATCTAGGGACACCCGGTCTCAGCATGTACTGCGCAAGCCAATGGGCCATCGAGGGCTATTGTGACAGTCTAGCATATGAGATTGCTCCTTTCAACATCAAGATGACCATCGTACAGCCGAACATGGAAGTCAATGTCCTTACACATCGTATCACTTCTGCGCCGCCAATGGCATGCTACACCGACGAGAACAATCCAGCTCCCTTATCACGAAACATCCTATCGTCTCTCCTCGACAAGATCGAAGGCTCCGCAGAACCGACTACGGGAGATCAGCTCTACTCAAGTGATGTCAAGAGTCTGTATGCCCCATTAAGCAAAGGCATGAAGGAGCGATTGGTCGCGGAGACTGTGCACGCAGTGGCAGCTATTGGCGGCCACGACAATCCTCCAGCTCGGCATATTGTAGGAGTCGAAGGTGTCACAGCGGTCAAGGAGAAGCTCAAGACTGTCAGCGAAGAGCTGGAAGACTTCAGCGAATGCAGTGGCGCTGCTGATATCGAGAAGACTGGGGAAATCCAGACTCCAGGCTGAAACAGAGACACGCCGAATGATGACAGGCGTTCTATTATGGCTCAGTGGTGTGATCGGCATTTTCCAGCTATAAACTGCGAGCATATTCCTGGTATTCTCGGGTCCGAATGCCTGAAAAGTATGCTGGGTATGCACAATCCCGATAGCCATGGCCACTGTGATCTGGATCATGCACGAATGCTGACAGCCTGATGGTACTGCATCGTCAACATCTTGTCAGACAGAACCGGCCACGCGATCGCTTCATTAAATCGCATTTTGAAGCTTCCTTCAAATGCCGGCGCACAGCAAATGCACAGTGTCGTAACTCAAATTCGCCGCGTGGAGAAGCCCCACAAACCGACCCACTAGCGTAGGAAACACGGCTCTAGCTGTGGAGGACTCAAGAGCACCGCCTGTTTCGACAAGCCTTGCCACTACAGAACATTCACCGTGACCCGAGACACGATCGCCGACCGACACCACTACCGCCCGATAACACCCCCGAGTACGCCATACCACGAGAATTATCGCAGAAATGGTAGAGAAGAGCGTCGCTTGAGAAGGACCGAATACGGCTCTGTGCAGCTGAAGGCGCGAATCTGTGGTCCGGGAATCATGGCGACAGAGACACAACAACCTCAAGGTGTGCCACCTACTTCAGGCACGAATGGCGAGGGCAACGGCGCTGCACCGAAGCCACAATTGAAGCGAGCGTGCGATTGCTGTCGAAAAAGGAAGGTGCGCTGCGATGGGGCAGATCCATGTACACCGTGTAAGAAGGCGAGCATACGTTGTGCCTACTTGGCTGTGCCGAAGAAGAAAGGTCCCAAGGGTTTGCGGAGTGCGAGAGTGTTACATGCACTGCGCAGGATAGATGACGATGCGTCGTCACAATCCCAGAGTCCTTCGGGTCCGCTCAGTCCCAGCCAACCAAGTCAACCAGCTTTTGGCAGCAATTGGGGATGGGGCACGAATGGCAATGTACCGCCAGGCGCAACTCCATATCAAGTGCAGCAGGGCCATGAGACTGGATACGGGCAACCTGCGACCAGTGTTGCGCCAGATCAGCGTCCATACTACCAGCAATTGCCTACATCGATGCCGCATCCACAACATACGTACCCACCTCAGATCAAGCATGAGCCAATGACACATCGAGAGCCACGACCAATGCCTCCGAATGTGCCACAACGTAGCTGGACAGGCAACACGCAACAGACCGAATCCATAGCTGGTAGTGAAGGACAGTCGCATGTCTTCTCGCCGAGCAGTTCCGAGCACCACAATCACCGTGCGATACCTACAGAAACATTCATGCCATTCGTACAACTGTTCTTTGACCACATGTTCGCCATCATGCCAGTTCTCGACAGGTCGGTATTCTTGGACCCATATGTCTACTCCAACCACTCCATGAGCTCAGAAATGTACGCTTTTCTGTGCGCACTATGCGCGACCACGGTCGTACAGCTAGACGATTCAATATCCCAGCCACCGCCAATACACCCTACGAAGAAGACAGATGCACTCTTCGCCGAAGAATGTCTGCGAGAGCGGAAGACCTTCGACTATCCAGAGCAGGCCACTGCACTAAATGTCATGACTAGCTTCTTTCTCTTCTGCTTCTATGGCAATCATGAGAAGCACAATCAGGCGTGGTACTTCTTGCAGGAGTCTATTACGTTCTCCGAGAACATGAGCATGGACGAGGAGGAGCTGTACGAGAAGCTGGATCCTATCGACGCACAGTGGCGAAGACGACTTTACTGGCTGCTTTTCATCACAGAAAGGGCCTACGCTGTTCAGCGACGTAAGCGCACGAGACTCAGCGCGTCAGTATCGCTCCCTGCTGTGTTCGAGAGTGAGGACCCGCGGCTGCTGAATGGCTTTGTCAATCTCGCCAACCTCTTCAGCGCCGTGGATGATAGCTTCGTCAGTGCATGGCGCGGCTCAAGGAGAGCTAGTCTTTGCGATGAAGCATGGCTCGTGCGAACTCAGAAGCAGCTTGATACGAGTGTGCATGCTGTAGCTGTCGGCGAGCTTACGGAAACACAGCGTCTAGACATCAGCGTAACACGTGAGTGGCTTCACGTACTGGCGTGGCAGATGGGCGTCAGCAATGGCTTGATCTGGGGCCAAGGCGAATGTGGCATGAGGCTCGACTATCCGGTTGAGCTAGCAAGGAAAGTAGTAGAGATCACGAACGGAGCCAGCCCGCTTGCATTGGACTCTCATGGCATTGGCATGGTAAGTCACAAGATTTGCATGATACTGTGATGTGATTACAGGCTGACTTTATCTAGGAACAAAAGCTGTCTGACATAGCTGGTTGCCTCGCCGACGTTCTAAGATGCACTGCGGGAGACACATCCGCGACCTTCCTCGAAGGTAAACAATACCTCAACATTCTGTTAAATAGACTCTCGTCCATGCGTGGCAAGGAGTCACGATACTTGAAGCCATTGATGGCGAAGATGGACGGCCTGATCGGGTACGAACTCCAGAATGTCACACTTCCGCCACCCGATGAGCAACGGCAGATCTTCCCAGCTGCAAACAACACGAACGGCCGACTGCCCAGCATCTTCAGCACAGCCATCGATGGTAGGACGAGTCCTCAATGGACTATGCGTGAAAGTGTCAGTATGCTCAGGACTCTGAGTATGTGCGGGAATCTTGGTATGCCGAGCATTGCTGTCATGGAAGAGCCGAACGGCTGGGATCAGCAGAGGAGGCCAAGTGGGAGAGTGCTTGAAGGGCCGGAGCTCGATGTTTTGCAGCCTTGGTTGCAAGCTGGGGCCATGTAGCATTGCGATGGTGTTCGTGAAGGGTTTCGTGCATTGCGTTTGGTAGGTCTCACGAGGTAACGATTGCATGAAGTGATGGCATTTGAGCGAAAAGCGCTGGAAGGTGGCATTGAATTTGTTCACATATTCTTACGGTCACTACTGACTTCTCCAAACCAAGCTTACGCTATGTGACAGCTCGGGCTTTGGCTTCACTTCACCTCTTTCACTTCTGCGTAAGGCTTCAGAACTTAAGGATGCATTCATTCGTCATGAACGAATTCGACGACACACTCTTACTCAACCCTCAGACATCGATCGATCCGAACACTGGACGAACATGAAACAGTACCAAGGCCTGCGGGTCGAGATCAGGGAAGCCGGCTCAACAGACGCACTGAAAGAGTATAGGAACAACTACTTTCATGCGCCGAGAGCCTTGATGAGCAGTCGGCTGGTAGAAGAAGAATCGGGCGCACAGGTTGAAGTCGTCCTTACAGCAAACCGCGAGTTCCCGATATACAGAGCTGAAGCCATCATTGTCGATGTCACCTTCCACTCACTCGGAGAGTTCCGATCTCAGACCTATCTTGTGCCTATTCCAAAGCAGCATGGCGGCTTCGAGATCATCTTACGTGGCTGGCTCCAGTGGGACCATTCGAAGCCAGATGATGGCCCGAAAGAGGCCAGCTACACCGTGCCCATGCCCACAGGTACGTTTCCCTGGTTCAAAGGCTGAACATTGCTAATCGGTCCAGATCATGAGGCGATGAAGTTGAAAAGCCGTGACTGGTCGGACCAGTCTGCATTTGTCGAAGAAGGCTGCATCGTGGTCGACATCTCTCGCGGAAAGCGCAAGAAGAAATGTGTTGTCACTCAACCAGAAGACCGAGGCTGCTTTGTGCCTCCCACAGTACCTCAGTGAGTCCATGCCATCGATAGGCACTCACTGCACTTGAAGCTGACGCAACCAGCTTCAGAGAGCTTAAAGCCCTGGAACCTGTCGCTATAGACGAAGATTGGTTCGAGCTTCTGAAGAGTGATAACGATGAAGTCCTTTGGGCAGAGTTTCGCAATCTAGGTGAGTCTCTTAGCACCCTACGATGTACAAACGCTGACATGCTAGGTCCAAATCATGGTCTCGAGCTCGAAGAAGAGACTCGCGAAATTGGAATTGCGGCATTCATCACTACTGAAGACGAGTCAAATCCTGGTGAAGATGCAATAAGCGTGGGTGCTGAGAGCAGCGAAGGCAACACTCGAGCACAGTACGATCGCAACGTCAGCCGTTCGGGGCGTCCTCGTCGGCGTGGTCACTCTGAGCGTCGTGAGCTAATGCAGTCGGCATCGACACAACAGCTTCGCAGGTCAACCCGCAAGAGGAGACGACCCTCGATAAGAGCAGAAGCAGAATCTCTTCATCGAGACTCGTCGACTGAAAGCGAAGAAGATTCTATCAAGCATTACAATCCGCGCGAGGGCACGCCAACCGCAGCCGAGCTGCGTCGAAAGAACCCAATGGAGTCTCTCGTGGCTTACAACAGACGGAAGGCCAAGAAAGTGCGCATGTCCAAGGAGCAGGAATCTTCACATTCGACGAGCCGCGGTCCGAAGAAACATAACCTTCCTGGGGATGGCAACGACAGTGATAGCAGCGTGGTGTCATGCGCCCCCAACAGCCACCTCAAGAGGCCCAGGAATCCATCCATATTGCTTGACGAGGACGACGAACCCGAGAACCAGCTGCCTATCACAGCGCAAGCGACACCATCAACTGCGTATGGAAGCATGCGGGCAGATCCAGCTGTCAAGAAACAGAATCCCCCAAATGCCCTCGAACCGGACGCGGAAGCTAATCCAGCTGCCACAGTAGCGCAGCAACTGATCACACGCGAGCCATCGCCAAGTATGAGCATCAATCAACAGGTCACCGCCGAGCCGACTCCTGATATCGTGGCACCCCACGCTGCTTCGGCACCTGTCTCGGGTATGGCTGCAAGTTCGGGAAGGAAGAGGAAGCGAGCTCAGCTTGTACTCGACCTTGAGATCGTCAAAGCCCGCAAGGAAGAGTTAGCGATCCAGAAGAAGATGCTGGAGCTAGAGGACGATTAGACTGTTGTCGCCAGATCGTGGAGCTGGGTACTGGCTTAGCCTACAGTCCAACACGGCTGCTGAATGTGGTTCTTCTTGGGTCTATACTACTACTTCTAGCTTATGGGTTTACTGACCCTGACAATAAGCTTTCAAGTTACACTTTCGCCTTGGCATTACCCATATGCCTGCGTGCTTGGTTCTTCCCATTACCTTATTGTCCCCAACCAAGCTTTGAAAAGACCCTTTCCGCAACATATATCTGACACGTCAGCGATCTATAGATCAGACACAGACACCGCCCACGAGTCACCGCCGAACTCCTTGAAAATACTTCCAACATCTAAGGCCTTCTGCAACACAGACACTGTACACAACACAAGAACTGGTACACGATCATGGACATCCCCTCCATCCTCGAGACGCGTATACTCTCGCTCGACAACGAGCGACAACTCATACAACGTGGACTGCTCACCAACAGCTCCAGCACTATGCGCTCGCTACATACAGAAGCAATCTGCCACTCAAGTCCACAATGGACGGATATGTCAGAACTTCTGAATTCGGCAGAGAGTCTCGTCAACTGCGGCTACCGTCGCGATTACGCAGAGACGATATATCAACGCTATCTGCACTATAGCTCAGATAAGTTGAATGATGAGATGGATGGTCTCGACTCATTCGCAAAACGAGTGTTGATGAATCAGAGTGACACCGTCGACGCTGGTGACGATTCGAGTCAGCAGCAGTGGAAGAGCGCTTTGCATGAACTTGGGTTCAGGCAAGAGATTATCAAGAAGATCATGCGGGACGATCATAGCGAGTTTCGACGTTGCTCTACAGCTGTTGACATTGTTACTGGGATTATCGAGCAAGCCTTTCTGACGCTGGAAAATTTGAACAACAGGGCTACTCAGTACTTAAGGAGTATGACGGCCGCTGAGAGCGTGTTCAGGATTGCTGATCGGCGAGTTCTGGATTACGAGCGAGAGTGGCCGGCGCTACCCAAGACATGCGGGACGAGGAGACCGTGATTGCGGCGTCTGGGAGAAGAGGGCAGCTTTGAGGTATGAAAGATGGCTATGCCAGACAGACGGATCTGACAAGCCCGATAGGGTATTGTCATGGGAGGGAAGCTCATAAGGGAATAGGATATATGTGATGCTGGATCTCTGCGATCTACATAACATCGAGCAGCTTTGGTTCGAGACGGGAACTAAAGACAGCTGGCTGAGTCTATAAGAGCCATCAGGTATCGGCATATGGCTCGATCTAAGCTTGCCATGCCCTCTTAAAGTGTCTCTCCCTTCGGCAACGGCACATCAGCAGCGTTCATCAGAACGCACATATAACAATACATCGCCGTGTAATGAATCAACACAAGCGTCCCACCTCTCCCAAACATCTTATCACATGCATCGAACAAATGCTGCGGCAGCGGACCAGGCGTGTTGACCAGATAATGCGTAGCATCGTAAGCCAGACTCGCCTCGGCGCTAAGTCCTTCTGGCTTCTGCCCAACAGCAAGCTTATCAACTTGCTCTTGCGTTAGACCAGCCAGCTTGGTACCATGTAGCTTGTGGGCATATCGTTCATAGGCACATTCGAATCGAGCGCCAACAGTCAGGATGGCGACTTCTTTCGCATCCTCTGGGATCTTGCCCAAGGTGGGAAAGGCTTTCATGGCTGCACCAAGGCCTCTTCCGACCTCCTTGGAGTGCATGAGAATCGGAAAAGGGCCGATAATGGCTCCATTCTCGTCGCGATAGGTCATTAGCTCTCCATTGGGACCGAAATGAGGAACTAGGTGATCCTCGAAGTCTTGGCTGTATGGCTGGAGATCTTCTGGGAGCTTGTCGTGAGGTGTTGGTGGAAAGCGAGACATCTTGAGTTCAGCTGTGTTGGTGAATCTGAGTGGTCTGCCTCAGAGGAGTGATGAATATGGGTTTGAATGTCAGCAGTCGGGCATACCACCTTCCCTACCTTTTCCTTTGTATGTTGTTGGCCAAGC
This sequence comes from Sphaerulina vaccinii, assembly GCA_022570795.1. Lineage (NCBI taxonomy): Eukaryota > Fungi > Ascomycota > Dothideomycetes > Mycosphaerellales > Mycosphaerellaceae > Sphaerulina > Sphaerulina vaccinii. The sequence continues at coordinate 1,202,940 of JAKUDP010000001.1, forward strand.
TCAGCTCGAAACTCTATAGTGAGATCAACAAGGGCAAGACTGCTGCTGTGCGGATGCAGGTGTGTTCGTCTAGCGATAGCCCTATGTCGGGGCATATGAAGTTCACATTCTTGTTCTGAATGGTAAAATATTGTCTCGCGGTAAGGAAGTAAACGGAACTGGACTCCATTCTGCCCTGAGCACCATTTCGTGTGCCTCGTGGCCATGTCTTCAGCCGCAATCGCATGGGTCCAGCTCATACACGGAGATCATCATCAGGCATAATATCTTGATGTTTGAACGCTTGGTGCGAGAGTAGTAGTGTCGAGTTGAAGGTGATCAAGTGGTAGCGTAGAAGTCGAAGAAGAGGAAGGAGAAGGAGCGACCACTCTCGGAAGTACCCACTCAAGCTCACTAGCGTGAGATTCTAGCATGGGTTGATATGCAGCATGAAACTTTTGATCAAGCACGCGAGAACACTGCGACGACATCTTTTTCTGCATTTCTGGACATCTCCCTCGTCGCCCATATCCTGCGATTGACCCGTGATACTTTCACTGCACAACATCAATCATGTCGCCGTCAATTCCATCGCCGAAAGCCGGCGCTGGCCAGGTTGAGAAGGAGTCTGGTCTCGCTCGAGTCCTCGGTGCTGGTATGTCATGTCACTATACTGTAACATCTTCTCAATGGGTGGAATGATCTGACGACTGCTCGCAGGTTCCGCTGGTATCGCCGAACTCGCTGTCTTCCACCCCGTCGACACAATCGCCAAGCGGTTGATGTCCAACCAGGGCAAGATTGTAGGAGCCGGACAACTCAACGAAGTCATCTTCCGCAAGCACGCCAGCGAGCCCTTCGTTCGACGATTCTTCACGCTCTTCCCCGGTCTCGGATACGCAGCGGCATACAAGATCCTGCAACGAGTGTACAAGTACGGTGGACAGCCCTTCGTGCGCGATTATCTTCAGACGAACCACGGACGCTCATTCGATAACGCTTTCGGCAAAGGAAATGGCAAAGCAATCATGCACGCAACAGCTGGATCGATCATTGGAATTGGAGAGATTGTGCTACTCCCATTGGATGTGTTGAAGATCAAGAGACAAACAAACCCAGAAGCCTTCCGAGGGCGCGGTGTGATGAGAATCGTGGCCGACGAGGGCTTTGCTCTATACCGTGGATGGGGATGGACAGCTGCACGAAACGCTCCTGGGTCTTTCGCTCTCTTTGGTGGTTCGGCCGCTGCGAAGCAGTACCTATACAAGCTTGAGGACTACAACAAGGCTTCGTGGTTGCAGAACTTTGTCGCCTCCATTGCTGGATCAAGCGCATCGCTGATTGTGTCTGCCCCCCTGGATGTGGTGAAGACGAGAATCCAGAACCAGAACTTCGAGGTCAAGAAGTCTGGCTTGAAGATCGTTTCGGACATGGCCCGAGTGGAAGGCTTCTCGTCATTCTTCAAGGGACTGGTGCCAAAGCTGCTCATGACTGGACCAAAGCTCACCTTCTCGTTCTGGCTGGCACAGACACTGATCCCGCTTATCAACAACAAGTTGGGATAGATATGCTCTTCCAAATGGCGGAATGTAGCAGGCGTTTGGCGAAGGACAGATGTTGTAGATGTGTTGCCCAGCGATAGAGCATCGAGGAGGCGTTCTTGAGGAAGCAAAAGATGGGACATTGCCATATCTGGCACAGGTTTGTGTGATCTATTTGAGCGTTGCGTAACTTCACTTACTGCATAATTAGGTATGCGGCTGTACATAGGATATGCTGCGATACAGTGCTAGCTTGTATAGCACAGCTCACGAATCAAGCTCAACTCTACCACAGCCACTGGACCTAGCATGGCCAGCCTTCGATCTCTGCGCATGCCAGGACAGAAAGGCGCTGAAATAGAATCGCTAGCTTCGACAGTGCGCTCCCCTGCTCGTGGGTTGAGTATCTGACGCGCCATCACGAACCCACAAGCAAGACCATCGCACGACTGTCACATAGTGCTCCGGCGCTGTGCACGAGCTCACGTTTGAGAGCGACACGACACCTTATGCTCTCCTCGAGAAAGCAGTCAGAATCCGAGACTTTGTCTCACCTTCACAATGGCCTTGTTACAGGTCCTCCTCCACCAGCCCTCGACACTTCACTCCTCGACGTCCCTATATAGACACAAAGTCCTTGTCACCCCTCCGGCGCACGACACGAGAACGTGAAGAGCACTCCCAAGGAGAGTCGCTACTTGCGATCCATTGCATAAAAGATGCAACGTCGTGATGGCAGAAAACACATCACATTTGAACAACCACACCACTGCACTACCAGCAACAGACTCTTTTGACCCTTGACCGATTTCACAGCAATTGCGTTCTACTTTGTTGGCCACTCATCACACCTACTTCATCACAAACAACAACCGCATCAGCAATGACGGAGCAGGTCTCCTTCAACGCACAACACCTGGCCACACCTGGCGGTCCAGACCAAGATACACCAAGTCCAGGAACATCCGAGAACAGACAGTACTATCGTCCAGAGAAGAGATTCGTGTGCCCATGGAAAGGATGTACTCATCCACCTTTCACATGCCCTCACAACGTCAAGCAACACATTCGAGAGGTGCATACTGGCGAGAGACCTAGTAGCTGCCACATCTGCGAGGCCGATGGCAAAACCAAGGCCTTCGCTCGACCAGCCACTCTCTATCGACACATTCGCGAGGTCCACAAGATTGAATGCAATGGCAAGAAGGGCAGGAGTGCGACGAAGGATGTCGGACCTTCAGCTACACCTATGCCTATTCGCCCAACATCCAAGGGCAATCGTGCTTCGCGACCGGTTACCTCTTATCCTTCGCCTCAGACTCCATCTCCTGCGCTGAGAAACATGACTATCGAGATGTTTCCGCGAGATTCATTCGACACGCCTGCTGCAATGGCTATGGCCGATGAGTGGGTGGCAGAGACAGGTCAAGCCTTTCCACTTGGCATGTTTCCAGCATCGTCTCAGCCGACGGTCTTTCCACCAGGTCCAAGCCGAGTCCGTTGCGAACACTGCTTCGGACGTCCATTGGTCGAAGATATCCAGGCCCACCTCGCGCTTCTGCATAGCACGCCGCCCGGTATTGATGAACCTTGGCCACTGGTCCAAGACATGTCAATGGAGGAGATCATGGCATCGCTTGAACAGACAACTCATCAGCTGGAGGACCGCAACCCTGCCGCTGTGCAGCAACCAACCCCTCAACATTCTCCTGCGCCCTTCGCAGTGGACTTCACAATGACAGCTGGTGTGGCCGATGCGGAGGACTTCACACTTGAGCTCGATGCTTTGATTGGCGGCACTGGGTTACTGGCAGACTATGGAGGGATTGAGGAAGACATGGACTTCAAGTGGGAGCTTTCCGGCCTACAGTAGGCTGGTCTGGGTCGGGCTTCGAGGACGGAAGGACTTGCATAGAGGCTGGACTTTAGCAACATGACTGGACGAGAACGAATACAGGCAGACGATAGGCCGGTCATGGGGCTCTAGATATTCAGTTCTGTCCCGATGTGGGAAGGAACTGCACAAATGCTGGAATTATGACACGACCGTATGAGGAACGTACGACAAAAACGACGGCGAAGGGATGTCTACATAATAGAGACTTACACAACTCAATTGTCAGGACACTGTATACCACTTCGCTCATATGCTTGATATCGACCTCGTTCTGCATAGGCCAGTCAGATTGTCAGAAATTGTCGTTTCCAGCAAAGTGATCTCTTTTTCAAAGATCAGCAACGATTCTGCACGAGCAGCACGGATCGGAGCTAGGACTCGCGACTGCATAAAGGCGAGGCAAGTCGCAGTAGGGATAACATACAGGTAGCACATGTCAGAATACTGTATAAGTTAGCGCTCTGACTTAAGCTTATATGTTTGCAGCGCATCTATGGACAGATGGACCTTTCATACTCGCTTCTGGCCTTCATGTACAGGTACTGCTCCACATGCTACTAGGACCAGTATCACACAAAGCTGGTACTATCCTGTCTTTCGGAAACATCTAGACTCTCTACCTAATACTTCCTGGACAGGCGCCCTCGCTCTCACTGGGAACATATACGACAGTATATACGAAAGAAGAAGGTGATCAGGAGTGATCCAACAGGTAAGCTCATCTCATACTTACCTTCGTGATACTGCCAAGGCAAGTCGACATGCATATATCACAAGCTTCCGGCATCTCACCAGGAAAGTTCCAACAGGCGCGCAGTACACATGGTTCCCTAGTTGACATCTTCAAAGAACTGTCAGTGCATGCTGAAAGTTTCCATCGATCGTGATGACATGATCGCTAGGATATGGGTTGTGAGGCTTGCCAATTGACTTTTTGATAAGGACATGGATTGTCGATGTAAAAACTTGGACTTCTTTTTCGCGTTTACCGCCATATTGAATGGTCTGTGACTCCATTCAGCTTACGGACGAACTGTTCAGAAGGATTGCGGTGCCCCACTAACATTACCAGGCCTGACGAAGTGCGGTGAGACACCATAGAACCAAGGACGTACACAGTTCAGAAGCCAGGGTCGTTGTGGTTCCGTTCTCGTACCGTATCCATATCACTGTCAGCTCGATCAACTTGCTCTATTGGCTAGCGCTCTGGACGATAGTGAATGGAGTCGTATAGTCGGCGATCATATGCTGAGACTGGCTATGCTAGACCTCGGAGCCATGGCCATTCTCCATCTCATGATCCATCTTGGATGCACCATCATTTTGGCCAAAAGCTCGACTAGCAGCCTCCTTGGCAGCTAGGACTTCTGCGCATGGGTAACCATTAGGCCGAATGTCTTCGACCTCACGTCCTTCTCGTTTAGAAAGACAATCAAGACCATTTCGACGTTGATGTTCGCGACGCAGTGGATCTGGCACTAAAGTGGCAGGTAGAGGAGTCAGCAAGTATCTCTGGGATCGCGCACTGTCTTCCCAACTGTCTGTCTTTGAAGATGGCATCACGGAGATCTGTGACATTTCGAAACCAAGGGATGCCTCCGAACTACTAGTTACTTACACTTCTCCACGCCCTTTTTAGCCCCTCTCTTCTCCTTACCCACCAACGATCGAGCGGTGGGACATAACCAAATGTCCGGAAACACAGAGTGCGGCAGGTCTTGCCGTCTCTCTAGATCATTCTCGATCTGCTTGGCCACCACTCTGTTGCTGGTGACGGTCGTGTTTCCAGTAGCCCAACCATAGCCAAATACGGATCCATTGATGCTAGTCATGGTCTGAAGAACTTCGGTAACTGCTGGATGCAAGCTTTGGCATGTGCTCTGGTCATATTCTACGATATGGATGGGCAGCAGCCAAGATGATGGTACTGGATACGCGGACCACTGCTGCATGTCTTCGATGAGCTCACTTGGTAACTTGGATGTGTCATCGCCCATCATGATTGCTGTCCGGGCTTTCTCTGATGGCGTGCCAATCGTGCTGACAATCTCGCGCATACGTTTGGCTGCCTCCTTCGTGCACACTAAACGTCGGTCGGCGAGTGCAGGGTACAGAAGAGAAGGAAGCAGGTTCTCGTTGTCCTCTATCTCTACTTGGCGCTCCAGCGATTTGTGAAACCATGGCTCCTTGGACACACTCGCATGGCTGAACTCTGAAACCAGTGCAAGCAGGATGGTACAATCGATGTTGAGGGTGCTCGTGAACTCTGAAATAGGATCCGGCGCCATTGTTCGGACAGCATGTTCGATAGTTGGGATCGTATCAATACTCTGGCCACATGACAGTGTCGCGCCGGCAGCTTTGCATTGATCGAGAATGGCGTCGACCTCCTTCAGCTCTCCGTATTGTATTCGTGGAAGTATCAGATGGACCTCGGGCGTTCTCGTCCGCACACGATAGGCTGCCGCGGCGTGACACAGCTCTCGAGCGTTCTTTACGAGCGGTATATCAGCATCGTCGTCGTCGATGCGAGGAGGCAGATCGTCTTCATCTTCACCTTCCGAACCTCCTGAATCCCAGCCTTGCTTGGCCAGGTCCATCAGAATTCGATGATTCGTAACTAGTGAGACTTTGGTCCACGTAAGGCCTTGATCACCTATCAAATCGACAGTAACAGCATTGTTACGTGAGCCTTTCTCACTTGGTCGCTTAATGCCAAGGTTGATGTGGTACATGGCTTGCCTGGAAAGTAGATATCAGTAAGTGTCTCTGAGATCAATGTACATCACCAGCTGTGTCAAGCCTTGAGCTCATCAGCCCGGTGATCGCAGTCCCGAGAGACATCGACAGCAGTAGAAGTCTCCGAGGGGTGGTCTTACTTACGATAGAGACTTGCCCGGACTGTTGTAGTACACTCGCTTCTGAAGAGCTGCTACGCGTCTGGACCTCTTCGCCATACCCCATACGGTCTCCAAGAAAGGTAAATTACTCGATTTCGCGATGTGCCCAGTTGTATCTGTCGCAGGCTTGCTCTGCAGTCTCTCGAGCATGCTGAGTTCGGACTGGATCGTTCCGCGAAAGTGTGCTGTCTCAACCTGGCTTTCTTGCCTAATCGCTCGAAGGTGTTGGCGGAATTGCCTAAAAGAAGTAGGTAGAAGGGTTAGCAAGTATCTCTGAATACGCAGGCTGTCTCATCAAGTGTCTGTCTTTGAGATCAGCACCCCAGTGGATGTGAGAGCTCAGTAAGACACTGTCAATAGCGCATGCCTTCTGCCTACTACACCTACTCAAGTTCTTCGAGGAGTACTTTCGCCCGGCTGATCAGATCTGATAGTAGTTCTTGAACCTGTTGGCTCTCTTCCATATTCGAGTCATCTGGCTCTCCATCATTGATACTAACAGCCATGCTCGGATCTGCAGTGGCAACAGAGTGCGTTCAAGGCTCGAGGAAAATGAAGACTGCCGGCGCAGTCTGTCTTTGCTTTGGATTGCTCGGTGTGTGCTAGGTCGCAGAGATCTTTGCAATTTAGATCCGAAAGAGTAGCCCTCTCTGTCCTTAAATCGGATTGTAACAGCAGTTACAGCACTTAGAGCCCGCCTCTGCTATGGTAGTAGGCGCTGCTTTTCGTGAGAAGCCGGCAACGTTCAATTTCGCCAGCCCTCGGTGTATCTTGTTGAAAATGGGTTACTGTTGAATCAAGTGCGCTGTAAGTTATTTCGAAGTCATATCAAAGTTCTAGAAGGAGGAAAGAACGAAAAGTGGAGTCGGTCGCTCTTGGCACTCCGCTCTTGCTCTTGCTCGCGATCAACGTCTTCAAGACTTTCAAGACATCACCCACTTTCACCTTTCCAATATGGTGCTGCTAGCGACGAGCGAGGAATGGCAGCAGCAAACGACGCTGCTACTGAAGGCGCGACCGACCACGGTGCGTAAGTGCGCCCATGTCAACATCTTCGCCCATGCGCTCATCCTACCATTAGACACGTATTACGACGAAGTACAACATCCCGAACCTTGAGACAGAGAAATACCAGAAGAAATTGAGGAAGCGGAAAAGAGAAGCAGAAGGCGAGGATAAGGATGGCGCGAACGCAGCGCCTCTCGTGCCTCGTGCAACACTTACGCTGAAGACATATGATCCCGAGTCGGGCGTGACGCTGAAGTTCAAGACCGACAGAGCTGCGGAGGTAGGACGCCTGATAAATGGGCTGGGTCGCGTAGGGAGACACATGGCAGCCCTACCGGAGATGGAAGAGAGTATGACACGGCCGTATAGGACGCCTCGACTGCGTGCTTGGCTAACTTGTGATCTAGGCCAAGATATCAAGATGGAAGATATTCCTGCAGCGGAGCCAGCTGCCGAAACGACGGCGAAGAGTTCCGCACCTGCTGCAAGTGATGTCAAAGCTCAGGCTCAACCTCAACAGGCTGGCGGCGGCGGCGGCAAGAAAAAGAAGAAGAACAAGAAGTGAAGATGCTTTGACCAGCCGTCTGTGGGCGAGGCACTGTCCACTCAACGCCCAGATATGCTCGCCTTCCGGTTTGACACGAAATGGCCGTCGGCCACTCCATACGAGATCCACACGCATAGATATATGTGCTCCAGACGCTCACCTCCCCACAATATCACCGATGGGTCTGTTCCGCTCCAGCCTGTGGGATTCGCGCGCTCGAACAACGTCCGTAGGTTCGGAGCGGCATTCCGCATTGTGTCTTCGGCACGAATGGTGCACTGTAGATGAAGCACAGCATTTGGCAGTGGGTCTTTGTTGCTCTTCTCAGGCATATTGCTACGTGCAGTCGGCATATGGTGGCTTGGCAGGAAGCCGGTATTCCCGTGCGATTGCTAAGCAGCGTGCGCTCAATGTGCCACAATTCTCCAGCCTGAATCTATGTTACCAGAGTATACAATGAAAATGGCTCTGTGCCTTGATGAAGAACAGATTATACGCCTACCAGATATTGACCAGACATCTTCATGAGATGACCAATAGCTGATCGTCGCTATAGTCCTCTCGCGTGGCTTTGCCAGAGCCGCACAGGTTGCCGATTCAGTGAGGATCCACCACCATGCAGTCGGGTATGCATCATCAGGTCGACCACCCAAAAGCAGAGAGTGCGAGAGAGTTGTGGAGCCGCGAGCGGCAATGAGCAGCTCGTATGCAGGTGGCACAAACATATCACGAGGAACTGGGCTGTGACGAATGCGCAAGCCTAGGATCGTAGCTCGGTCTTCCAGAAGCTCTCCTCGAGCTCACAACTTCGCCACAAGTTTTGCTGCATATTGTGGGGTAGTTTCGATATTGTATGGTGGGGCAAAATATCTTCTCCAACAAATCGTACGCAGGTAAATGGTCGGAGCACTGCCCGAGTGTCCAACCACGCATGAGAGATCCGCATAATTGTCATGCAGAAGCAGAGCTCTTCGATTATCACGTCCTGGAAGAGGTATTGCGAATGCTGCTCTCCATGATGCTGTGCATATATTTCTGTCCCGAGCTAAGCATCGTCGATGACTGCAGCTGTTTCGATATTTGGATGCTGGAGGTTGATCATAATAGCGTCTCCGATGACATTGGACTGCAGGTGTGTTGATTATTATGGCTGACGTTGTATGGTAGTAGTGCTGCTGTTCGAAGTGTCGCTTGACGTTCCACAGAGGGCAAGATGTCCGATGTTCGAGCTGATCGGATGCTGCACTTGTCCAGATCTCGGCTTGGAGTGACATTCGATCGGGCTGCCTGGTCACCGACAGGGCGTCCGTCATCAGGCATACCCTCACTGGTTCATAGTCTACTGTGCAAGGCATGTAACCACCCTTCAAGGTACAGCATAACTGCTTCCAGGGACAGCATGAAAGAAGTCTAGGACGATACGCTCATCATGCCGTACTGCAGACACTTGAGCTGTGACTGCTGTGGATCCCATACGAAGGTTTTCAAGCTGCAGTGAGGCGAATTCTGGAGGCGCCAAGCTGGAGTATCGTGGATCTTCCGACTCTTCGCGTGCAGAGCTGCTACGACGTAACCGGAGGTATGCCTCAATGCTCGTTACATGGCATATGTGCCCTGTCGTGTTAGCATCTTCTTCGACTACCGTTGTGTCACGTTGTAACGACCGTCACAGCGGCAGTCTCCAGACTTCTCCAGACTCGCGTGTGCAAGCGCGGACGAAGCTCGCCCATCTAGGAAATCCTTGAGTCCACAGAGTTCACGATGGCGAAGCGAAGCCAATCAAGACCTGCATCGAAGAATCTGACGACAACGCGCACGAGCTAAAGTAAGGCCTGCATGACAACCCTTGGCTTTGCCCCAGATTTCGACCATATCGAGGTAAGCGTCAAGCGTGTCCAAGTGAAAGGCTCCGCGCCGCTTCTATGCGTTTATGAGTCGTGCCAGCCAACTGCATCCTCTCTGGCAGATTCAGCTGCTATAATGCCGCGCAGCTCACGTTTCATTTGCTGGCAGGCATCAAAGTGGCTTCCCGTCATGGTCACCTGTCCATATTATATCGTCAGCGATGCCTAGGAAGAGGCTCTTCAATTTGCTTTGCCTTCCCGTCCCTAGACGAATCCTCTTGCTGTATTGACCGGCTACGGCGCTTTCTCAAGGGTGGTGGCTTAAGGATGGGAGGTCACCTGTACAAGTGCAATTCGCCTGCATGAACCACCAGGCCTTGCTGGCAGGACCCATCTCTCATCACAGGACTCGATCGTCGAGCCTAGCTTGGCAGCCCGAAAGACCCGCCATCCGAGCCCTTGTTGTGCATGATATTATTACTGCTGCAGGTTCAATTAATGCACGCAGCCGCTCGCACTAGTAACGAACATCGTCTCGCTCTGTGGACCCTTCTACAGCAGCAAATTTGCTCTCATACGCCAGGCGTCCAGCGTTCAGGAAGCACGACAAGAGACAGCTCTTGGGAACGGTTGCTGGAGGATAATCCGGAGAAACATAGACGTGCTGCAGTCGTAGTTCTAGTTTGCGCGGCGCGAGAGCGGATCAGCGAATGTGTGGCTAATGGTGAGGTGATGAGCGGACCGATTATTGTGGTACCGCTGCCACGCTGATCCACTCTCCTGGTCACGGCTCTGCTGCTGTCTTCTTGGTGCTGTCATCTTCTTCCCGAACGTGCATCTCGCGAAGCGGATGGAGACCGTTCATCGGGACACAGAGAAGCTGTGGTTTACCTTCATCTTAACCATACTCGTGTATACAGCTGGCCAGGTATTCATAGGATGAGCCGACGTAGTTGTTCAGCGGAGATCGCAGATTTCATACACAATCCAGTCAACGGGAGCGAGAGAGGCGTCGTGAACTCGTAGCCGTCAGGCTACCTGCACGGCAAGGAATTTTGAGCACTGCGAGCCTAGCATTGGAAAAGGAAAAGCGTGAAGCCAGGGTGCTTAGCTCTTCCTGCCCTCGGACTTTGCACAGACGCCGTTCCACACTCTTTTTTGCTTCCAGCCTGCTTGCTTGCGATCCTGGCCGCTGTTGGCCGCTGTGAGCGCATGGGAACCGCATTGCAGAGCCAATCCTCGAGCGGCGAGCTGCTGCAGTGCGCGCATACAGCGTCCAAGCATTGACACAGCTGCCGGCGCATCGATGTGTTCAATGACACACAGACACCAGGTGATGTGCATGGCCACTCTGGAGAAAGGCAGCAACCTTGTGCGAACAGCGTCTCTCCTGGATCACATCTGCCGGAGCTCAGACACAAGTAAGAATTATACCTGAAACTAGCTAGCCGACTGATCTTAGCAACGGGAGCACCGGAGCGTCTGCTGGTCTTGGTCGTTCGTCTTCTGCACAAGTACGGCAACCTTCTCCAGACCCCAGATTTTCCCCATTACTCGCCATCATTGGCACTTCAGCTCATCGTCAATCAGATCTCACAAGCCCCCGGATCCATACCACTGAAGCCACCGGCCCCAAGCATCTGGACTTGTTCCTTCAAGGTCCAGCCTCGCATCGTGGTCGAGCCAAACGTAAAACGAGCATCCAGTTCGGGCAGCTGTGGCCCGCCGGTGAATAGAGTTAGACGCTTGCTTTCGCTGGCTCCAGACATCCTTTTCGTGTAGGTGTACCTAGACGGGAGTAGCAGAACTCTAATGCTCGCCTGGATCCCGGATGCCAGCTGACGAAAGCACAGCTTCTTCTTCGCTCTTGTTCCGATCTTCGAAGTCCTGACGACTTGCCTGGGCTGCTGCGACCACACATTCCAAGGACGTCTTGCATTCGATTCGGTCCCGTTATACTGGAGTTGCTGGAGTGAAGAGGTGTCTTCCGTTCTTGTTCGCGACCACCAACTTCATACCTTTCACCACACCCGGGCCCACAACTGGAACCAGGGAAGCAGTGATTGGATCGAGTTGCGCCAGCCATTGGACAACTTCAACCACGACACCGGGCAGGATATCACTCTCCTCTGTAACAGTATCTGGAGCTGTGGAGCATCCCGACCGTTCATAATCATAACTTGCATATACGATCTGTGTTGTTTCTGCACCTCTCTGCCGGGTTGCGAAGTCGCTCTTGGCAATACCAATAAGTGCGGCCGCCTGCCACATACTGGGAGCTTTGTTGCATGCCACGAGCCTCGCGAAGCTACAGATCAGACAGACGACTGAGGTCGTTTACTGAAAGTCCGGAGCATGCATGCCGAGACTGTCTCGAAACAAGAGTCGGAGACTGGTTCGCCAGGGCAGAATGCGAGTACTACAAGCCCTGCAACTGCAAATGGTAGGTTTAGCACTCTGGAGCAGAGCTATCGCTGAAGCTTGGAGTATGCAAGACTCAGGAAACTGACTGCGAACGTCTCAGGTACTAAATCCACGAGCAATGGCAGCACAGCCACAGCCACCGAGAACAATGGTGCTGTGAAGCCCACCTTTCCACCTCCGAAGACAGACAAGCCACGGCCGCATGTATGCCAAACATGTACGCGATCGTTTGCCCGGCTAGAGCACCTGAAGCGACATGAACGATCACACACCAAAGAGAAGCCATTCGAATGTCCAGAGTGCACGCGATGCTTTGCGCGCCGAGATCTACTGCTACGGCATCAGCAGAAGCTTCACATGACCAATACGACCACGCGACCACGAACCGGGAGGCGAGAGAGCGTAGCTGGTGCAAATGGAAATGGGAGAGTGCGCAAGAATTCGGTCGCAAATATCAATGTGAGCGCGATTAATGGTGCGGCCTCGAATCAAGTCAGACCTCGCGCGAACACGATAAGCCATGTCGATTTGTCTTCACTTGGCTTAATAGATAACCAGGGTCAAATCCAGCGAATGAATGCACTAGGACTTGGCATGAATGGCAATACTCTAATGGGAGGTCTTCCTGGCGTTGGACAATTCGATTATCGCGGCATGTCCAACTCCATGGGAAATCATGGAAATGCTCACGGCCTGCCAAAGTTGGACACTCAGCACATCAATCACATGGATATGACGAATGCACTTCGGACTGCGCCTCCACAGGCAAGTTTCGCTGGGTTTGACCTCGATCAGCTATTTTCACCCAACACGACGATAAACCCGGCGGCTCTGCACTTTGGCTCCGCTGGTCAAATCCACTCGACAAATATACCTTTCGGGTTGGATCCTGGCACGAACCAGCAAGTTCCAGTGGACGATGACTTTGGCTGGATGCGTAACTGGGGTATGCTGAACGGCAATGACCACGAGAATGCTGTAGACGAGTCGTCCCCTTCGCGCATCAGCAGTGGCGATAGCCCGAGCGATTTCCCGGACAGCATGACAAACAGTCAGGCTGCGATGCCGATGCAAAACAACTTCCAATGGCAGCCGCAAGATCTGTCCCTTCACCAGACGTTGTCCCATGGTTCGACTGGACCTTTCCACCTTGACGGCCTAGGAAATGGGCTACCATCACTAGATCAGCAGCACGGCACGATGTCTCCAAGCTTACAGGACCCCACGCCCACCGGCGACGCATACTTTCAGCAGGCAATGATGCAGCAGCAAAACAACGCCAAAGTCCACCCCTCCCAAGTCGATATCGTGCAGCCTCAGAGCGCAAACTTCTTCGGCAATCCTATCTCGAACGTAGACTCTGACAGCCCGAGTATGTCTTCACCTTCCATGACTAGCAGTACGAGTGCCCGACAAAGCTCAATGACATCGATGTCGACAGATTCGATCACCGAGTCGACAAGACAGGCGCTATTGAACAGCTTGTCTCAGCCATCTCTCCTCGTGGGCCACAATCAGCGCAAGTACTCTACACCTGCAATCAGCTCTCCACTGTCTGCTGGCGCAGGCGGAAGGACTTCCACGCCTGAAGGCATCACCCTGCCAAGTCGTGCTGATTTGCAGAGATATATCGAAGCTTTCATGCAATACGCTCACCCGCATCTACCGATAACACATATCGCGACCGTGACGTTCAACCCTGTGGATCTAGTCTCACCGCAAAAGGGATCACCATCTGCAGCGGCACCTTCACCGTATGTCACCGCAAACGGTCCTCAATGCCTCATCCTGGGCATGGCTGCTATCGGAGCTCTTTACGAGTATGACCATGTCGCATCCAAGAGCTTGTTCGAAGCAGCTAAGAAAATGATCTCTCTTTATCTTGAGGACAGACGAAAGGCAGATATGGCTTCAGCGATCAATAGAGAGGCCACGCACAGCACAACTCCCCTCTGGCTTGTACAGGCTATGCTCCTCAACGTCATCTACGGACATCACTGCGGTGACCGCCTTGCTGCAGAAATTTCGAGCAACCACATTGCAGCATTGGTCAGTCTGGCGAGAAGTGCTAACTTACAGACACTGGACGAACCGCACACGGCAGACGGCGATACGGCTATGGGCAATGGTGATCATGGTGATTTGCACTCGACGTGGATCAAGTGGAAGGTTGCAGAAGAGCAGAAGCGCTGCTTCTTCGGCATCTTCATTCTGTCAAGTCTCTTGACGATCGCCTACAATCAAACTCCTTCCATCATGAACTCTGAGATCTTGCTCGATCTGCCTTGCGACGAAGAGCTATACGAGGCACCCTCGGCGGAAGAGTGGCACGCTCGAGGAGGTTTGGCGAGAGTAGAGGACAACTCGCTGTCGTTCGCCGCCGCCTTGAGCTCCCTGCTCACGGCGAACCAGAGAGTGCCAACTTTCGATAACGGCAACTTTGGCATCGTAAGCAACAATTTACCCGTCTCTGAGATCAAGCCTAGCACGTTTGGCTCTCTAGTGTTGATCAATGCACTCCACAACTACATCTGGGAAACACGAAGCAGGCACCGAGGACGAGAGTGGACTATGCAGGAGACGGACGCCATGATCGCAAACATTGAGCCGGCCTTGAACGCCTGGATGGCTGCATGGAAAGCGAACGAACGACACACGCTTGAACGACCGAACCCATTCGGACTTGGTCCACTGGCTGCGGACAGCATTCCACTTCTGGATCTGGCGTATGTCCGTCTGTATGTCAACCTAGGCAGGACAGCCGAGGCATTCTGGTCGAGGGATTTCAACAAGATGGCACATGAGCTGAACGTGTTCAATGATTTCTCAGACGGTTCCAATGATCCGGAAGCGCAGATTGAAGCACGAAGGCAGTCTGTAAGCAAGTCATCGGGTGCAAGTCTTGCGCAGCGGAGAATGTCGCAAGCTACACCGAACGACCAGGCAGCAAGAAGAAGGGAGCTTCACCTGCGGAAGGCTGCAGCCTATGCAGCAGACGCCTTGACTGTTGCGTGCAACTTCAACCTCACATACTCTGACCCTCACGCTCATGAGCTGCCTATCCAAGCAGCGATTTGCTTCCTCGACTGTGCACACGTTCTGGCGGAATGGTCAGCCACTGTACAGGAGCGCACCGGCCAGTACATTGGAGTGCTCGGACGCGATAACATCGACTTCGCTGACGTCCCTGCTGTCATGCTGCTTGCTCCTGAGGATATGGAAATGCTGCATAAGCTTGACCAGATCTACAAGAGTATGAAGGATAAGCATAACCACCAGGAGAATTTGTTATCCATGAATCCCAACAGCTTCCAGTCCAATCTGCACAATGGAGTTGATCTCGATCGCTGCGGGTATGGCAGCAAGATCATGCGAGTGACAGCCATGATGCTGGAGAAGGCTGTCATTTGGCCTAGTAAGTTTCAGCTGCCACCTCTACTACTCATTACCAGTCGCTAACTTCTTCATAGTCACTCACGTCATGGCCGCAGCTCTTGAGACTCAAGCTGGAGACATGGATCGCCGTTCGTTGAGATCCGTTGGTGAGCTACAGGAACCGGCAACATAGAGATCCTGCGGCATTACTGGTAGTACTGGTGCCGTGCCTGCCGTCCCTGATCATGCTACAGCCTCTTCGCACCTCCGAGTTGAACTGGACGAGCTGGCTGCTCTCTGAATCCAGGCTTGTGGCCAATTACAGTTCCAGGAGAGACGGGTTGCATGGAACTCAGTGCCCGCTGGAAACTAGCACCCAATTCCGACGTGCGAAGATGCTGTAGTGACTACACGCCGCTCAACACGCTACATTGATTGTCGGCGGCACGCCACTTGCTCGGGCAACATCTCCTGCTTGTTCTTGCCACTCATGAACCGACTCCCGAGCACCTCTTCCGAAAGCCGATCCCTGCTTGCTTGTGTGCAGCAGTGACAATCGCCTTGACATCGAGATATCCCACCTGGACAAGACGTCCATCATGCACTCCGCCGCCATCACGGAGAGTCCTGTACAGAACCAGATGCAGCTGGACATATTTCTGCCAGAAAAAGTAAAACTATTACAACCTAACAAAGAGAAAAGTTATTTGACGCATTTGCACGGACTTGAGAGAGAATGCATTGATATTGCTGTCCCTACTTGACACCGGCGTCGGAATGGATGTATCTATGGCAGAGGGCTCGTTTCGACATTTGAAGTTTTGAGAAAGCAGCTGAGGATGAAAGTAACGACATTAATGATGTTGGACAGCAAAGGAAAAGGAATTAGGATCAATATCTTGACCATATCCAATATGGCAATGGCTGTTTCTCAAAGCCAAAATCAACATACTTCAGACACTTCTCCCTCATCTCATCGGTTCGCACATGGCAATCTCGATCGACTGTGACTCGCGGTGCATACACTGTTCTCTAATACAGTATATACCAAGTCAGTCCGGGATCTGGTGACTACGACTCATATGCCGAGCACGCCATCCAGCAATATGAGCCTAATTGCTCGCCTTTGTTCCTGCAGATCTACTTCTCTATTTTCTCTCCCGAACCACCAACAAACCTGCACACCACGCGACACACTTGCAAGCAAGATAGATCAGCAACCCAACAGGCTGGAACAGGCGATGAAAGGCTGACGAGCTGGTCGCATGTACCAGTGGTGCCTGCCGCGATAGGAACGAAGTCGACCCCTCACGATACACTTCCACATCGAGCCTAGAACAAGATCCAGATGAGGAGACCAAGTGAGGAGTAGACCATTATAGTACGATATCTCCATCTCCTCTCTCCGCCCCGCCCACCGAAGAGAATAAATAGAAGAAGATGTGCCGGTTCCTCATCTACTCCGGACAATCGCCCATCCTCCTCTCCCACCTCATCACCAGCCCGACACACTCGATCCTCACACAATCCTACGATTCACGACTACGACTCGATACCACACGACCACACAATGGAGATGGCTTCGGAGTGGGCTATTATACTGCCGCGAGTGGGCGACCGAATGCACGGAGGCGTGGTCTGAGCAACGATACGAACAACACTTCGACATCCTCCTCCAACCTTCCTTCCTCGACTACAACCCACGACTACGATAATGTCGACCTAGGCCCTGAGCCATGTATCTTCACCTCCACCATTCCCGCCTGGAACTGCCGCAACCTCGAACGTCTCGCGTCAAAGACAGTCTCACCGCTCATCTTCGCCCATGTTCGCGCTTCTACAGAAGGCGCACTCTCGGACTCCAACTGCCACCCTTTCGCGCGAGGCGCGTTGATGTGGATGCACAATGGTGGGATAGGTGGTTGGAAGTTAGGCGTGAAGAGGAAGTTGGTTAGTGATGTCGATGATAAGTGGTTCAACGTTGTTCAAGGTTCTACAGACTCCGAATGGGCATTCGCACTCTTCCTCGACAGTCTGGAGCGGTATGGAGGCGTAGATCCTGATGACGAGGAGAAACAAGTCAAGGGCTTTGGGCATAGTGAGCTCAGGAAAGCTATGCTCAAGACCATTGAGAGGATCAATGGCTACATTTCTTCATTGCCAGAAGAGGTGAGGAGTGGAGAAGATGTGAGAAGTCTGTTGAACTTCGCAATCACAGATGGAAAGAGCGTGGTTTGTACGAGATATGTGTCTAGCAAGACTGATGAGGCGGCAAGTTTGTTCTTTAGTAGTGGAACGGATTGGAAGCCTCAACCAGATAAGGATGGAGTTATAGCAAAGCCGAAGACCGGGAAAGGAGAATACAAAATGGAGAGGCGGGATAAAGGCGCTGATATCGTGCTGGTCGCGAGTGAGCCGTTGACTTTTGAGAGGGACAACTGGGTTACAGTACCGACGAACAGTGTTGTGACGATTCACAATCAGAATGTTCTGATTCATCCTATTCTGGACGAGCACTACAACTTCACTTCGAGCTTCAAGAGGAGTGAGCAGTTTGCAGCAGCCAATGGTCAGACCATTGGCGATGGCATCGCAGAAAAGCAGAGCACGAAGGCAGCTATCGTGAGGGACAATTCTGTCGACTTGACGAACGGGTTGAGAGCTTGTGCTGTAGGAGCTACATGAGGCGGAGCTACAGGACACCCTGACTTGCTCAGGCAGGGCTCACAAAGCTGCCGTCATGTCACTCGGCCTTGTGGCAGAAGTTCACAGCTGGCGACTACATCTGATCGCGCAGGTGTCATCGACGAGACACCACAAGACCCTACAGATTCTGCAGACAGAATGTCCCGATCTTGCCGATATCGCATTTGTATGCGAAGACAGGATCTCGAAAGCTGGATATCATCGGCTTTACCTGTGTTTCTAGCAGCGGAATCCCTGGTATGTGAGAGTATGCAGAGCCTGGTGGACTTGACGACGACCATGGCTCCGGGCTCGAGGACATCACATGAACAGAAGAATATGCAGGGGACACACCAGAAGGTATAATGTGCAGGGAACTGCTCGGTCATTGCCGCGTACAGCGCTTAACTCGTGTATCAATACTGTAGTATAGTATAGTTTGCAGCGTGTAGCGCATAGCGCGTCTCTACCCACGCGTGCTTCTTGTCATTGCTTCATGCAGTAGCTACTCTGGAAACATAATCTTTGCTCGTCACACCGCTTTCAAGCCAAGCCCTGGTTCGGCTGGTACAGAGGCACAGACGTAAGCACAACATGACACGAGACAGCTTCAGCTTCAGCTTCCCCATGGATGTCTCAAACCTTCCATACTTATGCGGCAGCCCATAATCTGGAACCTCCTGAACCGTGCTCGGTAGTGTGCCGTTTACTTCCGGCATGCAGATGTGGTAGCTTCAGAACCGGGTCTCATGGGTGTCGTGTTTCTGTTTCTATGATGACTCGTTCCGGTCCTGCTTTTCCGTGGGATGATCACTCGTCCTTAGGATAGAAAATCTCATGGTAGCGGTGCGTGGCGTCTACCACTGCGTCTATGGCATTGAAGTCTTTCGATTGAGTTAGTGAGAGTACGTATGCCTGAGGATGATGATGAGGGACAAGACATACCAATCCCCGCTTCTGGTCCAAAATCTGTAGAAGCGAGGACTCGGACGCTGAGATCTTGTTGGACTTTTCCGATGAACTCGAATGCGTGGTTGTTTTGGAGGTGGCAGTCCTAGTAATCATCATGGTCAGGTGGGTGAACAGTTACAGGAGGAGGCGTACCTACTTTATTCAAGTGAAGTTGTATTGAGCCTCCTGCTTCGATTGTTGCTGTTTCGCCACGGATTTGGCGGACTTTGCCTAGGATGCGGACTGTGCGGTGAGAGAACTGCTCGAGGTAGGGAGCGGTGATGCGGGGAGTTGCTTCGGACATGGTGGCTGCGTTTTTGCTGCAGTCTTGTTTTGGTGAAGTTATTGTGTTGGCGTTTGTGTTGGTGATGGTTCGTGAAGACGACGCGTGCTCCACGCGTCTCGCAGAGTGGTTTTCTATCTGGCGTAGTGCTGAGACCTACACCGGTCATTGACTTCAGCATGAGCTTCGAGGACCTTTCTTCAAACTACATCGAACGACTATATTATTTGTTTACATTTGTCACTCACTCTGCACAGGGGAGCAGAAGAAACATCGATGGCTTATAGCACGTTGTTGTGGCACGATGTCGAGAGTCTTCTCATCAGCCCCTGATTCCCATCCGATAGCATGTTGGGATCGACATCGAAGGAACGCGACCTTCATCCTCTGTTGCTGCTGGAGTCATCTCTTTCCTCCTACGAAAACAAGAAGCATCAGTACTTAGCATGACGCGTTGCTCGCTCGGTGCAAGACGGGGCGGAGGGCCCGCCGAAGTGAAGTTACAAATTGAGCACAAGTGAGCATTCAACTTCACTGAGATCACCATACATAAGCTCGAGTGGGCTCTTCTTCAGCATATCCTACCAGCAAGACTTCTCTTAGCCTCGAAACATCTTCACACCCCGCGCATAGCGTTCCCTGAACGAAAAATGTAAGCTCATTTTGGTAGCATCCAGGACGAGGTACTGACTTTTGCAGCCAGTCCACTATGGCAGGCATTCAGGCATTCGAGATTCGCAAATCGCCAGGAAAGGGCTACGGCATGTTCGCCACGAAGTCCATTCGCCAAGGGGCTCCGATTCTACACGAACAGCCTCTGCTGTTTGTACCCAATTGCGAAGATGACCATGCGGACGACGAAGTGATGCGAGCCTTCGCGGAACTCAGCAAAGCTGATCAGGATCAATACATGGATCTCCACGAAGGTACCGGCTATAAGAATAAGGTACTTCGAATCTCCCATGCGAACTGTTTTGCCATCCACGGGGACGAAGGCAGGAGCATCTACAAGCTGATATGCCGCATCAATCATGCTTGTAAGGCGAACTCGTGGCACTACAGCGGCAATGTCATAGCGACTCGAGACATTGCTCCTGGTGAGGAAATTGTTCACGCTTACAACGAGGTCGTACATGAATGTCTGACCGCAGCCCAGAGAGCGGAGATGCCCAAGTGGGTATGGGGCTTCCGATGTAGCTGTAGTGCGTGCATTTCCAGCGAGTCCCGACCCGTTAGCGATGCGAGAAGACAACTCATCAGTTGTCTGACTCACGCTCTGGAAGGATACTTGCCGCCGATCTACGGAACGCTGGGACAGTCAGTAGAAGACAACGCACCCGTCGCATGGCCACCGGTAAGGGTCAAACGTTCAGAACCTTTGACACTGACGCAGCGCGTGGAATACCACGTCCTCCTAGCACAGCTCAAGCAGGCTGAGCAGTTATCACCATACTACATAATGCGGGCGTGGTCTGATGCAGCTGGAGCTCTGCTGGAGTACATGAATAATCATTTCGCCAACCCACGACTTCGAGATCTGCTACCGCTCACTCCTTCTCGTTACATTCTTGCCTGGGCGAAGATTGCGCTGAATATGTCTCGGCAATATTTTCCTCCTGGCGACGAGCATAGATCCGACATGGATACAAACTGGAAAAGTCTCCACAAGATGGTATGGATGAAAGCTGTAGTGCAGCAAGACCTCGTAAGTAGATCGTTGTGTATGCAAGGTAAGCACTGAGTATATGCTGATGCATTCTAGTCCGAGAATGTGTTCGCGATCAAGATGAAACTCCTTGCGAACCGATCTGCTATGCCGGAGAGGTACCTGAGTCAAGAAGAGTATGCAGAGACCATTCGTCAGAGACTTGGAAAGAGGCTGTGACACGACTTGGCGGCGACACCTGCGGCTTGTGCTTATCGGAAGCCACGCGACGTTGCGACTTTGAAGAGCAGGATACGGTATGAATGCTTGATGAATCGAGGTGAAGCTCACATTGACGCTACCTGTCGCTCCCTGCCACTCTGAATGCATAGAAGTGCATGTGCCAAACGAGTCGCTTATCAACTACAGTGCAACAAAGCTCTCATGACAGCCAACGCCATGTTACAAGCACCAAGCAACGATCCGAGCCGGAAATTCACTCATAGTGCACACTCCGCTTCCAGGTCACCTTCGACCGCACCATCTCCCTCTCCATTGCCGGTCGCACGCGCTCGAACTTCCAAGTATGCTTCTTGTCAAGGATACCATCGTGTCCCTTCGCAACGACATCTCCGCCTTCCATTGACATGCTGTCCACGCAATATCCTTGACGCACCAGCTCCTTGGCGATACAGTCCATGTCGTCTTCCAACTCCTTCGTTGTTGATGGGGCGGGAGAGTCGTCTTTGATCCATCCTCCGGTGCAGCGCGACCAGAAGTAGCTTGTAAAGCATTGGGAAGACATTGTCTTAGGTGCGGGTATGGTGAGTGATGTTCGTGCTGGATGGGCTGTGAAGCTGTTGTTTCAAAAGTCGTGTTGTGAAGTTGTGTTCCGAGTGCTGCGTCCTGCTCGCGAGAGATGGGTTCTTTATACTGCTACTATGCCTGGTCGCATAGTTGAGTGTTAGCTAGCAAGCAGTTGGAAGTGCTCATCATACATGATTGCCTCTCGACTTCAGTCAATTCGCTGGCTCATCTCAGAAACGTTCCTTCACGGATGCTTCTACTCTCGATACATTGACTATTATGGAGCACGGTGATTTTACACGGAGCACCTTAGAGGCAAACAGTGTGTCTCTGAAACCGTGCCATTGTTCCACTAAGGACTGTCTGTAAACTTGTTGTCTTAGTATGTTCGAGATCTGTGAGACATTGATGTTGTGAAAAACGCTCGGACTATAACCTTTACTCTCACATGCTAACTACTACATACCGACAACTATCTGGTCATGAACGTCCCATCCGCTGCATCAACTACATCCACAGCCACACTTCTTCTTCTCCTTCTTCGCCTTCTTCTCTCCCTTGATAAACCAATCACCATTGCATCGCTTACCCATATTCCAACTCCTCTTCTCTCCATCTTTATCAGACGAGTGGACTCTCATACAGTCCCCCTGCCTGTAAATATGTCAGTAAGAGCCACTTAGACCGATATTTTGCTTACGCCTTGATGTCCTTGACAGAGTATCCTCGTTTCTCCAGCTGTGCCTTCGCATCCATCATGCGATTGACCTGCGGTTCAGGGAATTTGTCACTTCCTCGAACGTGCCATGTCTCCGTTGTGTCGCTCGAGCATTTGCCAGAGGAGCCGCTGTACTTGGCTGTGACGATTGGTTGTGGTCCTGGCATTGTGATTGATGTGGTCGTTGTGTGGGTTGATATGCTTTTGTTTCAGTAAGATCGTCGTGGGTTCTTGAGCTACTGAGGAGATCAGTGTACAGGCAGATGCAGGACCTTTATATGTAACTTGAGAGCTCGTAAACATCCTTCCCGATGTAGTCAGTTGATGGAAAGTAAGATGCACGATATCGTCCAGCCGTATATCATGATAGTGAATAGTAAGAGCGAATGGCTGCAGTGTGCACGGAGAGAGTACGGTATGCTACAGCTGTGAACGGCATTGCATTTGTGCATTATCGAGTCTGCCACAGGCCCAATGGCCATCTACACGCACAGTTGCAATCGCTCTCGCTATGCAAGCGCTTCTCTCCAGGGCTCTCTCTGAAGCACAGACGCGTTTCGTGTACAGGCAGGAACCCGCTTGCAAAGCCGCAGTGATTGCATAGAGCCCAGAGCCGTGAGAGTGGTTAGTCAGAATCTGCGTTGGTACAGCGAGTAGTGCATTATATTCGTTTCAGCTGGGTCCGCTTGTCTAGCATCAGCTGCCGCTGACTTGGGATGTGCGCTGCGCGATCTGATCGCTCTCTGATATGCTTTGGAGGGTTGATGGGCATGCCATGTGATCAGCGGCCCGCTTGGTCACTCTCGCTTTGCGAGCGCCTCTCTTCGTTGGATCTCTGAAGCACAGGCGCGTTCCGTGTGTAGGCAGGGATCCGCTTGCAAAGCCGCAGTGATTGCATAGAGCCGTGAGAATGGTTAGCTGGACTCTGCGTTGGTACAGCGAGTAGTGCATTATATTCGTTCAAGCTGTGGGGCTATTCGCAGACCTAAGACCTGCGAGGTGTCGTCTCATGATCGCCTGCTTCCCAGCAGATCCTGCCGTACGAAACCCTCTCGTGTGCCGAACACGTTGCGTTCTGATTAGTGGCCTGTGAGAGTCCACATATCTAGCGACATCCTCCTCATCTCCCTTACTTGCAGGTTGAGACTTCGACGGCGGCGCTTGACTCGCATCTTGCGTCGTTGATGTTCTGGTCAGATCTTCTTGTGTTGTACTCGCGACAGCACTGTTGTCTGCCATTACAGCTGCGGCATCTGTTTCCGCTGCAGGCTTTCTGGGCATCCATTGGGGCCATTCTAGGCCACGTTGTGTGAACCAGTTCATGCCCATTGCCCTTGACCAGGTGGCATGAGCGTACAACCCGCTGCTCCCACCGGCTTTGTAGACAACCTTCGCAGAGTGAATAGCCATAGATTTATCGACAGCCTTGCACATGTCGTACACAGTCAGCGCCGCTCCAGTCGCAGCAGTGAGAGCTTCCATCTCCACTCCTGTAGGGCCATGACATTCTACTCGTGCCTGTAGTATGACGAAGCCATGATGGCTCTTCGGTAACCAATGCTTCTTATCTTCACCTTTAGGCGCATGGAGTTTCACATCCAGGTCGACTTTGTTGATTGCGATAGGGTGACATAGCGGTATGAGATCAGATGTGCGTTTAGCAGCCATGATACCTGCTATACGAGCCATTCCGAGGACATCACCCTTCTTGTTATTGTTCTCAGAGATGAGACGAAATGGCTCTGCATTACTGAACATCACGATTGCAGTGGCCACGGCAATTCTGTGGGTATTTTCTTTCGCCCCGACGTCCACCATGTGTGCTTCTCCAGAGCTAGTAACATGTGTGAGCTTTGCATTTGGCGAGTCTGTGGTCGATGATTCGTTCCTCTGGCTCTGTGTTCGACTTTCATTCGTGATCGAGCCAGCTGATCGTGCCTTTGGGGTGCTGACCTTTGGGCTGCTAGAAGAGGCGACTTCTTCGACAGACGGTTCTGCAGTGTCTGTGGTCCGAGTGACTTCGACGTCAGATGTGAGGGTGTTCGTTTCTGGCTCCAGTAGAGAATCGACAGATGCTCGGTCTTCCTCGGAAAGTCCCCAAGGCTTGTCTGAGTGTGGCGACACGGCCTGTTCAAGTTTGACACGCTTGTAGTCCCTATTATTCAGACTCTTCCTCCTAGACACAGCCAAGAATGGATTTGCGCGTCTTGGCTCACCAGGTATTCCTGAATCCTGTTCAACAGTGGATCTGAAACCACTCAGCCGTCTACTCGTGACGTTGCTACGAGAGGCTTCACGTCGTTCATTGCGCGTGACCTGTCCGTTGTTCGTAGCGAAGCGCTTTCGAAAGGCTTCGCCGATGACTACCGGTGGCTGATCGCGCTGAGCCGCTGGAGTACTCGCGTCTACAGCAGAAAGGTATGTGCTTGCTTCTTCTCCGCCATATGAAGTTGCTGGCTTGCGTTCGTCTGTCTCTAGCGTTGTAGGTCTAGCATCAATTAAAGAAGAGTCGTCTGTTCTCGGTATCCCGTCATCTCTCGGTGTTTCCGGTTCGGTCTGGTCGGAGAAATCTTCTGTCACCCGTGGATACTGATCAAGTCCAGCATCTTCACTTGTGCGGAGCTCGGAGACTTCTGATGCTTTCGCAGTGTAAAGCTCCTGCTCCGGCTCACGCGGACTGCTGTACCTTCCTCGCTTCGGCTGTTCGACAAGGCTGCTCAGGCTCTGAAAGCCAAAAGCAGAGGCCAGGCCGGACGACAGTGAGTCTGCATCTTTGCTGGAAGGCTCCTGGTTATCATGGTTACCACTACCCGACGAGTAACAGCGAGCTTGCACTGAGCTCGGCACTGGTTGTAGTAGATGTAAAGGTATCTTTGACCATGGTGATGGAGGCTGTAGTCTATGCGTCGTGGGCCTCATAGAGAGAGAAGAGTGACGATGACCTTTCCGCTTACCTGGATGCTGTCAGCAACAGTGCTTCTTCACAGCATTGACACAAAGAAATGTTATAGCATCAGCCGTAAGCTTCATCGATTCATCTTATCGTCAATCATATTCTGCCAGATCGCTGAATGTGACGCAAATGATATCGCACATGCACAAGAAAGACAGCAATGAACCTACCCACCAATCAATATCATGGGGCGATTCTTCATCTTCTCCAGATCACCCATGTCCGCATGCTTAGCTGCTTTCCGCTTTACAGCAGCGCCGATAACTTCGAGCAGTTGGCGCTCTTTGCTCATCCAGCCTTCCTCGCCATCAAAGCGCAGGCCTTCTTGCCGTGTCTTCCTTCTGTCCAGTTCGATTTGTCGTATCGCTTCGAATGCTTGTTCGTCCATGGGCTCGCCCGAGTTCTCGGCTCGCAACAGATCTCGCAGGCTAACTTCAGCGTCCCCATGGAGACAGACTTTGAGATTGCCATCAGAAGTTATGCGCAGTCTGTTACATGTGCCGCAGAAATTATGTGTCATGCTCGTGATGAAGCCGACACGTCCTTTGAAACCAGGAACCTGCCATGTCTTGGATGTGTCGTTCTTCGCGTCTCGAAGCCGTGCGAGTGTAGGGTATTGCGATTGTATCATTTGTATCATCTCCGCGTACGGCAACATCTTCTTTTCTGCCCATTTGTTGCCACCAAATGGCATATATTCAATAAAGCGTACTTCCACGTCCTGTTCTCGAGTCATTTCAACGAATTTCAGGATCTGGTCGTCGTTGATGCCACGCATGGCAACACAATTGATCTTGAGCTTCACGCCTGCGCCCAGCTTATTCATCTCCTGAACTCGGTTGATGCTCTTCATGACCGCGGTAAAGCCATTCCGCCGTGTCAGCAGAGGGAACTGCAGTGGGTCCAGAGTGTCCAGGCTGATGTTGACTCCCGTCAGACCAGCCTCCACCATATCGTCCAGCTTGCGGTGTAGCGATATGCCATTCGTCGTCAAGGCCAGCTCTTTCAAGCCATTCCGTCGCAGACTGCCAATCTGCTGCATTAGAGGGACAATATCCTTGCGCACTGTGGGCTCGCCACCAGTTAACCTGATCTTGTTCACACCCTGATTGACGAAGAGTGCGCTTAGGTAGTATATCTCTGGTGTTGTGAGGATCTCGCGGTCCGGAGAGAGTTGTATGCCCTCGGAAGGCATACAGTATGTACATCGTAAATTACAGCGCTCCGTAAGAGAAATGCGCAGATAGTCATGCTGTCGGTCGAAGTTGTCTGTCAGGAAGTCGGAGAAGGGCTTTGCGTCGCGGAGCGTCTCCCGTCGTCCAGGCCTGGCAGGTGGCGTCGCAGTGACATCTGGTATATATGGCTCGCGGTCGTGTATGTCGACTGTCGCCGCCGTGGCAATGGGCCTCCTCGAGGAGAGCGATAAGACTGGAGTGGGCCATGTCGTCGTCCGTATCGCTCGTGGAAGGGCTCGGGGAAGATTAAGAGTGGCCATAGGTGGCGGAAGAGGTTATCTACAAGGAAAGAGAAACATTGCTCCAATGCCGTATCAACAAAGTCGCAAGAAGGTGGTTAGTGGTCAGCATATGAAGAAGACCCACGCGAGCTCGCATCACTGAAAGATATGCCAAGTGCTGTGCTGACTGATTAAGCGGAGGAGAGCGCCCTTCTCCGAACAACGACATCGTCCTCCCCATCCAGGCCATCGACAGCGAGGTGTGCACTCCACACTGGTCGCTGGAAGACCAAACTGATTGCCACATGTGAGGCTGAGGTTGACAATGACAGGTAGGACACCGCATTCACGGCACGATGCTGGAGAGCCGAGTTTGCTGTTACAACTCATATATCAAGCATGCTGGCAATGACTTGATCTGTCCCACAGCAATAATTGTGCCTGGCCACCAAGAGATTTGTAATAGGATTCCACGGACTAGCCAACAGTCGAATTATCCATGAATCTGGTACCACCAAATTCTTCACTCCAGCAGACCATGTCAACGTCAATGCTTGATATACCACTTCCAGACGATAGCGAATATGTCCTTGTACGCTGGAACTCGCACGAACAACGAAAACGTCTCCAGCTCGAAGTCATAAGCATTCATCAGCAAATCAGAAGTCTTCACGCAGAGCGAAAGCAGTGCAAGCGCAAAGGCGTGGCTCGTGCATATGAGCTCAAGGTACAAGAGGAAAGGCGGCGTGAGGGCGCTCTACAGCATCGACTCTATGAAATTCTCGAGGAATTGGCCGTGCTTGGAAACGAGGTATTGAAAGAACAGCTCACATTGACGGAAGAGTGATATTGACCTCGAGTGAGAGAGCTCGGCAGACCTTCTGGGCAAGCCTAGGGGCTGATCGGGAGAGTTGCATGCGTGCTCATTATCAGCTTGGGATGTCTTGCAGCATGCAGTTGTTCTTGCAGCACACAGCAAGCATACATATTGTGCTCGAGACGGGGCGCCGAACTCGCTTGCGGGGTACAGTATTGATGTCCACGGCAAAAGGGCATCCTTCAAGAACGATCAATTGCAACGGACATTCGATACTGTGACCTTTGTTCACATTACTTGTCAATCTCCTCTCAAGCCACACTCTCATTGTTGACAACATGACTAGTTTATCGACCAAGCTCGCCGAGCGCGAAACAGCTGGCAAGCCCATACAAGTTGGTCTCATTGGTGCTGGCAAGTTCGGGTCAATGTTGTAAGTACATCGATATAGCAGATGGAAAAGGGCTAACATATGTAAAGCATCTCCCAATCACATGGCACACCAGGCATGCGTTTGGCTGGCATAGCAGACTTATCAGCAGAACGAGCAGTCGCAGCCTTACAAAGGACAGGATATCCTACCGATCGATTCGACGAAACAGCAACACTGTCTATTGAAGACGGTATCAAGGCCGGCAAAACTGCCATCACGCAAGATTCTGCCGCCCTGATCGCAACTCCCGGAATCGATGTCATTTTAGAAGTGACCGGCAGCCCTGCAGCAGGAATCCGTCACGCACTACTCTGCTGCGAACACAAGAAGCACATAGTAATGATCAATGTCGAAGCGGACGTTCTAGCTGGTCCTCTGCTTGCTCGAAAAGCCAAAGAAGCGGGTATCATCTACTCAATGGCTTATGGTGATCAACCCGCTTTGATTGCTGAGCTAGTTGACTGGGCAAGAACAGCTGGATTTGGTGTGGTTTGCGCAGGTAAAGGCACGAAGCACTTACCCCAATACCATCATTCGACTCCTGATACTGTTTGGGATCATTATGGATTCACGAAAGAGCAACTGGCTTCTGGAGATTTCAACCCGCAGATGTTCAATAGTTTCTTGGATGGGACTAAATCGGCGTTGGAGATGGCGGCTGTGGCTAATGGATGTGATTTAACGCCACCAGACAATGGACTGTTGTTCCCGCCGTGCGGGACGCATGATTTGCCTCATACGTTACGTCCAAAGGCAGATGGTGGTTTGCTTGACAAGAAAGGCACAGTAGAGGTTGTTTCATGCTTAGAGACTGACGGACGAGCTGTTCATAACGATCTGCGTTGGGGAGTATACGTGATCATAGAAGCGCCTGGCGAGTACCAGCGCGAGTGCTTCAAGCAATATGGATTGCAGACTGATAGCACGGGAAAGGTAAGTTCGATCAAAGACAGTCAGCAGAATCATGTACTAACGTCGTTCTCAGTATGCTGTGCAATACAAACCATATCATCTTATCGGTCTCGAGCTAGGCATCTCCGTCGCCACCATAATGTGCAGAGGAGAGCCGACTGGTCAGACGAGAACATGGTCTGGGGACGTTGTCGCTACTGCAAAGCGAGATCTCAAGGCCGGCGAGAAGCTAGATGGCGAAGGTGGCTTCATGGTGTATGGGCGCTTACTACCTGCTGAAGCCTCGATGAAGATCGAAGGCCTGCCCATAGGTCTTGCGCATGGCATAGTGCTGAAGAATGATGTGAAGCAGGGCCAGGGGCTCAGTTGGAACGACGTGGAGTATAGTGATAAGACCCAGGCTGTCGCTGTAAGGAGAGAAATGGAGGCAGTATTCAGAAAGGAGTTTGAGCAGAAGCGAGGAGTCGCGAATGGTGCCAATGGGCTGCACTGAGAACGAGTGAGATGGACGACATCCGCAGACTCGGAGTTGGATGTCTTTCCTGCACTTTCGATCCAGGCAGAGAGCGACAAGCATATGGCCACTGTGCAGCAGGCATGGCCAAGCGCAAGTGACACACCTCTCCTTTCGCCAAATTGGCAGCGCACGGGTACCTGCATCACTGCTGTAGCCGTGGAACACTTCTCGTTGCAAGCGTGGTTCTCTCATGTTCTCTCGTGTTTCGTTCTGCAGCATGCTGATACGTGTCGTTTGCAGCGGATGCCAGGGATCTGGATGTTTCGTTACACGTCAGCTTCGAGTTGGGCACATTGAATGGCATGCAATGTCAAGCATATGCCTTCGGGCGGCATGTGCGATTGATATTGCACTGCAACATGTGCAGCGTCTTCACTACAATGTGTCGCAGCCCAACGTCCGTATTGGAGACTGTCACTAGCGGAACTTGAAATCGAAGCAACGTTAGCGCGCCTAGCAGAGCATCAACTCAATGCAGATCTGGTGTCAACTCCAGGTGATAGTTACCAGCACACGAGTGACTGATAAGGTACAACAGCATGTGTTCCGCGCTCACTGACAATCCGATATAAGCCGAGCGAAGTCATGAGACAGTGAGCAGATGCCAGTCAGGTTGCGGTCTCATAGATGAATTTATCAAAGGCAGTCGAAGGTTTCGCGGTCAGCGTAGTGTTCTCCAGACGATCGAACACAGAAAGTGCAGTCTCAGGCAGGAGACACTCTCTGCCACATGCCAAGAATCGCCAGAAGATCTTCACATCATGCAGCTGATGTCGCTTCGGTCTTCTGAGCATACCTTTACGTAAAGCAAGGCGCCGTGTGGAGAGCGCCTACGAGCGAGAGCAGCTGCATGTGCCTGCGTAGTGTCGAGTGGCCGATCAAAACCAGCTGCCCATCTACGTCTGATCGCACAGCTGACCGGAGGGAGTAGCGCTTCAAGTTCAGCAAGACCTCTGGAGCGACACACATGCTAGTGACCCCTTGGCGTCGAGCAGGCGCATAATTGTTAGTGCCAGCCAAAGTTCTTCATGTCAGAACAGGACCGGTATCTCACCCCAGGATTCCACAGTTGGTACCACCTGGGGAAGTGGAGAAGTCAGGTCGTCAGGCTGTATAGCTGTATAGATCGAAAAGAGCTCGCTCAGGTACGTATCCGTCGCTTGGTAGTACGTGTCTTGGGGAGAAGTCATGCGTGACGAGAAGTCTTTTGTGCTTTTGTACTCCAGCCTTGAGTGGGTTCGTAGCCGCCGGGTCCATGAAAAGCGTTCACGTTCGTGGTCGTTGCTGGGCGTACCATCTTTGCAAATAACATGTCCAGTTCGAATGCATCGACTCTGTGCCAAAGACTCGCAAATGGATAGTACAACCAGACCCAGCAAGCAAGGCCTTGCACCAAGAATCGCGTCTCATCCCTGCACGGCGAGATCTGCGAGCTGCACGCGAAGCATTTCGGCTGCGATGCTTCGAACGCGACAAAGCCGGATCAAAGGAGCCGAGAGCATGATAAAGTGAAGCTTCGGTCGTCGCGGAGAACGCTAATAGAGATTTGGCCTCATGATGTCGACCAGTGACCATGCAGGTAGAAGATTCGTTGTGAGAAGTCCAAACAAACTGCTTGTACCCTTGAAACAGAGGCGCATGCGCCCGTCGAATCAAAAGCCACAGCCGCATCCTTCGGCTACAGGGCTGGCACGCCGGCATGATCGAGGAAACCTTGCAGGGGATGTATCGACGTCCTCTGTCAAACCTCCTCTGTACAGCGCGAAGAGCTTAAGCCCCTGGACTATTCGAGTGCATACGCCGTGAGTTTCTTGTCGGTGACTGCTGGATACTTGACTTGAAGCCGTTAAGCGCGGGCTGGCCATGTCACGAGCCGTTGCAGCGGCCTGGCTGGCTGCATTCTTGCGTCGCCATCCTCCAAACGTGGCTGCGTCTCCACTGCGCTGGACAACATGGTGGACCATGAGGCTGCGAGAAATGACTGCTGAGACAAAGAATGGAGTGGGCTGAAGTTGTACGCGACGATGGCCTGCCTCGTTCGTCATGATGGGCGTGCGAATGGCAGCAGAATGGTTATAAACCGCGAACCGCGTCGAGCAGACAGAATGCAAGACTATTCAGAGACGCGCCTCCACGCCGGAGCAGACAAACGACGATCTGAAACTCACAATCTGAATCGCCTGCCGAGGGATTGGACGACATTGAAACTGAGCAGCCCAACTAGTGAGGTGAGTTACATTCACTACTACTACTACTGCCTCCACTCGCTCCTGCCTACAAGAGACTCGAAGCTCCTGCTTGCTTCATTCACCTACGATTCTTCCCGACCCTCTTTGCGGCGCACATTCCCTATTGTTTCTGGCCATTCGTGTTATTGTCTGCGACAATCATTCACAATCGCATTGTTGTCGAACAACGCGTCACTCGCTCATTCTTCACGAACCTCTGCGTTTCGACTTTTCTGTACTTAAGCTCTGCTGCTCCGCCCATAGCAACCAGCAACCCAGCATCTGTTTTTGGCCCTCCCACACCAAACAAGAAGATTTCAAGCACGGAAATCAACATTGCAGACAAAACACAAACGCACTCACTACCAAAACTTCTCGGTGCTGGTCACTGACAATCCTTCCTCCCTCCAGCACACCCAGCACTTCGCCATCCGGTGCGAATATGTTCTCTCCACGCAGCATCGCGCTGCTCGCCACGGCACTGTGTGCCACACTCTCCTTCACACCAGCTGCGCAGGTCTCCGCAGCCCCAGCTCCCTCTTTTCACGCAGAGCCTCGTGCTGCTGCTGCAAGCGACTACTGGCTGGCCACTATTGCGCGACAAGGCACTGTCTGGGGTGCCAACGACACATCATACCAGATTTACCGCGATGTCACAGATCCCAAGTTCGGAGCCAAAGGTGACGGCGTAACCGATGACACCGATGCCATCAACCTGGCCGTTTCGAGTGGCAATCGCTGCGGAGATTTTTGCAATTCTTCCACGATCCTCCCTGCTATGGTCTACTTCCCTCCAGGCACATACCGGGTCAGCAAGCCAATCATCATGTACTACTACACTCAGTTGGTAGGTGACGCTGTCACGAAGCCTACCATCCAGTCGACCTCGGACTTCCAGGGCATGGCAGTCCTCGACAGCGATCCATACAAGGATGGAGGCGCCAACTGGTACATCAACCAAAACAACTTCTTCAGACAAGTCCGCAACTTTGTCATGGACCTCACACAGACCAAAGCTGGAACAGGCATCCATTGGCAGGTTGCCCAAGCTACATCTCTTCAGAACATCGACTTCGTCATGACTGAGAGTGATGACAGCGAGCAGCAAGGTATCTTCATGGACAATGGCTCTGGAGGTTGGTTCAGTGATCTCACCTTCACTGGTGGCAAGTTTGGTGCCTTCCTTGGCAGCCAACAGTTCACCACACGCAATCTGGTCTTCAAGAATTGTCGTACTGCCATCTACATGAACTGGAACTGGGGCTGGACCTTCTCCAATGTCTCGATAACTGGTGGCACTGTCGGCCTTGACATGGCTGCAGCGCCCCAGAACCAGTCTGTTGGTTCTGTGGTCTTGACTGACAGCGTGATCAGCGGCACGAAATATGGCGTCAACTCTTCGTTCTCTTTGACCAACAACGTCCCGCTCACTGGCGGCACTCTCGTGCTTGACAATGTCGACATGTCTACTGTTGGAACGGCCGCTGTCTGGTCAAGCAAGTCTCAAAGTGCACTGGTCCAGCCTGGCAAGATCGCGTCGTGGGTGTCAGGAACGAGCTACAGCAACACTGCCTCGGGCAACCGTACACAAAGCACCCTCGCGACTGTCAAGAAGGCTCCGGCTCTGGTCGATTCTGATGGTAACATCTACGGTCGCAGCAAGCCTCAATATGAAAATGTCCCAGCCAGCAACTTCAAGTCTGCCAAGGCCGCTGGATGCAAGGGTGACGGCGAGACCGACGACACCGCATGTATCACAAGCTTCTTGACGACTGTTGCAGCCGACCCCAACGCGATCGCTTACTTCGACCACGGCGCCTACCTCATCAAAGACACCATTACCATTCCGAGCACAATCAAAATCACTGGCGAGGTCTGGTCCTTGTTCGTCGCAGATGGCGACTCTTTCAACGATGTCGACAACCCCAAGCCAGTCATCCAAGTCGGTGCTCGCAACAGCAACACCAAAGGCGCAGTCGAGATCTCGGACATCATCTTCGAGACTAAAGGCGCTGCTCCTGGTGCCATTATGATCGAGTGGAACCTCAACTCGGATCCCACCAAAAGCGGCATGTGGGACAGCCACGTTCGCATTGGCGGCTCCTATGGCACTCAACTGTCCGAAGCTAATTGTCCCGGCTGGCCCACGACGGAGGCCACCGACAAGTGCCATGGTGTCTTCCTCATGTTCCATGCCACACCTGAGTCAGGTGGTCTTTACCTTGAGAATACTTGGTTCTGGGTTGCCGATCACGACCTCGAGGTCAACAACCAGACCCAGATCTCCATCTACAGTGCCCGCGGTACCCTCATTCAATCTCAAGGTCCAGTCTGGCTGTGGGGCGTCGCGTCTGAGCACTCTGTCATGTACAACTTCCAGATCGATGGCGCCCAGGCAGTCTTTGGTGGCTTCTTACAGACCGAGACTCCTTACTTCCAACCAAACCCTGAGGCTCCCCAGCCATTTGCATTCAACTCCGAGTATGATGACCCAGACTTTGCGAACTGCGCCAATGGTACCAGCACAGATGGCGTTGCTTGCAAAGATGCATGGGGTCTGATTGTCAAGGACAGTCGAAACGTACTTGTGTATGCCACAGGCATGTACAGCTTCTTCAACAACTACAACCAGGCTTGTGTCGCAGAGCACAACTGCCAGGAGAACATGATTTCCATCAAGAACAGCACGGTCGACATGTACACCGTCACCACCAAGGCCGCCGTCAACATGATCGTAGACGACAGTATTGAGGGCCCAGTCCTTGCCGCGCCCAACCGCAATGTCTTCGGCGACACTATCGCCTACTATCACTCTGGCTCTTAGGTAGAGCCCGAGCATGATGGTGTGAGCAGCAGCACCGTCAGATCAAGCACTATGGCTGCAAAGTCGAGGAGCACAGTCCACAGCTCCATCATCCCCAAGAGCAGCGCTGCTTCTTCCAAGATCAACAGCATTGTGAGCAGCGCTTCCGCAATCCCGTCCAGTACGACCAGCAGTGGCGATCTTGGAGACGCAACAGTCGTCACTGAGATCGTAACAGTCTACGTTACAGCGACTGCTATTGCCACGACCACAGCACCAGCACCATCTGCGACCACCACCTGTTAGTCACATTGGTGTTCGCAATTTCCTTTCGAAGTACAACTTGAATAGAGAGTCTCGTGGGCAGTCTCCTTGGAGAAGTCCAGAGTGTGACAGCAATGACAGAATCATGATATACCCAGCGTCTGAGATGCACAGCGGCTGACTAGAGTGTCGGCATGGCAAGGGTTCGGAGTTTGTTGGCGGTATACGCCTGGGTTCATATGGGTTTCAAGCGAGCTACCAGACGTAGCTAGAAAGCGACTGAATATACAAAAGTTCACAAATGCTTGACTGTACTTTTCCCATGCTGTTCCTCGTTAACCAATATTCTTCGCTGATATATGCTGACATAAACACTCCAATGTGCAACCTCTCATTACATCACGGATTTCTCACTTCTCTGGAGATCAACCATGTCTCAATAACACACTATGTTCGCCACCACACGCAAAGCTCCATACGTCTGCGCGAGATGTCTGTCTCGCCAAAGCAAGCAGACACGTCGCCACCAATCCACGGCATCGACATCGACATATCCTCCTCCTCCACCTCCATCTTCTGGAGCATCTAAGCTCACCAATCGCCGCCTGATATCCCTCCACGGCGCCGAAACACCCAAGTTCCTCCAAGGCATCATCACGAACAATGTGCGACCGGACTCTACATCAGGCTTCTATGCGGCATTCCTTACAGCGCAAGGCAAAGTGCTGCATGATACATTCATCTACCCGACAATTGGTAGCGAATGGCACTCGCAGCAGAACTCAGATGATCCTGGATATTTGGTAGAAGTTGACGCTGGACAGGCTGAGGTATTGCTTAAGCATTTAAAGAGACATAAGCTGCGGAGTAAATTCCAGCTCAGATTACTTGATGCAGGTGAATTGGATGTTTGGAGTCGTTGGAAAGAAGGCGAGAGGTGGACTGCGCATGGAAGTGGAAGTGGACAACAGGAAGGAGGAATGATTAGCTTGACAGATTCGAGAGCACCTGGGATGGGACAGAGAGTGTTGGTCTCTGATCGCAAGAAGAATGAGGTGCTACAAGATGTGGAAGAGACGAGTTTGGAGGCTTACACGATACGGAGGTATCTGAGAGGTGTACCAGAGGGACAGAAAGAGATGCCGAGGGATGAAGTGCTGCCGATGAATTGTAATGTGGATATCATGGGCGGCATCGACTTCAAGAAGGGATGTTATCTTGGGCAGGAGCTGACCATTCGTACACATCATACTGGAGTGGTGAGGAGGAGGATCTTGCCGATTGCATTATATGAGCGCGATGGCGGGACAGCAGAACCTGATGCGCTGGAATATAATCCGCAAGCTCCTTCTCCATTGAGTGTTGGCTCAATAGATTTGGCTGGGGTGGACATCAAGAAGGGTGATAAGAGGAAGCGCAGTACAGGGAAGATCATTGCTAGCATAGGAAACATAGGACTAGGCATGTGCAGATTAGAGCAGATGACAGATCTTAAAGTCACTGCTGAGCCAAGTCTGTTCACGCCGGAAGACAAATTCCTCGCGGAGATGATTGAGGGACATGAACTCGGCGTCAAGGCCTTCGTGCCAGATTGGGTGCGAGGTAGCATACGTGAGCCTCGTCAGCAGAAACGCGTGGAATGAGAAGCTTTCTTGAACGGTTTGATACACAAGTTCGACCCGCGCTGCCATGGCGTGGGAAATACTACAGATTTCGCTTGTTTCCTTCTTGGAAATTCTCGAGAGCCGAGCCTCACTACCCATCGCCCGGAGTCGCAGTCCGGTTCAAGCCGGGAGGAGTTGGGACCTTAAACGTTCAACGATAGTCTCGGCATGGGCACATGAGGTATGAGACACGTCGAAGACTCCACTAAGCTCATGGGCTCTGATCGCACGCCAACGGCGCCATCAATAGCGTGGCTGGCGAGGGCTCGCAGAGATGTTGTCACCAAGGCCTCACAGTAGGACCGAAGAAGATCTACTCCCACGAACAACTAAACTGCGCATGTGCGTGTAGCACACTACAAGTGTTCCCGGCTTGTGCCCGTCGTTTGACCTTGCAAGCTCGGCGGGATCCTGAGCCGTCGAGGTAATGGAGTTCAAAGCGAACACCGCTCTCTCGACTGCTGCGCCTGGAGAGAGTATGCTGCCATTGATCATAGGGTTATTGTGACTTTCGATACATTGCTCTTCACATCCTCGAGGATGTCTGTGCAAGTCCATCTTCGACCCGGCTAGAAACACATCGAGCATCGTGTCTGTAGCTATGTCTTTTGGACACGGTATCGTAGCATTGCCACTCTTCTGAATTTCTGCCCAACTGTGGCATTGTGAACAGATGTGTAGTACCAGCAGATACAGAGGAGGAAATCAGAGATAGCACTGAGGCTGGGAAGGGTACCTTTCTCTGATCCAGCATTATTTTCTCATACTGCGCGGCCTCTCCTCTCAGCGGCATAGTCTGCGCTATTGATAGCGGAGATATTGTAGTAATGAGATCGTCTTCTACTCAAGCAGATCTTTGCTGTCGCTAGTCTGTCGTGCCTTTCGATAGCTCAGTGGGCAGGTTGAAATGCGGAGATGAACTGGAATTTCGATAAAGCTCTGCAATTTCCCTCGCTAACTGTCACATTTTTAGCAGACATGTGGTGTGATTAGCTTCGAGGCCACGAAACGGAGAAGGATCTGGAAAGTAGGAATGCAAGAGACGGAAATTCGTGCAGCTGAGGACAGGCCTATGCAGGTCTCATTCATTGCACATAGCATAACTATGTAGCTTTGGCGTACCACACTTCAGTAAGAGGATGGAGTCAACACAGTGTTTGTTGTCTGCCTTGACTAGGATATCCTTCAAAGCACATCCATTACTCGCTTGTACGCACAGCTTCCTTCTTCTCGTCCTTCTTCCCGGCTCCCTTCTTCTTGTTCTTCTTTCCGGCTCCCTTGCTGGGAAGAGCGAGTCCCTCTGCGGCCTCGGTCTTCGGGTCCTTCCTCATGTTCTCGGCGTTCTTGTTCTGCTCGGAGAGAGTGGCGCTATTGCTCTGGTTAGCATTAAATATTGCGGCGGTTGTAGCAAGGTAGACATACTGCTCAATTCCTCCAGCCATTCCTGCGTCTGCGAACATGTTGTGGATCCTCCGCAGGATAGACGGGAACGGGACATTCTCCTTGGTAGTGGCTGCTGCTTTGGCCTCTGCATTGATCTTGGCTTGGTCTTGCTTGGAAGTGGTGACCACAGTCTGAAGAGTCGACGGCTTGCCTTTATCGCCGGCGGCCGCCCTGGTGTTGGTGGTTGGGTGGATCATGGTGACTTGTGATGGTGCGAAGTTGTTGTTGGAAGTTGCGAAGAGAAGTGTCGACGTTGATGTTCGAGTGTACAAGTTGTTGGCGTTTCGCGAAGGAGGGAACTTGCTAATACATGGCCGTTGTCGGGTATATGAGCGGGTTGTGTGCAGTGAAGTGGAGTCGACAGGGTCCTCGTTCACCAAGCTTGCTGGCTGAAGTGAAGCTACTGCCTCTTCCAAGCTACAGCTGCTTGCATATAACCACGCCATCCCTTCGACTTGCGTACAGCAGAGATAGGTCGCATGAAGTCTCCGTACCATCTCTGTCATTCCAGCTGCCTACTATACCACCCAAAGTCGGGGCAGCGTAGTATTAGAAGATCCCGGCGAGATCAGAGAAGACTCTCCTATGCTACCTTATCTCTGCTGCTGGATCCGCATACCAGGGTAGCGAGAGCTGCAGCAGTGTCGTTACAGGGACGTACGGTATAATCAGAGAAGGATACATATCCCGCCTTATCTCTGCAGTTGGTCCTATCGACCAAGACATAGAGGACTGCAGTGTTATACTCACAGAACTTTCTGCCCTATCAGAGAGGAGTCCTAGAATCTTGGAAGGATGGCGCGGTGATATGCATGCCGCTGTATATTCAGGGCACATGGATCTCACTTGTCGCAGCAACTGGCATCGTGCGGTAGCGGCAAGGCTTCGTGAAAGCGCCATGGAGATCACCAACACGACACAGTGTATCATGTCGTGCGGGTCGCACCCGTTCCATCCGGAGCTTGGTGGCGATCAAACATGCTTGACACCATCCGGCTTCCTTCACGGACCCATGCTCTTCGAAGAAGGGCTGGGCAAGGTCGAAGAAGACGAGAAGCACGTGTGCATAGGCCAGCGAGTTGAGCATACTGTAGTAGTATACACTGCGACAAATCCCAATGGCAGAGTCGAAAGCCTTCTGCTTCACTTCTTCGCTCGTTCGCCCAATATGCTGTGAAGCGGCCGGATACGCTGCTAGCAATCTAAGCAGAGTGCAGTCAGACACCAGCGACGTGAACCAGGGCACCATACATCGCATCGCATGAGCTGTATCGTGGTAGGCATAGAAAGAGGTCACAGTACTGCTCGTCATCATGAACAAATGCTCCTCAACTTCTATGTCGAAGGAATCTCCATCCGTCACGTATATCGTGCCCGGCTTGCCAGCAAAGTCGATCTTGAACCATTCATGGTGCTTCTCCCTGAACGTATCAAGATCCATGCAAACGTCCCAGTGCGGTACGAACATGGGCAACGGAGCGGCTAGGTTTTCGAAGACATCGATCAGCCTTTTCAAGCAGGCCGGGTAACGGAACGAGCAGAGGGTACCATGATCGTGAGCCTCCAGGGTCAAAACGACTCTCCATAGCCCGCCATTCGTGAGAGCTCCAGAAAAAAGTCTTTCTTCGACCCAAGCACACAAAGAACGTCTGAAATCTCAGCCACATCAAAAGCTTCTGATCACATGGCTCAGCAGCATTCAGGCAGGTTGGACCACAAGCTTGAGCGTATTGTGCTGCCCCGAACAGATGCGTGGCATAGTTGTTCCAGCTGGAGACGCCAGGCATGCTGTCGTTGTATACGCTCATGAGCAAGCAGCTCGCAATGACATCCCGCGAGACGGCCCTTGAAGCTGGCTTGCCACTGACCGCTTTCATGATTGAATGCAAGACGCGTCCGTACGCATCTTGCGAAGCGTATACCAGTTGTTGATCCTCGCGGTGTTTGCCCAAGTGTGCAAGACACAGTGTGTCAACTGCACTACTCATCATAGGCGAGGATAGATCCAGCTCCGGAAGAACTAGCAGTGGACTCATATGTCGTGCCAACCAAACTTCGGGTGCGGCATCGGACGGGAAGTAGGACTGGAGGAAGGTGTAAAGGAGCTGATGTCTTTCCACATGACGCTGATCGATGGTGTATAGTGTGGTTTCATCAGAGTCTCCGCTCGAAGTCGAGGAACTGCCTTCTCTGCGGGCTCTCTTCAGCGCCACGCACTGTAGACATTCCGCAGAGATAGGGTCGATCTGCGGATGTCAGTAAGTTTGAGGTTACTGGTGTTGAATTACATGCCCTTCTTCTCATACAACATTGTTTACACCATGCAACAACAGGTGAGACTTCCTTGATACGTCTTGTCAAGGCCACAGACTGCTTTGACGGTTCCATGGAGCTCATGCTATCGGATTGACTCCCGAGGTCGCTAATCGTAGTCAAGCTTAGGTCAATGGCATTGATGCACCATGTCCTCATTGGCCATGCTGAAGCATATTACTCCTTTGAGTTGAAGGTAGCTGCAGGGCCGCAGGATCAGGCGTCCTGTCCACGTGGAGTGCCGCCTTCGACGGAAGTAGCCTAACGACAATGTCTGCGTAGTATGAAGGGAAAAGATCTCGACGTGGAGACTAGACTAAGCGATTTAATGGTTCGAGATATGAGGTGTGTTGTTCAGCAGCTTCAGCTCTCGGCGGTATTGCCTCGATAACGTGATTATATAAGAACAAGGTTGAGATCCTTCAGCTTGTTCATCACTTTGGGTACAGCGGCCAAGGGCTACTCGAAATGATCGTTGCCAGCTTCTCCATCGGACTGCATCTACTACGCAGCTCGAAGCAGGCCTGAGCTGCTAAGAAGACAGCAGCCCAAGACAGAGAGGCTCGTGTCTTGAGACAGAAACCAAGTCCGATGTCTCTCACGCAGTTGTTGTCGCCTGTGCGATCGAGAGCAAAGACGGCGTGTAGCGGCAGTGATCAATTTCTCTGAGCCTTGGGCATTCTAATGGTAGTTCGCAGTCATACGAAACTCCAGCAGCGGCGCATGTGAGAGCTACTGTCCCCGAGTAGGCGGTGTTCCTCCTCCGTGATACAATGCTTGTGAGCACGTAGCAACCGCATCTGTGAACGACCATGGAGCAGGAGACGGCTGAGTGATGATCGGAATATGTTCGTAGCTCAGCTGTGCTGCATGCCATAGCTACCACAGCCCTGGCGAATCGAACAGCCTGTGAACTCGCATGTAAAGCTTCCCGCGATAGTGCAGTTTCGATCTGTATGGTATCGAATTTCTCCTCGAATCTTCAGACTCCCACGACCGCAATCTTTGACAAGGCCTCTTGCTCGTCTGCAATGCGCAAGCCTGAGCATCGTGACATCTTCTCCATAATTTCCAAGAAAGACACGTCTGCGATCCATCTAAGACAAGAAATATGGCTATGTCGGCAATAGATCGTCTCGTCTCGTCTCGTCTCCTTTCGGTGGACGTTGGTGCGTTTCAGCCCGCTATATGGCGCCGTTTCTGAGTCGATCACTGTATGTGAGATCATTGCGCGGTGGCCTCTGTTCCTGTTCTCGAACCGCACAGTGAGTCTGCCATTCGCCTCTTCATTGAAGCTATCACTCCACTGTCTCATTGCTCGAGCAACAGATACACCTCAATTTCACTGGGACTGACAGCGGATCTGATGCTCGAATAGCTGGACAGAGTGTCGGCGCATCTTCCTATGGCCAGCTCCAGGAATACGGCGTGAGCGTACCCAATAGCACACAGGCTTTTCTCGTATGGCACTCTCACATTTGCGCCTCAAATTGTGCCGTTCCGAGGGGCAATCATGCGCAGTCATGACATCTCGTCTCATCTTGTATACTCCCGCGGTCTCTTGCGATTTCTTTCATCGCGCGGATAGCATGGTGCGTACTCTGTCAATCCTCTTCTGCGCAGCTTCTAGCTTTTCTAGCCGTCGCTTGCGGTCCACGTCGCGCTGCTCTAGCGAGGCGATCTTCTGCTGCAGTCTCTCGTTCTCTTTCCTCAGCATTTCGTCAGCGCCGCCATTCGCCTCCTCGAGAGCCTTAATCTTATCCCTGAGCCCAGCGTTTTCTCTGCGCTCAGCGGCTACCATATCGTTCGCTTGCTGAAACAAGCTAGCACTCAGCTCTTCCACTTCCGAGTTGACCTCCTTCACTTTCGTCTCTGCTGCTATCCGCGCTGTTTGCTCTTTGATCAAGGTCGCTTCGAGCTCATGATGGCGGCTATCGTGGGATGCGTCACTTGGTGCGAGAGAAGCGCCAGAAGCCTTGCGCATGAAACTTCCGAACCGTGACAATCCAGGTCGATCAAGTGGTGGCACTGCAGGAGGTGCGCTTTGGGGATGTTCGTCAGACTTGCTCGAGGATGCGGAGCCTTGACGTTGATGCAATTGGTGCTGTCGCAGTGTTTCTCTCAACACTCGCAGCTCGTTCTCGTAGTCGATGAACCTGAGGGCTATGCACACTGTCAGTCCAGTTGCTACAGGAGTGCTGTAGCGAATCTCCTATGCTGGGGATACATACATGCAGCAGTGGCCTTCTGCGCAAGAAGTCCGTTCTCCTCTTCCAGCTCCGCAATGCGCCTCTGTGCCGCGCCATAGTCCTTGTGTTCCTCGTCGTCCAGTGCAGAATCATGCGCTCCGTGCCGCCGTGTTACAGCCTGCACGCCATTATTCGGCAAAGCAGCATTGCTTGCCATGACCCGCAGAGTTCCAGTTCAATGCCGACATCGAGCGCCAGGGTGCGTAACGTCTCCACCTGTCCACTCTGACTCCCGCTAACTATATCAGGCGCTTTGCGATGCTGCTGGTATATAGGACAATGCATCAGGTATTGGAGAACTGAACTGCTGAGGACTGTGAGCAGTTCGTAAGG
Organism: Sphaerulina vaccinii; assembly: GCA_022570795.1. Classification (NCBI taxonomy): domain Eukaryota; kingdom Fungi; phylum Ascomycota; class Dothideomycetes; order Mycosphaerellales; family Mycosphaerellaceae; genus Sphaerulina; species Sphaerulina vaccinii. Next base: position 1,245,929 of record JAKUDP010000001.1, read on the forward strand.
GTGAGGGTCTCAGTGCAAGATACGCAACGGCCCGCAGCTCATCAATCCATTCCAGGGACGTTCTCGAAACAGCCGCCGCACATTTCAACAACGAAAGTCAAATGCCGCATGGCACGTGGTCGTTCAGAGCTTGTTGGCATGTGTCGTGCAGATGCCAGTGTATACATGCAGTCTATGCCCTCGTTGACTTCATTACACTCCTATTCGGTCTACGATTGCTTACAGAGATCTTGTCCTCCAAATATTCGTGAGCTTTGCAAAAGGAAGAGTCCATCCGCTTGCACAACCTGTGGTAATGAACCGCTCGAGCAACCAAGGTGTGGATGCGAGATACGACGTTGCCTCACCTTTTTATCGCATGTGTCGGTTGATTGGCGTCGAGTAGTCAGAACACTGTGTCGTTGCTCAGGCTCGATGCCATATCTATGCGAATTGTCCGGAGATGCAATGCTTTGAGTGCTTCGTCTGTTGGCAGAGATACCGGACGAGATGCAGTGCCAACGGTAGACTTCTCGCCTGGAGGCTGGCCTGTCTTCAACAAATCCGCACCTCGCACGGTGGTGAAAGTAGCTGTACTTGTAACGATATTCGTTTGTTGATGATCGCAGCTTTCCACTCATCTCTGAAGAGTGACGATCTGTGACCTTGGCATGCAGTTTGATGTCATTGTCATGAGAGTGACCAAAACACCGGATCTTGGTGGCACCAAATGAGATCCTGGGACAAGAAAGGCAGTCGTGAAGAGATGGTAAGAAATGTCCCTCTCATCATACACACTCACTGCGGGCCACGCACATAATGAGCTAATGTGCGTACGAGGAGCTGTAGCCCTACCAAGCAGGTCGCGACGGCTTGCAACTGCAGCTATGCTACTGCTGTACCGTGGTTGGCCATCCGCATATGTGATCGGAGGTCAGCCGGTCTTGATCTTAAACTTTCGACGAAGCTGGGGTCGTGGCGCCTGATCTTTCCATTCGCAGGCGAAGTTGGCAGAGGATGTCTGATGCCGTCGAGTCTTGAGAATAATGTGATGAATGTGAAGTTGAAGTCTAGAGCACTGTCAGTCAGTTCCGAGCAGTCTCCGAATGTTTTTCTTCTATGCATGCTTCGGAGACGTGTCCGCCAGCGCGAATCCCAGAGAGCAAGCCGTGACGACGATGGAAGAAAGCGCGAAAGTGGATTGTGAAGAGGGGTCGAAAATCGACGATCTGTGGCGTCTCAGTGGCTAGGGAGAAACCTTGCACCTTTCCTTGACGTATCACGGCGGCAGCTCCGCACAGATCTCACGTGGAGGGTCTTGCGCTGCGTCGCGTAGGTTGGAGAAACTGTTCGCCCTCATCTTTGCTGCATTTCATCAACAAGCAAGGGATTGTGAAAGTGAGTGTTGTACCCAATTCTTCGGGAGGAAAACGGAAGTAAAGCTGTGCCTACCTTGCAAACCGCCACTCCATACGCCTGCCTTCGGCGTCCTTCACATTCGCCACACCACAAACACCTTCGCCAAACACTTATACTCGCCAACGAACATCCTCGCCCGGCGCTGCTACAGACTACCAGTCTATGTAACGTCCATACACACTGCGGAATACGAAAGGCTCACGCTGCAGTCTCGGCTTTTAGGCCTTCTCTGACGCGGCAACAGCAGTCAAGCCTCTTCGTGAAGACTTCACCAGCCAGCAGCATCATTATCTGCAAATTCCATCGCGTACTCTTTGACAGCCTGGAATAATCCAATGGCAGCAATCGGACAGATGCCCTCGGACCATGCGGCACCACCTTACGGAGACCTAGCTTTTGAACCTTCAGAAGAGTTCATGTTCGAGGATGCTGGCAATGACGATTTTCCGGACATGGAGCGCAACATTGCCTCTCTGAACGCTTATAATGCCAGCCATGGCGGACCGCACGACTTCGACATGCTAAATGGAGACAAGTGAGTGCATACGCGCACTTCTTGACCAAGCCCTTACTGACTCTCTGCAGTAATGCAAATCTCCTGCCAAATGCAGAATTTGATGATGCGATCTTCCTAGATCCGATGCTCGGGCAATCATCGACATCCTCAGCATGGCTAAAAGACCAGCCACATCGAGACTTTCATCTGCAGACTATGCAGGCGGAAATCCTAGCTGGTCGCACTTCCAGTGCATCGTACCAGTACGGCCAGATCACACCGCCCAACGACAACTCGCCCGTAGATTTTGTAGAGTCTTCTGAACAGCGAATTGTTCCAGAGTCGGCCGAGGCACCGCGATTGAGTGCAACATCAGAACGTGCTCGCAATGCAGCTAACCAGCGCCATGCCAAAGCCAAGAAGGCGAGGAAGGATAGCGCGCGAAGCCGCAAGTCGGACAGTCCGATTGACGAAGATGGCGAAGAGGTAGATGGAAAGCGTGAGAAGTATCGCGAGAAGAATCGAGTGGCGGCGTCGAAGTGTCGAGCGAAGAAGAAGACGCATACGGAAAACCTAGAAGAGTCAGCTCGACAGATTACAGCAACGAACAATAGGCTGAGGGCAGAAGAGCGCGAGCTTCGAGATATCTTCTCGAGCTTGCGCCATATGGCTCTTGCCCACGACTCTACGCAGGGCTGTAACTGCTCGGCGATACACATGTACAACAACCAGCGGGCGAATGAGGCAGCCAGGACAGCGGCTATGGGTTTGCTCGGCATGGGTATGCCCATGCAAAACTTCCCTTCTCCATCGACCGGAAGTGATGTGTCCGCTGTGCATTCCCCCAGGCACGGATCACAGTCAGAGTCCAGAGCGCCATCATTCTCCGGACCACGTCAATCTAGTGCTCTATCAATGGCAGGGCAAGTCGGGTTCTTCGCGCCGAGCACAGCTCTTGATACTCGAAAGCGGTCACGGCTGGTGACGAACATCGAGGCTCCGGCAGCGACCGAGGAGAGCATTATCGATGCAAATATTGAGGTCGACGAGCAGGGTATGGACGTCTGCTGATGTGGCCAGTGGTATGAAGTGCTGAAGCACCAGTGAATTAGCGGAACTGCCGTCGAGGATCCAGTCCAAGCAGAATGTGTGGTAGAGGCACGAGGGTGTGGTCCATTTCATGATTGATGAGAACATGTTTCATGCGGGCAGGCATTGAGTAGAGTCGGTTCATCGCCGGGTGATGACGATCAAAAGATATTGGAGGGCCTGGCAGTGTCCAGGCGTAGAGAGTATTCTCCTAAGTAATAAGATGAAACCATTCCCAGATGTTGGTAACCATGTGCACCCACATTTGCAACCACTTTCGATTTGCAAGCGCCTCCCTGGATAGGCTCTCTCTCTGAAACACGGTCGATGTCTGTGAGGTGGTGGGGGCCGCTTGCAAAGCCGCAGTGATTGCGAAGGTCCGTGAGAATAATTAGTGGTTCCCAGTCGTCTATGTGAGGAGTGGTCGATAAGTCTTGCAGTACAAGAGTCTTGTATCGTCGTCATGGTGACAGGAGCTCAAAAGCAACACTGGGGGACAAGTGCCAGTGCAATCTGAGATCAGCCACCAAGGATCTAAGAAGTGCTTATACAGAGCCTTCGGCGTCGGGCAGGCCAGCGAGGGTCGATTGGGCACACAATGCTGCCTATTGCCCGAAGCACTAATCGACTGTTCGGTTCGTCATCGCTTGTGGTCTTCTTGTGATGCCATTTGGTGACTGGTGGCTGACTTTCGATCGTCGATGCTCAGCTTGAGGTACTGGATTTTGGTTTCCTGCTCCGGAACTGCAGCTGCCAGACTGTGTGAAAGCATAGTGCATATTCCGTGGCCGACGCTGCGTTCGTTGTGATGAACAGATTGTCAAGGTCCATTCTGTATCAAAAGTCATAGGCTTGCTTCGATGCGGCTCTATGCTAGTCAAACCGAAGCCATGGTCGACTTTGGATCTAGTGCTGCCTCCCGCTGCAAGCGCACATAGTCACAAAAGAGGCAAATGCTGAGGACTCTGGACATGGGTAATGTTGTTGTAGCAGAGGAGAGTCCTTGTGCAATCCTGGTGTGATGTTGGTCGTCCTGGTGGGCCTAATCTTCCACTCGTCCGAAGGTTGGGATACAGAGTTTTGCGACCGACGACGACGCACTCGCAGCAGGTCGCTGCGGTATGGCGCCGCGTGAGGCTAAACTCTCATTGTAGATGTAGTGGAGGGTCGATATAGTGATCGATCAATTCGAGTCGAAAGAGTGTCACGAGAAGAGCTGGCGGTGCTGTCGTGCTGGTGGTGTGATGTCGATGTCGAGGAGAAGAAGACGCAAGGAAGAGAGGCACCAGAAAGTGGCGGGAAGACGAGCTTGCGGGATTGAGGCGAAACGGACCAGATCAAGCTTCGGAGGGATGTCCACCCTCCGTTGGTCCTTAGCTTGGCGTTGAGGCATCACCATCACTATGCAGTAATATCCTAATTACTTCTTCCATCCGTACAACGTACATTATTATAGTAGTCATGAAGCGGTCATACCCTCGTCAGGATCAGTATACTGGTCATCACACCTTCAAGTGAAACATCCTCTCATGATGGTAGCTGCACGATGCACGAGTCAAGAGTGGCATTCCAAGATCTATCATCACACTTGGCTATGCCATCGTAGTCAGCATGGAGGTAATGCCAATTTCGGACCATATCGTCTCGGCGGCCTGCATGGCTTTTCCCCGTCCATAGCTTCGCATACCGCACGAATTCCCATCTCAGTAGCTCGATGCTCGCCAATTCGGGAACGCTCATCCACGGTAGCCATTCAATCGTGCAACCTCAATGATCTTGCCCGTCATGCCTGGCGAACGAACCTCGATCATGTTCCTTATAGCGCCATCGCCAGAGCTCGCACGTGCATGTTGCTTCGCTTCACGATAACGATTGTTGGCATGCTGCGGTACTGGTTGGTCATATGGATCAACTGAAGTCCGGGCATAGACTGGCTCCTGTGGCAAGTCACAACTCATAACCACGTCGCTTGCCGCGTGCATGTGCTGTTCTCCCCACCCCATCGCGTCGTCTTCTTCGACCTGCTCTTCCACGGCATCAAGGTAGCATGAGGCATAGCTGACGTCTCGATCCCTCACTGCATCTACGAGTATCTCGTGTGCATCGACGAACTGCTCCACTTCCTCCTCATATACATCCGAACTGTCGTGCTTATCATAGACGAAGGCTTGTGCATTGCGGTCCTTATCTCGCCAGTCTTGCTCGATCTCCTGTGGTATCAGGCGCACTTCGAGCGGCTCAGCCATGCTTGTTGCATTAGCATATGCAGCACCAAGTTCGGTAGCTGAGATCTCGTGATAGGTGTGAGGTCGCGCCCGGTACACAATCGTATTGCCAGGCTCGGTGAAATCACCACAAGCGCGATAAAGGACGCCGGGGATTTCTTCAACCAACGGTTCGAGCTGAAATGCAAAAGACCTTGCCGGTTTGACAACTGTGGGCAACAGTTGGAATGGATGGACCGGATTTGACGAGTGGCGCGTGAAGCGGTAGTTCGATTGAAAGAGCTTGGGGTTCCTGGCATTCTGGTACTCATAGTCCATATGCGAGGCTCTCGGAGTGGTGCTCGTGTCTTCACTCGTGAATTGTTCGGTTGCATCAAGTGGCGGGCTCGAGGGTATGTCGATTGGCGCAGGTACTCGCCGTAGTGTTTTCGAGCGTACTGGCTTTCGCGAGGTGTAGTTCCCGGCGGTAACCTGTGCGTCCAGATAAGATGGCATTAAGCCGCTACCAGACACGGAGTGTGGTTCGTGAGCAGTCATGTGCGCTCTAGGCGGGATGATATGTCGTGGCGGCGATGGAGCACGAGGTGAGGGCGGTTTCGAGCCCATTCTATGCGAGGATTGTGGTGGGCGCTCCCCAGAGCGAGCGCGCTGACCGCTGGTCGAGGTCACGTAATGCGATTCATGGGCCATTTCTGCTTATTGTCGTCGTAAATTTTCGATTGTTTGGTATTTGAGCGATGGAAGTTGAGTTGTTGTGTCGCCAGTTTGCTCTAGGTGGTTTTCCGTAGCGACGTGAGCTTCACTTTATGGCCGTTGAGCTTGCATACACGAACATACCGCGCTGACACCAGCCTACCGATCTGCTTGAGCTGCAGACTCTCCTCCACTCCGGAGCTGGTCTTCGAGCTCATTGACTAGAGGCCAGTGCATTGTGGTCACAGATGAATCCCGCTATGACCGAGTTCTCGAGACTCTGATACGCCGCACAAACACCACAGGCCGCTCATACTAGGTAGTCGGCCTCTAAAATTCGTGTGTCCTCTGCGGCATTCGACCTCCTCCAGCAATTGAATGCCTACACAAGCCAGATCGACATGCAGAGCACTGTTGCAGATTCGCGCTTCGACCTGTCGCCTGCGTGAAGCTGCAACAACTTGTGAAATCCAGAGCCTGGGAGCTATACTTGAGGCCATAGACGCTCGTCCGATCTCGAAGCCATGATAACGAGCACTACGTCCTGTTTACCACAAACTTGAGCTGCACCACTTTCAGCTCTTTTTCACGCCGGGCTGAATTTCTGTGGCATCATCCGTTTTCTGCTGCGCCTTCAAAGCAGCAATCTTATCATCAATGATCGAGATCTCCACTTCGACCTTCAACATCTTCTCCTTCAGCATGTCCGCATACTCCTCGTTAGTCAGGACCTTGAAAGGAGTCCAGCTTTTCTCACTCATCCTCTGCCAGAATCCAGGACCCTTCGCTTCAGCTCGATGAGGTGCTATTGACCACTTGTTGTACATGAACTGGCCTGTCGCACCAAAGACGCACCACATGATTGCTCCAGGGATAACATTCTTTCTTCCACGGAAGAGTGCTCCCATCGAGCCGCCAGAGAAAGCTCCCGCAAGGGCTGTAGCTTTCGTGAGGTCACCAGGTGTCGGAGCTTGTTGTTCAGTCGTCCATGCTCGTACTATAGACAAGCGAGTGAAAGTAAAGACCGTTCCAAGACCAAAGGTTTGCAAGGAGGTCGCACCTGCCGATAGAAACGGTGGAAGGCTCTTGAGGATACCAACCGCACCACCGAACAAGAAGCCAACGCTGCCTGATGCAAGATTAGTCAAGGCATCATGATGCAGGACAATCGTATGGGTCTTGGCAAGGAGTAGGAGAAGTGAGGTCGGATATCAATGATCATAGGCACGGAGAATGAACAGATCCAATAGCAAGACACGCACTCCTTCCGGATTGCTGCGTAGCACATGGCGTTCGGAAATACGACTATAAAGAAATGCATGTGAAAGACATACCAGTAGCAACGCCGACCTTCAAGGCTGTCTCGACATCATCAGCAGATGGGTCCCTGGCTGCCTGTGCACGGCGCCGTACCTGCTCCTCCATCACACCCAAGTGAAGCGATGTGAGTATCCAGATATGTGAGTGGTGAAGGTAAGGATGGTCATCAGCGGATGGACGAAGAGAAGTCGGCTCGTGGTCCCTCTTTTGGGAAAAGCGGGCGGGTCCAGAAAAGCCGATGTAAGTATTTCGAAGCCCACAGACCACGACCACTTCTCGACAACATCAGAGCAATCCTCACAGATTTGCTCGACACACAACCGACGCTACTCCAGCAGAGCGTCACACACACACAATACCGCAATCATGGGTACGTACCTCCTCCATCAACACCACTGCGGCGCGCACCTCGAGGCGACTGGACGATGGCGTTGCACGAGACAGGCGAAATGGTGGCTGACGTGACGAACTACAGCTCCCAAAAAGAAGCAAGAGAAGATGGCCTTGGGCGACTTCTTGACCAACCAATGTAGGCGCAACCCTCCCCAAGACTCCCACCTCCGATTATGGCCAACTGGCTTGCGCGATATATGACGGCGAGACGGCGGAGCGGAGAAGGGACACGCGAGGCGGACAATAGACATACTGACACATGTGGTAGCCCTCGGATCATGGGCCGACGAGATGGAGTCGGCACCGATGCCATCGATGCCCACATCGAGCTACGGCGCACGCGATCGAGGCGACCGGGGCGGCGACCGCGCTCCACCAGGCGAAGGTCGCGCATTTGCAGCGAACACCTGGGAGCGAAGTGGAAGTGGCATGGGAGGCGGCAGCAGCTTCGGAGGAGGCGACCGTGGCTATGGAGGTGGCATGGGAGGAGATTCTGGTAGGTCTCGAGATTAGGTGAAGCCTGCAGGAAGGATGCCTCAGCTAACGCGCATAAAGGCCCTCGATACGACCGCGAGTCTATTCCATTCCCAACGAAGCCACCGTATACCGCACATCTCGGAAACCTCGACTACAATGTTACTCGCGTCGATCTCGAGGGTTTTCTGGCCGACTGCAATGTTACCGACGTCAGACTTATAGAAGACAAGCTCGATCGCAAGCCAAAAGGCTTCGGCTATGCAGAGTTTGGATCTCCAGAAGGCCTTCAGAAGGCTCTAGACAGGTCCGAGTCCAGCTTCATGGGCCGCAACATCAAGATCAGTGTCTCTGATCCACGTACGTCAAGCAGCTATATCGGGTGTGCTACCTATGCTAATGATTTCTAGCAAGAAACGATCGTGGCGATTCGAACAGAGACTTCTCTGACTGGAGTCGCAAAGGACCACTTCCAGACCTTCCATCTCAAGGCCGTCAGCCATCGCGAGGATTCGAGCGCCGTGGACCACCGGGAGGCGGGTTTGACAACATGTCGGATGCCGGCAGCGAGCGTGGTGGACCAGGTGGACGCAAGCCAGGCTACTTCGAGGGCGATGGTAAGCCTCGCGACTTCTCCGACTGGAGTCGCAAGGGCCCCCTTTCGCCAGCGCCAGGCGCAGGCCCACCGGTGCGTGATGGAGGTCGTTTGAGGGAAGCTCGCGATGAGCGTACGCCTCGCGAAGAGAGGGGTGGCCCAAGCTGGGGCGAAGGAAGATCAGACGCTGGATCAAGACCACCACGAAGAGAGTACGAGAGACCGCAAGGTGCCCCAGAACGACCAGAGCGTGCCCCAACTGCCGCTGAGCAGGACAGCCAGTGGCGCACGAAGATGAGACCAGATGCACCAGCGACACCAGACGTCTCAACACCCACATCACCTGCCCAAGAGGCGCCCAAGGAGCGACCGCGACTAAACCTTGCGAAGCGAACCGTGTCAACAGCGGAGGGTGGCGAGTCTGCCAGCAGCCCGGCTTCTGATGCGAAGGCTTCGCCGTTCGGTGCTGCTCGTCCTATCGACACGTCGGCTCGCGAGAAAGAGGTCGAGGAGAAGCGCGTGCTCGCGCTCCGACAAAAGGAGGAGGCTGATGCAAAAGCACGCGAAGAGAAGACTGCTAAGGATGCAGAACAGAGAGCAGCTCGTGCTGAGCGTGCAGATCGTGGCCAAGCTGCACAGAGCGGCGAGAAGGTCACTTCGCCCACTGGTGACGTGCGCAACGAGCAGCGAGGCGATCGTCGGCCGTCGCGCCAGCAGCAGCAGAATGGAGGTAACAGCTGGAGAGGAAAGCCAAAGGAGGCACAGGACACCAAGCAATCAGCGAAGGAGAACGGAGATGCGCCACCAAAAGAGCGCCCAAGCTTCGCCATACTCGCACACGAGGGCGACGACAACGCAGACCTCGATACACCAGATGCCAACGCCAACGGCACTATCACCGCCGATAAGGAAACGAAGCCACAAGAGGTAGTCGTCGTTGCAGGCGAATCAGCCGAAACCACTGCCGAGACACTCGAGGACGATGGCTGGAGTACTGTTCCAGCTAAAGTCAAGGGGAACAACCGCCGTGGTGGAGGTCGGGCCATTGCCTCTTGAAGAGAACGAAATTACGACGACGAAGAACAAGATGTCTAGACTTCACGAACGACGAATCTGTGTCTTTACCTGCATAGCGGCGACAAATGTGGGATAAGCAAAAGTACGTGCACTTCTGAAGCGCCAGCGGCAAAAAGAAGGCGGCTGTCCATTTCAACGCTTATTATACTGGATTGGTATTGGGTTCCTGTTACACTGCTTGCCTGGAGCGGAGTCCTGGTGGCGTACCAGATAGGCGGGTGGTTGTCTTCTGCTGCTGTTGCGTATATAGCATACTCTCCATTCAAAACTTGCTATGAGAAATTGAATGTACAGAGCTTGCGTCTGTGCTTGACCATGCTTTCTCCTTTCTTTCACACTTGCCATCCCGCGAAAGCCTGCCGTTCACAAGCTATTCGCCAAACCCAATGCATGCCCAGATAGCATAGAGTAATAGTAGTGCTTCTGATGACGGCTGACCTTTTCACGCTTGATTGGATGCCTGGGCTCACTTGGCTTTTGAGCCAGATGTCAGAGCAGAGCCGATAAAAGGCGACGAACGCTGATGCGAGGAGTATGTAGAGAGTTGAAACAGAACATTGGAGGAAAAGTCCTTGCCCTTCTATTGTATGCAGAAAGTGCTACGACCCCAAGGTAGCTAATCTCGCTTTCCAGTAAGCCGCTTGCCCTCTTCCATATCATCGTCTTCGCTATCCTCATCGACTGCGAAGATCGTCTCTCCGTCTAATGACTCTCGAGGCAGCGGCGCAGGCTTCGTAGGCACGGGCGCTGGCAAAGGTGAAGCATCTCTCCGAGGATTGCTCGAGCCCCCTGATCGAGGTGCATCGTATGATGGTGGAGCTTTGCTGCCATTGACACCCATCGCCTCGAGATCATCGTCGAGATCCATGCTATCTCGTATCGAAGCAATCTCGAACCCGTCGTCATCCTGAGCGATCTGTAGATGTGTTAGCTTAAGAGACATCACTTTCCTCGTTCTAGTTTATGTCGCAGCGTACCTCATCAGACATGGCAAATCTGCGATTGTTCGCTGACGGCCTCCAGATGTATGCAATGAAGGACACGTCACAGAAGTAGACGAGCAGAAGCCAGCCATCCAGGATGAACCATCGTGATTGCCAGTGGTCTGGTACGAAATCGGCATTACCTGATCCAGCAAAAGTCCAGCTGTTGACGAAGAAGAAGGCGAAGATGACTACGATGCTGGTGAGGATGCACCACCAGAGTTTGCGGTACATGCCAGCTTTGACGTGTTGTTTGCGCTCCACGAGATCCTTCATGGTGTAGTTGAGGCTGTTAAGCGTCCAGATGTAGAAGGCTGTCAGTGTTCCAGCCAATGGTAGCACGACTAGAAGTACCAGCGGTCCAGCATTCTCTGGTGTTACAGCCAGGGAGGCGATAGCGTAGATGACGCCGAAGACGAAGTGAGTAACGGCGAGAGCGCGCACATACCACATCGTCTTTCCGAGCTCATGCTTGACGACGCCGTAGCCCATGCATACGATCAAGAGCAGGAAGAATGAAAAGCTGTTTCTTGCAGCGCTCAGTATCGAGACCACGATCAGGAGTGCCTTGGCGCCCGCATTCAGGCCATGTCGGTTTTGGAAGTCGTAGAAGAGCCATGTCATGAACATCTCGATGATGAGAAAGACCAGAATTGCTGTTATGTAGTTCTGAACAGCCAGAATGTCTCGTCGGTGCATCCAGTATAGCACACCCCAACCCATGGCAACAAAGGCATAGACGATCGTGAAGCCGGCATAGAATGGAAGCTTCGGAATCTGCGCAGCTGGCAGCTCACCGAAAGCATTGCGAAACTCGACAATCCCGGTGTAATCGGTTGCACTGTAGGCAGCACTGCTCACACAATAGTATCCTGTCTTCTTGATTGGGTAGTTAATGGCTCCGGGATCTTTGAGATGAATAGCCTCGGACCTGATTAGTGACTTCGAGGCTGCAGTCGCATTCGCTGCCAGAATGAAAGATCCAATATCGGCTTCCTCGCAGAGTCCAGCATCGCGCGCAGCTTCGTCGCAGAGGTAGTCATCCTGTTTCCCGTTAGCCAATCCTCGCGAGTGCCTGCCCCCATTATCCTACATACCACTGTCTTGTCCTTGGGATCAGGTTTCCCGATCAATGGTCTATCTTTCCACTCAAACACCACCAAGCTGACTATAGGGTCCTGCCCTTCTGGTATATTGTCCGGATGCACGAACTTAACGAGGATGTATGGATCGACATTGCCTCCCCAGGTCTTGCGCGAGTACATGCCGGCGCATACTTGTCTATTGGCGTCTCGTTGGTCCTATTCCGCAGTCTCAGTATTGGTATCCTGTCTGAACTCTCCCTCTTCCAGCTTGCGTGGCTTACAATGCTCATTTCCGCAGCTTGCACGCTCAACAGCTGCCAAAGCAGTACTGGCAGTATCCGCGTCCATCCCTTCATATCTCCAAGCTCTTTCTGTTTTACTGCTTTCAATGAAGATGCAGTTGAAGTTCAATGTCAGCAGCAGATCGTCAGCCTCTCCTAGATCAACGTGTCGCGTAGTCCTTCCAAGGCGCGAAGTAGAGGTCTCGGCAAACGGGCCATTCTCGGCAAGAGTGAGGCTCAGTCGCCCCTGCCCTGCCCTCTCACTTCCTCACTCCTCAAGATATTAACAACGAACAAACATCATCGCCGAACGGGATCATCATAAAGTTACGCGGCATGTGGTGTACAGTCATGGTACGAGGATATGACGGGTAGTGACGAGGAAGGCGCTCCGCAGGTCCTGCATGATATGAGCAAGATGGCAGCACACAGAGACGACAACAACAGCTAATCATGCGCGTCTCTTCTGGCCTCTTCTGTCAACGGAGCTTCAAAAATCGGCAAGACTCTGCCCTGCGAGACCCAGAATCCGAGTGGTATATATCTTCAGCGATACGCCGCCCTGGTGATCAATCGTATCGAGTATATTGCCTGTCATCCTTCGGTGGGACAACTGCACGAACTCCGCTCTCCAGGCGGCTCATATTTCCAAACAATTTGAGATCAAGAATGCACTCGAAAACAAGCAAACGCAGGAGATGTTCCCTTAGCGGTTCAGGGCCATGCACTGCAGGCGGAGGCGCGCACCCGCACGTTTCACTGTACTGCAGCGCACGAAGCCGAAGCGAGGAGAACGAGCACTTTCGCGCCAGACTCCGCAGACCTCGACCGGCTACAGTCCTGATATATGCAAAATTCCGCATCGATGCACATTCGCCCGTGCCTGCATCGACCTGCTCAAGTCCAGACGCCTTAGCTATTCTTGTTCGCACAGGGTTGCCGCTTTGTGGAACACTACGACTGGTGCTGCTCGCTTGTTCGATGAAACTTCTCGCTACGCCTCACAAACCCTTGGCAGTCATATACAGTTTCGCGCCGAAGACTGCACTCTGGACCACGCTCTCGACATGTGGCGTTGGCGTAGAGAACACCCGTTCGCGTGTTACGTTCAGTGGGACTTCATTTCGAAAAGCATCCTGCGTAAATAGTAAGCGCTTCATACCCTGTCTGGCTCTGTATAAGAGCCTCGGGATGTCGCACAATAGAGAAGGCAAATTTCTTCATTCACCTGCCCTATTGTCGCTTTTCATTCAGCTTGCTGTGCAGCATTGTACTCTGGTCTAGCACCAATTCACACTCTTTTACAAGTATCCTGGTGATACTGTCCATTCATTCATACAGATATCGAACACTGCACAGACTGTCCGCACAGACAGAAGCCGAGTCCTCAAAGCAAGCACGATATCATGTCCGTACTCCAGGTTACAGCACTTCTTGGCTCCTTGGCCGTCTCGGTCTCAGCCCATGGCTACGTCCAAGGAATCGTGGCTGGCGGAACATGGTACTCTGGTTACAATCCTGCCTTTCAGTACAAGAACCCTCCACCGACGGTCGCTGGCTGGAGTGATCCAGAAGACTTGTCGAACGGTTACATCGCCCCCAGTGCCTACGGCGATGCGGACATCGTTTGTCACCTTGACGCAACTCCAGGTGGTACTTCAGCCAAGGTCGCCGCTGGTGATGTCGTCGAACTGCAATGGACTGTTTGGCCAGACTCGCACCACGGGCCAGTTCTTGACTACCTCGCGAAGGTCGACGGAGAGTTCGCTGATGTTGACAAGACGGCGCTAAAGTTCTTCAAGATCGACGAGGGAGGACTAGTTGACGATAGCACGCTTCCTGGCAAGTGGGCTTCGGACGAGCTGATCGCAAACAATAACTCCTGGGTCGTCAAGATTCCAACCTCCATTGCTCCAGGCAATTATGTGCTTCGTCATGAGATCATTGCTCTCCATTCGGCCGGAGACACCAACGGCGCGCAGAACTACCCACAGTGCATCAACCTCGAAATCACATCTGATGGCACCGATGTACCAGATGGTGAGCCAGCTACATCATTCTACAAGGAAGACGATCCAGGTATCAAGATCAACATCTACACCTCTCTCAGCACCTATGACATCCCTGGCCCAACTCTGTGGAGCGGTGCGATGTCAGCAGTTAGCCAGACCACAGTGGCGATCTCCTCTGTTGCACCACTGTCAACCGGAAGTGCGACTTCTTACGCTGAGGCGAGCACGACTGCGTCCGCATCACCGGACGCTTACACATCGAGCTCGGACGACACGTACACCACGACTTCACAAATCAGCTCCAGCTACGCGGCCTCGCCAACTGCCACATCTGCGGAAGCTTACACCTCCATTACGACCACCACTGAGCAAGCATACGCCACGGCAACGGCATACAACACCATATTCGCTACATTCTCGACTTCTGAGGCCTCATCTTCGACCTTCTACTCTGATGTAGCCACATCCACTTCTGCTGCTTCGCCAGCTTCGAGTTCATCTGCAGCTCCAAGCGACAAACCAGAGAAGGCTCTGCCAGAAGGATGGACGTTGGGTGATCTGCAGCAGTGGGTGGCGTATCTGCTGAAGAAGGGCTGGAGTGCAAGCCGGAAGCATGCTAGAGACTTCGCTGCTTGAAGATGAGGAGTGCCATTGATGTATCATTGACTTGAGATAGACGTTGGGGGTTTGTGTTCTGTGGTGATTTCTTCTGTTGAACAGGAGATAGGATTAAGCTTAGCTTTTCGATGCTTGTAGGAATACTATATACCATGGTGAAGAGTGGATCACATGAACCAGTAAATGTGCTGTGGAATTTCTGGCTACCGTCTTTGACTTGCTACAATTTGGGTAGTAACCATTCTCACGGACTTTTGCAATCACTGCGGCTTTGCAAGCGGCCCCCACCTCCTCACAGAAATCGTTCGTAATTCAGAGAGAGCCTATTAACGGAGGCGCTTGCAAATAGAAAGTGATTGCAAATGTAGGTGCGCATGGTTAGCATCTATGAGGCAAAAGTCTGCTTCGAAAGTCCAACGGCCTGACCAACGCTCAATTGCTCATCGCCACCAACCTTGCTATCGTTGACGCCGGCGAGTCGACCACTCGCATCCCTCGACTTCGACATCTTCCCGCTTCGTGCTCCCATAACAATCGCTTAGCATACCGCTTACTCGCTCACTCCAAGCCTGGCCCGTTCTCCGATCTGCCCATCGCTACTCGGGCTGCGACGATCTCTGTTACTCGTTGCTGAATGTCACCGCTTGCTGAACCGCTTCCTGTGCCTGTGAGAAACATTAGCGCTTGAACGTGACCTGTCGAGGCAGACGACACCTACGTGAGCGGCCGATTATGAACGCTCGGATTGGTGTGACGCGTTCCATACAAATACGTACATTTAGCACTGGACCATCTTCGCCTTGCTCGACTCGTCCCAGGATAAGGCCCACGTCTGAAGGGGACCGGAAACCCGGTCCTCATAATAGCGAATACCGCGCATCCAGGGCTGCCAATCTATGGAGCTCGACTGAAATTCCAGCCTCATCACTCCAGCCTGAATCTTAGCTCTGTTCACGACTGGATCTTCTGCCAAGTCCACAAACTTCCAGCTCTTTCTTCTCTGATCTGCCCGTGCCCAACCTTGCGTATGACTCGCCACACTGCCGTACGCATGCCGCATCGGCTTCGCCACCAATGTCACCGATCGTAACATTGCGCCATGGCCGCCTTTTGATGCTACGTGGGACAGCCAAGACAGCATTCTGCTCCTGCCTTCGCTGAACCGGAAAGCCGTTTCGTTGTAGAAGATGTTGATGCCTTCTGCATAAGCTTGCTTGCAAGAAAGCAAGAGCGCGGGGCCCTGGTAGTAGCCATGGCGATTGTTGGCACTAGCATTTGGGACTTCACAGGTCTCTGGCAGACACAATTCGTAGATGATGTATCTAAGATCTGGAGGTATACCGAGTAGTGTCGACTTGCTTTGACCTTGGACCCCGTGGAGCGTGCTGATCTTGGGTGTAATCGGTTTCTTCTTCTCGGTCAGACTCAGTGACACCAGAGGCTCGCCGGCGCTTCTGCGTGTACGCATCTTGATCAGTCGATATCGATGTCGAGGCAATGTCGAGGGTGTGTGGCAGGATGAACGAGGAATTAAGTTTGAGTCGATGCGTGATTTATTCGGAAGAAGAAGAAGTGAAGCTGGACGTTGGAAGCTTGAGCGCTCCTTCCGTTTCGCAAGCGCATTTCGCGCTAACAGCCGTTGAATCATTACGCCGCTCCTCAACGTAGACGCACTCCATCAACGGACTCTATAGTATTATCAGCACTATATTTCACGCGCAGTCGAGTATTGGAAGATCTTACCTAGACCACCAGGAGGCCGACTTCGCACCGCACGAAAGACAATCAAAATCAAAGCAGAACATGCTCCCAGGAAGCCAATCATCAACCAGAACCAAGTCATCTCGCTCTCCTCGATATGCAATGGTGCATGCATCTCCGTAGCCCCATGGCCGTGACCCGACATCATCTCCTCGCCATGTGTCTCCTCTTCGTGCTCCTCCTTATGCTCCTCTGGAGCTGCAGGAGGTGAAGGCATTACATCAGGATTGAAGGTGTCAGAAGAAGTAGGCTTATCTTGATCGCTCGGCTTGCCCAAAGGCTTATAATTCATATCGCCACGATCATCGTGTGAATCAACCCGGACATCCTGGAAGCTGAGCTGGAGCAAATGTGGCTTTCGTTCCTTCAAGTCCAATATGCATTGTCCGAACAAGCCATTGGCCCACGCGAACCACGATCGACTCCAGCCACTCGAGTTGTGAGAGTTGACGCTTTCATGGATCAGGCCCAACTGGTCTGTACTGCTCACGAGCTGTCTCAGCTGCTGTGTGATCTCTTCATCATCGTCGGACGTGAAAATTCGCATGATAGATGCCATTGGCCATGCGTTGCCTGGTCCATTGTGTGGTCCACCAACTGCCGAGATGTACTTCCCATGAGCCCAGTATGGGTTGTATATGCTGAGCGCTCTTGCCCTTGTATTTTGGTAAATGGGATCTTTGATGTCGTGATACCCAAAGAATGCCGAAGATAGCAGTGATGGACTATTCGAATCATCCATCACGTTCATACTGCCATATCCATCAACCTCGAACGCATACACATCTCCGTGTTGCTTAGTGTGCGTAATGCCATGCTCGGTAATGGCAGCACGAATCGACAGAGACACGTCTTTCATATGTTTAGCCATGGTCTTGTTGCCCAATTGATCGACAATATCGGCTGCAAGTCCAGTGAACTGCGAGAACATCATGTTTGCTGGAATGAAGTACTGATAAATGGTAGGATCATCACTTGGACGAAAGAATGATCGCACGAGACCAGTTCCTGTCGCTACTGGATTCCCAGTTCCATGATTCTTCATCTTTGAATAGACATATGGCTGCTCTCCTGTAGTCCCGTCCTCGTTGTACGTAGGGTAGTCCGTCATGTTCTGAGCAACATTCAGTACCATCTCGACCGCCGGGAGCCAGCTGAACTTCCGGAAGAACTCTATATCTCCAGTCTTCTCGAAGTATGTATAGGAGAGCTGTAAGAAGGCGGCGAGTGAGTCGAGCTCATATTTGCACTCGAACACCATGTTCCAATCGTACTCTGGCTTGATCTTCTGGCCACCGTAAGCACCATTGTAGACACGGTCTCTTCCTTGCTCCAATGGGCCCTGGAAAGCGTTGCAGTACGGCGAGCTGAGAAGGTATCGTGCTTGCAAGTTGATAGCACCTCTGAACAGCGAGGCCAGTGATTCATTGTTACTCGAAGCAGCTAAGAGTGGAGCATATGATTGCAGCTGGTTGGCAGAATCCCGAAGCCACATTGCATCGATATCGCCGGTAACAATGAACGAAAGCTCCTCTGCGGTATTGTTCTTAGAGACACCTCGCCAAGACACGGTGGTATCCAGTGTGTTGGGGAATGTGTTTTCGAAGAGTCGTTTCAAGTCCATGTCTGTGATGAAGTTCTTAACCTCGTTGATGGCCACTTCCACTATGGAGCTGTTAAAGCTCCGGCATCGAGGCTCGGGTCGCATGTAAGAGAGATTGTGCACTCCACCACTCTCTGGTCCATGCCAGCGGTCAGTATAGTCACCATACTTCGGGCATCTTACTTGGTCTCCTTGCTCCAAGTCCTTGAAGGGGTCGAAGAAAGTATCTTTCCACTCAGCTACCTGAGCAGCAGAAAGCACGGCCAGTGGCACCAGAGTTCTCCAGAAGTAGAGCATATCTCCACGATAGCATCGGTGGTATGGCAAAGGTCCATTATTGAAGAGAAGCAGAAGTGTACGCCCCTCTCGAGGTCTGCGACTCCTGAATCAGAGTTTGGATCTGCACCACCCACGTGCAGCCGACAGCGCCACACGCGAAGCCATCCATCTTGGCGATAGGGTCTGGTACATTGATCCGCTATCCTCTTCCGGTCGACTCGTCTCCAGGTCAATACATGAGAGCAGAGCAGTACAGGCTGACAAGATTCGATGGAAAGACTCGTGAGAAGTCCTGAGCTTCGAAAGGTGACAATTAGCTTGCTATGAAGCAGGTCTATATCGCTACAAACGTCATGGTATTCTGTACAGCAGCAAGTCGTTCACATCTACAACAGTGCGGCCCCGGCCAGCATGCTGACGAACATAATAGCGCCGCAAACCAGCGGTGCCATGTCCATGCGGGATAGCTGCACAGCGTTGGCCGCACCAGAAGAGGTCGTGCTCGATCCAGTAGCTGATGTGCCGCTACCATAAGTTGTGCTCACCGCGCCCGCGCCTGACGAAGCAGTCGCAGAGCTACCTCCGCTGGCATCTTGAGATCCGTCACCAGTAAGACCTGGTCCAGTTCCAGCACCATCTTCCATATACTTTTCAGCACCAGTAGGCATGGCTGGAAGAGCGGAGCCTGTGAAAGGGCTGGTGTCCCAGTCGTCGGATTGGTCTGGGCATGTCTGGGTTGTGCTCGACGTAGAGTAGCCACCACCGTCGGTAGGATCGGTTACGTTGGCCAATGCACTCTTCAGGTCGCTGAGCTGGTCGTCGACACTTGTGACGCTGCTACCGCTGATTGTGACAATGCCGTATCCGTTGCCTTCAGCAGAGTACTCGTAAACCAGACCACCGGAGAAGACCTTGGTCATCTCGGGTTGATAGAGCTCAGAAGTCTCAGCGAAAGTGCGCGTGTTGGTGATGCAACCGTACTCGGACATGCTATAACAATGTTAGTCTCTTTCCACAATAATGGCTTGATCGGTATGGCACTTACAAAAGAGGAAGGCTGTAGTTGGAGTACTGCGAGACCAGAGCCGACCAACCGGATGTGGTGTAGGACGAAGGGTCGCACCATTCATAGTTGTTGATTGCGTAGAAGTCGGAGATGGTTTGGCTCTCGCCGCAGTCCATGTACTGCGCCATCAGATACTGATTCTCTGAGACATCCGCAGCAGAGTATCCAACAGGGATGCTTCGGTATCCACGTTCGCCGATGTACTGCTTCATGTCTCGAGTGACAGCCTTAACATATGGTGCCGCAGACGTGGAGTTGCTGTCATTGATGACTTCGTTACCGGAGAAGAAGAGTAGCGTGTTACTGTAACCAGCGAATACATCTTACGATCGTTAGCTGAAGTATTCAAGTGGTCAAGGATCCCTGACATACCGATTGTTGCGAAGATGCTCTGCAAGTAAGTCGGGTTATACGATACTCCCGGCGAGTCTCTGTTCAAAGAGTACTTTGGAGTGTTGACATCGAGCGCTAGGTAGATTCCTGCTTCGGCGAGCGCATTCATGCATTCATCGTGGTTCGCAGTGTTGTCGACAGTGTACACCCGAATCGTGTTTAATCCCAAGTCCTTGAAGACAGGAATGTCACGCGAGCAAGTGTCGTAGTCGGCTAGAGGATCCGTGACATCGCTCGACCCTCCAGGCTGATAATCGACACCTCGAATGTAGAAACGATCCTCGCCAGCGAAGAAGGCGTTGCCCTTTGTAGTCACTGTTGGGAGTGTTGTGGATGTCCCTGTGGCAGAAGCGCTGGTGCTCTTGGTGGCGCGAGCCTCAATTTGTGCCGGTCCAGCGGCTGCGAGAGTGGCGCAAAAAGCGAGCGCAATCGAAGCGTTCTTCATGTTTGTGTGTTTAAGCTCAATCGTAGGTCGTAAAGGTGTTATCCAGAGTTCTCTGTAAGTCGAAGCGAGTGTGAACGTTGGAGACAATGAAACGAGAGTAATGTATTACAAGAAGCTGGTGGAAAGTCACAAAGACGGGAAAGATGTCGACAGCGAGAGCAGAAGAGAGTCTTGAGAAGGAGAAGCACGTCGTCAAGGCTTGACAAGCATCGACAAACCGTTGGTTTCGAGCGTCGTCTGGACGCGTAATCTTGGCGGCTCATGGGGGGTCTTGCTCCACTCCTATCAGCGCTGGTGCGAATGATAATCGACGAGGACTCGTCGGCTTCTCCAATTTTCGAGCTGGACCGAGCGATGGTGTCTTCCTGTACGAAAGTTTGGTGTCAGAAGTCTTGATGAAAGTACGCGTTCATGGCGCAGAACTCAAAGACTTCTCTTTCTTTCATCTTTCCGAGTGCCCAAGTCTTGGTGTCTTGCAGCATGTTGAGCGTAGGCTCTGCCTCGCTAGTAGTGCCATTAGCATGAGACAGACAGAAGGAGCGAGATGGCGCCGCTCGAGACGTGGAGAAATCAACCTGGTGATTGTGATGTCGTTGGTGGAATTGAAGAGATTGGCTCGAGGTGGAGTTTTCCAACACATTGATGCCTGATGATGCCTGAGAATCAATGTCTACCAACCTCCCTTGCTCTCCTCGCTCTCTGACTTCAACAAACGGATACCACAGTCACCATCAGAGCACACCTGCTCCCGCTCTTGAACCATGCATCATTGGCCTTGTGGCAGTGATAATGCGGAGTCTCTCCATCTGTGGTCCTTCTGGGCTGTTCAAGGCTGTTTATTTACAATACTGAGTCCTTGTTCTATAGTTCTACTTATCGTTGTATCCTGCGAAGCAAGGGACGGCAATGTATACATCGTCACAATCTGACGTTTCCCTATCTTTGGTACCTTTGACAGCACATACACGAACTAGCATAATGATGGGCAGCTTGCTAAAAGTCTTTCACACGATCCCATGGCGATTAGTCCTCCCCATTACACTCTGCCTGTTGGCATTGCACATTATCTTCTTCGACCAAGACCAGTCCATACTTCACGCTTTCAACCCGACTGGAAGCTCTCCTCAGGCGTCAAAACCAGCAAGTCATTCTTTTGCCAGTATTTGGCCCTGGAGTAAACCGACTCCAGAACCATCCTATATCGCATTCTGCATGGCCGTCAAAGATCAAGGGCCCGATCTGGAAGAGTACTTCGTGCACCACTACTTTCATCACGGCATAAAACGGTTCTATATCATGGACGATGGCTCAGATCCACCACTCTCCTCTTTCGACTATCCCGGCGTGCCGCGCTCTATTTTGACTTTCGTCTACCAAGACCAAGCGATTCGCGGACATGACACGCAGGTTGATATCTACGCCAGCTGTCAGAGGGACTACGGGCATCTGCATACATGGATAGCGTATTTGGATGCTGATGAGTTCTTGGAGACGCCGGGGAATGAGACGCTGAAGGAGATTCTGGAGGACTCCGAAGCTGATGACACCGTGGGCGCACTGGCAATGAATTGGAAGATGCATGGGAGCAGCGGCTTATTGACTCGACCCGAGAGTGTGAGGAAGTCGTTTGTGGACTGTGTTAGTGATCGAGATGAGGATACGCATGGAGGCTTGACTGATAATAGACACGTGAAAGTAATTGTGAGGACGGACAAGGGGATCAAACCACTGGGTCCCCATAGTTGGACTGTTAAGGGCAATACAGTGGGCGAGCACGGTGGTGCAATTGGGACTTCTCCGTTTAGGAGACCGATCACGAGAGATCGGATTGCCGTGCATCACTACGCGACGAAGAGCAAGGAGGAGTATGAAGAGAAGAAGCATAGGGGCAATGCAATGACTGATCCCAAGGGCGATCAGTTCTGGATCGATGTAAATGAGATATACACATTGGAGGAGTGCAAGGAGATGGTAGACTACGATCCGTGAAGAATGGCCAGCGCCCGCCTAAAGCAGCAATATCATCGAAGTTCAACAGAGGCCTTTTAAAGCTCGCAAGGAAGCTCACTTTATCGCATTGTTGCGAAAAGTATAACTGCTGGTACCAGAGCAGAGATTGTGAATACACTAGTTTCCGTCTTCCCGTAACCAATATGAATGGCCTCCTGGTTGTGAGGTTTGCCCACATGCCTAGCGGTTTTCAACACCTCTCCTTCTCCTCTTCCTCCAGGTTGGACATCTTTACCTCACCGTACAGCATCACTACCCGCCCAGAAGTCTATTACATCACGACAAGTCCCTCCCCAGCTCGGAACCTGGGGATGAGTACATGCACGCGACATCACTTTATCGGATCGAAGGCACTCGGTCCCGTCGCTTCGGACAAGGCACATGTCGAGCATACAATCAGCTTCAACGCTTCCACATCCAGTAGCTTCGACATCACGCTATCGTCTTGGCTATGCATGCCGCCATGTCGTCAGAAGCACTCCGGTCAACTCCCACGCGCTCAGCATGCACGCGAGCTGTTATAAGGATAAACGTTCTCTGACTTGTGTTCATAGATTTTGAGTTCTGAGTGAGTATTTACTCAAACTCAATACTCAACTTATAAGTTGAGTTTAAGTCCGTAATTTGGAGGCTGAGTTAAGTACTTACTACTTAATTAGTAGTAGATTAGCGGCCTTAGTAGGCAGTATATTAGCATACTTAGAGAGCTTCTTAGTACTCTTCTAAGCCTATAATTTTATAGGCAAATATATATAAATTAAGAGATCTAAGGAGCAATAGTACTAGTATAGAAAGAAGAGGTATATTCTAGAAATAAAGCCAAAGTAAGAGTATACTAACTCTTAGTAGATACTAAGTTCTTAGTAGTCTAAAAAGAACTTTTTAGAGTTACTATTACTAGCTTAGAAGTATATAACTAGCTATATTATTAATCTAGTAGTTTAAGAGTTTCTTAACTAAGAAAATACTACTAAAGAGACTAATATAGCCGAGGAATCCGACTCTTCTAAGAACGAGATAGTAGTACTAGTAAAAGAGTCTATAGTACTACTATATATTTCTAATATATAAGCTAAGTATATATTCTCGAGGCTTCGAAACTACTACTACTAGATACAAGACGCGCTAGTATAGATAGCTATTATTACTATATAGAGAGAGTATATTAAAGCTAGATATAGCTACTATCTATCTAGTATTTATAAGCTCTACTAGTTTATAAATAAAAAAGTTAGTTACTATTTCTTTCTATAGAAGTACTAGTATAGTAAGACTTACTAGAATACGAAATATTACTATAAAAGATATTTTAAAAAAATATAGAAAAGTAGTAATATATATAGTATTTACTTATAATAGAATCTAGTAGGTAGATTTATATATAATTATAATAATAAAAAAGCTTATAAAAGCTCTATTAAAGTAGTAGATAGTATTATTATTATAGAAGAAGTAGAAAAAAGTATTATTATTATAAATTAGTAACTATTTCTTTACTTACTTAATATAAATTATATTATAAAACTAAAGTTTAATATATATAAACTATTTCTCTATATTTCTTATATTATTTTATTTAAGAATTAAAGCTAACTATTCTATTAGTACGTACCTAAGGCTCTATATATAGAAAGGCTCGGCTATAAGCTATATAAACTTAAATTTTTAGCTTCTAGCTTTAAAAAGTATATTATATAATATTAAAGCGCAACCTTCTATATAAAATATCTATAGATAGTCTAGATAAAAAGAATATTTATTAAAGTAACTCTAGTAGAAATAATAGAAAAACCTAGAAAGTAAAATAATAAAAGACTAGTAATATACTAGCTAAAAAGTAATAAACTCTATTCTAGAGGCTTAGTTTTCTTATACTAGAAACTACTATAACTATCGAAATAGAATAATAATATATATACCTATAATATATAGAAAGAGTCTTAATATATAATAGAAGTAGAAGTATTAGATAGGAACTAACTATATTAATTATATTAGTTAGATATAGATTATATCTCCTTCTAAGATATAGAGTATTAGATAAGTTATATAACCTACTATTATATAATATATATTATATAATCTAATCTCTAAGAGAGTATCTCTTAGATAGTCTAACTAGACTATACTTTCTAATACTTCTATTTAGGCTAGATAGTTCTTCTACTCTATATTCTAGTATTTATATTCTATTTCAAATCTCGATAACTTATTAAGTATAGAAAAGCTATTTATATAAGCTAGAGTTGTTTTATAAACTTCTAGAATTAGAGACTATTCTTCGGCTTAGTTAATCTATCTATAACTATCTTTTTTATTAGAATATATACTATTACTATCTTTTTTTACTACTAGAGTTTTCTAATATTATTATAAGCTATATTAATATACTTTAATTTTTTATAAGTATAGATATTCTTAACTAGAGTTAGAGATACTTAGTTATCCTCTATAATCTAAATAGGTCTAAGTTTATTTACTATATTAGAGTTCGCTTTAATAAGTAGTTAAAAAGAATATTCTTCTACTAACTTTATATAGTCTATTTCCTTTAGAAGCGCTACTAGAAATTAAAATTACTTAGTATATATATTTAGAGCTATATACTTAGCTTCTATAGTTAATATTGCTATAGACTTCTACTTCTTACTTATCTAAAATACTAGTACTCTATAGAGAAAGAAGATAGATCTAAGAATTAAGACTCTGTCTACCTTGTCTATTATATAGTTAGAGTCTAAATATCTAATAAAGCTTCTACTAATTTTTCTAAATATAAGTTCTAGATCTAGAGACGACCTAAAGTATTTTACTAGTTTCTTTAGAGTATTTATATATCCTCTTATTAGGTTAGCTATATATAAGCTTAGTCTACTAAAAGCAAAAGTAATATCTAGTCTTATTATAACTATCGGCTATATCTATATATATATCTAGCTTTAGTATTTCTATTTAGTATATCTTTTATTAGATAGAATTACCTTAGTAAAGCTTTTATAACTATCTATTAGTAAGAGAGTTAGATAGGTATTTTCCTTAGTTATATTTAGCTTTATAAAGTTTTTTTAGATATAGTATTTTTAATTAAGTTTTAGAGTTTCTATAACTCTATCTTTTATTATCTTTATTCTAAGAATCTTTTCTAGCTTCTTTAGATTCTTAATTTTAAAAACTTTGCCAAGCTATTTTTTAAACTAGAGAATATTTTTTAGCTCTAGTACTATAATAGGTATATTATCTATATAGATTAGAACTATAATTCTTCTTTCTCTATAGATAAGTAGATATAGATCGATCTCTAATTAATTGAATTCTATCTATTCTAGCTTTAAGATATAGAGTTTATTCTAGTCTCTTACTACTTACTTAAGTCTATAGAGACTTTTTAGAATTTTTAGAACCTAGTTTAGTAGAACTTCTATTTCTAGAAGTAGAATTATATAAATATCTTTTTTTAGAAAGCTCTCTATAAATATATTATTTATATCTACTTAGTATATTTCTAAGTTCTTCTTACAAATAACTACTATAAATACTTTTAAAGTATTATATTTTATAGTTAGTATAAAAATATTTTTAAAGTCTACTCTAAACTTCTAGAAGAACTTTCTAGTAACTAGTTTTACTTTAAACTTTTTAATAGCTCTACTAATTAATCTTTTTATATTAAAGACCTATCTAGATATTATAAAGTTTATACTTTTTAGTAGTATAACTAGCTTCTAGGTATAGTTACTATCTAAAGCTACTAGTTCTCTCTAGATTATTTCTTTCTATATATAGCTCTATTTAGAATTCTATATTACCTTTTTATAGAACTTTAGAATAGGAACTTCTTGCTTTAAAGTAATATTAGGTCTAAGTACTATAAATATAACTTTTTTAATTTCTACTAAAATTTTCTAAATATAATTTTCTTCTTTTTTAATTAGGCTAAGAAATATTTTATAATACTTTAAGTTAGATATATTCTCTTTCTTATTTCTCTACCTCTTTTAGAAAACCTATTTTATAACTATACTATAGGCTTTAGGTTTAGGTTTTTTTCTTTTATCTAAAATAGATCTCCTTCTCTTCTAGAATTATACTTTTACTTCTAGTAGATTTTATATAATATCTAGATATTTTCTAATATATATATTTCTACTAGTTTTTTAATAAACTTCGATTAGCTAATTAGTCGGCTACTCTACTCTAATCTTCTTCTTCTAAAGCTATATACTTCTAGAGTTTTCTTTTTCTAGATTTTCTATTTTCTAGTACTTTTCTTTATTTTTTAGTAGAGGTCTAAGCTATATAAATAGTAGTTAATATTTAGTTAGGCCTCTAGGGCCTAATAGACTTTAGAACTCCTTCTACTTTTTTAGTCTTCTAACTAGTTTTCTAACTAGTATACTACTAGATTAGTTAAGTCTAGAAATATTTAATTCCAAATTTTCTTTTTTCTTATATTTAAACTATTTAGTATTACTATAGGCTTTAATAGCCTCTATATTAGGCTTCTAGAAAAGCTATATTTTAGTAGTATCTAGAATATAACTAATAAATATAGTATCCTTGCCTCTATTTATTAGTTTATCTAATTATATTCTAGCTAGCTAGGACTTTAGATTTATATATATAACTACTTTATAGCTCTAGACTCTAAAGTATAATACTAGAGGTCTCTATTCTAAGAATACCTTTTTAGGTAAGACTTTAAATCTATTAATATCTAGCCTATTTAGAAAAGTATTTCTAATAATAATACTTACTTCTAGTACTTTAGGCTAGAACTTAATTAGTATATTAGATTCTTCTAGTATTACTTTTACTTTTTCTTTAGAGGTCTAGATCGACCTTTTAATAACTCTATTCTAAATAGAGTTATATACTTTAGTAGTATAGAAAGAGATTCTATTTTCTCTCTTCTACTACTTTAGTATAGTAAGAAGCTTTCTAGCTCTATTACTTTTTACTACTTAGAGAGAATTTCTAAATTAAAGCTCTATCTTCCTTTTCTATTAGTAGAAAGTAGATAGTATATCTATTCTTAACTTTAGTAGAAAGGCCTACTTCTTTTTTAAAAAGTTATTAATAATTTTAAGCTACTATTTAAATTCTAATTTTAAAATAGATAGAAGTCTATAGATATTAATAGATATAAGAGCTAGCTTTTAGAGCTTCTACTATATCTCTTTCTCTCTATACTACTTTATTTTTACTATTATATAGACTCTATATACTCTATACTTCTTTAGAATTAGTATTAGGCTTTTTAAATCTAAAACCTAGTAAAGGTCTTTTACTATCTTTTCTCTAAAATATATAAGTCTTCGATACTAGAGCTCCTACTAATCCTAGGTACTTTCTAATATATAGAAAGTATATACTTTATCTATTAATTCCTATAGAAAGTATACTTAATTTTAGTCGAGCCTCTAGAGCCTAATAGATTTAGCTAGACTTTTATTAATTTCTTTAATAAATAGAACTTCTTCTAATATTCTTATCTAGATAACTACTTTTCTAGAGGCTAAAACAAGTATAAATTTTAGTAGTTAAATACTAAACTACTTACTAAACTAACTCTATAAAATAAGATTAACTCTAAAACTAGGTATAAATAGAATATTTTTTAATATACTCTATTTCCTCTTTCTTCCTCCTATTACTACTTTCCTAATATATAGCTATTAAGTAGCTACTACCGACTTTAATCTACTTTCTAGTCTAAAAAGGTTTTAGTTCTCTAAAAAGTAATTCTTAGTTAGTTATATAGATAGAAGTATAAAAGTTAAGTAGCTATTCTAATAGCCTATACTTGCTTTTTATATCTATAGTTAAGTAGGCAACCTTATTTATATTCTTATCCTCTAATAGGGTCTAAGATACTTCTAAAGTAGTTAGTAACTCTATATTTTCTTATACTATAAAAGCCTTCTTTAGGTACTTTTTACTTAAGTTAGATTTCTTTTTAAAGAATTATACTTTAAGTTTAAGTTTCTTTACTATTTTTTTAAGTTTATCTTTCTCTAGTAAAGATTCCTTCTTTTATTTTAATAGAAAGTATCTTTTTTTAACTCGGTATTCTATTTTTAGTACTATAGTCTTAGTAGCTCTTTATACTCTCTCGAGTCTAGAGTAATTATTCTAGATATATAGTCCTCTATAGAGGAAATAGGCTAGTAGTTCCTAGGTACCTTTCTTAGTAAATATAGCTATCTCTTAGCCTATTATCTATTTCTATTTTTCTTTTAGAATTCTAAGAATATTCTAAAGCTTAAAAGTCTATTTTAGATCTATACTATCTCTAATTATTTAGTAGAACTTAGGTAGAGCTATAAGGAGTTACTATATCTTCCTATTTTTAGTTTCAATTTCTTTAAACTATAAAGAGATTATAACTACTTTTTTTATAATAGTACTTAGGCTCTACTATACTTTATTAATTATCTAGCTATTTTATATTTCGAATATAGTATACTATTTAAAAAGGCTTTTTTCTATAGCTTAGAGCTTATTTTTATACTTTTTTTTAGCCTATTTCTAGAGCTCTTTTACTATTTTAATCTCCTATATTACTTTCTAATTATCTACTAATATATAGATATATATCTTATAGAGAGCTACTATATTATACTTCTTATAGGATGCTCTCTTAATAGAGCTATCTAGCGAGTCTAATAATATAGTTAATATATATTCTAAAGGAGTTAATACTAGAGTATCTAGTATAGTCTCTAATAGAACCTATTCTACTTATTTAGATATAAGAGATATTCTTATTATTCTAAACTAGGCTTTATAGTTCTCTTATATTAGAATTAGTATAGCTACTCTCCTATTAAATCTATTTTCTTATTTTTAATCTATTTTACCTAAAATATTAAAACTAAACTCTAGAAAATTAATACTTTTTTAAATAACTTAAGTAGTAGTTTCTAAATAGCTACTTTTCTTATCTAAAACTCTCTTTCTTTTCTTTTAAATAAGCTTAGTATAGTTTTCTATACTTTCTACTTATCTATACTTATAAATAGACTTAAATAGTCTCTTTTTAGAGGAATATATCTTTCTAAGATATTAGTAGTATTCTAGTATAGAAGTTAAGTCTTATCTATATAAAATAGTATTTTAGCTTCTAGCTTACTCTTTCCTTTTTATACTTTTTAAGCTCTACTCTTTTAGGTATACCTTACTAGGTTCTTTTCTATCTTATCTACCTTTAGGAACTTCTAGAATATACCGAGTTCTTCTAAGTCTTCTTAGTAGTATAGATAGGTATACCTTAGATCTCCTTTTACTTTTTTTATTATAGGTTCGTATTCTACTATTAGAAAAGGCTAACTATTACTATCTAATACTTCCTCTATAAACCTAGGCTTATAACCTATCGAAATAGAATAATAATATATATACCTATAATATATAGAAAGAGTCTTAATATATAATAGAAGTAGAAGTATTAGATAGAAACTAACTATATTAATTATATTAGTTAGATATAGGTTATATCTCCTCCTAAGATATAGAGTATTAGATAAGTTATATAATCTACTATTATATAACCTATATTATATAATCTAATTCCTAAGAGGGTATCTCTTAGATAGTCTAACTAGACTATACTTTCTAATAATAACTATAATACTACCTAATTCTATACTAGATATTAGTTCGTTTAGAGATATCTATACTATTAATAATAATAGAGACTCTATAGAAGAAGTAGATCTATTAGAAATATAGCTAGAAATATAGCTAGAAGCCTTCTTATCTATAATATCTATAGTTATAGATATAGCTTTCCTTATATAATAGAGGGCTATAAAGAATATAAATAAAATAAAAGAATAAAGTAAAGAACAAAGTAATCTAGACCTATAGAAGTATATATAAGAGTAACTACTATATAAGCTAGAATAAAATAACTACTATAAAATCTTCTACTATAAATATAAGTAATAGTCTAGAGGCTTACCTAATACTACTATATACTTATTTAATAAGTACTAGATCTATATTAGTAAATATAAGTAGCTAGTAGATATATAGTAAGTAGAGGCTTTAGTCTAGTAGTTAGAGAAATCGATATAGAAATATAATAAGAAGTAAGCTATATTATATAAGTAAATTCTATAATACTATACTAATAAAACTAAGTTCTATAATACTATAGTTAGACTATTCGTAGCCTATAGCTTATTATATAATCTAGCTATCTAAAAGGAGTTTAAGTATATAATACTTAGTATTAATCTAGAGGCTTTATACTACTTTTTAAAGTCTAGTAGCTCTATTAGATACTATATTATTCGTAATATAAAAGTATAGAAAGAAGTTATTATTCTCTATCTATATAAATATACAAAGGCTACTATTATATAAGTATAGATACCTAGAAGACTAAATATAGTAAAAAGTACTTCTAAGCTATAAATATATAGGTAGTAGATAGTACTAGTAAGCTAGTATAGATACTAGTCGACCTTATTAAGGTTAATAGTAAAGAAGTAAAGTCTAGTAACTTTCTTACTAGCTTACTTATTAAAATAATCTAGAAATATAGCCTAGAATATAATTTTAGCTAGATTACTTTAGATAATATTACTATAAATAATACTATAGTATATATAATAAAGAGCTATATAAGATCTAAAAGATATACCTACTAGACTAAGAAAATATAGAGGTTATACTATATTAGATATATTATTAATCTATTAACTTAAGTCTTTATATTTGTTAAAAATAAGAATAAAGCTAAGAAGATCTATAAAGCTATAGAGCTTATAATAATTAAGTTATAGCTTACTAACTCTACTACTAGTAATCTATAA
The DNA here is from genome assembly GCA_022570795.1 of Sphaerulina vaccinii. Lineage (NCBI taxonomy): Eukaryota > Fungi > Ascomycota > Dothideomycetes > Mycosphaerellales > Mycosphaerellaceae > Sphaerulina > Sphaerulina vaccinii. Next base: position 1,277,047 of record JAKUDP010000001.1, read on the forward strand.
TTGCTTATAGATATAGAGGCTAATAATACTAGGCTCTTAAAAAACAAGATATTAGCTAAGCTATATAGACTAGTAGTATTATTCTATAATAATAAGTTCTTCTAAGCTTTTAAGTATTATATATATATATATATATTCGAAAATATATATCTATCTACTATACTAAAGATACCTAGAGAAATATATTAGAATAGCTAGCTTTTAATAATTATTAAAGCCTTCGATATAAAGCTAATATTAGAAGAGCTATTTGTTAGTTATACTAATATTTTAGAAAGTAATATTCTTACTAATAATAACTAGAAGCTACTTAGCTATATAAAAAACTTCTTACTACTATTTAATAATATTACTCTAAAGCTCGAAGGCTATAATTATATACTAGATACTTTCTAACTAGCTATAAACTACTTAGTAATTTACTTCGAGTAATAGCTAGTACTATATACTAACTAAAATATTCTCTATAAGCTAATTTTTATTATATAGATACTATTTAAAAAGTACTATAATAAGACTAATAATTCTAGTATATATAATAGTACTATTATTATACTCTACTCGCTATAAGGCTTAGCTTACAAATAACTAGACTATAGCTAAGAAAGTAGCTTAGATACCTATATTAATTAAAAAATAAAAAAGCTATTAAGGAAGTATCTAAGTAGGTACTTAATAGCTATAGCTCTAGTTATAGTAGAAACTACTACTATATAAGAGCTAAATATATTTAAGAAGTACGAACTAGCTATAGAGTAAGTAATATCTTTCTATACTAATAACTTTAAGGCTTTTATTAATAGTACTATATTAAGGCTATTTAAAATTAATACTCTATATAAGAAGACTAGAAAGCCTATTAGGTATTTATAGATAGCCTTTAAGTAGTAGTACAATCTAATATAATAGTAGACTTATCTAGTATTATCTAAGCTTACTATAGATTATTATAGTTCTAATATAGAGTAATAATAACTATTTGCTTAGAATATATAAGTAGATAGAAGACTTATAAAAAAGCTACTTATACTAAGGAGATTAGAGTAATTAGAATTAGAGTAATTAAAGTAATTAAAGTAATTAAAGTAATTAGGGAATAGTAACTCTAAAGTATAAGGCTATAGATATATAGATAATACTCCTTAGTAAGTAGATAGAAGCTTTATACTTAACTTATTCGAAGTATCTAATATATACTATTTAGACTTACTACTTTTAGAAGCTAGAAGATATTACTATAAAAGAATATACTCTATTACTCTAATAATAATATAGTAGGTCCTAATAACTTTAAGTACTACTCTAGAGCTTTTTATATATATCTAGAAGTAACGCGACTTAAAGCCTATTATAATAGTAGCTATTAATAGGTATTATAGAGTATATAAGTAATATATTAATTATAGAAAGTAGAAAATAATTAATACCCTCTATAAGCTCTATAAGTATATAGAAGTATACTAGAGGACCTAAAGTATCTATACTAGAAATATTCGATAGAACTAAGAATAAGTTAGAAGTATTTTAGCTATAAGTTTAGCTATATCTTTACTTTAACCTATACTAGTTTAATAGTAAAGCTAGCAAAGTTTTATATACTATATTTTTTCTAGAAAAAAAGCTACTAAGAAATTTTAACTATACTTTAAAAACTAGCTTTATAACTAGAGTAAGAGAAAAACTCTAAAAATAGAAACTAGAAAGATCTTCTATAACTATAATAAGTTTAAGACAAAACTCGATAATCTATATAGAATACCTAATAAAAAAGTATATACTAACTAGTATATCTAATAACTTAGATAAACTACTTTTATAACTCTCTATATCTTAGAGTTCTAAAAATATTCTACTAACCTTAGATAGAATAATACTATATTCTATTTCTAGTTCTATCTAGAGCTTAAGAATAATATTAAAGCTAAACTATTCTAAAACTCTAGCCTAACTATACTAGAAATAATAATTAAAATAGTAAAAAAAATTAATAAAAAACTCTAGAAGTTAAAATATAATTAGTTTATATAGCCTAGATTCTAGAGACCTACCTAGAGTAGAAGAGGAGGCTTTAAGGCTAGAAGTTATAACTCTAGATATAGAAATTCTATAGAATTAGATATTACTAAAAAATAAAATAAATAAATATTAAGCTTTATCTATTATATATATAGTAAGAAAGGCTACTATAACGGATTAAATATAGTAGTCTATAGTACCTAATACTTTAGATTAAAGATCTAATATTAAAAAAGAAAAGAGAGTCTAACTTCTAACTTTCTAAAAAATAAAAAGATATCTCGAAATTAGTTATTTTTAGCAAAGCTAACTTATAGGCCTAGCTTATAATATTACTCCCCTTCTTATAGAATAGCGTCCGTTACGTCTATATTACTAGAGTTTTCGTAGGTCTAGTAAATACTATTTATACTATACTATTTTAGCGCAAATTCGTAGTAGTTTATAGAAGAGAACTATTATTCTCCTCTATATTCCTATATAGTTTCTTAAAATATTTAAGTATAACTATATTCTTAAAGTTATATAAAAGGCTCTATATAGAGGTAGCATACCCTATCTATTTAATATATACTTCCTTCTAAGAACTTCTACTAACTCGTCTTATTTAGTAATAGAGAATAGCTTTAATACTATATTTATTAATCTCCTCTTTATTTATAATTACTATAGGCTATATATTATCTACTTCTTATAACTCGAGTAGGTCGGTAGAAGTAGAGTATAGTAGAATAGTATAAAACTTTTTAAATACTCTATATAGTATATCTAATTCGATAAAATAAAGCAAACTAGGGAATATCTAGGTAACTATATATTTTATATAAATCTAGTCGAGTTTCTTTATCGGTTAATCGGTAGTAACATTTTTTAGGTTTAGCTAGACTTTATCTCTAATATAGTAAGTAATAGAGGCTACTCGAGATTAATTAGTATAAAACTCTTATTATTATTATATTATAGCTATTACCGAATAAGCGAAGTCGCATACTTGCTATAGCTTCTAAATAATAGCTTTACCTTTCTTTCGAGGATTATAGAGGTTTATATTTTTATTAAGTTCTACTATTTCTATATCTCGGAGATAGTATCTATAGAATAGAAAAAAGAGAGAAATACCTATTATTATAGATATTCTACTATCTAGAGTAATAGATGCTAGAGATAGCTACTTGCTCTAATCTACTTAGTTATATACTATAAAGGCCTAGAGGTATATCTCTATCTCCTAATTATATCTTTCTATAGAACTATCTATTTTAGAATAGTAGGCTATTAAAAGCCTTTAAGTAATATATAGGAGTTTATAAAGTTATTACTAAAGTCTATTAATAAATTATACTCCTCTATTAGAGATAATACTTAAAAGAAGCTAGTAAATAGGTATATACTAGTTAATAATAAGGCGAGATAGTCTATCTATATCGAACTAGCTAGGTAGTATATAGAGAAATATATTACCTTTACTAAAATAATTTATAATAATAAGGATAGTAGTCGATCTATTATCCTTATTTAGTAGAAGATCTATAATAAAGTCTATAGATTTATTAGTCTATATATAATTAGGGATTAGAAGAGGCTTTAGAAAGCCTTTCTTTCTATCCCTCTATATTATAAACCAACTATAGATAGTATAGTTATATATAAAATATCGAACTTATATATTTATTCCTATCTAAAAGAACTATTAGAAAAGGTAGTCGATAGTAGCGTCTCGGCTAGTATAGCTACTAAGAATAGAGTCGTAAAGTTTCTAGATAATCTAGGTAGTAAGTAGTTTATAAAAGAGTAACTAGATATAGTCTCGAAAGTATAGTAGTCTATTCTAAATTTTATATTTCCTAATAGAGAGGTATAGGTTTAGTTCTATAGAGAAGGAATATCTACTTTCTTCTACTACTACTTATACTTATTAATAGGCCTATCTATATTTAGTATTAAATACCTAGCTCTATAGGTCTTATAGTTTGTTAGTATTAGTAAATAGACTAGTCTATTTTTTAGTAGTTATAGGTAGTACTTGTATCTTAGAGGAAAGTAATATAGTATATCTATTTATAAGCTTATTATTAGTCGAATTCTTAGAAATGTCCTAGTCTCTATAAAATAGAGTATCTAGAACTATAGTATCTTTTCTAGATTAGTAAACTAGTCTTATCTAGAATAGAGCTAAGAAGTTAGACTATTAGATCTATTATTTACTTAGATACTTTTTTATAAAAAAAGGTTCTAGATTCTTATTTATAACTCTAAGTTCTATTTTTTAATATATTTAACTATAGTAAGAAGTTCTTTATTATAGATATTATAGTTTGCTTCTACTAGAGTATATTATTAGAAAAAAAAGGTAATAGAGTACTATTACTATATAATAGAGTTATACTAATAGAAAGCGCCTCTAATAGCCTATCTAGAAGAATTAGGCTCTACTTATATTATTCGGTCTAGGTTATATAAGGATAATACTAGCCTATTTATAAAAGTATCTTTTAAATATTTAAAAGTAGTTATCTATTTATCTATTTATTCCTCTATTAGAACCCGACTTTTTTTTTTATAAAGTCGAGAAGAGGTTTAGTAAAGTTAGTATAGTTCTATATAAAAATCTAATAGTAATTAGTAAAGCTAAGGAATAAATAAACTCCTCGAATAGTTATTAGCTTCTCCTAGTTTATAATAGTAGCTATCTTTTTAGAATCTATTCTAACTCTAATACTAATCTTAATAATATACTCTAAGTACTTTATTAATTTTGTTTTAAACTTATATTTACTAATATCTAGTATTAGGCTATTTTTAGTAAGCCTATTAATAATACTCTTTACCTTCTTTTAGTAGTTTTAGAGGAATCTACTTAAGAAAATAAGAATATTATTAATATATATTATATAAAAGTTATTAAGAAATTCTTTTAAAATCTAGTTTAAAAACCTCTAGAAGGTAGTAGGTATACTAGTTAGCTTAAAAAGGCAAACTTTCTATTCGAATAATTTATAGTATATTTAGAAAGTAGTTTTCTATTTATCTCCTTCTATAATTCTAATATAGTAGAATATAGTTAAGATATCGAGTTTTATAAGCTACTTAGCTTTATTTAGAAAAGTAAAAGTTTTTTTTATAAAAAGTAGTAGGTATCGATTCTTAATAGTAATAGTATTAAGACCTCGATAGTTAATATAAAAATATAGGCCTCTTCTAGGTTTCTTAGCAAAGAGGATAGAAGCTATAGTAGAGAATTTACTTATATAAATAAAATTTCTATCTAGTAAAGATATAAAAGTTCTCTATAATATAAGTAGCTTGTTCTAAGTTATATTATAAAAAAGTTTTTATAGAAGTTATTTTTTTTTACTATTTTTATTTTTCTCTAAAAGTATCTTATAGTTAAATCTAAGTCTCTAAGAAGCTAAAATACCTTTATTTTTAGAAATTAGAAGAAAAGCTTTTATATATTCTTAATAGTATAGAGGCAATTACTTAAAAATATTTTTTTCTATAAAAAAAGTTTTTATTTTTAAAGCCTTTTTAATATCTAGAAGAGAAGCTATAAATAGTTAGATACTATTCTAAGATTTCTATATATTTTTTTTATTTAAAAAAAAGGCCTATATTCTAAATATAGTAGTAGAGATTATAGTAATCTAGGTAGTATTAGTATAGAATTCTCTTATAGGCTTCTTTTTATATAGAAGGCTTATTCTATTTATAAATTTAAAATAGTTTATTATATTATTTATTTATATATTTTTATAAAAAAGAAATAGCTATCTAAAAATTAAATCTTCTACTAAGTTTAGTATAGTATAGGTAAAAGTATCTATTTTATACCTACTAATATTAAAAAAGAACTTTATAACCTAAAAGATTCTTTTATTTCTAGAGGATCTTTATATACTAGTAACTTACTAATAGAATATATTAATAATAGGTAGATAGAGCTTCTTAGCTAGTTGTTTATTTATTAAATAGTATAACTAGCTACCTTAGTTAAAAAGAGAAAATATAGTTATATAGTTATTAATAATTATAGTAGAATAGAAAAAAAGTATTTCTATTTTTAGTTAAAACTAATTCTATTCTACTTTTATTAGACTCTATCTCTACTAATAACTTCTAGTAGAGGCTACTTTTCCTCTAAATTCTTTTCTATAGACTCTACTTCTATTACTCTATTCGAGATATCTCTATTCTTCTTTATTATATTCTAAATATATATAGCTTATATAGTATTTAGGTTTTATATAAATAAGAGAGAGTATTATTAGATTATATATATTTTTTTTATAATAAAAGTAAAAGTTCTTATCTTTTCTTTTTTAAATTATAAAAAGTTCTATCTACTTTGTATACTTCTTATTTAAAGACTTAAAGTAGTTTATATATATCTAATCTATTATATTTCTATTATCTATTTTCTTAGTAGAAGAGCTTAACTCTAGAAAGGCTTAATATATTATTAAGTACTAGAGGTTCGATAGAGTACTACCTATTATTAGGAAATTTTTAATAAAAGTAATATATCTATTAGAGGAGTTTAATATATATAGAATAAAAGCTCTTTTTATTTTATTATTAAAAGAGTTTTTAAAAAATACTATCTAGATTCTATTTTCTCTATTATTAACTATTTTACTAGTAAGGCCTATATTTATAAATACTATCTTAAAGTATAAAAAATAGTTTATAATTTTTTTTTTATTTTTTTAATATATAATACTTAGGAACTAGAAAGTATAGTATTACTAGTTTATATCTTTATAGATACTATTAAGATAGAAGAGAAAGGCTTCTATACTTCTAATATCTATTTTAATTACTTTATAAATAGTTATTTTTACTATCTTTATAGTATTTTTTTTAATATAACTTATAAAGTAAAAAAACTTCTAAAAGTTATTACTAACTACTTTTCTATTAATCTAGAGCTTTACCTTTACTACTAAAAACTAATTTTTCTAATCTACTTTCTTTCTACTAAATATTCTAAATATAGAAACTTTTTTTTTAGTTATTATTATACTATTAACTCTATATCTATAGAAGTTAGTATAGATACTAGTATCTCTTTCTATATTATATAAAAACTATATATTATTATTAGTATAGGCTATATCTAGGCAAGCTTCTATTCTATATCTAACTATATAGCCTACTCTAGTTCTAGAGCTTATACTATTCTATTAATTTATTTATTCTAAGCTATAAGTTTAGTATAGAACTTTTATATTAGTTATATATATATATATATATATATTACTAATAGTATACTTAATCTCCTTCTATTCTATTCTAATAATAACTCGAAGAAGAGTCTATAATAACTTCTAAAAAGTTCTATTTATAGTAGTAACTCGAGAAGAGTTTATAATAACTTCTAAGAAGTTCTATTTATAGTAGTAACTTAAGAAGAGTCTATAATAACTTCTAAAAAGTTCTATTTATAGTAGTAACTAGAGAAGAGTTTATAATAACTTCTAAAAAGTTCTATTTATAGTAGTAACTTAAAAAGAGTTTATAATAACTTCGAGAAGTTCTATTTATAGTAGTAACTCGAGAAGAGTTTATAATAACTTCTAAAAAGTTCTATTTATAGTAGTAACTTAAGAAGAGTTTATAATAACTTCTAAAAAGTTCTATTTATAGTAGTAACTAAAGAAGAGTTTATAATAACTTCGAGAAGTTCTATTTATAGTAGTAACTCGAAAAGAGTTTATAATAACTTTAAGAAGTTCTATTTATAGTAGTAACTCGAGAAGAGTTTATAATAACTTCTAAAAAGTTTTATTTATAGTAGTAACTTAAGAAGAGTTTATAATATTAATTCTATTAGAAAAGAAATATTAGATAATATAATAAATTAAATATAGTAGTCTATAGTACCTAATACTTTAGATTAAAAATCTAAAATTAAAAAAAAAAAAAAAGTCTAACTTCTAATTTTTTAAAAAATAAAAAAATATTTTAAAATTAGTTATTCTTAGTAAAGCTAACTTGTAGGCCTAGCCTATAATAGCTACTATATAAAGAACTATAAAGAAAGAAATAAAGTTAACTAAGAGTTTAATATAATAACTCTAGTTAATATATACTAGAAATATAAAAATATTATCTTAAAATCTATCTAGTAGAAAACCTAAAAAACTACTATACTATAGTTTCTTATTATAGTAAGTTAGAAAAAAAGAAACTTTCTAAGAAGTTATCTAGTAGAATACTTATAAAAATACTTTAATTTTAAAAAGGTATTTTAAAAATACTATAGAAAATAAATAGATATTTTAGAATTTCTATACTAGAAGATACTAAAAAAAAAAGGAAAAAATTAGAAAAAGGCTCTTTTATCTCTAGCTTTTTAAAAGCTTTAGTAGTAGTATTATTAGTATAATACTTAGTAAGGTATAGCTACTTTCTAAGATATATTTTCTTTATTTATTTTTTAGATAGCTTCTACTAGTCTCGAGAAAGATATTAAAAAATTTCTATTTTTTTCTTTTCTAAGAACTTAATATTATAATAAAACTTTTTCTAAATAGAATAGAGCTTTTTCTACTAGATAAAAGCTAGAGAAATATTATAGAAACTATAATTATAGTTAATATACTCTAAATATTTCGAGAAGTAAAGACTAATAATATACTAAGAATAAGCTTTACTAGGCGCAAGTTTTATAAACTAATAGTTTATATAAAAAGCTATTTTAATACTAGATATTTCGATATTAGTAATAAAGTTTTTATAATAAAAAGTAGATTTACTTTTATATCTAGATTAATAAAAGAAAGTAGTTAATAAAAAAGTTAAAAAAAATATTATTATAAAATAATAATAGAAGAAATTTTAGTTACTAAGTAAGCTTTAGAACAAAGCTAGGCTAGATAGAGAATAGTATTATAGTTCTAATATAGAGTAATAATAACTATTTACTTAAAATATATAAGTAGATAGAAAATTTATAAAAAAGCTATTTATATTAAAAAAATTAGAGTAATTAAAATTAAGATAATTAAAGTAATTAAAATAATTAAAGTAATTAAAGTAATTAAAATAATTAAAGTAATTAGAAAATAGTAACTCTAAAATATAAAGCTATAAGTATATAGATAATACTCTCTAACTAGTAGATAGAAGCTTTATACTTAACTTATTCGAAGTATCTAATATATACTATTTAGATTTACTACCTTTAGAAGCTAGAAGATATTACTATAAAGGAATATACTCTATTACTCTAATAATAACAAAGTAGGTTCTAATAGCTAGATAGACTACCTTATAGAAGCGTTTATAGCTAAAAGCGTCTACTATTATAGCTAATAAGCTCTTAAAGAATTAGTAATATAGAAAGTTTATAAATATAATTATAGTAGAATAGCTCGTAGAAGTAGTAGACTACGAAAGTAATAATAAGGCTATAGAGCTTAATAGTAATAGTAAAGTAATAGATCCTCTTTCTTAGTAGACCTATATAGTAGCTATTACGTAGTACTCAGACTGAGTACTCAAACTCAACTCATTATTGAGTTACTCAATCATTAAGTTTGAGTTCACCTCAAAAAACTCGAGTACTCAGAACTCAAAATCTATGCTTGTGTTTCAGCTTCCAAGCTGTGTAACTATTTACTGGCTTGGCACTATACAACTGATATGATGATGCAGACATCCTGCGGCTGTTGCTGTCGTTGCGCAAGGTGTGCGACCTGTGTAGACGGCTGCCACATGCTGCGTTCGCACATCGTTCGTTTTGTGGAAGGATGTGCTGGCACTGATAAGGTTGCCAGCCGGGAACTGAACGAGATCCTTCGACTCATGAGGTGCTTGACTTTCGCTATTCGCGGACTTTTCTACACAGGTACCAGCCCCACGGCAGTCGGTTTCTGGTCAAGCCGACTTAACTCTGCAGATTTCTAGCAGGTTACAGCTGCGTGCAGTGACACCGACCAAGTTTGAACCCTGCCCGAACATCAGCGTAGCCAGGATGTTGCATTGTGTAGTTCTAACAACCATGACCCATCGGACATTTTATTCAGGAAAGAAGCTTATCAAGTTCAACAGCACGGATATCTGCCGCACCAATGCCTCAACAGCAATGCCGGACAATAATGGGGAACCGCTGTCTACACTGCAGATCTGCACAGGTCAACCTAGATGATGGCCGGTGGCATAACATCAGTACGACATGAGCTCGTTATAAAACATTAGCAACGCTCTCTTCGATCAAATCTGCTCTACACTTCACCATCAGCAGTCATGCACACTCAACTCTTCTCACTCTTGGCTATCGGCTCGCTTGCCAGCAACAGCGTCACTGCGAAGTGCCTGACAGACCATGCTGCCAAACATGTAGCCGACAACTTCGCACACGTCTTCTCCAACTTCACCGAGGAGTTCGCAAACTCTACCTTCAGCGAGGACTTCTCAGATCAGACAGACAGTGTCGGATGGCTCATCAGCAATGGCACAGACTGCCCACACCCGCTTGGATCTGTGACCTTGAAGACGAGACGCGAGTTCCTGGATGCCCAAGAAACTCAGCCCAACTTACCGTTTATCATTGAGAACGTATGGCACGACTGCACAAACGTCTTCACACGCTGGAAGTTCGATATTAAGCCCCAGCAAGTGCAGGGCATTGCTGTTCTTGGTGAGTAATATCCAAGTACATATCTTTTGCTCAGAGTATCCAAGCTAACCTCAATGACAGGCACGACATGTAACGAAGGCGCCAACAAAGCCGAAGAACCTTACCTCATCCAACACGTCTACAGCGAGTTCAATACCGCAGGTCGCACCAGACCCAGACCCTCCTCAGACTATACAGCTAATACCTTGCAGGGCGCATTCCTGGTATTCCAAGGCGACTTTGTACCGACTCACTCTGCAGCTTGCACTACGAATCAGAAGCGTAGCGAAGGAGCAGGGTATCTGGCAGCTTGGACTGCATTCGGACGTAAACTGGGACTGCAATAGATCAGTAATCTCACCGAGAAACGACTTTCGCGAACGACTACTAGACGACAGTAAACATACATACATAATGAAAACGAATGGAGATTATCATGCTTTTCGACTCGTGTCTGCCACCTCAGATTGGTTGTTAAACAAGTTCTGCCGTGTGAACTCGCCCCTTAGGGTTACTGTGATATACTACTGGGACGACGATGAGGTACATATATCGGGGTCTAGAGTTGCCATTCGATGCTCCTCGTTGACATAACAATGCGTAAAAGGTTGTACTTCATTTGGCTCCGAACTCGAAGCACGATGTGGGAAAGAGCGAATTACCGGTGTTCTGGAAATGTCAATATTTCAGACTTGACACAAAGCCATAGATCAAATGACTTGCATTTCCTTAGCCAGACTCGGGAGGTCGCGAAGGTCGCGTTCCACGACTCGGTATGGCATCAAGGACAGGTCAAATCGACGTGGAAGCTGTAGTAAACTATCCGAAGTGCTGTGTAAATAGTCAACAGGATGCCTTCTTCCTGGCATATATTTGTTAAGAGACGAACATTCGAGCCAATAGTCATGTGGTCTGCATACCTTTACAACGACAGCGGTCTATCTACACATCGAGCACCACCGCTAACAACACACATTAACAATCTGTTGCCATGAATGTCTCTTCCTCTCCTATCGGCGTACATCACAATGCCGCTCCCTCCACTTCGTTGCCGTCTCATGATGATGATGATGATGATGATGATGCTCAGGTAGTATAATGCACCACCAAACTCGGCCTCCTCACGCGAGGCGCACTCACTTGCCACCCACCTCTCTGCTCGTCCAGATACGGTCTCCTAATCATACTCCGCGGGAAATCCTACTCGGCCAACGGCATACTCTCCACAGCGTCTACCAACCCTCTCCAACAATCCGCTTGCAACTCAGCATACTTGACTCTTTCTTGCGCCCAATCTTGATGTAATCTGCTGACTCTCCATTGCGTACTCTGGAAATGCAAAATTTCGTCTCGAACGCATTCTTTGATGAACACGCCTCGTGCATGTTGGTTGACAATACTTTGTTTATCGGCCGTGATCGCATTGGCGACTTTATCCGCTTCTCCAGGTTTGGCTAAGTCGCCTTTCTGCTGGATTGTTTGAAGTTTGATCTCATTCTTTCGAATACGTTCTTCGAGGGCTGGGATATTGTCTTTCGCATATCGATCTCGTCGATCGAACATATCTCTGACACTCACGAGAGCGTCGCGGAGAGTCTTGAGGTCTTCGAGAACACCTTGATCCCAGGCTTGCGATTCATCTGCGAGTAGCGATTGGGACGTTGAGATGTGTTTTGCTGTGCTGTTGATGCCTTCGTTCAGGAGAGGTACGTCGCTATTGTCGATGGCATAGGCATCATTGCTGACTTCTGTGACGCTGCTAAGGTTGAGTGAGAGACGACCGTACTCTGCTGCGAGACCTTCTTTACGCTTAATAAGTCTTTCGACAAGGTTGCAGAGGTTGATGTATAGTTCGGCACTTCGGCGGACACCACCGCGGACGGTGTCGAATGTTTCGGCGAGGTTCTGTGGGAGACTATCTTCAAGATCTCGTGGCAGGGAGCGGCCGACAAATTCTTCCTGAACACTAATGGTGGCTTGTTTTCGCCAGACCGCCAGTTCCTGAAGTACATGTTAGCGATGTTTCAGAGTATGAGAAGTGGACTTGCATCTACCGTTGGGACTGTTAGGAACATCACAACTAACTGCTCGTCTCGCAGCACAGGGTGGCGCACGAGGGCATTGGCAAACCGTACCAGCCCTCGTCTTCGCTTCTCCAGGAATGTGGTATCTGCGGCCAAATGGTTGCCATTGATCGCGACTCGCTTCGGTGGGAGCAAAGGTAGCTGGCGGAAAGGATAGCGCTTGTGCAAACAATCGAGCAGCCACACAAAGTCACTATATCTCCTAATGACCTTGCTGTTCCTCCTGATGGATGCTACTTCGTAGTTGCGGTGCTGGAACATGAACATGCCTTCTTTCTCATCCAGAATATTGACAGTCACGTTCTCATCCGGTCCAGTGCTCGCACGTACTTGCTGTGGTCGACGAGCCACAGGCTTACTGGGCCCATTGCCATCATCTCCGAAGCCTGCACTACTCGGAGGTTCACTATCCCCACCAAAGTCTGCTCTCGTGCCAGAAGCGAATGTAGTGTTCGAAGCACCCCAGCTACCAGAAGTATCATTCGTTGGAGCAGAACCAGCAGCCTCATACCGCCCATTGGTGTCTGCAGGTTCCGTCGAGGTAGTCGTGAAGTTGCTCGTTGTCCTCTGCGCTCCAAAGCCGTTGCTACCATTCAAATGCTTGTGTCCTTTATGCATCTCCGGGCTTGCCCATGGATCACTGTCGAGTCCAAACGATGGTTTCCGCGCCGCACCTCGAGGTTGTTCAGAAGCAGCCTGCGCACCTCCTTGAGCCTCTACTACCGTCTCTGTCGGCGAGACTTCCGATGCCATCTTCTTCTGTTGCTGCTTCAGCTGAGGCAGCTTAGGAACAGGCAACTTCCTCCTCCTGTCGTCGACAGCGTCCAGTCCTAACTCTTCACCCTCCTGTGCAAGTCCAATGAGAGCGAATAGTACGTTGAACTCGCCTCTGCCTAGCTCTCCACTGCCAACAATACTCAAGATCTTGTCTTGATCCGCAGCTTCAATGCCACTATCTCTCAACAACTGCTTCGCGTCTTGCACCTTCCCGCCTCTTTGCAACTCGTCGAAAGTGTCAATGTATCGCTCTGGCACGTCTGCATCGGCCAACAACGACTTGACCAAGCTGCCACCCCGTTGCTTCTTGCCAACCGACCCCCACGGCGTATCGTTCTCGTCTCCGTCAGCGAAGATGGACGATGTATTGGCTGCTTTCTTGCGACTTGGCGTGGCGGGTTCGTCGTCGAAGAGAGAAGACTTCTGTCGAGTGTGCGATCGAGTCGGGGTGTTGTCGTCCTCGTCTCCAAAGAGAGACATTGTAAGAGGTCGAATATGCAAGGATCCGGTTTGGCGATAAGAGCTCTCTGCGCAACGGCCACACGCGCGCACAAACGGGCGAGTGGGTACCACAACAACGTCTCCCGCTACAACAAGAAATGGGGAAGAATCAAGAGTGTCTGCAAGACGCAATGGATATGATAGGCGAGGGTAGCACAATTCGTCAGCCTAGACAGCAACGGATGCCAGAGACAAGATGTGGAAGCTGCAGCTCTGATCCATGGCGCAAGCACGTGTTGAATGGGCCATGAACAGCATCATGCTCGTTAGCTAACAGTCGATGTCATACACCATACTCATGATATTCATTATTACTGTTCATGTCGATGTCTGTTGACTACGCTACATAAGAGTACATATTCCCTTCTTCTCTCTCCATGTAGTCCTTCTCAATGAGTCTATCAATGTTCTTCTTGATATCAGCCACAGCGAGTACGCCTCTACTCATCGTCGCTTTGATGACCTCAGACACCAATTCTTGATGGCTGATGGTCTTGCGACTCTTCATGATTCTCACGACTGCGGCCTGACACTCGAAGTTGCGGTCTTCAGCGACACGTTCATGCGTCTCCTTGTTCTCTTGCTTCGTCTCTTTGAGTTGCACTTGATTGATCTTAACGCGATATTTGGGGTGTTCGAAGCTGGTGTTGATGGAGAATGTGTCTGTGTCGTTGATGTCTTTACCCTTGGGGTGTTTGCTTAGAGGTCGGAGTTTGGCGCATGCGAGGGATTGCAGTGTTCGCTTGACTTCAATTTCGGCTGCGATGGTCAGTATATCATCATTGCCATCAGGAGATGCTGCACTTACGAAGGCCTGTCTCGGAAAGGATGTGCGAGTACGTGAGCTTCTCGTCATCTGCAAGCCCATTGAATAGCAGGAGCACGATAGCCTGGAAGCTCGAGACGACAAGCTCCTTACTCGCCTTGCCGAAGTTCGCCTTCATCTGACAATGCGCCAGAGCATGCTTCCAGTCCAGTTTCCTACCAGTATGCTTGCTCTTGTAGTGCAGCTCAAAGTCATTGATGGCTCTGGAGATATTCGCAGGTATCCGCACAGCGATGTCCTTGTAAGTAGGCCACGCGGCAGCAGACAAGATGTTGACACTCAGATCAACATTCTTGCCCTTCTCATATCCTATCCTCTCCTCGATCCGTTGCTTGTACGATTGCATTTCTTCACGAGCCAGCTCGACGTCCTTGAACATCTGCTCCAAGTTCTGTGTGAAACCGCTGCCGCACTCAGTCTTCAAACGCGCAAGCATACTACGCTCGGCATCTGCGGAAGCACTTCGTCCCATGAGTAAACGTCGAGCGAGATCTTTCTTGTAGAAGGCCTCAAAGACGGCTTTTCCATGTACGAAACGGAAGAGGTCGAGCACTTGATCAAGCTGAATGTTGATTTCGGCGTCTTCGTCCACTTCCAAATCATCATTGTCCTCTTCTGCTCCAGCGCTGACAGTAGGCACAAGTTCTGTGATGCTCGACGATCGTCGCGCTGAAAGCACTTGTGGGATTGCTTTGGAACCACCACGTAAGAGCTGGTCGACGTACTTTGCAATCATCTCGCCAACCTTGGTGTTGTCGGTTCCCCATGTCGCGTCGCCCTTCTTGGTCTTGTTCATGAAGACATCGAAGCTTTCTCGTAAGCCATGGCCTAGACTTTCGTCACGCTGAAAGGCTGTCTTCCACAGTTGGTCAAGACTCCGCTTGAGTGACAGAAGATTCACCACCATATCTTCCTCCTTGCCAAACACGACACTGGTGCCAGCCTGGTCAACCCACTTGACGAAGGAAGGACGCAGCTTGTCCCCAAGTCTTCTCCGTGCCAGGAGAGAGTATAGTGCTGCCAGCTCCGAGGTAGCGTTCCTGTCGAGTAATGATGCAAGTGCCTCATAGTCTACCAGATCGGCTTCCTTCGTCTGTACAAGGTGATCTTCCAGTAAGCTCAACAAATCTCTCCTCGTACTGCTGTCAAGGTCGAATTCTTCACACCGTCTCATTTCTTGAGCAATCAGTTCATCCGCCAGTGTCACATACTCAGATATGCTCTTCTCTGAAATCATGTTGTTGGACCACTCATCAACATAGCGCTGACTGACAGCCAGAAACCTCGGCTCAAATGATGTCGTGTATGTTTGTATGGCATGCAACATGTCGACGGCTCTTCTGAATAGATCCTGATCTAGCTTCTGTGCTCGCGTGCGATCTGCCATTACAAGGTCACAAGCACCATCAACGATCTTGTCCTTCAGACCATCGCTCCTGAACACTGTTTGTCGGAAGAGCTGTGATGTGTAGGAATCCAGAGTGGGCTTGCTCGAAGAGAGCAGATATGATCGATCTAGGAAGAAGAAGATAGCTCGGATGGTCGTCATCTGCTCCTTCCAGCGTGTCCATGCCGTTAGCACAGCTTTGAGTACTGTGACATTGTCTTCGCTAGCCCTCTCCAGCAGTCTATCGCGGACCTGCTGCTGAATGTGCAGTGTACAGCGCTTATCCAGTCTCGTGAACAGCGTTGATGCCCCTCCCTGTCTACACACATTCTCCACGCCTCGATAGAGATCCTCTTTGCTATAGCCATCGTGGCTGTCCTTGAGTATCAGACTGAGAGCTGCATCAACGTGTCCCCAGATCTTCTCCAAATATGCTTTGCTGTCCCATGTCGTGCTGGTCTTCAGGTTCTTGACTACGAGCTTCTTTGCCCCAGTGTGGGGATTCATGCCAGACTTGATGCTTAGTCTTCGTGTCTGAGATGACATGGGCGAGGAGCCATTGGTTAGGTCCGCAACGCCGTTGCTGGAACTCTGGGGTGTCCTCGAGCCAAAGGAGTACATGTCGGTGGCGGCAAGTGATCTGGTCGTCGATGTGGAAGTGGGTGTCTGAGGCTGATCGGCTTTCTGGCGTTTACTGCGAGGAGACTGGGTGGCGTGTGTATGAATATGCGGCTTCTGATGAGACGAGAAGAGCGAGCTGATGGTGTGCTGCTGCTGCTGCTGCTGCTGCTGCTGCTTCGATGCTGGGTCGTCTGCTCCAGCTGCTGTCTTCGATTGTGATGATCGCTTGCGTTTGAGGTCGGTAGAGGAAGAAGACGTCTCGCTGGGGACGTTCGACGATCGTTTCATCTGGTTGAGTATCTCTTGCTCGTTACACTACATGACATGCTCTATCACATCACATAACATACTATCTGTCGACGTGGTACAGCGCTTAGTCCATATCGGCGATAAGACGGAGAGGTCAAACAAGCTCCCGAGGTGTCATCACCCATGTGGAACTTTCCTTCTCCTCCAAAACAACAACAACAAGAATTTAGGACCAGCAAGAGACTGTCGATACCTAACGTTAGCTCTATGGGGGCTGTGTTCGAAATAGCTCATGACTTAAGTGAAGGATACAGGACGTCGTGGTTGGCAGACTTGGCCTTGAGCCTGAACCACCCGAAGTCCACGATCCTTCGAACGAGCCCTTGCTTTGCATTTAGGACGACCATATACAAGATGTCTCTTATGTTACTGATCCGCTAACATCACAGCCCTTTACAAGTATCCTGGCTTCAGGACAAACATGGCCCTACAGACCACAAGAAAACTCATCTTCGACTTGCGGCACACAACCGCCACCCAGCCAATTCTCGCTGGCTTCGCAGCCCTTGGTGGTCTCTTCGCCGGCTATGCAACTTATCTGGCAGCGAACTTCTTCAGCACACACTTCCTTCGCCCCAGCCGGCTGCGCACTTATCTCTCTGATGACTGCCCAAGCTGGGCTATTGTTACTGGTGCCATGGATGGCAATGGACGGGGCTTCGCAGAGGAACTTCTCGCCAATGGCTTCGATGTGGTCCTCCATGGCAGGAGCCACGACAAATTGAGGCGCGTCAAAGAGGAGCTCTTGGCTCAATGGCCATCCCGCGAAATTGACATGATCAGACTTGATGCCACGTGGGAGGTAGACATTCCGGGACAACTGGAAGACATATTACAGGTTCTCCGGAACCGCAAGCCAAAGATACTCATTAACAACGTGGCCGGTGAGCTTCACCCACTGTTTCTTGCGCACGCACAGGGAGAACTGTACCGGGACAAGTTGATCACGAACGGTGATTTCATGTTCGCCATTGAGTTCACACGCCTGCTCCTACCACAACTCATTGAGAACAAACCCGCACTTATCATGAACATCGGTTCCGGATCTGCGAAGCTGCCTTGCCCTTACATTGCTGTCGCTGCCGCCTCGAAGACCTTCCTCCAGAGCTTCTCGCACACTCTGGCAGTGGAGATGGTCGCTGAAGGACATCCGGAGGTCGAAATTTTGTACATTCTTGTCGGTATGTGCTCGACTGGCAGTGAACCAAGGCCTGTCACTTTCCTGGTGCCCAATTCTAGACACTTCGCGAGAAGCAGTCTTGGACTCGTGGGACATACTGGCCGCACGCGATGCAATTCGAGACACTGTTCATGCTCCCAAGGGTATTTGTCGAAAGGCTGTGCATCGGCCTGGCTAGAGACCTCAGACGGCAGCATCAAGACCGAGAGCAAGCAGCGAAGATGGTGTGATCTGCTCACTAATTGTGGCTCTGTCAAGCTATACGGTGATGCTATGCTGGCGGGTCAGCTCACATCCGGAGTCGAGTGCGCGCGCGAATCACTGCGATGCACACTGAGAGCTGCCTCATTAGAGCATTGGCCTCATCGCGCCTTCACACGCTAGATGCGAGTGCTGATGAGAAACTACTTCTCGCATCCTCTGCACGACTACTTCGTATCACGACATCGGCCCTTGATATCATAACTCGTAACTAGGAGCATATCGCTCCATGGTACCATGGCAACACACACCTTGCAAAGCATGAAGCTGAAAAGCTGCTCGGCCATTGGTTGTTCGCAGGGACAGCCTGTCGTTATGACAGGAACACACTTTGATAGTAAGCACGACCATGGTTAGGTCACTTGACCCGATGCCAACCCGGATATGGCATTGGTAGCATAAGAACAGCGATCAGTAACGCGTTTTGTGGTCTACACGCGAGGCGACGCATGCCAACATCCTCAGCATCGTCACGCGAAAATGGACCAAATGCCACTCCCTGGGGAAAACATGGAGCTCCCTCCACGTTCTGAAACGCCACGCCCCCCTGGAAATCCCAGCTCCAGCACGAGTACTCCTAGACGGACAACTCGACAAAGAAGCCTGACCGAGGTTCTGATGAATATGGAGATCATGCAAAATACGACAGCTGTACTTCTAATTGGACTTGAGCCTACCTGGATGCAGCAGAATAGGCCTCATTCGTCTCGTAACATCACGGAGGATACTTATACCACATTTGCGTCCGAGTTCGACAGACTTCAGCAGACGGAGGGCTTGTACCTGGAGACACATGTACTTAATCCAGACAGTCGCGACAACGTCAATGAACTGAAGCGCAAGATCCGTGATGGAAGTGGACCGGAGGGTGGCAACAAAGCATGGGACGGCGTTCTGCTGGTAAGAAAAGCAGTAGGCCAAAGGCATGCCATGATCTCAGTGTCTCACAGAGCTCACGCTCATCCGAGCGCTGAACTCGAGGACAGACACTGGCGAGACAGCCTGCCATTCCAGAGATATTTGCTAATCCTTCTACCTCCTACTTTCAGGATTGGTGCCTCAGGATTGACATGGAGCTGACGAACCTGTTCGAGGAACTGATCAACTACGTCCATGAAACCCTACCAGGAACGAAGATACTCTTCTCGAGCAGTGACAATGATTGGCAAGCCAGTCTACGACGGAACCTGGATATTGGCCATAAGAGAGTACCACTTACGAAGTCGGCGCTGGAAGCTATGCACGCGGCGGCAACGCGATGACATCTACGAGACCATTCAAACATTGTATGCATAGTATGTAACACTATTCCCCGGATTGATCATGTGGCCTTCTCTGGGGAGTCTGGGCATCGTCGGCTTCCATGAAGAACGCCAATTGTGCGCTTTGGGTACAGCCTCACAGGGATATCCCATAGCAAGCCCTGCTGTATACATGTGTTACTTCCTGGACCAGGGTTCCTCGAAGTCGCGATTCATCTCTTCAGCCAAGCACTAACTACAGGAAAAGGAGGATACCGAAAAGGTAATCATAATGGACGTAAAACGTCTAATCTCCTACTATACATACCTGATCATGCCAACCTTTCCCTTAAACATTCCCCATAAGAACAATGCATCTCGCCAAACTCCTCGCATTCATAACCACTATATCAACAAGTATCTTCGTCCTCGCAGAAACACATGCCGACAAATGCCAACTCGCAAACGACAAATGTCTCAACAACAAGAAACCGGCCATCCAATGCAAATGCCAACTAGCAACCTGCATGGGAGAAGACAACGCCCAGACAACAGACTACTGCAATCAAGCAATGGCAAACGGCTGGTTATATCCAGACGCTCCTCCTCTCCCGGCAGCAACAGATGACTGTCGAGCCAAGTTCAAACAATGCACAGAAGTCGACCAGAAGCCTCAAATCCAATGTAGTTGCGAACTAGCCAGTTGTAGTGCAGAAGACAGTGCAAGAAACAAAGAATACTGCGATAAAGCTTCGCAGAGTGGTTGGCAAGATCCTGATGCTGCGACTGAGAAAGATTGTCAAGCAAAGTATAAGAAATGTGTCACAGATGATGAAAAGCCAAAGCTGCAATGTGAATGCGAACTTGCAACCTGCGATGGCGAAGACTCAGCGCGGGAGAGGGATTTCTGCATTAAAGCAGAGAACAACGGATGGAAAGAAGATCCTACTGCAGAAGATTGTGATACAAAATATAACAGGTGTATCGGACCCGATGCAAAGCCAAAGATTCAATGTGGCTGCGAATTGACGAGTTGTGATGGAGGTAATTCTACGCAAGAAGAGAAGGACTACTGCGATCGGGCTGAGAAGAATGGGTGGAAAGATCCTGATACACCATCATCTTCACCATCGCCGCCAGCACCTCCTCCTCCAGCAGGCGATGACTGTCAAGCCAAGTATGAGAAATGTATAGGAGAAGATGGGAAGCCGAAAGTACAATGTGAGTGTGAACTTGCCGCCTGCGATGGCGAGGATAGTGCGAGGGGGAGAGAGTATTGTGATACGGCGGAGAAGAACGGTTGGGTAGAACCCCCACCACCACCGCCAGTATGAGTAGATCAGCACTCGCAATCAGTCACAAATGTACAGAAAATGATAGTTAGACATTCAAAGAACATCGTCATTGCGATTATTACTTCCTATCTGTACAATCCTCTGCCATTTTCACTAGTGGCTCATCATGCTGCTTTCTCTGCCATTACTGTCATTTCATTGTTGTAATGTTTTCATTCCACCCAGTCAAACGCCACGTTCTTTTGTAATTCCTAATCAAAGCTACCGCCCACATCTTAACTCATACATCGTCTGGATGTGCTTTCCAGAAAGGTCGGCGACCTCCACTTGATCGTCGACCGTACGAGCCGCTTCCCCTCCAGCTCCTGGTAACTTGTGACGCCGAATCGGGCTTAAGAAAAGCTGAGCTATGCTGCATACGATCATGACGAGGCCTGGTCCTCTAAGTGCGGGGGTGGTCTGTGAGGACTCGTAAATGGCGAATTCGGTGTTGCAGGGCTCGCCGGATTGGTCCAGACGAGTGGTTCGTTAGGTCCCGTTTGAAGTTGCTCGGGAGAGCCGGCCTCAGCTGCGATTCCACTGTGGCCTTGCGTAAGCTCCTCCTTGGTTCTGTCAATCTCCAGTTGAACTCCACGATCGTCTGTTACCTTCTGCTTTGCTCGGGACCTTGCAACAGTTGTTGGCGTGTAGAAAGGGTCGTAGTCCAAGCTCTCGACATTGGTCCTGGGCGAAGCTTCCTTTGGAAGGCGCGAAGCTGTATGATCTGGCGCTCCTTGGTTCACCGTGTCGATGCTCGCGAAGGTTGGCATACCCTCAGCTATAGTCGTGCTCTGTCGTTCTCGTGTGATTGTCTTGAGTGCAGTCTCTTCCTTCTCCTGTGATGATCGACCGAATAAATCGCTCATTCTTTGCTCCCACTTCGTGGGACTGCCTGCAAACACACCACCACTGCCCGATTTATCCTTGGTCGGCACGGGCTCACTCTGTTCAGCGGCGATGCTCGGCTTCACCACCTCTTTCGTCGTTGCTTGACTTTGTTCGGTGCTACTGCTCGGCACTCCCATCCTCCGCTTCGCCTCAGTCACATCTGCTATTTCATCGGCACTCTTCTAGAGCGCCCCACTCAGGATCGCTTCAGTCGCGCTTCCAATGTACTGCCTCTTGGAGTCCATTGGAACCTGAAACCTTCTTTCAAGCTCAGCTTTGATGCTCTTCTTCGTAACACTCATGAGATCTGCTGTACGGAGGATCTCGCGAATCTCGGCCAGAATTGCATCGTCGGTTGGCATGTCCGAAGAGATATCACCGAAGTCAGTGGCAGAGCTATTGCGCATCAGCGGTATCCCACTATCCGAATAGGTAAGCGACATATGCGAGCCGTTCGGGTGCATGCCTGGGACTGACAAGTGGCTCATGTGAGCTTGCTGCTGATATCCACCATACTCGGAACCACCAGCAGGGTGCCAGCTCTTGGTAGCGTAGCTGATACCACTGATCTCGGAATGTGTATCATCACGCTGAGTCTGAGCATCCCAGAGCTCTGCCTGGTACTCCTCCCACTTTTTCTTTGGAATGCTGTCTGGATCGAACTTGCCCTCGTCAGACACCACAATCTGCTTGCCCTTCTCACCAGTAACCATACGCGTGTTGCCCCAAGAGAAATCGTCCATGTTCCAGAAGGCAATAAGTGGTAGAGCAAACGAGAACACGGGCGTTGCGACCATGTAGATCAACATCCAGCCGACCATTTCCCACTTGCGGCGAACAATGAAGATGATAGCTTGCAGACCGTAGATAGCTCCCAGAAGAATGAAGGCTGTAGTAGGAATCGTGCTGGGATGCATGGCAATCGTGACGATCAGATAGACGATATATCCGACAATGACAGGCTGGACAATGGTCGAGAGCAGATCCAAGAAGACCACGAAACGCATGCTGAAACAGCAGAAGCCACAGAGTTGCTGAAGCGGGATGACTTCAATGAGGTTGTGCACAGTACTGTTGATCCATCGTCGACGTTGTGACATGAACACGGCCCAGCTGTCCGGAGCGATAGTCCAGGCATGAGCGCGCATAATGTACTTCGTCTTGTACTTGGAGTGGTACTTCATGAGCAGCGTTGTGAGATATCTGTCTTCTCCAAGGTGAAGCAAGTTCTTCATGTGCAGCGTATCGACACGGGTTTCTGAGTAATCGTTGACAATCTCGCGAGAGACGAAGAGTGGTTTGCCGGTCTCCGCAGCTCGAATGCGGTACATGGTGAAGCAACCTGGCAAACAAGTGACTGATCCGAAGAGCGACTCGAACGCCTTGGTGAGGTTGTGCGAAATGTAGTATTCGTAGACCTGCATCATTGTGATAAAAGATGCCTTAGCGTTCGTAAGAGCGGTCTCACCGCACACAGCAATAAGCTTGGTGTCGTTGACGAATGCTGACACGAAACGAGTCGCAGAATCCGGAGCCACGACTGTATCTGCATCGATCTGCAATAAGAATTCGTAGAAGGTGGGATTAACTCCTATCACGTTCCTGATTTGGTGGTGCAGCTCCAGCTCGAGTGGTGTCATCGGCTGGTTGTAGTGGACACGGTTGAGGAAGCGCATCAGGATCATCTGAGAGTCACGCTTGCCACGATTTCCTGGACGACTGACTTCGGAAGGCTTGCCAACCTTCACGATTACGATGAACGGCACGATATGACCTTGCACTTCGTAAAGTCCGGAATAGACCTTGCCCATGTTGTGCTGCTTCATCCCTTCTCCAAGCGACTCAAAGCTGAGCGGTTCCGGGTCAACGGTCTCGGGTACACCTAGAATGTCCAAAACAATGCGTGGTGTTGGTCTGTCGTTGCCTTGACCAATGATCATACCGTCACAGATGATGAACAGTAGTTTGCGCTTGTCGTCATATCTCATACGCGCGGCCGAGTCGATGGCACGACGCAGGGACTCTTCGTCTTCTGTATACGCGGGCACAGTGCATATCACAAACTTGTCGAGATTCTCCGGCACATTCTTCTTGCCGAATTGCAGAGCAGCCAAGAACTTGAAGCAGATGACTGAGACAAGCAGGAGCGAGATGGCCAAAAGGATATACTTGGCGAATTGACATTGGGGGCTGCTTCGCGTGTCCAGGTTGCCAACGTAGAAGAGGTTGTTCATGCAGGTCAGCATGCGATCTCGCAGTCCTTGGTCCAGCCTCAAATTGTCCCAATACTTGGTCACATCCTCACCAGAGCGCTGTTGGAAGAGGTCGACCACGGTCTCGTCCATGAAATTACTGTTAGGTGGTGTCGAAGGCCTGTCCATAGTTGGAGGGTACGCCGGTGCTCTGCCTCCAGCGATGTAGTCGGTAAAATCGTAAACGCGACCATTGATGTATGCGATGTAGTTCTGCTTATCGGCCAAAGTCTTCAGGTATTGGGGCGAGTAGCCAACATTTCCCTTCCAGTAATGCCCTTGAAGCATAATCATCTGTTCAATAAACCAAGCGGGTCGGGAATCGTTGGTCGCCCATCGGAAGTCATGATACTGTGCATTCGTGTCCTGGGCGCCCACAGCGGCCGTCGATCCAGAGTAGTTGTACGTAACATAACTCAGCTGGACGGCCGGGTCGATTCCAGACTCGTTCACACCTTGACACATTGCGGATACCTGAACAGGGAACAGGTTCGTCGCTTCGGTTCCAGCATATTTCTTCAGCGCAGATTGAGGAACGATCGACGGGTAGTGAGAGGGCATGAATGCATCGAGATCGAACACCACACCACGGATAGCGATGTATGCCGAGTTGTCATCCTTTCCGTCGTAAGAAGTCAGCTCGTCAAGACTGTAGACGTGCTGGGTCGGGCAAATAATGGCTGGGAAACCAATCATGAAGAACACGACGAAAGCGCAGGACAGCCAGATCATCATGTTGATGGCCAGCTTCTCCCGCCACGCCATGCGAACATCTTTACGTGGCATGCGACCCACGGTCCGGATCAGGAAGTCGGGCACCCACCAGGTGAAGGCGTAGACCATAACGAGCCATCTGATGCGACTGCCGCTGGCTGGGCGTTCCTCAATTTCGACGGCTTTAACCTCATTGCCCTTCTCGGCCATTTGTGATCGCGTCTCCAGATTTCTGAACATGTCGCCTTCGCGGAATGCAGAGGCACCAGCCTCGGACTTCGTATCTAGGTCTCGACTGCCAAAGTATCCTGCTGCCTTATCGTCAAGGTAGCCAGAGCCAGGAGTCTGCAATAATTGCACCTTGGACTCGCCGAAGCCTTTTCGCATGTCAGGAGTAAGCACACCCGAATTGGCATAAGAGTCATCCCCGTATGGTCCGGCCGCCGGTACATCTCCAAGCTCAGGAGCATTTGTTATTTGCCTCCAGCATCGCTCACTGAGGAAAACACCAGTCGTGCCAACTCGCGCTTCATTATTGGGCCAGCTCTTATCGTCCAGAATGAGCTCTGCTTTCTCACGATCGCTACCAACGACTGATACTTCGCCTTCAGCAGCACCGAGGAATTCAGTAAATGGCATGAAGATGCTAAAATCAGCGTTTTTCAGTCGCTGACCAATCTCTGCAATGCCCAGTACTTGGATCTGTGTTCGTACGCATTTGCTGTCGAATTGATTGGCTATTCTGCGGTCATTGGGCTTGAGGCAGAAGAAGAAGTATGGGTTCGTGTTCGGTGAGCTCAGAGCTCTGTTGATGATGTCGAGCGATATGAGGAACTGCGCAGCAGCGCCCTGTTGTGCGTCGCCAGATGGGCCATTGTTGAACCGCGAAAAGCTTTTGGTCCGGCCGCCTTCATCGCTTCCATTGTCGTCATCACGTTGTTGTAGGCGTGCAGGTCGGCTGCCCTTTCTTCGCACTGTACTAGGCATGCGAGATGGCTTTGAAGCCACGGATGCCTGCGTAATGGCATTGCGATCTTGAGGATGCAGGGTCTTGTTCAAAGCCTCCTGCCCAAACAACTCGGAAACGAATGCACTTGAAGTAGTACTGACAAGATTCATCAGATCCCCAGAAATGACTTCTCCGTTCTCCTCGATCAGTCCATCCAAGGGATACTCCACTTCACCAGCAAAGTGCTTGACAGTGAACTTGGGCTGCTGGTTTGGCGTCTGGAAGTTAGTGCCTGGCAGGACGACGGTAGGGTTGGCCACCTCGATGGCTGGGTTCTTGCCCTTGAAACGCCTGTGTAGCGACTCAAGCAGCTGGATGTCGGTCTTGCCTCGTCTCATCTGGTCGTCGAGAATTCCAAGGACTCCATTGCCAGGCTTCAGCAATCCCTTGGCGGCATCGCTATTGTCGAAGTAGCTTGTGGCTGGCACCTGCACCTCTTCAGTTTCGAGGAATTCGGCTTTTCTCTCGAAGAAGCTCTGCAGGCAGAAGTTGTACAGTGACTCGTTGGCTGCGTTGGTGAGAAGCTGGTCCAGGATGCTGCCAGTTGATGAGGTTTGCGCGAAACCTGGAAAGTCCACAATCGAGATTGTGTTTGCCACTTGATCTTCCACGGCGCAGACGCGCTGGTTGATCTTCTCCATGACAAGCGCGACTAACAGACTGTACAGCGTTCTTGCTAGCTCATCAGCGTTCTCACGGGCTCCCTTGGGGTCCAGCATGATAGTGACACGCTCGCGATGCAGAATCTTGGTGCGGTAACCTAGAGACTGCTCAAGCGTCTTCTCACTGACTCCAAGGAAAGCCGCAATGGTGGTCAAAGTTTCCTTGTTCTTTACCACTGTGATTTCCTCGCCTCCTTCGGCGCCATAGCCACCACTCTCATCTGGAGCTGGTGTGGTCGACTGCGAAGTCATAAATTCGAGCTGCCCAATGTGAAGGATTGCTGCAAGGACTTCGCACATATGCGCTATCTCCTCTCTAGGGAACTCCAGCTTGCGCAAAGCAGTCTTGAAGTGCTGAAATCCTTCGGCATCGTTGATGCCAACCTTCAGCTGCGAAGGATGTCCCAAATAGCGCCATCTCTTGAGACCATTGCCAACTGATGTCCTGTTGGCCACGCCGGAACCAATGCTACCGTTCAGGTCGAGACCCAGGTGCTCCTTCTCAGCCGGACTCGTACCAGCTAGCAGGTAATAGAGGATGTGGAAGTTGCGTTCTCCTGGTGGCACCATTGCCACTCGGCTGCGCTCGAGTCTGTGGTCGAGCACTTTACCACCAATGAGGGTGGGGTGGATGGAAGATGTCGTGTCATACTGTAGTTCGAAGAACAGACCTGCCTTAGAAGCAGTAGGTGTTGTGATCGACTTCGTTGTCGTGAGGGAGTCGAATACGAACGCTGCGAATGACAACTTCTTGGACAGTGGTGTGCTGCTGTACCGTAATAAGTTGCTAAGCACGTGTGATCTGATTGTGGTCTTTCCAGTGCCTGACTCTCCGCTACGCGTGTGTTAGCCATTATTTACGTCTCAGGGCTGAATAATTGATATCGCGTCGTTGTCGCCCATTCCCACGGGACTACTCGGATCACTGATACCACGCTGCACCTGCACTTACAGGAAGATGGCTGCTTGGTTCTCCTGGCGGCTGCCAAGTCTCATCCACATCCGGCTCGCAAGCTCTTCTGCAGCGCCCATGGCACTGCCCTCCTTGCCGCCATTGGGACCCTTGGCGGCGGAGTTGTATGTGTTGACGGAAATGTATCCCTGAGATGATAGTGTGGTAATCGGCAGGTGCTGGTGGAAGCGCGATGCGATGTGGGACGTGATGTTTGTGTCGCTCATGCTATGTGCAGGCAATGCTGCCAAATTCTGCTGATTAGTGGCCATGTCGGAGGTTTAATGGCCTCGCGGCCTGTTTCTGTATTGGAACTGCAGTGTTGATGTATGGTACGGCCTCGCAAGGCTGTCGTTGGGTCGTGGAAGGTAGCGAGTGTGGTGTGTGGTGTGGTATGATGTGAGGCAAGAGCAGGACTCGATGGCTGTCTGTTTCCTCAAATTGTTTTGAAACCTTCCTTCTCCCCTTTTCCTCGTCTCAAGTTCTTCTTTCTCACACAGCGAGTGACTGGGAACGACCGTGTAGTATACTGTCTGAAAACAGCACCAAGATGACAATCAGAATAGTAGTGCACAGAGAGAAGAACAACACAGGCGATGTGAAGATGTGTGGTTGAGAGCGATGCCCACGACGACCACAAGCAGCCTCGTCTCAAAACGCTAGGATAGGTGCCAATCCTTGCCGACGCCTCCTGAACGGAACAGCACTGCGGCTGTGGATATCGGCCTAAGCTGCTCTGGGCAATATTCGATTTTTAGCAGTCGATCCATCCCGATCGTGTTCGAGGTAGCATGTCACACCGGACGGGCGTCATATGGTCACCAATACAAGCACATCGGACGCTGGACGCAACATCGCCCACGAGTTCAATCTCGTGCACAGCATATTTCTGTTGTACCGCACGAGCAACAACAACGCGTTCTCGCGCCAGAGCTATACAGGGTGGCGCTCCTTGGCGTGTATGCAGGTGGTTTCGACGCCAACAAAAACTTTATCCACCACTCGTGCACTCGTGCAGATTCGCCCTGGGGTTGTTCTGCTGTTCCCACAAGCGGGATCGTCCAAAAGTCACAGCAAGGCCCACTCTGTACGGTTTCAAGCACAACGGCCGGAAGAGCGAACAAGTCTATGATGCATATTGTCAACTGTCGACAATACTTTGCCACGCCGTAGAGTGCGTACGACGTCTTGGTGAGTGAGAACTAGTCCAGCCGTATGCATTGAAGGACGCGTAAGATGCTCCAGAAGCAGCTGGAGCTGTGAGCTCGAAGTCTTGTTTACCTCCTACACGTTCATGTATAAGGAACCAAAAATAGGCATTGGGGAGCTATTTCGCGATGTTTCGCCACGCCGTCTTGCAGAACCTGGTGTGTTGATCACCAAGTTGAATACGAGCTCGGCAGCAGTGTAGCAACGACCGACTGAGATGTTTCGATGAGAATAGGACGACGAAGATGGCAGCATACCGTAGAATAGTGTCAGCCATATCAAACATGTGTCATTTGGTGTCTATCCTCCAATTTGTGTCGCATTTCTGCTTAGAGTTTCGTGATCACCGTTGAGCCGTCGCTCATTCGCTTCGCTTTCTTCCGTGCTGCCCCTTGCTCAGGCCTGCTGTGCTCCTAGCCTAGTTTTGGCATTCGATCGAGCGCCTCCAGGGCCCGTTTGTGGATTGTGGACTTGGACAACGGATCTGTTTTCTCACCATTCGTCTCACGAAGCCGACATCTATTCATCACCACGACCATCTGTATCGACACACATTCGCTTGATCGACATCGACACTCGCTTTTGAGCAATTGATTTCTGGAGAGGGAAACGCCGCAGCCTTCCGAGGACGAGTCCCGACCAGACTCGAGACTGCCAAACACACAACACACACCCAGAGGAAGCCTCGCGAGGCGATAATCACAGCAGCAGCGGTTCACGAACCAGAAAGAGCCCCCGAGTGGGCATATAGAACTTGCCACCATGGCGCAACATGGCTATCGCATGTCCACATACTCAAACGCATCTTCAGCAGTCCAAGGACGAACCAACACTATGCAGCAGAATCAGGCTTCATCTCAGGTCTCGACCACAACAGTACTTAACACTCTACATAGCTGCTTTAAGGAAGGCACGCCGTACTCGTTAGAGTCCAGCACCAGCTTGGTGACCAACACATGGGTGACGGGATCCAGCACCGGTCCTGATGGCAGATACGGCGGCACTGTTGACCCGGAACTGGCGCGTAGAGCCTGGGAACACGCTCGGCGGAGAGCAGAAGATGCTTGCATTGTGCTCGGGTATGTGTCTGCAGAAGCCAAGAGGCAGATGTGGGAAGAGATGCTAACATATTTCACAGCTCACTAAATCAATCTACGCCATCTCTATTCGCTCCATTCGCCTCAGCCCTTCCGCTCAGCGTGCCAGGAACATTCTACGCAGCACTGGACGCATTGAAGCCGTTTCTGCGAACAGTCACACCATTCAATCCGTCCCTCCCTCGATATTCCGCGCTTTCCGCCAACTTCACACTTGCTTTGACAGGCGAGATAACAGGCGCCTCAATCAGCTTGTCACAATCAGGCATTGACACACAGGCCGGACTGATCAACGTACCGGCAGAGCCCGGGTACAGGGCATTTGATGTCTTCTACTATATCCTACACGCACAGTCAGAGCAGGAACGCGAGGCACTGAGTCTCAAGCAGCCACATGAGTACGCCCTGCTTCGTAAGACGGACACGTACACGGCGCCAGAATACATTCCCACCGCGGATGATGCTGCCGCAGCTGAGGACTTCAGAGAATCGCTCAAGGCGATTGGAATTAAAGGCAAGAACCTCCGTCACCTGCTTGCTACGCTGTCGGCCATCCTTCGACTGGGTGATGGCATCGGATATCTCATTGAGCAGGACGAACTGATTGCAGTTTGCGAGGAAGTAGCCGGACTACTGGAGATTGACGAGGAGATTCTGCTTAAGAAGTGCGTCACAGAAGAGCGCGAGGTTTTGATAGGCGCACTCTACGAAGCGCTGGTGGACTGGGTCATCTTGCAGGCCAACAACTCGATCCGGACCGACATCCAGACTGGACGTGCCGTTGGGTCGAGCAGTGGCAGTGACAATGGTCTGCTGACTCCGCCTAGCGCTGATGACATCGACAGTGTCAGCATTACCGTAATTGAAATTCCTAGTCAGACTCTTGGTCAGGCCGTGAGCTTGAAGACTGTGTTCGACGACAGCATTGGCATCAATCTGGAGATGAAAGAAGACGGTCTACCAATAGAGCCGCAAGGCGCCTCCGTCATGAAGGAGATGAGTACAGCAGTCTCTACATCTGAAGCAGATATGGATATTGATGGACCTCGTAAACGGGAACGCGATGTTGAAATGGACCGTCGGGTAGGAGTTCTTGAGAAAGTTGGCGTTGAGACTGAAGACGACTGTTTCCTCCGCCAGATCCTCTATCCAATCACTGGCCAAGGCATTTTACTTGGAACGACTGGACGATTCAATTTGATGAACACCCTTGGTAGCAGCCGAGTATGGTTTCAGCTGTGCCTACATCCCAACGATGAGCGTCCAGAGCGCTTCGCCAATCTAGCACCTGCTGCTGTCACTTGGTCAGCAGGAAGCGTGTCTAGTCAAATCCGTAAGTGGCGATTGGCTGAATGGGCAAATTACAGAACCAAGCAGCTCGACTTCACAGCAGATTTTGATGTAGATGAGTTCGTCGATCGCTACCGCCGCCTTGGATGTCAGGATGGCAGAGAGGGCGCCGAGAGCTGGATCATGGAACGTGGTTGGAGCAATGGCGAAGTCATTGTTGGTCACGAACGCATCTGGATGCGTGAGAATGCATACTGGGAAGCTGAAAGCATGCTCGATATGAAACCAGCAGATGACATGACAGCTTCCGGAATGCTCGGTGGTATGGTCGGCGCAGCTGGTATGGAAAGCTACAACAATCAGGCTCCGGGCACTGAAAGCGGCTTCTACGATGAAGGTCAACGGGACACCATGCTTGGTCGCAATCCTAGCCAGGTGGCACCAAGCAGAATGGGTGCCAAATCACTTGCGCCAACCGCAGCGCATACCATGCGTAGTGCTAGTGGAGGCGATTACGGTCTTGGCTTCAAAGGAGACGACAAGCGCAATTACGTTGGGTTCGAAGGCGAGATTGATGCTGAGCAGGCAGCTGGCAAAGAGCTCGTCGTTCAAAAAATCACCAAAGGCCGCAAGATCTGGGTCGCTATTGTCTGGGCTTTCACTTTCTGGATACCATCGTTCCTGCTAAGCTCCATTGGTCGGATGAAGCGCAAAGACATTCGTCAAGCCTGGAGAGAAAAGCTCACTCTGGTAATCCTCATCGCACTCATGAACGGGACCGTCGTTTTCTACATCATTGGCTTTGGCAAGATCCTGTGTCCGAATCGAGACAAGGTATGGAATCGTAAGGAGGTGTCCTATCACCAGGGAGACACCGATTTCTATGTCTCCTTCCGCGGCGGCGTGTACGATCTGTCCAAATTCTACAAGCTCCAGCATTCGGACTCGAATATCGACACAACGACGACAAATATGGAGCCATTCGCGGGTGCTGATGTGACACCGTACATTGTACCACCACTCACAGTCGCTTGCCCAGGTCTCGTCACATCGACCACGATCCAGCTCCAGAGTAACAACACGCTTCTATACCCGAACGCGGAGCACGTCTCAGGTCCCCAGTTCCAGCCCGATACGACAACCAAGCTCAATAGCATCAATTGGTACGTCGATGACTTTCTGCCACGCATGAAGGAGTACTACAAGGGCCAGCTGGTGTACAAGAAGTCTACCGTTGCTAGCGAAGGCGAGAGCTTCAGCCGCAAATGGTTCATCATCGACAAAAAGATCTACGATATGACGGATTATTTCTATACTCTGGATCGCCAGAATAATCTTGCTAGCTACAGCTTCTTCCCAGACGATGTATCCACGCTTGTGAGCAACAACCCCGGTGCCGACATTACCGACGACTGGAACAAGAACCTCAATTTCACGACTCGCACGAACAGCTTGAACTGCCTCAACAACATGTTCTACATTGGTGACACGGACTTCCGCCAATCGGCTCGTTGCCAGGTCAACAACTACATCCTGCTAGCATTTACCATCATCTTGTGTGCTGTGATTCTGATCAAGTTCTTGGCAGCACTTCAACTTGGCTCGAAGAAGCGACCATCCCAACAGGACAAGTTCGTTATCTGCCAGGTACCTGCCTACACAGAGGGTGAAGACTCGCTCCGGAAAGGTCTAGACTCTCTCACTGCTCTGGCTTATGACAACAAGCGAAAGCTCATCTGTGTGATCTGTGACGGAATGATCGTAGGAGGTGGCAATGACCGCCCTACTCCCAAGATCGTACTGGATATCCTCGGCGTCGACCCAAAGATCGATCCTCCTGCTTTGCCGTTCAAGTCACTCGGTCTTGGTGGTGAACAACTCAACTACGGCAAAGTCTACTCTGGTCTGTATGAGTACGAGGGCAACGTCGTTCCATATTTAGTGGTTGTGAAGGTTGGCAAAGAGTCTGAGCAGCAAAAGTCCAAGCCTGGTAACCGTGGTAAGCGTGATTCGCAGATCTTGCTCATGAGCTTCTTGAACCGCGTGCACCACCGAAGTGCCATGAACCCGCTGGAGTTGGAGATGTTTCATCAGATCAATAACATCATTGGTGTTGATCCCGAGCTATACGAATATTTGTTCATGGTCGACGCCGATACCAAGGTCAAGGAAGACTCGCTGAACAGATTGGTTTCCGCTTGCGCCAACGACGCGAAGATTGCCGGTATCTGTGGTGAAACATCTCTGGAAAACGAAGAACGCTCCTGGTGGACCATGATCCAAGTGTACGAGTACTACATCTCTCACCACTTGGCGAAAGCTTTCGAGAGTCTGTTCGGCAGTGTGACCTGTTTGCCTGGATGGTAAGTGTTGCACGCTGTCCCTCATACGTTGTGATACTAACAAATCTGCCAGTTTCTGCATGTACCGCTTACGCACTTCCGACAAAGGACGACCTCTCATTATCGCGGACAAGATTATCGACGAGTACGCCGACAACAACATCGATACCCTGCACAAGAAGAACTTGTTGTCCCTTGGTGAGGATCGTTATCTGACGACCATCATGTGCAAGCACTTCCCCTCCATGTCATACAAGTTCTTACCGGACGCATACGCACTTACAGAAGCACCCGCGCAGTGGAGTGTCTTGCTTTCGCAACGTCGTCGCTGGATCAACTCGACTATCCACAACTTGGCTGAAATGCTGCAAGTCGACCTCTGCGGATTCTGCTGCTTCAGCATGAGATTTGTTGTCTTCATCGATCTCTTCGGTACCGTTATTCTTCCAGCTACCTGTGCTTATCTGGTGTACCTTATCTACTCTGTGGCTTCAGGAAGTGGACAGTTCCCGCTGATCTCCATCATTATGTTGGCAGCTGTGTATGGTCTACAGGCTATAATTTTCCTAGTCAAGCGACAGTGGCAACACATTGGTTGGATGATCATCTACATCTTGGCTTATCCTATCTGGTCCTTTATTCTTCCCGTGTACTCCTTCTGGAAGCAGGATGACTTCTCGTGGGGTAACACGCGTGTCGTCGTAGGAGAAAAGGGTGACAAGAGGCTCATCGCCGTTGATGACGAAGGTTTTGATCCTAGGAGCATTCCCCTTCAGCGCTGGGACGACTACGCCACTGCCAACAATCTGCCCGGACGTCGTGCTATGATGGAAGAGAAAGACATGAATATGTACGACGGCGGGTACGAGATGGATGATATGAGGTCGGTCTATTCTAGCGTCAAGCCGGCTTCGACTGTCCTCGCTGAATTCTCACAACATCACCAATCCTTCGTGCCGCCGCATTCACCCGGGCCATACAACGGGCTCATGGGACGGCAATCGACCTTCTCGCAGATGACAGGACGCTACCACGATCGGCCAGGTGCACACGAGTCGCAACAGCGACTTATGTCAATGGGCGGAATGAGTGACCACTACAGGCCGCAGTACAGCCCACAACATCAGTCCACTGACAATCTGATGGGCGGCATGCAATCACCTCCGTTGTATCAGAATAGAGCTCGCTCACCACTCGGAGGCGGACAGCAGTATGGCAGTCGACATGGTAGCACCCATCCACAGTCATTACACGGCTTCCAAACGCAAGGACCTTCGAATGACGCAATAACGATGGCCATTCGGGAATGCCTCAGTGAAGTGGACCTGGACAGCGTTACGAAGAAGCAACTGAAAGCACTGGCTGAACAGAAGCTGCAATGTCAACTGGTTGGGGAGAAGAGAGTTTTCCTCGATGCACAAATTGATCTGGAGCTCGCATCTATGTAGGACCATGAGACGCTCAGTCCCGGACAAGTCAAACGAGGCGCTGGTTGGGTGAGGGATTCGCATCGTCTCTTGGTTGGGAGTGTCCAGGAATCGTATCCGGAATTACAAGCTCCGAAACCGACACGGTCGCGTGATGCACCGGTCATACCACAACGGAAATCTTCGAAGAAATACACCGGATTGAGAGCGCCGAAAGTCGATGCACGGTCCATGATTGCGGAGCCAGGTGGGTTGAGGGTCCCGAAAGTTGATACACGGTCTATGATCGCTCAGGCGTCGGATGGGGACCTACATTCCACGCATGCTCGAGCGTCGAATGCAACATCATGATTATTCGTTTTATTGGAAACCAAAGCAGAAAAGAAAAGCACAGGACGACTTGCTTGGACGGACCAAGCATTGTTACAATAGTGTGTGAATGGAAAATTATGTCGCTCTCTGAAGCATAGGAAACCGGAACAGCTCTCCGATATGATGTGCTATTGGGTAGCAAATGTTAATATAATGACCATGAACAACAAGATTGACGCTTTCTAACTAAACTAAACTGATACTGTCTTGCCTTCGATCATTCCTCTCTGATATCTTGTGGTTCTCCTCCGCAACAATGCGTCCACCACTGCGAGCACAAACACTAATAGACCCAAGACGAAGAGCGGTATCAGATTCCATCGCCATGCCTTCATGATGCGAAGATGTAGTTCGATGTCGTTGACATCCTTTCGGCTTGTAAGCTGGTCATTCTCTACGATTGTTTTGAAAAGGATGTTGTTAGTACTGACATTCTCTTGCGCGAGTTCGAGCTTCAAGACTGCTTTGAACCAGTTCTCTGGAGTCCAATCTTGTAGCGGATATGGTAGTTGATTCGGGTATGGACGATTGTTGAGAGATGATGCTGTGGCGAGGTTGATCGTTTGGCCGGAGTGTTGGTATGTGATTAGGAATGTATAGATCAGAGCCGAAAGCGACAGGAGGGCTGAGAGGAGTGTCATGACCAGCCAGAAGTAGTAGTATGCTGTCGAGAGCTTGTGGTTTCTGTTTGGATTTCTGCTTTGGCGGGTGCGTAGCCACAGTGCGAGAATCCCTCCAAGACCTATGAGGACGAATGCTGTCCCTGCTGCTCCATTTGAGGTGTGGCCTTGGTTAAGGAGGAAGTTGAGAGGTTTGCCGTGGAGTGGAAATGTGTCGTCGTTGTACTCTATGTTGAAGTCACGGCCTGCTCGTGCGTGTAGCCAGGAAACCATGGATGAGATGAAGGACAATTCGAGAATGGAGTCGATCATCAGCAAAGCGATTGCGAACTTGAGTGCGAGTATCGTGGGCGCCATGTTTGATTGTGGTAGGAGAGGTGTGTACCGTTGCGGCATTGGATGAGTGTTTGTCTGTAATGCTGCGAACCTGTGATCTAGAGATTAGTTGTATATATGTGAGTAGTAACACATGCTTCGCTATTTGCAGTAGAAGGTAAGAAACTCAAAGAGTGGCATCCGATTCCAGTAATACTTTGGCGTGGTAGCACCAGGCTGACCAACAAGGCACCGTACGCGACGTCTGCGTGGCAGGAGTGGGACAATGAGCTCCATCGCTACTGCGCTGACTTCGCGAAATAGCTGTCACCAACATTATGGCCTCTCACATGCAGCCGACTGAGGGTCAGATTGTGGCTTCGAAGGATTCTCAGGATCGCTAGACTTGCATGCTCCGCCTGAGGCACCTTGAAATAGACAGCTGAGCTGGCTGAGTAGCAAATGCTTAGTGGGCTAAGTACAGCGAAAAAATGCTTGTGGTGGTCCGAGATGGTATTTGGACAGTATCGTAATACTGCGGCGGGTGCATCGTCTCTCAGTAGCACAGTCTTTCGTCGCGTCCAAGCAAGAATTGCCTAGTTCTTTCTGTGCAACCAGTAAACCTGATACATGCACATTGGTAATTGTGTCTCGCAAACATCTCCGGGAGGTCTGGAGGTCTGGGCACCTCGATCGGTATCTCCTCGTCGTTGAGCAAACGCACAAATGAGGAAGGAACGCTCGGACCATTTTGCCAAGTCCACCAGCGACTGCAGCATTCGCGGTGCCGCAGACCTTTCAAAGTGACAAACCATATGGTCAGACGCATTGTGGCTCGAGATAGAGTACATATTCTCTTTCAGCAGGATGAGAAAGGCTAGGTCAAGTGATGAAGACTAACCACGCCGCTAATGAAGCTACGATTTGGACGACACCGGAAAAGTAAGCTTTTTGTGCACACATGCACGGTCGATATGGCCACAGCGATTTTGAGCACTTTCTGGCCTTCCTCGAAATCACAGTTCTGGGCATAAAGAGCAACATGACTCAGAAAACTGGTCAGACTGGCACACTCCTGACGCCTTTGAAAACAGGCGATATGCCAGTCCTCAAGAGTTGTGCACTGGCTGTTTATTGCATGGAAGTGAAATCACGGCGTTCGTGATGGTCACTGGTCCAGCTCATAGCGGAGTTCATTGCGTACTATGCGACACACGATGAGCAAAGGGGAGAAGGATCTTGACAGATGATGAAGCCCAATCGGGTGCACGTTCTAGCCAATACGCAATGCACATCAAATCGTTCTATGATCCTGAAACGAGCCTCTTTCAACATCGCCAAGAACATCAATGTTCACTCGGCGCTGGCGTGCCAAGCTGTACACCATCCTCTACTGGACTGGCTACTGCAGCACCTTCGAGACTGCTGACTACAACACCACTAGTAGGGCTGCTCGCTTTCACCTTCGCCGGGCTGCTGCTCTTGCGCCGTACGAAGCTTTTCCAGGTCGACGAAACATATCGTGCCTTTGCCCTCCAGGCGAAGTCATGTGTCTCGATGCTATACTTGCCAATGGCCGACACGCGACGTGCTCGAATACTCTTCTTGCATAATGCCGACTTGATGGCCTTCGCGGTGCGTTTGAGGTCTTCATCTGTGATCTTGCCTTCGTAGTAGAAACGCAAGTCGAGCATCTCTTCCTGTTGCACCTCTTCGTCTCTTTGCCTACGGTAGAGCCCAGAACGTCTTCTACCTAAGGCACCAGGCATGGGCATTGGTGCCAGGTACAGATAATCGCTATGTGCTCCGAAGCGGCCACCGAAGATCGAAGGACCTCTCTTACCCGAAAAGTTGGGTGCTTCCAGAATGCGACTGAGCAACGCGCTTGTGGTGAAGCCTTTCTCCTTGGTAAGTTCTTTCAGAGCCCAGGTCATGGCTGTGGTGAATGAATGTTGACCAGGCGCCGGTGTCGTCTCCAGTGCACTACATGCAGTCAGGATCTCGAAGCACCTGGTCATGCTACGGGCAGGTGTGCATAGTCTGCCAGCATGACAGCAATCGAAGATTTCGAGGATGTCGGATTTAGTCTTCTCCATCACTCGCTCGACGTTCTCCCAGTTGATCGAGTGGTTCTGTCTCTCGTCTTCAGTACTCCCATACTTGCTGTCCCATGTCAGCCATGAATCCGAAGGACTCTCAAGTGAAAGCATACCCAGACAGGCTGATCTGTCCCATCTCACTGGCTTTTGAGCCGCCGTGACCAGCATAGTATACGATGAGGAGGGCATCGTCTTCATCTTCCTCGAAGACGAAATTGGACAGATGACGGAACGCTTGCTGTTGAGGAACAGTCTTCGTGTCAAGTCGCTGCGTGACAACCTTGAAATGATATTCCTTCGCGAACACATCGCGCAGGGCAAACACCTGATCAACAGTCAGCTGCATATTGAGCGCGAAAGCAGGTGGGTCGACAACATACTTCGGTTTCAACGTTCATGTCAGTGTACTGAGGATCGGGATTCCAGTACAACATGAGCACTGCAGTCTTCTTATGAAGCACAGGCTGATTGTGGTTTCCCATGAGTTCCGCCCATGTGCTCTGCACTGCTCGCTGTTCGGTCTCGACTTGCAAGTTGTCCTCAGTCATGGCCTCCAGCTGCGTATTGATCATCAAGTCATTAGTCGACACGACATTCGTCTCTTGTGATGGTAATGGAGCCATTGTGTTATGATGGTATACCGTTCAGGCTATCACAAGTGGATCTCAGGCAGTGCCGTGCCTCATTATGTAGTCGAACTACTCTACCACACATCAATGGAGGGCTTAGATCGAGGTATGGTTCCGGCTGGCGGCGCAGTCACTTCGAGAGGTAGGAAGTATGATGTGCTTCCAGCACGTGTGAGCTGAACGGGGCCGAACCTCGCATGAGATACGGCTAGAGTGTGGAACGAACTCCACCTCAGCCTGATCCCAAACCGGAGCTATCACTACATAAGCGCAGCCATCAATATGCCACTAGTTCGCGAACACCACTGATGGTGTGCTGGTGTCCTCTTCTTTCGGTTCCGTCTACTATGGGTGAACATTTCCTAGAAACACCACAAGCACAGCGCAATATCTGCATTGTGTCAGCAGAGGCTTTTGTCACGACTTCAGCAACGACTTACGCGGCTGCAGAAGCCAGTATCTCGTGTCGCTTCGCTCTTGCGAACAACGACAAAACAGCCGAGAAGAGCAGAGTGAAGACCAGGAGAATGCCGATGCATATTGCAGTTCCTTGGCCAGATAAGATACCATCATGACCACTCACTAGGTAGTAGAGGAGCCAAATCGGGACAATGAGAAGTGTCAGTATCGTCAAAGTGATGAGTCCTACGGCGCAAGTGTTAATCCGTTCGCGAGTGTAGTAGAAGGTATCATTGAATTCTTCATTGTCGCCAGTCTTCTGTCTGGTGTCCTGTAAAGTTGTTAGCCACAGTCCACGCTCGATGCACGATGTAGTTTACCTCGGAACAGAACAGACGCTTGCATGAATTAGCACAATCTGTCTTCATCAGGAAGTGTTCGCACTCACATGTACGCAGGGTAATGGCTTCTGGACTGCTTGCAGTGCCTTCTCGATCATACGATCAAGCCAGGCGTGCTCCCTTCCAGGACGCAGAGTGACCAGATCTTCTTTGTATCTGATATAAGCTCGCTCATCGGCCTTGACAGGCTTCTGGTTGTTGAGATATGCCGACACACTGTAACGCTCAGAACTGCTGGGTCGGTTGAAGGCCATGAGCTGCTGGGCACCTGACAGCGATGCGGCTGATGCCTGGTCAGCCGGGCCAATGTAGACGAGTTGACCAGAACTCACTGTATCGCGACAGCTCTTGATCTACCCGATCCAGAAGCGCGGTCCGCTTTGACATCGCGTCTTCTATATCTGCATTCGGTACTGTTGTGCTACCACAGTCCTCGTTATTTTCCTCATCAAATGAGTCAAGCTCCTTCTCAAGTTTTCTCAAGCTGTCTTGTCTCTCCAGCAAGACTCTCGATTGAAGATAGCCGAATCGTCGATATATCATAAACTCCTCGTCGCTGTCCTGATAAGCAGCAAGATTGGGGTAGCCCTCTGGAAACTGGCTCACTGAGCAAGATCAGCTCGAGCACTATCAGGCAGCTCTATAAGTCTTACGTGAACGGACAATGGACAGCTCAGCGGTGGGTGCTACGCATTGCTCAACGCTCGTGTCAGCTGGTCTGCTGCCATCGAACGCTGAGAGAGCTCGTAACCCATGGAGGAGCTTCCCATTGGGAGAACCTGATATTGGTCAGTCATATAGCCAGATGTCAAACATAAAGCATACATACTTGGTGCACTGTCTACGGTCGACTGTTTCTCGAGGTCAATGTCATGTAGTGTCCTGGAGCTTCTCGGGCTCTCAGTTGTCTCCATGTTGTTTGCACACATCAAATGACCTTGGGTGGGATATATGAGCAAGAACGACTGAGGACTCGAGGTGTATACTTGAAGTTCGAACTTATCTCAGCCTCACGCAGCGTGAATTCCATTGGAAGAGCTCCCTGAGCTGTTGCTGGCACCACATCGATAGCCTTGCAGGACGCCCGGGTGAACCTTGAAGCAATAAGCTTCACTGTGCCTTAGGGTCACTGAGCTTGTCTCGCTTGATCCACTCATTTCCACTCCCGTCTTTGTAGATCGTGTTGGCTATATCATTATATCGGAGTCTGTACACCTTCTCACGCTGCTGTGTCTTGACACTGTCGACTTTGGGAAGTGGTTTTTCACCACCTGATAGATGAAGTCTCACTTGATCTCCCTTGACGAAAGGCTCCTGTGCATTAGGTCAGCGAGTACACGGCACCTAGCTGAACCGCACCGCATACTTTGTTCTGGTTCAGAGGGTCTTTCGGTTGAGTGTTGCTGCGGAACTCAGGTGAGCCGTTCGCGCCAGCAGTCTGCATACTGTCAGCTAGGTTCCAACCAGGACCAATACACGTACTGCGGCTTCGCCTTCATTGGACATCGCTGTATCTAGGCCTCTGTGAGCTGCGGTCTGTGTCGCGTGAGTGGTCACAAGCTCTTCCGGTGTAAATGATCGTCTAGGAAAGTGCTTATTGTCAGGCTATAAGGCAAAAGCTGAAAGCTCATCGGAGGTCTTGCATGGAGAGCTTCAGAGGCCGCCGTATGCATTAGCACGCCACGGCGAGGCTGAACGAATCTGGCACCAATGAGGCATACAGCAGATCCCACACCATGCCAGATTGGCTGTGAGGACGGCTGACGCCCTGTTGC
This sequence comes from Sphaerulina vaccinii, assembly GCA_022570795.1. NCBI lineage: Eukaryota > Fungi > Ascomycota > Dothideomycetes > Mycosphaerellales > Mycosphaerellaceae > Sphaerulina > Sphaerulina vaccinii. The sequence goes on from JAKUDP010000001.1 coordinate 1,318,659, forward strand.
ATAGTATGAATCCTGCCATACCTTCATGCATTGGTGCGTTGATCGTGGGTGGATTTCGTGCATACGCAGCTGTGAGGCCTGCTTTATGCTTGCGAGATTCGGGCTTGCGGGCGGCCTCATTGGAGCGTCATCAAGGGTGCAGCACGTCTCGATTCAGTGAAGGTCTATCAGTCGAATGGTATCATGGTCAGGATAATGGCCATGATTTTGAGGTCTCGTGCTGATGGGATGTAGTCAAGAAGAAGACTCAAGAGCAAAGGAAGAAGAGGGTAGTGGAGCTGAGCCACAGTGGTTTCACTTGACCTCGTCGCGTGGACACTCATAATTTGCTTGCGAATTACACATCATGACCACAACTTTGTTTTCGCTAGCTACCAGCCCTGCTGCTGGACTCTTAGGTCCGGGATGCACGAATACCAATGGTCATTGATCATACAGTCCAATCCAAGCTTCGCTGCTCCAATGGCGCCTGCAAACACTGGATCGAAAGACTGCAATGCCAGCTTGTCCCCATCTGCTTGAGATTTGTCCAGCTCTTGTTGCAAAACACTTCGAAGTCTCTCATCCATCGCCGAAGCCCCATGTACCACGACTGTATCAATAGGGTAGTATCTCTCAGAATCAATCGCACTTCGGATAGCGTCACTGACCCTCGACCAGTATTCCTCTTCCAACTCGTTGTCTGCCCTGGCGTTGCTTCCGAGTAGAGGATCGGCAATGCCCTGTGAAGACAGATAGAAGGCGTAATATGAGTCGCATCCATTTGGACATACGTGCGCTGTCAGCATGTCTGGGGTATAGCCTACACTTAGCAACGTTCTACCATGCCACATGTCTTTGTCTTTCAGGATCAAGTTCATCCCGGAGTACGTGAAGCTGACGTCTGACATTGGGAACTGAGCTGCGTCGCCACTTGCTCTCCCAGCTATCGTCAGCTGGAAGCCAGCATACTTCGCGGCATCGACTAGATCCTCATTGTACATCGCAGGCAATGCTGGCACGGCGATGGTAGCGTACTCGAATGGTCCGTCATTGCCCAGCATCTTATTAATGCTTGGTTTTAAGCCATTGAGAACATTGACAAGAGCTTCTACTTCGATCGATGGCGGATTACCAGCACGTTTACGATAGTATCGGTTCCACTGTCGGTGTGCATCTGCAGATGCTCTTGCAGTGCCGTAATAAGGAGGACTATGCAGGATACTTAGCATACGACCTGGTAACATGCTCCGCATTACTCACGTAGGGTGTTCTGCTTCGTGTGATGAGATGGCTGCCATGTAATCCTTGTACACTCGATCGCCTTCATGTCTTCCAACTGTGACATTGGTGCCATTGCGGTAGTAGATAGCTGCTGTGCTACTCAATATCAGCTATCATAACCCTGGTCATGTGTGTGACTGCGTGATTATACCCATATCCTGCTGTGAAATGGAAGCCAACGGCAAACGTAACATTACTCGGATGAGGCACAGGCTTGTAATCCAGCTCGGAAGACTGCCACGGCCAGCAGAGAGGGTTATTTGGAGGACATCCAGAGAATGCAACCTGGAACACGAACCATGTCCACACGAAAGTGAAGATCAATGCCAACACCACTATTGCAAGAAATGCGCAACAGCAGCAGCCAAGGCTGCAGCACGACGTTCTTCTCCTTCGTGCAGCTTGCGGTCGCGGTTGCTCGACTCGTACGAGCACTCCATGCTCCGGGCCACTCTCGAGAAGAGGAGTATCTTCTGTGGGTGAGCTCGGTTCAGGCTGTGCCATCCTCTAGCTATGGTGACAGCCAAAGTGAATGCAGGCTAATGCTCCAGAGAGAAGTTATGTCAGCACCCTGACCAGAACCGGGAAGATGTGAGGGAAGACCAAAGTGTCTCCTAGTCCTCTGTACGTTATCGATCTTGTGTTGTAGCCTTGATTACGCCCTCCACATTTGAGGAGTTCGTCTCTAGCACTGGTCAGTAGGAGGCTGACAGTTTACAGTATATGCTAGGCTTGTGTCCAGGATCTATATCAGCGATATGGAAGCTCTAAAGCGAGGTAAAAGGCTGCCTGGAATCGCACTGGCGTTTTGCGGCACGGTAGCTCGACGTCTGCCAAGTTGATCCTGCAGAGCAACAAAAGGCTATCCTTTGATAGCATAGGTGCGCACTGCATCAGGCTGCTCGACGAGGTTATATCGTCTCACGAGCTCAGACTGGTCCAGCAGGCTGCTTTACCAGAAACAGGAAGACAGTGGAAGAATAAAAAGTGAAGTCAGAAAGGAGGGAGAAGGACACATTTCAGCGCCTTGGCGTTTCGTCACATGAAGGCTGGCGACCTTGCCGTTACGCAAGCTGTAGCTATACCAACAACATTCACAAACCTATCCTCCCCTCAGTCATCACAATGCCAGAGAAGCGAATCGAACAATGGGAAATCGACCGCTACTGGGAGATCTTTGCCTCCCTCTCCGGCGGCTCCTCACACCTTGACGGCACCCAGGCCGCGTCAGTGCTCAAGAACTCGCAACTCCCAGAGCAGAAGCTTGAGCGCATCTGGGATCTGGCAGATGTCGATAACGATGGCAGGCTGGACTTCGAGGAGTTTTGCGTGGCGATGCGCCTGATATATGATATAATGAATGGAGAGTATCTGGATGTGCCGCAGACACTACCAGACTGGCTGGTTCCAGAGGGTAAAGCGCATCTTGTGCAGGCCACGAGAGCTGTCAGGGGCGGAGGCGAGAGCTGGGAACGACCGGACTATGATGATGAGGGTGGCGAAGGACTCAAGGACGGCTTTGACTGGTACATGCCGCCCAGCGAGAGGAGCAAGTACGAAGACATATATACCTCGAGCCGGGACACGCGGACTGGAATGATACGCTTTGAGGCGCTGGGCGAGCTGTATGAAAGCCTAGACGTGCCAGATACAGATGTTAGGAGCGCATGGAATCTGGTCAACCCAAAGAGTGAAGAAGGAATCAACAAGGATGCCTGCCTGGCATTCTTGCATATCTTGAACAACCGACACGAAGGCTACAGGATACCGCGATCTGTACCGCCTTCTCTGCGCGCCACATTCGAACAGGGAAGGATAGAATACAACATCGATCGCGTGCAGTCTGCAGCGGACAGATGGGGGACGAACAAGCGCGACGACACTCTGACTGGGAAGAAAGCCAAGTTCGGAGATACATATCTTTCGAGACTAGGTGTTGGAGAGCGCAAGCCAAAAGGAACAGACTTTGGTAACACACCCAAAGATGCAGACTGGGAGGAAGTGCGCTTGAAGAAGCAACTTAAAGAGTTAGAAGAGAAGATGGCAAGAGTGGAAGAGCAGGCGCAGAAGCGACGAACGAGAGGCGGGCGGCGCGAAGATTCGAAGCCTGCGCTTGTGAAGAGGGAGCTGGAGCAGTTGTTAGACTACAAGAGACGAGAGCTGCGCGATCTAGAGAACGGCGAGGGCAAGGCGAAGTCTGGACAGAATTTGAAGTCATTCAATGATGAGATCGCTATGGTGAAAGAGCAAGTTGATGGTCTAGAAGCACATCTCCGTAAGAGAGAGCAGGTGCTGCAAGATTTGAAGAGCCAGATCGAGGCAGAGAAAGCTGGTGCACGGTAGAGCTCTTACTGCCCTTGAGACATAGCAGTCGGACTGTGGCATCGTGTACAGATTATACCCAACCTACAACATACCACTAGACGTGCCATAATACAATTTTTAACCCTATCCGAGCTTCGGCTCTCCAACTCGGCTGCGTTGCCTTCAAGAACTTTCGTCTTCGAAGCTCGACACAGGAACAGCCAGCTTCGACAACTTCTCCGGCACCGAACGGATTGCAGTCCGCTTCACTTTGCGATTCCACGTGCGCTCCTGGCTCACACGGCACCTCTCCGAAGAACTTCCACTAGCTTGCGAGCTTGCGACAAGGGTTGTGCCGTGTGTCGACAGGCATGCTGTATGCGGTGCCTTGTGCTTGAGTTTCGTGGCATCACATCACATCACACTTGCTGAAGGGGGGCACTCGTTGTATGAAGAAAGGAATGAACGCAAAAGCTGTGTTGGGTACTCGACATCTTCATTGGTCTTTTGGGTGCAGCTTGAGGCACGCCCGTGAAGTCGAGCTGGCGAGCGTGGGTACTGTCACGTCCTACGAGACGTCCGTTGAGATGTTGGTCATATGAGAAAATGTCGAGCAACTGGCCTGAACTCTGGACATGAGCTTGGTCTTTCGGACATATCACCACGTTACCAAGATGATGGACTCTTCTTAGACACCGCATCTTGGTATGTGGCATGACAACGACGCTCACCAGCAAAGAAATAGGTGGAACTGGTGAACGCAATTGTGTGGAGTCCAGTAATGGACGTGAAACGAAAGGGATGTTCTCAGCTGATGTGATGCTCGATGCTCGATGTGACCTCAGCACGGACGCCAAAATGAGTTACCGTCCTACTTAGACCTTGTACTGGTACTCTGGACGTTGCAGTGTGAGAAAAGCGGCGATGGAATGCAAAGGCTATATTCTCCCACTATACTGGAACAGACTGGCATTAGACCTGCCGCTTGTTTGTGGTATGCGCTCTTGGCGCTCTTGGCAGGACCGTTCGGAGTAGCATTGCTGTCACTATGTCATGCTGTATGCACTACGAGACTGTTCGATTCTCTCAATATGACACAGTATGTTCTCAACTCGACTATCGACGCTCTTTGTTGCAGCGCTTTTGACATCAACGATGGCGACTGACCTTACCGATTTCGTCTGTCCCGCAGCCGATAATACTCTGATGTATTACATGCGCAGACCGAGCTTATGGATAGTACGTTGTACTACTTCAAGATCCACAGGACTGGATGCCGCGCGTAATACACCAAATACGGCCAGATCACAATGCATGAAGAGCCGTTAGTCGCCCAGAGCTCATATGAGAATGAAACTGATGCACGGGATTCTAGTTGGATCAACTAGCGCTGTTTATGCTTGGAACTTTGAGACAACAGGCACCACTGGTTTGATACTCCTGCTCTCATAATACAGACTTCACTAACGTCGTAGCAGGCGGCCCATCCGACATTGGTACTTGCTACCTTTGGACTTTGACAAAAGACCCATACAACGAAGCTAATGTGTTATCACTTCCAATATCTTTTGGTCCGGATACATCTGGCAGCAGTACCTATATTACCGGTGGTATTCTGGTCGACGTATGGACTGATCGGGCCCAGGTGAGATTTCCGTGCGCTCATCTGTGATTCCTATTACTGACCTGTTGCGCCCATTGCGAAGATATACTATCCGCCACCATTGATCGTGTATCCCAGCACGGAGTACGTCACACAGACCATACTGACAGCCTATCAAGTCACGTTCACATCCATAATCACCAATCTGGCCACCATAACAACAAGCTTTCTTCAGACAACCAGCATAACAACGATTCTTCCAGATCAGACAACCATTCTGCAGTCCCTACAAATTGTGCCTACTACGATCATCACGCTGCAGATTCTGACGATCACTTATACCCGCACAACTACGCAGCAGTTCGTCACTGTGATACCTGTCACTGTGGCTCAGACGGCTTTCAGTACGCTTCAGCAACAGAACACGGTCATTAATACGATTATCAAGACAACGATTCCTGTCACCACTGTACAGCCCACAGTAAGGTATCAGCAGACGATCACTGTTGCAATAGGCTAGCGTTGGGCATGATGGTTTACATAGAACAAAAGCATTGGGTCTCTCTGACTTTCGAAACCTCTGAACACCAGTATTCAGCATGATGTAGTGAAGCCAAATCCCGCCATTGTACGCCTGACCGCAATGGCTACCACTGAATATGACCATAGATGCTGGAGTGCGTCAATCAATAGATTGCGTTAGCCAAGTACTTGAGTAGATTGAGATGAACATTGATGCCTCGAGCCGATGAACATCTTCACGTAATCTGAAGTAATATGATGCTACTTTCTATCCACTACAAAACGTTATGGCTGCTAAGCACGAGCGCACTTCCGCTGAACGACCCTCAAGCTATGGTGTTCACAAGCAGTCCGCTCCATGCTACGGTATTGATCCGGCTGCCTCCTGCGGTCGAGCCCTTCAGGTAGCATGCAGTGCCTTGGAATACAACAGCGACACACCCTGGTGTTTCAGCACACGCGGAAACGCAATTCGAGAAGGCGTAAACCGTGTAGAAGTCATTGCCACCGCCTGGTATGTCGCCTCCACGGTAATCAGTGCTGCACTGAACGCGGTAAACATTCGTGCTGCCATCGTCCAGTTGGTATGAAATCTGCTGACCATCACAAGCTGGACATTAGGGTGCCGTACGTCTGCAGACCGCTGCAGATGATGTCGCTGCTAGTGCTGTAATCGTGCTGCTAGTCTTAGTCGAAGTCTTAGTCGTGCTGGTAGCCTTGATCGAAGTTTTAGTCGTGCTGGCGACTGGAATTGGAGCTGGCAAAGGTGATAGAAGACGTGCTGCACCGAAGGTTCCGCCTTCACTGATGGCATCGCGACCGATAATGTTTGATCTCAAGTAACATGCGGAACCGCTTAGCTTGATGTCGACACAGTTGGCTGTGGTCGCACAGCGACTGATGCATTCCGTCAGCCACAGCGCGATGGTAGTTCCATAGTAAGGTCCGCCAATATCATCGTCACCCGTGGTGGCATAATCGATACCGCACTCCACTGCGAAGGTCTTGTTAACGCCACTGCTGGTGTCGTAGTAGATGGTACCATTACTGCTTGGACAGCTTGGTACGGCTTGGCCATTGGGTAGTGGTGAAATGCGTCGTGCACCAAGAACAGACGAGCTGGTTTTTGCTGTACCAACAGAGGATTTCATGTAGCATGCCCAACCCGCTTGGAAAGAGACATCAACACAGCCGGCTGTCTGGTCGCATGTTTCGACACATTGCTGCAGACTGGCAACGCTTTTCATGGCGAGATCGCCGCCAGCGTGATCGATGTAGCATTCTATGAGGAAGATTGCACCAGAAGAGGCAGTGTATTGAGTATTGTTCGAAAGAGGGCAGGTGAGCTGAGTCGGTGTCGGGGTGGCTGAAGATACTGAACTCGTGACCGTGCTGAGTGTGGTGAATCTCGTGCTCGACGATGTTGTTGAGCTGGACAGGGAGCTCGAACCTGATCGCAGGCTAGACAGCGAAGACGAGTACGTTGTCGAACTGGTTTGTGGCGCGGATGTTGTCGATGATACTGCTGAAGGTAGAATCGTGATGCTTGAGCTTGACAGCGATGACGAGGACGTCGTCGAGCTGGTCTGTACCGCCGATGATGTAGTCGCGGTGCTCGAGCTTGACAGCGAAGAGTCGTAAGTTGTGGAACTGGTCTGTGCCGTGGACACGCTCGAAGATACTGCTGAGCTAGAAGATGAGCTCGAGAACAGGTCTGAGCTCGACAACGAGGATGAAGTCGTGGCGCTGTCCTGGGGTAAGTCTTGTCCAACTACCAGCCTGGCCAGACTAGCAGCGATAATAGAGAGTCGTAGGCCAGTCATGGGTCGATGCAGCTGAGTGAGATATGTGAGTGCTGAGTGACTTCGAAGAGATCGTTTAGCTAGCACTTATACAGCACATAGGCATTGCAACGCCATCGTCGATACCTCGGCGCGTAATCCGCGAGGTATGGAGTGAAACATACATTGAGTGTTCTCGACTGCGACGAGTGGGTCACTGATGCTGATGTGTCTGCTGGTAGGATGAAGGCTACATGGCTTGTGCATGATTGTGAAGGCATGCTGTCGGAATCTCTTTCTTGGACAACTCACCACATTCCGCTATGCTCTTATACGAGCGCCTAGTCGCCTACCAAGACTGCATTTCTCATGTGGCATGCGCAGCACAAACCCGTTCTGCATTCTGATGTAGGCTGTGCATACCACAAAAGTCGTTGGGCAGGAACGATGCAGTTTCGTGACTGATTCATCGATCTGCCCTATGGCCACTAGCTGCATAGTAGTCATTCCAGTTCAGCTTCGCCAGCAAGATCCGCATCATATCCAAATCTTCGGCATCGGCCACAGACAGCTTTTTCACTGGTTTGTCGACCGCATCTGCCAGCAGATCGAGAAACTGTGAGATCTTCACACGAGTGTCCTCAAGGTCATTCGACTCTACCAGCGCAGATGGTTCGGTCTGTAAATCGGTGGCACATCTGAGTATGCTAACGAGGACTTCCTCCATGCCAATGCGAAGCTTCTCTTGTCTCTTCTTTAAGAACAAGCGCGTGCGGATACGGTCCAGGCATGATTCATGCAGCTGCCGCAAGCCATCCACGCCTATTGTGGCTCTTGATCCTATTTCACCTTGCGTGTCCTCGGCGCGAAGTTCACGGTCCAGTGCTTGTAGAGCGGCAAGAAAAGCTTGCCACGGCGCGGCGATGCCGATGTTCATGACATGTCCGACGAGCACGACGACGAAGTCCCTAGCGCGTTGCACAAAGGCGAGAATGGCGACAGGCGCTGGCTCAATGCGACTCCCTGGCATGGTCCTTGGAAGACAGGATGTGACATGCAACAGCCTGAGCAATTTCAGGAGATAGCGAAAGACGCTATCATATTGTACAAGTGAGGATGGTGTGATGACAGAGTCCAGAGGAGAATATGTAGTATACTCAATCTTGAGGAAGTCCATCGCGTATATCGAATGCGGGTCCAAAACGCGCTCAATTTCTGCTTCAGGTAGCTCACGTATAGCGAAGCTGAGCTGTGAGCGTCGCACGGCTGAGTCTGCTACGTGAACGCTCTCACGATGGTCGCCCAGCAGTCCCATAAGCGTCAGCTGAAGCTCGCTGGACGCGGGTGGCCAACGCTGGTCTTTCGTAGCACCCACTCGCAGACCCATCTCATCAGCTGTAGGCACTACACCGCGTTTCCGCTCGGCTGACTGTATCTCCTTGTCGAATAGAGCTCTAGACAGACGGGACACAAACGTCCCATTTCCCATCAATTGAAATGACCTTTGGCGTTCGAGATGTAGCAGCAAGTCGTATTTCCGTAGCAGCTGCCGTGCAAGTACACCGTTGACAAGCCTATGTTGGACCGTCATGAGTGGCCTAAGGCTTGTGATCGGCGAGTATCCCACTGAGCTACCTAATACCCGAGTGGCTATGGCGTTATAGTCAAGTCTCATCGCCTGCATAGTGTCGTGGCGGAGTCTGTCAGACTCTGTCAATGGCGTGGTACCAGGTTCGAGGGACATCTGTGCCACCAATTCTGACATGTGATCAGCATGAAATGGGTTGCTGTACCAGCTAGATTCGTCGACCAATACATTGGTAGCGTCCTCAGGTGCACTGTGCGAAGTGGTGAGCCCTAGTATGGCCTGTGTCATCTCTAGCTCGTACTGCTTGGCCACATTGCTCGCATTCGCATAATCGACGCTTGATTTTGCGAACCGCGCTGCCACGCTTGCTTCGTCATGCTTCACCAGTGGATGATCTGGGCACTGCTGGCGCAGAACAGCAACGGCATGCTTGGTTGCTTGTACAAGATGCTCGTCATCGGCATCGAGAAAGTTATGCGTATGGTCGGAGATCTCTGATTGTGGTTGCAGAGCTCGCTCTTCAGTCACGTTGCGTAGCCCTAGATCAGCCGATAACTTTTCTAACCAGGGACCAGAGACTCGAGCCAAGAATGTTTCCAGTATTTCGCAGAATCGTGTCTCACGCGCGGCCAGCTCATGCACAAGCTCTGATAATGCAGAGATGATGGACTCGTCGGTACGCAAGGTTCTAGTCTTGTCGCATATGATGCTCAAGAGCTTCAGCAGATTCCCAGGCTGTATTACCAGCTGCTGTAACTGCAATGCAGACTTGACCGTGCCTACGCGTCCAGAAATGCTTTCCTCCACAGTATCCACGACGAGTGTCATGCAAGAATGCAGAGCCATTGCTGCCGAACAGGCATTCAACGGACGAGAGGACTCCACAAAGTTGCGGAGTCGCATAGTCATGCTGCCGACATCCACAAGTTCCTCGATTAAGCTGCTTGAGCATGCTAGGCTTGTGCCGGTAATCGAGGCACCTTCCAGTGTTGATTTGAACTCCTCCTCTGCATGGCTCCATTCGAAAAGGCTCGATGATCTTCCGAGAGCCAAAGAACACAGAGCCTTCAGAGTGAAATCCTGCGGCAGAACGCCAATGCTCTTCTCGACGATTCTGAGAGCGGCATCAAAGGCGGCCAGTCCTTCCTCAGAAAGATATGACGTCCGCTCCGCTCCATGGGTAGATACGCCGGCGAATGCCCCCCATGATGACAGAGCTGGGAGGCTGGATTCGGCATTCTGATCAAGGTCCAAGTCCCAGATGTCGTCTGCCTCAGCCCGTGGCCCTACTTCAGGCACCTTCTCAACATTCGTGGGCGGTGGCTCTAGCGTGTCGCACGGATCCTCGATGTCCGGCAGGTCTAGGCATAGATCGAAATGTCCGCTGTCATCCTTCAGTGGTCTAAGATTTCCGAGGTCTGTTTCTATTGCTTCGAAAATGCTATCTTCTGGTTTTCGATGGAACAAAGCTGAGTCCCGCCACAGCTCCCCAACCTCAAAGGGCATGCCATGAAGCATCGGGTCTTCCATGGTGGTGGTTGTAGCATAATACGCTGCTGCAATGTGAAGACGTGAAGACTCACGAAAGATGAGGTGGGCACAACGCGAGATATACGCGCTACGGGAACGCTAGGGTATAAGCGAGGCGAACGATACTGCCAAGGCAGGAGCAAGTTATCCAGATTGCAAACATCTACAACATCGACAGAGCCGGTGATGAGGACACATCGAAAATATGGCGTTGATCTCGCTACGTATTCGAGAGAGCTGTCTAGTTCAATACCGCTTTCATTTGGCTGTCCAAAAAACACCTTCAGCCTCGCTTGCTGATCTACGACTTACAGCGCCAGACCGACGGCGAGGAAACCAAGACCAAGAACGCTGCCCATAGCCGTGGCCGCAGCAGCTCCAGCACTCGATGTCGAAGATGTGGTATTGGAGTGTCCTGCATGGGTGTCCGAAGAGTTTGAAGTAGAGGTGTTGGAAGACTCCGAGACAGTGCTTGACGCGCCAGTCCAGACTGCCTCGAAACCAGATGTCTGGTTTGTGCAGAATTCGCTATTGACAGTGTTGTTGCTACCAGAGACGAAGTTTACAGGAGCGCACTGCAACACGTTAGCGCCAGCTCTATCTTCCGCTTCCATTATCAGCTCTCACTTACCTGGTAAAGAGTGCCATCCGCCGAGCTGTCAATGACCTGGATTATACCGTTTTGGCCTGCGAACTCTGCTGGAGCTCGAAGATATGTCAAGCAAAAGCTGCCAATGCCAGTGCTGTTGATGACTGGAACAATCTCGGTCCAGTTGTATGGCTCCTGCGTGTTGGTGGTAGCAAAGAAAGACCACGATCCTGCCGGGTGCGAGGAGAAGATGGACACTGGGAATCGCTCCACGTTAATCTCCTGGCTGTCATCGGTGACAGTGACCGTGGCACCTCCGCATGGCGCATTTGGCTCGGTCTCATCATCAAATCCTGCGGTTGGGGGCCAGTTGAGCGTGAAGTGGGCAGATGTGAGCGTCGCGGCCATAAGGCCTACAATGAGAGAGCGAACCATGCTGAGAATGCTCTTGGCGACTTGCTGAAGGAGTGAGATGTGTAAGACCTGAAGTCGACCTAAGGTGTGAGATGAGGCCAAATGTGCTCATACTTTAACAGGAAAGTTGACAGATATAGGTCTTGCTGGCATACCACGTGAAACACCGCACTTCGCATGCTTCTCCGTGCTCACGGTACATCTACGACCAATAAAAACCATGTCAGTTCGAGGTTTAGCTATTTCCCCCAAGCCTGGAACCATGGCTATCCCTCGTCTTCCGATGCTTGGCAGCTTGGATTGGGCATATTAGGTAAGGTGTGAGCAAGTTAATTCAGCCACATCACTGTATCGTGTAATCAGCGAACGGCACAACGAAAACATGCTCTAGGACAGCCTGCATTGGAATACATCATCAAGACACGACTTGGAATAGAACGATGGTGTTGTCCTAACAAGATTCACAAAAGGTGGCACCAGGTCACTTCCATACAAACCAATATCCGGACACAACCCGATTCATCCACCTCCTACAAGGCCTGGTCCGCAGGAGGTACAGAAAGGCGCGGACATTCTGGCCTGATTAGTAGGAAGGAGAGGAGCGTGCATGTCTTACGCATGAACTGTTTCGTCCGGAAGAAGTTACTTGCTCGACCTAGGCGGTGATACGGCTGCCATCATGTCCATGAGCGGAATGAGCCACAGCGACCATGATATGAGTGGGATGACCATGAGTGGCGGTATCTTCACAACCGATGACAAGATTTATGCTCGAGCGTTTTGGTATGGAGTGGCAGGTTGCGTGGGACTTCTTACTTTGATCAAGGCCGCCTCCATATTGCAGACGAAACAGCGATTACGACAGCAACGGCGAAGCCCTCACAGTATACCTTCACAACCGACAGGATGGATCTCTCAGGCATACGCAACAGCAACAGCTGCCACTCGAGAAATGCTATATCCGCAGCCCATATACTTCACCGGACGTATAAGCAAATACTTCACTCCATTGCCACTTGGACGTTGGTTACTCCTGGCCTTCTACTGGATCGTCATACTCTCCTTCCTATGGTCGGACACAATACTGAAGAGAGGCGATCCCATGTACGCCTACAAGTGGGAGAAGGTTGGATTCAGAGCAGCCTGGGTCACAGTAACTCAGATCCCGTTTATCTTTCTGCTCTCCTGCAAGTTCAACCCGATCAGTGTTCTTACTGGGATCTCCTACGAACGTTTCAACTGGCTGCATAGATGGGCGGCAAGGACCATGTGGCTTACTGCCATCGTACACTGGTCTTTCTTCTACACTGAATGGAGTCTTGCCAAGATTGTCACTATGCAGATGGACATGATGCCCATGGTCAAATATGGCTTTGGCGCATGGGGTGTCATAACCTGGATGCTGCTCTCTGGGTTTGGCTTCTTCCGCGGATTATGTTATGAGCTCTTCGTCCTGCAGCATATTGCAGCCGCAGGGACGCTATTGTGGCTTCTGTTTGTGCATGTGCCATCATATGCACGGTACAACATCTGGATGTCAGTCGCCTTTGTGACATTTGACTGGGGAGTCAGGCTGATCTGGGGCATTGCGCGAAACATGCATCTGCTAGGGCGGTCGAGCTCCAAGTCACCAGGCTTTGACACCCAACTCGAGGCACTTCCCGGGGACGTCGTACGCCTCACGATGGAGAATGTGAACTTCACTTGGCAAGCTGGTCAGCACGCCTATCTATACATGCCTGGTTCACGCCCTTTCGAGCTTCACCCTTTCACGATCGCTAGCACATCTAGCAACGGGAAGCTAAGCATGCTCATACAAGCTCGTTCCGGCTTCTCCAGAAGCCTGTATAAAGCCGCGACCAAAGCTACCAGAAAGAGACATCGAGCATTCATCAGTGGTCCTTGGGGCATACCGCCAGATCTTTCACATTACGAGACAGCAGTACTCATAGCTTGCTCAACAGGTGCAACATTCATAGTACCTCTACTACAGGACCTCGTCCAACGCGAAGGCTGTCTCCGGAATATCACGCTTCACTGGATTGTCCGATCGGAAGAACATGTTGTATGGTTTGAAGAAGAACTGAAAGCCGTCCTGCAGCAGATGATTGATGCGAAGACCCGTATTCAGATACTTGTGCATGTCACAAAGCCTGCACATAGGACTTCTTCCGAGAAGGTGAAGAGCTCGACAATCACGAGAGAGGCAAAGTCTTCATCAGAAGGGAGCAGTCTATCGAGCGTGCCTTCAGTTGAGAGAGATGAAGAGTCTCCTTTGACATCGCAAGTCATAACGCGGAGTCCATCGACTTTCGACATCGCGCACGGGCGACCGACTGTGGAAGGTATGATCAGACCGGCAGTCGAGAGCGCTGTGGGCGAGACAGCCGTCGTGGTCTGTGGAGGTGTAGCTATCACTGCCGAGAGTCGGACTTTCGTTGCTTCGCTGTCGGATGAAAGGGCTGTACACAAGGGCACAGGAGCGCAAGGCATCTTCTTGTTTACTGAGACTTATGGGTGGTGATAGGCACACATCCCATTTATGCTATCTTGAAGAACGAATTTTACTGAGGATCCCTGATCCCAAGCTTGATGCCCATAATGCTGATGCTATCTACAAGAAAGGCAGATCTGCAAAACCTCCTCCCAGTCCAGAAACCATTGGTCTCGACATCCCTGGCATAAATGAAGGTCTCCTCGCAGACGCCATCAAGGGTGAATCCATCAGGCCACCACTCATGCCCAAATCTCCGAATCTCATATCAAGATCATCGAGCCCGCCACCCAAGAGTAAGCCGTCATTCACGACTCCAGTTCCATTTGCAAGCAAACCAGCCACGCCTCTGTGAGCAAGACCCATTGGTGCCGCCATGCGACCTGCCTCGATCAGGCGTCGACTTTCGAGAACATGAATAGGCCCGCTACCAGATCTAGAGGCTTCGAGACTCAGCTGCCCGGTTGCGAGCATAACATCATCGCGGAAAGCTCTACTTTCATGCAACAACTCCCGCCATTGTTGAGGATACCAATCCTTGATCTTCCTCATATTCGGCCAGCTTGCACTCCCGTACGGCTGTGGTGGTGCATGCAAATGTTGTACAGCGTGGAGAGGATCCATTTGTGTCATATAACCAGGCATTTGGTCTTCTTTTCGTGCAAGGAATCGCCTCGACCATTTGTGTAGCTCGGAGTGTATAGGATTCGTCGAAGGAGGTTCGATGTTGTAGATTTGCTTGAGAAGGGCGATCGGGTCTTCTGTGGTGACAGGAATCTGGTACAACTTTTGAAGAGCACGTTCCATGAGCTCTTCGAATTTCATCTTCACGCCTGCTTTGAACACTTTGATATGTGTTATCGCGCTTTCGTCCTTTGCGAGGGCGAGGATCGGAAGTGGAAGTTGAGTCATCCCATTATGTGCGCGGTGGTAGAGGACCGGCGGACCTCGACCACCTGTGATCGGGAATTGTACTGCTTGATCGGTAGGCGTTGCGAGATATCCATTCTTATTGATGAAGTCGTAAATGCATCTGAACGTTTGAATGTCGCATTTGGCAGGGATCAAGAGCTCAAATTTGAGGTAGGTGGTGAGTGGTTCTTTGAGGCTTTTGAACTTCAGTGCTTTGTGTCGATCTGCCATGATGCGTTTCGGTTCTGGTGTGCTGAGGTCGTCGTAGACTAGCTCGATGTACGTTGCTGACGGAGGCGCAGCTGTTCTGTCGAACTCTTCGAAAGTGTCTCCATCTACGAAGTCCCAAATCTTGTCGCCCTTGGCTTCCATGTCTGCTTCGAGAGCTTTGGAGTATTCTGTAACTTGCCAATTCTTGATCAATTGCTTGCTGATGTGGCGATTGTCGTGATTGCAATGCGTTTGCCCATCATGTAGCATAGACGCGTGGCCGTGGCCTCTGGGATCTAGGACGATGAAAGACTCGCCAGTAGGATGTTCGAGACCGGGAGGAAAGGGTTGCGGCAAGCCAAGCATGTCATTCTCCTCGTTTCGTCGTTTCGAGGCGTGGAAGACGAGATCCAATGCGCCTTCCATACAAAATCTCGTCGCCTCTCTGATAGTCATCAAAATGAGCCCAAAGTGCACTCCGTCCATCAGTCGATCATCTGGTGTGTCTCTTCTCGATTGAGCTCCACAGCACACCAGCAAGAAGGCGTGTATCATCTGATGTATCAGCGCACCAAGCAAATCGTCGATTTCTGCATCGTCGTCTTCAAAAGGAGTGCGATTGAGCTCGATACAGATTCGAGCCACATCTGGCACGACCTTTGGCGCTGACGTGACTCCTGGCAAGCTGCTCGGGAAAGACCTCCAGCGCAAGTATACAGCATCTTTGAGCTTGCCCGCAAATATCCTGGTATCAAGCATGTCGAAGAACAAGTACGCAAACTCCGGACTGATGTCGTCGTCGCCAATGTCGCGGCAGCGATCTACAGCATCTGCTATGTCTGGAACGCTGCTTGTGAGGTGTCTGTAGAGCCATGCGGTAGCGTAGTCCAATGTCCAGCCAAAGTCACCAGGAGCCTCCCCGCTCTTGTCTGCTAGGGCATTGATGCCTTTCCCGCCTTTCCATAGCCTGCCGTAGCCATAGCCAGGTCGTTCGTAGCGCTCGATGTAAGTGTTCCGAATGAGACTTCCGCCGCCTCCCGCAGGTCTGTAGCATGATGTGGGAGTTCTTCGTGGTCGGCGAATGACACCATATTGTATATCTGGTCGATTGTGGGGTGTAGGAAATGCCGTGAGGTTGCCGTTTACACATCCAGGAAACCAAGGTACAGCCATTGAAGACAACCAAAATCGAATGCCTCTAGTGCTTGTGCTCGGGTGCAACCAGGAGTTCGCTGAGATGAAGATTCGTCGAGTCCAGCTAATGGCCTATAACGGAATTCTGCCCAACAGACCGCCTTTTGTGTTTGACGTTTGACGACAGTCTCACCGACACCTCGACGACGAGCACGCGGATTTCGGGAAAAGAAGCGCGCGTGCGCTCTGCACTGCATGATATAGGCATGCCGCTTCCCGCTCCCTCTTGCGGATAATAGCATATGCCATGCTCGTCACGCCTGCATGAAGAGAAGTGGGTGTTGCGAGATCGTAGTGAACTCTGCAGCCACAGAATTGTCAGCACTCTCCTGCTGTACTACACCCCACTGCATAGCAAACCTGCTCACCGTTTCGAATTGTGGTATTTCGACCACGAAACGTGGGATGCATCCAATCGAATTTTGTTGATGACTTCATAGGCGTCTCTGACTCGAAATGTTATGTTGTAGTCATCAGTCAAAGTATGTGTTGTCGTAGATCGTGTGCTGTGATGAAATGGGCGCTTCTGCTTGGTGTCAATGCATCTCTTCAGCTATGTACGCTCTCACCTCCTCGGAAATCGAACCGCCTGCTGATTATAATCATTCATCCATTTCGATTTGCATGCTATGCTTCACATATACATCGAGTACGGGGCCATTAGCCAGCCATGTTCTAGTAGCTTCCTGGCGGGCCTTGGCCCCCTGGTCGGTAATCGCTTCTGCCATCGGTTGGTCGGCTGCTATCCTGGTACTTTCTTCGCAGAGCTTGTAGTCTCTTCTTCTTGGTGTGCGCATTGATGTATGTTCCAATGATGAAGCCCACAACGTTGAAGAATGGCACCCAGACCTCGTTGGGCAGGAAAGCCTGCGCAAAGGCCAACGCGATTGGAGATGTTATCCATGAGACCTTCATCACCGGCATGAACCCAGCTCTTACAGTGGCACGAATCTGGTGGAAAGTGCGCGCGCCGGCAATAACGGCCATAGAGGTCAGGTATACGGCATTCTGAATAGGAGAGATCTGTTTGTGTCAGCACATGTCGTCTTTGAAACGTGTCAAGATGGGACATACGATCAAGTTCGAGACAAGGATTTGCAGAATCTTGGCTCGCAAGCTCGTCCTTCCGGCGAACAGCTTCTGCAGGATCGAGATCATGACATGTCCCAGAGGCGCGCTGATGAAGGCACCATAGACAGCCATCTTGGGCACGCGACTAGTGAAGTAGTGGCCATGCTTGCTGCGGTCCTTTGCGATCCACGAAGCGAGGAACTCCTGCGCGCCAGCAAGAGTGCCAGATGTGATCATCTTGGTCTTCAGAGGGTCATCCTGCAGCTTCTTCAGATACCACTGTATTGACCGTTAGTGCCCTATCCCCTCTATCGCGCCGCGTTTCTGTCTCTGCTCACAGCAAGATAGCCATCTGGCCCAGAGCCTTTCGTGAGCGCATCGCCAATCTTGTGCGCGATGTCCTCCTTGCCCGCTGGTGGCGATGGTCCTCCTTTGGCCCCCGTTGTCGTGCGGATCGTCTCCTTCTGCTCAAACTTGACTTGCGACATCGCTGCTGCTTATCGGTTGCCGCTGCACGCAACTGAGCGTGTTGACTCGTTCTTGACGCGGGCGTCTCGTGTATATGCGGCTCCAAGAGGTATCAGAAGGGTCAAGTAGGTGAAGTGGATCGACTACGAGTGTCGTTGAGATCCAGACAGCAGAAGAGGGTGATTGTTTACTGCAGGGAGCGGCTGCGGTAGATGGAGCTCGCCGACGCGGCAACGAGACCGTTGCGAGGGAGCACAGGCCGAGATGCGACAGACAGGGTTTGGCTGGCGCTGCGCTGGCGATCTGGGATTGGCGCTCGGTAATTGGATTTCACTTCACTTCAAGCACTTCTCAGGTGTGGTCTTCTACGCTGGAGAAGATGAATGGAAGCTGTATATCGCGACAGGGCAGCTACGAGAATGCTGGTCACAGCTGGCACGTGGATTGGGAAATGCCATGCAGACCCAGACCCAACGTAATGGACGCGGGACGCAAGCGCGACCACAATGAACGAGAAAGATGCACAAACACAAGCTGGCATCAGCTACTCGAGATGGAAGGACTTGCCAATGTCAACATAGAGGAGGAGTGTGTTGCATGAGGCAAGCGCATGTATTCGCCCTCTTCTGTCGCACTGGTAGGCGTGGACTTCGTGGGTACACACATCTGTCCAAAAAAGTCTTCCAACGCCTTCTGAACTCATTGCTACACGCGAACCGTGGGAACTCCGCCGATCAACTGCACTCTGATCACGCTCATTATTTCCACTCCCACAGCTGCCACCATGGCCGCAGTCGAGAAGGTGAGTACAAACTGAATGGCACTTCGAGTTCGAGAGTGAAGCAGTGGAGGGTCAGGACAAACAGCAGTTCTGCTATCAGGACTGAGCTCTCTCCCTTCTCCACACACAGTTTCAACAGCTTCATACACGCGATGATTAGACTCGTGGACGCGGAGTTGACTTTCGCGCAGGCCGCACCACCACCCTTGCCACCACGAGCAAATGCTGGCATGGCTCCCAGTACAACACGACAGTCAAAGATCACTCGCCAGCCGAGGCAGATATGCACTCACACGACTGTAAGGAACTTCCAGAACTCCAGCCATGGCATTGTTTCAGAACGCTCGCTGACTGTGTATGTCAGATCAACCGTGTGCGTGGCGTTGTATGCTCGATGTGCAACCGAATTCCTGATCATGGATGGGCGTATCAGTGTCGACAAGACTACTCACCGCGTAAGGACGACCCTTTGCCCGATGTCGACTGCATGCCAACTGTACCCGACGAAAGCGACTACTTTGACGCCAAGTCTCGAGTTGCAGAGCATCTCAAGGTGAGCACGTTGTACCTGCGGAGCAGTCGCTCGTACCTGAAAGAAGTACTAATACGATCGGCACTGTATAGATGAGCTCAAGCGTTATCAAAGGCTTACGCGCCGGCGCTTATGATCTTGATCAAATCGACAAGCTCCTCGCTCAAAGAGAGAAAGTGATTCGCACAATCAAGGAACAAGAAGGCGGCTCTAAAGAGAACACCCCACCACCTTCTTTCGATGGCGTTATTGCTTCTGTGGGCACCACCACATACGCCGACTGTCGCACTAGCATCTCGATGCCCAGGAGAGATAGCCTGGCAGTACAGCCTTCGAAGGTGCAGTCGACGAAATGCAGCTATGCGGTATGCGCAGGATGCAGGCCGTATGTACAGGATCGCATGTACACCAGCTTCTTCGAGTCTCAATTGCCTCTCACGACTGCGGACATGAAGGAGCTGCCCATGATGAATCCGATCATCGCCCGCACCATCGGCCTGCGTCCCTCACCAGAGACACCGCTACGCTCGATGCCATCACATATGAGTATCGACATCACCGACGGTACTGATATCGAGTCAGAGTCCGAAATATCCGTGAACTGGTCAGCCACGAACAGTGGCGAGAGTCATTCCGATGGCTCAGACTCACTGGAGAAGTCGGAGCTGTTTCCATGCCCTGGATCACACCATTGCCCCGTCTGGAGTCGTCGTTCTGGATGTGCCTATGAGAATGGTGGATTCGACGATGGGAAACGTGCCGAGAACCATGGCTTCTTCAACAGCGTGACGCCAGAGAATTCGCGAAGTCAGCTCAGCCACTATACGGATCTTGCATCGAGCACTCCTGGAGCTTCCTCCACCACAGCATCATCAGTCAGCCGGCCTGCGACGCCAATGTCTCCACTGATACCACTTTTGCACAATGAGGAGACGTTCGATATTTCTCTGCGACAGCAGATAAAGAAGAACAGCGGAAAGCGAAATGTTGAGACGCCTGGTGGTAGGCGTCGCAAGACAGAGTTCGGCCTGCCTGGCAACGAGAGCAATAGCAGCATCACCAGTGGTGCTGAAGACGTGGGAGCCACTCACTAGGAAATGACGTGGCCATCAGTTTATGAGCATGGCTATACTGTGTTCGGAGAGACGAATATCGCATGCGGCATGCATACCACAACGAAGGCCAGAGGCAGCGCAGACTCCACTCACTGGAGATCAGTGCGGGTTTAGCTTCCACTGCGAACCGAGACCTACGCCAACAAACAGCTTCAGAAGGGCATATCAGTCGGTGCAGACATGTCAAGAGGATGGCGTATAATGAACGAGACGAAGATGAGATCAGTTGGTTTGTGCATTATCAGCGATATGATACCCCATAGCAGACGCCAGAGAAGAAGAGCATGGAGCAGACTTCTTAAGATCCCATTGAAGGTAAGCCAGTACCTCAGTTCGACAGCTACCTCAGAGCACTATCTATCTCCAAGCTCGCACCTTGATTCATGGATTCGAACAGAACGCGGCCTCATATACTCTTCTACTTCTTGGCATATATCCGCTTCCTGCCTGATCCGGAAGCTGTCTTCCATAAGCCGAGGCTGAAGTCTGATCTCAGTCTATGACTTTACTTCCACCACCAAACCTCTATGATGTGTCTTTCTACAGAGCATTCGCTTCTCCGCGCGCGAAGGACTGCTACGAGGAAGCATGCCTCCGCCAGATGATGGCAACGAGCGTCTGCCTTTCGCCCAACTTGCCCAACTCGAACGCGTAGCCAAGGACACTTTCCGATCAATCGCCCTACCTTTCACGCCTAGAGGACGAGATGGAACTAAAGGTGTTGCTTATGGAGGACATGTCTATATGCAAGCTGCTTGGGCGGCGTGTCAGTCTGTAGATAAGGGATTCCTGTTACATGTGAGTACTGCTATTGTAACATGGCATCGATGTTCCAGCCTATGATACACTGAGCTATGCTATACTGGACCATGATATACTGACCAGCAGTAGAATGTCTCAGGAAACTTTCTATCTCCTGGGATCCCCACGATCAAATTCACCTACCACGTCCTCACGATCCGCAACGGTCGTACAGCCTGTACTCGAATCGTGAACGTTTCGCAAAGAGAAGGGAAAGGGTATATGTTTAGTTGTATTTGTTCTTTCAAAACTGCGGAAGCTGAGAGCTTAGATGTACAAGCTGGAATTGATATTTGGGAGAAGTATAAGAGCTCGTTGGAAGGTATGAGGGTGAAGGGTATGCCAGAAGCTCCGGGCTATGATGTTCCTTGGTACTCGAGGGATGGTAGGGAGAACGATGTGTTTCCGGGGTTATACACGAGGCAGGCGGATTTGACGAGGTATAATGAGGGGAGACATCCGCTGGATAAGAGACAGTTGGTATTCTACAGGACGATTGGGGATCTGGATGATGATCAGCCGAATTTGCATCTTGTGGCTCAGTTGTATGCTTCGGACAGGAACTCGCTCTTCCATGTTTGCAATGCTGTTGACTTAGGAGAGGCCTATTCCGTTATGGGCAGCCTTGTGCATCAGGTCATCTTTCATACTGGTATTGAGAACTTGAAGTTCGGGAAGGATGAGGGAGATGAAAAAAGCAAGTGGTTCGTGAAGGAGGATTCGGTGACTAGATATGTTGGCGGGAGAGGGTTGTTCTACAGTCGAGTATGGAATTCGAAGGGTAGGCATGTTATGACTGTCACTCAGGATGGCATGGTGAGGATACAACTTGAAGCGAACGCAAAGGATATTGGAAATAGCTGGAAGGGCTCCATACTGCAGGAGTTGGCGGACACGAACAGAAGGCAAGAGAAGCTGTGAGACAGAGTTTTCGTCCTCATATGGACATGGAAACCCTCAAGATCGCCATCACCATCTATAGCCGGCCAAGTGGTGAACGTGAACCACGTTGCGCTCATTTACCAGGCTGTAAGATGGATCACTCCGGGATGCATAGCGATGGTTTCTGGCGAACCTACTTCGAGCTGCCCGCTAAGGCCAAGAGCGAAGCGCTTCGAGAGGTCTTGCGTGTGTACTAGCAGAAGTTGGCAGACATCGAGAGCCTCGAGTGGCGAAGGGATCTGATACTGCATAATATCGGAGGCTTGCCGGAGTAGGAGAGGAAAGTGTCGCAGCAGCCAGACCACCCGGATCGATCTGAGTATGCCATGAGAACCAGATTTCAGCAGAGGCAGGCTATGGTGGAACTCGTGTTCCTGACCACAGCGCATCTTTGTCCACGAGAAGCAGCCAAGGCATTGCATGTCCAGACAGATCGAGCACAGAATTCGAAAATGTCACCAGAGAACGACCGACGCCCGGTTGCCTAACAAGAGGCAGGCTGGTGAGGAGGCTACGCGCCAGCCTATTGCTCGTGACCGACAGGCCAAACTGCCGAGCCGTTGCGGTTACACAAATCGTCAAGGTTGCGTGTGCGACATGGTACATCCTCTCCACGCGACTTCACAAACGAACTGACTGCGGCAACCTGCAGCATCTGAACACAGCATAGCATGCGCTCCTTCTATAAGATTTAGCAAGCAATGTCCTTTCCACAAAGTGAGTGAGAGATCCAAGGTAGGGACTCTGCATTCCTCGTTCCACCTTGCAACGTCCTTACCGTCATGACCCTTTCCTCGGTATTTCGTTTCTACTGAACTTCACTTCTCGCTGTAAACACCTTGGAACACCAACATCTCTTGCACAAACAGCATCTGGTTCAAACAGCATTGGGATTGGAGCATATCTACTGAAGCACGACATAACGACGAATTCGCCACGATGCAATATCTGCAAGTGCTCCTGGCTCTCTCGTCGGCTATCACCTCAATCACAGCACTTCCATCAGCCAAAAGCGCCTCTCTCGCAGCACCCGCGCCATCCCTTGATGAATTCCTGACTGAAGTCGAAGTCGAGACTCTCCGCAGTCGCCACAACATCCCACAACCTCGCCACGTCGTCAAGTCTCGCGATGGAATCCTCTATCCCCGCGCAAACGTCACTTCTACAGCACCAAACGCCACAGTAGAGATGTGCACTCTTCCACGTTTCAAAGGAGACTGCGCCAATAGCACCTGGCCTGTAAACACTTGCATCAATCTTAATGGGTAGTATGTACTTCATACCTCCTACAAATAACTTCGTATTCAGCTAACTTCTCTCTCGTAGTGCCGGCGTCGTGCAGTCTTTCCAACCAGCCAAGGGCTACGAATGTCTCCTCACACAAGGTCGCTGCGACGTTACGAAGCCATTCATCTCCATCGGATCTGACGATTCTGATGTCGCGGGCGATGATCTCACGGGCTTGGCTTGGATCAAGGAGTCGAAGAGCTACATTTGCTTCACGGAGATTGCAGCTCTGCGCCGTTTCGTCAAGTTGCGTTTGAGGACCACGGCTAAGGCGGAGAATACTGTCGCCGTGGCGAGGGACTTAGCCACGACACCTAAGCTGAAAAGGGAGCTGGTGAAGATGTGGGAGTTTGTCAAGGAGGTGGCAGAGAATTTGCAGCGTGAGAAGGCAAAGGTTCAGGAGGCTTGAGCGAGATCCTTAGGAGTAAGCAGTGTTTTTGAGATGCCACGATGCATCTAGCGGAATGCTTTGGAGTGGTGAATTGGGCATTGAGTCAACTTTTGCAATGCTACAACTAGGGAAGCGATTTGCTTTCTAAAGTGATACTGGGTATGCCAGTATACTCGTAGCAAAGACGCAAAAGCCAAGGAGGTCGAAGTAACAGAAATCAAGAACTCCCGACGCCATAAAACCCTCAATATGCAGTCCTGCCACCCAAGCTCGCTCTTCTTGCGTCGTAGGGTATCTTTCGCTCTCCTCGTAGGCTCGTAACGTCGTAAGTAAGGATGAAGATATCTCTCTTGGCAAGACCTCTCACTGCTTCTTGATAACGCGTGATCTCATCTCCTTCGGTGGACTTGCATGATCGATCACAGTACCAGTCTCGCGAACGAACATGACTTTGCTGACGGAGTTGCCCAACTTCGTACCAATATCTGGGAAATAGCCAACTTGCTTGAAGCCAACGTCTTCTACTAGCCACCTATCCATTCGCTCGCGTCGAAGGGGCAGCTCTGCCGGATAGAGGTAGTTGATCATGATGTTCTTGATATTTCGTACTGGCATAGCAGCTTCGAGATGGTCATCGGCGACCTGATATCCGCCACGTTCGATGTGGTCAGGGTCGAGTAGCCCCAGCATCTTGTCCATGAGACATTTCGCGATGTTCTTCTGAAGGAAGTCCTTGTGTGTGAAGAAATCGACGACAGCAGTGTAGCGAAACATGTCAGCGCCACTTCCATATTCGTCTGCTCGGATGAAGCCCACGATTGTGTCAGGAAGCTGGATTGGGTCGCCAGGGCGATAGCCCTTGGCCTTTCTGTTGCCCTTGAGTAGAGCACTCTTTTCGTAGGCGATGAGGAAGGGCAGCTTACTACGTTGAGTAATGTCGATGAACTGCTCCTGAATCTCCGTCACTGTCGATATCTCACTTTCCGGCACAGCTGACGACCAGTCCACGTAGTAGTTGTAGATGTCTCGAATTGCGTGCATGTCGTCTGAATTGGCGTGCCGCAGGTAGATCTTGCTCAGGCTGGATTCTCTGATGGGCTTCATGTGTTCAGGGGTGAAGCCTCTATTCGCTTGCTTCATCTTCGCCTTCTTCTCAGCCTTCTCGGCGCGGCGCTTCATCTTCTCTGCAGTGACGCCTTGTTTAGCCAGCTCTCGACGCTTCATGTTCTCGGCGTGGTACTGGCTGCCGTAATCGCACTCCCGGTTCAATCTCTCCCTGATGCACTCATCTGGATCTATGCCCTTGATATCCGGTGCCTGATAAGGCTGAAGAAAGCAACCGCCTTTGACGCGTGTCTCCCACCAAGGTCGAGCATCGACAAGGTCTTCCTTGTGAACAGGGCCAGGCAAATCGGACTTGATGTTTTGATCGTAGAAAGTCGCCGGCGGAATCCTGCCGAAGAAGTGATCTTTCTTCCAGTAATACGGCACGATGTCTCCCATTTGCCTGTATTCTACTCGAGGTTTCTTCTCGTCATCGTCATCGTCGTCCTCATCCTCACCATCATCCTCATCATCACCCTCGTCATGTTCTTTCTTCTTCTTGGGAGGGGTTGGAGGACTTGCGAAAGTATAGGTGTACCCATCAACCACAGAGAGGTCGTCAAGGACTGGTGCGCGACTGACGTCCTTCATTGCGCGGCCCTCCATGTTATCGAGCCATCTTTGGATTTGCTCTTCACTTTGATTCTTCCTGAAGCCTGGTCTGAAGTCCCAGTCCATGGGTGGTGGAGAGAGTCTGCCATCGTCGCTACGGGGTATGGTCCATCCCTTGCTGTCCTTAGATTTGGTATCCCAGTCGTTGCTCGTGCCGAAGCTGTTGCTCTTGTTGTGCTTCGATTTGCTTGTTGGAGACTTCTGATCGCGACCATGATTCTTGCCAGTCCAGTCTGTCTTCCATCGCTTTGGGTCGCCCTTCGGTATCTCACTGGCCTTGAGGAATCCATGGCCTGCACGCGGCTTGTGCTCGGTCGGCACTCTGCTGTTGCTGTTAGTGGCACGAGCAACACCGCTTCCACCTCGTCCTGCGCCGCGAGCTCTGGGCTTCGGGTTGCCTCGTCCACGGAAGACAGGAGTCTCTGACGGCGGTTCGGATGCAGGGTTCGGTCGGCTGGAGTCGCTAGTGTAGTCGGTCTTTTGGGTGAGATTAGCACCATCTCCAAGGATGACTGAGTCGGCCTTTTCACTCACTGCACGCAGCTTTGCGAACACATCATCGCTATCTGGCGGACTTGGCAGCAGTGCCTGCTGCTTGTGGTCTGGCTTGCTGGCGACAGGCGTATTGTTGGCGACAAGGGCTGATGCGGCAGCCTTCTTCATGCGAAGATGCGGTGGAATGGGGTGGCCTGCAGGCATTGTAGTGGTGAGTGTGTGGTTATGTTCTGGAAGTCTTTGAGAAAGTGCGGTGTTGTCTGGTCGTAGCAGGAACGATTTGGTGGGTTGTGATCGTAGTTGAAGCCTGCTTCGAGGTTCGAGATTTCTCGTCGTCTCGGGATTGTGGCGGCTGGACAATAGCTCTTCGTAGCCTATTGTGTCGTTTGCATCATTCACCGGTGCCCCACCACGATTGCTAGCGCCAGTCGGCGGTGTGCGGTGTCCAGCCTCCTGAAGCGGCGTGAAGTGCGCGTCGCCATCGACAACACTGTCATTGCGCGCCAGGTACGTCTTTTTCTTTCGACCACCACGATGACGAGGTTTCTTTTGCTTCGACGGAGTTCCACTCTGCAGAAGATAATCACCATCCCCAGGCTGGGGCTGCTTAGCAGGCATTGACGCCATAGTCATGTGGCAGATGTGCCTGATGAAGTGGAGGAGATACTGATGGTTAGCAGATGTCGTGGCGACGATGATCAATCGACGAGAGTCCACTCTCCAAGCCTGATACGTTTTCAAGGTTAGCAAGAGCCTTCGCTGATGTGGCGAATAGAAGGGGTGAAGTGAAGTCTTACCCTTCTCGTACTTTCTCTTCTTCTCCTTTTTCCAGCAGCTTTGCCAGTTGATATTTGGTCTGAGCGTCCAGTATGGGTGTGATCACGTACTCCGCAAGCAAGTCGAGGAAGTTGGGGTCCTTTCCAATGGATTCAGAAGGCATCTTGCGATACCTTTAACGCCTCATATTGGCACGTGATCGAGTGGTATTGATGGTTTTGCGGGTTCTTGTGTTTTCTTCTTCGACTCAACCCGACCAAGAACAAGAATAACTCGAGGATGTTGTCGATACTGAGGAAAGCTCGTCTCAAGGACAAGGAGATGCGGGTTTTGATGCTGTGAGTACGCCGCCGTGCTATTTGGTGGTTAGAGAGCTGAGTGTCGAAGGGGCCTTGACAATGCTGGGAAAACCACGATTGTCAAAAGGATCATGAATGAGGATGTCAATGAAGTCAGTCCGACGTTGGGTTTCATCATCAAGACGATCGACTACGAAGGGTAAGTGCAGATGTGAGCTTTGTGAGGTCAATGAGACAATACTGATGAAGTGAAAAGGTACAAACTGAATATTTGTGAGCTCCCTTCTGCCTGTGTGGGTGAAGTCTCGCGCTGACTACTTCTCAGGGGACGTTGGAGGCCAGAAGACACTCCGCACGTACTGGAAGAACTACTTTGAGAAGACCGACACGCTCATATGGGTAGTTGATGCCACCGACAAAGAGCGTATCGACGACTGCCGCCAGGAGCTCAAAGGCCTGCTTGTCCAGGAGGTATGCCATTTCCCAGCTCTTACTGTGCCGCTCCATCATTAACACCTCTTAGCGTCTTATGGGAGCCTCTCTGCTGGTCTTCAAGAACAAAAGTGATGTTGCAGGCTGCATGACAGAGGACGACATTCGTAAGGTGAGCTCCTCCATCCACGTCCCACACGCGCCAGCGGTACATCGGCATCGGCTACGCGTCCAATTGCCAGGACATATTGGCTTACCCAATCGTTCTAGGGTTTGCAGCTGGACAGTATCCAGACCCACAAATGGCATATCCTGCCATGTTCTGCTATGACTGGATTGAACCTCCAGGAAGGTCTTCGATGGGTCGTTCAGGATGCGAAGGACAGGCTCTTCCTCTACTGATCATTCTCTATGACCAAAGATCGACGGCATAAGGCAGACTTTGCGTTCTCCTGGATCGTGTACCTGACTATTTTCGGCATAGCGGCTGCACCACGTAAACAAGCTTGGAACACCGCGTTATGCACGCCATAGCCCGCATGGGCATCCTGGGCGACATTGAGATAGCAGCTTTGTGTTTCAGATCTGTGAAGAGGAGCACTCTGTGCTCACGGAAACATGATGAAGGCGCTTCGGATTGACAAGATGGCAGAAGCAACACGCTCAACAATGCTTGAAGAAATGACATTCCAGGGCTAGGTAAGATCTGGGATCCACCGTAGGGATGAAGAAGGGCGGCTCGCGCTTCTGCGCAGATCGAGAGAGAACCGCAGAATGTAGTAGAGTTCACTGTGCCCGCAACGTCTCTCCTCGTCGCGTCTTCACTTGCTTTTAGTTCTTCCCTGTGAGTAATTGCCCTTGCTCGGTGATCCCACTCGTTGGCTGTTTCGAAACCTCTCGCGAAGTCTCGCATCTTGTTCTTCGTTTCTGATCTGAGGGCGAGCGCGGGAAGCAGGCTCAACAAGCCGATGCACACATCCCTGCTACTGTTCATGAACAAGGAAGGGCAGCGCGTGCTGCTATAAAACAGCCATGGCTGCTGGCGGAGTTCCAGCTACAACATCTTCGGCCGCGCAGGACAGCGATCTCGACCCAGCGGCGTTCCTCAAGTCAGTTCGCGAGCTGTCTGAGAAGCGCGATCGCGAAGACGTGGAACGATTCAGGCAATTGGAGGAGAAGGTGCAGAAAGAACGCGAGGAACGTGCAGCACGAAGAGCAGGTGTGTCCTATTTACATATCAGTTCCGCGAGTCAATATTCGAGCATTGGGAGAAGCTGTTGTTCATCAATGCTTCTACTTTTCACATTGGGACTTGGTGGGCTGTTCCTTCCTCGTTGCTGGGAACACAGTCCCACTTCGACCACAACAACTTTCTTGACTTTTGCGCAAGGGCTGTAGCACTGACCGCATTGTTGTTTAGAACGCGCTCGATCTATCTCGCCAGAAAAGCCACACACAACCTCTTCGCCATCGAGTCGTACCATCAGTCGAGCCGCTACCAATGCCAGTCTCGTGCCTTCGCCGCCGGTGACCATGACGCCTCCTTCGAGCTCGGGAACCATGGAGTCTGGGAAAGCAGCAACGACAAGCCCGAAATTGGATGCGGATGTGCCTGATTTCAAGGGTTTTGGCAGCATCAAGAGGAGCAGCGCATCGGTGTCAAGCAGGTCGAGCGTGCGATCATCAACTTCAGAGAAGCCAGCGCAGACAAGTGCGGAGCCCGCAGCAGCAGGTCTTGCACGTTCGGGGACAACAACTACAGAGCCTGCAATACAGAGCGCCACAGGATTGGCACGGTCTGGGACTTTGACATGGAACAGGCGGCCACAAGCAGGAAGCAGACCACAGTCTCAGGTTGGTGGGAGTAGACCTCAGTCACAGCTCGGCAGCAGCAGGCCACAGTCAATGGCAGCACCAGCGGCAACAGCGACTCGACCAACCCATACGAGGAACGAATCCGTGGACAAGCCTGCGCCTAGCAGAGACCAAATTGCAGCTTCACTGGGCGCTAGGGATCCGTCGTGGTTCAAGCAGACGTCAGATCGCGGTGTTGGCTCAGCTGCATATAGGAAGAGCCAGGTCGAGGACCAGCCAGATGACGCGCCAGCTCCTACATCGATTGGGCGGAAGGGTTTGCCTGGACTGTCAAGAGAGCTTGCGGCGGAACCAGAGTCTCAGATCAGCCCGCCTAGCTCAGCAAGTCTCAGGTCAGATTCGAGGTCGCAGGACGGCTCTGTGCGAGGCAGCATTGTTTCTGCGGGCAGTAGAATTTCTACAATGTCAGCATCTAGCAGTGGCAAGCCTGACTTGAAGGCATTGATCGCTGAAGATGAAGGACAACGGAAAGTGTCTCCAAGCTACAATATCCCTTCGGATCGAAGTTCCACTGCTAGCATAGAATCTGCAAGCATCGCACGCAGCATCACGATGTCGAGCTCCCAGGCTAGATTGGCGGGTGTGGACAGAACCGCATCGCCTACGAAGGGCATGGGTGGCTTCGTGCAAAGTGCCATGATGAAAAGATCAGACAGTCAGAGCAAACGGTGGAGCGCACAGCCCGGCACGAATGTGAGCAGGTCGAACTCAGTTGTGAGCAATCGCAGTGGTCTTGGTGGTCTCCAGGGGTCGTATAGCATGCCGAAGCTGGAACCTGCTATCGCGACTGCAGAACGGGCGAAGGATCCCTCATCTCGGCCTACAAGCTCAAGTAATGACTTGACCAAATTGGCCACAGAGCAGGACAGCGATGGCTTTGTGAAGCCGGCACTACCAACTTACAGTCATGCTCACAACCGCAGCAAGTCCGTGGCATCAAACTACAGCATAAACGATGACGCTCCGGCCTCACCTGGAAGTCCTTCCAAACGCTTCAGCCCTGTAAAGTCAAGCTGGCTGGAGAGTTCTTTGACGAGACCTGAGTCTCCCAAGCCATCACCTGCAAAGAACTCTCAGCCGAGCTGGATGGCGGATTTGGCTAGCCGAAAGGCGCAGCGCGGAAGTGTAGATCTAGGGACTCCGCTAAGCGCAGGCGGTGAGCGCTCGAGGCCAAGCTCCCCACTCAAGGAAACACCTTTTGGGCAGAGCATACTGAAGCGGGCAGACTCGCGAGATTCGCCAAGAACTCCGACGTCCTCAGCGACACCAAACAACACACTTCGATCTTTTAAGCTTGCCGACAAGGTAGAACAGTCATCCGTGGCCGCTCCAGAGACGCAACCCGAGGCCGAGAAGAAGCTTGATGCGCCCATCAGCTTTACACCTACATCCAAGGAAACACCATTGCAGGACGTAGCTAAAGCTGAGCCTGAAGAGGCTCCGGAACAGTCAGCCCCACCTATCGCGACCCAGGAGAAATCAGAAATGCCTCCACCTCAGACAACATCTACGAAACCACGATCGCCACTGATTCCCAGCCAACCTTCCACACCGGAACCCGGCCTCGTCAGGCAGAGATCGAAGACTTTCCTCAAGGGATCTCCTGCAGCACCGCCGTCGGACAAGGCACGGCCAGCCGACTTTCGAAGTCAGCTGAAATCACGTCCTCCGCCTGAACCCAAGTCCGACCAGCAGCCTGAGTTCTTGGCTAAGTTCGGTGCATTGCGTAAGACGCAACCGGAGAAATTTGTCGCCCCAGATGTCCTTAAGGACAACATCCTTCGTGGCAAATCTGGTCTGGCACAAACCGCAGGGCCCGTGAAGACTGTAAGACGTGATGAGCTTAAGGAGGATCTGCTTGCCAAGAAGGATGAGTTCAAGAAGGCCAAGGAGGAGGGCCGTGATCTTCCTGGAGCAGTGCATGCACGAAAAGTCAGCGAGACGAAACCGCCTGTTGCGCCTTGCAAGCCGGAGGCACTGGCGAAACGCGAGCTTCTCGGCCGATCCGATAGTAACAGATCAGCCGCTTCTACTGCAACCATGGAAAGATCTCGTGAAGGCACACCAGAGGCACTCGCAAGAGCCAAAAGCCTGAAGTCACGAAATCAGCCCATCAAGGACAAACCTTCAGAAGTAGCAAGCCCCAAGCCTGAGCTGCTGCGCCACGAGCCAGCGAAGCAGACTTCACTGCCAACACCTGCGCCGTCAGAATCGAAGTTTGAGCCACTTAGCAAGCAGATCAGTGCGCCAATGGTTGCCGAACCAAAACAGATCAAGGAGACTTCGAAGCTGGCTTCACGCTTTAATCCTGCTCTGGCGAACATTCTTGCTCGTGGACCACCTTCACAAGCTCCATCGCGAAACGAGTCCCCAGTGAATGCTGGGGCTTTCTCGCCGCCTGTCTCTACATCGTCTGAACCTGTTGAAGCGGGTGCCCCTCTGCAGGATGTGCGCAAAGATCGTGCTAGAGGGCCGAAGAGAAGAAAGGCTGGCGCCAAAGCAGATACTTCTGCTTCTGAAGAAGCGAATGCGGCACCAGCAGAGGAGCCTACCTCAGCAGAGAAGTCACTGCTGAATGGAGCGAGCACGTCAGGTGAACCACAAACTACCGCAAAGACTTCGCCAGAGCTGTCAGATCGCCTTAACTTCTCGAGGAAAGCCGGCCCTACCGCGGGCTCAGTTGCTGCAGTCATGGCATCTTCGCTGAACAAGTCGCCGCGGCCATCTAGCATTGACCTGCAGCCCAAGCAAGACGCAATCGAGCCTCCAACGCCGCTAAAGCTTCAATTGCGCAATGTGCCAGGTTCCATGGGGTCTCTGGTGACAACGTCGCTGCCCAAGTCTGAGCAGGAAGCTGCAAAGACCGAGTCAGCGGCGATAGACAAGCCAGCGGTCCCAGCGAAAAGCCCTGCGCTTCCCACGATAACGACACCATCTACGAGTCAGTCTGCGCAGCCATCACCAGCTGGTGCCGTTCCAGAGTTCAAAGGCTTCCGTGCTGCACGTGCGTCTAAGCCAGCACAGTCATCAGTGACTACCGATGACGACAAGGAGAATGGTGGCAATCTGCCTTCAGTCAAAGCAGCATCGTCAATGTGGGGGCGGAGAGCCAGTCCTCCCAAGAACGAAGCTCCTGCACAGATTCAGCTGCCAAACAAAAGAGATGAAGAAGCTGCCATGAGATCAGCTGGTCTTCTGGCAGCTCAGCCTGGACTCGGTATTACTGTCAACAAGAGTGGCGACAAACTACCAACACCAGTCTCTGCGAGTGCACCACCACGACCTACCAAGTCGTCTCGAGCGGTCAGTGGCCAGCTCGCAGAGGCTTCGCCCAACAAAGGTGGGATTTCCAGTGCGCTTCCCAGTATGTAAAGCCTGCTTTCTTGAATTCATTCTGACAACAGCACTGCAGTCACTCCCTGAGCGTACCTTTGCAGATTGTTAAGAACTAACAGCCTGCCAAGATGATCCTCCCGCATCCGAAACTTCCGTTCCCACGACAGATGCTGGAAGGTTGCTCGCGAAAACCTTCGGAAATGCGCCAAGATATTGCGAAGCATTGTCGATCGATACCTCTGCGGTACTGGAGAACAAGGAGCAACGTGAAGATGCTGTCAAGACACTGCGACGAAACGTAATCATCATCTTTGCCGATGGCGCTTCCAAGGCTCTCGCACCTCGAGAAGAGTACACATTGTACGATGAGAGCGTGTACGTTGTGACGCATAGCTTCGTGAATGCGAAGGGCATCAAAGCATGTCAGATCTACATCTGGGCTGGCGACACCGCATTTGAGACGACTCTGGAAGCTGCCCACGCCTGCGCTAAGCGCGTTTCGAGAGACAATGGCTCAGCGCCGGTTCGAATTGTGCGACAGGGCCACGAAACTGCAGGCTTTCTGCACACCTTTGGTGGCATCTTGATCACCAGACAAGGGGCACCTGAGAGCGCACCGAAACAGTTCATGCTGTGCGGGAGAAAACATCATGGACATATCATGTTTGATGAACTGGACAACTTCGCGCCTGAGTCTCTTTGCGCAGGCTTCGTGTACCTCATCTCGTATCCAGTCACATTGCAGGAGACGAAGCTCTACCTCTGGAAAGGAGCTGCATGCTCAACAGAAGAGCTCAGTGCTGCGAGACTCGCTGCTATGGATTTGAGCGAAACTGGAGAGATCATCGAGGTTGATGGCGGCGCAGAGTTCAACTCATTCTTGAAGTTGTTCGGCACGAACACCACGAAATCGGACATTGCTAGCCCGACAGAGCTCTGGCGTCAGAAGGCTTTGGCGCCTACGAAGTTCGAAACCAGGCTGTTCCGTGTGCAGCAAGCGCCCCAAAGGACAGGTCTCATGACTGCAATCTGGAACCGTAGGCCAAGTTGGAATACTAGATCGCCTGCGCGATCAACTACACCTTCGCCCGGAGGTATGGAAGTCAAAGTCGAGGCCAAAGAAGTTTCGCCAATTCTGCAGTCTCAGCTTGAAGCCGAGGGCGTCTATCTCCTTGATGCATATGGTGAATTATATATCCTGCTTGGCCCTCTCTTCGCTTCGATACCGGAGCATACTCGGAATGCTGTGCTTGGGCAGACTCTTCTCTTCGCATCGGACTATGCTATCCTCGCAGCTTCGATGGAGGATCGACCGAGTGTGCCAAAGTGCTCGGTACTGTTCTCTGGGATACCGAGAGATGTGAAGATGATGTTCAGACACTGGGATGATGGATGGGGCTTATGGGGTACAGCTGGACTTATGGCAGGAGTTGCGAACAGTGGAGGTCAAGCGACGACTATGGCTCTTGATGATGTGCTGAATGAAGTGTGTCGCGAGTAGTTGTCAGCGTTGTGCTCAGCGCTGAAGCGAAGCATGGTCAGGCGAACTTGTCAGCGTTCAGCGTTCTCGCATTTGTATATACACCTGCTGGGGGAAGTGATTTGTGCCATTGCACAGCATACTCCGGAAATGTCCAAGAGCATGTGGGACCACGAGCTGCTTTGGCAATCCCGACTGCATCTTCCTTATCTCTCCAGCAATTCCCATTGATCTTTGCACTTCGTCTTTACAAGGGGCACCCATCTCCAGAAAAAACTCGTATACTTCTGAGAGCCTATTCAGAGACGCACTTGCAAACCGGAAGTGATTGCAAGTACAGGTCTAGTCTTGCCCACGATATCCAAGCAGCCAAGTACCATAACATGGCAGTATATCGTCCTTTCCCACTCCTCAAGTCATAGCTCATCAAGATTTGCGGACGCTGGCCCTGGGCTGAACATACTGATTGTAACCCAGACGCCTCTCATGATGATTTCGCCCATACCTGCGCCTCGCTTTAAGTGTATATTCATGCAGCAGAATAGACTCGCCAGCTCTTCCACTCCCAGACTGCAGTCTCGAACGCAGTGTTATTGGTAGCCACGAAGTCCGAACATGTGCCCGGACATGAGTCTTCATCACTGTACACACTCGTAGCACCCGCCCACGATCCGCAAAGATCAATGTTTGCGATGATCGACTGATTCTTGAAGTGACTAGATATGTCGCAGTGAGTACTTGGGAAGTCTGCCAGAGGAGTTGGCCAACCGCTTGGGTCCGGAGCTGTTGTATTGGAAACATCGTCCGGGATGTCCGAAGGAATGGAGTCACGATCAAAGAACCAAACACGGATCCCGGCATCCCGTAGCTCCATAGCATATATACCTCCTCCAATATCGTTGAAGGCTTGACCAAAAGTATCCTTGGGACCTTGTACGCCACAGCCCGCGTTGCTGTCTGTCGAATTCAGGCAGTTCTTCGTAAGGACTGTGCCTGTTTCCTTCCGCTTCACGTTCATCTTACAGTCCTTTGTTGTATGCAGCGTGACTTGGTTGCCAGTGTCTGCTTGATTTACAGCTTCGGCTATATCGATCTCACCTTCACCCTTATATTAGTCGTGAGCACTTCCAGGGCATGAAGGGTAATTTGCCACTCACCATTCGTGGGCCAATTCGACGGGTCTGAAAGCCAAAGCGCCGGCCAAGTGGAACATCCAGACGGTGTTCTGAGTATATCGAAGATGAATAGGCCTGATTCGTACTGTTTCTTCGATGTAATTCTGACGGAATATCTTCCTGTTGAGGCGTTTGTGTCTGAAGTATCTACCCTGAGCACAGCCGAATCGGAGGTAGTATATGTCAAGTTGTATTGCTCTGAAGTGGCGACACTCGAGTCGACATAAAGTACAAAGCCAGCAGTTGGATCGTAACCTGTGAAGTAATCGAAGTTGTCGAAGAAGTCGGATCCGGAGTATGTGTCTGTAAGACTATAGCTGATCGAACTGTAATCTGGATATGCAGTGGCTCGCGTGCCCAAAACTGCTCCAATGATGATCGCCGCGATAATGACGACTGTAGCAGCGATGACTCCAAGCAGCACCGGTTTCGACCATGTCCTGGGATTCCATTTCGAAGCATGAGGGCCTTGTTTCGCTATAGAGTCCAGAGATTCGTATGGCGGCGGAGCTGAGTCATAGTGAGGCATAATTGCGACCAGTTCCAGATGGTAGAGACACGCAAGTCGCGATGGGAAGAGATATAAGATGAAGGACGTGAGAAAGAGAAACACAGCCTACCTGAACGTGAAGATAGACAGTAGTTGAAACAGCGCTTGCAAAAAGATACGCGTCGTACATGAGTAGTTTCCTGTCCACATCTCGTATGTCTATTGCTGTAGTAGTCGCGTATGAGTTTTGCAGAAGGACCATTGGCATACACGCGTCTGTCTCCACTTAGAGGTGCAAGGAAGATGCGCCACTCTGCGACTGTTGAGCAGCTTGGTAGACACATGAGATTGAAGAGGCAGGGCTCCGCGACACTGTCTCTCTTATCGTGGACTTCTGTGCAGTCTTCCTGCTGGCTGTGTTGATCGAAGGCATGCTTGCTTGGTGCTCGTGCTCGTTCGCGTCTCCACATCTTGAACTGGCCCTTCTTCGGGCCCCATGGCGGCGGTAGGATCTTAGACATCAGTCCAGAGCGGATACCAGACAGCTTATTTCCTTTTGAGGTTGGCATCAGCAACTGTTGGTCATGGAGATCGTGGTAGTGACGGTCGAGATGCAAACGTGAACAGCGAGCAAGGGAGTGTATCAATCGGAAGGAACGGCCCGCCCGGCTGCTCTTGCTTTCCAAGGTTCTACTATGGCGCTGACAGAATTGTTTCCCAAACAACACCTCAGATATTTTGGACTTCACCAGAGACGAAAATTCGGTGTATGAACGCGGTCGCCCTCACCACACATGATATCACGCATTCTTTGATACCACGTGGCCAGCAAACGCTCCTTCTGGTCTCGGACATCTGCCAGCAAGCCTGCATCAGTTCACTTCAAAGAGCCTCAAAATATTAAGTCATGCCAGATGGCTGATACTCCTACGCCATCTGGATCGCTTTTCTTGCCGACCATTAGCGAAATGGACAACTCGATTGAAGAAGACATTCCCCTCAGCCCGAATTCACCTCGAAGAAGGCGCCGCGTCCTTAGAAGCAACGCCCGTTCATCCACCGATACTGGCGCGACCGCGACTGGAAGCCCGACATTTTTCAATCCTGAAGCAAGTGAATTTGTGCCGACCAACAGGATGCCCTCTAAGAGAAAGGCATCGTCTTCAGCGCGGCAGTCCAAAACTGCTCCCGCCATGTCACGCAGCACTGCCCCAGACAGGAACCCTGCCGAAAATCCCATCATCCATGCCTCGGAATTGTTTGGACCTGGAGCATTGGCACAGCCAAACAGCGCTGGCGATCTGTCAGTGGCTGCGTTTTCGAACTTGTTCGATGGAGATGCAGAGTCAGAGATCTTCGGCCTCGACGACATGGATGTTACACCTCCCCCAGCACCCGCACCGGTAACCACCACTACGCCTACGATACTTTCTCGACAGCGACAGCGTTTGACTGACGCGATGAGTGTAATACACGCACAGGTAACGGAGAAATCCAAACGCGTGGTAGACCCGGTTGAAGGCCTTTCTGCGATTCTGTTCAGCAGAGAAGGACCCGCTGCCACGAACGAAGTTCTCGATGAACATATCAAACTCCGCTACCTGCCTTTGGTATCGAACTCGAACGCCAGACAATCCATAACTAAGGATACCGAGCTGGTAATCCTGCCCAGCCATCGCGATCGCATCAGCATTACCACTCGAGGTCCGAAGGTCTGTTGTGCGTCCTGGCCTACCGACATGCTACCCGTGGAGATATTCGACCTGATCACGGCGTTCTTATCGCGCGACGATGTTAAGTCTGCCCGTCTGGTCAACAGAGAATGGGAGCGCAAGGTTTCCGGGACTCTGTTTGCCTCTTCAGTGGTACCGTTCAACACAGAACTTTACGATATGATCGAGGAAGACAGCAAAGCTGCTCAAAGCATGACAAGGACTTCCTCTCGGATAAAAAGAAAGGGTAAGGCAAGGGCTGTTGACGTGCCACACCAGGGCACTGAAGTGTCTCCTCGTGGCCTACACTGGCAAAATGCCAAGGACGACTCAGAGGGCAAAGTGTATAAGGGACACGGCCTCCGCGTCTTCCAGGGGTTTGGTCCATACATTCGACACTTTGGAATGAGCTTTGAGGTCGCTGAAGCTCAACTTGCACGTCCTCCAGTCAAGAAGGAGCTCGATCACGTCACTTCATACTACGGCTCATACGACTGGCCGCAGCATCAATACACTCGGTTTGCAGGTCTTGCTGGACTCGAACGCACTGCCGACGAAACTTTGCGTATGAAGGCCGCATTCGCCAACCTGGGCAAAGTGCAGGACTTGGGTTTGTCACTTGACAATGGGCTTGGCTGGCTCAATGGTCCTGACAAATCCATATATGGTCGCATATTCCAGCGTAGCTCGCCTGTATTTGGCCATTCTCGTCCAGTACCCGACCAGCAATTTCAAGATGCACAGGCATTCTGGCACGCTATACAGGAGTGCCATGCCGGCTTTGGCAACCAGCGAGAAGTTTCACTTGCTCGACATATACTTGCGAAGTCGCCCTCCGAGATCCCAGGCTTACAAAGTACAAAGTACGCCAATACCAAGCTATGGTATTCGATCACATCTGGCAGAACAGCGCCTGCAGTTTCTTCAGGCTCCACATTCAACGATGGTCGACATGGAGTATTGTATACCACTTTTAGCCAGTCAGACTCAGCTATCACTGCGTTCGATAAGTCGGCGCTAGTGCCTGCCGAGCTTCGCAAGGAACAAAAAGAGTGGCTTATGGAGACTGACTGGGCGCAAAGAGCATTCCTCGAGTGCTACATGCTTGCTGTCATGGACAATCCATCAATCTTCGAACGTGTCAGGACTCTGACAATCGCTAAGGTGTCTAGCGGCTTGCTTCCAATACTTTCCAGGGAGACCTTTTGGGATGCACTGCCAGGAGTGACGGACGTGACGATCCACGTCCAGCCCGACTGGAGGACTGTCGAGCGGGACAATGCTGGTTTCGCCGAAACATGCCCGCGCCAGCCATCAGAAGCCGTGAATACTTTCTACAGGTGCATTCTCCGAGACCGTCTTTGTCTGAGATCATCAATCACCAAGCTCAACATTGGTTGGGCAGCCGGTGGCGAGTATGCCGAGGGCATCTTTGCTCGCAACAACCACATCTTACCCGCACCGATCACTCAGCTAGAGTACACTACGGCCAATAGCGACCAGCTTGGGCTTGTCTTCCGCTTTGTGGAGCATCTGACTCTTCATAACTGCTGGATGACTCCAGTCACGTTTGAAGGGCTGCTGAAGAACCACGCGAGCAAGGCTCTGAAGACCTTGGTACTGAACTCTGTCTCGTTCACGGCGCATCCTCGCTTCCCTGCCGGTGGTCAGGCCGCTATGCAAAATCAGATCTTGCAGGCACTGGCAGCGCCTCCAGCTGTCGCTGGCCAAGGTCAAGGGCAGCCACAAGCTGTAGGGCAAGGTAACTTGCCGCAGTGGCTACAAAACGTTGGAGCACTTCCTGCAGGTTGGCAGCAAGCTTTGCAGAACGGTGCACTGCAAGGAGGCCCGCAGGCTTGGCAAAACCAACTTGCTCAGCTCGCGCAGATGGCCGCTGTCAACCAAATGCCGCAGCAGATTCCGCAGCAGATTCCACCGCAGCAAGGCCAGAACCCGATGGCATTACTCAACTTTGGTCTTGGAAATAATGCTCAGCAAATGGTAGCTGCTGGCATGGCCGGTCCGAATGCAGTTGCACCTCCCCAAGCCTTGCCGCCTCACCTACAGAACTTGGCAAATTTGGTGCCAGTTCTTGGGAATCCGAACATGCAACAGAATCAACCGACACCCTCGCATTGGACAGAAGGTCACCGCGAAGGATCATGGGCGCAGGTCTTGGACAAGATGTCACCCGGCTCGATTTTCAGCGATTATCTTCCTCAGCCACAACCTTGGGAGGAGCAATTGCCAGAGCGTGCCGAGACGAATCTGCAGAGCATCGAATTCAACTCTTGTGGTTACGTGAAGCTCACAAGCAATACCACATTTGATCAGTACGCCATCGAGGCGGGCGCCGA
Source organism: Sphaerulina vaccinii (assembly GCA_022570795.1). Lineage (NCBI taxonomy): Eukaryota > Fungi > Ascomycota > Dothideomycetes > Mycosphaerellales > Mycosphaerellaceae > Sphaerulina > Sphaerulina vaccinii. The sequence continues at coordinate 1,358,595 of JAKUDP010000001.1, forward strand.
ACAAGGCTATTCAGTCTGGTTCAGAACGCGTCAAGCTGCTCTTTTGCCAGCCATGATGTCAACCAATGATCGCTATCTTGGTCGGATTGTCCAGTTCATGCCAGACCGAGAGTTGAATGCTTTGCGGTACGCGTGGGGCTTAAACGAGGGCTGGACTGATCGTGAAAAGGCAGAAGAAGTGGAGTATGATGGACTGTTAGCTGGCGGTACTGGGAGATTCAGTGGCAGAATTGTCAAAGGCGAGGAAGCAAGAGTACCAACGACGCCATAGGTAGCGTTATTGTTGCTTGGGCTTGTCATCGAAAGGATGACGCCAATGTACATAGATGATGCACATTCACTTGGTGTGACGGAAGGCATGAGGTCTTCAAGGTTAAGCCGGCAGTAGAAAATGAAAGCCTACTTTACGGCGTACAAGAACCTAACAGTGCCAAAAGCATGCGAGCGGGTGCGCTATCGCGAGCTGAAGACGTCTCTATTTGTGATGTATTATCTCGTCACGACTAGTAGTGTGTTGGGCAAGGCGCCTTCGAGCTCGAGCGTACAACAGTGGTAGTCGTAGTGTACTCATTGATCGGCGCAGTCTGATTTGCCACGTATGGAGCCTGAGTATTCAAGCTGGGCAAAGCTGCAGTCGTGCTCTGGCAAACACAACCCTGCGCAAGCGAAGCGACACTCGTTGCTGGAGGAGCATTGTGGCACCATGTCGAAGTTGTGTAGCCGCCGACAGTTGTGCTTGGCGCATCCGCTGCTGGCAAGAACTTCGCCTTGATCAAAACGGGGATGACACTGCCAGTGGCAAGGCTGAAGCTCTGATGGCCGATTACATCGAGGATCGTGCTGATAGTGCCCGAGTGAGAAGTGAACGAGATCCAAGTGTGATCGTCGTTGGTGAAGACATCGTCCAGGAGTGTGAGCATCCGCTTCTCGTGCGCACTGTCTGATTCTGCCGTGACGCCATTCCAGAGCTCATCGTACTCGTTGAAACCGTGCTCGAGCTTGAAGCTAGGATATGTGTCTTTGATAGATGTCGCGTTACTTCTGTGGTCGCAGGTGTGGATAGAGATGCCTTCTCTCAGCAGTTCCTTGACAGTCGGCTTGAAAGGGTAGTATACTGGTAGGTCCAAGCCTCCGAAGGTCAGATTTGCTGTGGCCAAGCATCTCTTCAATGGCGAGGTGTAGTAGCTTTGAGGACGTGGGATCTTCTCAACTTCTATCCTGTTCTTCCAGTAGTTGTGGGCGATCTCGGCTTGAAGAACACCGGCATCGGTGAGCTGGGCGTCTTCCCAGTAGAATGTGCCATTGCCCTTGAGCTGAGCCCAGTAGCAGTTCCACGCTGGTGTCCCGAATGCAGACTCAGCAGCATTGTGATAGCCTTGTCCATGTCTACCCATGAAAAGCACCTTGTAGACTGTGTTCAAAGGCGCCGCAGCATTCAGTGCTTCAACCTGTCTCTCGAACTTTTGCCATTGCGTCAAGTTGGCCGACAGCCCATTCGTAGCCTCGTACGTCCGATTGATCAAACCGAAGTTACTTAGAGTCTACGGAAGGTTAGGCTCGTGCTCTTGTCTTGACTTAGGCGAAATACGGACATAATTGAAGGTCGAAGCGTTCGTGGTCGGCTCGTCTTGAAGGAAGTATCCTGTTACTGTGGTGTAGTTGATATAGCCATTGCCTGTGACTTTCAGCGAAGATGCGCTGGCACAAGACGCCAATAGCGCTGTCAGAGTAAGTGAGGAAAACATCATCTTGGTGATCAATGGCTGCAGCAGAGCTCGATGAGTGAGGACCTATTGCTTCTTGTACTTTCCTATATCCACCTACATGCGATGACGGCTGCAACGGCATCCTGTGCCTGCGTACATCGTGCTTGGTGTACTCGCTAGAGATCCCAAGTGGGTAGAACACATCTTCGAGGATTCTTGTATTCAGGATTGAGCAGTTGGTCCGAAGTCAGACTTCCAATGATGCCGCCGAGCATGAGCACGTGAACATCAAGGTGGAGCCGACGGTGATGTTCTTGGCTTCTCACCGACCGCATGGCGATCTGTTCTCGCAGCACCTTATCTGAAAGACTAGCATCAATCGCTTGCTCTCATGTTCCTCCCGCTGTTGCACCATGGGTCGGCAATGGCAGCAGATGAGCCTCATGCGTCAGTCGTACAGCGTGCCCTTGGGATTGGAGAGCTGCTTGAGAACGTGTTGTTCTTCGTTGACCAGGCTGATTTGTTGAGGTGCCGACGAGTCAACCAAAAGTTCTTGGAAGTCATAAGTTGTTCGAAACCGTTACGGCAAGCACTGTTCCTGGAGGTCGATGATGACAATACCGATCAGAATGTCAATCCGCTTGCTCCGACTTGGTTCCATCACAAGAAGAGCGGATACAGAAGCAGTACCATCGCAGCTCGTATTGACCTTGTCGATCTATGGGCCCAGTACCAGTCTCAGAATGATGTCAAACCACTATGGCACAAAATGCACATCAGCCAGTGTAAAACCAAGACTTGCGTGATACCAGTCGGAGCACATCTCACGATATTCTTTCGACGAAGCTTCCCAGAAGGCATGACGTTCGGAGACCTGGAAACATCTCTCATCTCTGCTTTCGAGATTCGAAAAGGCAGGAAGTCCAGTCCGGAGAGGCTCGAAGAGCTCTCTATCGATAACTCAGTGTTGATCTACTGGACGTGAAGCCTGGCATGTGCGCAACCCACCAGCAAAAGGGCAAAAGCGTACGCGACACTGCCGGAAGTGGATCGTTATTGTCGGATCTGATTAAAGTCGAGATGTATCTCTGGAAATTTAAGCATCTCTTCCAGGCAAGCAAAAGTGCAAAATGTACACAACACCGCCGGAAGAGGTAGAAGAAGGAGGAGGTATGTCGGAATAGTCGGATAGAAGAATCTCGCGGAATGACTCTAGCGAGATGGAGGACGGGCTTCCCAGAGAGGCTTATTCTAGCTTCGTGGGTCCAGAGGTTGACGGTGTTGATGTCTAAGCACATCTTTTCATGTATTATATACCCTCATTGCAATCTGGGCCTGCGATTGGACATGGAGGTGGATCGGCTATGCCAAGAATGAAGCTGGACTTATGGAGATGGGCTTATGGAGCGGGAAGGTTACGGAGAGAAGTGAAAGTGTATTTGGCTGGCGATATGGTCGAGTGGAAGTTGGAAAGATTGCTGGTTGTTAGTCCTGATGCTAAGGGGTTCGAACCTGCCCGTGGGATGGCTTTTTTCGCTTTTTTGGCTTTACGATGTCGCCTCTTTTATCGACACCCCCTCTGCCATGAAAGGGGTCGCTGAGGGACATGGCACCGAGACTCGATCAAATATAACGACAAGACTTCGCCGCCTCACAAATCGTCTTGCATAGGACCACTCTCCACAAAGACCTTCTTCAAGTTTTCTCGATCACGTCCCTTACGCACGGCTGCAGCATAACGTTTCCGCATGAACCGCCTCCCTCGAGGCACAGGCGACGGAACGGCAAGCCAGCCTTCCTTGCGTTCAAGTCCCAGCTCCGCCATGTTCTCACCTGCTGTCCAGATCTTGTCTGATATACCACAGTCTTCAGCGAACGTCACGATGCCCGCTCTCTCGTACTGCAAAGCAGCCGCAGTTTGCTCAATGGTGCCAATCAGTGGTTCAAGGTCTGGTCCTTGCCGTATAACCATTCGCTGAATCCTACCATCAATCCTGAACTGCGATTCTGCAGACAAAGCGGAGACTTCATGGAGATTGAGATGCCTCCAGAACTGTCCTTCAAGCTCAAACTCGTCGTTCTGCGCACAGAGGCTTTGCTCCATGAAGACCATGACGTCCGTATAGAGGATGGCTTCCGCTTCTTTCTTGAGTCGGCCGCAGGCATTGACGAAGATCGGCGGCCGAGGTGAAAAGTGCTGTTCGATATCTGGGGACAACCACATGCCTACAAGGTTCTCTAGAAAATGTTCGCCACGGCCCAGCCTTGCTCGGCCCTGCCTTGCTATTCGTTCCTCAAAGTATTGCTTTTGATCTTGTAGCTCGCCGACTAATGCGAGTCGCAAGATCTGGTCCCTGAGTTCTGCTGGCAGGCTTAGAAGTCCCGTTTTGGAGTTCTTCGCATAGGTGATGTTGCTGCAGAAGAGTTCGAGGCCAGCGTTGCTGAGCGCGCCAATGTCCATCAGGATCTGAGGAATGGTTCGTTGCATGCTGTGTGGCTGGTCTTCACAGATCTATCGAAGTTGAAGGAAAGCTCTCATGTGGTGCCCTGTGAGACTGCTCTGTTTGTCTTGCAAGCCCGTAGGAAACAAGTTTATGACACTCACAGCCGCCGCGTACAGATTCTTCCACATACTCCAAGACAGTTCCAGTCCAGAGGTGAAGCAAATCAGCTGTTTTTGACAAGGCAAACACCGGTCCGTTATGTGTGTTATGCTTACTTGTGTCTCTCCTGTTACGAGTAACGACGCTTGACACATCGATACTGGCTTCTCACACCAATCAGTGCTGGCTAGGATAATAGAAGTCGGCTCCATGTGACATCTTATCATCGCGAGAGCGCAGAGAGCTGTGGCACAGTCGCGCCGGAATCAGAATTCTGACTTATGTATGTTGAAAGCGAGAAGATAACCTTTGGTCAACTACATATCAGTGATATACAAGTCCACACTAGGTCCAACATAAAACTTCCTTCCAATCACCACATAATAAACAATTCCCAGTAAGATGACGCCACCGTACACAAGACAGCTGTAGTTCATATTCTGAGCTGTAATCGGGTCCGCGATGCTGGGTGGAAAGAACGAAAACACTACCGTGACCAGTGTGTAAATAGCTGCGAAGATGTTGATAGGCAATCCCCACTGTCCTAAGGTCCAAGGCCCAAAATTGATTTTCCCGCCTCGTAGTCGTCGGATGATCATCAGGACGATTGGAATCAAATAGGATGAGAGGTAAGAGGCTGTCGTGAGGGACACGATTGCGTTGAAGGCGACCGAGGAGGCGAGGTAGAGGAGTCCGAGAAGAGCGTTGATTATGCCTGTTGCGGCGATCGTGTAGAGGGGAATAGACCAGCGGCTGTCGATCTGTTTATAACATGTCAATGTTGAACACCTTTGGGAATGAGAAATGCTTACTCTGCTGAGGTATTTTGACCCAGGTATCCCGCCATCTCGTGAGAAAGCCCAGGCTTGTCTCGAAGCACTTGCTATGAAGCCGAAAGTCGCACACACATAGAGTGTGAGGAGCAATGCAGTCATTACGGAAGTTCCCACTGCACTCCCTGTAGCGTTCAAGAAGATCTCCACGAAAGCAAGTCCTTGGAAGCTCAAAACGTCTTCTGGATTGCCGAAACAGTACAAGATGAAGATGTAAGTTGCGAAGCCGAATGCCCCATTGATGAAGATTGTTGAGAGCATAGCTCGAGGGACATTGACCGCCGCGTCCTTGACTTCTTCGGCCATATGGCAGGCTCCGTCGTAGCCTATGAAGAGGATAGCACTTCCTGATTGTCCAATGAGCCAGGCGAGGCCAGAGGGGTAGTTGGAGTAGACGATGAAGTCCGTCCAGACAAAGTGGTTGGGACTTATTGGAGCCAGATGTACCACTGGGATCAGGATGGCGAAGAAGCCTACCACATGAAGAATGAGTATGAGACCTTCGAGGCCCGGCAGGATCTTGACTAGGACGGTGTTGACGAGTAAACACAATGCCAGAACTGCAAAGAGTAGTAGAGTCCCTTGCCATCTTGGAGCGGTATAGTCAGGATTGTTGATTGCAATGAGACTTTGGATCGCTGTCGCTCCGAGATATGTGCCTGTTGCTGCCGAGGCTTGCCAGCCGAGTGTTGAGATCCAACCTGTCAGCCAACTGAGGAATTTGGCGTGACGTTTCGGTGCTAGGAGAGCGGACCAGTGATATTGACCGCCAGAGATAGGGTACCTAACCGTCTTGTAAGCACTTCTTGCTGTGATCGGACCAAGTGGTGGTTGCAAAGGGACTTACATGCTAGCCATCTCCGCCATACTAGCACAAGTCGCCAATGCTCCCACGAAAGCTACTATGAACCCGTAGAGCATAGTCGGTCCACCACCATTCACGAAAGCTGTGAGGAAGAAGGGTAGAGCTGATTCCCAGGTACTCATCATCGTGGTTGTGAAAGCCAGGATCGTGACGAATCCGAAACGTCTTTTCGTCTGCTGCTTGACGCCCATCTTTCGCATGTCTGCGGCATCTCGACTACTCCATGCTAGATCTTCGGATTGTGGCGAGTCGATGTTGGACATCGTTTCACCTTTGGTACTTTCAATGGCTCCATGAGCGTCTCTGGCTATCAGGATTCGTGGCATTGTGGTGGACTCTTAGGCTGACGAGCCTGTGACTGACTGTACTTGAGCTTAGATCCTGGATTTGAGAAATTCGTACTTCAGCCTCAATCCTGGTTGGAGTAGTAATCCAGTCCGATTGTCGTGCTGTCGTGCAAAGATGCAACTTTATCAGCACAACCACGTGGAAGCAGCGTGGAAGTTCGCGACACGAGATGATGCCCTAGGGCGTGATTGCGATTTGCGATTTGCAAGCAAGGTCCGTGTACGGAAGGAAGTGGTTTATCAAGATGTACAACATGAGTGGTGGCGCCCCTCTTTGTCGTCTCCGAGTGCACAGCAGATTGCACAACAGAAGAAATGCATCCTTCCGCCGCCGCCGCCTTGAAAAGTCCCGCTTCTCACTACTGTGAGGAGAAATTCACCTGCCCAATACGAACTCATAGTCAGCTCACCACCACCACCGCGCGTTGTACCCGATGTGACGTCTCTCGGCAGCTGCACCAAACAAGGTCAATCACTGTAGATCTTTGTGATGCCACCAATTATATGAAGTTGTAGTGACAGTAAGGTTTGCCCAGATCATTAAACTTCAATGATCGACGCTTATCTTACCACTTTGACCTCATAAGCGTGGGATCTATGAGCCCCGACATCCGAAAGCTTGTCGGTATCGTCAGCTAAGACAGAACAAGAGTCCGAGAGTTCTCGACTTGCTTCCTGCTGGCTTCCTTTGCTTGCATGCACCACAATATCAAGTAGGCCTCCATGGCCGAGTCGGCCTCAGGATATGTCGAAGGACCGCGCCATGCGGTCATTACCAGCGACGATGTCGGGCCCGTTATCACGATTATTACGCTCCTCTTCATGGTTATCATGATTCTGGCTGTTATGCTCCGGCTTCTGGTACGATTTACAGCATCGCATGTACCTGGATTGGACGATGCGGTTGTTTCGATTGCGCTCCTGGTAGCTATCGGGGAAGTCATCGCGATATCGGTGACTGTTAATCATGGGTTGGGAACAAGCGCATCTTTGTTATCGGAAGGCCAGCTGAACGATGTTGCGAGAGGCGCATATGCTGCGAATCTACTTTATCTGCTTACGCTTGCTCTTGGAAAGGCATCGACTCTGTTGTTGCTGAACCGATTGACGGTCTTGAGGCGTCACAAGGCTGTGGTGCGGGGCATTGCAATCTTCATGCTTATGTGGACAATCGTGGCTCTGTTTGGGAGTGCGTTTCAATGTCGACTTCCGGATCCGTGGCGTGCAGGAGCAGGTCGCTGTATTGATATTGTATGTGGCCCGGTGCGATTCCACGAGGCTTATAAAGCTCTTATACTGATTCTTGTTGCCATAGAACTCGTTCTGGTACGCCATAGGCACGTTTGACATCTTGACTGATGTTGTGCTGGTAGCCATGCCCGCATGGATCGTCTGGGGCTTGCAGATGAATTGGTCAAGAAAGGTTGTGGTCATCACCGGCTTCGCCTTTCGCCTGCTGTAAGTGTAGTTCCTGGGCGAGTGGTAACACGCAAGCTAACCGAGATCTAGCTTATGCATAGCCCAAGCAATTCGTCTCGCATATCTCGATGACACTGTCAAGAGAAACGTGTACTCCAGCCTCGGGTACATCCTCGCTACGCAATTGCAGACCATGTTTGCTGTTGTTGTGGCATGTGTGCCTGCGTACAAGTCATTTATGGATAGGGCTGCTTCAGGATTGATCGGAGTGTCGTTCAAGGAAAGAGGCGGAACATACCAGCTATCCTCGATCGGCAGATCTGCGGAGCAGCGAAGCAAGCAAAGTAGTCGGAAGCGAAGTGTCCCCGTTGCAGGCGCCGAGGGCGACTATCAGGTCCAGATTTCTGGCGGAAGTGGAAGTGGCCAGCGCAGCCAGCGGGTTGAGAGCAGCAAGACTGCAGTTGCGGAGCAGGCCCCTCAGAAGACGGTGGAGTGGGAAGTGCGGTATAGCGATGAAGCCAGACTTGCGGCAGAGCCCTTGCCTTCGCTGGATGTAGGCGATGGGCCTAGGGCATCGGGCTCCTCGACGCAGGTATCACCTGTTTAACATGTGATTTCAAAGCAAAACAGCAACTCTTTCTCTGTCTCCTCTTTTTTCCCTTGTTCCGGTGATTCGACGTGCACTTCAAAGTCCTGAAGCACAGCGATAAGGTTTCCCAGATTCTGTAGGAGCAAAAGCATCTGTCAGGCTGTTAGCGGAAGACAAGTGGCTGAGAAATGCCTGAAATCGAGCATTTCATTCTGCAATTGCCTACTCTCGTTCCGCGATCCGACCTCAAACAGCACTTGTTGAGGCCGAACTTCCTTCAGGCTCCTTCACCATAGCAATATACCTCCTATCATGATCTCCATCCCACTCCTCCTTCTTCACAATCGCAACATCAACCTGCTTGAATCCCAACTTCCGATACAACTCATAGCCAGCCGCACTAGCTTCGAGATGAATCGCCAGACCCAGACTCCTCGCCACCTCCATTCCCCACTGCACCAGTGCTGTACCCGCACCTTTCCTTTGAAAGTCCTGATGGATACATAGCAAATTCAACAGAACATACGGCCGTCCCTCCCAGATTTTCTGACGTAGTCGAGCATTCATATTCAAGAAGTTCAGCGCAATGTCCCGTTGCCGACCTTCACACCAATCGACTTCTGGCTGCTTCTTCCACTCAGACTCTGGACGGAAGTGTTCATAGATGTTCCAGAGTGCGAAGCCCAGAATTTGTTCTTCTGCTTGTTCGTCTGCTCCATCTTTGGGGTTGTAGGCCACCATCCAGCGGGCCGTGGGATCGGTGTTCCAGTACTTGACAGTACGGTCAATGGCACCTTGACGGGTCTTTGGGCTGTAGTAGTCATCGCTCCTAAAAGTAGTCGGTAGAAGGGTTAGCAAGTATCTCTGAAAACGCAGGCTGTCTCATCAAGTGTCTGTCTTTGAGCTCGGTACCTCCAGTGGATGCGGGCTCAGTTAGACACTGTCGATAGCGCATGCCTTCTGCCTACTACACTTACGGGAAGAGACTTTCTTGATATGGATCGCCTTCAAAGGCAGAGAACTGAATTTCTATGATTCTTGGGATGTCTGCTTCTGTTGCCTGGCGGATTCGGAGATGTGTTGGGGCCATGATGTGGCGTCCGTGTTTCGTGATAGTAGAGGACAGAGCTTGGAGGTCTTTTTTGTTCAAGGTCGTGCCTGCCTGCTTCGTCCTAGTTCTGTTCGGGCAAGGATCTACGCCTTCATGTATGTGAGCTCTTCTATATCGCGTGGGAACCCTTCACAAGACGCGTTGGTTGCGCTCAAACGCTGGAGTGATCGGGGATAGTTGGGAGTCTTTCGGAGGGTCGTCCGAACAGCATAGGTTTGTCTTCTCCACAGCCACATCTTACGCCACCAGATCTGTCAAAACCACGTCTCCGGTCTTAGGACGACTCGCGTGCAAAAAGCGTGAGCATGCGGATTGCGGACAAGTTCTCCAAGGCACGAGCCGATACCTAATTCTCGTGATACATGGGTTGTGCGACGTGAGACATGCAGAAATAGAGCCGTTTGCCGGGAAGTCAAGCAGATTTGTGTAGCTAAGAATGAATCGTTAAGGAAGTGATCGAGATGGCCTCGATGTTTTAAGGCACTTGCACGCCGACTTCCGCTCCGCCCTATATTGATGGTGATGAAGATGAACGTGAAGTGCCTGGTCACGCGTCGAGAATCAGGGAATGTCGGTCCTTCAAGTACCTGACATGGGTGTGGGAGGCTAGAGCTTGATGAAACACTGCGCTAAAGTAGAGCTGACCAGGGGCTGTTTGGGGATTTTTGGGTCGCCGAACTGGTCACAACCACCTTCTCACTCATTGTATAACAGCCATTCCTGGACGACGACACGACCGACGACGACGACGACGCGATATTCTGGTGTTATAGCGGTGCGTGCGTGCATAAGAGTGAGGCGGCACATCACACACGCGCGCGCGAGCAAGCAAGTGATGATCTGTGGCACGTTCCATCGCCACCGTCTCCTTCAGCCACCGCATTTCCTTGGATAAAGCAACGCCCTCCTGATACAGACACAATTATTGCACGACGACACAGCGACCGCCACCAACGACGACGACAACAACAACGTTACACCCCGAAACGCTATCTGTGCTATCCTGCGCTGGTGTTCCCTGCCATGCTGCTACAAATAAACACCAATTCTACATAACAGACGCCCGCGTGGTGGACGGGCTGCGAAGGGTGCTGAGGAGTGTCCTTGAATCATTGTCACCACTGCCATGACGCGCCCCAATATCCTTCGAGCGGACACTCTCGATCTGCAAGACCAGCAAAGTCCGACCGCTGCTGAACACACCAAACATCCTACTCAGAACGGCAACGCACCACATCTAGCCGCGTCAGTTCACCACGTTCTCGAGGAGCGACATTCGGAAGAAAAGTCACTGCAAGACGCGTGGGACATATCCGCCAACCTGGACGACCAACCGACGACCGGCGACGCGGCGAACGCCAGCAATGCGCAGGAAAAGAATGGCCAGCATGGGGAGGAAGGTGCAGGGGAGGGCGAGGGAGAAAGCGACGATGATATGATGGACAGGATATCGAGCTCGCCGAGTATCGAAGATGGTGGGTACAAATCGCGTTTCTATGCTCCTTTTGCTTCAAAGCTGCGCATCAAGACGAAGAAGAGCTGGCCGTCGCGAACGGCTAGTTTGTCTCCATCTGTTGCGGCAAGCACACCGACGTCAACACCGACCGAAAGCGCCGCGTCAGAGTCTTTCAACCAGACTTCTGCAGATCCTACGCCAGACTCGTCTCCTTTCTTGAGCACGCCGCAGTTCATGCCGCTGAAGTCGAGATGGGTGGGGAAGGAACGTTCGCCTTTGGCTGATGTTACGACTCCCTTTGACGACGAGGTAGAGGATGCGTCTGCTTTCGGGCTTGCACCGCCACGCAGAATTTTGTTTCCAGCATCCAAGCATCATCACCACGAAGAGGGTAGGTTTGACCAGGAGTCCGGAGATGCCCTGAAAGGAGAGTATCCGGTGAGGCCTAGCGATACGTGGACTGGAGGGAGCGCGGATCACACCACTGACCAAGACCGGAGCACCAAGTTTACTTGCATCACCAATTGGCACCCCACAAGTCTGGACGACGATGTTGGGGATCGAGCTCTCAAAGAGAAACAGGCGCGGATCAAGGCATTGTGGAATCGAGCGACCGCATCACGGCCTTATCCTACCTTATCCAGACTGTCATCCGTGGACGAAGACGAGGATTCGCCAGAGCATGAGAGTCCCAGGAGTCCAATCGCCAGTCCGTTCCGCAACCATTCTTTCATGAGAAGCACCACCGATCTGCCAACATTCCATGTGCGCAAACGATCGTCAAGTATAGCAAGCGACACAAGTAGCCTTGACCTTGAGGATGTCTTGCTTCCTATCGACGATCCGCTACTGGACATTCCACTTTCACCTCTCCGTTCGAGTTCGAATACCTCCTGGGAAAGTATGCCGGAGACCATGTCGGACGCCAGCGACTCCGAGGTTGACCATACGGACGTGGAAAGTGGTGATGATGACAGTGATGCTTTTCTTAATCTTGATCCGCGATTTATCGATTACGGCTGGGCGTGCGAGTGCTTACATGAAGCAGAAGATATCGATTTCGAGTTCGTGTATGCCCTGCATACTTTCGTCGCTACAGTGGAAGGCCAGGCAAATGCTACGAAAGGTGACACAATGGTGTTGCTGGACGATAGCAATAGCTATTGGTGGCTCGTCAGAGTAGTCAAGGATAGCAGTATCGGTAAGTGTTCATGCGGGAATGGAATCTCTGCAGGTTTGCTGAACCCAACATAGGCTACCTACCTGCCGAGCACATCGAGACGCCCACAGAACGACTTGCGCGATTGAACAAGCACAGAAACATTGACGTTCGTTTGCCACTTTCCAACTTGATATGCTGCTGACCATCGCATAGCTATCTGCCACAATGCTCAGTGACAACTCAGAGAAGTCGAGGAATCCACTAAAGAAGGCTATGCGAAGACGAAATGCGAAGACTGTTCAATTCGCTGCACCGACATATGTCGAAGCGTCAGACTACGACTACTCCACGGAAGATGAGGAGAATCTGATTGAGCCTGCATATGGCAACACACAGCAAGTCGAAGAGACTACGCAAGAAGATGTCGAGACAGAGACAGAGAAGGCGAAGAAGGCTGAGATTGAACATCCTGAAGCAGAAAGACGATCGAGTACAGGCTCTAATCGTGCTTCTTTCGATCGCGAGCAGGCTGCAACGGCGGCGCAAGCTATGGCAGAGGCGGGTGTCACGGATGGGGTGGTGAACCCCAAGACTGGTGAGTTGTCACAATATGGCATTGATGGAAACAGTATACCAATGGTTGCCACAGAAGCTGCACCACTCAAGTCGAAACGAACGCGGAACACAGATTCATTCCTCAAGGACGATAAGCTAGACACGGTGCGAATAACGCTCACACCAGGCCTGCTGCGCGAGGAGCAAGGACGAGATGCCAAATCACCCTCGATCGACACGACTCGAAGCAGCAGTTTTGAAGAGCTGAAGCCTTCAAGCTCGCCGACAGAGCAATTTCCCGGCAAGAAAGATGACAAGAGGAAGAAAGAAGACAAGCCTAAGAAGAGCGGCGGCATGCTGAGCGGGCTGTTCAAGAGCAAGAAGAAGGACAAGAAGGCGAAAGAAGCTGCCAGCGATGCCGACTCCGAGAAGGTCTCTTCGGAACTGCAACGAGAAGGATCGCAAAGGACGAGCTCGGGTCTCAGTGGAAAGCTTTCGCCTTCACCCATCGAGAAGAACTCTGCGATGGCGCCGTCTGCGCTCAGACACCACGAACAAGAGCCCATATCTCCACAAAGTGCTCGTGCGCCATCACAAGATATGGGTCCGGCCTCATTCGTGGCAGAGCTGGAAGGCTCGAATGTTGCGCATGAGATGGGCAGCAACAGTCCCGAAAATGTACTCAAGAGAGAGATCAGCGACCAGTCCGAGGAACGAGCAGCACAATCTCCACCGCCTTTGGAGAAGACGAGCAGCATCAGCAAACCTTTGGCCACTGTCCAGAACGCTGTTGCTCCTATCACGAACATGTTGCATCTTGGTGACAAGGAAGGTAAGCCCACGAAAGCCAAAAAGTCTAAGCAACGGGTTGAACTGGACGACTTCGACTCACCAGTGGATGATCCTACGAATCCATTTGAGGATGAAGCGAACGAGGAGAAGGAAGGCGAAAGGCTTTCAGAAAGTCCTGTCGAGATCAACCACAACACCTTCATGCATGGTACCGAATCGATACATATACCAGATACTTATCGAGAAGAGGATGCAGATGAGGGTGATGATGAGACGGAAGGTCCAGGAAGCCTCACGAGCTCACCCAGCATTATCGAGCATCCTACTGAGCCAAGCGAGGCCGACTCAGAGACAATAGGAGAAGAAGATGACGACTCGACGCCGACTGCACGCTCACCTTTGCCGATTGCACCACAGGAGAAGGCTGCCATGGCCGCCCGAGATGTGGCACAAGTCGGAAGGAATTCGCCTGCAACCACGATGACCACAATGACGGGCCCATCACTCAGGAAAGCACCTTCACCGCATCAACCCACTCGTGGTCTTTCTACAGACAGTAACACATCTAAGTCTTCTTCTTCGCGCCGATCACCCGGAAGCTCAAGACCTTCGCCTACGATATCTCAGCAGTCTTGGTCTGATGACAGTCTGAAGGCTTGGCTGGAAGATGGAGGCGAAGTGAGAGACATGTTGGTCATGATTAATGATAAATCCGGTGTGACACCTGTCTCTGCTGATCATCCACTCATGATCGACCTCTTCTCGCAAGAAAGGAAGGGTGTTCAGGACATGATGGGGCAATTAGATGGATTGCTAGGAACGTATTTGCGGAGAAAGGGAGTCAACTTCTGAGGATGAGGTGGAGGAATGAGGAGGAATTTATGATCGACAATGAACGACACTGCTGGGCTTTCCTTGAATCACAAATTTCGGAGTTACACATATACCCTTCAGGGCAGAGCCCTAGACACGCCAGATATGAGCGGCTTTTGGCGACACAGACCACACCATTGATTGGGACGGGCTTCGTTTCTGGTGAGGGCGGAGGCTATCTGTACTATACAAAGTCATACGCATGGGAGCTTGCTAGACGAACAGATGCACAGACTGAGCATTGGCTATTGTAGGATGAGAAGACAAGATAGCTAATGTAATGTTGTGTGATGAACATACTTTCATGATTTTCAAGTATCTCAATGATTTCGTAGTTCATCACTTCTTCCCTCTCCCACCACCACCAACCTCCTCTTTCATGCCCTCCAAAGCCTCCCTATACCTCTTTCCCATCTCTTCACTTGCTCTTTCCACTTTAGTCTCTTCTACAGGCATCTTTCTCCCCATTCTTTCACTTCTCACGATTTCTTCTTTGAACCAACCTGCTTGCCTGTGCGTGTAGAGCGTCCATGCCTCACCTGCTCGTCCGGCCCTTGCTGTACGACCCACGCGGTGGACGTAGTCGGTCAGTGAGCGCGGTACATCGTATTGTATTACATGCGTGAACATTCTTCCGGCGAAGCCATCTAGTCCACGACCAGCGCGGTCTGTGGAAATGACTATGATTGGATCAGAGAAGCGAGTCTTGGGTGCCTTTGGAGTGTTCTTGAGAATTGTATGTAAGTAAGATTTCCAGGCAGGGACCAGTGTTTTGAGAAGGTGTGTGAGTCGGTGCGCAGATTCTGTGCTCGAGGTGAACAGGAGAATTGTGGGCGCTAGTGTTGCTGAATTGTGGCTGTTGGCGTCTTTGTTGCGGAGAGTTGTGCTCTGAGGAGCGTCAATATCCATATCAGATGCTGGATCGTCCCTGTCTGAATCTGAGCTCGAGCTGATCGACGATATGTCGCTTCCTGAGTCTGAGCTCGAGTATGACGAGACGCTACTGCTTCTTGCGGGCTTGAATAGTTTGGCTTCGAACCCATTCAGTATCCTCGACTTGAGAAGCTCGATAGCTACCAGAGGTTTCTCGCTTCCGTCTCCGGTAGGCACGCAGTACTCTCTGAGTAGTGTCGGAAGTTCCATGTTATCTCTCTTGCCTTCCGCATCGCCGTTAGCATTAGCACGTCGAGCGT
Source organism: Sphaerulina vaccinii (assembly GCA_022570795.1). Classification (NCBI taxonomy): domain Eukaryota; kingdom Fungi; phylum Ascomycota; class Dothideomycetes; order Mycosphaerellales; family Mycosphaerellaceae; genus Sphaerulina; species Sphaerulina vaccinii. The sequence continues at coordinate 1,374,099 of JAKUDP010000001.1, forward strand.
ATGCCTCTGCACCAGATTCAGCCTGTCCTGATTTCTCTGCTCCACGCTCTACGACCAACTTCGGGAAACGCAACCGGAAAGCGTTCTCTACCTTGACATCTCCTGGCATGGTGGCCGAGAGGACAACCTTGCGAAGTCGAGGCGGTTGGTGCTGTAGAGGCTGCTCTCCAGAGTAATCTCTATAGACGTGAAGCTCGCGATATGTTCCTTGGTTGAGAACTTCCAGGAAGCTTCTATGCTGGTTGTCAAGCATTCGATCTGCCTCGTCGAGGACAAGCCACTCGAGATGTTCAAGCGTAAACCCTTGCGTACTGTCGATATGGTCGTGTAATCGCTGCGGTGTGGTTACGAGTATGTCGACAAGTGACTCGTAGGTCGGTATGAAGTCGTCAAGCCAAGTGGGTCCCAGCATAGTCTCAATCAATTGAGCGGTCTTGGGCTCTGGCTGACTGGCTTCGAGCCATGATGCGTAGAGAGGCGATCTTGTATCATCTGGACGATTGCGATCCAGTGCGAGGTCTGCTTGATCCATGTATCTCTTGTATGCAGCGGGATCGTATCGTTGTCCTCGATGGACCAGCTTCTTCTGCTCTTCTTGTAGACTGTGCTTGCTGCTCGATTGCCCAACCTTTACTCTGCTGCCTTTGATGAGGGACTCTGCCACTGCTGCAACTTGAGTTACCAGTTCCTGTGTGGGCACCACGATTACAGCCTTCAGCTTGCCCAGATTGGTGAGGTCTGTGCCTGTGGAGCGGAGAGCTTCAGTGATAGGAAGTAGGTAGGAGATAGTCTTACCACTTCCTGTAGGCGCACTTACAACGACATCAGGCAGAACCTTTTCTGACCCGGGCAAGTACTTTGCACCTGCAATACCTGGCGGCAGTAGTAGAGGAACTAGTGCCTGCTGAATTGGCAAGGCGCCACTCAGACTAAGCTTTCCCAAGCGATCGCATGTCAGCGGATCCAATTTGAGCTCACTCCAAGGCTTCTTCTCTGATGCAGAATCGACAACCAAAGGTTCTCGTAGCCACTTCGGCTTTTCTGACTCTTCGTCAGGTACGAAGTCGTCCGATGCAGCGTCAGGAATCTCCAGGTGATCCACTGTCGCTTGTTCCGGTCTTGTCTCTGGCTCTACCTCTTCCAGCACAGGTTCTCTTTGAGCTGATTTCTTGAACTTGCCTAGCACTGTAGTATGCTTCGGTAAGTGGCTGTCGTCGTCATTTTCTTTCTCTTCTGGCACCTCGACGACCACATCACCGGATAGCACAGCTTCGAGCTTATGTCGTCTCTTCTTTGGCAGCGTAGTAGATTCGGGCACCTCTAGTTGACTTTCCTCGGTTTCCTCCTTTGATCGCTTCTTTTTCTTCTTCTCTTTTGTAGGCTTCTCTACAACAGGCTCTGCCTCTTCTTGCACCTCTTCTATCACAGCAGCCCCAAGAGTTGCCTCCTCTGTTGCAGGGACAACGACCTCACTACTCTCCTCTGGCTTTGTGTCTACCTCTTCTACTGGCGCATCAATCTTGCCCTTGACTCGCAGACCGGCCTTCCGTGCTTTTGCCTCCAGCTGATGCCGCTTCTTCTTGTTCTTAATGTGCGAAAAGTCTCCTCGAGCCTCAGCAGCGGCATTGGCAGCCTTGATCGCATCGTCTGAAGGAGCATGCTTCAATGGCTCTACTGCTACAATGCTCACATCTGCCTCCTCCACTACCACAGGCTGCTTCACTGACTTAAATTCTGGGGTGCTGACAATCGGCACAGTCGCAGGATCAATTCCCTTCTTCCTCAGCTTCTTTGCTTTGCGTTCGGCGACTTCATCTTCGCTTCGTTCTCGTTTGCGCTTCTCGGGTTGAGGTGGTGGCGCTGCTTTTGAGGGTGTAGAGACCTGGCTCGTCGTAGTCGCCGACCCTTCCCTGGGCGGGATGTATCGTTTGTATAGGCCGTTCATCGTATATGTCCATGGAGATGTAGGTAGGTAGAAGTGAAGCTTGAGACGAACTTCTCGAAGAAATGTTGGCACTCGAGGCGAGGCGAGGCGAGGCGAGGCGAGGTGTGTGTCTCGTCTCGTCTCGTCTCGTCTCGGGGACTCTTTCCCGAACTCTATATCGGCTCTTTCCCAAAACTCCACCTCCACCTCACTCCTTCTCTCGTTCTACCACAATTATGCAGGCAATTTGAACGTGTATTCTGCAGAGAGGTCGATGCCGCCATGCAGTTGATGCAAAGTTACAGGCTTTGGCCAAATCGATAACATCCTCCTTGCACGACAGACCATACAAATATCCTCAGCGTGTCAGAGACGCGTCCATCTCTCACGATGCCGTACAATATCGCGTAAGCTATCCCTACACACTCTGTTGAACCGCGCTGATGTCTATGCAGCATGGTCTCGGACTTCTTCTTTCCTCAGCCGGGAGGTGTCGAAAGTCATATATACCAGCTATCAAGTGTAAGCAATGCCCAGCTGTACACTTTCAAGCTCGTAAACTGACAGTCGCGTAGAAATTGATAGATCGTGGCCACAAAGTCATCATTATCACACACGCATATGATTCTCCCGGTCGTTCTGGTATTCGCTATCTCACAAATCGCCTCAAGGTGTACCATATACCTCATTGGGTTGTCTACCGTTCGACCACATTCCCAACTGTCTTCTCATCCTTTCCAATTTTGAGAAATATCTTCATCCGAGAACAGATCCAGATCGTACACGGCCATGCGTCTCTAAGCAACCTCTGCCATGAGGCTATCCTTCATGCTCGGACGATGAGCCTTCACACTGTCTTCACAGATCATAGTCTGTTCGGCTTCAGCGACGCCGGTAGCATCATGGCCAACAAGTTACTAAAGTTCAGCTTGAGTGATGTCGGCCATGTCATATGTGTCAGTCACACTTGCAAGGAGAACACCACCCTACGAGCCTCCCTGAATCCACTGGCAGTATCTGTCATCCCAAATGCTGTGGTTCCGCGCGACTTTCGACCATACTCCCCATCAGAAGCAGAGAACTTCAAAACACGCAGCAATAAAGACGTCTATCTCCCACCACCTCCCGATCCAAGCAAACCCGTTGGACCTGGCGATCCCATCACGATAGTGTTCATCTCTCGACTGTTCTATAACAAAGGCACAGATCTGCTCATCTCAGCACTGCCACTTCTGCTACGCCTGCATCCCAACTTGCGCTTCATCATAGCCGGCTCTGGACCGAAAGCCATTGATCTCGAACAAACTCTCGACAGTTTACCTCAGAATCTGGTCTATACACCATCCGGTCAATCGCGCGTTGCACTCCTGGGAAGTGTCCGACACGAAGAAGTCCGAGGTCTGATGGTACGCGGCCATCTCTTCCTGTCCACCTCTCTGACAGAAGCTTTCGGAACAGTCCTAGTCGAAGCTGCCTCCTGCGGACTTATGGTCGTAGCAACACGAGTCGGTGGTGTGCCTGAAGTGCTGCCATCGAACATGACAGTCTTCGTCTTACCAGAAGTTTCAGACGTGGTACGCGGAGTCACGGATGCTGTGGGAATTCTTACCTCAAAGACAGTCCGAAGAGACAAATTCCACGATTTGGTCAAGAATATGTACAGCTGGAGTGACATTGCACGACGAACAGAGCGAGTCTACGATCTTCTCACTAACACTCCTTCGGCCCCGGACAACGAAAGCTACTACGATGAAGAGTTCAAAGACTACGTTTCTCCTCAGCTGAGCTTCGCACTTATGGATCGACTCAAGCGGTACTATGGCTGTGGTGTATGGGCAGGCAAGCTGTTTGTCTTGGTGGCTATCGTCGACTATCTCCTCTTTTGCTTGCTGGAGATCATCTTTCCTCGAGAGAAGGTCGATATCTGTCCATCTTGGCCGAAAGTGGTGAAGAGAGAGGTGGATGAGGATGATCAGGTGCTGGAAGAGCAGCAAAAGAAACAGAATGGGGTTGGAGCTAACGTCAAGGTTAAGAAGAGGAGGACGCCTGAAGTGGCGGAGGCTGTGCGGGATGAGAGCTGATGTGAGCAGCACCTCCCAAGGGGACATTCGAAGTGCGCTTCAACGATACCTCCGGATTAGCTCTAGCTCGTCTGTTAGCGAGAGGCGGTGTTACCGTTCGGCTACGACGCGAGGCTTTGGGAACTCTCAGCCGCAATTGATGTTGGGGCACCACCATCGAACATACATTGCAGTCGATTCTCATTGCGCCCTCAGCGGTAATTGTCAACCTATCTGGAGCTCTGCAGGAGATGCGGCTAATACACACTTCCAAACTTGAGCTTGAGAGCTTCTTCGGAGAGGAAATACCGAAGTATGCCATTCTGTCACACTGCTGGGGTAAGCAGGAGGTGCCACTGCAAAGTTTCGAGCACGATACCAAGAGAACAGGCCAAGGTTGGACAAAGATTCTTAATGCCTGCCGGCTTGCCCATACTCATGGCTTTCAATTGGATATGGATAGACACGTGCTGCATCGACAAGACGAGTAGTGTGGAGCTGTCAGAGGCGATCAACTCGATGTTCGAATGGTACGCACAAGCACAGACGTGCTATGCTTTCCTTGACAATACCTCAAAGCACAATGCGGACATCTCAGCACAACGCTGGTTCACGCGTGGCTGGACACTACAGGAGCTCATAGCCCCTGCCAAGCTGCACTTCTACGACTCCGGTTTCGAACACCTAGGCTCATGCGAAACGTACGCGAGGACCATACTCGACGTGACTGGTGTACCCGAGACTCTGTTGACGCATCGTCCTCTGCCATCGAACATTATTACCTTGCGAGCCAACCCAGACCAATGCTCAATTGCACAGAGGATGAGCTGGGCAGCCAATCGAAATACCGCAAGGTCAGAAGATATAGCGTACTGTCTGCTAGGCATCTTTGACGTGAACATGCCACTGCTTTATGGAGAAGGCGGTAAGGCATTTGCGAGGCTACAAAAGCACGTCTCAGCGCAGTCTCCGGACGAATCTATCTTTGCCTGGACAGCTCAAGCTGAGAGACCTATCGCCGCAATTGTCGACCAGTATGCTGAGTCAATTTCGCAGTCGGTGCGGTGCCCCATGCGGTGCTTGAAGGACAGCATGGGTCAATACAGACATGCTGCGACTTGGAGATGCCGTCATGATATCCCAGTCCCTGAGCTGGTCGATGCCATCGATAGTGAGCGCGGCATCTTTGCACAATCGCCATCCGAGTTCAAGAATGCCAGAAACATACATCCTGTCGTCTTTACTCAACGACGTCCGCCTTTTTACACCACAAACCAGGGACTGAGGATACAGTACGTGCCAATACCTGTTTGGCGACAAATCAAAGCCCTCGTGCAGCACATCTCCCTTGTTGAATATGGACTTGGGTTCTGGGCAAAGGATGCGAAACGAATTGTGCTCGGGCTAGAGTGCGAGAGAATAGGGTCGGGAAACATGATAGCCATGGTTCCGGACAAACTCCCGGATGGCTCATACTACCGGACCGAGAGCTCCACCTTGCGTTACTATCGTCATCGCAGAGGCTTCATTGAGACTCTTTTCCTAGGGGGGAGGTCTCGGATCTATGTCAACACTTCGATCTTCCCACCGAGTAAAGTCAACAACAAACTCAAAGAACAGACGATGCAGCCCAGTATGGGGCTACCTGGAGATCCATTCCTTTATATGGCGCTGGCTTCTCCTATCGCAACGGTCGGCAACTCGATACCTCGCGGATGGCAACTAGCTGCAAATCTACTCGTGCTGTGGGCAAGCTGCATCGCAAGCTGGAAGTGGACAGACAGGTGGATCAGGTTCCGTTGGTGCACGCTCGCAATTTCAATCATGAACCTCTATTTTATGATTGTGGCTGAGCAAGATGAGCTATTTGCACTGGCTTGGAGTGCTCGACCGACTGGATGGTACTCCACCTCTACAGCTGCGATCCTTGTTGGCCTCTTCTTGAACTGGATCATATCGCAGACAGAGGGAGCTTTACTATCTGGCTTGCAGGCTATAGGTGCGTACCTATGGTCCTGTCCATGGGAGAAGTACCTGAAGAGCATAGGTCCAGCTGAACAGCGTCTGCCATCTCTAAGAGACCGCAAGAACTCCTAGCCCCAACGAATACTGCCGTAATGCTGTCTGCATGAATTGTCATTGTCATGATTACAGCCTTTCTGATACAACAATGACACGGCAGTGTGAAGGGGGCATGTACTGACATGCTCTCTGTCCTGTTGGACTGCAAGCTTCCAGCTCACTGTGTGGACAACTGAGGCCTTGGGCCGCTCACGAAACCAGAGAGGATTGGATCTCAAGTTGATAAGATTTCGGCTATGTCAAAGGTATCGAAATGCTCTCTATTCTGCGCACTGGAACTTTCCTGCGCCTCGTGCGCCTACCTGACGCCTTGGAAAGAGCGTGCGAGAACACTGCTCTCAAGAGCATGAATTTCGGCCATGTCAAACAAGCCAGCACACGTTCTCTGCTTTGCTAGCTCGGAGTCTTCAGCAACTCGTCCGGACAACTGAATCCTTGGAGTGCTCGCTCGGACAGAGATACGCACATAGAAAACATCGAATCTCGACTATGTCAAACGAGCTGGCACATATTCTCTGTTCTACTGGATCGAAATCTTCTGCGCCTTGTCTGGATGCGTGGTAGCCTGGTGTCCTCGCCTAGTCGGAGACACATACTGAATAAGAAGAGAGGAGAGGAGTACTCTCCTAGAATGATGCAATTTGACTATGTCGAATTGCCTCGCCGTTTTCTCCGTTTCCAGTATTGTGATTCTTGTGCGCCTTGACTGGACATCTGGTCCCTCAGAATGGCCGCTCGGAGAGAGATCTGCCCGTGAAGGAACCCAAAATTTTGACTATGTCGGCCGGCGAAAGTGCTTTCTCTGTTTACTAAGATCCTAATCTTCTGCGCTCTGTCAGGACGCGTGGTACCTCGGTACACTTGCCTGACTAGAGAGAGACAACTTAATGGACGCCGAAGTGATTGGTACTCTCCTCGGGCAATACAATTTGGCTATGTCGAAATGTACCGATACGTTCTCCAGTTGCAAAACTGAAATCAATAGGCGCTCCGTCTGGATCCCTAGTGCCCCGGAATGCCTAGAGGGACAGAAATACGCGCACAGGAATCACATATTCTGACTATGTCGGACGGGTAAAGGTGCTTTCTCTGCTTTCCCAGACCCTGGATCTGTGCGCTCTGTCTGGATCCTCAAGGCCTTGGATCGCTTAGTCGGACGGAGATCAGCTTACTAGAAACCTCAAATTTTGAATATGTCCAAACGTGCTTTCTCTTTCTGCTCAAACCTTTCGTTGGGGCATCCTGTCTGGATTCACGGCGCCTTGGTATGCTTGACTGACCAGAGAGAGATGACTACGTGGGTGCAAAAGTGATCATGCCTCTCTCCCTTTCTTAGTTCCTGACACGATATCTCTGAATCCTTGGTCTGGCATCTTATGCGCTCTGTCTGGTTATTGAGGACCTTGGATCACTCACTCGGACGGAGATTAGCTCACCAGAAACACCAATATCTGCTATGTCTAAATGTGCTTTCTCTGTTTGCTCAAAATTCGACTTCTGCACCCTATGTGGATGCGTAGCGCCTTGGTACGCTCGCCTGCCCAGAGATATCTAATATCCAGACGCGAAAGTAATTACATCTCCCTCCTTAGTTTCTGACACGACATCTTCGCATCTTCTCTGATTGCTCGATCTGGAAATTTATGCGCTCTGTCTGGATATCCAAGGCCTTGGATTGCTCACTCGGACAGAGATCAAGTACGAGAAACACCGATTTTGACTATGTCGGACGAGCATGACGCGCTTTCTCCATTTGCAAATTTCAAATTTATCTGCACCCTGTCTGGAGACCTGGCGCCTCGGTGCTCTCGTTCAATCAGAGAGAAACTACCAAATCAACGCAAAAGTGGTCACTTCTCACCCCTAGTTCCACTCAACACGGCCATCGCCTTTCTTGATGTCGCCCTCGATAGCAGCCTCCACCATCTTGTCAATACCGCTCTTCACCTTCACGCCATCCGGATCAGCTGTGCCTGGGTCACGAGCCTCGATCGCCGATATGTCTCCCTCACTGCCCGACAGCTCATTGTTCTGAATAGCGTAGCCCAAGTTCTGGCAAACGATCCGCATCTCCTTGACGTACTGGGCAGTGTACACGACTGCAACGCCATAGTAGTTGCTCGGCTTTCTGTAGCCAGCGATCATGCAAGCTGAGAGAGCGCGGACGAGGTCGGATTCGATCTGATTGGTGGAGTCTTGGATCTGGGCCAGCAGACTGACCTCCGAGTCCTTCTCGGTAGACTTGAGGAAGTCAATGACAACAGACAGAATCTCCAGCACCATCTTAGGAACGAGGCGACCCTTGTGTGTCTTGGCCTGGGCTTCGAACCATCTATAAACGGATCAGCAGAGGTACTTGAGAGGGAAGAAGAAGTACACCTACGACTTGAAGCCCAGAGCAAACATCTGCTGGCCGGTCTGAGGGTGAAGCCCGTTCTTGGAGAGGTCGTAGTACTGAACCCAGTTGGTAGTAGAGACCGGCATCTAATTCGGGCTATCAGCACTGCGCTCGGAAACCTGGTGCCTGCGCGATACGCACCTTGAGGTTTGTGTGGGTGGCGTAGTTATAGTAGCTGTAGATTGGTATGCAGAAGTCGAGGAAGTGCTGATGTATTGGAAGCTGTGCAATGTCGGATGTCTTGAGGTTGTGGAAGAAGAGGAAGAAGAACAAGAGCAGGTCTTTTAAGCAAACGCAGCAAGCTCCGGCACGGGATCCCGGCAGGTGACGCCGTTTGCTGCTTCACCCGCATGACCCGTTCAAGTGAAGTGGTCCGCTCAGGCACCCATACGGGCCATGCACGTGGACAAGACAGCTCATTCACCCAATCCCTCAGCATGTGAAGCGTTTGATCACCTGTCCTCATGCCCCTATTGACTGGAGCTCGACAGAGGAGAGCTGCTGGACTGAGCCTGGGTAGAGGTGGTTATGCTGCCATCGAACGTGCGCGGCTCGTACAGCGCCTCGGGACCCACGAATTTGCGATGAGAAGAGGACCAGCCGAGGATGAACGAAGACACTGACTTCATATCTCGTCTTGCACGAGGCTTGCCATAGTTCTGGCATCTTGACCACACATTCTGGAGTCTCTGGACGTCGAGCGTTTCAAGTCATGCGAGTCGTCAGCCTCAGACCCAAGCAAGCGTGCGCATTAGCGCAGCTCGAACAGCGCCTCTCAGGACCCACATAGCCGCGTCTCTCGCGAGAATGCGCACCATCCATGCGACCGCGACCGCAGACGATCCCATTCCCATCAGCGCGGAGCTGATCAGAGAGTCACGGAGCTGCCGCTTACAACTCCGGAAACTCGATCGCAAGGGTCCCAAGACGAAGGTGCAAAGTGTGCGGAAGTGAAGCTGGATGTTCCCACGACCAGACTACGGTCTCTGGTCTGAAGACAGCGCAATCAGCAGAAAGAGATCAACAGGGAGAGAGTTGACATAGTACGCGGCGTACTTGAGTGTTCTACTAGACTCAACTACCAATCTTCGTACCTCCATTTGGCAGCTTCGCCCTGAACGCCACAAAAGGTCTTTTCCGCCTATCCTGCAACGGCAAGCCCTGCCCCGGGTAGATCGCGTTCAGATAATTCAGCTGATTGACCGTAAAGTACAGATACCCATCGGTAGCAATACTCATCGTATCAACCCAGTTGATCCTCGGATCCCTCACAAACATCGTTGCGAAAGTCGTCACAGGATTATACATGCTGATGCCGTTCTGTTCGACTTGTCCATTATACACAATTCCGTTCGAATCAGTCTCCAGCCCGTCGGAGATGCCTTTCTCTCCAAGGTTCTTGACGGAAGACTCAGCTGTGTTGAGGTCTCCAGCTCGAAGAGTGGAAGTCGGCACGGAGTAGATGAATCTTCCGCCAATGGAGCTGAAGTAAAGAGTGTTGCCGTCAGGAGAGATCGCGATACCGTCGCTGCCGAAGGTGATGTAGCGTGGGTAGAGAGCAGATGCTAGGCCTGAGACTTGATACATTGGCTCACCGTAGACCCAAGGAACAGATCCATAGATCGCTTTGGACTCTTTCAGTGCGATGCGAGAACCTTTTCCAGTACCCAGGTCGACGAAGATAAGCGCATTGTCTCCTTCGAGCGAAGAGTCTGTGATGTATGCTGCGCCTTTTCCAGAAGTGTTTGATAGGTTTGGGTTGTGATCGATGCGGACATCATTCAGGTACGAGTCTGGCTTGACAAGATCGGCTGTGAAGATGATAGTCTGAATGATCTGGTTGGTAGTAAGATCGTCGCTGCGGACCACCTGAAGAGAAGCTTCCGTCCAGTCCAAGACCCATGCATTACCTATTAGAGCTAGGAATGTAGGCTGGTCAGGGACATGGACAGTAAGACGAATTTGTCCGTCTAAGCGGACGATGTCAAGTCGATTGTCCAAGTGCAGGGACAGCATACAGTTCCAAGAACAGTGCTCAGCTCTCTGTCCAGCCACCGTCCTGCATGGCCCTACAACTACCTTGTGACCATTGTATAGCATGATAGCCCGGTGCATCATGTTCAAGGTCGCCAAGGTGGGATGTCAGCTTGAAGAAGCTTTTGGAGAGTTGCGGCAGGGGTAAAGTATCGTTTTCTCGATGAAGCTGCTGAGCAGAGCTGCTCTTCCAATGTCCTCTCTTAAATCAACAGAATGGTATGATTGCTTTCGGAAATCGGGAAACAGTTGCCGGAATGTCGAACGTCTGGTCGTATTATCTTCAGACCTATTGCCGCTGCTACCAAGTCCGAAGGAGATCGAGGGAATACCATAGTTCTTCAGAAGTTCTTGCGCTTCGCTGTCCTTTCGTTCTCGATTGGCAAAGGTGCTCTGTACACGATCTCCACAGAGGCTGAGTAAGACCTGTTTCAGATAGCATACGACGAGGAATACCATATCTCTGCGGCAGCAAACCTGGATTGTCTCCTTGCATTTCTCTTGGTCAAGCTCGAAACAAAGCTTCAGCGTGGAATGCAAGCGTGCTATGACTTCAACTAGTAGCTCGCGCCAGACTGCCCGATTATCAACGTGGAAGGGCAGCTCACTCCACGGATCACGGTCCTGGAAATAATCATCTCTCTCGCGCACGCTGCCCATGCGGAAGTCATACCAGTGTGCCTCAATGCGTCGATCCATCTTGTCCGGATCTCGAACCATGCCTGTCATCGACAGATTTCTGTCAGTGATCTCCACCACGGCATGCGAGAACTCGAAATGCTCTGGAGTTTCCACTTTGAAGCGCCACCGCCGAGAACTCCGATAATCCGCCTTATCAACGTGATCTATGAACTCCAGGGCAAGTTGCTCGCGGAGCTCTGGGCGATGGTACCAGTCAGTCTCCCCGCTCCGATGAATTCCTTTCGTCTCCTGCCGCAACTGTCTGCTTACAGCACCGAGGCGGGCTGGCAGCGCATAGTAATTCTTGCTTCTGGTGTATCCTCTAAACGTATCGATCGGCACCCAAGCTCCGCCATAGACGTAGTCGTATATGCTGTCTCGCACATCTCGTGGTAGATCGAATAGATGTAATCCGCGTAGCAGTGGCTTGTCCCTGCGTGCAATATGCAGCTTAGGCAGCTGCGGTGGAACATTGTAGTGATCACAGAGGTGTTCCAGTGCCAGAGTCGCTGAAATGATCCATGATCCCGCGCGATATCTACGAGGTATCTTGAGCAATGCCTCGCCCAGAAGCAGAACAATGGATTTCTGACTCTGCTTGCAGCGATAGGTGGTTTCCCAGGAGTTGGACCAACCTTCAATCATCTTAGCAAGATAAACGGGGCGAGCTTTGCCCGGAAGTCGACCGTAGACCTGAATAATATGTTTGACATATGCAGTGCGCTTGATCTGCAGTAATGCCTGATAGAAGTACTCGTGACAGGGAGTCTCGAACATGACCTTTCTAGGGATCTCGGTCGTCTTGGACTTTGTGACATGATATGTGACTGGCGCCAGATATATGTGCCTGTTGAGTGACACCTCAAAGGTTAGCAAGCTTTGCGTAAAACGTACCTCCAGTCTCTGCCAAGCAGAGTCGGATGTGCATCAGTAAGCTCGGCGACTCAGTGCCTAGTGCCTATACGTACTCATGTAGCTCTCTCTCCAGCGCTAGTCGATGATGCCAGTCGTGGTGTCCCTTCGACTGATAGTGCCGAGTCTCTAGCCGAAGTTGCCAACACACTGCTCCCAGTCGTGGAGGCATAGCACGATATGCGCGAATCGTCGAGCGCTTGTGGCTTTTCATACGCACCATAACATCGGTGGGTGTGTAGACATAGCCATAGATAATGTCTCTCAGCTCTCGTGGGAGAGCAAGAAGAGGAGAATCTCTCGTGGCAGCAAAGTGCTGCTTCTGATTGCCTATCTTGACCATGATATTGTTTTCGCTGAAGTTTTCTGGTGATTCCTCGGAGAATGTGGAGATGTGAAGTCGAAGATTCGATGTGTAGATGATACCAAATATCAGCTCAGTCCCTGACTCATAGTATATGTAAACCTTGTTCCTCAATTGGCCAGCTTTCATGGTTACATCTCCGGTTGTGCTCAGGAGTCGAATGGCTATTGATCGCTGCATCTCTGAATAATCGCCTTGTGGCGATTGGACATCATTCGTGAGCAGAGTAGCATGGAAGAGGCAGACTCCTCAGAAATTCAGTCCGCAGGTCTAGCGATCTCCTGGCGCTTCGCATTCCAGTCTCGTATCACGATGGAGGGAAAGGATCGAGGTACATGTATGCAGTCGACACATCTCACAGAACAAGAGGTGCAAGAGTCTTCGCACAAGCCGTGCGAGCATCCGCCACCATTATGACATTTGAGGTCCAGTAAACTTGAATGAGGACATAGCTACCATGTCCTGCTTGATTTTGCCTATCCCTTGCGTATGGATTGATGCATATGCTCTTTCAGGCACCCTCGCCGCCGAGACCACGTAGAGTGTATCGTACCAGGTATGCGACCGCCTGCGTGTCCTGCATGGTTCTGCCGGCTTCACGACCGGCCAAGATCTCGCAACGTGATCTCCTTAGAACCACTCCAGAAGTTCTCGCCATGCATCGCTAGTCGCCAGGCCATGAAACCGTGCGCTGCGAGGGCAAGTCCAATGCCCACGCCGCCGTACAGCCTGAGCAACCGAGCTCCAAAGCCCACATCTTTCGCCATCGCTCTTCTCCAACTCACAAGTGCACCATCAAGTACACCACCGGCTTCCCACTTCACTCCACCGCGCTGGTCCTCACTCCGCTGCAGGTCTACAATCGTCGTGTTCTCGTCAACCAGAGGATAAGTAACGAGCGGAAGGCCTGCCGCGGAGACTAAGGTGCCAAAGACTACAGCCACAGCCGTCGCACCGAATGCCCAACGACCGGTCATGAGAAGCAGACTGGGTCTGGAATAACATTGGGCTCCGCGAATTCGACGAAACATAGCTTGAGCGGCGTACTTCGACACTCCAATATACACTCCAAGTTGAGCTGCGCCAAGAGTGCCAGAGACATTTGCTCTGTTGATCTCTGCGGACGTAGGCTGTCGTGCTTTGGCAAAAGCCGGTGCGGACATGGTGGTGTTATGGTTGAAACGGCGTGGTCGTGATGGTATGATGGTAGTGTAGTCCTCTTCTACAATGGTCGTGTCTGGTGTTCAAGTTTTCGCGCCTGTGTGAACAGTATCAAGTATCAGTATCCCTGCTATGGCTCCACTTACATGCGTCGAAGCGCCGTGCTCTATCCAAGCATCACATAGCATCAGGCGAGGCGTGGACCGCCATTCATAATGTAGCAGCTAGCAGCAATGTGGTGTGAGAAGGAGAACATAGGTATCGTGAGAAGCTTTTGGTTATGCCAAGACTGAGGGAAACCACTTCACCTCCCTCAGCTTGACGTCCTCCTCCCACACACACAACGCCATACCATGCAGACTACAGATCTACACGGCATGAACGCCGTCGCCGGTGTGGATCGCATTGCTATGTACCACATACTTCCATACCTCACGACCCGAATCGAAAACAATGCCGCCACGCTGCTCCACGCGCAGCATTCCTCGGAGCACTTCAAGACTTCCGTGACGCGAAAGAACATGGCATGGACCAACCAATATATTCGCTGAGGCAGCCGCCAGCATTCCATACTGCGCTTGAGCAACATCGCTCTCCTGTGCGTCTCCAAGAATGGGCGAAATGTAGGCTATACGAGGCATATTATACAGGCTAGGTGGAGCGTTTCTTTGCTTATAGTCGTGACGCTTGCTTGCTGTTTGACGTTGTCAAGCACTCATATCTCAACAATGACAGGTCTTCGCCTTGCAGTGGCGGCGCTTCTCAGCGCGTCCGTCAGCGCCCATCCTCCATGGCATCATACGGCAGCGCCAGCTGG